>CAKJTW010000002.1:35762500-37012500 GCA_917880005.1 Nanger dama
TTGTTGGCAAAGTAATGTCTCTCTTTTCAATATGCTATCTAGATTGGTCATAACTTTTCTTCCAAGTAGTAAGCATCTTTTAATTTCATGGCTACAGTCACCATCTGCAGTGATTTTGGAGCCAAAAAAAAAAAGTCTGACACTGTTTCTACTATTTGCTTAATTTTTATTTTTCTTTGGATGATTTATGTGCACATGGATTTAATTTCTCAATCTATTTTTAATTTTATCTGACTGAAGAAATTAATACCTTGTTCTTAACTGATTTATATCCAGTTATCCAGTTGTAATATACTTTATTATATCCCATGTTAATTGTCAAGGGATTCATACATCATTCATTCATACATCATTCGTTCATACATGTGTGTTTGTATATATTTCTACCATCTGTAAGTGTTTTGTGATCACAGACTGTTTGTTTTTCTTGAATTCTCTAAAACTTCTAAATAGAGCCATAAATTTAGAGTTTAAGAAATATTTGTTGATTGGTGGTTTGAAATAACCTAGATATGCTGAACAGACGGGCACCTTTAAAAGGCAGTGTACACGCAAAGTCCCTTCAGTAGTGTCCGACTCTTTGAGACCCTACAGACTGTAGCCTGCCAGGCTCTTCTGTCCATGGGATTGTCCAGACAAGAATTCTGGAATGAGTTACCACGTTCTCCAGGGGATCTTCCTGATTCAGAAATAAAACCCACATCTCTCATGTCTCCTGCATTGGCAGGTGGTTCTTTACCACTAGCGCCACCTGGGAAGCCCCACCTTAGGCTACTTTATCACTGAAGAATTATTCAAGAAAGGTATTGAACTTATTAACAATATAAGAAAGTCTAATTGTCTTGTAGGCTTTTTATAGCTAGAATTGATTCAGTTGTTTTAAATTGTTATGTTTTTTCCTTTAAGAATTATTTTGAGTAGTGCAAGGAAAGGAATAGCGTGCATACTTGAAGGACCACAGATTCCAGAAAATTTCCCATATCTACCATTGCTTTTACTGAATACCCTGTTTTCACCTATGATTTGAATAATAGCTATAATTTGCAAATCAACGGACTTGAACATCAAATGTCTGGCATGCAGAAGTTGCTTAAATAAATGCCACTTGACTTAAATGAACATGAAGATTAGAATCTTAATAAACATTTGGTTAGCATTTGCTATGTGCCAGTCATGACACACCTCAAACATAAACTATTATAGTTAGATATCCAGTTCAAATACCTGTTTGTGTTTTTTTTAACCTGTCACATCAAAAGAAACACTGTCTCCTCTCACCCTATTTCCATCTTTTTAGTTCATTCTAACTTTTCTATTTTCTTTTTATTTATGCATTTCAGTGAACTGTAGTCCATGTACAAAGTAATGTGAGCATAAATCTTAAATGAAAACATGCAATTTCTCTCTTTTCTCTGTTGTCTTCTTTTTTCTTCTTATATTATGTGTCAGTAGGGAAAGATATAAAAAACAAAAAGAACAACTAATAACCATATTGTTGTTTAGAAACGTTTAGAAAGCTTTCCATATACAACAATTTATTTCATCTAGCAGTCCTATGATGCAGGGCTTATTATAATCTCTTGTTTTGTGACTGGGAAAACTGAAGATCTTGGAAATAAAATGATTTTCCTCCAAATCAGTTACTTCGATAGCAAACAGTAAGCCTAGGGTCCAAATTCATGTCACCTATCTTCAAATCTGGTGCTTTTAAACTTTTACTACTTTTGCGTTACTTATTAGATACCTAATCTAATTGTTATTTTTATGGGTAAGAATACCATAAAGGTATTTTCTGCAGAAAGTCTTTTTTTTTTTTTTTAAGCAGTTAACTGGCTTTAAAAATTGAAAGTCTCTGAACAGGAAAAAAAATCTTAGTCCATCTGAAAAGCAGCTTGTTGGCATTAGAGAAACTAATAATCCACACCAGAAGACAGTGGGAGAACTCTTTCATTCCTTCCTGCCTTACCACTCCCTCCCTCCCTCTCTCACTCTGTCTTTCCTACTCCCTCCCTCCCTCCCTTTCCTCCTTCCTTCTTCTCTGCCTTCCTTTCTTCTTTATATTAAGTCCTTTTAACATTTGTTGAAAAGCTGATTGGTGGTACTGAATTCTCTTAACTTTTGCTTGTCTGAAAGCTTTTTATTTCTCCATCAATTTTTAGTCAGATCCTTGCCAGATACAGTAATCTTGGTTGTAGATTTTTCCCTTTCAGTACTTTAAATATATCCTGCATTTCCTTCTAGAGAGTTTCTGCTGAAAGATCAGCTGTTAAGCATATGGGGTTCCCCTTGTATGTTACTTGTTGCTTTTCCCTTGCTGCTTTTAATATTCTTTCTTTGTATTTAGTCTTTGTTAGTCTGATTAGTCAGAGAAGGCAATGGCAACCCACTCCAGTACTCTTACCTTGAAAATCCCATGGATGGAGGGGGCTTGGTGGGCTGCAGTCCATGGGGTCGCTGAGGGTAGGACACGACTGAGCAACTTCACTTTCACTTTTCACTTTCATGCATTGGAGAAGGAAATGGCAACCCACTCCAGTGTTCTTGCCTTGAGTATCCCAGGGACAGAAGAGCCTGGTGGGCTGCCATCTATGGGGTCGTACAGAGTCGGTCACAAGTGAAGTGACTTAGCAGCAGCCTGATTAGTATGTGTCTTGGCTTGTTTCTCCCTGGGTTTATCCTATATGGGACTCTTTGTGCCTCTTGGGTTTGATTGACTATTTCCTTTTCCATATTGGGGAAATTTTCAAGTATAATCTTTTCAAAAATTTTCTCATACTCTTTTTCATTTCATCTTCTGGAATTCTTATAATTTGAATGTTGGTGTGTTTGATATTGTCCTAGAAGTCTCTGAGACAATCCTTAGTTTTTTTCATTCTTTTTACTTTATTCTGTTCTTCAGAAGTTATTTCCATCATTTTATCTTCCAGCTCACTGAGCCGTTCTTCTGCTTCAGATATTCTGCTATTGATTCCTTCCAGAGTGTTTTTAATTTCAATAATTGTATTGTTTGTATGTTTATTCGTTGATTCTTATAGTTCTTTGTTAATTGATTCTTGCATTTTCTCTATTGTTTTCAAGATTTTTGATCATCTTTACTATCATTATTCTGAATTTCTTTTCAGGTAGTTTGCCTGTTTTCTTCATTTACTTGGACTTCTATTTCTAGTTTGTTCCTCCATTTGTGTAGTATTTCTCTGCCTTTTCATTATTTTTTTTTTTTTAACTTACTGTGCTTGAGGTCTCCTTTTCCCAGTTTTCAAGGTTGAAATCTTTCTTCCTTTTGGTCTCTGCTTTCCTAAGGCTGGTCCAGTGGCTTGTGTAAACTTCATATGGGGTGAGATTTGTGCTGAGTTTTTTTTTTTTTTTTTTTCCCTCTGATGGGCAAGGCTGAGTGAGGTGTTAATCCTGTCTGCTGATGATTGGGTTTGTTTTTTAATTTTGTTTGTTGTTTAGATGAGGTGTCCTGCACAAGGTGCTACTGGTGGTTGTATGACGCTGGGTCTTGTATTCAAGCGATTTCTTTGTATGAGTTCTCACTATCTGATACTCCCTAGCATTAGTTCTCTGGTGGTCAAGGGTCTTGGAGTCAGTGCTCTCACTTCAAAGGCTCAGGGTTTGATCTCTGGTCAGTAAAGAAGATTCCACAAGTGGTTTGTTATGGCATTAAGTAAGATGAAAACAAATACCCAAAAGTGAGACTCTAAAGAGGAACCCCAGGCAAATGACAGTTACAAAATCAGCTAAATAATAATGGAATATACACATGTACATATTCACCCATAAACAAAGTCAAAACAGTCCAACAAAAACAAAGTATAGTAGATTGACCCAGCAAACAAAGGAAATAAAAAACTATATTTACCAGTTAAAAACAAAACTAACTAAAGCACAAACTCGAAAACAAAACTGAAGCAACGTGCCAAGTGGTGATTAAAGCAGTGAAAATGAAACTTCAGAAATTTGTTGAGAGGAAAAGAAAGAAAGGATATGCAAAGTTAAATAGAGGTAGATGAAGAAGATTTATATACATCAAAGATTAACTGCAGGGGGAAAGAAGAGTAGGAAATGCAAACGAATGTATGTAGAGAAATTAGTTTAAAAAATTAAAATTAAGAAAAGAGGGAAAAAAAAGCTCAAAAGGTTATCTTTCCATCCCTGGGAGTCCATCTCACCTCCCTAGGATGCCTTCCAACACTGTGCCGGTCTCTGGACCTGCTGTAGGGGAAGCTCAGATTTTAATCTGGTCCTACTCCTGTGTGTACTTGCCTCCAATGTCCACAGCTATCAGAACTAGTGTGTTTTGTTTTGTGGGGGCTTTCAATGTCCTTTTATATGTTCCATAGACACAAAGTCTGCCTAGTTGATCATGTGGGTTTAATCTTCATCTTGTACAGCTGGTGGGAAAGTTTTGGGTCTTCTTCCTTAGCCACACTGCCCCTGGGTTTCAATCATGGTTTTATTCCTGCCTCTGCATCTGGGTCATCCACTGGGATTTGCTCCTGAGGCTGCCCTAGAGGACTTGGGTTTGCCTCTGTGAAAGCCAGGTGTGGAGGTAGTGCAGCTTCTTGGGTTGCAGGGGTTCTGGCGGCACCAGGTACTCGGGAGTTGCCGGCTAGAGAAGCAGGAAATATAGTGCTCCAGAAGAGCGTATCAACCAGTATTGGCCAATATGCTCCAGTATTCTTGCCTGGAGAAACCTGGCAGGCCACAGTCTACAGGGTTGCAAAGAGTTGGACATGACTGGAGCAACCCTGTGTGCATAGAAACAAGACTTTTATTTTGGCCTGTGGCAGCTCTGCCCCAGTGAGAGCTGAGCATGAAGGTGGTACAGCTGCTTGGCTTGCGGGGACCCTGGTAGCACCAAGTACGCCAGGACACTGACTGCCTCCACTGCAGGAGTTATGGCCCTATCAGAGTCTTTTTTCTAGCCCCTTGTAGCTGGTGATGAGAAGGCTTCTTCGGCCAGTCTTTCTCTGTAGCTCCACCCATTCAGGCAGTTAGAGGACTCCCTTGCCTGGGGTCCTTCTCCGTTGTTTGGTGTGTCAGGCACGTAGAGGGGCCCCACTGGATGGTGTCCTACTCTGTAGTTTAGTGCATCAGGTGTTTGATGGGCTAGTCTCTCTATGTGCAGCTGCCGGTGCTGGCGTGTGGAGAGAGGGGAGGCTATGGTGATGGCTGCACGCCCTACACGTGACTCAGCAGTAATGCCTTGCTTCCATGGCTACTCAGCTTTCCTCCACAGGCATTTGCCACCACAGTCTCCTCCCTCACATCCCCTTGATCTGTCTCTCCTCAGTCAATAGCAGCCCTCGCCCTGGAATTGCTCCACAATCCCTAAACTCCAGCTCCCAGCTTCTGTGCTTCCAGGGGAGCTGCATCCCTGTCCGGGGCATGTATGGCTGTGGCAAGGACTGTCTGATTCTCATTCCATTTAGACTGCCACAGATCAGCTGTTTCACTATCAGTCTGACTCAGACTGTTGCCCCGATGTGGGGATAGTACCCTGGCTTCAGTTCCCCCCACCTGCAGGGGGCAGTCCTGCTAACACACTTTTTCCCCTAGTTTCTTCATCCTACCAAGTTTTGCCTGGTTCTATATATTCTTTTCTGCTAGTCAGGTACTCTGTCTGCTCTAAGCTGGTGTTCTGCATGTATGACTGTGTCTGAAGGTATGTTCCTGATATATCCATGGAGAGGGATATACTCCACGTCCGCCTACTCCACCATCTTGTTTTCTTCTCTGGCAGTTGTTTTTTTTGATGTTGTTTCTCTTTTTTTTTTTTTAATTTATTTTTTAAATCCTTTATTCTACGTTGCAATACTGTATTTGTTTTGCCATACGTTGACATGAATCAGCCACAGGTGTCCACGATCTCCCAATGTCAAAGCCCCCTCCCACCTCCCACCCCACATCATCTCCTTGGATCATCCCGTGCACCAGCCCCAAGCATCCTGCATCCTGTATTGAACATAGACTGGCACTTCGTTTCTTATATGATAGTATATCTATTTCAATGCCATTCTCCCAAATCATCCCACCCTCTCCCTCTCCCTCAGAGTCCAAGAGTCCATTCTATACCTCTGTGTCTCTTTTGTTGTCTCACATACAGGGTCATCATTACTATCTTTCTAAATTCCATATATATGTGTCAGTATACTGTATTGGTGTTCTTCTTTCTGGCTTACTTCACTCTATATAATCAGCTCCAGTTTCATCCATCTCATTAGAACTGAGTCAAATTTATTCTTTTTAAGGGCTGAGTAATACTTTATTGTGAAAATGTACCACAGTTTTCTTATCCATTCATCTGCTGATGGACATCTAGGTTGTTTCCATGTCCTGGCAATTATAAACAGTGCTGCAGTGAACATTGGGGTACATGTGTCTCTTTCAATTCTGGTTTCCTCGGTGTGTATGCCCAGCAGTGGGATTGCTGGGTCATAAGGCAGTTCTATTTGCAATTTTTAAGGAATTTCCACACTGTTTTCCATAGTGGCTGTACTAGCTTGCATTCCCACCAGCAGTGTAAGAGGGTTCCCATTTCTCCACATCCTCTCCAGCATTTATTGCTTGTAGACTTTTGGATCACAGCCATTCTGACTGGTGTGAAATGGTACCTCATTGTGGTCTTGATTTGCATTTCTCTGATAATGAGTGATGTTGAGCATCTTTTCATGTGTTTGTTAGCCATCTATGTCTTCTTTGGAGAAATGCCTATTTAGTTCTTTGGCCCATTTTTTTATTGGATCGTTTATTTTTCTGGAGTTGAGCTGCATAAGTTGCTTGTATATCTTTGAGATTAGCTGTTTGTCAGTTGCTTCATTTGCTATAGTTTTCTCCCATTCAGAAGGCTGTCTTTTCACCTTGCTTATAGTTTTCTTTGTTGTGCAGAAGCTTTTAATTTTAATTAGATCCCATTTGTTTATTTTTGCTTTTATTTCCAGTATACTGGGAGGTGGATCATAGAGGATCCTGCTGTGATTTATGTCGGAGAGTGTTTTGCCTATGTTCTCCTCTAGGAGTTTTATAGTTTCTGGTCTTACATTTAGATCTTTAATCCATTTTGAGTTTATTTTTGTGTGTGGTGTTAGAAAGAGGTCTAGTTTCATTTTTTTACAAGTGGTTGACCAGTTTTCCCAGCACCACCTGTTAAAGAGACTGTCTTTATTCCATTGTATATTCTTGCCTCCTTTGTCGAAGATAAGGTGTCCATAGGTGTGTGGATTTATCTCAGGGCTTTCTATTTTGTTCCATTGATCTATATTTCTGTCTTTGTGCCAGTACCATACTGTCTTAATGACTGTGGCTTTGTAGTAGAGCCTGAAGTCAGGCAAGTTGATTCCTCCAGTTCCATTCTTCTTTCTCAAGATTGCTTTTGCTATTCGAGGTTTTTTGTATTTCCATAGAAATCTTGAGATTATTTGATCTAGTTCTGTGAAAAATACTGCTGGTAGCTTGATAGGAATTGCATTGAATCTGTAGATTGCTTTGGATAGTATACTCATTTTCTCTATATTGACTCTTCCAATCCATGAACATGGTATATTTTTCCATCTATTAGTGTCCTCTTTGATTTCTTTCATCAGTGTTTTATAGTTTTCGATGTATAGGTCTTTAGTTTCTTTAGGTAGGTATATTCCTAAGTATTTTATTCTTTTTGTTGCAATGGTGAATGGAATTGTTTCCTTAACTTCTTTTTCTACTTTCTCATTATTAGTGTATAGGAATGCAAGGGATTTCTGAGTGTTGATTTTATATCCTGCAACTTTACTATATTCACTGATTAGCTCTAGTAGTTTTCTGGTCGAATCTTTAGGATTTTCTATGTAGAGGATCATGTCATCTGCAAACAGTGAGAGTTTTACTTCTTCTTTTCCAATTTGGATTCCTTTTATTTCTTTTTCTGCTCTGATTGCTGTGGCCAAAACTTCCAGAACTATATTGAATAGTAGTGGTGAAAGTGGGCACCCTTGTCTTGTTCCTGACTTTAGGGGAAATGCTTTCAATTTTTCACCATTGAGGATAATGTTAGCTGTGGGTTTGTCATATATAGCTTTTATTATGTTGAGATGCAGAGAAGGCCTTTGACAAAATTCAACATCCATTTATGATAAAAACTCTCCAGATGGCAGTTGTTTTTCAAGACTTTATTATACAAGATGCTGGTCCAAGGACCAACAATATAGACTATCACATGGGAGCTGGTTAATAATGCAGAATCTCATACTGCATCTCAGACCTACTGAATCAGATCTGCGTGTTAACAAGTCTCCAGTTGATTCCTGTTCATATGAAAATTTGAAAAGGCCTGGTTTAAGGCATAAAGTTCATATTGTAAATTTTAATAATCTGGTAACTATCCAGTGTTCTTTAACCATATGTTCAACTGGAGGAAAATTTTAGTGTTCACAGACTCAGTTTATTTTCATCAGTATGCAATTTTACTTCCTCAATTTAGTTTCTTAGTGTGCTGAGTTTTGAGATTCAAGCTGTATCAAATTCACCCAAAGAGCTTGTTTAAAATACAAATTCCTTGTTGCAGCCTTTATCTTGGGTTGAATCTCAAAAATCTTCATTTTTACAGGCTTCCCAGGTGATTCTCATTTGCATTCAAATTTGAAAAAGATTATTCTTACACTAGTTCTTTATGTATTGACATCTTTCTAACGATGGCTTTTTAAAAACATGTTATTATTTTTGAGCCTTTAATTAATTTATTCCTCTCTAGAAAGATGAATTCTTGAGCCTGTCTGGCATATATCCCCATGTATCACAGTGGTGTTAGTTTAACCAAGATTTCTCAAACTTGGTACTATTAACCTTCTGGACTTGATAATTCTTTATTGTGCAGGCTGTCCTGTGCATTGTGGGATGTTTAATATCATCCCGGGTCTTTTCCCATTAGATAACATTAGCACACCTGTCCATCTCCCAACTTCCAGCTGTGATAATCAAAAATGTCTCTGGACATTGCCAAATTTCCCTGGGAAGGCAAAATTGCTCCTGATTGAGAACCACTGTTTTAAACTAAGTAAAGAATAGGAACATGGCTGTAGGTGAACATGATGTCTACCTCCAGAGTCTCTTTGTATTATTGGATTCTTTTGAGGGCTTTTGGTCTTATGCCAGAGGTGAGGAGGTGGTTATGTATAAACTTGTAAGGGCTGCCTGGACCTTTGTGCTGGCTTAGCTCTGTGATGGGGGAGACATAATGTGATGATGGGGAAGGGGGCAAGCTCTCATAAATATGGAAATAAACAAGGCTTCTGTAGGACCTACATTCCAAAGAACAAAGTAGGTGAAAAATCCTTTTTTTCCTGCTTTTTCTTTTTTCAAATTTATTTTCAGTTTTTTTTCCAAATTTATTTCAATTTTTAATTGAAAGATAATTGCTTAATAGTATTGTGTTGGTTTTTACCAAACAGCAACGTAAATCAGCCATAGGTTTTCTTTTATTCCCACTTTTTAGTAGTTCTGAACATGCTGTGATGACTGAAAAAGCTGCTATGTGGTATCTTAAGAATTTTGTAGTTTGTGTATGAGAGCTTTTTAAAATTTTATTTATTTATTCTTGATTGTGCTGGTTCTTTGCTGTTGCATGTGAGCTTTGTCTGGTTGCAGTGAATGGACTTCTCACTGAAGTGGCTTCTCTTGTTACAGAACATGAGTTCTAGGGCACACAGGCTTTGTAGTTATAGCACACAGGCTTAGTTGCCCTGTGGCATGTGGGATATTCCTGACCAGGGATTGAACCCAAGTCCCTGAATTGACAGGGAGGATTCTTATCCACTGGACCACCAGTAAAGTTCCAGTAACTTCTTTTAAAGGAGCAAAATTGAGAACACCCTTTTACTTGTCAATGCTGAAAAGTCAATTAGAACAAATACTTATTTTGTAGAACTCTTTGTGCATAAAGAGTTATCCTGGTACCCAGGTGGATATTTTAAAGATTTAGATGTGTATATAGTTATAATTATTTTCTTTAAATATGTCAGAAGAAATTTTAGGATTTAATAGACAAATGAGTATAAAACATTTATATGATCAAATCATTTACTAACTGGGAATGTGTGCAAATCACTTAATATATCTGAGTCAGTCACCTCACTATTAAACAGGGAGAAATTGTCTAATGAGTTTGTTGGGGGAAGGAAGGTTAAATAAGATTAAGTATGTGAAAATGCCTTCCAGAAAAATAAGTCTTTGGTAAGATTTTACATTGAACTTGTGTTTTACACATATATTTATTACTACCAGTTTGTCAATCATTCATGCAACATGAATTTATTTGGGGAACTAAGATATTATTAACAAACTAAGATATTAACAATAAACTGTGGAAAATTCTTAAAGAGATGGGAATACCAGACCACCTTGCCTGTGTCTCCTGGAGAAATCTGTATGAAGGTCAAGAAGCAACAGTTAGAACTGTACATGAAACAACAAACTGGTTCTATATTGGGAAACAAGTACATCAAGGCTGTATATTGTCACCCTGCTTATTTAACTTATATGCAGAGTACATCATGGGAAATGCTAGGCTGGATGAAGCAAAAGCTGGAATCAAGATTGCTGATAGAAATATCAATAACCTCAGATATGCAGATACCACCCTTATGGCAGAAAGTGAAGAACTAAAGAGCCTCTTGATGAAAGTGAAAGAGCAGAGTGAAAAAGTTGGCTTAAAACCTAACATTTAGAAAACTAAAATCATGGCATCCAGTCCCATTACTTCATGGCAAATAGATGAGGAAACAATGGAAACAGTGACTTTTGTTTTGTTTTGTTTTGTTTTGGTCTCCAAAATCACTGCAGATAGTGAGTGCAGTTATGAAATTAAAAGACACTTGCTCCTTTGAAGAAAAGCTATGACCAAACCTAGACAACATTTTAAATACAGAGTCATTACTTTGCTAACAAAGGTCCATCTAGTCAAAGCTATGGTTTTCTAATAGTCATGTATGGATGTGAGAGTTGAACCATAAAGAAAGCTGAGCACCGAAGAATTGATGCTTTTGAACTGTGGTGTTGGAGAAGACTCTTGAGATTCCTTGGACAGCAAGGAGATCCAACCAGTCCATCCCAAAGGAAATCAGCCGTGAATAGTCATTGGAAGGACTGATACTGCAGCTGAAACTCCAATACTTTGGCCACCTGATGCGAAGAACTGACTCATTTGAAAAGACCTTGATGCTAGGAAAGATTGAAGGCGGGAGCAGAAGGGGATGATAGAAGATGAGATGGATGGATGGCATCACTGACTCGATAGACATGAGTTTGAGCAAGCTCTGAGAGTTAGTTATGGACAGGGAAGCCTGGCATGCTGCAGTCCATAGGGTGGCAAAAAGTCAGATATGACTGTGTGACTGAACTGAACTGAAGATATTATATTATTAGCTTATTGGAAGGTTGAGACAGCAATACTTTTAGAGTCTGCATTATGATGTCTTATATTTTAAGGCATTTATAATGAGATCTTTAGCTACTGCAGTAACTAATTTAGTAGAGATTATTTCTAGAAACAAACCACTTTATGGCAAATTAATAAAATTCAAACCAGTTTTTGGATATAGAGTTTGTAAAATTTGTCCTCATTTTGCAAATTACATGGTAAAACTTTAAATGTAAACATAGGGATTCATGTTATTTTTCTATAAATGAGTGGCAGGTTTAAATACTTGATCATTATATGTATATATACTTATTTATTAATGCTAGGGAAAATGCTTAGAATTAAGCAAAACCAGCTGCAGGTGTCTTATGTGAAGCAGTAGTTCTTCATCAGTTTATTAGACAAACAAAAATCATTTTTGAAAAAAACCCTTGAAAAGTATCCATTTGAAGTGATGTGCGATGCACCATATGATTAATAATTTATTTAATTTATTTTAAAAAGCATAGCTAGTTTACAATATTGTTTTAGTTTCTGCTGTACAACAAAGTGAATCAGACATACATATACATATATCCATTCTTTTTTAGATTCTTTTCCCATGTAGGCCATTACAGAGAATTAAATAGAGTTCCTATAGTTCCTAATAGTTACCTATTTTATATATAGTGGTGTATATATGCCAATCCCAATCTCCCAGTTAATCTCTCTCCCAGTTAACCCTGGTAACCATAAGTTTATTTTCTACATCTGTAACTATTTCTGTTTTGTATATAGATTGATTTATACTGTTTTTTTTGTTTGTTTGTTTTAGATTTCACATGTAAGCAATATCATGTGAGATTTGTCTTCCTCTTTCTGACTCCACTTGGTGTGACAGTCTCCGGGCCCACCCATGTGCGCATGCTTAGCCGCTTCAGTCGTGTCTGACTCTTGGCGACCCTTTGGACCACAGTTGCCAGGCTCCTCTGTCTATGGAATTCTCCAGGCAAGAATACTAAAGTGGGTTGCCATTCCCTCCTCCAGGGATCTTCCCAACTTAGAGATGGAACTTGATTCTCCTGCCCTAGGTTCACCCACTTTGCTGCAAATGGCATTATTTCATTCTTTTTTATGGTTGAGTAATATTCCATTATATGGATTTCTGTGGTGGTTCAGTGATAAAGAATCTGCTTCTAATGCAGGAGACTCAGGTTCAATCCCTGGGTTTGGAAGATCCCCTGGAGAAAGAAGTGCCAACCTCTTTTCTTGCCTGGAAAATAACAAGGACAGAGGAGTCTGGTGGGCTACAATCCATAAAGTTGCAAAGAGTAGAATAAGACCTAGCATCTAAACAAAAGCAATATTCCATTGTATACATGTACTACATCTTTTTATCCACTCCTCTATCAATGGACATTCAGCTTGTTTCCATGTCCTGGCTATTGTAAATAGTGCTGCAATGAATATTGGGGTGAATGTATCTTTTAGAATTATGGTTTTCTCTAGATATATGCTCAGGAGTGAGGATACTGGATCATATGGTAATTCTGTTTTTAGTTTTTTAAGGTACCTCCATACTGTTATCCATAGTGTCTGCACAAATTTACATTCTTACCAACAGTGTAGGAGGATTAAAATTTAAATTGATGGGAAAAGTCTATTTTGCAGCTTCATTAAGTTTAAGGTCAGTTTTAACTTAGAGAGTAAATTATAAATACCAGCTCTATCTTGCCTTTCAAGAAATCTAAGTCATGTGTTTTAGTTATATTTGTTAAAAGTGTTGAAGTCAGTTAACAAATGTTTGTTTGAAATGAGACACAACTATTAACTCTCCTCTTAAAAATCTCTTCCTCTCATTATATATTCATGAGTTTCAAAAGGAACCTCAATATAAAATAAGGTTATACATGAGCAGCAAGTGAAAAAAGCTTAGAGATAGGAAATGAAAGTTTGAGCATGGTTAATGGCAGAAATCAATATAGCTAGAAATACCTAAGAATTGCACAGATTCTGACTTTGATTCAATGATCTAAAATTATGTTTGGAATCAGTTGTGACAATATGTGATACTGTGAGGAAAAATCAAATGGTATGGTCGGAGCAACCAGATATAGGAATAAATATTATTTTTATTATTAATGTTATGAATAGAAATAGGAGTTTTTAGGAGACAGTAGCTGTGGATTGTGAGAAGCACAAATTAAATGCCATTGAAGAGTGAGAGATATATGTAGTGAAGGACTTCGCTTATTTGGGCAAAAGACTATTCCAGAGCAAAAGAGCTTTGTGTGTTTGTACACAAGGAATTGTTAGGAAATTGGTGCTACTCTTTAAAAAGGTATGGACACGTGGTTCTAAATTGTATCTCATTCTTTATCATGATACAAAAATAGATCCTTAGTATTTTGATAATATGTAAGAATATTTTCATTTTTGCTTTTGATTCCATTTTCAGTTCCCTCCAAGTATTTTTTCTTTAATATGAAAAAAATATGTTTTTAAACAGATTTTTATACTGTTCATTTCCTTAAATAAGAGTGTAATAGTAAAGATATGAGACTGAAATTTTAAAACATATATGTTTGTTTATACTGAGTTGTTATGAGGTCATACTTCCTAAACAGCATTAAACATTGATTAAAATTGTCAAATTTAACAATGCCATTTAGTCAGTGATTTATGTATAAACAAACAATTGGAAGCTGGACCGGCTTTGTATCTTTCATGAGCACTGATATTATATTATGTTTAGATTAATCTAATTCTTACTGAGCAACAATTTGGATATTGTAATGACTGGTTGTTGGCAAAATAAACATATGTTTGTTAAATTAGTTTTTAATATTTAAAAGTACTAATCTGCCTTCTTGGAATGAATGCTGTTCATCTTGATGAATTTTCAGATCCAATATGACAAGGCAATGTTTCAAGTGAGTAGGTCTGTTTCTTAGTTTTAAGCAGGTTGGATTCAGCCAAAACAGCTACCAAGTAGCACAGCTAAAAAGTGCAAAAGTAGAGACAGATGGACTCCTTGAGGCCGAAAAGGCTGGGAGACACTGTGAAGGAATTGGGACTTCATTTGGGCCTTGAAATGTGAATCCAGTTTAGACTGGCAGATAAGAGAGAGCAAAGATGTGTTTTTGAGTTCTTCTGCAACAACAGGCTTATATCCAGGTGTGTTGGTAGGTTACAATGCAAAGATAGAGACCAGCTCACAGATGAGCAGTGGGTTACATGGAGTGATTCTTCTCTCAATTTGCCAACCACTGACAAACAACAGACATTTGAGAAATTTCTCACCTTGGAGCATGTTCCTTGGCTTTGAAAAAGGAGTATTTGTTCTCTCTAGGTCACAAGGTTATTGTGAGAATAAACGTACAATGTCTATAACATGCACGATAAGAATCAAAGTGTTACAAAAATGTCAAGTGGCCCACTTGTACGGCTGTGTGTGGGCAGTAACCAGCGCCAGCTGCATCTGCATGCTGCCCCCCACCCGCCCCCTTGGTAACTGCATCTAAATCCCAGCTCATGCTTACAATGCTTATTACAGACCTTCACTACTCCCTGAAGACCTTTGACTCTGCCATTCTCTTATTCTCAGCAAGTAACTTCTTTACCAACCATACTGAAAATGGAAACAGTAACTTCCTCATCATCCAGCTCTCATTACAACCACCTTCTTCACACCCACCCCTTTCTTCCTCTCCTGCCACCAATGGAGTAGATACTCTTACCGCAGGGAGTCAGGGGTCCATCTCAGTGCCGAATCTCATCTCTTCCTGTCTTCAGAGGAAGCTTGCTCCGTCTAGTATCCTCTCAAACTTGGTTCTCAACTTCTTTCTAGTTATTCCTTCCCGTCTCTCTGATAACCTAGATGGCTGGGGTGAGGGGAGAGTGGAAGAGAGGTCCAGGAAGGAGAGGTATACATGCGTACATTTAGGTGATTTACTTAGTTGTACAGCAGAAAATAATACATACAGCATTGTAAAGCAACTATAACCCAATAAAACAGAAGAAGAATAAATATTACATTTCCTCATTAACCCACTTCCTCTTCTAGTTCTTGTGTTAGTATCCCTCTTCTTCTTTATAGCCAAATTTCTTTAAGATGTGCTGTGTTTTCACTCATTATTTCTTCATGTCAGCTGCTCTTCTTAACTCACTTCAGTCTAGATTTTTTATCCCATGTCCCTTTCTTTTTTAAAATATAAATTTATTTATTTTAATTGGGGGCTAATTACAATATTGTATTGGTTTTGCCATATATCAACATGAATCCACCATGGGTGGCGTGTACACCCATGTCCCTTTCTAACTGCTCTCACCAAAGTCACTGATCTTGTCTATATTGTTAAATCAGACATCTTTCAGTCCATATCTTGCTTGACCTGTAGGCAGCAATTAATTCTATTGATCTGTCCCTCCTTCAAACACTTATTTACCTTGTCTTCATGAGAGAACATTGTATCGATCAGGGGTTAGATTTGCAAACAACAGAATCCATTCTGGAAGTTTAAGCAGAAAAGGAATATATTGAAGGATGTTAGGTGGCTTACAGTATATGTGGGAGGACAGCTTTAGATGATGTTCTGATGCTGGGAGGGATTGGGGGCAGGAGGAGAAGGGGAAGACAGAGGATGAGATGGCTGGATGGCATCACGGACTCGATGGGCGTGAGTCTGAGTTAACTCCGGGAGCTGGTGATGGACACGGAGGCCTGACGTGCTGCAATTCATGGGTCGCAAAGAGTCAGACACAACTGAGCGACTGAACTGAACTGAAGCCAAGACAACTCCTATCTCATCTGGGTACAACTCCCACTACTTCTGCTTCTTGCTATCAACACCACAACTCTCACAAATACTGACACTGGGACTGGACTCTGGAAGCTGACCAGTCCTCTAAGTGCTATATACCTTCTCCACTGTGCTTGCTAGAAGATCTCACAACCTGCTTAGTCAGGAGTTCTCTTCTGAATCTAAATGCTTGCCCCTGATTTTCTGTCCTAGGCTGCAGGTCTACATTCTAGCTGCCACCTATGCTAAAAACTAGAGTTGTGACTTCATATTGTTTGTGAGAAAAGGGTTCCCCAAACAGAAGGTATGTTGAAAAAGTGATAGTTGCCACTGTTTCAACATTCGTTTCCTTCCAACATGCTTTTAACTTCACTGCTACTTCTCTGAGCAGTCTTTCTGTCTTTTTCTTTACTTGCCCACTCCTTGAAGTTTCCCAGGGTTCCATCTTAATTTTTCTCTCCTTATTCTCCACCCTCTCTCTCAGGTGTTGATGTCTAACACCATGTCTTTAATTACCTTCTCCATTCTTAGGACTCTCAAATCTTGATCTTTAGTCCTATCCTCTCTCCTGATCTCTAGAGGAGATCCACATATCTGACTGCCTCTTGGACATTTTTATTGCATGTGTCATATGCAACTCAAAATAAATATGTGTAAAACCATACTCCTCTGTTACCCAGATGGATTCCTTCAGTTCCCCACAGGACAGGTCCACTCAGTTGCTGAGAAGGAAGATGTTATCCTTGAGACTTTCCTTCCCTCATCTGTATCTGGTTAGTTCCAGAGTGCAGTCAGTTTTAGATCCCATGTATTTTTTTTTAAATCTGCCACTATCTCTCCATATTTAACCAGAATAGACAGTTACACTCATTTCGTATGCCTGTAAGGTTATGCTCAAAATCCTTCAAGCTTGGCTTCAGCAGTACGTGAACTTTCAGATGTACAAGTGGGGTTTACAAAAAGTGGAGGAACTGATCAAATTGCCAACATTTGTTGGATCATGAAGAAAGCAGGGAATTCTAGAAAAGCATCTACTTTTGCTTCATTGACTACACTAAAGCCTTTGACTATGTGGATCATAACAAACTGGAAAATCTTTAAAGACAGGAATACCAGACCACCTTACCTGTCTACTGAGAAACCTGTATGTAGGTCAAGAAGAAGCAGAACCAAACATGAAACAATTGATGAGTTCAAAATCGGAAAAGGAGTACATCAAGGCTGTTTATTGTCACCCTGCTTATTTAACTTACATGCAGACTACATCATGCAAAATGCTGGGCTGGATGAAGCACAAGCTGGAATCAAGATTCCAGGAGAAACAGCAAAAACCTCTGATATGCAGATGATACCACACTAATGGCAGAAAGTGAAGTGGAACTAAAGAGCCTCTTGATGAAAGTGAAAGAGGAGAGTGAAAAAGTTATCTTAAACCCCAACATTCAGGAAACTGATATCATGGCATCCAGTCCCATCACTTCATGGCAAATAGATGGGGACAAAATGAAAACAGTGATAGACTTTTTTCTTGGTCTCCAAAATCACTGCAGATGGTGACTGCAGCCATGAAATTAAAAGTTGCTTGTTTCTTGGAAGAAAAGCTATGACAAACCTAGACATCATATTAAAAATCAGAAACATTGCTTTGCTGACAAAGGTCTGTCTAGTCAAAGCTATAGTTTTTTTAGTAGTCATTTATGGATGTGAGAGCAGGACTATAAAGAAAGCTGAGTGCCAAAAAATTGAGACTTTTGAAATGTGGTGTTGGAGAAGACTCTTGAGAGTCCCTTGGACTGCAAGGAGACCAGTCCTAAATGAGCTAAACCAGTCAATCCTCTTTCAAGAGTCTTCTCCAGCCTTGACTTCTCCAGTCACTCTCAGCCTTGTCTCAGATTTTCCTACTGCATGTCTTTATCTCTGTCTCTGTATCTGCCTCTCTCTGCTTCTGTCTCTCTGTCTCTGTCTGTCTGTCTGTCTCTGTGTGTGTGTGTGTATGTGTGTGTGTGTGAATGTATAAGTAGATTGTTGGTCAGTTGCAAAGTTATGTCCAACTCTTTGTGACTTCACGGACTGTAGCCCAACAGGCTACTTTCTTCATGGGATTTCACAAGCAAGAATACTAGAGTGGGTTGCTATTTCCTTCTGGGAATCTTCCTGACCCATGGACTGAACCTGGCTCTCCTGCTTGGCGGGCAAATTCTTTACCGTTGAGTCACATGGGAAGCTATAGATACAAAGTCAGAAATCCCAAAGATTGGAGTAATATATTTTGTTAACTGTAGCAAGAAAACTGATATAATGCTAGTGTTGTTGCTCTTCTTTAAGAATATACCATACAATTTACAATGAATGAATTCTAAAAAATGAATGGAGGAAATATATGGCTACTATTTTGAGAGGTCAAAAAGTTATGTGTTTCAGTAACATAGGTATAGTTTTCAATGCATAAAAGCTAATATTTGGTAAACAAACTCAGTAATGCTACTGACTTTAAAATATGATTGCTAGCAATTCCTTGAAATGTTAGTTTATTTGTAAATTACATTTTAATTTATTCTTTACTGATTTTTCACTAAGCTGCCTACTTTTACTTGCAAATTTTTTGTTTTTAAAAATACTCTTATCTTCCCAAATGTTACTTTCAAATCTCTTTCCAGAATTGCATTTCTCAGAACTTAGGCTTTTTCTTATTTTATGAATTAAGTTATTGATCTCTTTGCCAACTTTACCAAGCTAATTTTTCACAGCTGGTGAGCCAAGACCTAATAATACCCATACTGATCTGTGTTATTTTTCAATATAAGGAATTCTTGAGCTGTTGAGCTGTATGACTTCATGATCTTATGGCTGTGCAAGAAGGCATTAGTGTTTATTAACATACTGACATACCCCACTTACAGGACAGTATTGAGAATACTGTGGCTTTAGGAATACACCATGCTGTATATAAAACATGGCACCAGTGAGATGCACGGCATAACATGAGGGTAGCTTGATGGTGTGGCAGAATGCCTAAGTGAAAGGACAGCATAGCTGAGTGCCCACTGCCTGCAAGGTGAGTGTGCAGACTAGGGTATGGCCAAGAGGAAGATCAACTGGGGCCTGTGGTCTGAGAACAGTATTCTCATTTTGACTGTCACTTAGAAGCCATGTAAACTTGTACTAGAGGGATCTTTCAGAAACACAGATCTGATTAAATTAACCCTCTCCTCAAACCTTTCCCAATTCCTATAGGATGAAGTCTAAATTTTTTAATTTGGCTCATGAAAACTTTATCATCTGACTGATCTCTGCCACTTCTTTAATTTGTCTCTGGCATCTCCATTTCTCCAATTGTGAGTGACTGGGATTAGGCAAGATGATTTCTGAAGTTTCCTTTCAGGTCTGAAAATCTGTGATTCTGAATAATTACAAAGTCAGCCTTAGCTTTCAGATAGAATAAAAGGGAATTTATAAATTCCTGTTTGTAAAATAGCTCAGCTTGAATTATCCTGGGGCAAGAGAAGTTGCTCAAGTATAAGAAACACAGTTTGCTTCTGCTTTTTAAGTTTGGTAGAGTACGATTGTATATCCTCCAGAATTATAGAGAATCAGATTTTTCAGTGCAAGCCTGCAGATCATCTTCTCTTTGTTAGGACTATGAAGGGTACAGGCTGGTAATGATTTGAAAATCTCTAGCCTTTGTCTTATAGATGATTAAATTAAAGTCCAGTGAAAGGAAGTGCCTGTTTGGTTTATAATAGAGTCAAAAACTAGAATCCAGACTTCTTTATTCTCACCGCAGTGTTTTTCCATGACACAAGAATATTTCACCACCATGGCTTAGGTTCACTGTTCATACAAAAAGCCCACATCTAAGTAAATGCCTGTAGAGTGTCCTGAGAAGACAAGGGATTCACATCTGCCAAACTGAGCTCCAGGTCAAGCCAGTGTAAACAAGACTCCTTCCAGATGAAAAACCATGAAAGGGTCCTTTGATTCATTCAGCAGATATTTAGTGAGGGCCAGCCATTGTTCTAGAACAAACGCTCTATCCTCCTGAAATTCATATTCCAATAAATATAAACTACAATATATTAAGGCTTCCCTGGTGGCTCAGCTGGTAAAGAATCTACCTGGGAGACCTGGGTTTGATCCCTGGGTTGGGAAGATTCCCTGGAGAAGGGAATGGCTACCCACTCGAGTATTTTGGCCTGGAGAATTCCATGGACCGTATAGTCCATGGGGTCACAAAGAGTCGGACATGACTGAGCTACTTTCAGTTCACAGATATATTAACAGTAACCTACTAGGATACTTTTAGACCCTGACAAGGAATATGGAGCAACTGGGACTGGGGAGGAGTTACTTTAGATTTAGTAACCAACTGAGACTGCAACCTTTATTTATTCATGAGCATTCTCCTCACCTTAATTATATCTTTCTTAATAACTCCACAATTGTACCTTACCAACTTTTGTGAGATGTATTTTTCTCTGCTACTTCCCCACCTTTCTCCTTCCAAATGCTTTCATGTCTTCATATCACGGCAAAGAAGATGCCTCTCTTATATTTGTTGGGTATTTAAGTCCATTTGTATTGTGTCTCCCATAAATGTATTTATGTCTTATCCCATAAATGTATTTCTTTTTTTTTCCTGCACAAACTTCATTCAAATGGAATCTTGTTTCTCAATATTTCATATTTTTTCTGCCTCTGCTGCCTACACCAGACTAGAATCTTTACAGTACTGTTTGACAAGAAACTCTAAATTAATCACTTTAAACCTACTTCTTCAAAAGCCACCTCATGTCCTGACCTACCACACAGATTCTTTGGTTGCCTGTCCTTAGTCAACAACCATCCTTTTTTGTTTTCTTTGGCACTTAGCATATAGGACCTCACGTTGTTATTCATGTAAATATTATATGTCCTGGCTTCTTAAAGATAATTTCATTATCAACTCCTTAAGTTGGGGTAGGGAATCAGTTCAGTTCAGTTCAGTTGCTCAGTCGTTTCCAACTCTTTGCGACTCCATGAACTGCTCCATACCAGGCCTCCTGTCCATCACCAGTTTCCAGTGTTTAAACAAACTCATGTCCATTAAGTAAGTGATGCCATCCAACCCTCTCATCCTCTATCATCTCCTTCTCCTCCTGCCCTCAGTCTTTCCCAGCATCAGGGTCTTTTCCAAAGAGTCAGCTCTTTACATCAGGTGGCCAAAGTATTGGAGTTTCAGCTTCAACATCAGTCCTTTCAATGAACACCCAGGACTGAGCTCCTTTAGGATAAACTGGTTAGATCTCCTTGCAATCTAAGGGACTTTCAAGAGTCTTCTACAACACCACAGTTCAAAAGCATCAATCTTTTGGTGCTCAGCTTTCATATAGTCCAGCTCTCATATCCATACATGACCACTGGAAAAACCATAGCCTTGACTAGACAGACCACTGTTGGCAAAATAATTGTCTCTGCTCTTCAATATGCTGTCTAGGTTGATCATAACTTTCTTTACAAGGAGTAAGCATCTTTAATTTCATGGCTGCAATCACCATCTGCAGTGATTTGGTAGACCAAAAAATGAAGTCAGCCACTGTTTCCACTGTTTCCCCATCTATTTGCCATGAAGTGATGTGACCCGATGCCATGATCTCAGTTTTCTGAATGTTGAGCTTTAAGCAAACTTTTTCACTCTCCTCTTTCACATTCAAAAAGAGGCTCTTTAGTTCTTCTTCACTTTCTGCCATAAGGGTGGTATCATCTACATATCTGAGGTTAATGGTATTTCTCCCAGCAATCTTGATTCCATCTTGTGCTTCATCCAGCCCAGCATTTCTCATGATGTACTCTTCATACAAGTTAAGTAAGCACAGTGACAGCCTTGACATACTCCTTTTCCTATTTGGAACCAGTCTGTTGTTCTATGTCCAGTTCTAAGTGTTACCTCCTGAGCTGCATACAGGTTTCTCAAGAGGCAGGTCAGGTTATTCTCATCTCTTTCAGAATTTTCCACAGTTTATGGTGATCCACACAGTCAAAGTCTTTGGCATAGTCAATCAAGCAGAAATAGATGTTTTTCTGGAACTCTCTTGCTTTTTGCTTTTTCTATGATCCACTGGATGTTGGCAATTTGATCTCTGGTTCCTCTGCCTTTTCTAAAACCAGCTTGAACATCTGGAAATTCCTGGTTCGTGTATTGCTGAACCCTGGTTTGGAGAATTTTGAGCATTACTTTACAAGCATGTAACATGAGCACAATTGTGCGGTAGTTTGAGCATTCTTTGGTATTGCCTTTAAGATTGGAATGAAAACGGACCTTTTCCAGTCCTGTGACCACTACTGAGTTTTCCAAACTTGCTGACATATTGAGTGCAGCACTTTCACAGCATCATCTTTCAGGATTTGAAACAGCTCCACTGGAATTCCATCAACTCCGCTAGCTTTGTTCATAGTGATGCTTTCTAAGGCCCACTTGACTTCACATTCCAGGATGTCTGGCTCTAGGTGAGTGATCACACCATCGTGATTATCTGAGTCATGAAAATTTTTTGTATAGTTCTTCAGTGTTTTCTTGCCACCTCTTCTTAATATCTTCTGCTTCTGTCAGGTACATGCCATTTCTTTCCTTTATTGAGCCCATCTTTCCATGAAATGTTCCCTTGGTATCTCTAATTTTCTTGAAGAGATCTCTAGTCTTTTCCATTCCAATGTTTTCCTCTATTTCTTTGCATTGATCGCTGAGGGGGTAGGGAATAGTTATAAAATTATTTATATCACTAAATATAAATTCCTAAATGTGGTCTAAATTAGTTGATTCTCAGAACATATAAACTGTTTTAAAAATAGTTACTCCTTATTAAATGCACATTGTGTATTATTCTGATATGCATCACCTCGTAACACTATAATTTAAGTGTTATTTCTCCAGTTAGAATTTATCTTTTTTGTCTCATGCAATAATTGGACCTCTCAGTGAAGAACAGAGAAGCCTGGTGTGCTGTAGTCTATGGGGCCACAAAGAGTCAGACATGACTTAGTGACTGAACAGAAACTCTGCTCTCTCAGAGAAGCAGATTTAAAGTCCTTTGGTACAGCTGAGGACATTAATAATCCCATATGAGTCCTATTATGATCCTAAAACTCTGAAAGCAAATGAGTTTTCATCATATTACCCGAAGGTGCTTGCGATTTGATTTTTTTAGGCTGTAACTGAACATGATACTTTTCTTATGCATGCATGTGTACTAAGTTGCTTCAGTTGTGTCTGACTCTTTGAGACCCTGTCTGTAGCCCGCCAGGTTCCTTTGTCCATGGAATTCTCCAGGCAAGAGTACCTGAGTGGGTTACCATGCACTCCTCCAGGGGATCCCCTCCAGGGGATCTTCCCGACTCAGAACCCACGTCTGAGGTCTCTTGCGCTGGTAGGCTTGTTCTTTACCACCAGCACCACCTGGGAAGCCCTACTTTCTGTATAGACCAGTGCAAACATATAGAAGTAGCAGGGCTAGATAGTGCTCCACGCATGCTTGAGATGAATGCATATTCTGATTTTTTTGTACTGTCCTGTAAACACGAATTAAGTCCAGTTAGTGTATTGTGTCATTTAGGACCTCTCTTACCTAAAGATTTTCTGTCTAGAAGATCTGTCCATTGGTATCAGTGAGGCATTACGTTCTCCTTCAGTTGTATTCCTCTGAATTTCTCTCTTTACCTCTGTTTATGTATTTAGGTACTCCTATATTGGGTGCCTGTATGTTAGTGAATGTAATATTCTCTTCTTGTATTGATTCGTTTATTGTATAATGTCCTTCTTTACCTTTCTTCATCGATTTTTTTAAAAAGTCTATGTCCTCTGAGATGAGTATTGCTACCCCCTCTTCTTTGTCATTTCCATTTGTATGAAATATCTTTTTCCATCCCCTCACTTTCAACCTGTGTCTTTTGCCCTAAAGTGAGTCTCATAGGCAGCATGTTGTAGATTCTTGTTTTTTTAATCTAATCTGCCACTCTGTATCTTTTGTTAGGCACATTTAGTCCATTGATATTTAAAGTAAAGTACTTATTTCCATCGTAAACCCTTTTTCCAGGTCCATTTTGTAGTTCTTGTTCCTTTCTTTTTCCTTTTGTTGTTTGATGGCTTTCTTTTGTATTTTGCCTGAGTTCTTTACTGTTTGATTTTTGTCAATCTATTGTATGTTTTTGATTTTGGTTACCCTGGTTTTTAAGTGTGTTGATCCATGACTATATCTACTTGCTTTAGACATAGTTGTGAAAGTTCAAAAACATTCTAAAAGAACTAAGTTTTTTACTCCTCTCCCCCATATTTTGTGATTTCGATGTCCTGTTTTACATCTTCATGTTTATCCTTTCACTGTTAATTGTAGTTATACTGCTTTTACAATTTTTTTTTAACTTATACACTCGCTTAAGTGATCTTCAGTATTTTACTGAAGATGATATTTATCTGTTTTCTTTAGATTTCGGAAGTTTTTAGCAATAATGTCTTTAAATATATTTTCACTCCATCTTTCTCTTTTCTTTTTTTAAAAAATTTTTTTTACTTTACAATACTGTATTGGTTTTGCCATACATTGACATGAATCCACCATAGGTGTACATGAGTTCCCAACCTTGAACCCCCTCCCACCACCCTCCCCATATCATCTCTCTGGGTCATCCCAGTAGCCATGCTTTATATTATCCTATAGATCTTGTGTATTTTTCTATATTTATCTTTCCTGTTGTGAGTTTTGCTTTCCTATCCATTCTTACCTCTTTTCTTTTTAAAGAAGAGCTTTCAATATTTATTTTGAGTAGGTATAGCATTGCTGTGCTCTTTCCGTTTTTCTTGTTGGAGAAATCCTTTATCTCACCTTTTATTTGCAGTGATAATCTTGCTGGGTAGAGTATATTAGGTTGCAGGTTTTTTCAAGACTGAGTATATCGGGACACTCCCTTCTGGCCTGCAGAGTTTTTGCAGAGAAATCAGCTGATATCCCTATAAGGGTTCCCTTGTAACTGGTCCTTTTTCTCATGCTGCCTTTAGAATCTCTCTTTGTCTTTCGTTCATTCTGTTTTAATCATAGTATGTCTTGGTGTGAGTCTGTTTGGGACCCTCTGTGCTTCTTGTTCCTTGGTATCTGTTTTCTCCTTTAGACTGGGGAAGTTTTCAGCTATGATTTCTTTAAATACATTTTCAAGCCCATTTTCTCTCTCTTTTCCTTTTGGAATCCCTACTATACGTAGGGATTGTAGGTTGGCATGGTTTATATTATCCCATAGATCTCCTATGTTGGTCTTTTCTTTCTTTGTTTCTTTCTTTTTTTTTCCATTTGTATTATGTCTGCTGTTCTGATTTGGTGTTTGAATTATTCTATCATCCAGATCACTTAATCTTTCTTCTGTGTCTTTCAATCTGCTATTCATTACTTCTAGATTGATCTTTAGCTTAGCAGTTGTCTAATTTTGATTGGTTCCTGTTTATAGTTTCTAGTTCCTTGTTACAGTTATCTGCATTTTTATTGATCACTTTAATTCCTTTAGCATTTTTTGTTGCCTCCTTTTTGAACTTAGGGTCTAGACTAAGTAGACTGGTGACATTTGCTTTGTTCTTTGTTCTTTTGGAGATTTCTGTTGTTCTTTTAATTGGGAGGAGTTCCTCTGCTGTTTCGTTTTGCTTAACAGTCTGTAACTCTATGAATTTAGGATAAACCATTATCCACTGTGATCCAAAAGGGTTGTTTTCATGTGAGATCATCCTTGTAAACTGCATTATTCCAATATTTTCGTTGGAAGGGCTGTTTTTGATATGGATGTCAACCACATCCTTTCTCAGGCTATGTTGGCCATTATCCCTTAGATAGGGGTTACAACTGGTGTGGCAGTATCCAGAGACTGCACTGATGTTGGACAAGGCCTCTTTACTCTGTGGCTGCCACAGCCCTGTCAGGGGCAGGATCTGCTCCTCAGTTTTTGGAATAAAAGCCCTGAGAGTCAGATTCAATAAGGCTCTGTGGCCTTAAATGTTTGCTCTGTCTCAAAGGATGTGACCAGTGAAGTAAGAGACTCAGTGAACTTATGTGCTGCTGGTGCAGGCATCCATGGTTTTGCCCAGAAGTAGCCCAAGGTTGCCTCCCTTTCTCCACTTTTTGCCGTAGACCTAGTTCTAGGCTGTGGTGTGGAGTGGGTTGGTGCTGGGGAATAGGATGTTCTGGCTGCATGAATCAAGGTGGTTATGCTGCTTCCTGGAGTCTTGACTGCCTCTGTGGCAGACCTCTCCCAGGTCCTGTGTTCCCAGATCTGGCTGCAAACTGTGTGATGATACAGGTGGGACCAGAAGGCTCTATCTGGAAATGAGCTGCTGTATACTCCTCCCCAGGGGCTGTCCACTCAAGACATGCATTTATCTGGTGCCACCTGACAAATTCCACTGCACCAGACCTCTCTGCACCCTATGAGCTCTTATGATGGGCTTCAAGGCCAGACCTGCCCCCTTCATATGTGAGCCCATAGTGTGCCACAGCTGGACCCAACTCCACCTGTGTGAGCACTGATGATGGCTCCAGTGCCAGTCCCACACCTGCCATGGCATGCTGTGCTGACAGTGGGCTTTAAGGTTCGACCTGAACCACTTCCCAGGACCCCTGGGCTGTCTCTGTGCAGCTAGGCTGAGTTCCCTCCAAGTGCCCTTCTGACTGGGATTTAACACCTAGTCATGGGGTGTTAGCAGCCCTGCCTGGCACACATTTCAGGTGCTTGGGACTGTGGTGAGGGGGCAGCCGTCTGTTCTGTCTCTCTCCTCCATGATTACTAGCAAGCCAGCATGCACACACTCCTCATGAGCTAAGTCCAGGCCCTTCTAGTGCCAGCTTACCTCTTAGCTGGAAAGGGGTTCTCCAGGACAAGGGGCTACATGTGGACTTTCTCTCCTTTACAGATCCTTCTCAGATGCCAGTACTGTCCTAATGCCTTTTTATTTTTCTTTTCTGTCCAACCTCATTATGTGGAGAGCTTTCCTGCAGCTTTGGTTGTATAAGAGATCTTCTCCAGTTTTGAGTTTACTGTCTGTGAAAATTCCTGTATGTGGATGTATTTTAATGTGTTTGTTGAGGGAGGTTAACCTCATGCCCTGCTACTTTGCTATCATGGTCCTTCTGAGTGATCCTTAATTCTGATTATGCATTAAACAAGGGGTTATCAAACTATGGCCTGTGGGTCAAATCTGATTCACCTTCCTATTTTATAAATAAAGCTTTATTGGAACATTGTCAGGCTCGTTCATTTACATATTGTCTATGCTTGCCTTCATGCTGCAACAACAGGAGTTAAGTAGTTGCAACAGAGATGATGTAGACCCCCAAAGCCTAAAATATTTACTATCTGGTTCTTTACTGAAAAATTCTGCTGAACCCTACATTAAATTCTTCAGAGAGAAGATTAAAAATAATATAATGTGTGTGTTCAATTACAGATAATTAAATAAGAATTTGGAGTGAGAGTTAGGAAGTCAGCAGAAAAAACTAATGGTTTTTAAAAGCATCTCAGTTAAGTATGGGATTCCCTGGCGGCTCAGAGGGTAAAGCGTCTGCCTGCAATGCAGGAGACCCAGGTTCAATCCCTGGGTCGGGAATATCCCCTGGAGAAGGAAATGGCAACCCCCTCTAGTATTCTTACCTGAAGAATCCCAAAGACAGAAGAGCCTGGCAGGCTACAGTCCATGGGGTCGCAAAGAGTAGGACACAACTGAGCAACTTCACTTTCACTTAAGTATAATGTGTAGCCAGAGTTAAGAAACACAAATAGATGATCCCTGCCCTTCAGGAGTATATTTGACTTTTGGAAAAAAGAAGCCTGCAAAAATTAATAAAGGTAAAGTGGCTGAGCGCCGAAGAATTGATGCTTTTGAACTGTGGTGTTGGAGAAGACTCTTGAGAGTCCCTTGGACTGCAAGGAGATCCAACCAGTCCATTCTGAAGGAGATCAGCCCTGGGATTTCTTTGGAAGGAATGATGCTGAAGCTGAGACTCCAATACTTTGGCCACCTCATGCCAAGAGTTGACTCACTGGAAAAGACTTTGATGCTGGGAGGGATTAGGAGCAGGAGAAGAAGGGGACGAGCAAGGATGAGATGGCTGGATGGCATCACTGACTTGATGGACGTGAGTCTGAGTGAACTCCGAGAGATGGTGATGGACAGAGAGGCCTGGCGTGCTGCGATTCATGGGGTCACAAAGAATTGGACATGACTGAGCGACTGAACTGAACTGAAAGTGGATATATCTTTAATGGAAACATTTGCAAAGTTCCAAGGGAGTATTACATAGGAAACATTTTACATCATTAGGGAAGTTTTCACAGAGAGATAAACAGGTTCTTGAAGGGTGAATTGATTGGCAGACAAGACCTACTGAGGTGGTGATAGGGAGAGAAGGAGACGAGAGAATGACATACGCAAAAAAGCACCTAAGTATGAAAGAGCATGGCCCCTTCGAGAAATGACCAGAAGCTCGGTATGGCCAGGACACTGAGAATGAAGAAAGAGTGAGGTCGTAGAATATAAAGTCAGGAAAATAATGGCCAAACTGGGAAGGGCTTTGTGTGCTGCTTGTAATTTACTATGTTGACTTTCATTTAGAAGTTGAATGGAAAATTGAGTCTCTCTAAACTTCACTCTTTTCATCTGTAAAATAAGTAGTTAGCCCAGATGATTGCCAGTGGTCCTCTAGCTCTAAAATATAACTGCCTGAGAGACTGTGTCAGCTGCTTCTTTTGACACTCTCAGGAAGCAGAGTTGAGTTTATATGAATGGCATGACTTTTGTAGTATGGGGTCATCTAGTTCTCCCCTACTCCCCTATATTTGATCCATTTATTTTAATAGTACAGATGAGGTCAGTGTTACTTTGTGGCTTCACTACAAGGATTTAAGAAAGTAGACTTCTAGAGGAGAAACACCTTGCCTGGTCAATGCATTAAGGCCCTTAATAAAGAGTGCTACATAATGATAAGATACCTGTAAAATGCTTTATGTTCCATGCAGAGAGAAACAATAAAATGGGGACAGTTTTATTGTTAAAATTCACATTATTCCCAATTAGTACTAGTGCTTATTATGGCTTTGCACTTGCAGGTTTCTTCACTCAAACTTGGAGTATGACAAGGTCCTACTGTATAGCACAGGAAACTCTGCTCAGTGTTATGTGGCAGCCTGGATCAAAGGGGGTTTGGTGGAGAATGGATATGTGTATATGAATGGCTAAGCCCCTCTGCTATCCACCTGAAACTATACAACATTGTTAATCAGCTGTGCTCCAATATAAAATAAAATGTTTTAAAGAAATGTCACTTCACGTGGTAGTGATGCCATAACAATGTGTATAATTGCACAGAGTGGAGAGAGAGAAAACAGGTCAGGGACAGACCCCAGGAGACACCAGCATTCACCTGGCAGGCAGAGGAAGAAGAGCTCCTTGGAGTCAAAGAATAATCAGAAGTATACATGAAATATGCAGTGAGATATGGCAGGATCCAAGGGACCAGAGTCCCCGGCAGGAGGTTATGACCAGCAAAGTTCACCTGGTAAACCCACCTGTGAACTAGACTAAGACGTTTCTTTCATCATAATACAGACTTAAGAAAGCTTGTGGTTGGAGCAATTCAAAAGACCTAGGTTCACATGCTTTTATCTGCCAATTAATTATCTCTATGACTTAAGGAAAGTCCTTTAACCTTTCTGTGCCTCAGATCTCTCATCTGAAAAATGGAGGTAATAGTTAAGCTCATTCTATCTACCTCAACAAGTTATTTGAGTTCTTTGAGGAAATGCATGTGAAGTCCAGCTTATTGTGAACTAAACAGCATGTATGCATATAGTTATTCCTTATTTTTGACAGACAGATTAGTGATCGCTAATAAATGCTTGCAGCTTAATTGTCTATGTGAAAGTGAGTGAAAGTTGCTCAGTGGTGTCCGACTCTTTGCGACCCCATGGGCTATATACTGTCCATGGAATTCGCCAGGGCAGAATACTGGAGTAGGTAGCTGTTCCCTTCTCCAGGGGATCTTCCCAACCCAGGAATAGAATCCAGGTCTCCTGCATTGCAGGTGGATTCTTTACCAGTTGAGCCACATGAGAAAAGCATAAATACTTTGCTTTAATAAAGCTCCAAATTGTAAAGAGTTTCTCAGATCAGTAAAGCATTTTTTTCCCCAAGAACTCATGAGTCTTCTCTCACACAAGCATGTGGGGCTTACCCCGGCATCCTAGCAGCAACAATGCTGGGCTGAGATTCAGGGTCCTCTCCCAGACCTTGCCCACTATCTTGTGCCATTCTTTGTTGTCAGCATGCCACACTCACTATGATTCTTTGATCTACTTCCCTTCTAGAAAGGAGGTCTACTTTCCTTCTAGATGGGGAGATCCTTGAAGACACATCATACCTTACCCATGCCCTTCTGTTTTCTTCAGTAAACGCCAGAACAATGCTTGGAACAGGAAGGTGGAACATGAATATTCACTGAAAGAGGGAACAAATGAATAGTGGCCTCTAGCCTTAGCCTTAACCTCATTATAATTGAACAAAATTAGATTATTAGTTTGCACTAAGTCCTTAAAGCATTAATATTTTCTTCAGACACATTAAGCAGTACCGAGAAAACAATGCTTAGAATATGAATTACTATGAAAGTTCTTCAATATATTATCTTATTTTCCTGTTTTACAGCTTCTTATTTATATCAGGCTCTACACTGTAATTTCATCTCTGTTCAACACTTACTGGGATAGCTATATCTCTGATAAACTACATGCTGTTGGTTTCATATCTTTAAGTGAAGATTTTCAAGTTCTGGTGTTTATTGAATATTTTATTTACCTCTTTCAGGGCCTCCCCAAGTGTACAGAATAGCCAATGAATCAAAAAATAATATATGGTATGCTCAGTGATTGAAGCTTCTGAGACCCTAAGGCAGCCCAATCTCTACGTTCTGATTCATTTTATCATTCTGTCTAAGGTAGATGAACGGGCTGGATATTTTGAAATATATTTTAGAATGATGCAAGTTGGAATAAAAAGGTATATTTTAAACTCCAACAAGAGCTTTTAGGAAAAAGTACTATAGTTTCTGTCATTTCAACATCAAAGGTTTCTATTAAAAGAGATACTTTGAATACATTTTAAAAATTCTTCTCAATTAGTAACTTTTGCCCTCTCACCACCAAAGAAAATTGTAGCAAAACTGTAATATTGGCCATGGTTGACCTCTTGCCCTGCTTCTTCTTCACAGACATTGATGAGTGTGCCGAAGGGCGCCATTACTGTCGGGAGAACACGATGTGTGTCAACACCCGGGCTCCTTTATGTGCATCTGCAAAACTGGGTACATCAGAATCGATGATTACTCATGCACAGGTAAGCAGTGGCTATTTGTGAAATAAACTACCTCTCTGCCTTAAATTTACTTTGGAAAGTTTCTTTTAAACTCAGGTATTTGGAGAAGCATGCCGTAAATACCCACTTACAAAAAAACAAGTCATAAGTAAAAGCATATCTTCTTGATTTGATAGTTAATTCTGAATCCATTCTAAGGAAAGAACTATCTCCTTGCTCTGGATAAGAATTTCTTATTAGAAATGTAAAGATAAACTGAAGAATAAAATCAGTAATACATAATTGTATACTTAAATAGTATTTATACGCAACACTAATCTGAGACACAGCCCTTAAGTAATATTTCCTCTACATGACAGTCAACTTTCGAATAGAGAAATGATGACACAAATAATGTGATGTTTTCAGAAAATGTTCTTGGTGTGCTAGGAAAGGGGAAAACTTCGTTCCTCTGGGAAGTGTGGTCGAGCACCTGCCTCAGAGAAGTTTTGTTTATGTTTGTTTTATGAAACATCACTCCCATCAGTCCCATCCAGAGACCTGCTCAGGGGTATCTTGAGTGTTAGTAGTGTCTAAAGTCAGTCCTGGAATACGATAATCTATTCCCGTTATAGTCTATAGAATATGAAAGAAAGCTGTGCTAGCAGAGTAGCTTGCAGAATATGGGGATTAAAGGAATGTGGGTGTGAAATATGACATTCTTTTGGCTTTTTTAAATAGAAGAAGCATATATATATATTTATATATATGTGTGTGTATACATATATATACACACACATCATATTCTAGAAAACGTAGAATCATAAAGCTGGGGAGCACTTAAGGTGTTATCTTGTCATTTTCACTCTGCCTCCAACTTATAGTTTTTATCAGGTGGATGTATAAACAATACTGAGAAGTTTCCAGGGAAGGACTCTATAATACTTCCTGGTAAAAATACAAAATCTATAATAAAAATTTTGCCTTTGTTAATGTGTATTCTTCTAAGTCTTCATTATTGTGATAATACTACATACTCTAGATCTTTCTTGACTTAACAATGTGGTTATGTCTGCATGAACCCACCATAAATTGAAAATTTATTAAGTTGATAATGTATTTAATGCATCTAAGCCTTCAAACATCACAGCTTAGCCTAGCCCACCTTAAATGTGTTCAGGACACTTACATTATCCTACAGGTGTGAAAATTCGACTAACACAAAGCCTGTTTTATAATAAAATGTTGACTATCTCATGTAATTTATTGAATACTATGATGAATGTGAAAAATAGCATGGTTGTAAATGTATTGGTTGTTTATATCGGCTCTCTACTGCTGCTCAGAATCACAAAAGTATCATGCTGCATATAGCTAGCCTGGGAAAAGATCAAATTCAAAAGTTTATTTGCTACTAAATGTATATCATTTTTATACCATCATGAGGTCAAAAAACTCATTTATTGGACTATTGAAAGTGAGGACTGTCTGTACTTGGTATCCTGTTTATTAATGCAAAGGGAAGGTCCTCCCTTTAAATTCAACTATAGTATCTATAAAACAGAACAACGAAAATAAATTGTAATGGGAAGTGCCTTCTTAATCTATGGAGAATAACCAAAGATATTCTGAAGGTAGAAAATACATTTCATATAGAATTGTTCAATGGATTTACAGATTCTTGCTTTTTTGTTAGTTCATCCCAGGCATTTCCACATTATGGGAATAATTCTGCACTTTCTCTTTATAAAAAATAGCATCACACTGAGTGGCAAAGTATCCTGATGGAATACTAAAGAGATATTTTTCAACATAAAAAGGGAATATAAAAGAATAAGTCTTAATAAATATATGAAGAATAAAATAGTTTGCCATAATATTGATAATATCAATAAGTCAGAGTTCCAATGTAATGAATAACAAAACTGTCTAAGATAAAACTATTCAGAGAGTGATATTTCAAAATGTGCTCCTTAAAAATCAGTGTTAGCAATTTTCAAGGAGTCTGCTAATTTTTTGTCATTAGAGACTTAAAAAGCTTTGTACTTTTTTAATTTCCTAGTGATTCTTTTGTTTTTCTCACAATCTTAAAAACTGTTAGAGATAAGTAAGGAAGAATACACAGCACAAAATTTGACGTAGTGTTGAATGAGGAGTGTTTCTTCGGGGAGGGTATTTTCAAGAGGTTCGTTTCCATCTTGAGCCTCTCTGTTGGCTGTAAAATCCTAGGGCTGGTTCAGCTGTCATCCCTTACAGAGCATCTCCTTCTTTGGCTCTACCTCTCCCAGTATATTTTCTTTCCAAATAAAATCCCACAAATTACTGTTTTGTTTGTTTGTTTGTTTGTTTTTTGTTTTTGCCTACTTAGGGAGAATTTCCCTTAAGATTTCAAAGTATCTAATGATAAAAATGAACTGTCCCTTTGTTGGGATACCAAGAAAGGTTGAAATCACCTTAGGAAAAGCTATCAAGGCCATGATTTTTTGCCTAAGGAACCAGAGCCAGGGATTTCACGATCTGGCAGATGCTAGAATGTGTTTCTTTACTGATGCACCAGCATTTCCAACAAGGTATTCCTATGCTTCCATTTAAAAGAGACTTTCTTGCCTCTGAAATTTCTATCTACTATGATTAAGAATCCCATGGACAGAGAGGAGCCTTGCAGGCTACAGTCCAGAGGTCGCAAGAGTCAGATATGACTTAGTGACTAAACCACCACCGCATGAGTAGGTCTGCAAATTTGAGAATTTGCATCCATACATAAAAGTTAGATTTTCTTGGGAATATGGGTGAATTTCATTTTTTCCTCCAAAGTCAGATGATCTTTGGCAAAACATTTTATGCTTTACCATGCACATATTTAGGGTTCCTATAAAGGAGTGCATTTTAAAATTCTCCCTCTGTGAATCTTTTCCTCCACTCTTTCATATTAGCATCTGTACAGAAGGCTTGAAGAAATTACTCCTCTGTTGTGGGTTTGCTTCATGGCTGAAAGCATCATAGTTGTACTTTTTCAAGAGCTCTCCTAAGATCAGAGTAGGACTTTGCTTCTCTGCGAACATTAGGGTTTATTTTCTCTGAATTTTAGAAACAGACATTCACATACTTGCAGGAGCAGGCCTTCCAGAATAAATGGCAAGACGCCACTGCAGAGCTATTCTCTGATGTTGTGACTGAGCTCTTAAAGCTCTGAATTTGTTTTGTTTCTGTATCCACACTTTTCTAGTGAAGAGCACCCTGCCATAGCATGACAAGTGACATTGTTAACACTGTACCCAGCAGACACTCAAATGTGCTTACCCTATCCGAAAATAAATTACAGAGATTCTAATTTAAAGAAAAATCCAAGGCAGTATGTGCTACTTTAGAGTCAAGGGCTTTGATCAATTAAAGAAGCCTTTTTGTTTTTATACCCTATAGTTCTGGCATAGAAATTATGTATAATACAGAGTATTCACCTTCCATAGTTGGTAAAATTGCACATTGTTTGGTTTTTGTTTTCCCCCTGTCACTTTCAGATAATTTGAGTTAGAGTTTCCTCATGATGAGATGTTAGAGATAGAAAAATTCTTGAAGATAATCTAGTCCTATCTCCTAACTTCCATAAATGAGGAAATTGAGGCTCAGAGAGATTAATTGCTTTCCTTTGGTCGTGCAGTTAGTGGAAGGCAAAAGGGGAGTCAGAGATAAGACTTGTTATTTTTGGTTCTTATGTTGTTCACCATTTGTTCAACTTGTAACCACATGAAAACAAGTAAGGAGAAAAGATTCGTACTTTATCTAGAATTGCATGATTGAATTTATAATATTCAGTAGCTAAACTGCCTTTCTATAGATTGTTTCACTTCATTAAGTTCAACTCTAAAAGGAATTTTTCCCCTACAGATCTTATAGTAATGATCAGACGTCAAGAGAAGAAATAGAAATTGTCACTTTCTGGGCCTCTGACTCTCTTTTGCAGTTTCATTGGTGACTCAGTTGCACCATTTGCACACTTTATAAATGCTTGTAAACGTGTAAATTTTCCTTCCAGTGAGGATTTTTTTCATGCTTAATACTTCATAATCTCTGTCCTCATGTTCTTTTCTATTCTGGAGAAAAACATGGGTCTAGGGAGGAAGCAAAGGAGGGAAGAAAAGAGAAAGAGAGAGAAGAAAGAAAGAAGGAGAAAAAACACAGAGGGAAGGGAAAGAAAAGGTTTGGTTTGTACAAGCCAAGATGTTAGCAGCCCATTCTTTTATCTCTCTGATTATAAAAATAATTTAATTTTTATGCATAACAAAATGTCTTGATTATCTCGACTAAGAGTCGGTGATGGACAGGGCAGCCTGGTGTGCAGTCCATGGGGTTGCAAAGAGTCGGACACAACTGAGCAAGTAAACTGAACTGAATGCCTTTCTTGGTTCACTTGCATAAGCATTGATTAAATTGGAGACATCTTTCTGAATCTTATCAGCCCCTCTTTTTTTTTCCTTTAAACTTTTTATTTTGTATTGGTATATATCCAATTGACAATGTTGTGGTAGTTTCAAGTGAAAAGCAAAGGGATTCAGCCTTACATACACATGTATCCATTCTCCTCCAAACCCCTCTCCCATCCAGACTGGCACATATCATTGAGTAGAGTTCCATGTGCTGTCCAATAGATCCTCGTTGGTTATCCATTTTGAATATAGCAGTGTAGACAGTTCTTCTTGACACTAGTCTTGTGTAGTGGACAAAGAATAAGATAGTTCTGGTAATATAGATGGGGGTCGCAGATTTTGGAATTATCAAAGGATAAAAATATCCTGAAGGAAAAGGTTTATTTCAGATTTTCATGATTTATATCTCTCTACTTAGAGTATTATTCTTCTTAGGTTGATGAGCTTGTAAGCTTTCCACTCTTGTGTAGATTTTTAGAGTGGGAGCAGGAATGGGGAGGGTAAACCATGCTACCACCAAGGAATGGAAAAGATCCTGCCCAATTTAGGGAGAAAATTGATCCTTTAGGGCAGTGGTATCCAACAAGAGTGATTTTGCCTCCCTGCCTCCCAGAGATTATTTGACAGTGTGTGGACATGTTGCTGGTTACCACAGCTGTGTGAAAGGGGGATAGATACTACTGGCATCTGACAGGTAGAAGCCAGAGACATGCTAAACATCCTATAATATTATTACACTAACTAACCTCTTTGAGGAAATTCTTATTTTTCTGGAACCCATTTAACTGGGAGCTTTTTCTGTGGATATCTTCTGAGTCATTCATCTTTATCCTGCACAAGACATCCAGTATAAGACAGCTCCCCATAACAAAGAATTATATGACCCAAAATGTCCATGGTGCCAAGGTTGAGAAATTAGGGCCACCTCGTCAAAAAGGTACCATGTACACTTTCTTTTTAATTTCCTTTTTCCTCTCCTAGTTGTGTTTTTAGACCTTATATAGAGAGCCCTTCGCTCAGTTCTTATGGTACCCAGTGTCCTTTTATTGGCCTTTGGCCACAAAAGGGGCCCCTTCTTGTAAGTCCAGCTCTCTCCCAAGTTCTTTTCTCTTCTTTCTCTTATCAAAACCCTGTTCTTAAGCCTCGCGGACACAGAGGACAGACTTGTGGTTGCCAGTGGGAAAGGGAGTTGAAGAAGGGATGGACTGGGAGTTTAGGGTTAGCAGATGCAAACTGTTATGTATAGGATGGATATGCAACAAGGTCCTACTATATAGCACAGGGATCTATATTCAATATCCTGTGATAAACCATAAAGGAAACAAATCTGGAAAGGAATATATATATATATATATATATATATATATATATATATGATGTGTGTGTGTGTAACTGAATTACTTTGTTGTATAGCAGAAATCAATATAGTATTGTAAATCAACGATACTTCAATAATATACATTTAAAAAAAACCCTGTTCTTAGCTTAACCTAGGGGAATGTGGCAGAAGGGATTCCTTAGGGCCCCTCAAATGGCACTATCCTGCTGCCTCCCCACTGTGCACTAACCCTAACTGCTTCCATTGTTCCAGAGCTACTAGTTCTGTCTTTAGTCCTTGTCACATATCACAGAAAGTTCATAAAGTATCTAAGCACAAGAAATTCTACTGGATACTTGATTTTTGTTGTTAAACAGGGAGCCTCCTCTGGTATTCCCCGAGGAGTTTTACTTCTTAAAGTACTTATCTGTTTATAGCACTGAATACTCCTGGTGCTTACATTTTATGATTTCACTGTTGTGGTTACTTCTTTTTCTCTAACATGGCCCATACTGACTTCTTAGAAAATCATTACCATCCTATTTTTCAGGTTTTATCACGGTTGATTTTCTAACGTTTTCTAGAGTTTTGGATGCTATTTGACATACACAGAAGGTTGCAGAGGATTTCCTACTGAGCAACCAAAGCAAAGATTTTAAGTCTTTTGTAACCCACGCATGCCCCTTCCACAAATAGTTGTCTCTTGTGTGTGTGTTTGTTTGAATCCCCTATTAATTAATGCTAGAAAAGGTAATTTCCTTAAAGGGCTTAAAGAGAGGAAACACCACATAATATTATTCTCTTTTTATCCTTCAGTCTTCCAAAAGAATTTAAATTGAAGTTGATAATTTCTTTTATGGATCTACAATAATTTTTTATCATCTTCTTTAATATGACTCTCAGTGGCTTTATCAAAATCACAAGCACAGAAGAAAATAGATAATTCATTGTGCGTGCAGCATGATAATTACTGGTATATAAATTGTGAAGGAAGTACAAATGTTGTGGACAATGGCAGAGAGGATAGGAGGCCAGGAGAGGCACAGATCACAGGCAATGATGGCGAAGAGCAGAAAGTGAAGATATGCATATCAGTGCTCACAAAAATCCTAAATAAAATAATTTGAACTATAAAAGGCCTTGGCTCTTTAGCGAAATACTTAACACAGAAGAAATCTTTAATAAAGTTAGCTACTATTGCTGTTGTTGTTGTTGCTCTTGTGATTAGAGAAGCGATCCTCTTGAGGAAATGTCTTATTTCCCTAGGACTTTTTCAACTGGGCACTTCTCTCTGGTTATTTTTCAGTGGGATTATTTTTGTTATTGTTATAAACAAATAGATTTGCTGGAGCAATAGAGTCAATGTATTTTTATTTATTCAACTGCCTTATTATGTACCTATGAATGGGAGCTTAAAAAGAAAAGAGAAACCTTGGTGTAACTGACTAGCACTCTCTCTGGAAGTTAGAAAAACTCCTTCCATAGGCGGATTTGTTGTACTTCCTAGGATCAGGGAGGTTCCTCAGATTGTTCTTGAGAGTGAATGCTAGATGGGGATACCCAGGGGCTAGATAGCTGCATCCAGGCCTTACTGTAGATACTAACCTGCCCAGAGTAGAAATACGGCCTGTAGAGAATTAGTGAGTCTGGTCAGTTCTCAGGCAGGGCAAATTTTATGAGCCTGGCTGCTTCCATGTGGATTTCTTTTCTAAAGACACACAGTCAATGATCAGACAATCCTACCATCTGGCCATTAGTTGCCATGACTATTGGGAAAGACTTTCGCATTTTTATGAGTAAACATTCCAAATTTTCCTTTTCTGGAATCAACATTACAAAATATGATACAGTTGTGGTATATTTCATTAAACATGAAAAATCAGATTTGGAGTTTTAAAATTTAAAAATACAGCCTCTAATGCTAATAGCTGCCTCATTCATCTCCTACAGTTCCTTATATATTATTATGCTGTATAGTTAAATTATTGAGTAACTTGAAAATCTAAACATGATTACAAAATCGAATTAAAATACCAAGCCTCAGGACTCAAAGAATTAATAATGAAAAGCAGTTTTTAAGCAAACATAATCAAGAAAACCTCTCTAGAAGAATATGTACTGTGGTTACCAGGAAGGGTTAATGTTTAGAAAACTTCAGACCACATTTGGAAAACTTACAGAGAACAGAAGCGGGACACGTCTGCACAGGGAGTGTGGAGGCCAAGGCAATGTGCTTATCTCTCTTCTGAAACACATATGTGCATGCATACAATTAGCAGTCAGCTCAAAATGGAACAGGCTCAAAGGCTCAGGGAGCTGAATTGCCTTTTTCAAGATGAAAAGCTTGGAAAAGGAGTCTGTGCTATCTGAATCTGTCAGTGAGTGAGGGTTGCACACCAGTGCCAATATAGTGGATTTCAGGCTTGTCAGAGCCTTTATGCAGCATCTCAGCCCAGCCATCGTATCCATGTATGGCCTCTAGCCCGGCTGTGGTTTGATCAGAGAGCACACCCAGTGGTGTGCGTCCGCACAAGCTTGCCTCTGTGCAAGGTCATCCGAGCACTGAAGTGATGGGAGCTGCCTCATTAAGCAGACTCACTGGCTTTGACTTGGTTGGTAAACCCTAATTCACCTTTGTCCCCAGTGGATTATTATCTGAGTTTTAATATGAGATTTTTATGTGAAAAGCAGAGAGCTGAAAACTCACAGAGGGGACTACAAAGATTATACATGCCAGGAGTGGAATAATAGTGGTGTCGTAGCAACAGACAACCTGTGGGGGACAGGATGATTGAAACTGAGGTTTAAAAGATGCCTTTCACATCCTTCCTTGATTGTTGGCTTTGGCGCCTTAGCCAGAATGGATGTGTGGCCTTCCTCCTGCCTCTTCACTGTATGCCCCATGGCACAGAGTTCATCTGGCTCTGCTGCTGATCTGGTCTTGCAGTGGCTGTGTATCTTCCTGGGGACATAGTCCTGTGTTCCCCTTTTCTCCTCAGGCCACGGTGCCTTTGCAGTATCATGTTCAGGTCTTGGGTTTGGACTCGGAGAGTGAGCTTCTTCTCTTGAATCCAGAGCCATTTCTCTCCTGTGTGCCTCTGCCAGATAACAGCAGAGCCTCACTCGCTGTTTGGGTAATATTTGCTCTAGTCTATCTGTTGCCACCTATTTCAGTGATTGTTACTTTCTTTAGATAACTTCTGACACCACATAGAGGCTTTCTTTTGCTTAAACCAAGTTCTATCAGAGGGACTAACATTATTATTAGTTATCTACTGCTGCATAACAAACAACGCCCAAGTTTAGCAGCTTAAAATAGCACACATTTATTGTCTCACAGTCGGTGGTTTAGGAATCTGGGCATAGAATAGCTGGATTCTTTTTTTCGGGTCTTTCACATGGCTACAATCAAGGTGTCCACCAGGGCTGGGGAGGGTTTTTCTCTAACCTTACCTTTGTAGTTGGGGGATTCAGTTCCTTCCTGGCTGTTGACCATTAGTTTCCCTCGGTTCCCTGCCACATGGCCCTTTCCAGCATGGAGGCTTGTTTCATCAAACCCGGCCAGAGAAAGAACCTGCTGGCAGGAGAGAATCAACACCTTTTGTGACCCAACCAAAGTAATGACATCATATGGCTTTTGCTAAAGTGTATTGGTTTGAAGCAAAGCACTGAGATCCAGCTCATTCTAAAGAGGGAAATTACACAAAGCCATGTCTATCACGAGATGGAGATCAGTGGAAACTCTTAAAGACTGCCTACTACAGACATTAAATGTTATCAATAGTTAACTAACCCACTTCAGCTAAGTACTGATAAAGAGCTCCAGGTTGAAAAACTAAGAGTCACGAATGAAGAGTAAAATGTGTTGTGTTAGAACTGTGTGTAAATGATCGTGAAAAACTCAAGATGTCACACATTTCTTTCACTTTTCTTGGAGGCAGAGTTTTGATCTGGGTGCACAGTAGGGTCCAATTTAATAGAAGGAGATGGTGTAAATGAATCATTATGGTACTTTGTGGTATATTCTGTAACAAGGGGAAGTGCAGAGAGCTGTGGCCAGCTCAGAAGGGGCAGTGAGTAATCCGGCTTAAGCCTGGTTTGGGGCAGGCGTCACCAAGTGACATTTTAAATTGAGGTTTTTAAGGATGAATAGACATTTCAGGAGAGTGAGAGAAGGAATTTCAGGAAGAAGGAAGAGTAAGTACAAAAGTATAGGTTGTTTATAATGGCAAGTTTAGTGTGAATTGGAATTGTTAGTGATAAAGCCAGCAAACTGGAAATTCTAAGACACATTTTACAGTTTCTAAAACATTTCACTCAGCCTCTGTGCCTTCTAATTGAGATGTGCACATTGAAGCATCGGTATTTTACTTTGTTTTTGTTTTATGTTATTTCTTTTCTGCTGTGAGAATGATTATTAAACTGATGATACTTCCAACAATCAATGCAGAGCTAGAATCAAGGTAATAGGATATTTCATTCTGAAGAAGACAGAATGCTTTGTCGATATTCTTGGAACTCCATGAAAGCATATTTTCAGTGTGATCTGATGAGAGCTGAATTTAGAATTTTTTAGAACAAAATCATAACCATTAAGTCACAACCTGAGGTATTTTTATACAATAGATTTGAGCATACATATCCCTTAAATGTTAGGAAATGCAACAACAACAAAGAGAAAGACAGGAAATGGCTGTGTTCCACAAAGCTTCTCTCTTTAGTTGGTCCAAATCAAATCTTAATCTTTTCTCTAGCCTCCTCATCTCCACAAATATTTTAAGGTATTTTAGTATGGATACTAGCTCATCCAGATTTCTTGGATCTGAGTCTTTGTTCTGCTGTCTGCTAGCTGTGATCTTGACCAATGTACCTAACCTCTAGGCTTCATTTTCTTCATCTTTAAAATGGGATGATGTTACATACCTTATATGTTGTTTTTAGAACCAAACGAGGTGAAGCATGCAATATCATCAGTGTAACAGCTGAAACATAGTAAGCATTTAGAGATAATAATTATCTTTGTTCCTAGTTGTGGTAAAGAGAATAATGTCCCTCCAAAGATGTCCACATCCTCATCCTGAGAACCTTTAAATATGTTCATGTACATGGCAAGAAGGATGTTGCACATCTGATTAAGGTTAAAGGCCTTGAAATGAAGAGATTATCCTGGATCATCTGGGAGTTTCAGTCTAATCACATGAGTCCTTAAAAGACAAGAGCTTTGCCAGGCTATTGTCAGTAGGAGATGTGTCTATGGAAGGATGGTCAGAGACTTGCAACATTACTGGCTATGAACATGAAGTGGGTCAGGAGCTGGGGAACACCTGGAGGAAAAAAATCAACAGAGCTTCCAAAAAATAATGCAGCTCTCTAGACATGTTGATTTTAGTCTGGTCGGACTCATGACCTATAGAACTATAACATAATGAGTTATGTCATTTCAAGTCAATGAGTTGAGAGTTTATTATGATGATAATAGAAAACTAACATATTATTATCAGCTCACACTGTTGAATTGTCCAAAACTATATTTAAGAATGATTCTCAGTTCCCATCTCTTTTCTAATTGTTGAGGAGCAGTAATTCAATTCCAGTAATTCTGGAGCAAGTCTGGTGTTTATGGAGAGAGTTAGGAAGATAGTCTGTTACACAGAGGGGATCCAGTTCATATTTATGCCTGAATTCCTCACTTTAATGATTGAGTTGCTTTTTCATATTCAGTTTCTAGTGTAAAAGTTCAGGGTGCTCCTTATTTTAAAAGACATTTTTCTAGTCTAATTCTAAAGAACACAAACATATGTACAAACATATAAAATTATGCAGAAAGATCAAACCAATCAATTCTAAAGAAAATCAGTCCTGAATATTCATTGGAAAGACTGATGCTGACTCTAAAGCTCCAATACTTTGGTCACCTGATGCTAATAACTGACTCCTTAGAAAAGACCCTGATGCTAGGAAAGATTGAAGGAAGGAGGAGAAGGGAAGGACAGAGGATGAGATGGTTGGATGGCATCACCAATGCTATGGACCTGAGTTTGAGCAAACTTTGGGAGCTGGTGATGGACAGGGAGGCCTGGCGTACTGCAGTTCATGGGGTCGCAAAGAGTCACACATGACTGAGCGACTGAACTGAGCTGAGACTATACATTTACCCAAACACAGTAAATCCAATGATGGTATAGTACATTTCTTATCTGCCTACTTTTTAAAAGTTTATTAACTTTATAATGTGAAGAAAGTTGGCAGATAATAATTTTGAAAGTACTATTTTTAAAGTGCATGTGTAGACTTAGTTGTTGGGGATTGCTGCTGCCGTAGATCTTTGGAATGGAATGTGGGGTGGTTGAGAATGACCTTTATATTCAGGAAGGCTCCACGCCAGCAAGACTATATCTGAGTCACAAATCAGTGACCAGAATTGCTGCTCAGGTTCGATATATTTGGCTTTGGGGACATTGTAATGATTCAACATTTAAACAGTCAGATGATTTCATTATGAAAATCAGGAAATCCAGCCAGATTTTCAGATGGTTCTCCATTAATTTTGGGTCTGTGTCACTGTACCTCAATTATCAAATGCAGCTGCCTAGTAGCAGAACCCTCTTAGGAGGAGAGGGTGTCCCCATTCATTGAAAGTCCTCATTTCCCATTCACTGAGACTCAGCAGTTCCAGTAAGAAAACTGATGTCTGAATATCAGAATTCCTACAGCCAGGCTGCCTCATCCATTTAGTTAACCATTAATTAGAGTATTTTTAGTTTGCAGCCTATGATTTACAGTATTAAAGTGATCATAATTATGGTCATTTTAAGCTATAGAGATTTTAATATAGAAATAATGTCAGAGGTTTGGTTTTCTTATGAGTCATGTTCCTACCAAATCCATAAATCACATTGACATAAACCTCAGGAAAACCATCAGATACTTTAATAAATTTTGAATTCATCTATATTGCTTTTCCCTTGTGAAATTAAATAACCTTAAATAGTTCATTGGAAGGACTGATGCTGAAGCTGAAACTCCAATACTTTGGCCACCTCATGCGAAGAGTTGACTCACTGGGAAAGACCCTGATGCTGGGAGGGATTGGGGGCAGAAGGAGAAGGGGATGACAGAGGATGAGATGGCTGGATGGCACCACCGACTTGATGGACATGAGTTTGGGTAAACTCTGGGAACTGGTGATGGATAAGGAGGCCTGGCGTGCTGCGATTCATGGGGTCACAGAGTCAGACAGAACTGAGCGACTGAACTGAACTGAACTGAAATAGTCATGTCACATGCAGCATATGTATGCCATTCTAGTGTAGTATCAAATAGTTGGCCAATTTTTAAAACTCCTAAAAATTGAGTTCATTACAAAGTTTATACAGAACAAATTGTTTAGAACAAAAAAATCATAAAATTTGGTGATAAACTGGCAAAGGTCCATGGAAGTGAAACTGATGTGAATAATAGATGTTTTCTAATGGCCAGTTTATTCTTTGATAGATGTAATATTTTTCAAAGGGGTAGCAGTCAATGGCTTATAAGGAGATAATAAGATATTGCATAGAATGTAACTATCTAAGGGAATATAAAACTTAGATTGAATTTGCAGGATTTCACTCTGAGTTATCAGTGAAAGAGGCTATTACCAGTTGCAAGTTCTCTGCTAGAGGAGCTGGGCCAGGGACTTTGGCATTAGCTTAGCTGATATTAATGATGCTTTTGATTTTGTTTGGCTTCTCTTTATACACACAACAAGTCCTATATTATCCCTCCTTTAGCAGTAAAGCCTTCCACATTTCTGTGCATAACCTGAGCCTGATGATAATCAACAACCAAGAGCGAAGGGGCAGAGAGCCCTGTGAGGCTGTCTACCAACTGCTCTCGTGGCCACAGGCAACTCTCAGCCTTTCTGCATCTCAGTTTCCTCTCAGCAAATGGGGCGGGGGGTGGGGGGAATATGATTTGTTTGTATGTAGTCAGCGCTCTTAGGTGCAAGCAATAGAAAAAACTCTGGCTCTCTTAACCTTAAGGGGATTTCCTGGAAACGTTTGTACAGCCTGAGAAGCAGTCTGTAAAATGTGCAGAGACCAAGGCGTTACTGGAGGCTTCAAAGCTCTAATGGTTTTCTCGGGAAGGGGCAATTATAAGATGTTGTTACCCATTGCTAGGAGCCACTACAGGATACGGAGTGAGAATGCACAGCACTGAAAGGTAAAGCTACTCTCCCATTGCTTCCAGCCACCCACTCTACATTCCAGATTCCTGGGCAGAAGCAGGTGGTTGTTCTAGTGAATGTCACATGGCCAGGTATTTGCCGAGTGGCAGGAGGTTGGCTTGGGGAGAAGGAAGCCTTCTTTTGGCTTCCATGGTGAGAGAGATGCTCTGACTCACACAGAGAATGATGTCTTCAAAACAAACAGTTGAGATGCTGGATGGGTGAAGAGTGGGGTCAGGAATGGAGAGGACAGGAGAGACAGACAGACAGGGAGAGGAATCTATGTTGTCCTTACTTCTTAATCTTCCCAGCTGAATTGGGTTCTGTAGTAAGACTATATGTAAAAGAAGGTTGAAAACTTTTCGAAACATTACAGAATTATAACATGGTATGATTATTGTTATTGTTCCCACTGTCACGATCTCAGTTCAAACCTTCATTGTTTTTTGCCTCTTCACCATGACTCAGCTCTTGTCAACAGCTTTGTCTTCCTATCCAGTGCAGTCATTTCCTCTTCTAGAAATTTCAATGAAAGTAACACTGACACAGCTTAGCAAAGCATATATGTCCACCTATATCCATGCATATGTCCACCTCTATCCTTCTACAAACCACAGGCTTCTCCTGTTTTGCAAAATGACTATACAGCTTGATAAGGTACCACACTGCAGTGCAAAACTTGATAAGGAACCACTCTATAATACAAATTCTGATGTAACTGGTTCCAGCCCCATTCTCCACCTGGATGAACCAAAGGTCTTAGGTCTTTAGAGGGTTGGGAGGAGGAAAGGAAGTAGGAAGTCACTGACATGATCATCTGAGACTTCAGTATTTCAATTCAAAGTATATTTAACCTTGCCAGGATTCAACAGAGAGCATGCTCCAAAGCCTTCCAACAGGAGAAGGCTTTCAGGCTCCCAACACGTCAATCTCTGAGTCTAGGCATATAGCCGTCCCTGTCTGCTCATGTGCAACTCTCCGTCACAATAGGGTTGCATCCAATCATAGTGACCCATGTCACACAATTCCCTGATCCTTCTAGTCTAAGCCAAGAAAACTGACCCACTAAATACTAAAAACCAGAAGTAGCAGTACCTGTCTGCTCCCCGTCCAGCCACACAATGCATCACACAGTAACTGGGCAACTGACTAAAAATAGTGTTTCCATTAACCTTGTAACATTGCTACCTTTGTCTTACTCGATTACATTTTTAGACCCCACTTATCCCATTATGGTAGGTTTTATCGTACTATTCTCCAAGAATGTCTTTGCTGATACGGCTTTTATGGGCCAAAATAGCTTTCTTCCTTTTTCTTACTGAAATGCTGCTCACCTTTTCTGAGTCAGTGAACATGGTCTCACTTGTATGAAGTTTCTTTGAGTCTTCTCATTAGAAAGTGAGTTAATTTAGCAGCTAATGGCATGAAGTTCAAGTAGATTTAGTATTTACCTTCTTAGAGTATGACATGTTAATAGATTTCTTCATCTGCATTTCTACAGCTCTTAATTCAATCTGTTTACTTTTATGATTAGTTGTTGACACATCTGTTTTCCCCATTAAATTATATATGTTATTTGAAGTCAGGCTTTATGTCTTTTTCATCTCCATGCTCATAGAGTAAAACTTAGTGAATTTAATAAAGGTTTCTTGAATCAATTAATTAAGTTGATATATGTATAATAATGAGAGAAAGGAAGTGACAGGTGAAGCATTCACATGATCAGTGCATTTTGGGGTTTTCAAAAGTAGTTTTATCAACAGACTTCAAGAATAGGTCTTAGAGCTAGATAGCATTTCTGTGAAATGCATAGCTATTATCTTGTGACTACTTCCCACATACTGTATATTTAATCGACATAATCTTATGCTGGAGATATCCCTGTTCACAGGTGAAAAGAGTGGTTGAGTAACTTGCTCAAGTTCTCGTTTATTATAAGTGGAGGAACTCTAGTCAAATAAGGAAAGAAAGCACATTTGGCCACTCTCTTCTCTTCATCATTTTAAGGAAAGCAAAACTACCCCTAGAGTATGAATATATAAGCCAAACGTGTATTGGTAAACTTTGGCTCTGAGTCTCACTGTGCTCAAGTTCATGTCTGTTAGGTTTTGTGTCAGAGCTAGGGCCAGATAGCATGGTATAGGAGACCATCTACCTGCTCCTTGGCACTTTCCTCAATGTCTGGCTTCTAATAGCCTCACATTCCTTCTAGTGGATTTAGAATGGATGCAAGCTATCACATTTTTTATGTCTTCTCTAGCAGAACTCATAAAGCCAGGCATTCATTAAATAGCTAATTATTGAGCACTTATACATAAGACATTCTGCTTATAATAACAAGAGCTAACACAAGTTCAGTATATGCTGGGCACAATGGTAAACCCCTCAGTATATGCATTTTCTCATTTAGTCTTATTAGCTATCTTTTAGGTTAACACTGTTATCATCTCTGTTTTACATATGAATGAGTTGAAGCTAAAGAAGTTTATGTAACTTATCATAAATTTATCATAAATTTGTAGGTTTTTAAGTGATAGGGCCACTCAGGGAAGCTAAAAGTATGTCTCAGTAGTATTTTGACTATTGATCAAAATAGCTGCATGGATCGAGTAATTTTAAGCTTCCATTCATTCAACTTTTCATTATTCAACTTTTTCTCTGACTTCTTTCCTTAAGTTGGATTCTTTACTTTATATTCAATAGTTAGTGTAGTACTGTACACAAGCATCACTCTTGAGCCAGATCCCTAGGCTCAAGATCCCTACACACACATATGTATGTGTGTGTATATGTATGTATAATATATTAGGCATTTATAGCAGTGCCTCACTTGTGTTTTTTAATATTTATTAACTGCAATTTGGAAGATATGTGCTTTTGCTTTGGATTATAAAAATATAAATAATACCTATGCGCTTGAGAACTTTATAGTCTACCAGAAGAGAGAGAAATGCATCCATTTAACCAGTTAATGAAACTGAATAAAGGACAAAATTAATTACTAAAAAAGTTATAGGCAATGTGCTATGGCCATTTGCTTGTACAAAATTATAAGAATGGATGAAAAATGACGGATAAAAAGAAATGAGGAAAAATACAATAAGTAGGGATTAGGAAGTGAGGGGTGTGTGAAAGGACTGATCATTTAATAGCTGGGAAACTCAATGATTATTCTATCTCCTTGAGACTTTTTCTCTCTTAGTAAAATGGAGAAATTATACCCACCTTATAAAGATACTGAAAAGACTAATAGTATTAATATTTAAGTGACTACAAGAATGGCTGTAAAATAACATATGGTTAACCAGATAATATGAAATCTATCTTATTATTTAACTATAAAAGAGATTATTATATCCAAGGAGAAATTTGGAATTCAGAATAAGAAGACATTTCTCTCCTAGGCTAACTCATTTTTGCCTCAGCCCATACCTGTTTCTATAGCTGTAGGCATCTAGACCACCATGATTCCTTGCTCACTGTCTACACCCAGTTCATCTGCATGTCTTTTGTTTTTGTTTTCAGAATAAAACTCAAATCTGCACCCTGTCTTTTTCTCACTCCCAGTATATAAGTCCAAGCCGCCCTATTGTTGTCAGCACCATATTGGTTTTCCATGTTTGTTCTTACTATTTCCAGCCTATTCTTTGCACAGCAGTCAGAGCAATAATTTAAAAGCAAAAATTGAACCATGTTATACCCTTGCTTCTTGCCTTCAGTGCCTTCAGGGGCCCCTCTTTACAAATCTGTGATACAGTTTCTCCTTTCCTCTCCTCTTTTGTCTTATCCCCTCTGCCTTGCTTCTCATGTTTGTTCTCGTTGGCCTCTTCTTTTCCTGGAAGAAATCCCAGACCCAGCTCTTCTTAAGAGATTTCCTGTATTCTGTCTCTTTTATTTGGAACACTTTCCCTCCCTTCCCTCTTGCTCAGTTCTTTTCCTTATCCTTTAGATTTTAATGTTATTACCTTCCTTGTCTATTTTATATAATTAGCCTCTTTCCCATTCCTTGTGATTCTCAATCATGTCGCCTATGTTTCCTTCAAAAACTAGTATCACACACAAACCTTTCTATGTGTTTTTCTTACTTATGGCCTATTTTTCTCCCGCTCCTGTTAGCTCCACAAAGGCCAGGAAAATGTTGCTTCTGCTTTGTTCCTCATTAAAGTGAAGTCGCTCAGTTGTGTCCGACTCTTTGCTACCCCATGGACTGTAGCCTACCAGGCTCCTCCCTCCATGGGCGATTCTCCAGGCAAGAGTACTGGAGTGGGTTGCCATTTCCTTCTCAGGGGATCTTCCTGACCCAGAGATCAAACCCTGGTCTCCTGCATTCTAGGCAGACGCTTTAACCTCTGAGCCACCAGGGCCAGAATAGTTCCTGGGAAGTACTTGATGACTAAATACCAGTAGACATTTGGATTCATTAATTCATTCAAAAAATATGTGTAGATTACTACCAAGAGCATCAAAGCACATCATATCATAGTTTTATGGAATAAAAAAATATTATATTAGGGAATGTGGAATATTGTGTATGTATATACTTTACCAGAAAAGGCAACCGCAACCCACTCTTGCCTAGAGAATCCCGTGGACAGAGGAGCCTTGTGGGCTACAGTCCATGAGGTCTTGAAGAGTTGGACATGACTGAGCAACTTCACTCTTGCTTTTCACTTTCATGCACTGGAGAAGGAAATGGAAACCCACTCTAGTATTCTTGCCTGAAGGATCCCAGGGACGGAGGAGCTTGGTGGGCTGCCGTCTATGGGGTCGCAGAGTCAGACACGACTGACGTGACTTAGGTGCAGCAGCAGCAGCATATACTTTACCTCATCTAGTATAGCATGTCTGCAGAGTTTATTAGTGCCTTTGGAAGACTGACAATCAAATACCTCACCAGGAACCTGAGACTGAATTAAATTAAGACTTTTTCTCCTTTGTCATACCCGGTTATTGTACCTGTCTGATTCTATTTGAGGAAAAGTTTGAGGTATACTTCTAAAATACTAGTAGGTGGTTGCCATGGCTCTTTCTTTTTACTTTCTAAGTTACATTGCATAGAATTTGTCTCAGATGTATTATACAAAATGAAACTCAGTTACATGCCGCACAGTGAGCTCATCTCTGTCAGTTTTGCTAGTCCCTTACTCATGTTTATTGCTGCTGCTGCTGCTGCTGCTCAGTCGCTTCAGTCATGTCCGACTCTGTGTGACCCCATAGACGGCACCCACCAGGCTCCCCGTCCCTGGGATTCTCCAGGCAAGAACACTGGAGTGGGTTGCCATTGCCTTCTCCAATACAGGAAAGTGAAAAGGGAAAGTGAAGTCACTCAGTCGCGTCTGACTCTTAGCGACCCCATGGACTGCAGCCTACCAGGCTCCTCCGTCCATGGCATTTTCCAGGCAAGAGTACTGGAGTGGGGGTGCCATTACCTTCTCCACATGTTTATTGCTAAACCAAGCTTATTCTGTCTGTATACTTTCTTCTACTGCAGTATAATGACTTGAATATGTTATTCCAAGCTTATCTCAGCAGAGGAATAGAATGACATTGTTAATCTCTTTGCACTGGTTTCTGTGTTCAGTCTATCAATAGCTAAATCTTTTTGTTAACCATAGTAAGTATAAATTTGAGGCACTTTCAACACAAATGTTCTTGTATTATTGTTCCTTTCTAGTTTATCTTATCCTGTCAAACATCTCCCTGGTTCAATTAGATTTTCCCTGGAGATTTCATTGATATTGTTCCAAGTAGAAACTCTTACCCATGTTTCTAGTCTTTTTTTTTTTTTTATAAGTCTTGTAAGTATTTTTCAAGTATAGTATTTTCTTTTTAATTTTGTAAAATCTTGTATGCACATAGTAGAACCAGTCCATAAAAATGAATTAGGTTAATATTTATCAATAGAAGTTCTATTTAAATTCAAGGAAAAACAAACACATGTGTTTAAAAAAATTCAACATTGGTGAATTTAAATATGCCACATTTATGTGAAACCTTTAATTTTTCTTTCATATTGCTGTGTTTTATTTTATATATGCTTTATTTTCTTTCTGATACAGAAGTATTGATGTGCCCAGTAAAAACAGAAAAGCCACAAAAGGAGGAAGGAAATTAAAATCCTCCACTATCTCCTATCTTATTAGTATTTTAGAAATATTTCTTTATGCATGCAATGCATATATCTTTTAAAATTAGATCAGAATCATATTATAATATTATGTTTAATCTTTTAAAATGATTAATTTGGTATGAATATTTTCTCATACCAATAATATTTCACAACATTATTTATAATGGTTGTTTAGCATCCTATATGAAATTAGAAGACGCTAACTCCTTGAAAGAAAAGTTATGACCAACCTAGATAGTATATTCAAAAGCGGAGACATTACTTTGCTGACTAAGGTCCGTCTAGTCAAGGCTATGGTTTTTCTTGTGGTCATGTATGGATGTGAGTGTTGGACTGTGAAGAAGGCTGAGTGCCAAAGAATTGATGCTTTTGAACTGTGATGTTAGAGAAGACTCTTGAGAGTCTCTTGGACTGCAAGGAGATCCAACCAGTCCATTCTGAAGGAGATCAGCCCTGGGATTTCTTTGGAAGGAATGATGCTAAGGCTGAAACTCCAGTACTTTGGCCACTCATTGGAAAAGACTCTGATGCTGGGAGGGATTGGGAGTAGGAGGAGAAGGGGATGACCGAGGATGAGATGGCTGGATGGTATCACGGACTCGATGAACGTGAGTCTGAGTGAACTCCAAGAGATGGTAATGAACAGGGAGGCCTGGCGTGCTGCGATTCATGGGGGTTGCAAAGAGTCGGACACGACTGAGTGACTGAACTGAACTGAACTGAAAATAGAGACACTCTAATTTATTTAGTCAGTCATATATGTTTGAAATTTTAAGCACTTACCAAAATTTCATTATTAAAGATAACACATGGGGTGGGTTTTTTTTCTAAGCCTCTTTGATAATTTCCTTAGGATACATTTTTATGAAGAAAACCATCAGGCCTACATTTTGCACATTTTAATACTTTAGATGTATGTTATCAAATTTTGATAATTATCCTCTGAAAGTCTGCACCAATTGTATTCCCAGTCGGCAGTATACAAGAAAGGCTGGTTCCCTAGTACTGGTACTCAGTTTTGCAATGGTACTTCATCCCTTTGATCTACCAATTTTAAGATTTTAAAAATATATATATCTTTGTGTTTTTAATGTATTTTATTACCATTGGAGATGGACATTGTTTTACCACGTGTGTGTGTTTATTTCTTTTTCCTTTTCTGAGTTGTGTGTTCATGTCCTTTAACCCTTTTATCTATTTTGACTGTTGACTTTTTCTTATTGATTTCTAAACATTACATAAATTTTCAAAATCTTCAGTTTGGTTAGCACAATTATCAGATCAGAATCATTTAGAAATTCTTGCCTAGAAGATAATCTATTATCAGCTCATTGTAGCAGCCCATACCTATAAACTGAGTAGTGGGAAAGTGCAATAGTGACTTCATTGATTAATCTTTTCTAGCTTCAAAAGATCCTGCAGGTATTCCAAGGACTATCATCTCCATTTCACAGAGGAGAAAGCTGTACTTCCAAAAATTGAGAAATTGATACAAGGCATCTCAGTTTTTAAACACCAGGGCTATGACAGAGTTTTAGGTGCTGAATCTGCCTTGTCACCTTAATCATGCTCTCATGCTTTTGATTTCCTCTTTTTCCCTTTTCTCATTATTATAGTTTATTTTTTCTCACTATTTTATCAACACATCAGTGTTAATGGGTATTTTAATCAATGTGGTTTTAAATGGCCTCTCAAGTAGTTTGGGGAAGCTGGCTTTATATCACACACTGAGCATTACTAGATGTCTTACAAAACATGAATCATTTCATTATCTTTCATTTTGTCCAAATCTCTTTTTATCATGAAATAATTTGATTGAATTTTACAGTTAATTTTATTACTTATTTCTGGATAGAAAATATGTCAATAGATAGGCTGAGGGAAAAGAAATATGACTTAGCTGACAAGGAATTAAGATTGTCTTTGCATTGTTTCAGCTCTGTGTTATGTGCTTACTTATTTTCCCCATTAATTTATCTTAAGTATAAGGTGATACTATTAAAGTTGGGGTTTTTCAGATATGTGCTTTTATTTCTTTGATGTTTTTGTTTGTTTGTTAGTGGCAATGGCTTTGTATGGAACTAGCCATGTGCTCCTCAGGTACATCTGGTGCCAAGAGATGGTATCTGTGAGAATTCTGAGCAGCATTCGATTTATTTGTGGAACATTTTTTTCCTCTTTATAAAATAAACATGGTTCTCTCCAACACTATTGCTCTTAACTGGTTTAGTTCTAAAGTGTTAATATCTTCAGTTCCATGTTATCATCCCAACTCTTTTGGATTCTAAATACATTTGATGACTGAAAGAAGTATTTGAAAACAAAGGTATCCCAAACAGAGAACTATCCACCTTATTGTTTATGCTTTATTGCAGAGTTCCTGCTTTACAGTATTTGCACTAGATTTACCCACCTTGTTCCTCAGATATTTCTGTATGAATAGCATGTTAACTATATTATAGCAAACATAATATGGAAGATGATTCAGTCTAATAATGCTGGTTGCTAGGAAACCATATTCCCAAAATAGCAGTTGAAGCAATGCGATATCAGGTAAGATAGCTAAACAATGTCGAATGGAGAAACTGATCACATGTGTACTGACGGTTACAAATTTTGAGTTTGTTAACATGATTTTTAATCAAAGCTAGAGAAAAATTAAGTGCTCCATTTAAAGCTTTTGGGGATTTCAAGGAGGCAGACTAGTTAATTGTTTGTGGAAAAAGATCAGGATTCAAATCCTAGTTCTATTATTTAATTAATCCCAGTAACAATGGGCAAAATATTTACTGCTTTAGTTTTATCATCCTTATTACAGTAGTGATGATAACATCTACCTTATGGGATTGTTGTGAAGACTCAGTGAAAATGTTTTCACATAATTCCTGGGCCTAGGAAGTCTTCAGTAGGTTAATAGTATGATAATTGTGATGATGAGGAGGATATATGAAAACCATTTTTAACCCTTTCATAATTTTGAAGCAATCAACAAATATTTTATGAGCATGAGCTTCAATTAATAAACTATAGAAATAAGTGCTTGCCCTCAAAGAATTCACAATTTCATTTAGGAAATATATATATGTATATGTATATATGTGTGTGTGTGTATATATATATATATGTGTGTGTATATATATATACACACACACATGGGAAAAGATGATACTGTCCAGCATAGGCAAAGGCTCTAAACTGGGATAAAAAAGTATGTTTGAAGCCTGAAAAGAGGCTTGGGTTTGTAGGCTAGTGAACAAGGAGGAAGGTGGTATGAAATGAGAATAGCGGTAAGACAATGTCAAATCATGCAGAGTCTTAAATCATGGAAGGTGTTCTAACTTTATGTATCATAGTAAGCCTTTGAAGTGTTTTCAGCAAGGAGAGATGTGATTTGATTTATGTTTTAAAGACATTTCTGTGACCTGTTTGGAGAACAGTTTGGCTCAACCCAAGAGTGAAAGTGGAAGGACCAGTTAGGAGGCTTATCTAGGCTAAAGATGACAGTGACCCAGGCCAGGACACTAGCCCCTGGAAATGAAGAAAAGCTAGCAGATTCAGAATACTTTGAGAGAGGATCATCATAGCTTGTGAGCTCTGGGTTGTACAGAATGAGGTCAGGGGAGAGTCAAGCATGACTCATATTTCTGAATTGAGCAGCTGGATACATGGTGATCATGAAGAATGATTAAAATGTCAAGATTAGCAAGGAAGAGGAATTAGCTTTTTAAACAAAAGAATTAGCAATGAAGGAACTCAAGGTCTTGTTGGGAAACAGCACATGGCCTAGTTCAGCTCAGGATAATTCATGTGTGTGTCAGGAATGAGGTGGGATGGGCCAGATAAAGTTGGAAAGGGGTTGGCTGGCACAGGTTCACAGGTGTCAAGCCAATATATGTGGATGTGTGTTCTTTATCCACATGTGTGTTTATTTACAATCGAGTCTACTCTCTGTAGACTTTCTTTTCTGCTTCTTCCTTTAGGTAGGCCTAATCCTCATGGAGGGTGATTAGGACAGGGAGAAGAACACAAAGAACAGCTGAGTGTCCACGAGGGTAACTTGTGGCTTTTAAGCTCTTCAAATGTGGATCAACCAAATCACTATGTCGTCAAGTGTAAATTGTATACTAGATTTTGAAGACTTAATATGAAGAGAAAGGATTTAAAATATCTCAATGATTTTTATATTGATTATATGTTGAAATAATATTTTAAATGATTGGGTTGGCTAAAATATTAAAATTTTCATTAAATTTTTTAATATGGCTATTAGAAAAATTATGCATGTAGCTTACATTATATTTCTGTTGGGCAGTGCTGATCTAGACTGGTTCTAACTCATGCCAGCTTACATGGACCACTTGAAGAGTAACTTTCCATATTGCTAATCTATACTTTCTTGAAGACAGTGATCTTGATGAGTAGAGAAAGTGAGATAGTGTGAATGAGTCATGCCAAGACGTGTTAACAATAAATACTTAACTAGGGTCCTTGGGTGAAGCTACATGTCAGCTTTATCCATAGGAGAGTGTTAATCTTCTACAACTCAAGATACAAGATATCTGCAAAACATCCCATAGCTCTGCCAATTTCTCTTCTCATTGTTGCTGTCCCTATAATATTTAGCTCTTTCTCCTCTATATTTGTTTGATATATTTTTCCTGTAAATTTTCTCTGATCAGCTCTTTCCACTAAGACTTATATGTCATGTACTTTATTGCCATGAGCCAGGTTTTTCTGATGTCACTCGTCAATAGAAAGTGCAAATATACTGAGGACTTTTATATAACCCTTATATATATTAAAGTCCTCACCAGTTCATTTATCCTTCAGTGGTACCTATAATATGCTGATGCTTTTTAGTTAGTATTATAAGAGCACTACAAGAGACTCAAGCAAATGATTATTGAGCATATACATGAAGCAAAGAGTTGGGAATCTGATCAGGACAGAGTAAGTCTAAACAACACTTCAGTTTCATTAGTTAAGAAAGACTACATGAAGGAGAAGATGTTTCAGGACTTATCAAATGGATAGCGGTTGCAGAGTAAAGGCGTCTATGGGACATCATGTCATAAGTTTGTAGAGCAAGAAAGTTCTCAGTATTGAGAGTGAAAGAGTCACTGGGACTAGAAGAAGCAAAGGATTGAGGCGTGTAGAGAGAGTAAGGAAACCTGGCAAAGGGTTTTCGTCCATAAGAGTCTTTGAAATTTTTGATCTATGCTGTATCATAAAGATTCCAATGAAAGTTTTTGGAGCAATGGGTTGAGAGAAATACTATCAAAGTAATTTTGAAAATCAGCTAGATAAGGCTAGTGGAGATGATGGAATTCCAGTTGAGCTACTTCAAATCCTGAAAGATGATCTGTGGCCACAGGACTAGAAAAGATCAGTTTTCATTCCAACTCCAAAGAAAGGCAATGCCCAAGAATGCTCAGACTACCGCACAATTGCACTCATCTCACACGCTAGTAAAGTAATGCTCAAAATTCTCTAAGCCAGGCTTCAGCAATATGTGAACCATGAACTTCCAGATGTTCAAGCTGGTTTTAGAAAAGGCAGAGGAAGCAGAGATCAAATTGCCAACATCTGCTGGATCATAGAAAAAGCAAGAGAGTTCCAGAAAAACATCTATTTCTGCTTTATTGACTATGCCAAAGCCTTTGACTATGTGGATCACAATAAACTGTGGAAAATTCTGAAAGAGATGGGAATAGCAGACCATCTGACCTGCCTCTTGAGAAACCTGTATGCAAGTCAGGAAGCAACAGTTAGAACAAGACATGGAAAAACAGACTGGTTCCAAATAGGAGAAGGAGTACGTCAAAGCTGTATATTGTCAGCCTGCTTATTTAACCTTATATGCAGAGTATATCATGAGAAGCACAAGCTGGAATCAAGATTGCTGGGAGAAATATCTAACCTCAGATACGCAGATGACACCACCCTTTTGGCAGAAAGTGAAGAACTAAAGAGCTTCTTGATGAAACTGAAAGAGGAGAGTGAAAAAGTTGGCTTAAAGCTCAACATTCAGAAAACAAAGATCATGGCATCCCGGTCCCATCACTTCATGGCAAATAAATGGGGAAACTGGGAACAGAGGCTGAGTTATTTTGGGGGCTCCAAAATGACTGCAGATGGTGACTGCAGCCATGAAATTAAAAGATGCTTACTCCTGGGAGGAAAGTTATGACCAACCTAGATAGCATATTCAAAAGCAGAGACATTACTTTGTCCACAAAAGTCCGTCTAGTCAAGGCTATGGTTTTTGCAGTAGTCATGTATGGATGTGAGAGTTGGACTGTAAAGAAAGCTGAGTGCCAAAGTATTGATGCTTTTGAACTGTGGTGTTGGAGAAGACTCTTGAGAGTCCCTTGGACTGCAAGGAGATCCAACCAGTCCATCCTAAAGATCAGTCCTGGGTGTTCACTGGAAGGACTAATGTTGAAACTGAAACTCCAATACTTTGGCCACCTGATGTGAAGAACCGACTCATTGGAAAATACCCTGATGCTGGGAAAGATTGAGGGTAGGAGAAGGGGACGACAGAGGATGAGATGGTTGGATAGCATTACCGACTCAACGGACATGGGTTTAGGTAGACTCCTGGAGTTTCTGACGGACAGGGAGGCCTGGCATGCTGTGGTTCATGGGGTCGCAGAGTTGGACACGACCGAACTGGAACTGTAAGGCTAGTATCACATTAATAGATAGAGGAGGTTAATTTTAGGAAGATGAATTTCATTTCTATACATACTTCTTTTTTCTCATGAAAGTATTTTTCAGTTTTTACCCACTTCTCTCTGAACTTGTAAGGCTTGTTTGGTAATGGATGGAAATGGATCAGTGTAAGTTATATTTAGGATTTGTGGTTAATTAAAAATGTATATTTTTGAGTCTGAACTTTTCACCTGGCAACTTTTTATTATGTCTGAATATATTAATATTTTCTCTAGGATAAAAGTTTTATAGGGATGGTGTGAGTATAGGAAGAAGGTAATAGTTTTTCCTACATAGTAGTAGCTCTTTTAACCAATCACGACTTAACCTACCCACCAGATATACTGATATTCTCCAAAAATACTGTTGTTTTACACACAAAAAAATAAGTAGACTATATATGAATAACTTGATTCAGTCAAGTCACTTAAAATGTGTTATCAAATTAGGTATAGGTAAGAAAATTGTAAAATATTTGGAAAAAGTGTAGAAATCTATTATTACCCATTCAAATTGCTCTGGAATTGTCTTTCTCACTCCACTTTAAATAAATTAAAGCTGGAACTCTTGCAGAATGAATAATCAGTATGATTTTTGAAGGATGACTTTGAGTAACTCAAAGTAAAAAGAGTTGGCCTACATTAGAAACTGACAAATACTCATCTGTATTATTTCAAGTGTTTAAGATATGTATGTATTACCTTTTGTGATTTCTTTCTTCATCTATCTCATGACTCCTAATCAAACTGGGAAAAACATTTTCTATGAATTTGGCATTTTATAGCATGGAGAGGACCCCAGTCTAGCTACCATTCTAACTTACCACAACATATATGAAGAGTATGATTTAATACTATTACTTTGACACTTGTTCTCATATTATAAATTGGCTTCTTTCTCTCCTCCTCTGAATTTGCTTACATGGAAATCATCTAAATGCCTGCACTAAATTCTTTTGCTTATGTTGCTCTGGTATTTTATACTGTTGCCCTTGACTCTTAAACCTCTCTTCTTCTTGGCTTATTAACCAGACTATTCTGACTTTTGCCTGTCTGCATATGTTTTTTTCTCCTACTCATTTATGAACTTATATTCAATATTTCTTCTTTCTGCTTCCTTCCTCTATTTCCTGTTCTTCCAATTTTGATTTTCTTGACACAATTTTCACTGGTAGTCTCATTCACTACTGTAATCAGGAAGACTGTTGCTCTCTGTGGCCTAGTTAGAGTATTCTCCTTTGGTATATAGTCTTTGGTACAAAGACTGTAGGGATAATTGAATTATATTAGAGCGAAAGGAATCAATGAGATGATTCTAAGAACATGGGGATACTGGTGTAGATGGTCAGTTTACCCCTTCCCCTTATAGTGAGGAAAGAATGTGTCAATTTTACCTCCTTTAGTTTCCCATTTCCAGGCTTTGTGAAAACAGTGGGTTTTTTTCTTCTTCTCTTAAATATGCTAATACCATTGGTTGATTATATGTTTGGTCAGCATCTCTGTTTTACTTTGTTCTTATAGGTCTTTAAGTGGCTGTGATGATAATATTAAAAAAAAATTCCTCCAATGTGTCAGGGATAGTTCTAGATGCTATACATTGGTATTATTAGCCTCACTGCATAAGTGAGGAATATGGGGCATTGGAATTATCAATAGCTTGCCTAAGATCACATTACAAATAAATACTGGTGTCCAAGTCTGCTCATTTTGAAAACCATGCTTTTATATATACAATTTATTTATTTAGTTAGTTGCATTGTGGACTTTCACTGCAGTGGCTTCTTGTGTTTTGGAGAGCAGACTCCAGGGTGCAGGCGTCAGTAGTTGCGGCATGTGGTCTCACCAGTGGTGGCTCCCCAATTCTAGAGCACGGTCTCAGCAGCTGTGGCACAGGGCCTTAGTTGCTTCATGGCATGTGGGGCTCTCCCAGACTAGAGACTGAACCCATGTTTCCTGCACTAGCAGGCAGATTCTTTACCACTGAGCCACAAGGGACACCCCCTAAAGCTGTGCCTTTTAATGAATACATTTAGGTCTTTACATTTCTATCTAATCTTTACTTAAGCTGCATTCCTTTTTTATATCATTTAGATCTCATATTAACTTTATAATTTTATAATTTTTATAAAATTTTATAATTTCCATTGTGATTCCTCCTTAACACTTGGGATATTTAGATGTGTTTTCCTCAAAACATGTAGAAATTTTGCTTTCCTACTTTATTAACTTACCTAAAATAACTTTTATAGATATCTATTTTAAATTGAAATATAGTTTGTTTACAGTGCTATATTATTTTCAGGTGTGCAGCATAGTGATTTGATGTTTTTATAGATTATACTCCATTCAAATTTACAAAATATTGGCTGTATCCCCTGTACTGTACATTACATCCTTGTATGTTATTTATTTTATTCCTATTTGTTTGTACCGCTTAATCCCCTTCCCCTTCCTTGCCCTTACCCCTGTTTCTCTCCACATTAGTAACCACTAGTTTGTTCTCTGTATCTGTGAATTTATTTCTGTTTTGTTATATTCATTCGTTTTATTTTTAGATTCCACACATAGGTAAAAACATACGGTATTTGTCTTTATCTGACTTACCTCACTAAGCATAATACTTTCAGATCCATCCATGTTGTTGCAAATGGGAAAATTTCCTTCTTCTAATGGCTGCGTAATATTCCAGTGTACTTATGGACCACATTTTCCTCATCCATTCATCTGTTGATGGATATTTAGGTTGCTTCTACATCTTGGCTTATTTTAAACAGTGCTACTATGAACATTGGGATGCCTAAATATAACTATCCATTTCATTCATTATGTCTTAAATTTTATTGTTTTAATATGAAGGGTAGCACAGTGTTGTTCCTATACATCACTTTCAAAAGAGTAAAAGATATGGATCCTATTTTCAAAAAGCTTAATCTGTTAGATCATTCTATAACAAATAAGACCAATTAAAAGAAATGAATATAATAATGCCTAGGAGCTTGAAGGATGAGAAATTCAGTGAGGATTGTCTCAATCATTTTCATGAAAATGATGGAATGTGAATGGGGTCTTATAGGGATGGTAAATTTGGGTGAATGGGGTAGAGGAAGAGGATTTCAGGCAAGGAAGCCAACACAAATGAAGTTATCCTGGCATAAATACTATGTTCTTGGGTCAGTGACTAGGCCATCCTTATTTTGCACCTTGGAACACAGGAAGTAAGTCTAATCTTGGTTTCATCTGCGTGCATGTGTGCATGCTAAGTCGCTTAAGACTCTTTGTGACCCAATGGACTATAACCTGCCAGGCTCCTCTTTCATGGGATTCTCCAGGCAAGAATACTAGAGTGGATTGCCATTTCCTCCTCCAGGGGCTCTTTCTGACCCAGGGATCGAACCCACGTCTCTTATGTCTCTTGCATTGGCAAGTGGACTCTTTATCACTAGCGCCACCTGGGAAGCCCTTTGTTTCATATAACAGCACTCAAAATAATGTTCATAAAACTACTAAGTCTCTGGGAGTATCTTTTTGAATTAGCTAACTTTCCTCATTTACTATTCCTAGTGAGTCTCTATGAGTCTGTTCACTATGACTGTTTATTGATCTGTTGGACTTCCCAGATAGCTCAAGTGTAAAGAATTCACCTGCCAATGCAGCAGCCACAAGCTTGATCCCTGGGTGGGGAAGATCCCCTGGAGTTGGAAATGGCAACCCACTCCAGTATCCTTGCCTGGGAGATCCCTTTGACAGAGGATCCTGGCAGACTACAGTCTATGGGAGAGACTGAAGTGACCTGGGCACTGATATGTCAAACTTGATACTTCTTAAATGGGATCCTTATCACAGGACATGATCCAGGATGAAATCCAGAAGAAACACCAACAGTAAAATCTTGAATATGGAATAATACCTTGTGGTAGTCAAATTCAGGGTCCCTAACACACTCCGCCCCACCCCCTCCCCCATCCTATGGGTCTGCACAGAAGGATGTGAGTGGCAGGGGAGCAAAGGAAGCTTCATCTGTATTAACAAGCACTCTCCATTGCTCTGCCTCCTATCAGATCAGCATCAGCATTTGATTATCATAGGAATGTGAACCCTACTGTGAACTGCACATGTGAGGATTCTAGATGGCATGCTCCTTATGATAATTATCCTGAAACCATCTGCCCCACACTGTCCATGGAAAGACTGTCTTACACAAAACCAGTCCCTGGTGCTAAGAAATTTGGGAACCACCTGTCAAATCTACAGTGTGACCATGCAACTGGGACAATTAAGGAGTAACTAATTTATTTTTCATAAGTTATAAGACTTCTGAAGGCTTCCCTGGTGGCTCAGTTAGTAAAGAATCTGCCTGCAATGGGGGAGACCTCGATTTGATCCCTGGGTTGGGAAGATCCCTTGGAGGAGGGCCTGGCAACCCCCTCCAGAAGTCTTGCCTGGAGAATCCCCATGGACAGAGGAGCCTGGCAGTCTATAGTCCATGGGGTCTCAAAGAGTCGGAAATGACTGAGAAACTAGCCACACAAAAGACTTTTAAAAGAAGATCAATTAGATTGAGTAGGTCTTCTTACCTTATAAAGTTTGAGTTCAGACTTGGAATTCAACAGATCTGACTTTGAATTCTAGCTGTTTTCACTTAAAATTCTATGATGTTGGATGAATTTATTTAACCTCTTTGTGATTCATTTGCCTCATCCATAAAATGAGAATAACAATACCCATTTCTTAGTGTTGGTATGAAAATTAAATCAAAGAATTGAGTCCATCACATGTTGTAGTACTTGGCACATTGTAAGTATTCAAGAAGTCATAGTTAAATATAAGCTTGGATATAAATGTCAGCCAAATGATGTAGCATTTTCCTATTTGTATCAACACTACTTCAATATATACCAGTATAAGTCTTATATCCCCAAAATGGTAGGATGTTAAATATGTAAAATATGCATGTAGGTATTGTTTCCATATCAACAATGAACCATAATTAATGTGGCTATTAGTATAATGAAAAATAAATAGTGAGTGCTTCACTATTGATTATAACATGTAACCACAATGTTATTCTTTAAATGATCCTCTTTTTAGTGTTGTGTATGTTTAGTCACTCAGTTGTGTCCAACTCTTTGTGACCCCATGGACTATAGTCTGCCAGGATCCTCTATCCATGGGAATTCTACAGACAAGAATACTGGAGCGGGTTGCCATGCCCTCCTCCAGGAGATCTTCCCAACCGCAGGATTGAACTCAGGTCTTCTGCATTGCAGGCTAGGTCTTTACCATTTGAGCCACCAGGGAAGCCCTCTCTCTTTAGTTACACAATACTATTTATGGGACTCTTTGCAGAAAGAAAAAGGCATATAAAGACATCTCTAAGGTAAACATATTCTGAAACCCTCCGTGTATATATCTAGGCTTGAAAATAACAATAGCAGTGTCAATGAAAATTTATGACAGTGTTGGCAAAAGTAATAATGCAAGCAAGCTTCTGTAGTTGATGATGGAGTCTGGGAAAAGTGATTTGATAATACTTTCAGTCTGCATTTTGGTTCAGTTACCGTGATATTCATAATGAATGAGGAAAATAACATTTTAACTGAGAAATGCCACAAAGAGTCACTGATGTATTATTTCATTGTATATGTCCAATTCATCTCTGAAATGTGGAGTCCATCCATGAACACCTTGTATTAATATATGACTATGAAGGTGACAAATAGATTCAAGGGATTAGATCTGATAGAAAGAGTGCCTGAAGAACTATGGATGGAGGTTCCTGACATTGTACACGAGGCAGTGATCAAGACCATCTCCAAGGAAAAGAAATGCAAAAGGCAAAGTAGTTGTCTGAGGAGGCCTTACATATAGCTGTGAAAAGAAGAGAAATGAAAGGCAAGGGAGAAAAGGAAAGATATATCCATGTGAATGCAGAGTTACAAAGAGCAGCAAGGAGAAATAAGGAAGCCTTCCTCAGTAATCAGTGCAAAGAAATAGAGGAAAACAATAGAATGGGAAAGACTAGAGATCTCTTCAAGAAAATTAGAGATACCAAGGGAATTTTTCATGCAAAAATGGGCAAAATAAAGGGCAGAAATGGTATGGACCTAACAGAAATAAAAGATATTAAAAAGAGGTGGCAAAAACACACAGAAGAACTATACAAAAAGATCTTCATGACCCAGATAATCATGATGGTATGATCACTCACCTAGAGCCAGACATCCTGAAATGTGAAGTCAAGTGGGCCTTAGGAAGCATCACTATGAACAAAGCTAGTGGAGCTGATGGAATTCCAGTGGAGCTATTTCAAAACCTATAAGATGATGCTGTGAAAGTGAGCAAATTAGGAAAACTCAGTAGTGGCCATAGGACATTCCAATCCCAAAGAAAGGCAATGCCAAGGAATGTTCAAACTACTGCACAGCTGCACTCATCTCACACGCTAGTAATGCTCAAAATTCTCCAAGAAAGGCTTCAACAGTACACAAATCATGAACTTCCTGATATTCAAACTGGATTTAGAAAAGGCAAAGGAAACAGAGATCAAATTGCCAACATCAGTTAGATTATTGAAAAACCAAGAGAGTGCCAGAAAAACAGCGACCTCTACATTATTGACAATGTCAAAGCCTTTGACTGTGTGGGTCACAGCAAACGGTGGAAAATTCTGAAAGAGATGGGAATACCAGACCACTTGACCTGCCTCCTGAGAAATCTGTATGCGTGTTAAGAAGCATCAGTTAGAATTGTACATGGACAACAGACTGGTTCCACATTGGGAAAGGAGTACATCAAGGCTGTATATTGTCACCCTGCTTATTTAACTTATATGCAAAGTACATCATGAGAAATGATGGGCTGGAGGAAGCACAAGCTGAAATCAAGATTGCTGGGAGAAATATCTATGCAGATGACACCACCATAATGGCAGAAAGTGAAGAGGAACTAAAGAGCCTCTTGATGAAAGTGAAAGAGCAGAGTGAAAAAGTGGGCTTAAAACTCAACATTCAGAAAAATAAGTATCATGGCATCCGACCCCATCCCTTCATGGGAAATAAATGGGAAACAGTGGAAACAGTGAGAGACTTTATTTTGGGGGCTCTAAAACCACTGCAGGTGGTGACGTCAGCCACGAAATTAAAAGATGCTTGCTCCTCAGGACAAAAGTTACAACGTACCTAGATTGCATATTATAAAGCACAGACATTACTTTGCCAACAAAGATCTGTCTAGTCAAAGCTGTGGTTTTTCCAGTAATCATGTATGAATGTGAGAGTTGGCCTTGAAAACCAACTGAGAAAGAAAGCTGAGCACTGAAGAGTTGATGCTTTTGAACTGTGGTGTTGGAGAACTCTTGAGAGTCCCTTGGACTGCAAGGAGATCCAACCAGTCAATACAAACAGAAATCAGTCCTGAATATTCACTGGAAGGACTGATTCTGAAGCTGAAACCCCTGATGAGAAGAACTAACTCATTTGAAAAGACCTTGATGCTGGGAAAGATTGAAGGCGGGAGGAGAAGGGGACGACAGAGGATGAGATGGTTGGGTGGTATCACCGACTTGATGGACAGGAGTTTAAGTAAACTGTGGGAATTGGTGATGGACCGGGAGGCCTGGCGTCCTGCAGTTGCATTGGGTCGCTAAGAGTCAGACACAATTGAGTGACTGTACTAAACTGATGAAAGCGACATCCTGCACATTTCCAAATCAACTTGCCTCTGATACCTTTGAGATGCTTTTGCCTCTAATTCATTACTACAGAGTCAATACAACCCTGTGTTCTATTGCTAAGAACAAAATTTCATTAGTGGGACTTCATGTTTTAATCCTCTGAAACTGAACCTGGTTGTAAATACTTCTATTGACTAGACACTCATATAAATAGGAAAAAATATTTTCAATAAACTTAAAAATATTCTTCTGAGGTGGTTTTCAAGTGACTTTTTTGCAGATACATTTAACTCTGCTAACTCAATATTTTTCTTTTGTAGTGGACTCTTAATATGCTGGAAGGGAAATTATACCCTTTCATGTTTCAATTTGAAAGTGGCTGTTTAGGCCATTTGTATAGAAATAGTTGTCATTCAGAAGGAGCAGTAATAAGTAGAATGAAATTATATTATTGGATTCCTTTTTACCCAAATTCAGATATACTTTATATATCATATCTCTTGAAATGTGACTGCATTCAGATAAAAACCTGATATTATACAATTATTCTGCATTGAATAGAGAAGCTGTTAGGCTTATCCCTCAATGCATATCTACTAGTTTTCAAATTTAAAGTTATGAAGTGTGATAAAAGATTTACATAAGGAAAAAAGTCCTTTAATCTGAAGGACACATGGATCCATCATCTTTGAGAGTCTCCTCTGTATGGGTGCAATGCTAATCACACAATTCCTGTGCTCATTGACTTCATCGTCTTTAGGGATAGGGAACTAGTAAACGAGTGAGTGGATGAATAGTATCAAATATTTGGTATGTACAAATGCTACAGAGACCAGCACTGGGGACCTGCTCAGACTGTGTGTTCAGGTAGGGCCGTGAGAGAGGAAGAGCCTGGGGGAAAACACTACAGATGGAAAAATCAGGTCCAAATAGCCCGAAACAAAGTGCTGACTGATAACAGAGGGCAGGTCTTGAGGCTGGGAGAGTTAAACAGAACCCAGTGGGATTGGAGATTGAAGGAACAGATTTAATCATCCATCTCAGCTGCATGAGTACTACATTTTGACCTGGATTGTGTCACATTGCAAGTAGCTAAATGGTTAACACTTTATATGTATGAAGTCTTATAAAGTGGTGAGTATGCTACAATTCTTCAGCAATCACTGTAAATCTGCAAAGTCTGAAAAACTAAGAGAGGGTTTACTGATTTACTATTGCTTCCACTTTCAAAAATGATATTATAATACCATTGTATGGTTAGCTACCATTGTCATAGATGATAGTCGCTCAGTTGTGCCTGATTCCATGGACTGTAGCCCACCAGGCTCCTCTGTCCATGGACTTCTCCAGTAAGAATACTAGAGTGGGTAGCCTTCTAAGAAGAATTCCCTTCTCCAGGGGATCTTTCTGACCCAAGGATCAAACCCGGGTCTCATGCATTGCAGGCAGATTCTTTACCTACTATCTGAGCCACTGGGAAAGTCTATGAGTTGTTATCTTGAAATGTACAGTTTTTCTGCTCTTAGTGTATTGAGATACAAGGTACATGTGGAAATTTGTATCCTTATATTATCTCTTCCTTCTTCACATTCATATAGCATTTCTGTCTTTATGTTTGGATAGCACTTATTTATCCTCATTTTGTTACAAAAAGCAAAGGATATCAAATTTAAAAGTTAAAATGGGTCCAATTCTTTTGTGTCACTGTGGAATAATCACTGTATACTTGAATTCTGCATCAGTCCTGTTTTCTCGTCATTGTGTTTCACTGCTGGTTGTATTCAACACTGATTATCAACTGTAAGTCCTTTACTCTTGACCTCCTCACCCATTTATTCATCAGTTTCTGCTGATGATGCCAAACTATGTTGGAACATGTGAACCTGATAAGGACACAATTAGTTCCACTTAATGATAATTGGTCTTCTGGTATGGTTTCCAGGTATATTGCATCATTAACGCAGGAATCACTTATTTGCAAAATCAAAGTCATCTGTTTACTCACATACTTCTGTTAACATATTGGTGTTACCCAGAGGGAGAAAAAGTGTATTCCCTAAATGTATTTGCAAAAAGAGTTTGTACAACTTTCTCCTAAATGGGCTGGTTTTTAATACTATCTGTTAAGCTATTCAATCTGTTAATCACAGTCATAGAACAGGAATTTGGCAATGGTACTTTTTTTTTAAAAAGGTGAAGGAAAACAAGTTATATCTGCAGGTAAGTATGTATCTGTGCATTTTTATTTTTTATTCTGACAGCCTGCCTGTAATTTGTGAAAGATTTTGGCTGGCAGTCAAACTCAGAGCAGTCAACCTTTACAATTGTTTGTTTCTGTATGTATTCTCAAGTGTCTTTATAGCTGAAATGAAAGAAGTAACACATTTGGTATACATCAGACTTCTCTAGATCAGGATTTTGGTGGATTTTTTAAAATTCAGTTCTCCTGACTTTATTCATATATCTGCTTTTTTGTGAAGTGTTCTATGTATCTTTTTAACTTTTGAGAACACAGTCTTGTTTTAAAGCAAAACTTTGTTACAAAGATTTGCTTTTAAGTGCAAAGATTAGATTAAAGCAAAATGAATACACATTATTTGAATTATGTGAAGTAATAAACGTCCATTTAGATTTAGGTTTTAATTTTTAAACATTTATTTAACAAAATACTACCCAAAATCTGTACGCAAAGGTTTTTATTGAATTGACGGGGAGAGCAGTTCTGAATTTCATGAAGCATTCACCGGGGAGACCGTATTGTCAGCAGCAGTAATTACAGCAGGTAATTGTGTCATTTACCCTGTTACAGACCACTGAATGTGACGAGCAGGGGACATGCCAGCTGTCACACCCTGTTAGCTTTCACGTTCTGGGATTTGCAAAATCACACTAGGACTCACTCTTGGAGAATGAAAGGAAAACAAAAATAAAGCGAGATTAAAATCTCTTACAGTTTTTATAGAGAGACTGTTCTAGAAAACAAAAATTATAAATTTCTGTAAAGTTGAAAGTCGATCTAGGAATTCCTCTTCTTCATTTTTGTTTCTTATAGTCAAAGGCTGTTGGACTGGAAATAAATATAACTCAGACTCAATTCTGCTGCTTATTAACTGTGACCTTCGATAAGCCATTTAATCCTCTTGAGCCTCAGTTTCTTCGTGTGCTCAATAAAAAGTTTGGTGAAGGATACACTCTCTAAGGTCCAATTTTCCTTTTAAAACCCTCTGTTTCTACTGAGAATGAATTATCTTTCAGTTGTTGTAGATATACCAGTGTACATATTAAGGTTGCTGCCCTTATGAAACTTGTATTCTAATGAGGAATGAGGAAGACAGACCATAAACACATAAACAAATAATTTCAGACAGTTTAACATCAGATAAAAGCAGGTATTATGAAGAAGGAATCCAAGTAAACAAAGGTGTGAGACAGAGCCTCTCTGAGGAGGCCCCCTCTGAGGAGAGGCCTGAATTCAGTGGCTAAGCCCTGATACGCTGTGGATTAAGAGCAACTCAAGAGGAAGAGATAGCAAGATGTTTTCTGTATTCAAGGAGCAGAGAGAAGCCAGTGTGGCAGGGAGGAGGAAAGAAGTAGAAAATGACTTCACTGGGTATGCTGTGGCTATGGCAAAGACTTTGGATTTTGTTAGAAATGAATAAAGTCAAAGTGAATCCAGGGAAAGCTTAAGAGCAGAAGGATGTTGTGGACATCATAAGTTTTGAAAGAATTTTTTCTGCCTGCCTTATAAAATAAGGCTTCTGGTGGAAATATCTGCATTTTAACAGCATACACTCAAATATACTGAAATATGTATGCGTGTTGTCGCCTCAGTTGTGTCCAGCTCTTTGCAACTCTATGGACCGTAGCCCACCAGGCTCCTCTGTGCATGGGATTCTTCAAGCAAGAATACTGGAGTGGGTGGCCACGCCCTCCTCCAAGGGATCGTCCTGATCCTGGAATCAAACTCATGTCTTTTATGTCCCCTGCATTGGCAGGCACCTTCTTTACTATTACTGCCACCTGGGAGGCCCCACTGATATGTAAATCATCACTTTAAAAAATAACGTGATTTCAGATTTATGGGGATAAAATTTTGTAGAGATATCAGAGAAGACTCATGATCACAGGACTCTTTTAATATCTTTTGATTTTTAAGATTACCTTTGAGTTTCATTTTACCTTAGATAATGTAGAACTGGTAGGAATAATCACAAAAGAAAAATGCTAATTTCATTTATGATGGCATGTTTAGTTTTCAGCCTAATTCAGGAAAGATTTGGGGATCTTGATAGTGTATTATAAGATTTGATTAAACAAAGAATAATGAACAATTTTCCAGGTATCTTTCTCTAGAATAGTTGAATTGGGAGAGAGAGTTAAGGTGCATATTTCCAATCAGACGTGAGGAAAATCTTGCATGTATTCAGCGTAAAGGCTGGAAAGTTTCTTAAAACATCCTAAATGGATTCTTTTCTTCTGTTGGTGTGTCATGCCAAACTGATTTTTTTAATGCATGAAAACATTCGATCAACAAACATAGATAGAGCATTAAGTTCTAGTCAAATATTCATTCCACCAAGCACTCGGAATTTAGCAGGGATGCCTACAGAAAGTTTGCTGGTGATAATATGCTTGACTAGGGAGCTAAGACGGAGAAGGCAATGGCACCCCCACTCCAGTACTCTCGCCTGGAAAAATCCCATCGATGGAGGAACCTTGTAGGCTGCAGTCCATGGGTCGCTAAGAGTTGGACACGACTAAGTGTCTTCACTTTCACTTTTCACTTTCATGCATTGGAGAAGGAAATGGCAACCCACTCCAGTGTTCTTGCCTGGAAAATCCCAGGGACGGGGGAGCCTGGTGGGCTGCCATCTATGGGGTCGCACAGAGTCGGACCTGACTGAAACCAGAAGGGAAGGAAGAGAAAGTTAGGGTCAGGATCCAGTCGCACTAGTTATTCACCATCTGCAGCAGCAGCAGCAGGGAGCTAAGAATCTCTTTTAAAGCTGTGTTTACATTCACACCTGCATTCTGTCATTACTTAAATGTTCAGCAATGGCTGGGAAGTTGATTAACGCCCATTATGGCAGCACTAACTCCCCTTCCAAACTGTTTTGTCAGTTGTGTATAAAAACAGAACACATCTTCCTTGTCACTAAGGAGATCTTAACCTAGAAGTGAAAATTGATCTATACGTAAACAACTGCAGTTCAATCCTATAATACAGGAAAGTGCAGCAAACTAAGGAAACAGGTTAGGCAAAGATGCTGAGCCATGAAAGTGATGAGTTAGTGGCGAAGGAAATGGAAATTTAAGAATAAGAACAAATCAGTCTCTGCACATCTACCTTCTTGTTCCCAAAATAAATCTGTAATTAACACCATATTATACATTTTCTAACATGCTGTTACTCACAAATATGTATAGCTAAGGATTTCTGTCTCCTCTTCTAGAGAATTCTATTTCTCATAGGTTTCAAACATGATACCATCATTTTATTTTTCCTAGCTCTGGGACGTTTAAAAATAATAATTTTGATTTAGTGGCTTAGTCCCTTCAAGCTGTTATAACAAAAACACTACAGACTGGGTGGCTTAAACAACAAGCATTCATTTACAGTTTTGGAGACTAGGAAGCTCAAGATCAGGGTACTGGAAGGTTTATTGTTTGCCATCAGCCTGCTTCCTGATTTATAAATGACAGTCTTCTCCTTGTGTCCTCAGATGGCAGAAGAGGCATGAGAGTTTTCTGGAGTCTCTCTTATAAGGGCACTCATCCTATTCATTAGGGCTCCATCCTCATGATCTAATCACCCCCCTAAAGCTCTACTTCCAAATACCATCACTTTGGGGTTTAGACTTTAACAAATGAGTTTTGGGAAGATCCAGGTTTCCAGTCCATAACATCCAGTTTATCATTTTGTCTTGGTTGAGACTGGATAATGCAGAGGACAGATTAGAAGATGGAAGCAGAACTGGCCAGTGGAAAATTAAGTCACAGTCCACTGGGTCAATCTGCCATCATGGCCCAGGAGGCTACTTGAGCCAGCTGTTCTTGGGTAACTTGCAAGTATTTCCCATTTTGCCTTCTGGCCTTCCTCCTTTTGTCTCAATTTGTCTGTCTTAAAGGACATTTTGAATGAGCAAATGGATCTTGTCATTCAATTGAAGATGCATGGAATATGTTCAAGTAGCACTAAAAGGGTGAGGTTTTAAATATACTTACTTGCCAGTTGTATTAGATCTGAGCCCACAGAAGAGGGGAGGAAAAGCTGTGATGAGGGGGCCCTCGGTGTAATTAGAGGAGAAGAGAGTAAAACCTGCAAATACAAAGAGCACATGGTTTCCCCAGAGCAGGACGTTGTTGATTATAATTAAAACAACACTTGCAGTCAGGGAGAAGATCGCTATAAGTTACCCATTAAAAAAAATTTAATTGATACTGCAGAAGAATGAAAGAATACAGGATGATTAAATTGGAGATGGAAGAATGGAAATAAAGCTCACACTGAGGAAGAAGGGCAAGAAGCCAAGAGGTAAGAAGGCAGGTAGTGAAACCAGAAGGGAAGGAAAAGAAAGTTAGGATCAGGATCCCGTCACACTAGTTATTCAGCTGTTCATCTGCTTTTGAGATCTGATTTCTGTTCACATTCAAACAATTAAAATCAGATTCAAAGAATATGATTGGGATCCTGGAAGCCAAAAAGACTGAGGATCCACGAAGGTTGAAAGGCAAAGGGAAGAGCTTGTTGAAGAGGGCCATATACTATTCAGTTACGTTCAGTCGCTCAGTTGTGTCCCGACTCTTTGCAACCCCATGGACTACAGCACACCAGGCCTCTCTGTCCATTGCCAAACCTGGAGTTTACTCAAACTCATGTCCATTGAATCACTGATGCCATCCAACCATCTCATCCTCTGTCATCCCCTTCTCCTCCTACCTTCAATCTTTCCCAGCATCAGGGTCTTTTCTAAGGAGTCAGTTCTTCATATCAGGTGGCCACAATATGGGAGTTTCAGCTTCAGCATCAGTCCTTCCAATGAATATTCAGGACCTATGTCTTTAGGATGGACTGTTTGGATATCCTTGCAGTCCAAGGGACTCTCAAGAGTCTTCTCCAACACCACAGTTCAAAAGCACCAATTCTTCGGCACTCAGGTTTCTATACAGTTCAACTCTCACATCCATACATGACCACTGGAACAACTATAGCCTTGATTAGGCAAAACTTTGTTGACAAAGTAATGTCTCTGCTTTTGAATATGCTATCTAGGTTGGTCATAACTTTCCTTCCAAGGAGCAAGTGTCTTTTAATTTCATGGCTGCAGTCACCATCTGCAGTGATTTTGGAGCCCCAATAAATAAAGTCAGCTACTGTTTCCTTTGTTTCCCCATCTATTTGCCATGAATTGATGGGATCAGATGCCATGATCTTAGATTTTTGAATGTTGAGCTGTTTCCCCATCTATTTACCATGGAGTGATGGGACCAGATGCCATGATCTTAGTTTTCTAAATGTTGAGTTTTAACCCCACTTTTTCACTCTCTTCTTTCACTTTCATCAAGAGGCTTTTTAGTTCTTCTTCACTTTCTGCCATAAGGGTGGTGTCATTTGCATATCTGAGGTTATTGATACTTCTCCCAGAAATCTTGATTCCAGCTTGTGCTTCTTCCAGCCCAGCGTTTATCATGATGTACTCTGCATATTAGTTAAATAAGCAGGGTGACAATATACAGCCCTGGCATACTCCTTTTGCTATTTGGAACCAAGTCTGTTGTTCCATGCCCAATTCTAACTGTTGCTTCCTGACCTCAATATGCTATTTGAGGAATATGAATGATGGAATGGCAGGTTAAAATCTTTCTCCAACTCCAGTTTCAGAGTTCAGTATAGTTTCAGAGATTCTTGGGAGCAAGAGCTCCCCTCTGTGAAAAACAGTGAGAGAAGAATTGCTACATTTGAAGGAAACTCATCAAGTAAAAGTGAGTGATTTAGAATGAGGTTTTGAATGAAAGCCATTTCAAATTCTTGAAAAGAATATAATATAAAAATAAGAGGCACTCTAACCATATTATCAGGAGACAAAATCCTTTTTGGATTTAAGAAATGGTTTCTAAATGACAGAAAAAAGATCTTGGTATACTGCTGAAGTGATTCCTGCCTCTTAAGAACTAAAAAACATGGGTATAAATTAGTTGACAACTTCCTCTCTGTCTTCTCTCTATACCTAGCACATACAAATTATGTGCATTCAGACATACAGATATATATACACACACTCATACAAAATATATCCATACATATACTGTACACATATAAAGAAATACACTTATGTGTATCGTCTTATGGGCGAGCCACAGCAGTAAATATTTTGGAAACAGGTATTCTGCCTTAATCATCTTATAACAATTACAACTCTTACTTAAGCATATTAGATGAGATAGGGAAACAGTGTCAGGCTTTATTTTGGGGGGCTCCAAAATCACTGCAGATGGTGACTGCAGCCATGAAATTAAAAGACGCTTACTCCTTGGAAGGACAGTTATGGCCAACCTAGATAACATTAAAAAGCAGAGACATTACTTTGCCAACAAAGGTCCATCTAGTCAAAGCTATGGTTTTTCCAGTGGTCATGTAGGGATGTGAGGGTTGGACTATGAAGAAGACTGAGTGCCGAAGAATTGATGCTTTTGAACTGTGGTGTTGGAGAAGACTCTTGAGAGTCCCTTGAACTGCAAGGAGATCCAACCAGTCCATCCTAAAGGAGATCAGCCCTGGGTGCTCATTGGAAGGACTGATGCTAAAGCTGAAACTCCAGTACTTTGGCCACCTCATGTAAAGATTTGACTCATTGGAAAAGGCTCTGATGCTGGGAGGGATTGGGGGCAGGAGGAGAAGGTGACAGCAGAGGATGAGATGGCTGCATGGCATCACCGACTTGATGGACATGAGTTTGGGTAAACTCTGGGAGTTGGTGATGGACAGGGAGGCCTGGCGTGCTGCAATTCATGGGGTCACAAAGAGTCAGACACGACTGAGCGACTGAACTGAACTGAACTTATTTGTAATATCAATAAACATTATTGCAATTATAAATACTAAAAAAATAAAAATATATTAGCTCCAACGTGCCAGAGGTAGCTATATACTATGAAGTACAGAGTATATAGAGAAGTGTGAGATAAAAGTATATAAAAAAATACTTATATATATATATATATCTTATGTTTAATCAAGTATACTGAAGAAATATGTATATATGTAAATCCTTTGGAATCTAAAAGACTCTTATATCTTGTATTTTGCTCTAGTAAAAACTCAAGTAACTTTCTCTAAGAGAGATGAATTTTGTAAATGAAGCTCATTTTGAAAAGTAAGCTTACAAGTGAAAAGGTCAATGATTTCCTTTGTCCCATAGTCCCAACCCTTTAATATTTGAGGATCATTTTACTTTCTGTACTTTGAGCGATAAAAGGTCAGAATATTATGTCTGCTCCAAGTATGGGAATCTGAAATCATCTTGAAAAACACTGGGAAGGCTTGTCTAGGTTGTTTCAGTTGGTTGTTTTTTTTTCATAGATAATTTTGTATTTCAAAAGTCCCTTTTTATGTTGCATTTTTGAGATACTTTTTTCTGATTCAGTCGGTTGAATATGCTCTCTATTCTTACTGTTTTTGTAGGCATTAAAGCAGAGCAGTTCCTAGAACTTTAAATGAAAGAAGAGATCACATGGTGTTAGGTGGAGATGCTCTTTTTCTCCATTAGCAGTTTTCCCTCGCTTAGGGAACAGCTTTTCTTTCAAATAAATCTTAACAGATGGGGAGTGGGAATGCCTCTTTCCTAATTTAGAGGCAGCACTGATATTAAAATGTAGGAGCATCAAGCTTGAATCTTTGTCTTGGTAAAATTAAGCATCATGATCTCTTAAGCAATACATAGGTACTGCTCTAAATGATAAATCCCAAGCATGTTACATGGATTTGGAATGAGTAAAATGTAATGTACCCAATGTGAAGTACTCTGAGAAATTGCAAAGATTGATTTTGTATAGATTTAAGCCAAATATTTACTTCAATATTTGAATCCATGTTTACAAAGCAGCTAAGATATGTCAGATATAATGGCAAGAACAGAGGATTCAAAGATCTGTTATAAAAAAAAATTTGCTGTCTCAGGGAGTATACTGATTCATGGGGGATGGGTAAAAGAATTATCAGAGAAAAATCCCTGACAGTGTGATAAGGGCTAAGCTCATGCTAACTTATGAAACATTTTCCTGCACTGGATTGTTTCATTCATTACCTCAGTTAACTCTGAAGAACATACTGATCCCACAATCCCCTGTCTACAGTTCTGAACTCCAGAATGTCACAGAGAGCTCTGAACAATGATTGTTTTTATTTTTAATTCATTTAGCAGCAGAATTGATCTCATGCCTGTTATTTTCTCATCTTTATCCAATTTGATATGAATAGTCATACCTTTACTACAGAAATATTTGAATACTGAGTACTAATCCAGATCCTGCTGGAGACTGGAGGGCTACAGGGTCACAAAGAGTCAGACACGACTAAACAACAAACACACACGCCCCAGATCCTGTTGGAGAGTTTACTTGTACTGTTTTTACTTGTACTGTTGTTGGGCCCATTAACAGAGGAGGAAACTGTGATGTAAAGAGATTAAATAATTTATGTAAGATCTGACAGCTGGTGAAAAGCAGAGCCAGGATCTGAACTGAGGCAACCTGACTTCAAAGTCCTTATTCTTAACACTACTACTGTGGCTTTTAAATGCTGTGATGTAATTAAGCATGTTCTAAGGGGCTCAACTAAATTAGACTGAGGAAGTTTTAAGAAAGGTTTTCTGAAGAAGGAAGTTTTGTTTGATCTGAGTGGAAGGTGAGTAGGAGAGTTAGACAAAGAAAGTGGGGAAGAGCCTTTGAGACAAAGAGCCTGGATGCCTGTGTGAAATATACAGGGATTGGCTGGTATGATCTTTGGCCATTAGTAGAATCTCAATCGATGTAATCATTAATAAATGGGTGCCATGAGGGAGTTGTAAATGATGATGCAGCTTGGTGACAGCAAAGTGTCATAATGAAAGTCTTGATAAGTAAGTGGTATCTTGATGGTTAGGGATAAGGTTGAAAATGGCCAAGGAAGTAGAATCTGGATGAATTGGCCCTTGGATGTGGTGGTTGGGATGAAGGGCAGAGAGGTCTCTGGGTGTGTGCTACGTCACTTCAGTGTGACTCCATGGACTGCAGCCTGCCAGGCTCCTCTGTTTCTCCAGGCAAAAATACTGGAGTGGGTCACCATGCCCCCCTCCAGGGGATCTTCCCAACCCAGGGACCAAACCTGTGTCTCGTAAGTCTACCTGCTTTGACAGGTGGATTCTTTACCACTAGTACCACCTGGAAGCCCCAGAGACGTCTATGGTGACTTCTAGATTCCCGGTTTGAGAGGAAGAAAGACCTAGGGGATACATTTAGTTGCAGATTCACCTGTGGGTGGGAAATCTGAGGATGTTCTTTCCTGATGACCTGGATGTTTTCTGTGAAGTTGTTGGGAAGGTTATATGCCATGAGTAAGGGAATGAGAATGGGGCAGGTGTTTTAAGAGAAAGCAGCATGGCTTTTGAGGGGAATGGAAAAGAAAGCAGGAGATGGGGAGAACTGTCACTGCAGAATACGTACCTTGACTGTTTTGCATTAGCAGGCCACTGAATGTTTTGTGTGTTAGAGGCATACTTTATAGTGATTGATTAACTCCTTAACAAATACTCACTGGAGATCAGTGATGTGCCAGTCATTGTGCTGGATGTTGGGGCAACTGATGGATTAGACCCAAGGCTGTAGCATCTAGGGGTTATCTATGAGGCCGATTTTGGTTGGGGAATGTTTTCTTGGTTTCTTGTCCCCATCCGTAGAGTAAACTCAAACTTCTAATATGATCTGTGCTTTTGACTTCTTAATTTTGTTTTCTTCTTTTCCATAAAAACCAAATCAAACCAAACTAAAACGAGGACAAAAATACCAAAATCCCTAAAATTAAGATGCTTTCTCAGTTCTGTTCATCTCACCACCATCTTCCTGGTCATCCAGATTTGAAACCTAAGCTATTTTTAATGCCTTTATTCCTCATGGCTCAAAAATGGATTCACTGTGGGGCGCATTCATTCTGTGTCTAAGCCTGCCCTTCTCCCTGCATCACCGTGTTCGTTTTATGGTAGGCCCTCTTTCAACACAGCTTCATTCCACAAGAGTATAGGAACTGGGGCATATAAAGTGAGTGACACAGCTGCTGCCTTAAAGGGACTTAAATCTTGTGATCTGGGGGCTTGACTTTCCAGCTCTTCTTTCTATGTCCTGGCAGTACTTCCTTATGCTGTTCCTGTGCATCACCCAAGGTGGTGCTTGGCAGGTCATAAGCACTCAGCTTCTGTCTGTCTGCTTTCTTCCCCTTCCACTAACCCTCCTCCTCTTTCTCTTTTGTATCCCTTTGTTTCAACTCTCAGTGTTGCACCGACACTTTTTTTTCAACTCTCAGTAACAATCTTAACACCAATTTAAAAGGAGAAGAATAAAAGGAAGAAAGACGGATTAAGGAGAGAGAGAGACTGGCTAGCTAACATAGGACTCCTCCCTGTGTCAAAGAAAGTTATTCTCTCCTCAGCTGCATACTGCTATTAGTTTCCCTAAAATCAACTCTAATTCTGTGGTCCCACTTTGTATTGTACAGGGGAAGTGGCTCTTTATTGTCCTCCAGATACAGGCATGCTGTTTTCCTGACCCTGCTCACGTTGTTCCTTACTCTTCCCTGTCAGCCATCAGCTACAGCAGCTCAGTCTCTTCCGGCCCGACTGCACCTCACCTCGTGTCTTTTGCACCCACGCTCTGTCCATGCGGAATGTTCCTTTCCATGTTTCCTCTTTTCTGTTTCCTATATGACATTTTCCCGGAATTATGGGAATACTTCTCAGTTGTTCCTCATCTCTTCCTCTTTAAACCTTTTGAGATCTCCGTTTATAGGCTGTCATTTTTTTTAAAAACACTGAAGGCAAATCGTGGTCTTATCACCTCTCAGCTATATGACATTGGCAAGGAAATGTCCTTGCTCTGAGAAAGCTCCAATTCCTATTTGTAAAATAAGAATAATAATAGGACCAATCTGAAAAGATTTTTGTGAAGACTGAAGGGGATAATGCATATAAAACACTTAATGTAATACTTTAGAGTATGCAGTAAGCACTGAGAAATTAACTGTTGTCATTGTTACTATTATTTCTCCCTTACAGCACTAATCAATAGCTGCAGTATATCATAGTTATTATCTCTTTACATCATCAATCCTGTAATAGTTCAAAAGTTTCTTGAGGTCACAAATCCCAGTTTAATGCATCTTTGGCTCTTCTGGAGCACTAGACTCACATAGGAGAAGTTTCATAAATGTGTGTTGAAAGAACAAATGAAAGTCACCTGGTTGATGCCTAAAAGTATTTTGTTGCCCTACACTGGGTTCGGACAAAGCTTACTTCATGAGACACAAAATAGGGCAAAGTAAGATTTTGCCATAAAAATTGAATTTTAAGTTCTTTGTGAAATTACTGTAAGGGTAAAGAGGAAATTTGTGCTTTGGTTAGTTGTTAAGATTCTTGATCAAATAAGGATTAGGCAAGAAGTCTGAACATAGAGTGAAAAGACTAGAAGAAAATAAACCAAGCGTGTCAAAGGAAGGAAATCTAACAAATTCTTAGTTGCCGAACAAACTGAAGAATAACAAGAAGTCAGTATTGAATTGGTGTGTTCAGTGAACAGGAAACTTGAGTACTGAACAAGAAATGCTTGTGTGTAAAAATGAGTTTTAGTGGGTTTGCTGCAGCTGTAGGCATTGAGCAGGCTGAAAGTATAATTTCTTGTAGCTACTTGAGTAGTGTTAAAAGTAAAAGTAGATTTCTGTTAAAATGACCTGGTAATAAGTAGACATTACTCTCTAATAAAAATGAATATGTAAGGTAACTATAAAAAACAAAATGAATAGCTCTGGGTAGGTTTGGTAGAGGCATTTTCCCTTAATGTAACCACTGAAAGTTGTTTCAGTGGCATTTTAGAAAACAGAAGAATGTCCAGAATGTATTTGATTTCAGAAAAGATTATGAAGAAAGCAAATTCTGTAAGACATTTAGGTTTTCTCCAAATAATTGAAATCGAAAAGGGGGACATTATCTTTAGCTGTTCATTTGCTAATAAAGACTAAGTAAATTTTCCCATTGAACTAGGTAATGAGATAAGAGGGTAACTAATATCCATTGAGTGTCTATTATTTGCCAGCATGTTTACCTTCATCATTTAAGTTTATTCTTTGCAATAGTTCTCTATCGTAGATCTTAATTTTCTCATTTTAAACTTAGAAAGATCGGCTAACTTTCTCACGGCCACTGAGAACTTTGAGTAAAACAGCATCTCAAGCCAAGACTGTCTGGAAAGCATATGTATCATGTCACCTCCCTGCTATTGCTTATTATAATAGTACATAATTTTCTCATATTTCTACTTTGTCCTTCAAATGTAGTTAGGGTCCCCTTACAGAACAGTTGATGGGGGACATTTTAAACTGATAAATGGAAACAATCTTCTTTAATCATTAAGACAGATGTTTTGATTTCAGAGATTTGTCTTGCTGGTGGCATTGAGCACTATGTCTTCACATACTAGATCACTAAATATTTGTGGAGGGGGAGGAAGAAAGGAGAGAGAAGGACGTGCTTCAAGTTCTTTCCAGTAGGCCCCCGAATTATCTAAAAATTGTTGAGTTGTAATAGAGACGTTCTTTATATTCAGTTTGTACTCACTTTGAAAAGACTTGCCATTGAATAAATTATCTTGTGAATGTGCTAAGGAGCTATGCGTGCATGCTAACTTGCTTCAGTCAAGTTTAACTCTTTGCAGCCCTATGGACTGTAGCCCACTAGGCTTGTCTGTCCATGGGATTCTTCAGGTAGGAATACTGGAGTGGGTTGCCATGCCCTCCTCCAAGGGATCTTCCTGACCCAGGGATCGAACCTGTATCTCCTGCATCTCCTGCACTGCAGGGGAATTCTTTACCACTGAGCCAACAGGAAAGCCAAGGAGCTATGGTCAAATCCAAAGAGTTGTTTTGTTTGAGAAACAGAGATGGCATGTATTATCTGGGGACTCATCATTGTTGCCATTCTTTTGAGAGAAAAAGAAGAGATCTCAGTTGCAGACCCATGGGCTGTCATATTCTGATGCTCTTTACAGGTCAGAGCACACTGACTTTGGTGGGGACACATATGATTGAAATTCACGGAGGAGCTTCTGAAAATCTCCTTGATACCTTCAGGCAAGCAATATGGTTTCCAGAAATGTAAGAGGACAATAACCAAGCAGTTCTTTGTTTTTGAGATAAATCCCCAACCTAACCATATAGTTTGATGATGTTCTTAAGAGCTCCTCAAGAAAAATTTATATTTCTGTGGCCTCCTTGCTGCAAGACTTATAAGCCTGATGGAGCCTCTTCCCAGGTTTCTAATAATCAAATCATGGTAAAGGCCTGAGGTTGGTTGTCACTAGATTCAGAGCCACATCTTGCCACATTCAAAGAAAGAATATACTCATTTTAAACTTGTAGTCTAGAAAACACTCAGTTCAAAGAGAGTGAAGCAGTTTTCTTTGTGGAATTTGCACCTGTATATTGTGATAGCCGCTGTTTTCCCAGCATTTCTGGATTTAGACAAGACAGTAGAAGATGCAGCAGAGGTAATGTAATTCTTGTGACTGGAGAAATCTATCAGAGGAAAAGAAAGATTCTCTAAGAGTATTGGGCCAGTTATAAAGCTATGAAGATATATTACATTCTGTTATCAGAAGAGTGGAATTTACTGTGTAAAGATGTCAGCCAAAGGATCTGGTATATTACAGGGATATAAACTAGGATTACCCAGAAGCAAAGGATGACATTACCAAAGCCTAACTGACTCTTGGACATTGGAGGATATCTGTTTGCCAAACTGCATTAAGGTTGAACTTCCAAAGACTTAATCTGAGGGAAGCAGTGCTGGAGTCCAGGTTCTGTGAGGCAGTTACTTTGCTTTTCAAACATTTGTACTTGACCATATTGCTATATTCCTTTTTTTTTTTTTTTTAATGTCTCTCAACTGAGTGAAAATGTGAATTTTAGTATGAGCTGAAAGTACCTCAGTGCTTTGTCCTATGGAGTTCTATAATTTTTAATAAGGCTCCTATAGGGTTCAAAGTACTCGAAAATACAATAAAGAGATCAACAACCTCAGATGTGTAGATGATACCACTCTAATGGCAGAAAGTGAAGAGGAACTAGAGCTTCTTGTTGAGGATGAAAGAGGAGAGTGAAAAAGCTGGCTTAAAGCTCAACATTCAAAAAACTAAGATCATGGCATCCGGTCCCATCACTTCATGGCAAATAGATGGGGAAAAATGGAAATAATGCCAGATTTTATTTTCCTGGGCTCCAAAATCACCATGGACAGTGACTGCAGCCATGAAATTAAGATGCTTGCTCCTTGGAAGGAAAGCTGTGACAAACCTAAACAGCATATTAAAAAGCTGAGATATCACTTTGCTGACAAGCGTCCATATAATCAAAGCTATGGTTTTTTCTGTAGTCATATACAGATGTAAGAGTTGGACCATAAAGAAACCTGAGTGCCAAAGAATTGTTGCTTTTGAACTGTGGTGCTGGAGAAGACTCTTGAGAGTCCCTTGGATGGCAAGAGGATCATACCAGTCAATCCTAAAGGAAATCAACCCTGAATATTCTTTGGAAGGACTGTTGCTGAAGCTGAAGCTCAATACTTTGGCCACCTGATAGAGCAGATGTGGAGGAGCTGGAAGGCTTTAAGCAAAAGCTGAAAATGTATTTGCTCCACTGATGAGGAGGGTTGGAAGCTGGAATGAGCATAACAAAGGGTTATGAGCGTTCACCGAGTGCCTGAGGCTGGGAATGGATAACGAAGGATTATATACCCAGCCTTGAGGCGTTCGAAGGCTTCCTTCTGACCACCTGTTTCTGAGAGCAAGGACTGTTGTTTCATGATAAGACTCCCTTTAGAGTTTCGCGAAAGCTATGTTATGTCTCAGGCGATGAGAACTGTATTTTATGCTTAAATGCTTTAATGTTTATCTGGAATGGCTACGTGCAAGTCTGCCTTATGCTCTATTCCCTGAAAATTATATAACTGCACAATTAGATAATAAACTTTGTCAGTCCACTAGAGGCTGTCCCTGAGTGTCCTTTTCAGAGTGCGGTTCTCCGAGCCTTACAAGCAGGCTCATTGGAAAAGATCTCATGTTGGGAAAGATTGAAGGCAGGAGAAGAAGGAGACAAGAGAGGATGAAGATAGCATCACCGACTCAATGGACATGAGTTTGAGCAAACTCTGGAAGATAGTGAAATTCAGGGAAACACAGCGTGCTGCAGTCCAGGGGCTCACAAAGAGTTGGACGTGACTTGGCAACTGAACAGCAGTGACAGCTTCCTAATCACTAAGCGTTCAGTTCAGTCGCTCAGTCGTGTCCAACTCTTTGTGACTCCATGAATCATAGCATGCCAGGCCTCCCTGTCCATCACCATCTCTCGGAGTTCACTCAGACTCACGTTCATCGAGTCCGTGATGCCATCCAGCCTCTCATCCTCGGTCATTCCCTTCTCCTCCTGCCCCCAATCTCTCCCAGCATCAGAGTCTTTTCCAATGAGTCAACTCTTCGCATGAGGTGGCCAAAGTACTGGAGTTTCAGCTCCATTCCTTCCAAAGAAATCCCAGGGCTGATCTCCTTCAGAATGGACTGGTTGGATCTCCTTGCAGTCCAAGGGACTCTCAAGAGTCTTCTCCAACACCACAGTTCAAAAGCATCAATTCTTCGGCGCTCAGCCTTCTTCACAGTCCAACTCTCACATCCATATATGACCACAGGAAAAACCATAGCCTTGACTAGATGGACCTTAGTCAGCAAAGTAATGTCTCTGCTTTTGAATATGCTATTTGGGTTGGTCATAACTTTTCTTCCAAGGAGTAAGCGTCCTTTAATTTCATGGCTGCAGTCACCATCTGCAGTGATTTTGGAGCCCCCCAAAATAAAGTCTGACACTGTTTCCACTGTTTCCCTAACTTTAGAAGACCTCTAATGTATAAACATTCAAAATTTCTGGATAATTACATCAAAGATCACTAGAGTAAAAATAGATCAGCGAAGACTTGTCATTAAATGTCAGGAGGCTGTATTGCATAGCAATCAGTAGACTACTTTCTGGAGTCAGAGGTCCTGATTCACAGCTCTAACAGTTATCAGCCACGTGATCTCAGGCAAGATAGGTAACATCTACAAACCAAATTTAACTTTCTGAAAAATAATAATAATTCCTCGTGAATATGAGGATTAAATGAAGTGCTTTTTGTTACAAAGTGTATAGTAAGTAGTAAGCACTGAATTAGAGGTGCAGTTATTACAAAGCAGTGAAGCTCATTCAACCTTTTAAGAGGCTCAAGATTCCAAAAAGTAAAGAAGCAAATATGTAAGTGCTATTTTAATTTAGAATCTGTATCTTCCCCTCACACACATAAAAAATATGTGTCAAATGCTCCCTTCTACATAAAGTCATTCTTGTATTCCCACTTACCCAACTAGAAATGACTTTCTCCGTTGATCTCAACAACATTTTTAAGCAGAGATTGCTTCCTTGCTTCAGCATTTCTCATAATGAAGCCATGTATAGCTTTTATGTTTTTGTCTAATCTCCCCAACTAAATTATAAGCTCTGTGAGGGTAACTACTACTTATAGTCATATTTTTAATCCCAGTAAAATCCTAATATAAATAGACATTGAAAATTGTATTTAATTGAATTGTAGATACATTTAAATTACTTTCACTCCTACTTTCTGTAGTATTTGCATTTTGTAGCATAGTAAATTTCTTGAATAGAACATGTGCTATGTGTATTGTATGTTTGTGTTGAAATCACACTGAGAAAAGCTATGTGAATTTTAGAATGGCCATCTCATCTCTAGATAGTATATTCATTCTGGAAACAACTCAATATGAACACCAATTTTAAAATTCAATTTGATCCAACTATATATCATTATGACTGATGATCTGTTGGGTGTTGAGTCTTAAAATGATTTTAGATACATTAACTTACACAGGTTAGTGAAACGAAAGTAATTTTGTTATATGTAACATCTACATTTAGGTAAATTCAGGTGTGTATATTATTACTTTATTTTCATAAATGAATTTTACTGTGCTGACCTTTGTCACTGGTGTAAAATCAGTCTCACATATATGTGAAGATGCAGAGCAAGCAAATTATGGCATTCAGGAGAAGTCTTTGCCAGCTATCACTATAAGATTATCTGTTCTATATAGAATGTACTGTAATAATTGACATCCATATTACTATTTTTTAAGAAATGTTAAAGGATGGAGTTTTCCTTCAGTATTTCTTTCTTTTTTCCATTTTACTGAGTTTAAAATGCATAGATACAAAAGTGATTATATTTTGATTAAAGTTATTATGTGCTAATATTTTTAGTGAAAAGAAAAAGAAAAGGGTGCATTTGGTTTCAATCCCAGCTATTATTTGAACTGTCATGTCACATGAACAATGACATTTTATCTGAGGATATGAAGATAGCATTGAATCTGATGGATTGAATATTCTGAACATCATACTTGAAATGTCTGCATTTCACTATATGTGAAATAAAATTTGGAATTCATTCACACTTACATCCTGACATGCTCTTCTCAAACACTGGTATATAATACTGATTTAAATTCCGTCATAATATTTCCCTCCTTATTTTATCTATATTGTATGTTTAAAATGTTGGAGGAAGTTTTAAAAATGGATAGGCTGACTGGTGGGTTGGTGGTTGAGTCCTTAGGGATATGTGAGTCAGGGAAAGGGTAAAAAAATTGACATTTGACCAAAGTGATATGGCACAGCAATCATTAACTATTTATTGAGATAACCTTATAGGATATTTGCTCCTTGCTTCATTCACATTCTCTTTTGTAAAGAGCTGTCAAATTAAAGTTAATTCTTCTGTAAGATTTCAGGAAAGGCATTTTAAAAGACTTTTCTGAAGATCACAGATTAGTTGATAATTGTATGACCAGCTTTAAGTTGTGTGAAAAGAATTAAAGTGATGATGAAAAGGAATCATATTTGTTTTCAAAGTGTGTCTTGCTATCTTAATAAACATTTGAAATATTCCAAACCAAATAAAACACCATGATAGAAAAATCAGTAAACAAACAAACAAACAAAAAACAGCTTAAGTTTCAGTAGCTTTCCATTTGATATCTGGTCTCCAGTTGAATGGGGCTTCCCAGATGGCTCAGCAGTAAAGAATCCTCCTGCCAGCATAGGAGATATAAGAGATAGGGGTTTGATCCCTGGGTTGGGAAGATTCTCTGGAGAGAGAATGGCCAACTATTCCAGTATTCTTGCCTGGAGAATCCCATGGACAGAGGAGCCTGGTGGGCTTTAGCCCCTGGGGCCACAGACTCACATACAACTGAGCAACTGAGCATACACACACACACACACACACACACACACACACACACACACACACACACACACACTATAGTTGAATGGATTAGGTTAACTTGAATGATAACAGCAGAGGAAGACTATCCTAGCTTTCCTGATCTAGTCATTCATTCTTTCAATCATTTATTCAAAACACTATCTTTAAATGCTGAAATGAAATACAAAGAAAAATGTAAAATTCTTCTCCTAAACTTCACAGTCTCAAGTGGTGCATGAAAATAGAGGACCAAGGAGAAGCAGACACTTATGATAAAATATAGTAAGAGAGCCTTGTGCTAGGGAAAGCAGACAACTCTGCAGGAGGTAGGAGAAAGATATTTTCACAGAAAACATGTCATTTAACAGTGAGAGACTTTATCTGGGTGGGGGTGGCCTCCAAAATCACTGTAGATGGTGACTGCAGCTGTGAAATTAAAAGATACTCGCTCCTTGAAAGAAAAGCTATGACCAATCTCGACGTGCATATTAAAAAGCAGAGACATTACTTTGTCAGCAAAGGTCTATCTAGTGAAAGCTATGGTTTTTCTAGTAGTCATGTATGGATGTGAGAGTTGAACCATAAAGAAAGCTGAGCACCGAAGAATTCATGCTTTTGAACTGTGATGTTGCAGAAGACTCTTGAGAGTCCCTTGGACTATTAAGGAGATCCAACCAATCAATCCAAAAGGAAATCAGTCCTGAATATTCATTGGAAGGACTGAAGCTGAAACTCCAATACTCTGGCTACCTGATGCAAAGAACCGACTCACTGGAAAAGATCCTGATACTGGGAAAGATTGAAGGCAGGAGGAGAAGGAGACAATAGAGGATGAGATGGTTGGATGGCATCACTGACTCAATGGACATGAGTCTGAGTAGGCTCCGCTAGTTGGTGATGGACAGGGAAGCCTGGCATGCTGCAGTCCATAGGATCGCAAAGAGTCAGTCACAACTTAGTGACTGAACTGAATTTAAAAGTAGTAAGAATTTTCCAGGAGAATCCATGGGGCACGCACTGAAGGTGGAGAGAACAATGTTTGCACCAGTGTGCACTGGTACATTTGAAAACTGGAGAACTGTCTTCACCCTTGAATTGCTTAGGACCCACTTCATTTCAGTGGATGCTGTGAGTAAAGGACAACAGAGGAAAGCAGATCCCGGGTTGTGCAGTTATTTACATTTGTTGAACATTACCATACTGGATGTTAAACTAAATCTTGTTAGGCCCTTCTTCTACCCAGTGGGTACCATCTTATTAAGAGGACAAGCAAGGCAGGGATAAAAACAGCATCAAATCAATCAGCAGCTGTCTTTAAAGGGCCAGTAGCTATCCATATAGAGATTTATAGATTAACTGCAGCTCTTTGAATTGCACTGGAAAGAAAATTGGCAGCAGCTGCAAACTATACAGTGCAGATTTATTTTGCTTTAGGCAGCTGAACTCAGGTAGGTAGGCTGCCTATTCTGGTCTCTCCGATATTTAATTGTGTCCAAGGGTAGCTCCAGTTAAGACACCCATTTGTAATCCAGATGTTTTCTAGGCTGCCATCAGTATGCATAAATTTATTAAAATCTCTAAAATATTCTGATTCTAAATAATAACAGTGGAATTTTATATAATTGGGGGAAATTCAGCCAGGAATTTTTAGAATAAGGTATCTATTACTATAATTCTAAAACCATAGTGACTGAGACCTCTGTGTCCTCTGAAGAGTTATTAGGAATAATCTTTACAAAGTTATTATAGAGCTATAGTTAAAGGTATCCAATTTGTGCTTCTTTAACACAGGACATAGAATCCTGAAATATTAACCTTTTTAAAAAAATAAAGAGCATCTGATTTTCGTAGTTAAATGTTAGTCTAATCTCAACTACATATGTCAAAGGCAAGTTTTTTTCAAAATTAGATATATTACTGTTATGTTTTTTAAAATAATATGTATGTTATTTGAAATACCAAGAGTTCTAAAGTGAAAAAGAAGTATTTCTTTTTGCTTTGATTATTCATATCATGGTGAATTAATGGCTTAATTAATGTAATTATATTAAAATATATATTTAATTTTAGACCAGAATAATATTTATGCAAGAGCCTGGGTGATCAGTGTGAGTATGAGGCTGTGGGGATTTTAGATCGCTGAACTAACTCATATGCATTTCCTTATCTGTATTTCAGTTCCTACTTGTCTTGATTCTAGTGTTAGATCTGTTTTCTTTCTCATATTGACTAGTTATTCTTCATATTTACATTTTTGCTGAACACTGAGCTAGAATCCTGAGGTTGCCTGATGTGACTGTGAGTCTGTGCAGGCCCCTGAAGCACTCTGAGCCACCACTGACTTGTCTTTAAACTAGTGATAATGACATTGCTTCTGCCTCTCTCATAGCAGAGCTGGAGGTATCAAGCGATTTGGTGCTTTTGAAAGTTTCAGGTTACACACAGTTGAAGAAGGTATCATATTGACTGTATATCTCAAAAAGTTTGTGTTTGCACATATTATAAAGGCAACTTTATCTTATTTAAGAAAAGTATGACCTCTGCAAAGAGGCAATTTAGGAAGAAATGCCAGTACTCCCTCAACAGTTTGCATGTGTGTCTTTATGCTTGTAAGTGTGGATGTGGGTGTTAGCTGCATCTAATTCCCAGGGCTTCAATTCCTTTATCCTGTAGGTCAGGATTCCTGGAGCAATACAGTCACACCTCCTTTCCTATCATCCTTCCCTTACTACAGGAAATACTTAGGTGGCCCATTATATCATGCGATAATTCCCCAAATATTAACCACTGAGACTAAACAGCTGGCTGCGGTATCTACTTCTGAGAATTAATCCCTATCCTTCCCTCTCTGCTCCTCTATTCCTTCCTACTATTCATTTGCCTTTTGTCCAAATCTTTTTGTGTTCAAAGTTTGTGGATGTATGCACTATGTATGTACCTCAAAATACAAACTCTTCTTTAATAGATAATCTGTGCATGTTTTTCTTGGAAAGAAATACCATACAATAACAAAGATAAAGGTACAATTTAAAATACAGTGTCTTTGAAAATCTATCTTTGAGTAACAAAATTGTATCTTCGTTTCAGAACATGATGAGTGTGTCACAAATCAGCACAACTGTGATGAGAACGCTTTATGCTTCAATACTGTTGGAGGACACAACTGCGTGTGCAAGCCAGGCTATACTGGGAATGGAACTACATGCAAAGGTAAAAGGTTTTAAATGCTAATACCTCTTCCATTAGGGATGGTCAATCCATCTCTTCTTCCCTCCATCCTTTTTCATCACTGTTATCTACCTTCTGGGTATTTCCCACAGCCACTGAGAACTTCAGCTCATGTTCTTCCTCTTGGATTACATCAGTGTTTAAGTGGCCAGCTGTTCATCAACTCTGATTTAATGTCCCATGACCTCAACCACAGTGGTTTTTCACCTCTATTCCTCTCAAGCAGACCGTAGCCATAAACATACCCTAGGCACTTTTGTACAGAACTGCTCTATCTTTGAAATCTAGACTTTGACTTTTTATTGTCTAACCCCAAGTCCCTTTGCTTACAGTTTTCCCCTCTCTTCTTTTCATAGTTTTTCATCTTTAACCTCTCTGACCTTTCCTTTTCATCCAGTTTTCCAGTCTCCTCCCAGGTTCATATATTTCTTTTTGAGTCCAAACATTACAGTTGTATTTTTTCAGCAGTACTATCAACCCATTTGTTTTACTACCACGATTTACTGTAAAATATCTATTTGGGATCAGTCTCACTGTTTTTCTTCTCTATTTTCTCTCTTGAGCTGTTATGTACTATTTAACTGGGAATATTGGATTTGTATGTATTATCATCTCTGATTTTACCTGGTTTGTCAGTGCCAATCAATAATTCTCAGATTTTCATTTCCATCAGTGAATATTCCAACTAGTCTGCCACCATCCATTAATTCTCTCTTGCATCCATGCTCTCTCTTTTCCTTCATCAGATGAGCTTACCTCTTAGTTCACGAGGGAAATAGAGAAAATTGTTTTGGAAACTCATACTGACTTCCATAGGATAAAGTCCATATTCCTTATTATGTCATATAAAACTTATGATTTGTCTAATTTAGGCATTTTAAGCTTCAAAACTGCCCATTCCTCAAATACACTGTTATGGAGATTACTAAAATTAATTTTATTTGATGCCATGTATATGGGAGACAGGAGCTAACAATAAATGATTATTAATGCAGTGGCCTTAGAGCATGAGTCTAAGGCCTGTTCTACAATAAGACACTGGATGCAGACATGGATGAGTGAGAAGATTATTCTGTTTGTAAAAGTTATAGAAATCCATAATTTAGAGCATTGTAAAGATCTACTCATTTAGGGGTCCAAATCCCACAAAGATTTCCTCAGAATCTAGACTGATCCAGAAAAAGCTAAATCCATAGCATAGTGTACCTGAACCCTTAGGACTTCCAAAGCATCTGGGTGTGCTGAGAGTTAAGATTTCATTTGGGAGCCCAACCTTCTCAGTCTTAGTTGTATTTGACTCTCACTCATTATTCATATGAAGAGTAAAGTTTATAGTGTAAAGAATTCTTGAAGCCTTGAGTAGATGCAGATAGAATTCTTTGCAATAAGGAGAACTTTCCAGGATCTGTAAATTTCTTCTGGAAATTAGGACTGCAGGTTGCCTAAGTCAAGACTCTCCAGTCCTGATGGGAATGTCAAAAGCTGGGAAGAGATGTAGTTTAGCTGTAGGATCTGCATCCTGTCCTCCATCAACATGCTGAAATCTTGCAAATTACTCCAATGAAGATACACATGTGATGTACCCTTTCTTTTTATGAGACTTAAATTCCTAATCTCTTTGCAAATTCCTGGTGACTATGTATTGTTTTTGCCTAGGATGAAGACAGATTAGGACCTAGAATCAAAGAAGTCAAGTGGGTATCTTTGAGCCCCTTCTTTTAACTCAGCCACAGAATCTCAGATTTCTACAGTTTACCTCTGAGAAACTACATCCTAACTAACTATAGGAAGCATGTGCCAGAAAATTAGAGAAAAGCTTTTGCTTGAGGCCTGGAAAATGCTGGTGTGTTTCATCCATGACAGACCTGGTCAGGCTGAGGGAGTAGCCCTTAGCCTTATAGAAACAAAGTATAAATTGAGGTGGGAACAGAAGTTTCTGAGGGTACACAGTCTTACCTACCTTGTTTTTCTCACTTTTTTTTTTTTTTTTTTTTTGGAAGCCAAACCATCTCAAAACATCACCCTTGCAATGGCTTGAAGCTTGGCTCCCTTTTCTATTCACAGAAAAACTCCCCTCACTCACAAACCCACTCTAACCCAACAGGCCATGAAGTTCCTTTGCCCTGGATCCTGACTTGTCCTTTGCGGGGGAATGCAAGACTCTAAGACTCCTTTGGCAAATACTCATTATTGATTAATTCATCCCTTTAGGATGGATTTATAGCTTTTGGAAAGATGGGGCATTTCTCTAGTATTTTTTGACATTTTGGACATTTTGAACAGACCCTCATAGGATTCAATCATTTTTAGTTTCTGAATCTCATTCTCTAGATGGTGGTTTGCTCTTTAGGTAACTGTCTAGGATAGTTGCCATTTTTTTATAGTTTTAATTTCTAGATTTTTAGATTGTTGTAATGAGATTTAATACTAATTCTGATGCACTTCCTGCTGTATAAGGTTACTGGCTTTTGTTAAAAGAAAGTTCAGTATTTTCTATTATAGGTGAAACATCAGAAAGAGTATTATTCTACAAATTGTGTTGAAGTTTCTTATCTATATGTAAAGTATATTATGAATATGAAATTATAATAGGATGTATAGTTTGATGTCAACATCTCCAAGGCAATAAAGAAAAGCTAGTTTGAAGAATCTTGAACTGCTTCTTTATAAAGTGCTAAAATCATGTGTCTGAATTATTTTAGCATTTTGCCAAGATGGTTGTAGAAATGGAGGAGCTTGTATTGCCGCCAACGTGTGTGCCTGCCCACAAGGTTTCACCGGGCACAGCTGTGAAACAGGTAAGGATATCATACTGTCTTCTAGAAAATGAACTTTTACACCAATTATGAAGTAATCCATGAGGAAAATAGTGTTTCAAGTAGGCTCTCAAAAGCATGGTTCTATTAACACGGACACAGGAGGTAGAAAGTTTCAGTGAGAGGTACTCACTGAGTGTTTGCCTGAAGTCTAAAGAGGTTTTGCAGCTATTATAACTAGAAGCATATTGAACTTTCTCAGAAAAAAATGTGTGGGATTGCCTAGGATTTTATGACTTCATAATTCATTTTACTCATTTGGAGCCCTGTGTTCCTGGAAATTATATGATAATATCAAAACATGGAGTTCAAGCTTCTGGTCAGCTCACTTCCTGGAATATACTACTTTCTGCATCCACCTTTGACATGTTTTAATAAATTTTTACCTGGTCCACTTACTGTTGCTTCATAGTCATATATTTACAAAATATTTAAAGTTCTCTACTCCTTAATTTTTCCTCTTCCAAGTCCATTCTGAACTTACTCTTTCTGATAGAGATTAATACTAGAAGCTTTAAAAAATATTTAAATATATATATCTATACACAGTATATAGCTTATGACTTAAAGTAAGATGGTTTTATCCACTTAAATACACCTTAAGAATTTAAAAAGTACATTGATTATTAGGTCCTAATTAAAATCATGTCAGTAGTAATTTTGGTTGCTTTGGGTTGCATGCCTGCTATTGCTTTAGTCATGTCTGACTCTTTGCAACCCTCTAGACTGTAGCTAGCCAGGTTCCTCTGTCCATAGGATTCTCCAGGCAAGAGTACTGGAGTGGGTTGCCATGTCCTCCAACAAGGGATTTTCCCAACCCAGGGATCAAGCCCCCATCTCTTATGTATCCTGCATTGGCAGGTAGATTCTTTACCACTAGGGAGGGCCACCTGGGAATCCTGCTTTGGGTTAAATGGATTTTAATAGCAGGTCCTCACAAAGTCTGATTATTCTGCCTAAGGAAAAGCTGCTGCCACCAGTGATTGGTGGTCACTGCCTCCTATTGCTTTTCATAAATCTCTGTGCAATAGACACAGTGAATGTCCCATCTCCATCCCTCTTGCAGTCATCTGGTTTAATAAACACATCGATCAAAATGTAAGACAGAAAATGCTCTGGACAACTTGGGAAGTGAAAATTTTGCTAAATAAGTACTGCCACTATACACAGAAGGATGCTCATGAACAGACTGCATCACTACGTCCTTTGCTTCTGCAAATTCCTCTAAGTGGTTCTTTGCAAACTTCAGTACTAATGGGTCACAAACATCTCTAACAGAAAATGCCTAGTGACTATCCTTGATATATGGGGCTTTTTCTTGAGATCATTTCCTAAATCAGGAGTTCCCAAACTCACTATGCATGTGAATCATTATTAACTACAGATTTCTGGTAATTAACTATCTTGGATTTACTAGATCAAAATCAAATACTTCCAGTGCAATGGTTCTACAATGCTTCTATCCCATGATCTCTACTAGTAACTGCCCTCACACATATATCAAGGTACATTGTAATTCTCCTGTACATTAACTCCTGTGATGACTATGTCCCTTGAATACTACAGTACTTTATACTGTTTCTGGTGCAGAATGTGGTTAGTGAAATAGTGGCATCTTCAGGGCATTTCAATGGTGTGGGTTCTTGAAATAAAGACTGTCCCAGAAAATCTGGGATGAATAATGACTGTGCTCAATCCTGCATATCATTCCTCCACTAAAAATAATTATTTGGAGAGATTGTGAAACTGTGAAATGGCATAAGATTAATATGAGCAATGTAAAATTTAAGACTAGAGTTAAAAATAACCCAACAGAATATTTAGCTTTCTCTTTATAATTATCCTTGAACTTTCCATCTATAAGAGGAGAGTCTCACACTTGTTCTAAGTTCAGTTCAGTTCAGTTCAGTCTCTCAGTCATGTCCATTGCTTTGTGACCCATGAGCCTCAGCATGCCAGGCCTCCCTGTCCATCACCAACTCCCGGAGTTTACACAAACTCATGTCCATTGGAGTTGGTGATGCTATCTAACCATCTCATCGTCTGTCATCCCCATCTCCTCCTGCCTTCAATCTTTCCCAATATCCGGGTCTTTTCAATTGAGTCAACCCTTCCCATCAAGTAAAAAAGTATTGGAGTTTCAGCTTAAACATCAGTCCTTCCAATGAACACCCAGGACTGATCTGCTTTAGGATGGACTGGTTGAATCTCCTTGCAGTCCAAGGGACTCTCACAGTCTTCTCCAACACCAGAGTTCAAAAGCATCAGTTCTTCGTTTTCAGCTTTCTTTACAGTTCAACTCTCACATACATACATGACCACTGGAAAAAGCATAGCCTTGACTAGATGAATCTTTGTTGACAAAGTAATGTCTCTGCTTTTCAATACGCTGTCTAGGTTGGTCATAACTTTCCTTCTAAGGAGTAAGCGTCTTTTAATTTTATGGCTGCAATCACCATCTGCAGTGATTCTGGAGCCCAGAAAAATAAAGTCAGCAACTGTTTCCCCCTCTATTTTCCATGAAGTGATGGGACCAGATGCCATGATCTTAGTTTTCTGAATGTTGAGATTTAAGCCAACTGTTTCATTCTCCTCTTTCACTTGCATCAAGAGGCTCTTTAGTTCTTCTTCACTTTCTGCCATAAGGGTGGTGTCATCTGCATATCTGAGGTTATTGATATTTCTCCCGGCAATCTTGATTCCAACTTGTGCTTCTTCCAGCCCAGTGTTTCTCATGATGTACTCTGCATAGAAGTTAAATAAGCAGGGTGACAATATACAGCCTTGACGTACTCCTTTTACTAATTGGAACCAGTCTGTTGTTCGATGTCCAGTTCTAACTGTTGCTTCCCGACCTGCATACAGATTTCTCAAGAGGCAGGTCAAGTGGTCTGGTATTCCCATGTCTTTCAGAATTTTCCACAGTTTATTGTGATCCACACAGTCAAAGGATTTGGCATAGTCGATAAAGCAGAAATAGACGTTTTTTCTGGAACTCTCTTTTTCGATGATCCAGCGGATGTTGGCAATTTGATCTCTGGTTCCTCTGCCTTTTCTAAAACGAGCTTGAACTTCTGGAAGTTCATGGATCACGCATTGCTGAAGCCTGGCTTGGAGAATTTTGAGCATTAGTCTGCTACCATGTGAGACGGGTCATGTGGAGAGGTCTGACAGAATGTGGTCCACTGGAGAAGGGAATAGCAAACCACTTCAGTATTCTTGCCTTGAAAACCCCATAAATAGTATTAAAAGGCTAAAAGATAGAACACTGAAAGATGAACTCCCCAGGTCGGTAGGTGCCCAATATGCTACTGGAGATCATTGGAGAAATAACCCCAGAAAGAATGAAGGAATGGAACCAAGCAAAAACAACATGAAGCTGTGGATGTGACTGGTGATAGAGACAAGGTCCGATGCTGTAAAGAGCAATATTGCATAGGAACCTGGAATGTTAGGTCCATGAATCAAGGCAAATTGGAAGTGGTCAAACAGGAGATGGCAAGAACATTCTAGGAATCAGCGAACTAAGATGGACTGGAATGGGTGAATTAATTTAACTCAAATGACCATTATATCTACTACTATGGGCAGGAATCCCTTAGAAGAAATGGAGTAGCTATCATTGTAAAAAAAAGAGTCCAAAATGCAGTACTTGGATACAATGTCAAAAATGACAGAATGATCTCTGTTCATTTCCAAGGCAAACTATTCAATATCATGGTAATCCAAGTCTATGCCCTGGCCAGTAATGATGAAAAAGCTGAAGCTGAATGGTTCTATGAAGACCTAAAAGACCTTTTAGAACTAATACCCATAAAAGATGTCCTTTTCATTATATGGGACTGGAATGCAAAAGTAAGAAGTCAAGAAATACCTGGAATAACAGGCAAATTTGGCTTGGAGTACAGAATGAAGCAGGGCAAAGTCTAATAGAGTTTTGCCAAGAGAATGCACTGGTCATAGCAAACATCCTCGTTCAACAACACAAGAGAAGACTCTACACATGGACATCACCAGATAGTCAACACATTTTGAAATTAGATTGATTATATTCTTTGCAGCCAAAGATGGAGAAGCTCTATACAGTCAGCAAAAACCAGACTGCGAGCTGACTATGGCTGAGATCATGAACACCTTATTGCCAAATTCAGACTTAAATTGAACAAAGTGGGGAAAACCACTAGACCATTCAGGTATGACCTAAATCAAATCCCATATGATTATACAGTGGAAGGGAGAAATAGATTTAAAGGACTAGATCTGATAAACAGAGTGCCTGTTTGTGACACTGTACAGGAGACAGGGATCAAGACTATCCCCAAGGAAAAGAAATGCAAAACAGCAAAATGGCTGTCTGAGGAAGCCTTACAAAGCTGTGAAAAGAAGAGAAGTGAAAAGCAAAGAGGAAAGGAAAGATATTCTCATTTGAATGCAGAGTTCCAAAGAATAGCAAGGAGAGATAAGAAAGCCTTCCTCAGCAATCATTGCAAAGTAATAGAGGAAAACAATAGAATAGGAAAGATAAAGATCTCTTCAAGAAAATTAGAGATACCAAGGGAACGTTTCATGCAAACATGGGCTCAATAAAGGACAGAAATAGTATGAACCTAACAGAGGTAGAAGATACTAAGAAGAGGTGGCAAGAATACACAGAAGAATTATATGAAAAAGATCTTCCTGACCTAGATAATCATGATAGTGTGATCACTCACCTAGAGCCAGACATCCTGGAATACAAAGTCAAGTGGGCCTGAGGTAGCATCACTATGAACAAAGCTAGTGCAGGTGATAGAATTCCAGTTGAGCTATTTCAAATCCTGAAAGATGATGCTGTGAAAGTGCTGCACTCAATATGTCAGCAAATTTGGAAAACTCATCAGTGGCTGCAGTACTGGAAAAGGTCAGTTTTTATTCCAGTCCCAAAGAAAGGCAATGCTCTTTGTAACTGTCTATAAAAGCCAAGGGCTTTGAGAAAGATGTAGGTCTGAACTCTAGTTCTACTGTTTCCTTGTTATGTGCTCTCAGGCAGAGTAATTAACTTCAGTGTCTTTTACTCTCTACACATCACCTTCCTCTTCACATATATCTTCAAAGATGGGCATTATCTTGGAGCTAACATTCGTTTACAAGCAAAAATATTAAGTTTATAGCGATTAAATTTTTCTAATGTCACAGAGTTAGCAGCTGAATCTAAGACCTTTTACCCCATACTCTACTTAAAAATCTATATCCATGCTTTTCAAAGTTTTCAAAGTTTCTTCTGAATATACTAATGATGAGGGAAAGACAACGCCTTCATCTAGGGAGTTCCTGAAATGGCTCACCATGAGGGTAAATAAAATTTCTTCAAAAAATCTTGTTTTAGCCTATAAATACATTCATTTCTATTCCGTATATAAAACATTTAACTTACACACCATTGAGTAAAGTTGGTGCTCAGGACAGTGGGCCATAGTTTATCTCTGCTTTCTAGCATCTCTCAGCCCAGGACCATGTTTCACTATTTAAGTAGCAAGGCATCCCTGCCTCCTATCTGAGAAAGTGTAATAGCAATACTTGCCACAAGGTGTCTGTCCCAATATTTTCTCCAGGTTAGATCCTAATTCCTCACCTCCTGACACCACCACTTCGTTGATATAGTTATAAATAGAAAGTGTGCCATAAAAAAAAAAAAAGAAGAAAAAGAAAAAACCTTTCAGATGAAAAGTGATGCACAGTCCAATCTCCACAACCCAAATCTGATCATATCACCCCTGACAGAAGAAAAGTCAGTGCCTCCCACTGCCCTTGAGATAAAGGTCACGTGTCTTAATGTAACATTTGAGATTTGACCGCCGCTCATCTACCCAGCTTTCACCTTCTGGTCCCTCTGTCTGCCCACCTCATTTTCACTCCAGGAATGAAGTTTCATGGAGGTAAAGGGTATAACTTGTTCACTTATGAATCTTTGAGGCGTTGTGTTAGGCCTACACCTTATTAGGTAATCCACAGATTTTTGTTGAATAAATAAACAAAGGTATAAATGAGGAAGAAAAGATGATGTGGTTGCTTCCATATTGGATATTTTAAAATATTAGTTTAAAGAGGCCTTCAGTATCATCTGATCTTGTACTTTCACCTACCGGATAAGGTAATTTCTGCACAGAGTTGTGGAGTAATTTATATATGGTGTTTAATTGTATGTAGAGGCCTGCACTATAGAACTCAAGGCTTCTGATTCTTATTCCAGGGTTTCCTTTCTCCTTCCCTTCCTTACTCCCTCCCTTGCTCTCTTCCTTCCTTCCTTCTTTCCTTTCTGCTTTTGCCATGTTATATGTTCAGTAATTCATCCTGCTGTCATTACGCATCAAGTCTGTGTTTTTGTTGTGTCTTCCCCTTCAGCCACCATTCTTTAAAAGTGACTTCTGTGACAGTTTTTCTCTCTCGAGCTAGGGAAGCATCAGCATTGCCGGCATTACCCATGTATGCTGCTGCTAAGTCGCTTCAGTCATGTCCAGCTCTGTGCAACCCCACCAGGCTCCCCCATCCCTGGGACTGTCCAGGCAAGAATACTGGAGTGGGTTGCCATTTCCTTCTCCAATGATTGAAAATGAAAAGTGAAAGTGAAGTCGCTCAGTCGTGTCCAACTCTTAGCGACCCCATGGACTGCAGCCCACCAGGCTCCTCCATCCATGGGATTTTCCAGGCAAGAGTGCTGGAGTGGGGTGCCATTACCCATGTATAGGAATGGCCTAAATGTCTTCTGTAGTTGAATGCTGCCTGATAGCTTCGAAAGAAGGTTAATGCCTGGTTCCGGTCACTATCTACTGAGCCCTCACAATGGAATCTCTGAGAAGGAAGTAATAGGATTTCCTGATTTCTTGAAAGGTAACCTTAATGTACATGAGTTTTACCAACCCGTATTACTTTAGTCGAAAAGTCTCCTCTGAACCTCCTCCTCCCTAATTTATTTAGTCTATTTCTCCATCATATGTACATTGGTGAAATGACTGAACCCATTTACCAACTTCACAAAAGTGCTTTGTGTATGTTTTTACTGAGTAAAATTAATTTTCTTGGCCTTCTTTTTTAGCCACTTGTAAGATTACATACTTGTAAAGCATAACTTCAGTTTTAATTAAACATCCTAATATTCCATTATGTGTTTAACTTGGGTTTAGCAGGGTGATTATTTCTTGGATAACTCAGTAAAATGTATTTGAAATCTATGTGCTGAAGTTTAACAGCTCTATCACTGCCATGCTGTATTTATTGCTCAATTGCTAAATCTCAGCAAACATGTGTCTGATGATCTAATTAATATGTGAAGCTGTCATTATACTAAAAGTAAATCTTTCAATCATGATTTGCAGCATGACTCTAAAGTAGTTGACAGTCCCCTATAGGTAACTGCTGACATATCAAATTAAAATGCTTATGACTGGGGAAAAGGTGATATCAAATGGCAAAACTAAAAAAAAAAAAAATGTACTGCAGTATCAAAGGAAAGGGTATCAGACATTTTAGTGTTAAATGGCTGTGTGTGTGTGTAAAATAATGGGTTTCCTGACTACAAATCAAAACACGAGATGAGTTTTTAATTATTTTCAGTGAGTAATTAAATGAATGTAAATTTAGTTGTATTCCTAAGTGTTTTTCTAGCTTTTAATATCTCTAATTTCAAAATGATAAATGAAGCATGAGGCATATATGAATGTTGCTTTACATGCAAGGTAACTTTAAATTGGATGTGATGGATTGATTTTTTTTTAAAGTTCATATTATTACTGGTATAGTGTAGGCAGTAAAAATCCTTCAGTTCCTTTATAGTAAAGTTATTTTTCTGGTAGTATGCATGCTTCTACTGCTGCTAAGTCGCTTCAGTCGTGTCCGGCTCTGTGTGACCCCATAGACTGCGCCCACCAGGCTCCCTTATCCCTGGGATTCTCCAGGCAAGAACACTGGAGTGGGTTGCCATTTCCTTCTCCAATGCAGGAAAGTGAAAAGTGAAAGTGAAGTCGCTCAGTCGTGTCTGACTCTTCCCAACACCCTGGACTGCAGCCTACCAGGCTCCTCCATCCATGGGAGTTTCCAGGCAAGGGTACTGGAGTGGGTTGCCATTGGTAGTATGCATAGTTAGCATTTATTATTAATGTCAATTTGTATTATATTTCCTGAAGTTGTTAAACTGCAAAGTTTCAAAACATTTCTGCCATAGCATTTTTTTTTTTACTGAAATGACTCAGTGAAATTCCATTAGCAAAATGTATATCTTTTCATAGGAGAAGAGGATAATTTGAATAAAAATGTTGAGATAACATAGTTTAAAAAAAAAAAGAAAAAGTTCAGATGACTTTGCTTTACCAACAGCTGAACAGCTGAGATCTTTTTGTTTTTAAGCATTGTTTTGAATCATTTTGCCCTCAGTTCAGTTCAGTTCAGTCACTCAGTTGTGTCTGACTCTTTTACAACCCCATGGACTGCAGCACGCCAGGCTTCCCTTCCATCACCAACTTCCAGAGCTTGAGTTCCACTCATGTCAATTGACTCGGTGATGCCATCCAACCATCTCATCCTCTGTCATCCCCTTCTCCTCCTGCCTTCAATCTTTCCCAGCATCAGGGTTTTTTCCAATAAGTCAGTTCTTCCCATCAGGTGGCCAAAGTATTGGAGTTTCAGCTTCAGTCCTTCCAATGAATATTCAGGACTGATTTCCTTTAGGATGGACCAGTTGGATCTCCTTGCAGTCCAAGGGACTCTCAAGAGCCTTCTCTAACACCACAGTTCAAAAACATCAATTCTTCAGTGCTCAGCTTTCTTTACAGTCCAACTCTCACATCCATACATGACTACTGGAAAAACCATAGCCTTGACTAGATGGACCTTTGTTGGCAAAGTAATGTCTCTGCTTTTCAATATACTGTCTAGGTTGGTCATAACTTTTCTTCCAAGGAGCAAATGTGCTTTAATTTCATGGCTGCAGTCACCACTTGCAGTGATTTTGGAGCCCAAAATGATAAAGTCTACCACTGTTTCCACTATTTCCCCATCTGTTGGCCATGGAGTGATGAGACTAGATGCCATGACCTTAGTTTTCTGAATGCTGAGTTTTAAGCCAACTTTTTTCACTTGCCTCTTTCACGTGCATCAAGAGGCTCTTTAGTTCTTCATTTTCTGCCATAAAGGTGGTGTCATCTGAGTATCTGAGGTTATTGATATTTCTCCTGGCAATCTTGATTCCAGCTTCTGCTTCACCCAGCTTCGCATTTCTCATGATGCATATAAGTTAAATAAACAGGGTGACAATATACAACCTTGACATACTCCTGTCCCAATTTGGAAACAGTCTGTTGTTTCATGTCTGCTTCTAACTGTTGCTTCTTGACCTGCACACACATTTCTCAGAAGGCAGGTCAGGTGGTCTGGTATTCCCATCTCTTGAAGACTTTTCCACAGTTTGTTGTGATCCACACAGTCAAAGGCTTTGGTGTAGTCAATAAAGCAGAAGTAGATGTTTCTCTGGAACTCTGTTGGTCTTTCTATGATTCAGCGGATGTTGGCAATTTGATATCTGGTTCCCTGTCTTTTCTAAATCCAGCTTGACCATCTGGAATTTCATGGTTCACGTTCTGTTGATGCCTGGCTTGGAGAATTTTGAGCATTACTCTGCTAGCGTCTGAGATGAGTACAATTCTGCGGTAGTTAGACCATTCTTCAGCATTGCCTTTCTTTGCAATTGTAATGAAAACGGACCTTTTCCAGTCCTATGGCCACTGCTGAGTTTTCCAAATTTGTTGACATCCTGAGTGTAGCACTTTCACAACATCATCTTGTAGGATATGAAATAGCTTAACTGGAATTCCATCACCTCCACTAGCTTTGTTCATAGAGATGCTCAGGCCCACTTGACTTTGCATTCCAGGATGTCTGGCTCTAGGTGTGTGATCACACCATCGTGGTTATCTGGGTCATGAAGATGTTTTTGTATAGTTTTTGTGTATTTTTGCCACCTCTTCTTAATGTCTTCTCCTTCTGTTAAGTCCATACCATTTCTGTCCTTTACTGTGCCCATCTTTATGTGAAATGTTCACTTGGTATGTCTAATTTTCTTGAATGGATCTCTCGTCTTTTCCATTCTATTGTTTTCCTCAATTTCTTTGTATTGATCATTGAGAAAGGTTTTCTTATCTCTCGTTGCTATTCGTTGGAACTCTGCATTCAAATGGGTATATCTTTGCTTTTCTCCTTTGCCTTTCCCTTCTCCTCTTTTCTTAGCTATTTGTAAGGCCTCCTCAGACAACCATTTTGTGTTTTTGAATTTCTTTTTATTGGGGATTGTCTTGATCACTGCCTCCTATACAGTGTCACAAACCTCCATCCATAGTTCTTCAGGCACTCTATCAGATCTAATCATTTTGCTCTACTTAAATACAAACTTCCTATACAAGAGCCATTAAACAAACTTCATTGTAAAAACTTGTGAAGAAGGAAGTTCTACTTCTGATCCTTCTCAGTGTCTATTAAAGTCACCTTTCCAGATCTGAATTTCTCAATGGAAGAGACAAGACACAGAGAAGATATTTCAGTGGCTTTTATAACGTGTGAACAGACCTGTGGTGGTTGTTTTCAGTCACTAAGTCATGTCTGACTCTTTGTGACCCCATGGGTTGTAGCATGCAAGGCTCCTCTGTCTTCCACTGTCTCCTAGAGTTTGCTGAAATTCATGGCCATTGAGTCTGTGATGCTATCTAACCATCTTATCCTCTGCTGCCCCCTTCTCATTTGCCTTTTCCAGGTATTCATTTATCTGTCTAAGGTGGAACTCCAATCATACTTGCCCAGACCTAAGTGATCTTATTGGTTTCTATTGATAAAAGTGAATGAATTACATTTGATGAATGAATGTATGTTAATGAGTTTAGGATGAATTTAGATGCCAGTGTTACTTTTTCCTGTCACCAAATTAAAAACAAAAGCTCTCTTCAAAAGCTTTTTGACCATACCTGTATATGAGTTAGCTTAGGTGCTTAAGATATGGCTTTTCTTTATGTTGATGATCCTTGACCTCTTTTAAATAATCCTTTTAATTTTCTAATGTTATGCCAAACTTTGTTTCTCCTTGAAGCATTTAACAGAATGGTCAAAAATATAAAAATTAGAGTCAGAGTAACATTGGCAAGGTCCTAGCTCTACTCTTGACCAGCTGTGTGATCTTTTCTTTATTACTTCATTTTCCTATGCCTTAATCTTTATGTGTATAGAATTCAGATAATAAAACCTACCTCATGGGTTGTTCTGGAAATTAAAAGAAGTAACACAGATGTATAGAACAGACTTTTGGACTCTGTGGGAGAAAGAGAGGGTGGGATGATTTGGGAGAATGGCATTGAAACATGTATATTATCATGTAAGAAATGAATTGCCAGTCTAGGTTTGATAGAGGATACAGGATGCTTGGGGCTGGTGCACTGGGATGACCCAGAGAGATGGTATGGGGAGGGTGGTGGGAGAGGGGTTCACAATTGGGAACTCATGTACACCCATGGCGGATTCATGTCAATGTATGGCAAAACCAATACTGTATTGTAAAGTAAAAAAGAAATAAAATAAAAAGAAAAAGAAATAAAAGAAGTAATGTTAACAGGGCACACCACACCATGTCTTAGATGTGGTGAGCTCTCAATAAATCACATTTGATGTGTTTCTATTATACATTTTAAGTAAAATTTACATACAAAGTTGTCTGAAGCTTTTAAATGTCCTTAAATTGGCTGCATGTACCCTGAGATGTTATAAAATAAGGGTTAAAAATAAGAAATAATTTGGTTTCTTGATTTATTTATAAACCCGCTCTAAGTATAATTTTCCACATTTCAATGGTTTTAAATGTTTAATATAGGAATTTGCATTCTTCACATTTGCTTATAATTCCTTTATTTTAATTCTAATGCTAATCTTTAAAAAATAGACTTCCCTGGTGGCTCAGACAGTAAAGCGTCTGTCTACAATGTGGGAGACCAGGGTTCGATCCCTGGGTCAGGAAGATCCCCTGGAGAAGGAAATGGCAATCCACTCCAGGACTATTGCCTGGAAAATCCCATGGACAGAGGAGCCTGGTAGGCTACAGTCCATGGGGTCGCAAAGAGTCGGACACGACTAAGCAACTTCACTACACGACGATGGAAATTTAAGTTTTTGTAGTACTCAAAAAGTAGTTAAAAGTTCTCAATGTTAAATCTCAAAGTCATTTTTCCAAGTCCTTCAGGTTAATTGGAAAAAAAAAATCTTACTGTTTCCATGTATTAGTCATGTATTATAGATAACAACTCTGATGGGGAAATTTTTCAAACTCTACCTAATTAACACTAGAAGTGAGGACATGTCATGGAGTTAATGTAAGGGGAGAAAAAGTACATTTCAAGCTATTAGATGGCTGGTCTCCAGAAATAAAATTTAGAAATTTAGAACAGAGCTCCACTTTTGCTTTAAAAATATTGATAATATTTTCATGGGATCACATTTGATTATAACCTTGAGTTCCTAGTATCCATATATCTCCTCTTATTTCTTTTATTCAAAGCAAAGCAAATTATTTTTTAGATTTTTCTTTGATATTATTCTAAAATCAATTAACTGAATATATCATTAATATCTTGAATAAGCAATATAGGTACATGGTATAAAATTTCAAAGAACAAAGAACATATAATGAAAAGTAAATTTCCTTTGTATCTCTTCCCTAATCACTGCTTTCTTCCCCCCTTAACAATATGCCTTGGAACTCATAGTATTGATATATTTTCATTAGAGAGAGTGATTCAAATAGGAAAGTCAGTGTTACAGAAGCCTGCTATCCCTCAGGTAAGTACAGTTTTAATTTGTAACTCTGGGGTCACTAATAGCAGTGCACATCCTAGGTATAGGATCTTTCTTTTTCTTTGGGCACCTTCATACTTTGGTTGGGAAAGTTCTAGTACTTTATTCTTCATATACACTAATTTTATTTACATACATAAGCTGATGAACTTCTATTCATCAGAAATATAAGGAGGTATGAGCTTGATATCTTAGAGAGACTTTTGAAAGTGGTAAAGACACAAATAGGCTTCCCAGGAGGCTCAGCAGTAAAGAATCTGCTCGAAATGCAGGAGAAACAGAAGACTCGGGTTCCATCCCAGGATCAGGAAGATCCCCTAGAGGAAGGCATGGTAACCCACTACAGTGTTCGTGCTCAGAAAATCCCTTGGACAGAGGAACCTGGTGGGCTACAATCCATGGGGCTGCAAAGAGCTGGATGTGACTGAAGCGAATGAGCACCGCACAGCACAAAGAGGCAAACAGCTATCTGGGCCTTCAGTTCAGTTCAGTCGCTCAGTCGCGTCCGACTCTCTTCGACCCCATGGATCACAGCACGCCAGTCTTCTCTAACTCAAAATATATGTAGGACACATTTCATATTCAGTCAAATTATGTTTGCTTCTTACATTTCATTTCTTTCTTCTATCTTTTGTTTCTTTCTTCCTGAAGGACCGACTTTAGTATTCTCAAAAAAAAAAAAAAAAAGTGATGAAAGTGTTAGTCACTCAGTCATTTCTGATTCTTTGCCACCCCGTGGACTGTAACCCACCAGGCTCTTCTGCCCGTGGGATTCTCCAGGCAAGAATACTGGAGTGGGTAGCCATTCCTGTCTCCAGGGGATCCTCCCGACCCAGGGACTGAACCTGGGTCATCTGCATTGCAGGCAGATTCTTTACCATTTAGTCTTTTAGTGGCAAACTCTCCATCTTGGCTTGAAATGAGCTTTATGCTGTTTTTCAGTCCTAGATGAGTTCACTATAGAATTTCAGGTGTCTTCCCCTGGAGAAGGAAATGGCACCCCACTCCAGTTCTCTTGCCTGGAGAATCCCATGGAGGGAGGAGCCTGGTAGGCTACAGTCCGTGGGGTCACAAAGAGTCGAACACAACTGAGCGACTTCACTCTCACTCTCACTCTCTCTCTCTAAGCACATGAGGGAAATATTCTACTTGGAATTGAACTGTGGATGTAGCTGCTTCTCTCTTTTCACCCAATTTCTGATGTGCCTAAAGAGCGTCTGTACTTTTTTCTGGAGGGTTCTAATCCATGGCTAGTTTCCATTTCTTTCTTTATGTAAGCTTTATGGAAGAAGCCCCTGGGATTTAGGTACAACAAAACCATAACAGTCAACTTTATGCAGATGATCAGTGACTCTCCCTTAAGAACTCTGCTGGTTTTTGAGAGAATAAAATATCGTCTAGGTCATTTATTTTTAGATTTAAACTAAACTGTAGTGCACAGAGACAAAAGAAAATATCAAATGTATGGGTATATACTCAAATCAAAGGAGATGAATCAATTTTGCAAATGACATAGATTGAGAAAGGTAGCTAATATGGCGAAAAACAGAGCCACGATTCAAAACTACTCAGACTGTAGGAACAAGAGGATTGAAATACCCGTATGACATTTAACAAACATTTAAAAGCACTTCCTGTAGCTATCCTACTTTCAGCTTTCAAATAAGGACACACTGCTTCTACCAGTATTTCATTTTTGAGTCATAATTCTTATCTCTTACACCTTGGGCCCACATTCATTATCCTACCATTTGACTTTCTTCTTTTCTTTTACTGTTCTTCTTTCTCCCTGTTCCCTTTTCCCTATTCCCTCCTACTGGTTCCTTAAGAGTAGAAAGGAAACCTACAATTTTTTTGTTTTTCATGGGGCTCAGCATCATACTTTGCATATAGTAGGCATTCAATAAATATTAATAAAATATAAATAGACTCTTGCATTTGGGTTAGAAAAAGCAACTGCACAGGATTGAGGAAACCAACTTTAACAGTTTCATGCTCTCCTTGACCACTGATCCAATTTCAGTATGAGAAAAAGTATATTGTGCTACTTCTAAAAGAAAGTATACACTAAATCTGTGTTAGAAACAGAGCATAAAGACTAATATAAGTAATTTGCAGTTGTTCAGTCACTAAGTGGCATGTGACTCTTTGCAACCTCATGGGCTGCAGTGCACCGGGCTTCTCTTTCAGTATCTCCTGGAGTTTGCTCAAACTAACATCCATTGAGGCAGTGCTGCCATCCAGCCATCTCATCCTCTGTTGCCCCTTTCTCCTCCTGCCCTCAGTCTTTCCCACGTCAGGGTCTTTTCCACTGGGTCAGCTCTAGCATATCAAATGGCCAAATTGGAGCTTCAGCTTCAGCATCAGTCCTTCCAGTGAATTCCTCTGGGGTTGACGGCTTTGATCTCTTTGTTGTCCAAGGGACTCTTAAGAATTTTCTTCAGCACCACAGTTCGAAAGCATCAATTCTTCAGTGCTCAGGCATCTTCATGGTCTAACTTTCACATCCATACATGATTACTGGAAAAGCCATAGCTTTGACTAGATGGACCTTTGTTGACAAGGTGATGTCTTTGCTTTTTAATATGCTGTCTGGATTTGTCATAGCTTTTGTTCCAAGGAGCAAGCGTCTTCTAATTTCATCGCTGTAGTCACCATCCACAGTGTTTTTGGAGCTCAAGAAAATAAAGTCTGTCACTGTTTCTACTTTTCCCCCATCTATTTGCCATGAAGTGATGGGACTAGATACCATGATCTTAGTTTTTTGAATGTTGAGTTTCAGCCAGCTTTTCACTCTCCTCTTTCACCCTTATCAAGAGGCTCTTTAGTTCCTCTTCAGTTCAGTTTAGTCACCCAGTCATGTCCAACTCTTTGTAACCCCACAGACTGCAGCATACCAGACTTCCCTGTCCTTCCCCAATTCCCAGAGCTTGCTCAAACTCATGTCCATTGAGTTGGTGATGCCATCCAACCATCTCATCCAACTCTCACATCCGTGCATGATTACTGGAAAAGCCATAGCCTTGACTAGATGGACCTTTGTCAGCAAAGTAATGTGTCTGCTTTTTAATATGCTGTCTAGGTTAGTCATAGCTTTTCTTCCAAGGAGCAAGCATCTTTTAATTTCATGGCTGCAGTCACCATCTGCAGTGATTTTGGAGCCCCTCAAAATAAAAGTCTATCACTGTTTCCATTATTTCTCTGTCTATTTACCATGGAGTGATGGGACTGGATACCATGATCTTAGTTTTTGAATGTTGAGTTTTAAGCTAACATTTTTACTCTCCTCTTTGACGTTCATCAAGAGGCTCTTTAGTTCCTCTTTGCTGTCTGCCATTAGGGTGGTGCTCTCTCCATATCTAGAGAAGGAAATGGCAGCCCACTCCAGTGTTCTTGCCTGGAGAATCCCAAGGACAGAGGAGCCTGGTGGGCTGCTGTCTATGGGGTTGCACAGAGTCAGACATGACTAAAGCAACTTAGCAACAGTAGCATCTCTATATCTGAGATTGTTGATTATTCTCCCAACAATCTTGATTTCAGCTTGTGCTTCATGCAGCCTGGCATTTTGCATGTTGTACTTTGCATTCAATTTAAATAAGCAGGATGAAAATATACAGCCTTGACATATTCTTTTCCTAATTTTGAACCAGTCCATTGTTCCATATCTGGTTCTAACTGTTGCTTCTTGACCTGCATACAGATTTCTCAGGAGGCAGGTCAGGTGGTCTGGTATTCCCATCTCTTGAAGAATTTTCCACAGTTTGGTGATCCACACAGTCAAAGGCTTTGGTGTAGTCAATAAAGCAAAAGGAGATGTTTTTCTGGAACTCTCTTGCTTTTCGATGATCCAGCAGATATTGGCAATTTGATCTCTTGTTCTTCTGCCTTTTCTAAATCCAACTTTTACATCTGGAATTTATTGGTTCATGTACTGCTGAAGCCTAGCTTGAAGGATTTTGAGTATCACTTTGTTAGCATGTCAAATGAGTGCAATTGTATGATAGTTTGAACATTCTTTGGCATTACCTTTTCTTTGGGATTAGAAGGAAAACTGACCTTTTCCAGACCTGTGGCCACTGCTGAGTTTCCAAATTTGCTGACATGTTGAGTGCAGTATTTTAACATCATCATCTTTTAGGATTTGAAATAGCTTAGCTAATTCCAGCTGAGTACTTTGAAATCCTAAAGCATAAGTAACTGTCTCTGTGAATTCTGTATTTCTTATTGCATGGTGGAATATTATATTCATTTTGGCCACCAGATTGTAAGAAATTATTGGAAAATGGGAGTTTGATGAGTGAACATTTACCTGGGAGATGAAAGCCTTGGCAGATGTAGAGGATAGTTCAAAAACTCTCAATGTTTAACCAACAGATGGAGAAAAAGAAAACAGAAAAGAAAAGGTAGCATGAAAACTCTTCTTAAATACTTGAAGAGCTAAATTAGCATGTGAATTTAGGATATTATATGTGGCTGTAATAAGGAAAAAACCAGCAAATTTACCTGGAGACAACTTGGAGTTCCAAAAGAAATACACTAATCACAAAAATCATATGAAAGTGAACATGGAGTCTAGATCATACCAAATGTTAGAAGCACTTAAAGCCTGGAGAATTTCCACGTGGGCCTCAGTATATGTTAGTTATTACTATGACCTTACCCCTAATCTCTACAATACCCCCTAGAGAAGTTAATGTTATCAGATGTGGAAACTGAGATTCAAAAAGTTTAAGTAAATTTCTTCTGGGCTATACAGCCGATAAAGTGGGGAAATAAGAAATCATGCCCAGGGCTGATGAATTAAAATAACCTGTGGTCTTTTTGCTCTGCTATTTGGCCTCTATTGCACCATAAAGATGATTAAATGCCTTCAAAAATGGCAGCCAACTTTGTGGAATACAGAAGCCAAATTATCTAAATTAAATATTTATTAAGTTCCAGGCACTCATAATACAACATGATGTGCATATGAAGATGCAGAATGTAAAATGCAGGTTTTTTCCTCTTGGGAGTTTGTATCTCTATCTAATGCACAGGGGAGCATTTTACCAAGATGACAGGAAAAGCACAGGTGGAAACAAAAATAATAGTAATACCTTTTAAGTGATTGCTAACTACTAATCTTGTCTGATATGGTAACCCTGGAAGAAACTGCTCTCAAGAAGAGTGAATTCTGAAGCTGTAACCCAGAAGTTGTAATTTACCTGGAAAGCTTCATGACAAACTCTTCCTGGTGGGGCCTGTAAGGCAAGCAAACAACTGATTAATTGTGTGAAAAGTACACTTTAACGTGTTAGACAGGGTTTTTATTGCCAGTTTTCTCAGTATTCAGTCTGAAGGTAACTATAAAGCTGAGTAAGAGTGAACTTTGACCTCTTGTTTAATCAGAAGCTTTAACAAAACAAGTTAAAGGAATTCTCTGATAGTCTTTGAAGATGTGGAACTCTTTCTTCTCTTTCTTAGATAAGATGTTTTCATTTGCTTTGAGAAGCCTTTAAAATATAAGTCAATCACTCAAGCATATTTTCTTTCGGATTTTAAAAGATCCAATGTCGCCTTAAAATTAACCTTACTTTTTTTTTTTTTATGCCGAGCCAAGTATATTTTTGTGACGTTATTCTCATTAAAAATGTTTAATTCAAGGAAAATAAAATCAGTTAACTGCAACTGTTTGTATTTCTTTTTGCTTGAAAATCAGTCAGTCTGATGGAATCCATAAACATGACAACTTACTCATTATAATCTTCCTGCTTTTGACCATTTAGAAAAAAAGAAATTAATTAAACACAGAGGCCTATAAACAGTTCTGAATAGCCAAGAATCAAAAGTAAGTGTCAAATTACAGGATGTCACAACCATTACTCTGTGAATAATGGGAAGAGGACTCTTTCCATAAATCACAAAACTAAATTACAAACCAAAGGGTGCTGAATCTCTATTTATAGATAATTTTGCACCCTGCACTGAAAGAGAGGCAGTATTTAGTGACTAAAATCAATTAGATTAAAATCAATCCATTAATTTTATGTTATATAGGAGCAGAATGGAAAGAATTCTCAGATTTAGTTGAAATTATTGATAAATATTCATACCATATTATCTGAGATCAATCAAATCTTTATTCTCATTTGCATTCTTGAAAGGCGAATTGATGGAAGGTGTTTGTTGTACATTCATTGTGCTTATTTACCTTATACCTCACCCCCTTACTAGATGACTCCCCTGGAAATCAAATGTAACTTCTTAAGCACTGTTTCTAATATGTTCAGGTTTCTAGATCTTCCTGCAACAAATTCTTTCAAGCAGTGTCTCCCCCTACCCCGACCTTTTGTTTTTGGTTTCCTTGACATGACATTTTCTCCGGACTGTCCATATTACAACAACCTTATGTTATAGATGTTATGACTCACATTTTGGGGGAAAAGAGAGAGAAGTAAGTGAATTGCCCAAGGTGACATAGCTATTCAATTGAAGAGCTTGGAGTTAAACACAAGGTGACGTAAATCTAAAGCCCGTCAGTAAATGCTACACTTGGTGCCCCTACTTGGCAGCCTCCACACACGGGAACTCTTAGCACCCTTCCCTTTCTGCCTATCTGACTGCCGTTGTTTGCAATTGTTTCCTTGTTTCATCTCCTAAATGGGGAGATTAAATTACACCCTTGACCTCTTTCTTAACACTATCTCCTGTGTGGAATTCAGCTACCTTCAAGTTATCAAAAGGCATCCTCCTCCACAGCTTAACTGCCACATTCCAAAGGGCTACGCTGTATTTCTACTTGGACATTTTGTTAGTGGATCCTGAGTGCTTCCTTTCCTCCATATTGGAATCACCTTCAGTTCAGTTCAGTTGCTCAGTCGTGTCCGACTCTTTGCGACCCCATGAATTGCAGCACGCCAGGCCTCCCTGGCCATCACCATCTCCCGGAGTTCACACAAACTCAAGTCCATCCAGTCGGTGATGCCATCTAGCCATCTCATTCTCTGTCGTCCCCTTTTCCTCATGCCCCCAATCCCTCCCAGCATCAGAGTCTTTTCCAATGAGTCAACTCTTCGCATGAGGTGGCCAAAGTACTGGAGCATCAGTCCTTCCAAAGAACACCCAGGACTGACCTCCTTTAGGATGGACCGGTTGGATCTCCTTGCAGTCCAAGGGATTCTCAAGAGTCTTCTCCAACACCACAGTTCAAAAACATCAATTCTTCGATGCTCAGCTTTCTTCACAGTCCAACTCTTGCATCCATACATGACCACTGGAAAAACCACAGCCTTGACTAAACGGACATTTGTTGGCAAAGTACTGTCTCTGCTTTTAAATATGCTATCTAGGTTGGTCATAACTTTTCTTCCAAGGAGTAAGCATCTTTTAATTTCATGGCTGCAGTCACCATCTGCAGTGATTTTGGAGCCCCAAAAATAAAGTCTGACAGTGTTTCCACTGTTTCCCAATCTATTTCCCATGAAGTGATGGGACCGGATGCCATGATCTTAGTTTTCTGAGTGTTGAGCCCTTAGCCAACTCTTTCACTCTCCTCTTTCACTTCTCATCAAGAGGCTTTTTAGTTCCTCTTCACTTTCTGCCATAAGGGTGCCGTCATCTACATATCTGGGGTTATTGATATTTCTCCCGGCAATCTTGATTCCAGCTTGTGCTTCATCCAGCCCAGTGTTTCTCATGATGTACTCTGCATAGAAGTTAAATAAGCAGGGTGACAATATATAGCTTTGACGTACTCTTTTTCCTATTTGGAACCAGTCTGTTGTTCCATGTCCAGTTCCAACTGTTGCTTCCTGACCTGGGTACAGATTTCTCAAGAGGCAGGTCAGGTGATCTGGAATTCCCATGTCTTTCAGAATTTTCCACAGTTTATTGTGATCCACACAGTCAAAGGCTTTGGCATAGTCAATAAAGCAGAAATAGATGTTTTTTCTGGAACTCTCTTGCTTTTTTGATGATCCAGCAGTCAGCAATTTGATCTCTGTTTCCTGTGCCTTTTCTAAAACCAGCTTGAACATCTAGAAGTTCACAGTTCACGTTTTGCTGAAGCCTGGCTTGGAGAATTTTGAGCATTACTTTACTAGCGTGTAAGATGAGTGCAATTGTGCAGTAGTTTGAGCATTCTTTGGCATTGCCTTTCTTTGGGATTGGAATCACCTTGACCTTACACAAATCATCTCCTTTCATGTCCTTCATTCCCCTCAAAGTAACACCAGGACAAATACCATGTAGCAGAATGTTAACTACAGTTTTGATCATAAAGGCTGAGACCTAAATAACAAAGCAAGGGCCAAAACCCAAAATTAAATAGAGATCCCATTTTTCTGACAATCCTTTGACTATTTCTTGCCATAGAGTCAGAGGCAGATTCTTTGTTAAGCCAGTAAATCTCAAGCTGTACTTATCTGACCGTGCTTCCCTCTTTCAAGGCCTCAGAAAGAGCCCTAGCAATGTGCTTACTTGGTCATATATTTTTGTAAAATAAGCAATAATTATGTTTTTTGGTAATTCCTTTTTCTTCTAAAGGGGCTTTCAATATTATAAAGACTTCACACCCTCAGATTCACTCTTACAGAGTCCATTCTCCCCAGGAAAAATATCTCCTGCTCTAAAGTCCTGGCATCATACCTCTCTTCCTTCTAGATCCTTCTTTTTCCTGAGACCCTTATCCTCTCTTGAGTTTAAACCTTTAAATTATTCTTTCTATCCTCCCACCACCCCTACTTTCCTCCCCCAATACTTTGGAAGATTGAGTAGCACTTTTGTACCCAAAGTGGTCATCAGGACATTTTCCTAAAGCAAATTTTTTTCCACTGTTATTACATATCCCACTGTCCTGTTATATTAAAACTATTTCAATTATTATTTGGGACTGCCTTTTAAAATTTCCTAACATATCAGCTTCCCTGCTGGTTCAGTGGTAAAGAACCCACCTGCCTATGCAGGAGATGCAGGTTTGATCCCTGGGCTGGGAAGATCCCTCTGGAGAAGGGAATGGCTACCCACTCCAGTATTCTTGCCTGGAGAATTCCATGGACAGAGGAGCCTGGCGGGCTACAGTCCATGGGGTCACAAAGAGTCAGACACAACTGAGTGACTGACATTTTCATTACTTTTTTTCCAATACATCAGCTGGTCATGATTGAAAATGTACCATATGCCAAACATTGTGCTAATTGCTTTACATTTGTTATCTCAATTTAATCAGGAAAATAATACTCTGAGGTATATGTAGCTATTTCCATGATAATTTTAAAAACCATGCTTAGTGAGGTTAACCAGTGCATCCAAGGTCACATGGTTGGCATATGGTTGGCTTTCTATTTAATTAGTTACACCTGGCACCAGGCATGCACTCATTACTCCTGCTCTATTTTACCATCTAGGTATCACTGTTTTGTGAATTTCTCCTTGATTTGTCCAACCAGGAGAATTCTTGTCTTCCTCTCAACAACCATGATTGTGCCAATTTTATTTTACTTCTCTAAGATTACCTTGTACTATTATTAGTCTTAAAACACAAAATCATGACCTTAAACTCTTATGCAATTTCAATGCTTCATGGGAATCAATCCGTAATTTATGGATTGCTTTTGCAATTAAAAAACAATTTCTGTTATATCTAGATAAAGGAGATAATACTATTAAATTCAGAAGTAGTTTACTTTTAAAAAGTATATTGAAAAGGAAAATCACTTAAGACTTTAAGCAAAGCATTACTTATATGGCTTTATGTCCCTCAAGTGATGAACCTTGGCTGCACTATGGAAAAATGTGTATTTGTCTTTTCTTGAAAATGCAGCGTGTCATCTTCCCTGATGGGTGATGTTGACTGTAACAAGGAGGAGGATCTGTTAAAAACAAAAGCAGGTATTCTTAGTTGATAGGGGAAACAAGGATAAGCCTAATTGATGACCTACTAATAATAGCTTTCTACTAATAATAGGAGTAGAAGGGGAAATATTAGAAAGCAGTGACATTTTATTTTCTTGGGCTCCAGAATCACTGTGGATGGTGACTGCAGCCGTGATATTAAAAGGTGCTTGCTTCTTGGAGGGAGAGGTATGACACACCTAGACATCATATTAAAAACCTAAGATATCACTTTGCTGACAAAGGACTGTTTAGTCAAAGCTGTAGTTTTTCCAGTAGTCAATGTATGGATGTGAGAGCTGGACCATAAAAGGCTGAGCACCAAAGAATTGATGCTTTCAAACTGTGGTGCTGGAGAAGACTGTTGAGAGTCCCGTGGACTGCAAAGAGATCAAACCAGTCAATCCTAAAAGAAATCAACCCTGAATATTCATTGGAAGAACTGATGCTGATGCTGCAATACTTTCCCCACCAAATGCGAAGAACTGACTCATTGGAAAAGACCCCGATTATGGGAAATTAAAGGTAAAAGAAGAAGGAAGCAGAAGAGGAAATGGTTAGAGAGCATCACCAACTCAATGAACATAAGTTTGAGCAAACTCCAGGAGATAGTGGAGGACAAGGAAGCCTGAAGTGCTGCAGTCCACAGGGCCAAAAAGAGTTGGACATGACTTAGAGACTGAAGAACAAGAATAGCAACAACAATAATCTCTCTCACCTGATTCTGATGAATTTGGCTACTGCTGTTTGTACAAAAGGATAAATCAATATTTATAGATTGGATTGGGGTGAGTATATTTTACACTCTGCGTTACAAGTTGAGTGACTCAACAAGGCGAGTATGAAGAGAGAGAAGCAAGGATATTTTCTCAAATGTAACGGGTAAAAGAATCAAATGAGACTGAAAATGGACACCAATCAGTTGAGCAACAGGCAGGGTGTGTAGTGAACTGGAGCCAGTTGGCAATTTCCAGAAAATGTTTCTGTGCAAATCTGTGCACAGTTTCTATGGGGAGGACTTCGACAGACATTCTGGTGAAGAGGTTTTGGATTGCTTTGGTTGTTACAAAGAAAATCAAGAATAGTCCTTTAAATGAACCTTACTGGATATACTTTTTTAGCCAGCATTGCTTAAAACTAGAGCTTCTTTGGACTTGTAAAGACTGTCTGGAGCATACTTTTTCGTCTTACTCTTTGAGTTTAAATGCCATAAAAAGAGTTTTTGGAGTCAGATGGTTTGTTTTTCACTGAACTGAGAGGAATGAGCACACACTCAGTTTCCAAAATGTAGGCAGAAGCGTGAGTCTGGGAGTCTGGATGCTAGAGTTCACTCTTCCAGGTCCAGTGCTTAAGGCTGTTTGGTCCTTGAGTGAGCAGTAGCATCTTTCTTAATCTCAACTTCCTCCTTGGTGAGAAGCAATTAACCAAGTACCGTTATGGTGGTTATGAGTACTAGCTGAGATAATTCAAGTGAAATAGCACAATGCCTGGCATATACTAAGTGCCAAATAAATATTAAACAGTACTGTTAAAATCAGTATTATTTATGAAGGCATAGAGACAGAAACTTGATTAGATGCTACCAGGGAGTGAGGGGAGGGGGAAATAGGGAGTTATTACATAAAGGGTACAATTTCTGTTTGGGATGATGAATCATTCTGGAAAAAGATAGTGGTGATGATTATACAACATTGTGGACTTAATTCATGTTACTGAACTGTAGATTTTAAAATGGCTATGCTAATGCTAAGTCGCTTCAGTCATGTCCGACTCTGTGCGACCCCATTGACGGCAGCCCACCACACTCCCCCATCCCTGAGATTCTCCAGACAAGAATACTGGAGTGGGTTGCCATTTCCTTCTCCAATGCATGAAAGTGAAAAGTGAAAGTGAAGTCGCTCAGTCCTGTCCAACTCTTAGCAACCCCATGTACTGCAGCCCACCAGGCTCCTAGGTCCATGGGATTTTCCAGGCAAGAGTGCTGGAGTGGGTTTTTTAAAATTGTGTCATTTAGCCTTTACACAATAAAAGAAACAAAAATAAATATTATAAATAATGACTTCACTTAGATTCTTTTCTTTTGGTTCTGCCTAATGCCAGGAAACACACAGATTACATAATTTCAGATCCAACACACTGACTGCTTTCATTGCTTCCTTCTCTGTCCTCTGAACCACAAGGGAAGATCCCCAGGGTAAGGTGTCCTCTAAGATGCCCTCTTAGTGGGCTAGGAGCTCATCTTGGCAGTCTTGGGGTCTCTTGGGCACAGGGTCAGGAGATAAATGCTTGCATTAGCAGATCCCCACAACTTCAGCAGTGCAGCATAGCTTGGGAGCTTTTTTTCTGATGCTTCACAAGGAAGGATGAGGCTTGATGAAAGTCGTGGGGCTTATCAGTCATCACCAGATGGGCCAGCTACTTTCTTTCACACTCTATCTAGGTCAAACATATGGATTCCATCTCCTACAGCATCATAAGAACTATTCATCATTTTAGATCCAGAAGATTTTATTAATTTAGCAATAGACAGGTGACCACCAAGAGGACTCATTATGTGGTCCATAAAAACCAAGATGCACTAGACCCAGACAGGACATTTTTTCTCTAAGATTTCTTCCACAACTTAATGGATTTTAGAGAATCTAAAGTTATGAAATAGCCACCTCTCTTTTGTTACATTGAAACTACTCAAAATCTGATCCCTACTTGACACATGAGGTTAGATTGCATGACCTCAGAAGTTCTTTTTGATTCTTATTCTATGAATTGAATCCACCCAGCATAACTAGTCTTGAAAAGAAAAGTGATATCATTTCAAAAATTTCCTTTACCAAGCTATGCAAATGTATAAAAAATAATACATGTGATAATTTTGTAATGTAACATGCACTTAATGAAATCTCAGACTCGTTATTTTTAAGCTACTATTGTTCATCAGTAATGATTATGATAATTATATTAGTTTTACTTCATTCTGATTGTGGTAACTGTATATATAACTTTAAAATGCTTAAGTCAACACATCACTTAACAGCTAGTGTTTTAGATTAGACATAGTTGTTAATTTGTGTAGAATGTGAGCTCATGTATACTGAGCTCAGGCTTTGTGCAGGGCACTGGTCTAGGTACTGGGACTATGGTGGGGAAAGAGATTGGGCAACATCCTCGTTCTCATAAAGCCTATTTCAACCTCCTCAAAAATAACCCTTATATCTAAATAATTTAGATGCTAAATACACTATTGAACAGAATGGGGGAAGTTGGCTACATCAATGTGTCTGTTATTATACATGACATAGAAACCCTGTGAAATAATTTTCATTATCCCTACTTTCAGTTCAGTTCAGTTCAGTCGCTCAGTCATGTCCGACTCTTTGTGACCACATAAATTGCAGCACGCCAGGCCTCCCTGTCCATCACCAGCTCCCGGAGTTCACTTTTTATGAGAATAAATTGCCTTAAGATACTTGCAAGACAAGTTAAAGTGTAGCTTTTCTTATCAGACTCCTTGGTAAAATTTATATAATTATTTTAGGTATCTTCACAAAATGGGGAAGAAATTTGAGAATTAGTTGGATACATAGGTAATGCTATTCTGAGTGAGCCTATGAGAATGATAATTCATTAGAAAAATTAATAGCAACAAAAGAAATACTTGTTTTAAGAAATCTTCCATATGTGACATATAAATAACTGTGTCTGTATATCTATCTAGTCCCCCTTCAAAGTCAATTGCTTCTACCCTACTCACTACAGTAGCAGTTTCAGTCAGAGGTGATTTTGTCCCTCACGGTACGAATGGCAACACTGGGAATGCCACAGTACCATGACAACATTCTGGGTAGTCACCCCACTGTGGGGTGGTGGGGATGCTACTGGCATCGATTAGCTGAAAGCCAAGGATGCTACTGCCATGCGATACTTCACAGGATAGAGCCCCATAACAAAGTAGCACTGAACTCAAGGTTTAAATCCCTACATTAGCGGTAACAACTATTAGCTGTTTGATAAGTTTATACACACCTGAACATACACACTCCCTTGGTGTGCAAATGGGATAATATACTTATTATCTTGTGATTTATTTTTACTTACTAAAAGTTGTATTTCTTTCAGTCAGTACATTTAGTTCTGTCTCATTCCGGAGAACTGCATAGCATTTTCTATGTATGCGTAAATGTATCATAATTTATTTAACTCTTCTCTATAAATAGATGTTGAAGTTGTTTTCAGTTTTTTTTTCCCTATTTCAAGTGGTTGCAGTGAACATCCTCATATGCACATTTTTTGTACAAAGCTAACAACATTTTTCTAGGACTATTTCCTAGAAGTGAGATTGTAAAGTCAAATTGTATGAACAGTTAAAAACTTGGTAGATATCACCAACCCCTCCAGAAATGATATGCCCAAGTAATAATTCCAACTAATTGTCTGTGAGAATGACAGGGATATTTTCAGCTTCACAAGTGTGCTTTACTAAAAGGAATATAACATAAGCAAATAAAACTGTCCTTGATATCAAGAATGTGTAGACAGACAAAGCCTCAAAAGCTCATTAAGCTGTATCAAAGAACATAATGATGGTCACTGGAAAGTATTTCGTGATAATCATAGAAATCATTCTGTTATACAAGCAATAACATTGAGAGGACTAAACCCCATATAGCAAGTGTATCCACTGTCTAGATTGTGCTGGAAAATTTACCAGAAAGCTAATGGATTCTGGCTGCCTTGTTAATATGATCCACTGTGTCATCTGCCTTCACCTAACTGCCTGGTAGCGAGAGGAACAGCAATTGTCCACAGGATTTATAGCTACTTGGCCTTTCAGTAAGGCAGAAGAAAAATAAACCAGAGAATAAGTCGCCCACTGAGATCATTAGAAAAGGAATCATGAATACATGAATTCTAAGAATGAGATACTGTTAGCTAGAAATGGAATAGGTAAAATCTGAATTAAATAATCATTTCTATTAGTCTTTCCCAAACAAAACAACTGTATAAATAAGGCCCAAATATGTAATATAGAAATAATACCCAATCCTGTCATTTTCACACGAAACTGAAGAGCTGGTTACAGAGCTTGACAGATTTGTTGGCTGAAAGGGTGTTGTATAACATGAGATCCAGAATTGCGTGCCTGCTTTGTCAGCGAATCTTAAGGAAACCTCTGTCATTTATATGACATTTCTTGCACGTTGCTCTGTTGTTAGGGTGTTTGTCCTATGAGAGGGTCACTCTGGTCATCTGTGAACAGGATCTGAGGTGACAATGTGAGAAAAGGTAGAAGCTTCCTCTCCTCATGGAGCTTACATGTTCAGAGGGGAAACACACATGTAAAGGTCAGTTACATAGTTATTTAAGTCATCTGGTGATAAAAGTTGAAGATATGAGGACAAGATGTAACAGGACACCTGACCGAGTCTAGAGGGTGAGGTAGGGAGGCCTCCTTCAAGATGTGACATTTGAGTCAAAACAGGGGGACCACCTGACACAAGTTTTCCACGCCTTGGAAAACAGTTTGTATCACACATAGGGTACATGTCAGATATTTCCTAGTGTTTTCACCCATTTCAAAAACTAAACTTCCCTATAGAATAAAAGCTTCCTAAAGAAAACTAATAATATTAGGAATCTTCGTTTTTTCCATAACAATTAACACAGCTCATGACACATTTTAAAGCCTAATCAGTAGTTTCATTCATTTATTCATTTGTGTTACTCAGTCAGCAGTGCCTAAGAAGTGGCCATTACTATTCTAGGTCTCCAGGAGATAGTGATGACCCAGGTGACAAAGTCATGCTCTCAGCAGGCTTCCATTCTGGTGAGGGATCCATGCAAACAAACGCTTCCCTGGCGGCTCAGGTGGTGAAGAATCTGCCTGCTATGCAGGAGACGTGGGTTCGATCCCTAGGTTGGGCAAATCCCCTGGAGAAGGGAATGACTACCCACTCCAGTATTCTTGCCTGGAGAATTCCATGAGCAAAGGAGCCTGGTAGGCTCCTTGGAGAGCCTGCGTCCATGGGAGTCTGACACATGGGAGTCAGTCTCCCCTGCAGAAAGTCTGACACAACTGAGCAACTAACATTTTCACTTCCCATACAAACGAGAAATAAATGATAAGTGATATGATGTACTATAAAGAAAATAAATAGACTAATGTGGGAGAGCATGAATATTAATGGTTAGAGAAATCCTTTTTAAAGAAATGGGATTTAAGTTTGGAATTTATGGCATCAAACTGTACAGCTCTTCTCCTGCCACCCCCAGGCTTCCCATTGTTCGTCTCTTCTTGTTCACTGAAGACTCCTACGTCTGGATGATTATATTCTTCCCCCACACCTTCCTTGGCTCTCAGTATGCATGTGGATGACCCAGTCAAAACCCTTTTCAGCTCTTTATCTTCTCTCCTCTGTAACCCACTCCTATGGCCATGATCTTGACCTTGTTCTCACTTACATCACCCTCAAAATCTCACTTTCAGGCACCTTTCTCTTCGACTGCCATCTTCATCCTTCCATCTCACATACCATAATACTTTTACTCCTTTCATTGTTTCCCTTTATTGGGAACATTAATCCCTTTGTCTAAATATCTTTCTAATACTCAGCTTGATTCTGTGGTTCATCAATCTAAACACACCTGTATGAGTATTCATTAGCTCTCTTCGTCTTTCCCTCTCTACAAAGTGTTATCCAGAAAAACCCCAGTCCTTGTCAGAGACAGTCCTTGGCTTCTTCCACTCTGCTCCAGAGCAGCTATCAGTGGAAAGTACGCTGTACTGACAGAACACTCTGAGTTCAAGAATGCAAATGACCAAAGGGATGCTGAGCTACCATTCCCTAGAATGTTCCTTTCTCACTCTCCAGAATAACTGCTTCATGTCCATTTCTGTCTCATCAAGCTTCTAACATTTCTCTCTATCAAATTAACCCCACACAACCTTCACTCACCCCCCTTCTATTAATGACCCTACCTTTAATTTCTTTGATACCAAAATGAAAGAGAGGAACTCCCCTTGAAAAGATTTGGGAAAAATGGAAGCATGCAATTGTTATGTAACTCTTTCTTCATATGTTTTCTTAAAAGTGGCTGCTTTAGCTAGTGGTTCTGTTAGTAAAGAATCTGCCTGCAGTGCAGGAGACCTTGGTTCGATCCCTGGGTTGGGAAGATCCCCTGGAGAAGGAAATGGCAACCCACTCCAGTACTCTTGCCTGGAGAATTCCATGGACAGAGGAGCTGGGCAGGCTGCAGTCCAAGGGATCACAAAGAGTCAAACACAACTGTGCAACTGACATTCAGCATTGTGTTTATGTAGCATGAGCTTAAAATTTTTGTTAAATTGACTTTTTAAAATTCCAGCATAATTTGATTTTTTTCAGTATTTATGTGTTTAGGTCCATGTTTGATCTTGCTTCTTCTTTAGTCCAAATTCAGAACTTTCAACATATTTCTAAGATACCTGTATTCAAGTTAAATCATATTTTCAATCATATGTTTTCAATTGAGTTTTATTATCTTATTATAATCTCACAAGGGAAATGACTGTAAGCCATTTAGAAATCCTGTCACTTCAAAGAGAACTCTAAGCTTTTTATTTTATTTTTTGGAATGTGTATTTTATTCTTTCAATCAGTCTATAAAAAGACATTCACTGGAACTTCCCTGGTGGTTCAGTAACTAAGACTTCAGGTTCCCAATGCAAGGGGTCCAGGTTCTATCCCCAGTCATGGAACTAGATCCCACATGCAGCTACTAAGACCTGGATCAGTCAAATGAATTAAAAAAAAAAAAAAAAAAAAAAAAGATATGTAGTTAAAATGAGCCAACTAAATGTTTTACACATACCTTTTTTAAGTATTAAAAGTTAGTTTATAGCTAAGATTCATTCCACAGGAATATCTCCTTCAATCTGTGATTTGATTGTCAGTGTTTAAGCAACTATAAAGACATTGTTCCAGATATTTAGAAGAATCTTTTACAGCAAGATCTTTAATGAGGAGATAACTTCTCAGTTATGACTCAAATTATAACCCTTCATTAATTTATTCTGCCTTCAATATATAAAGTGGGCAATGTAGACTGTAAACTGGAATTGCTTTTTTGCTTTTAAATTAAATTTCCATAAGATAAAGAGTTCTAATTACTTTCCTTCTAATTAAAACTTACATACACAAAAGTAGTTGTCCATTAGTGATACACTGGTTAGTAAAGACTGGTGACTTTAAGTATAAGTTTTAGTCTACAACTATTAGAAAGTTTTATTTATTCCACTGACAAACCTGAAATTATACACATATGGAAATCACTTAAAATAGAAATAGAATTACTTATATAATTGACTAAAGCTTTCAGAAATTGAAATATAAATTCTTATGTAAATATTTTAATATTTAAAAAATTTGTCTCAAAATAAGGTTTACCTGTAAATATTTTACCATACTGATCATTTTTACAATGTTGTTTTCTATACTGACTTTAAAAAGCACTACAATAATTTAAATTTCAAACTCAAATTCTTTTTAATTATAAGGTCACAGAAACATGCATATGTTAGATGAGATGAGATAAAATATGTAGGTCACAGACAGTAAAATATCCTGAGGTTTCTTTATAGTGATTTTTGTAATTTGAAGCAAATTTCCAGAAATTCAGCCAACCAAAGCTTTCTAATTTTTGTCTCATATATTAGTATATGGATATCTCCAGATAAGTATTTATATCTTAAAAAAAAATAGAAAGTGGTCTGAAATGATCTAAAGAAGTAAATTTCTTTTACCTCAACAGTGAATTTGTTTTTTACATGATTTCTGGAGAATAATATACATGAGAGGAATAAATTCATGCACTGGGATCACTATGGTATCAGTAATTGGACAGTTCAGTTCAGTCACTCAGTTGTGTCCGACTCTTTGTGACCCCGTGAACCGCAGCATACCTGGCCTTCCTATCCATCACCAATTCTTGGAGTTTACTTAAACTCACGTCCATTGAGTCAGTGATGATATCCAGTCTTCTCATCCTCTGTCATCCCCTTTTCCTCCTGCCTTCAATCTTTTCCAACATCAGGGTCTTTTCAAATGAGTCAGCTTTTCGCATCAGGTGGCTGAAATACTGGAGTTCCAGCTTTAGCATCAGCCCTTCCAATGAACACCCAGGACTGATTTCCCTTAGGATGGACTGTTTGGATCTCCTTGCAGTCAAAGGGACTCTCAAGAGTCTTCTCCAACACCACAGTTCAAAAGCATCAATTCTTCTGTGCTCAGCCCTCTTTACAGGACAGTAGATTGGCCAGTAGATCTTTAAAAATCTTTGATGGATTTAATTATATATAGTATCCATGTCTTATTACTATAGATATTAAAAGTTGAGCATGGATGGTTTGTGAGTATTGGCAGATAATCCATGAGGTTGACTCCACTTTGCATTCTCAAAATGAACCAGTTTCTGTGGAATGTTGAAAGATACACCAGAAGTCACTTACTCTGAATTTAGGTCCATGTTATGTTAGGAGGGGAAGCTGTGGAAGAGAGAGCATCTGAGGTCCATGGAATAGCATCTATCCTACCCCCAGTCCTTAGAGTAACTCATGCCATCTCCAAGGTGCCTTTCTATCCAAGCTGCGCATCTGTGAAGCAAGACTGTGAGAGGAATTGACTGCCCGTTAGTCTCAACTCAGTCTCAACAGATACCTCATCTTTTTATAAAAAAATTTTAATTAATTAATTTTAATTGGAAGATAATTACTTTACAATATTGTGGTGGTTTTTGCCATACATCAACATGAATCAACCACAGGTATACATGTGTCCCCCAATCCTGAATCCCCTTCCCATCTCCCTACCCATCATATCCCTCTGGGTTGTCCCAGAGTACCAGCTGCTTCAAGTATCAAACTTGCAATGGCCATCTGTTTTACATATTGTAATGTACATGTTTCAGTGCTATTCTCTCAGTTCATCCCACCCTGGCCTTTTCCCCACTGAGTCCTATTTTAAAAAGTAAATAAGAACAAGATGAGGAATTTTTTTTTTCAAGTTTTTAGAAAAGCTAATAATAGCTTTACAATTGCGAAAGTTCTCAGAGCACTCACAGTATTGCTTTCAGTGAACAAATATTTCACTTACAATCAAATTTTCCATGATAAAGGGGTTCTTAAAGATCATTAAGTGACCCCCTCCTTCCACATATACTGTTATTTTACAGAAGGAGAAAGTGGGGGCCAAGAAAGATGGGATTTTATCAAGGTCACCTGCAAATTAGTGGTAGGCTAGGTTGGGAACTAGGTTGAGTCCCAATTCAGGACTTTTTCTCCTACATTTTTATTTATTTATTTTTTTAATACTTTATTCTTTTTTTTTTTTCATCTTTTTTTCCCTTAAATCAATGTGGATCTTCCACATAACTATTTTCTGTTCTGATAAACCCATAATAGAAGAATGACATTATACAGTTTACAAGGGTATGTCAGAAGGTTTTGTCCAATTCAAATTTAATGTTAATTTGAGTGGGTATGAAATTCATTCCGACTTTTAGTCAGGTTCTCTTTCTAAACACATAGCACTGTAGCACATTTTAAACTAACTGTTAACATTTCAAGAACCATTCCAAGAACTCATTTCTTGGTTCCAAAAAGCTTTCTAGATAGTTTAAATAACCCCATAAAATTATTCCATAAAATTGATGTTGTTATAAATATTTTAATATGGCTTAACAGTTTTGTAGAGTTAAGGAATGTATTATGTCTTTTGACCATCTCAGAATGCCATATCTTTATGATAGAGATTCCCCAGTCTGCTGCTGCTGCTGTGTTGCTTCAGTCGTGTCCAACTCTGTGGGACCCCATAGACGGCAGATCACCAGGCTCCCCCGTCCCTGGGTTCTCCAGGCAAGAACACTGGAGTGGGTTTGCCATTTCCTTCTCCAATTCCTAGTCTAGAGTTGAAGTAATTTAGGCTTAAAGAGTTAACAGAATTTATTTTTCTGGTTTTCCACAACCAGAAAGTAGCAGGATTAGAAACTAAAGTATTGTCTTCTGATTCTAAATGTGCCTTAAAAAAACAACCTAATCAAACTCTGTTGATTTAATTCTGTGAGAAAGAACAATTTAACTGTGTAAAACTAAACAGTGTTAAAACTAAATTTATACTTAAAGAGGGCAGTACTAAATAATTCCATATTACAGGATGAGGCATCTAAATCGCTGAGGATATAAATTTTCAAATTAACATCTTATAGGACCTAACAGAATATGGTCCCACTCAAATCAGTTTACTTCAGCCTCTCAAAAGTGCTTGATGAACAGGTATGAGGCCAGGGTGCTAAGTATTACATCTGTTGTGGAATAAAATTACCTTTTTGCCTTTTGGCACACCTACTGAAGGTCTCTGGTGAACACTTGTCCTTGTCCTTTAACAGATTCAAACTTAATTTCTGATAAACAAAAAATGTCTTATCTGTAAGTAGCCCTATTGTATACCTGTGAGAGTAAGCAGACTCTGGGAGCTAATTCAAACTCCTGGTTTTTTACTATATTTAAATTTGTCATCAGTGTGCTTGAATTTAAAGCAGTCTTTAATCACAACCAAAATATAGCATTTTAGGGAATTAAAATTAAAAATGATATTTATCTAACACTAGCCAAAGGTCCGTCTAGTCAAGGCTATGGTTTTTCCAGTGGATGTGAGAGTTGGACTATAAAGAAAGCTGAGTGCCAAAGAATTGATGCTTTTGAACTGTGGTGTTGCAGAAGACTCTTGAGAGTCCCTTGGACTGCAAGGAGATCCAGCCAGTCCATCCTAAAGGAGATCAGTCCTGAGTGTTCATTGAAAGGAATGATGTTGAAGCTGAAACTCCAATACTTTGGCCACCTGATGCAAAGAACTGACTCATTTGAAAAGAAACTATATTGGGAAGATTGAATGCAGGAGGAGAAGGGGATGACAGAGGATGAAATGGTTAGATGTCATCACTGACTCAGTGAATGTGAGTCTGGGTAAACTCTGAGAACTGGTGATGGACAGGGAGGCCTGGCGTGCCGCAGTCCATGGGGTCACAAAGAGTTGGATATGACTAAGTGACTGAACTGAACTGAGACAAAAGCTGGTTTAAACCTCTGAAATCTTTAGAGCATGATAATCACAAAGAAATCTCAAAATCCATTCCTCTGGGTTTTCTGAGCCCTGTCTCAGCAAGGTACGGTAATAAAGAACAGACAAAGCAATGCCTCTGAGAAAGGCCTTTACTAAATTATGGTTGAACTTAGAAGAGAAAGTAGACATTTGAAAACTTATTATTTCTTTGCAAATTAATAGTAAAATATTGACTGTCATGTAAGACATTGCACTTATAAATTACTGTTAGAGTCCAAATCAGGAAAAAATTCTGTTTCTTTAGGAAAACTTGTATGCATCATTTTGCTGGGTGTAAAAACTCTCTATTTGTGACTTTGTTGCCAGGAGCCCACCTGCAAATACTCTGGTGTCTCTTATTCTCATGGCAAATTTTTGCTCTCTTCTTTTCAAATTAGTTATAATCCCTTTGAGAAGTAGATAAGATATTAATTAAATAAACACATGTATCTAAATTTCGAATAGAACCAAACCAATGTCTAGAGGAAAGTAGAAGAGCTTCTTATGACTTCATTGCAGTACTCTCATTCCTTTTAAGGAATTTTCTTATTTTTCTTAACTGTCATTTCATATGCTTAGGCCTTTTTTCTATCTCAATTTTTTTACTTTAAATTTATTTTCAAAATTTAAACTTTATAATTTTTTTACCTATACCTAAAATACTGTATGAGAGGATGGGTTTTGTTGTTATTTTTCTATCTTTATATATTTAAATATATATTCTTTTGATATATTTAAAATGTAGGTTGTAATATTATGTTTAGAGTGTTTCTAAAAGGAGAACTATGACTCTCTGAAGAAACTTAAGATAGAAAAAAATACTGGTAAAGTAGAGGTTTAGAGAAAAGTGACTAAGAGCAGTTTAACGTAGTAGAATCAAATAGAAATGTATGGCATAATATAATACTTTAATTCACACATCTAAACTTAAGAGAAAATATTTGGTACTACAGAGTATTCAAGATAAGTGTAACCCAGCTCTTGTCTTAGAGGAATTTAAAGTTCAATAGAGGGAATTGCAAATACACAAATTACTGTAGCACATAGAGAAATCAAAAGATTCAAAAAATAGAAATTCCCTCTAATTGGTGAAATCTGGGCAGAATTCAAAAACGGCACATTAGGTTTGTTTGGGTTATGTATTAAGGGTCAAGGGAAATAGGGTTACTATTATGAGATGCCATGATCAAAGGTGTACTAGTTCAAAAGGCAGGCTTTGGGGATAACCAGAAGAAAAGCATCTACCAGAAATGATGATGATAGCGATGGATAGAGTGACAGTGAGGATGCAGTGAATCAACTCCACTTGCTCTTAGGATAGGCCTTGGAATTTAATGATGGAAAAGGCTTACCACCTCCTCAAGGAGCGCATGTTTTAGGGAGTACAGAGATCTAACCAAATGGTCCCTCTGATAATTCAGAGGTCTGACTCAGCCTCGTCCTGCTGACAGTACCTGCCGCCGCACTACACAGCTCCACAGACCACCTCCACATCGTGTCTGGAGGAAGTGGGAGGTCTTGACCCATTCAGGATCAAGAAATGAGAACTTGAACTTGTCCTTGTCCTTTACAAGAAATGCTTCACTGAGGTGAGTAGGCTGAACTGAGATCTACAGAAAGGGTAAAAGTTCAGTCACTGAAGTGGGGAGAAGAGAGTTCCATGCAGGGGAAACAGCATGTGCAGAGCACCTGTGATGGGAGCAGTGAGGCATGTGTTTGAGGGATGGAAAGGTCAATGTGCCCAGAACACAGAGGCAAAGAAGAGCCTAGTGTGAGATGAAGCTTTTGTGGAAGGTAGGGGCCAAACTATGAGGTCTGTGGGTCTCTAATATTTTGGTCCTTATCCTCCAAGGAAAGAAAAACTCTTCAGTGTTTTAAGTGTGGTCAGATTTTTAATTACCCAGTGAAGAAATTGGAAGGGGTAAAAGTGAGAGTGGGAAGAACAGTTAGCTCCTTGAGAGAGATGTGATAATAGTGGGAAGTGACAAAGTATTGAGCTCTTAATGTATAGCAGGCACTATACTGAGTGCCTTAGGTACATCATTGGTGACTTGCCTGGAAAGTTGTGGTGCTCTGTAAAGTAAGTTCACATTTCCACATCCTCTCCAGGCCCAGGGCATTAAGCAGGCACAATTCAGTACTGCTAAAATGTTAGACAAGAGCATGGAGACAAAGGGATGACCATAGGCAACACCATAGACCGAGACCCTATCTCAGCACATTTCCTTATAAATTACTCTTGTACTTTGCATCTCTCTGATGCCACGTATAGGTAGATGTCAGAGCTTTGTAGCAAAGATACAGCAAATCAAGAAGTCCAGTTACTTCCAAGACTCTAAGACCCAAAGCTGCTAGGAGTTTATAGAATTCAGTTCAGTTCAGTTCAGTCGCTCAGTCGTGTCCGACTCTTTGCGACCCCATGAATCACAGCATGCCAGGCCTCCCTGTTCATCACTCTCTCTCACAGTTCACTCAAACTCACGTTGATCAAGTCGGTGATGGCATCCAGCTATCTCATGCTCTGTCGTCCCCTTTTCCTCCTGCCCCCAAATCCCTCCCAGCATCAGAGTCTTTTCCAGTGAGTCAACTCTTCCCATGAGGTGGCCAAAGTATTGGAGTTTCAGCTTTAGCATCATTCCTTACAAAGAACACCCAGGGCTGATCCCCTGTAAAATGGACTGGTTGGATCTCCTTGCAGTCCAAGGGACTCTCAAGAGTCTTCTCCAACACCACAGTTCAAAAGCATCAATTCTTCCGCACTCAGCCTTCTTCACAGTTCAACTCTCCCATCCATACATGGCCACTGTAAAAACCATAGCCTTGACTAGACGGACCTTAGTTGGCAAAATAATGTCTCTGCTTTTCAATATGCTATCTAGGTTGGTCATAACTTTTCTTCCAAGGAGTAAGCGTTTTTAATTTCATGATTGCAGTCACCATCTGAAGTGATTTTGGAGCCCCCAAAATAAAGTCTGAATTACTGGGATATAAATACCTAACTGAAAGTGAATCCTCAAACTTCAATTATTCAGATATCCCTATTTATTACCTGTCAGTTTTAAGACAGGGAAAAGGCTATTTAGCTAATAAGATGAAACTCAGTTGTGCTCACTAATTTCTATTTATTTTCCTGAGTCATTTGTATAATAAGTATTTGCTTTCATGACTACTATGTACAAGGCACTGTATCACCACCAAGGATACAAGAGTGAAAAAAATAGGTGATAATTCCTGCCCTTGTGGAGCTTATGTTGTAGGAAGAGTACACAAACTATGAACAAGATATGTTAATAAAACATGTAGTATGTTAGATGAGATTATATAGCAAATAACATGTCTTAATATCAGGATATGTCTTATAACTCATGCTGTATTTATACTATACTGTAGTTTGGGTCCCATAACATATATTTCTTAATGAGAAAATTAAAGCAGATGGAGAAGAGTGTCCAGTATAGATGCACTGTGTGCACACTCAGTCACTAAGTTGTGTTGGACTCTTTTGCGACCCCGTGGAGCCAGCCTCCTCTGTCCATGGGATTATCCAGGCAAGGATACTGGATGGGTTGCCATTTCCTCCTCTAGGGGATCTTCCCAACCCAGGGATCAAACTCATGTCCCCTGCATTGGCAGGTGATTTCTTTCACCACTGAGCCACCTAGGAAGCCCCATAGGTACATTGGAAGACTGAAATTTTAGACATCCAAGGAAAGCTTCACTGAGTCGGTGACATCATCTCAAATACTTACAGGAGATGAGGGAGACAACTGTATGAATATATGGGGCAAGAATATTCTTCACAGAAGAAACATCAGTACAAAATCTCTGAAATACTAGTATCTCTTGATTCAAATGGAATTTTCATGAACATTTACAAAAATGCTAACCATCAAATCTATAACATTTATTAAAAGTTGTCATGACACAGAATGAGATTAAGTAACTTTTTTGCTTTATCTTGTAGAATTCCATTTCATGTGGCATGAAAAATATTTACTGGTTTTTATTACATCAAGATACATTATGTTTTAGAAGTTTCCTCTAAGTTTAAAAAGAGGAAGATTATAAAAATGTGTTTGCTGTAGATATTTAAAATGTATTTTTCAGTGTAAAACAATACAAAGTCCTTGATTTCCCCTGCCTCCATTGTTTTTTTCCCTCTACATTTTCAAAAGTTTCTGAAATTTAAGTTTTTTAGTAATCATAATTTGTACAAATTTTTTAGATGGTGAAAATGTGATGAAATAAATAAACAGAACTCTGATTATATGAAAGAAAAGGACTGAGGAGGCTCTTGGATTGCATGTTTCAGGGGAGGACTCCCTTAGTTAATATTGAGCCAAGGCTGGAAGATGGTGACCAAGAAAAGCTCTGAGTGCAGTGTGTGTCCCTCTGAGCATTCGGTATCATATTTCCTAGAAAATGGTGTGGCCTTCTGGTGTGTAATTAAAATCTTTCTTTATTGTGAAGAACTATATTAAGTATGTTTAAACAGGTTTCCTCTTGCATGTATTAGAGTCTCTATTTCAGAGACCCCAATTACCCTTAGCTGAATTATGTTTGCCAGTCTTCCATATCTATCGCCTTCATCCTAATTGCTTGTCTTCTTTTTCCTTCTAACTATACATTCTGTGATTATGACAAGCTCTCTTTTAAGTTGGAAACTGTGTTTTAAGCCATGTATTGTTTGCTGTTTCTAATATATGCATTACTTCAGTAGATATGTTGTTTTGGTCTTCAATTTTATTTCCTTTAGGGTTGTAATTTTTTTACTTTTTTGTTTTTTCTCTAGTATTTTGTTTTTCTACTTTCTCATTTTTAAAGCTTTTATTTAATTAATATACTCCTGTTGAGTGCTGTGGGAAGTTTCCTTCTGTCTGGAGGTCATGCTTTTTCCTAGGCTGAATATGATCTTTCTGTGCTGTTTGGTTCTGAGTGTTTTCCATAGTTCTTGTGCATCTCTTCAATTGCCTTTCTTCATATTTGACTCACACTCCGACAGTTTGGTCCAGATTTTCTTTTTCTTTTTTTTAAAATTTAACTTCTTTCCTCTCCATCTGAGAGTTGTTTGCTGTGTCCTTCTCCATTGTGGTTTAAGGATGGGTATTTTGAGTTCTATCCACAATTTCCTCCGGCTTAGGGGGCCTGATGGGTTAAGAGGAAAGCTCAGCTGAGGGAGGGATATCTGAGCTTTGCCTTCACTTCCAGGATTTCATCAATGTTTGTTATAAGAGTTCAATCCATAAAATCAGAGAACTGTCCCATTTCTACAGAACACCATCATGCTTCATGTCAGCCCTTGATTCTACGCATCACTTTGGTGCTTTCCTCTGAGAATCAGTCATATCCTCTATAGTACCTGTATTTCACCTGGTTTTCCCTGCTACCATTTCATCCACTCTCTAGTGGAAAGAGTAGCCACTTAGTTTTCTTCTCGCCAGATCTGAGTATTATTGGGAATTTTCTGAATCTGGCCTATTCTCCCCACATGGCTTCTTGGCAATGGTATGGGAATAGTAATTTGGTCAAGTCACAATGGCTATAGTTGGCTGAAGAAACTTAGGTTTCTTTAGGGAAGCCATTGCATTGTGCCCCTTTGCTCAGTTATTGGTAGTGGTTTTTATTAAGGTTGTTGCTAAAATTTGTGCTGTTGTTCATTCTGTCATCTAAACTGTAAATTTTCCATCGCCTTATATACCTCTAGTTCTTTCATCTATCTATAAACAGACTCAAAACCAAACACTGAAATAGAGTTGTCCAAAAAACATCTTAAAACTGGTGAAATATTAAAGCTTTGTATATTGCTAAAAATCCCTAATTGGCTGAGCTTTGCATTTATCATATCTCTTAAGAAAATAAAAATCAACAAGCATTTGAGTTATTTGACCTTAAACGTATTAGATATGAATAAAATCTGTAAGCATGGGGTTAGAATAATAGAATTTCTTTAAAAAGAGGAAGAAAATACGAAACGACCATCATTTCCCATCCAGAGTTATTTCTGTTTTGAGCTATGTGTTATTTTGCTGGTAATGTTAAAAAGTCCATAATACTTTTGTCTCTTCCTCATTTTCTTGTTTTGTTTATTTTTCCTGTGGGTGGCTATAATCTACATACTGACTATGAAATTCTTATGGTTGTGACCGAGTCATAAGTTCCTACTAAAATACCATTAAAAGCTTAGAAGCTGTTTTAGACCTGAGCCAAGAGAAATGGCATTATGTAATCAATGTTTTATGCAGTTTATTTATCTTATAGTCATGTCCTCCCCTCCCCCAAAAAAATTTATAAAGCTGAGAGTAAGAACTTCTCATATTCCATGTATTGTGCTGAAATGCTTCAAAATTCATTTTGGTATATTAATAAAAACTTATCAAATGTGGAAAATTAACTTGTTAATATGTCTGGTAAATACTTATTGAATGCTTACCATGTCGCTGGAACTCTTCTGAAGACTGGAGATGCTCTGATGAACAAGATAAAATTCCTCCCCTACTTTAAGTGTAGGAAGTGGACAATCAATCTGTGAAAAAGTAATTATCTGATTGTGTTCTTAATAAGCATTCTCAAATTTAACCATTTAACCTTCAAACTCAGCCATTACTGATCTGAGATCAGAGAGAATATATCAGTGTATCAGTTGCAAACCAATTATTGGCTTGTGCCTGAATTGTTTCTTCCAAGTGACAGACCTGTAGCCTCTGGGCTAAGCCAGAGAGGCACTGCTATGCATGAAGATATATAAAGAGGGGAGAATGAATAGCTGAAACTCTTTAAAGATTGTCCCATTTACTACTCTACCATCTAAAAAGGGGAAATGCTTGTAAGGGCTATTTAAAGGCTGACCTTCATGGTGGATTTTCCTCTTGCTGCTAAAATGGCTTTTGTTCACACAGCTCTTTTCAGAATACTCTTTGTAAGATTCCACCTGGCTTTTTTCACTTAATATATAAAGTATGTGCTGTGCTGCGAGCCTATTAATAAAGCACAATAGGGTTGTTGTGACCTTGATTCCTTGTAGAAGAACCCCAATGGGACTGTCAGTGCAGCTTCCACAGCTAGCTTGAAATATTAGCTGTCTTTACAAGGCAAGAAGGCAGTACCACACATTTTGCTAAATTTGGTTTGGACAAAACGCATTTCTGTTCAATTCTTCAGATGGCATGTACTTGCATTCACTAATTGACACCATATTCATGGGCTACAGGTAACAATTTTGAGATGTTGGAAAATGAAGCATTTTAAGTCCCAAGGACATTTGGCATTAAGTAGAGTAGTATCGTTTTAAAGAGACAGTCCTCATAAAAGATAGAAAATCAGGGTGTAACTTTTGGGGTCAACCCTCAAGACTGTTATTGTGTTCTATCATTTAGAATAATATTTTTAGTTTAAATTTTAATGGGCATTGACATACTTGATGGCAATAATCCCAACGATACATTTCATGCAAGTTTAAAAAAAAATTGAAGCATACAACTAATTCATCATGCCTAATTAAGTGTTCTGAATTATCAGCTTTGATTGTTGCAAGTGTCATCTCCTTTGATAGTATTGGCCACATAATAAGAGACTGTCACCATCTCCATTGTCTGTGGACCTGTGATTGATCAATTTTTGACAACTTAGAAAAGTTAACTGGGCTACATAGCAAAACAGTCGCTGGAAAATCCCTTTCACAATGTTTCTCCCTAATTGTGAGCATCACCATCACCACACATGATATAGCAACACGATTAAATTTCCTTTTGCTCACATTTACTGGCACCTGTGGGGGTGTGCAGAAATCAGTGGGGGATCAGGAGCCTGGAAAATTACATACTTGAAGAATTAATGAACTATAATTCCGTATTACATTCTCAATCACATTGTGCTTCCTTTTCATTAATAGAACTAAATTGGTTTTCCATAGACAGGGTTCTTTTTAAAAATGCAATCATGCTTTTGCTCAGATTGAAAAAAATGTTACCTGCTTTTCGATGAGGCTTGTTCTATCATGAAACTTGTCAGTAGGAAATTTATAGAGAAGAACTTATATGCTGTGTTAACTCAGTCTGTTGTAGTGCCTTGAAATCAGTCTTTAAGTCCCCGGCTTGAAATTGTAACTAATTTCTTAGTCCTTGTTCTTTTTAAGAAGAAAAATGTTTTTGAGTTAGACAGTGCTACCTAATAGAGTGATAATCAAAGGCTTCTCTGAATACAGTGGGTATCTTCTAAAATTTTTCATAAATCAAACTTTTAATATCTTAATATTTCAGTAGCTTCCTATTATTTCTGGGTCCCAAGTCATAAAGTCCTTTAGATATATAATGTTCAAATTGTATAAAATTGAAATCTAAACATAACATTAAAAATCTTTAGCCAGGTCTAAAACAGAGCCATTTATAAATTCAAATTAAGATTATTTTCAGTGTAGGTAGCAGTGATTAGTTAGCTAAAGAAAGTAGTTCATCATGGTAGGCATATTGCAGATATTGCTTTCTAATTTACAGGCTAGCTATATTACAGTGTGCTTTACGTACACACATGCACACACACACACACATACATACATGCTGTAGTTTCAAATCACAAGTGAAAGTGTGGTGGTCTAACTTTGTAAAAGCAAATTCTATCAGGGTTTATATGTCAGAAACAATTACATTAATTTCTAGTAATGTTACTATTATATGTACTCATCCCTTAGGTTCTAGCTTTTAAGAATCAATTTATATTTCCTTTCTTGGTGATTCTCTTTTAGGTATTACAGTGATGATATGATAAGCTATAAAAGTATAGAATATAATACCTTATTCTAGATGAATGAATTCCAAAGGCTTTTATGCTTCCAGGCTCTCACTATTATGTTTCATTTCCATGATATAAATCTCAAATCAAAATTCAGTCTGAATACAACTGAAGCATTGAAACTATGGAAATAGCACAATTGCATAAAAACCAAACCATATTTTTTGTTATAAAGTAAGCCACAACTTAGATTTAAATTATTTAAGATTGATTCCTAATTATATGATTATATAGTCTCATGAAACTGTGATAATTTGATCGGTTTGAGCCTTTCACTTTTTGAAGCATCTGTGTTCTCCCCTACAATAGTGAGCTCCGTTTCCTGCCACCAAACCACTTAATCATATATCAAATTAATTCCCCTTCCTTTTCAAACTTCCTTTCATCCATATAACTTTTAATGATTTTAGTCTTGCCCTTCAAGCCAGCTACACCAATATAAATAGTTTTCATTTTTACTTCTGTAATTATTTAGCATTCAAATGCATATTTTTTGATTCATGTGATTTTATATATTTATTTATGTACATTTGGTGTGTTCTTGGATGTCTCTTTCAGATTTAAAAATTCTCAACTAGATATTGCCACCTTGGCCAACTTTCCTTATCAAATAACTGGAGGTTGTAGGAAAATCTTCAACTGTAAAGGAAAGTAACAAATACCTTACAAGATAATTGTGAAATTTTAGATAACTGATATCATAAGCAGAGTATAGTGCTGGGCATGTAGTAGGCAAATTTAAGTATCCTTCTTATTTCTATAGCCTTTGTCCTTTTCTTCCGTGCTCCATGTTCTTTTGTTGTTTAACTTATGTCCAACTCTTTGTGACCCCATGAACTGCAACACACCAGGCTTCCCTGTCCATCACTATCCCCTGGAGTTTGCTCAAACTCATGTCCATTGAGTCGAGGATGCCTTCCAACCATCTCATCGTCTGTCACCCCTTTTCCTCCTGCCTTCAATCTTTCCCAGCCTCAGGGTCTTTTCCAGTGAGTCAGCTCTTTGCATCAGGTGCCCAAATTATTGGAGCTTCAGCTTCAGCATCAGTCCTTCCAAAGAATGTTCAGGGATGATTTCCTTTAGGATTGGCTGGTTTTACCTCCTTGTCATCCAAGAGACTCTCAAGAGTCTTCTCCAGCACCACAATTTGAAAACATCAATCCTTTGGCATTCAGCCTTCTTTATAGTCCAACTCTCACATCTGTACATGACTGCTACATATGTATATCGCTTTGACTATATGCTTTATGTTCTAATTCATCCTATATTTAGTCCATTATTAGCCACCTGAAGGGCCCTGATACGATTTCACTTCAGGATGATGTATTGCTTGACTCTCTCCCCCTCACTCCCAATCCATTCGTATGGCTACTTCACTGAGCCAGATCCTCCCCTAGAATATTGTGACAATGGCTAATTAGCATCTGGGCCTGATTGGCATCTGTGCCCGTCTTCCCTCTGCTGCCCCTCCAATCTGTTTTCCACACTGCTGTCAGAATGCTCTTTCTAAAGCATTATTAATGATGTTGGATCTTGGCCTAAAATTCATCGGTAGTTTCTGAGTAATGTTACACTAAAGATCAAACTCTTTGGTGTGACCTTTTAGCACTTTCACAATCTGATCTCTGATTGCTTCTTTAGCCTTGTGTCTTGCTTGTTTCCCTTGTTCCACCCCCAAGACACATACATGTGCTTATAAGCACAGACAGAGACAGCAGTCAAGTGGTGCTCACAGAAGCTGGGTTTTTCTCTAGCCTCTTGGCCATAATATGGTTCTGTCTTGTGCCATCTTACTTCTGTCTAATTCCCATGTATTTTTTTTTCAACCTAAATATATTTTCCTCTGGGAAGCTTTCTGAGCCCCAACATTCAAACTGAGCACTATTTTTAAGTGTTTTGACATATTCTATGATTCTTACACCATAGTACATAATACTCAGCATTGTAAGTAACTATTGGATCATCCTTCTCTCTGTTAAACTGATAAACTTTATAAGGACCATGTCTATATAATTCATGTTTGTATTTCTAATACTATAGGGCTGAGCACAGAGCAGGCTCCAAATAACTCTTTTTCTCTTAAAAAGTACATTTTTACATTTTTTTAAAGGGCTGGAACAGGCACCAGATGCTTTATACACTGTTAAGATGGGCCTAGATCAGAATAAATGGGCAGCTTAGGTAGGCCCAGGAAGGATATTCCTGTGCCTAAGGTAATGGTATGAAAATTAAGAAAAAGGAAATCTAAGGATAAATGCAATATGAATAATGTCACATAACTAAAATGTCTATGTGCTTTTTTTCTTTTATATTTCTAGATTATGTTCAAGTACTAACTAAAGTAATCATTTCCTTGCTGCCTTATTTTGGTTTCTTCCAGTACTGTTTCCACTCTTTTTCACTTTTGTTACCCTAGGGTTATTTAGGAAAATTCTTTTTTAATTTTTATATGAATTTTATTTTTTTCATTTCTTTATTTTAATTGAAGGCTAATTACTTTACAGTATTGTAGTGGGTTTTGCCATACGTTGATATTAATCAGCCATGGGTGTACATGTGTGCTTTTTATCATGATTCATTAAAACAGAGTTTTATGTTTCATAGAAAGCATGAAACTTCATATTAGTCAAAATGTATACAGAATAGTAAATATAACTTCACAATTTTCAAATAGCTTTTACAAAAATTCTAAAAGTTAGGTATAATTTTCCTGTTTTAACAGATGATGAAATTGGATCAACAAAGTTAATTGCCTTAAAGCACAAGATGTTAAATGGTTTCAGCACTAAGATTTGAACTTAGACTATCTGAGTCCAGCTACAGGACAACCTCCCTAACTGTGGATATATGGCATGTTATTATATTCCTATCGTTACTCATGAGACTTTTGCATGTACATGAAGTTTCCACTAGGCTACATGCCAGAAAGTGAAGTGAAGTCACTCAGTTGTGTCCGACTCTTTGCGACCCCATAGACTACAGCCTGCCAGGCTCCTTTGTCCATGGGATTTTTTAGGCAATAGTACTGGAGTGGATTGCCATTTCCTTCTCCAAGGGATCTTCCCAACCCAGGGCTTGAACCTGGGTCTCTCACATTGTAGACAGAGGCTTTACCGTCTGAGCCACCATGCCAGAAAGAGTATGTGAATTTGGTGATTAATGTGTTGTTTTATATTCCTAGTTAATTTCATCCATTCTTGATAATATTAACCTACTGTCCATGCCATTTCTTATTCCTAACATTATCTTCTCTTTATTTAGTGGTATCTATGACTACTAATTATATGTTGACTTCTAAGGTTTTCCATTTGAATTTTTAATTTCTTAAGAGCAAAGGCTGTTGTAAATCTCTAAAATATGCATATATGTTTAGAAATAAGTAATTCTGTAAATTAAAATACTTGGGAAACAGTCTCCCTATAATCACTCATTTACTACATCAAATAAGTCACAAAGTCATGTAATCTTACCTTGTAGATAGCTTCTGAGTCTATCTAAGAAATCTTCCCCAACCTCCATCCCCACTGCTATCACTCTAGCCATTTTTCACCTCAGTCTCCTAAATGTCCTCCTTGTTTCTGTGGTTTTTCTGTCAAAATCCATCGTCCAAACTGATGGAATTCATTGTTCTAAAATACAGACCAGACCAGTCACTCCCCTGCTTCCAGTGACTCCAAAATCCTAGACTCCCTTGGAATATGACGTTGTCAAAATTCTATTCTCATCATTTCAGTTTCAGTTTCTCCCACTTCCCATTCCTTCATATATACATTTCATATATATGTTTATATACATATATATTTCATATATATTTCATATTATGTTCATATATATGTCTTTTTGTGTTTACTAGAGTGTGAATCTAGTATGGCACAGGCTGTGTGTATGCACTCAAGGTCTAGCCCAGTTCATGTCACAACCCAACAAAGTGCTTCCACACGTGATTTCATAATAAAATCCTGCACCTCACTGAGCACATTATCTAAATATGGGGAACTGAAACAGTCACCCAAAGCCTGTTAAAATATTTAGATCATTTAGCTTTACCTCTGATAATGGAAATTATATCTGTTTTTTTTTTCTCAATAAAGGATTTCCTGAATATAGCTTGATTAGCAGTCCTTTTGTCAGAAATATATATTTTAGTTTTCTAGTGCTTTTTTCTGCAGGCATACCTCACTTCTATATATTAATCACATTCACCTGCTAACATATTTCTTATCATACTGACAACTTTAGAGATGATTTTAGTTGGGATTACTAAGTCAAGCATCATATCCTTTCATTACTGAGATGGTCCAGCTGGATGAGTATGAAAACAAAAATGTTCCATCATGTGACATCACCAAGTAGTTGCTTAAACCGTGGAAATGTGTTACCATCTTGTTTATGCACTTTTCCCAAAAGAGTTGTCCTAGGAATATTAGGCAGTATAGGCTGTATTTTTGACCTGTAGGAAATTTATTAAAGGAAGATTGCTGAAAACCATGGTAGCAAGTATTCATCAGGAAATAATTATAGCATCTTAGGAACCAGAAGCAAACTGGCAGTTCTGTACCTTTTGTAATATCTGTGACATTAACCTTTTATTGCTTCCAACCTATCTGTCAATGTATTTAGCAAGTCTGAAAATAGAAAAGGCCATTTCTACTAGAAAGTATCAAAAGAACTGACAGTTCTCTATATTCCATGATAATTAATATTTATAATGATGGCCCTGGGGCACTGTAAGTTCCTTCTAAACCAGTAAAGAAAGATTGAGTTATGTTCAGCATAATTTTAATAGATAATGGGTTTTCTTATCTTATAATTATTTGGCAATATTAATATATTCTTGAATGGTATATAGGATGATCTGTTTAATTTGACTCATTCTTCAGTTAAACAGGGTCACCCTTTCCCAAAATTAAGGATGAAGGATGACTTACTAGGGTTAGTAAGTATTAGCTTTAGTATGCATGTTTAAGTCATACAACACTTTTAAAGTGGTATTTTCTGCTCCAAATTCAGGACTCAGGGTGTTACTGGTGACAAAGGCAGGAAAAGAGGAAAAAAAATTCTACCGATAGCTTCCATCTCCTTTCTAATGATCCACTTTTTAACTTCTATCTTGAATATCAGAGAAGAATAAAATAATTTGTTTTCTGAACTATTTTTCATGCGTGCAGAAATAGTGAAATGAGATTAAAGCCCAATTATCCATTTTGTGTTTTGTATCATCAGTCTTCCCTTTTGTGCTGGTCTCATTTCCTCAGCCTATAAATACACCCAAGTTTCATTATCTCAAAATATTCCTTGAATCCTTGCTTTTCCTTTCTTTTTAAAATACCGACATACCTTACTCCTTTCTTTCATGGTCAAGCTGTTTTGAAATGAAATCTGTACTCACTGTCTTTATTTTATTGACCTTCTATTTACTTTTCAACTGGTTTCTATTTATATCCCCCCGACCCGCTCCCATCTGAATTGCTGCATCCAGTGGCCTCTCTTCCATTTTCATTTCGTTTAACCCATTTGACACTATTGAAACTTCTCTTTCTGGAAATCCTTTCCACCTCTTACTGTTTGAAGCTGTTCTGCCTCTGATTCCTCTTCCTCAGTCCTACTTCCTATTTTGAATACTCTCCTTTAGCAGAGCTTTTTCTCTTTCATTGTTATGGCTTCATTTAAAACAGTGTATAGCAAACGGTATCAAATCTGTGCTTTGTTTCCAACCTCTCTTAAACCCTGGATATGTGTTTTCAGTGGTCATTAAGACATCTTTGCGTAGATCTCTCACAAGCACCTCAAAGTCAACAGCAAAGTGTTCTTCCATTTTCTCTCTCTTTCTCTCTCAAGTCCGGTGGATTCTACCTCTTCAGTATCTCTGCATTGATCCTCTCTGCCACTACCACTATTATCTCTGTTTGTCATCTCTGCTGGTCTTCCTTCCTCTAATTTAGCTTTCTTCTTACCATCCTCCCCTTCTCATCTACCTCTAAACAGATCTGGCCATGTGACTCCCCTGTCTCTACCTTTGGTTAGTCACATTTCAGAGCCTGTGTGTATGTGCTGTTTCAGAGCCTAGGATCATACAGAAAACATTGGTCCTTTCTGTTTCCATTTTGACACAATATTTTGGCAGTTAGTAGGAGCAGAGGCCCCTTGGGGTGAAAATTAGGTCAGGGTTTGATAAAAACATCGAATACAAATGGGACAAGACAGAGCAAACAGTCGAGGGATAAGTTCCCCAAAGCAGAGAATGAATGGGAGCTCACATTCAAAACTGGACCAAGGCATTTCCTAGGAGAATGGGTAAGGGTTTATGGGAACTCACTATCTGCTTTTTGTCACCATTAGGCTGCTGATAGAGCTTCATGAGTGAACACAGTCTACTCAAAAGCTGGCTTGTCTCCACATTGCTTTCAGGATAGTATCTAAAATTGCAGCTCCAACAAACTGCACCTTCACCATTTGATCCCAGCCTGTGTGTTCTACCTGGTTTCTTGCACCTCGCCGCACATGACTATGCCCCTGCTGTGCTGAGTCACTTACTCTTCTCTGATCTTTGTCCTGCTCCTGTGTCTCTCTGTTTGGAATTCCTTCATCAGCTTGTTTTTCCAGTCAGTTTGAAAGTCACTGACTTTGCCTAGCTTTTCTGGCAGAGCACTTTCCACTAGTATAGCCCTTGTCTTTCATGTCTAGTGATTTGTTAACATGTTTGTACCTGTAATATAGCTGCTGCTGAGCTGGATCTGGCTCAGTTAGTGCTCTTAACAAATCCCCTCATATCCTTAAGGAGGCCCCAGCTTTCTATATAAAAGAGCCAGTGTCTGTTTCTTTAGAAAGAAGAATTCTTCCAGGTTGATTCCCACTTTCTCTTCTTCTTCAGTTTCAATGATCTGGCACCTGACTTCTCCTATCCCTACCCCTTTGGGCTGGTGACTGGTAGTTCATCACCTGCCAAGTTCAGTGTTTGTTCATCGCTGCCTGTTTTCCATAGTCCTTGATCTCAGACACTCCCATCACCTCCAAGGGCAATCTCTGCCCATCCTTCTGTGCTGGTTAGACTCTCAGACCACCCCATCTGGGAGGCACTTACTTTCCTGGAATGGGAACGGCTTGCTCATTTGTTGCTGAATCCACAGTGCCAATATGGTGTTTGGAACTTAGACTCATAATGTTTGTCTGATTGAATTGGACAGAAAAGCTCTGAAGGAAGTGACAGAAACTGTATTTCCCCTTGTATCATGCCAGCTGCAATGGAACTGGATTAGAATCATCAAATTAAAGAAACTGTGCCCTTCCCTCTCCGTGAATCATAGAGACCAGAGAAGCTCAAGAGCTTATTTTGGCAACTTTTCAGTTTTGTGGACAAGTGCATTCTACCTGCTGTGTTCAACAGAGTGGACCTGAAGCAGCATGCATGTGTGAGTGTGAGTGGGTGTCCCTACAGCACATAAGCCTTTATGGCTTAACATCACCAGATCCCCAGTGTCTAGTACCCAGTCATCCTCTCTTCAGTCTCTCTCCCACTGATCAAGTAAGGAAAGTGTCTATGAAAGATAAATATTATGTTACGCCCCCCTCACCCAAGGCAGATCTGCTGTTGTATTTGTCTCCTGTTTAGATGGATTGCTCAAAACTCAAAACTTCAGTCGAGTTGAATCACATATCAAGGCACATGCAGGGAGCTCTCTGAATTGGGGAACTGAGCTCAGATTTCTTGGCCTCCTGTCATAGTGGCTTCTGCAACCATTAATAAAATAAGTCTGAGATTTATCGTTGATTAAAAGGTCATTGTAATTTAACTCTCAGATTCTGGTGTCCATCCTTTATTAGGTGAACTAGGCGGCTGATTCTGTTTGTAGCAGAGTGTCTTTGAAGTAGATGATGGTGTTGGCTGGGAAACAGTGCTAATAAGCTTTAGGAAAGCCTCCTAACATTATTTTATCCCTTCGATCAATTTTATTGTCAGCAACATGAGGGCTCAAAGAGTCATAGGCAGTGCTCTCCACTGTAGGAATATGAGCTCAGAGAGTTGTTGGTGATAAGACACACATTAAAAAAAAGCTATAAAGCAAGTCAGTTATGTTAGGAGACATATGATGAGTCATATGATGAGTACTTATAATGATGGTATAAGTACTCAGGGGTAAAAATGATTCCATCTCAAACTGGGACTGACCTTCTCGCCCTTTCAAGATTCTGTTTCCCACAACTGGATTCATTGATTTCCAAACAGGGTGAGCAGCCTGCTGCCCACCAACCCTTGCCAGGAACCCGGAACAGTGGGACCCAGTGTTGACTGGGCTGCCCTAGACCCCCATATGGTTATCTTTGCTTTCAGTGCCGTCTGGAAAGAACTGCCAAGCAGACTGACCTGCTGAGTTCAGTGAGTATCCAGGGCAGTATCCCCCTTCCTCTGTCACCTGCTTTCCTATTTTGCAAAGGAGGCTTCCCAGCCTGTGTCCCTGAACCTGTGCCTTTGTAAAATATCTGTTTCTTAATGTGAGGCTAAAATACTGTATTCCTGTTAATTACTCCTATCCTTGAGTTCCCAAACTCTCAGCCTCCCTTTATACTAACTCTTCAGTTTCTGTAATTGATTTTCTAAATTTTATTGCTATTTTTGGCTCCTTCTCTAAGTACAGTTTGATCACTTGAGGACTTGAAAATTATTTAGTCATTGATAGTTATATAGCAGTAAATGATTAAAAACTAATTTCTGATTATTGTTATTAGATAAATGCATCAAGTTAAGAACACATATTACTTTCTATCACATAATTTAATAGTGTATTGAGTTAAAATTGACAGACAGTAAACCCCACATATTGAAAGTATAAATTTGATGTTTTGGTATATAGCAAACACTCATGAAACCATCACCCCAATCAAAATTGTTAACATATCCATTACTCTCCCCCACCCCAATTTTCCTTTGTTAAAAAATGGGCCATTTTGGGGACTTCCCTGGCTCTACAGTGGTTAAGACTCTGTACTCCCAGATCAGGGGGCCCAGGTTTGATCCCTGGTCAGGGAACTAGACCCCATATGCTGCAACTAAAGATCTCACTAAGACTTGCTGCAGCCAAATTTAAAAAAATGAAGAAAAATGGGCCTTTGTAATCCCTTCATCTTCCCCAGGGAACTATTGATTTACTTTCCACTGGTGTATGTTACTTTGCATTTTCTAGAATTTTATGGAAATGGAATTATACATTGTGTACTATATCATTTCTTTATTTATATTTGATTTATTGATACTTATTATTAGTTGACAGAGCACTCAGGCTGTTGAGTGGGACATGAAGAATGATATTTTAACATACTGTGGCTCAATTTGTGGGTCCACCACCCGTGAACAAAATGGCAGCCATTCAGAATTTTCAAAAGTGCAATTCTTCTAAAATTTCTGTCATCAGAATGTTACATTATTTTATAGCTAAAGTTTGAAGTCCTTCCCAAAAATTATCTATAATAATATAGTAATATGCCTTAGCAACCACCACTATAGGTAGTTTTTATACATAGTATATGATATCTGAAGTCTGTCCTGTTACATTAGTACCTGTTAGATCATGAATCAACCTCAGAGATGGAGATGAAGAGATGTATTTATAGGAAATGATCACTTTTAACCTTCCTTCCATGGCCCCATTGAATAGGGAGATAGAGTAGATAATAGAAGCTGACCAAATAAAGCCTCAGCAAAGAGAATCTCAAGTAATAGGTCATGTTGTATGATACATTTGGGATCCTTGGCCTATGACAAAATAAAATTTGTTAGCCATCTGTATGTCTTCTTTGAAGAAATGTCTATCTAGTTCTTTGGCCCATTTTTTGATTGGGTCATTTATTTTTCTGGAATTGAGCTGCAGGAGTTGCTTGTATGTTTTTGAGATTAGTTGTTTGTCAGCTGCTTCATTTGCTATTATTTTCTTCCATTCTGAAGGCTATCTTTTCACCTTGCTTATAGTTTCCTTTGTTGTGCAGAAGCTTTTAATTTTAATTAGGTCCCATTTGTTTATTTTTGCTTTTATTTCCAATATTCTGGGAGGTGGATCGTAGAGGATCCTGCTGTGATTTATGTCAGAGAGTGTTTTGCCTATGTTCTCCTCTAGGAGTTTTATAGTTTCTGGTCTTACATTTAGATCTTTAATCCATTTTGAGTTTATTTTTGTGTATGGTGTTAGAAAGTGTTCTAGTTTCATTCTTTTACAGGTGGTTGAACAGTTTTCCCAGCACCACTTGTTAAAGAGATTGTCTTTTCTCCATTGTATATTCTTGCTTCCTTTGTCAAAGATAAGGTGTCCATAGGTGTGTGGATTTATCTCTGGGCTTTCTATTTTGTTCCATTGATCTATATTTCTGTCTTTGTGCCAGTACCATACTGTCTTGATGACTGTGGCTTTGTAGTAGAGCCTGAAGTCAGGCAAGTTGATTCCTCCAGTTCCATTCTTCTTTCTCAAGACTGTTTTGGCTATTTGAGGCTTCTTGTATTTCCATACAAATTGTTTATTATTTGTTCTAGCTCTGTGAAAAATACCGTTGGTAGTTTGATAAGGATTGCATTGAATCTATAGATTGCTTTGAGTAGTATACTCATTTTCACTATATTGATTCTTCTGATCCATGAGCATGGTATATTTCTCCATCTATTAGTGTCCTCTTTGATTTCTTTCACCAGTGTTTTATAGTTTTCGATATATAGATCTTTAGTTTCTTTAGGTAGATATATTCTTAAGTATTTTATTCTTTTCATTGCAATGGTGAATGGAATTGTTTCCTTAATTTCTCTTTCTACTTTCTCATTATTAGTGTATAGGAATGCAAGGGATTTCTGTGTGTTGATTTTATATCCTGCAACTTTACTACATTCATTGATGAGCTCTAGTAATTTTTCTGGTGGAGTCTTTAGGGTTTTCTATGTAGAGAATCATGTCATCTGCAAACAGTGAGAGTTTTACTTCTTCTTTTCCAATTTGGATTCCTTGTATTTCTTTTTCTGCTCTGATTGCTGTGGCCAAAACTTCCAAAACTATGCGGAATAGTAATGGTGAAAGTGGCACCCTTGTCTTGTTCCTGACTTTAGGGGAAATGCTTTCAGTTTTTCACCATTGAGGATAATATTTGCTGTGGGTTTGTCATATATAGCTTTTATTATGTTGAGATATGTTCCTTCTATTCCTGCTTTCTGGAAAGTTTTTATCGTAAATGGATATTGAATTTTGTCAAAGACTTTCTCTGCATCTGAGATAATCATATGGCTTTTATTTTTCAATTTGTTAATGTGGTATATTACATTGATTGCTTTGTGGATATTGAAGAATCCTTGCATCCCTGGGATAAACCCCACTTGGTCATGGTATATGATCTTTTAATGTGTTGTTGGGGCTGGTGCACTGAGACGACCCAGAGGGATGGTACAGGGACGGAGGAGGGAGGAGGATTCAGGATGGGGAACACATGTGTACCTGTGGTGGATTCATGTTGATGTATGGCAAAACCAATACAATATTGTAAAGTAATTAACCTCCAATTAAAATAAATAAATTTATATTTAAAAAATAAAATAAAATTTGAAAGTCACAGCAATAGCTTTAAAACATGGAGAAAAGAGCACTATTATTAATTCAGGGATTTGGGAATGTTTTCCTCAGAATGTAAGTACAATGTAGATTTTTTGTTCATTTTTGTTCTTTTTCATGTTTTCATATAGTTTTAGTAGCATGTGCAAAAATCATTTTATAAATATCCTCCTTGTTGGAGAATTTTGTATAATATGAGGAGAGTGGTGGTAATATAATAATTGCTATTGGTAGAAGCCTTTTTAACTATGAAAAGGCAATAATTGCATGTAAATTTTTAGAATAATTCATTTCATTATAAGAGACCATGTAATTCAAACTTTCTGTGAAATTCCAGAAACACAGTCACTCTGAGTGGAGAAGAGAGTATGGGTCAGTCAGACAAAAAAAGTTATTATTTTGAAGAAAATATGTAGAGGCTTTTTAGAAACCCTGGAGAATATAATTCTAGGACTTTAATTTCAGAATCATCTTTAAAAAGGAAAAGTTATATGGGGTATAATTCATCTACTTCATAATGTTGAAGAAATAAGAGACCTGGAAACCAGATCAAAATTATCAGTTAATCCTTTCATAGCCTTAATCTTTTGGGAAATTTTGTGTTTTAGATACTTGTATCTAAAACTGCTATCAAATTGCATGCAGTGAGAAAAGTACCTGGATAATCTAAGTGATCTCAGGGAAGTGTTTTTTAATTGCATAACTACATTCCAGACGTCACCACAGATACTGTATTAGCAGTAATATCCCAAGTCTGTGCACTGTGAACCTAGTATTATTAGCATGAACCCAATACTATTAGCAATCAGGCCAGTCACTTTTTGGGATAAGTCTCTTCAGTGTACACCCAAAGATGCTTTGACCTGTGTATCCAGTTTGTGTGTCCAGGATACCTTATCTTATTTTGATGGGATTCTGGTAGGCAATGTTACAGGAAGGTGTCTGTCTTATGAATAATCAAAACTTACTGGTGATTTTAACAGTTATTGTGAGGTTCTCCACTCCAAGCTGGGCACCAGGTGCCATCTGTGCTACCCTCAGATGGTTGCTGGATCCTTCCCCAGACCTAGCATCATCATCTCATTAAATCCTTTCCTATTTTTCCAAATACCCTTAACTAATCTTTCCAACTTTGCATTTTCCAGCCTTTGCTGCTATTTACAGAGTAGGTAGCTCAGTGTTCTGTGTGAGGTGGGGATGGGTTCTAAAGGAAGGAGAAAGGACCCTTAGGAGAGAAAGCCATTCACAGATAAGAGGAAAAAGGGATTAAACAGGAAGCACATGTATCAGTACATCAGATTAAACACAGAACTATCTTTCTGACTATACCTCAAAATCAGGTCCCATATTCTTTTACTCCTGTGTCCTCAAGTTGTGCTAAATAGGCTCTCTGTCATATCTGCTGCATGAATGAATAAATTAATTAATATAAACATGATTATACATGACATGAATATTACATATGATTCTAGGAAAATATCATATCTATGTTCAGGGTGATGTGATTGACATTGCTTAGATTTCCCATGCCTATGAACTAGAAAGATAGATTTCAAATAGTTTATATAGGGTACAGTGTTGAATTAGGGGACTCTTAGCCATGACAAATACATGACAAATAGATTGACTTTATCATCATAGAAGTTTATTTCTCAAGTAACTGTTCAAAGTGTTTCTTTTTTTTTAATTGAAGTATAATTGCTTTGTAATGTTGTATTGGTTTTGGCCATATAACAATGTGAATCAGTCATAATTGTATCCCCTCCCTCTTCAGCCTCCCCTCCCTCCCTGCTTTCATTCTACCTCTCTAGGTCATCATAGAATGCCAGGCTGGGCTCCCTGTGTTTTTATTGGTAGGAAGTTAAGGGAATGAAGCTCCTTCTCTCTTTTGTCTCCTCTCCCATCTCTCCTTTCCTGTTTCTGGAGACCTTGTTAACTGTATCCAGCCAGCAGCAGAAGAAAGAGTGTAGAGGTCAACACATCTGTTTCCTAAAAGCTTTGGCTGCTCATACTCCATTGGCTAAAACTCAGGTAGTCTAACTGTGTGCCAAGGAAGAAGAAATTGGTTTCTGAGATCTGTTAGCAGTCTGCCACAATAAGCTTACTGTAACTATCTTTATTCTTCCCAAGAATTTCTTTTAATAGTAGATAGTATGACTCTATTTTCTTCAAGATAACAAGAGATTAAATATGTGACTAGAAAAATTTTTAGCCAGTGAGATAGAATTCATCAATTAATTTTCCCTGCCTGTCTAATAAACTTCACTTTTGTAGTTAAGTGAATTTCTTTTGTTCTCTAGGCATAGGAGATACTGGAGTGGAAAGGATTAAAGAGGCTATCTTTATGGTTTAGAGTGAGCATGCCAGCAGAGCATAAGTAAACTTGATTTAACGGAAGTTTTCCCTGTTTTTTAATGATCTGCGATAGGAAATGAGAAGTCTAGACTGCTTAATTTTATAGTTTTTGCATTACAGCTATTTTTATTCATTATCTTTGAAATAGTTTCAGTTAAAATGTAGACAAATTTAATATTTATGCTTTAGCTTTAAAGTCCCAAATTTAAATTTCAGAGCAGTTATTGTTAGTGTAGTTCTTAAAGAAAGTGTTGGTTAACGGAAAATAAAATGGCAGCTCTCAGTATCATATTCTTTAAGCCATGTAAAAAAATTGGATCACTTAATGTTTTAAGTCAGCCTCCCTGATATTTTTTCTTTGTTTTTAAAGTCCAAAATTCCTTCTTGTTTTTGGTTTACTCATTGTGAGTTAAAGTTTGAAAGACCAGTGCTTGGGTTATGTTCTTAAATTCACTCCAGAATAATTTCCTTTAAAAAAATACAATTGATACATGAGACAGGGTGCTCAGGGCTGGTACACTGGGATGACCCTGAGGGATGGGATGGACAGGGAGGTGGGAGGGGGTTCAGGATGGGGAACACATGTACACCCATGGCTGATTCATGTCAGTGTATAGCAAAAACCACTACAATATTGTAAAGTAATTAGCCTCCAATTAAAATAAATAAATTAATTAAAATAAATTCTAGAGGAAAAATATATATATAACTGCTTAAATAAGTCCATTCATTTCATTAATGGTCTTTGAAATGCTTTCAAACACTCACGTATCAAACAGATGCCTCCTACTCATGACTCAGTCCTGTTTGTTAAGTATGAATTCATCAGAGTTCAACAGTTATTTACTGAGGCCCATTGTACACCAGACATATTCTAGAAACAGCAGGATTCAAAAATGGATGATGCAAAATTCAGGGCCTCTGAAGACTGTCATTTAGAAACAACCAAGTGTCCATCATTAGATGAATTTATAAAGAATATGTGATATATATATACAATAGAACATTATTCAGTCATAAGAAAGAAGGAAACCCTGCCATTTGTGAAAACATGGATGAACCCTGATGGCATCATGCTAAGTGAAATGTCAGACGTAAAAAGACAGTACTGTTTGATGTCACTTACGTGTGGAATCTAAAAAGCCAAATCCGCAGAAGCAGAGAGTGGATTGGTGGTTATCAGGGGCTAAGGGTTGGGAGAAATGGGGAGACATTGGTCAAGGAGTACAAATTTCCAGAGAAGATGAATATGTTCTGGGAATCTACTGCATGGCACTGTGATTACAGTTAATAATACTGTATTATACATTTGAAAGTTGCTATATATTATGTGTGTTCTCATCACAAAAATAGAAATGGTAATTATGTGACATGATGGCATGTTAGCTGAGCTATGGCGGTAATCATTCTGCAACCAAATCAATATGATGTATACTTTAGACTTATACAATATTATATACCAATTATGTTTCTATAAATCTGGAGTGCAAAAGTCTAACAGATTCTCAGCTGACTGTGGTAAATTCAACAAGTCCAGCAGGAGAACTAGAACCCAGGGAATTTGGAATGATATCCCTGACACAGAAGACCTGAGAACAGCATTGCAAACATGATTCCAGTGAGTCCAAGGAAGAGAATAAGTACTCCAGGAAAAGGGAATCTTGTAGGCAAAAGCATGGAGATGGAAGAGTCTAGTTCATGTGCAGGGAAGGGGAGGCCGGTATGAGTCTTGCAGCAAGCAATCTATGGAAGGGGGACCACAGGAGATGAGAATAGATGGCCTTGACCATCTTCTTAAGACATTAATTTATGAGGGTGCATAACTACTCTTCCAATCCATCCTGGTTTTATTTATAAACTCTATACCCTTTTTGTAAATCTTTTTAAATTATAAAAGTAATGTGTATTTACTTTTTAAAATTTATATTGAATTATAGTTGCTGTATAGTATTATTTGATTCAGAAGTTTCCAATGCTTGTGCAGTTCAGTTCAGTATAGTATTATATAAGATACCATATTATATAAGAACAATGTTTTTAAATTATAAAACCAATGTATATTTAATTTTATAAGATTTATAAAATGAAGAAATACACAAAATAAAAACAATCTGTAATGTCACCAATTGGAGGTAACTGCTGTCTTATTCAAAATGAAATATACATTTACATACTGGAATAATATTTTCTTCATAATTTTAATCCTGCTTTTTTACATGACATTAATCATATTTTTCACATCATTAATGATTTTCAGAAACATTTTAATAAGCTATATAACATTCCATTTTATGCATGTGCCATAATTTATTTAATTACTCCCTCATCATTGTGCTTTTAATCATTCATTACCTTTACTCCAGCAGCTTAATACAAAGCCAGTGTAGATAAAACTAGACTTCCTGTTGCTTCTGTTGTTGGCTGATGCACTGAAACTGCTGGAAGAGCAGATCTTGCCAGACTGCTTTACAATATTGAATCTCACCTGAGAAATACATGTGCTTCCATAGAAAACAAGTGGCTATGGCAGCTCTGTTTGTATAAGGATTGTTTTGCCTTTGGGTCCCTACGTATCATTTCTCCAGTTACTATGTGAATGTTTTTTTTTAAAGTTTAGGTGTGTATATGTGAACAGTGGTATGATGGAGTGATGGAAATGGCAGTGTAATGGTATTTTGTTGCCAAATAAAATACCTGACACTTAATAGCCAGGCGTCTGTCAGTTACCTTTCCCTCTCCTATGCTCAGTCTCTCGGTCATGTTCAGCTCGTTGTGACACTATGGATTGCAGCTCACCAGGCTCCTATGTCCATGGAATTTTTCAGGCAAGAATAATGGTGTGGGTTGCCATTTCCTCCTCCAGGGGATCTTCCCAACCCAGGGATCAAAGCTGCATCTCTTGCATCTCCTGCATTGGCAGGCAGATTCTTTACCTCTAGTCCCTTATTTATTTCAGATAATCATAAAAATGTGGTCTAAAGGACTGTTTTTTTATGCATTACTCAAATACAGAATTAGGCTGAATCAAACACTCAAGGTTGGAAACTCTTTGATCTATCATTTGGTGTTGCCTTAGGGAATCAAATCTAATTGTACAACTAATCTAACTATCTTGAAGAAATGGTTTGTTAAAGTGAACAAAAAATATAATTAGTCTGGAAGAAGTTTGATTAAGTGACAACATAATGACAGGACCAAGAAGTGGCCCTCAGCCTCTGTGGTTTGGGAGTACCATAAAAGAGTAAACCTATGTTTAAGAAACCCATAGGCTGTTTCGTTTAATTGTAATTGGAAGAAGTTATTGGTTTGCTCAATTACTTCCTTTCTGATATCTTTTTCCTTTCAGTTATCAATGTTGGAGAGCTGTGATGTTTCATTACTGGCTGAGAATCCTGTATTAAGCTAATGGGTGTTTTAATAGAGATGGAAGCAGTTGTTATAATAAAATGATCTGAAAGTAAATAGTCTATCAGAGATCTGACACTTGTTCAAAGCCAATAGAAACCATCCATCAGTATATTTCTTGTTTAAGACCCACTCAAAGCTCTATCTGATGACTTCTCATTCAGATATGTGGAAATTGTAGTATTCCGTTTCTTTATTTATGGCATTAGTAAGCTCATTTCACTCAAAGCAGTATTTCTCCTGATATAAATTTGTCAGTTAGTTCTCTAATAAATACAGAGTAGCTATTTTGACTGTCATCTTACTTTCTTGGCATGCCATTCAAAACCTTTTTTCCTGAATAACTGGTGAGTTCATCAAAATGCATAAAGCCTTTTGTAGTGCTGCGTTAATAATTAGAAAGCTTGTGGTAGATTACTATGCAAAAACACTCCAGCTCTCTTATTCTTACTGGATAGTTTGAGAAATCAGCTTCCTTTTTCTCCTTCTGGAAATAATCTCAAAATCAAGTAGGCAGTCTAATCCTTGCTATTAGAAAGCAGCTCAGGGAGCATAGTAGTTAAGAGCTTTCTGGTTTTACTCTGTTTTAAAGTGATCTGTTCCTTATTATAGAGCGAGCAGTTCATATTATCTTGGGAGTCTAACTATAATATCATCTAATGTGTGAAAAAAAGCATGTCTATTTTAATAGTAACAAAATCACTGCAGATGGTGACTGCAGCCATGAAATTAAAAGACACTTGCTCCTTGGAAGAAAAGCTATACCCAACCTAGACAGCATATTAAAAAGCAGAGACATTACTTTGCAAACCAAGGTCTGTCTAGTCAAAGCTATGGTTTTCCCAGTAGTCATGTATGGATGTGAGAGCTGGACCATAAAGAAAGCTGAGTGCTGAAGAATTGATGCTTTTGAACTGTGGTGTTAGAGAAGACTCTTGAGAGTCCCTTGGACAGCAAGGTGATCCAACCAATCCATCCTAAAGAAAATCAGTCCTGAATATTCATTAGAAGGACTAATGCTGAAGGTGGAAGCTCCAATATTTTGGCCACCTGATGTGAAGAACTGACTCATTAGAAAAGACCCTGATGCTGGGAAAGACTGAAGACAGGAGGAGGAGGAGATGACAGAGGATGAGGTGGTTGGATGGCGTCACCGACTCAATGAACATGAGTTTGAGCAAGTTCCAGGAGTTGGTGATGGACAGGGAAGCCTGGCATGCTGCATGCAGTCTATGGGGTCGCAAAGAGTCGGACATGACTGTAATGACTGAGCGTCTGAACTGAACTGAACTTGATTACAATATAAAAATGAATAAATGTTTTAAGTAATTTGCTGGTATTTATAGGAATAAATTTGGAAGTTTTTGTTAAGCTGTGTTTTTACTCCAGTGACTTAGGTTTTAATGATCAGAGTTTCAGTGTCTCTTTCCTGAATTCACGTATTTCTTCATCTGAATTCTTCCTTCAGGACTCATATCTATCTTGTATCTGAGACACTTGTACTAATCCTATATCTTTTTATTAGGCTATGAGCTCTTGAGTATACTGCCATAATGACTAGCATGTTTCCTATGAGACTTTTGGTCTGTATTTGTCAAGTGATTGAATAAGTAAAAAAATATTCTAAGTCTCATATCCTACACATTAAGCAAACTACCCTGTAAAAGGGAGAGCACTGGCAAAGATTTTTAAATTTCTAGGAGTTTCCAGAATTCCATTTTATTAAACACTTTGTTCAACTTGCTGCTAACACATTAGAGAGTTTCAGTTCTATGTTAAATGAGAAGTATCAGTTGTGATTATATTATCCACATGCTTCCAGTTCTCATCTTTCTCCAGAGCTTCTGGCTCATTTTTCTTTTCATCTAGATATCACTACTAGCAAAATTGCTATCCTATTATACTCAACATTTTAAAGATGAGGGTTTCTGAATGTTCTTTAAAAGTATTTTTATATACATGAAATAAAATAGATACCTGGTTAAAAAATCAAACATACAAGTTGAATAGCAACAGCTCCCTGACTTACTTCCTGCTTACCTTATATCTTCCCTGGTGGCTCAGAGGTTAAAGCGTCTGCCTCCAATGCGGGAGACCCAGGTTTGATCCCTGGGTCGGGAAGATCCCCTGGAGAAGAAAATGGCAATCCACTCCAGTATTCTTGCCTGGAGAATCCCATGGACAGAGAAGCCTAGTAGGTTACAGCCCACGGGGTCGCAAAGAGTCGGACACGACTGAGTGACTTCACCTACCTTGTATCAGTTTTTCTAAGAGTATTTCCTCCCTGGAGCTACAAACCAGAAAATGGCCAGAGAGACTGATTTCTCATATCTCCCAAGGATGCCACATACCTGCTACATGGTGGAGAAGTTCATTTATAATTTACTCAGGATGCCTTAGGGCATTAGAACTTAATTCTCTTGTGAAATTCCAGTTGAGACAAAGTGCTAAAAGGGACTGCTTTCCTATTCTTCTAATATTTTTATGATGCTTTGTTTAATCGGTTCATTTTATACATTATTAGTAGACTTCTTGTATGATAGATGATTATTTACCTCCCTTGTACCACTGCCCATCTATATTCCCTTTAAGTTACCTTTTTAGCCTTTACCAATATATGTTTTCACCTTCATTTCTTATTTTATCTACTAAAGATAATTTGTTTTGGGGTTTTTTAAATTTCCTATTTCCAAATATAGTTCTATTCTGAGCTCTTCTGGACATGAAGTTCTTAGGAAAAGTATTCAACCCACTACAGGTAGTTTTCAGTGTATTGAGTTTTCAGTGTTTGAGTACTGAAAGCACTTAAAGTATTTAAAGTATTTGATGAAATAATTAAGAGGTAAGTAGATGGAAAATAAAATACCTGAGAATAGATCTCTAAGGGACTGAAACCTTTGGAGATTGAGAAGATAAAAGCTGCAAAGAAGACCAGATATAGAGGCAATGAGGTAAAAGAACTGAGACAGGGCTATATCCTTGCAAAGTGAGAGGTTTTAGAGAGTGTGAACTACTGATTGGTCTTTCTCTACTTGGATTGAGTCCTTTATTTTATTGCATTATATTATCAGTAACATCTTTTAAAAAATAGTGCATGGCACAAAAACTTTCTAAGAAATTATGTCTTACAATATATTTATTTTGCTTTTATAGGTATTTAATAGTTTTGCCAAGCATAGAATTCTAAGGTCAAAATCATTGCTTTATTGTCTTACCACAGTGAGAAGTGTGATGCTAGACTTATTCTTACCCCTTTATGTGTAACCTGAAGGTTGTACATAAAGGTTATGTCCCTTCTGGAAGAAATTAAGATTTATATTTTGTACTTATTGTGAAATTTCACAATGCGAGTTTAAATGTCTGTTTAATTTATTTGAGGTGTTGTTGTATATGGGGTCAGGGTTTGACCTCTGCAACTAGAGTATCTGGATTCAAGTAGCTGATCTCTCAAGTCTTATATTGCATTTTTTTTAATTCAGCTATCATATTTTTAATTTCCAAGAAATTAAATCTTCCAAGGAAAGATTGGAATTTTCTAGGGAACTAAATCACTAAATCTCTTTCTTATTCTTTGACTATTCCTTTTTTTTTTTTTTAATAACACTGTATCCCTTATGAATGAAATATTCTTCCAAATCTATCAGAAAGCATTAACTAGAAATATTTTAAGTTGTGTTCTGTTTATTATTTCTATTTCCTTCAGGGTCAGTTTTTATGATGGTATATCTTGGTTATTCTGTTAAATGTTATAGTCTTTTCTCAAGCATTTGTTTCTCCTTGATTTCATGAAATGTTTAAGATTTTTTTTAATTTTTAAATAAAACAGTGTTGTTTGATCTTCAATATGAAGATAAAATTTGTTGACCAACAGACTTATTAACTGAGTTAAAAAGATGCCAATTTTTATACTTTGAACTTTAAACTCTAAAATGCAGGGGTCTTTGTTACAAAGGATAATTCCTACATTAGCTACTTAGTTTCCGCCACACATTATATTTATTTTCCTTACAGAAGAACAATCCATTCTGGCTGTGGAGGTAATTGCTTTCTTTCAGCTGTCCTCTTAAAGTGGGAGGAGGTGGTTGGGTTGATTATTTATCAGTAGACCTTTAATTAACTCAGAAATTTCTTGAATTTGCTTCTTTTATTGATGTTGGTTTACTTTTTGGCTTTATTTACATGTTTCTTTGTTCCTTTAACATAATTTTTATAAGATTAGAAGAAGAAGAGATTTAACAATGTTTTTAATCTTTCATGTTTAATTAGAAGTTTTGATGTACCCTTTTTGTTAAAAAATTAATAATATATGTCATATATATATAATACACTGTTACATTTATATTGTATCTTATACATGTAGTGAACTTATTTTTTATACCAGTTCTACTCCATTTAATATTATAATCAAGTTTTTGACATAAATATTTGAAGTAGGATGAGAAAGTGTCATCTTGTTATCACATCTTAGTGAATACTTTTAAGCTACCACCCCTGCTGTAGTTCCCCCTGATCTGGCAGGGACTCAAAAGGTGACATGCTGAGCTTGCCACTTAGTTACTTGATAATACAAATAGATCATCATTCACTCAGTAAATGCTTATGAACCTCTAACTGTGTATCCAGTACTTTGCTAGATGTTAGAGAAAACACACACACACACAGATGCAGTCACTGCCCATATTTACAGACATTATTTTTAAACTACTGTAATATTAAGAAAATTTGGGGCATGAAAACGATTTATTATACCTTGATTGTGTAGTGGTTACATATCAAAACTCATGAAATTGTTGATCATTTTTGTATATAAATGTTATGTCAATATAGATGGATTTAGGTGTGAGGAAATAATATGTGTACCATGATGACTATAATTAATAACACTGTATTGTATAATAAAAATTTTCTAAAAATAGTACAGTTTCAATGTTCTTACCAAAAATAAAAAGTAAACCTGTGAGGTGATGGATGTGCTAATTAACTCAATGGGAGAATCCTTTCATGCTTTATACTTATATTAAATCATCATATTTGTACACTTTAAATATATTATCATTTTGTGAATTATACCTTAATAAAGCGGGGGAAATAATGTTAGTGTTAATAAAATGAATACCAAAATAAAAGCCATTTAGGAATAAGCCCAAGCAAAATATATAGAAGACATCCTTTTAAAAACCTATGAAGACCATAGAAGCTATAAAAATCATTAGAGAAAGAGGAAATACATCATGTTTATGGATTAAAAGTTTCAATAATGTAAAGAATCAGTTCTCGCCAAATCAATCTATAGAACCAATTCAGACTTCCCCTCACCCTGTTTTTTTGTTTTGTTTTGGGTTTTTGGTGAAAAATTTACTAACTGATAAATAGAAAACCCAAAGAGTCAAGATAATTTTGAAAACTGAGCAAAAAGATAGGGAGGACTACCTATTATGAGCTAGGCACTGTTTCTTCTGTGAGGAAAAGTTATTAGAAGATTACTTAATAGCAGTTTAGTTCACTTCAGTTGCTGAGTCATGTCCGACTCTTTGCGATCCCATGACGCAGCTCGCCAGGCCTCCCTCTCCATCACCAACACCCGGAGTTCACTCAGACTCACGTCCATCGAGTCAGTGATGCCATCCAGCCATCTCATCCTCTGTTGTCCGTAGTAGTCAACAGCAAACTATTAAGAGACAGAGAGTATTACTTCTAGGTCAAAAACAGAAAACTCAGAGAGGTTTAGTAAAATACTCACTGTTACACAGCACACCAAAAGCTGAAGTTCACTCACGTTAGGATATATTATGAGACATCTCAGAGTACATGCTGTTTCTGGTTGGCCAAGTTGGTCTTCAGAGGCAGCCTACGGTGAGAGAAGGAGCACTGGACTTGAGAGAGTTCTGGTCTGTGGTTTGACCTTGGGCAATGCATTTGCTTTCACTGCTTCATCTATGACAAGATACTACCATCTGTGAGCTTTTTTTTTTAATCCATACAGTTTCCTTTCTTGTTTTCTTCCTGTTCATTTATTTTTAATGTTTATGTAGTGGGTTTCCATTTCCTTCTCCAGAGGATCTTCCTGACCCAGGGAGCAAACCCAGATCTCCCGCATTGTGGGCAGACGCTTTACCGTCTGAGCCACCATGGAAGTCCTTAAAACATATGTACTTTCTAGAAAATCTATCCCTACAGTGCTTCCACTTTTATTTTCTAAGTCGATTTTGATCCGTGGAGTATAACTGCTGTTGGATAGCTAAACAGTTTTTGGATTTTAGATTCTCTGCACTCTGGGAGAGCATCTTAATATCATTACTAGCTGACTGTTCTAAAAGTAGCTGCTGAAGAAGTTCTAAGTGTTCCCAAGGAACTACAAGCTAGTTACTTCCTAAGACAGAATATGTAATGAAATCATAGTTTTTCATAGAATTTATTTTTAGTTTTTTATATAATGTACCTGCAGAGTGTAAAAATTAAGGCCCTTATAATCAAGAATAAATCATATGAACTTATACATCCTGTACTGATCTTTTTGAATACTCTTATTCAGTTGGAAAGTAATTTGTTCAAACTTGGTGGTTCTTATAAGTTTTTCTCCTCTAGGTCTGCTGTTCTCTGTGTTTCTAACTCGATAATACAAAGGTTTGTTTTTAACTGACCTAAAGAAGTACCAAAGTAATAAATTATTTGATTTTTTTGCTATTTTCTGTTAATATATGATATGTAAAGCATAATATGTATGTATCTGTGCATTTAGATATTCTAACTCGCAGTAATATTTAAATTTCTGTATAGATAAAAATCTACTTAATTCTTAAGTGGCGGATCAGATTTCAATTCTTATTAAGGTTTACAAAGTAACTAACAGTATACATACCATCAGATAGCTTACAATGCTGCTTGTTTTATCTTTCACTTTAATTAGAACCATGACCCAAACAAACTTGGGGAAGTACATACTTTGGTAATTCAAGCACACTTTCATTTTCTACTTTCACCAAAGTAGAAAAGTTTTCATAAATCAAAAATAGCAAGAACATGAAAGTATAAAATAAAGCAATGTATGTTATCTGGCCAGCTTTGCTTTGCTGTCCTAAATGGTAACAAGTATATAATTTGAACCATGACATATGGATATTTATACTGTATTTGATAAATTGAGTCATATTTTAAATGAATTAAGACATTTCAGTACCTAAGGAATTACTCAGTAATTCGTTCTGAAATGTGAATAATTGTTCCATGCTATATCAAAACTCTGGTTATTTATATGCCATCTTAATAAGTTTTGTTATATTCATATATTGTCCATGCCAATATATACTTAATGTGGTTTCTGTAATCCCTCTCACTTTTAAAATTTAAATACAATGTCACTACTGTACTATTAGTATCACTTGCTAGCAGTTTAGTCAGTTCAGTCGCTCATTCGTGTCCTACTCTTTGCGACCCCATGGACTGCAGCACTCCAGGCCTCCCTGTCCATCATCAACTCCCGGAGTTTACTCAAACTCATGTCCATTGAGTCAGTGATGCCATCCAACCATGTCATCCTCTGTCATCCCCTTCTCCTCCTGCCTTCAGTCTTTCCCAGCATCAGGGTCTTTTCAAATGAGTCAGTTCTTCACATCAGGTGGCCAAAGTATTGGAGCTTCAGCTTCAGCATCAGTTCTTCCAATGAATATTCAAGACTGCTTTCCTTTAGGATTGACTGGATGGATCTTCTTGCTGTCCAAGAGACTTTCAAGAGTTTTCTCCAACACTCCAGTTCAAACGCATGAATTCTTAGGTGCTCAGCTTTCTTTATGGTCCAACTCTCACATCCATACATGACTACTGGAAAAACCATAGCTTACTATAAATAGAAATAAAGCAGAAACATGAAATAAAATGTTCACCTATTATCGCCTAAATACCATACCATACCAGTGGTGGCAGATATGTCACATTTTAAGAAACACTGTCCTGTAGGATTGTAAATTCAGACTTTAATCAATTTATTTTCTTAAAACACAATTTACAGCAGGATGCTCTATGGCCCACCTCCCAGAATACTGGAAATAAAAGCAAAAATAAACAAATGGGATCTAATTAAAAGTAAAAACTTCTGCACAACACAGGAAACTATAAGCAAAGTGAAAAGACAGCCTGCCGAATGAGAGAAAATGATAGCAAATGAAGCAACTGACAAAAAACTAATTTCAAAAATATATAAGCAACTCAATGCATCTCAATTCCACAAAAAATGGGCCAAAGAACTAAATAGGCATTTCTCCAAAGAAGACATACAAATGGCTAACAAACACATGAAAAGATGCTCAACATTGCTCATTATCAGAGAAATACAAATCAAGACCACAGTGAGGTACGATTTCACACCAGTCAGAATGGCTGCGATCCAAAAGTCTACAAACAATAAATGCTGGAGAGGGTGCGGAGAAAAGGGAACTCTCTTACACTGTTGGTGGGAATGCAAGCTAGTACAGCCACTATGGAGAACAGTGTGGAGATTTCTTAAAAAACTGGAACTAGAACTGCCTTATGACCCAGTAATCCCACTGCTGGGCATACACACCGAGGAAACCAGAATTGAAAGAGACATGTGTACTTGTTCATCGCAGCACTGTTTATAATAGCCAGGACATGGAAGCAACCTAGATGTCCATCAGCAGATGAATGGATAAGAAAGCTGTGGTACATATACACAATGGAATATTACTCAGCCATTAAAAAGAATACATTTGAATCAGTTCTAATGAGGTGGATGAAACTGGAGCCGATTATACAGAGTGAAGTAAGCCAGAAAGAAAAACACCAATATAGTATATTAACACATATATATGGAATTTAGAAAGATGGTAACAATAACCCTGTATGCGAGACAGCAAAAGAGACACAGATATATAGAACAGACTTTTGGACTCTGTGGGAGAGGGAGAGGGTGGGATGATTTGGGAGAATGGCATTGAAACATGTATAATATCATGTAAGAAATGAATTGCCAGTCTAGGTTCGATGCAGGATACAGGATGTTTGGGGCTGGTGCACTGGGATGATCCAGAGAGATGGTATGGGGAGGGAGGAAGGAGGGGGTATTGGGAACTCATATACACCCATGGTGGATTCATGTTGATGTATGGCAAAAACCATACAGTATTGTAAACTAAAATAAAGTAAAATTTTAAAAAAGAAAATTTCAGGTCAAATAATCAAAAACAAACAAACAAAAAACCACACAATTTAAATATATACTATACCCCGGAAGGGAGGAATTACTTCTGCATTGTGTATCCTTGTTTCCCAAGCACTTAGTACTTGGCATATAACAGGTATTCAATTAGTATTGAAAGGTAAATTAAAGAGTGACATATATTTGCTTATTTATCTTTTTAAATACAACGTAATAGTAACAGTCAAATAATAATACTCAAATTGTATAGGAAAATGCATTATAGCCAGCATATGTTTCAATTCCCAGTCTTCAGGGGATATCCACTAATATACTACCTAGTATTCCTATTAAAATTTAATGGTTATAGATCAAGGAAGGCTGCTGTAATATAAAGAAAGAAAAGTGGGGATGAAACAGTATAACAGTGGTCCTGATGATTAGAATGACTGACAAGAGAAAATGAATGAGGAGTAAAAATTTAAATATATGTGTCATATGACCTGAGATAACCCTTGTGTTGCAGAAAGATAAAAGGGCTAAATGTGCACATGAAGTGTGAAAGTTGCTTCAGTAGAGAAGGCTCTGTTCCATTAATAGTTGCTTCCAAATCACCAATGCTAAAGAACAAATTTTTCTAAAATAAGGTACTCTAAACATCCCCTTCATGGCCTTCTTCCAATAAACTCACTTCCAAAGCTTAAATTCCAACCTGTTTTCTTTTGTCGGTGCACTTAAGAAATGACATAATCAATTTTCTGCATCATTTGGGTTAGAGGTAAAGACCATATAAAGCTGAAATGAGTATAGCATTTTAGTCCCATTTATAAATCAGAGGATCATCAGTTAGGAAGGCACCTGAAATACAAATAAGCTGTTTCATGAAACCTGTAAGGTCTTAGTAAATTGAAGCAGTCCACATCAGCTGTATGTCAGGAAGTTAATGGCTAGTTTATTTAACTACTAACAATTATTTTGACAATAGGAAATACTGACAGTAGGAGCTGGCTCTTCAGAAGAGGAACCACAGTGACATGTCATTCATTCATGGCTTTGAAATAATGTTAAAATTTTGCAATCATATGAAATATTTTTTTTCGCCTATTACCTGATCTAAGAGAATGGCTTGTACCTTCTTTAAGTGAATGATCTCTGGGTTTATCGAGAAGTAAATAAGTGATGACATATTTTCCACCTTTTATTTATTTATTTTTTTAATTTATTTATTTTTAAATTACAATACTGTATTTGTTTTGCCATACATTGACACAAATCAGCCATAGGTGAACACAATCTCCCAATGCCGAAGCCCCCTCCCACCTCCCACCCCACATCCTCTACTTGAATCATCCTGTGCATCAGCCCCATGCATCCTGCATCCTACATTGAACATAGATGGGCGCTTCGTTTCTTACAAGAAAATATACACGTTTCATTGCCATTCTCCCAAACCATCCCACCCTTTCCCTCTGCCTCAGAGTCCAGAAGTCCACTCTATACCTCTGTGTCTCTGTTGTCTCACATATAGGGTCATCATTACTATCTTCTAAATTCCATATATATGTGTCAGTATACTGTATTGGTGTTTTTCTTTCTGGCTTACTTCACTCTGTATAATCGGTTCCAATTTCATCCATCTCATTAGAACTGAGTCAAATTTATTCTTTTTAAGGGCTGAGTAGTATTCCATTGTGTATATGTGCCACAGCTTTCTTATCCAATCATCTGTTGATGGACATCTAGGTTGTTTCCATGTCCTGGCTATTATAAACAGCGCTGCAATGAACATTGGGGTACATGTGTCTCTTTCAATTCTGGTTTCCTCGGTGTGTATGCCCAGCAGTGGGATTGCTGGGTCATAAGGCAGTTCTATTTGCAATTTTTTAAGGAATCTCCACACTGTTTTCCATAATGGCTGTACTAGTTTGCATTCCCACCAGCAGCGTAAGAGGGTTCCCTTTTCTCCACATCCTCTCCAGCATTTATTGCTTGTAGACTTTTGGATCGCAGCCATTCTGACTGGTGTGAAATGGTACCTCATTGTGGTCTTGATTTGCATTTCTCTGATAATGAGTGATGTTGAACATCTTTTCATGTGTTTGTTAGCCATCTGTATGTCTTCTTTGGAGAAATGCCTATTTAGTTATTTGGCCCATTTTTTGATTGGATCATTTATTTTTCTGGAGTTGAACTGCATAAGTTGCTGGTATATCTTTGAGATTAGCTGTTTCTCAGTTGCTTCATTTGCTGTAGTTTTCTCCCATTCAGAAGGCTGTCTTTTCACCTTGCTTATAGTTTCCTTTGTTGTGCAGAAGCTTTTAATTTTAATTAGATCCCATTTGTTTATCTTTGCTTTTATTTCCAGTATACTGGGAGGTGGATCATAGAGGATCCTGCTGTGATTTATGTCGCAGAGTGTTTTGCCTATGTTCTCCTCAAGGAGTTTTATAGTTTCTGGTCTTACATTTAGATCTTTAATCCATTTTGAGTTTATTTTTGTGTATGGTGTTAGAAAGGGGTCTAGTTTCATTCTTTTACAAGTGGTTGACCAGTTTTCCCAGCACCACCTGTTAAAGAGACTGTCTTTACTCCATTGTATATTCTTGCCTCCTTTGTCGAAGATAAGGTGTCCATAGGTATGTGGGTTAATCTCAGGGCTTTCTATTTTGTTCCATTGATCTATATTTCTGTCTTTGTGCCAGTACCATACTGTCTTGATGACTGTGGCTTTGTAGTAGAGCCTGAAGTCAGGCAAGTTGATTCCTCCAGTTCCATTTTTCTTTCTCAAGATTGCTTTGGCTATTCGAGGTTTTTTGTATTTCCATACAAATCTTGAGATTATTTGATCTAGTTCTGAGAAAAATACTGCTGGTAGCTTGATGGGAATTGCATTGAATCTGTAGATTGCTTTAGGTAGTATACTCATTTTCACTATATTGATTCTTCCAACCCATGAGCATGGTATATTTCTCCATCTATTAGTGTCCTCTTTGATTTCTTTCATCAGTGTTTTATAGTTTTCGATATATAGGTCTTTAGTTTCTTTAGGTAGGAATATTCCTAAGTATTTTATTCTTTTCGTTGCAATGGTGAATGGAATTGTTTCCTTAACTTCTTTTTATACTTTCTCATTATTAGTGTATAGGAATGCAAGGGATTTCTGAGTGTTGATTTTATATCCTGCAACTTTACTATATTCATTGATTAGCTCTAGTAGTTTTCTGGTCGAGTCTTTAGGATTTTCTATGTAGAGAATCATGTCATCTGCAAACAGTGAGAGTTTTACTTCTTCTTTTCCAATTTGGATTCCTTGTATTTCTTTTCCTGCTCTCATTGCTGTGGCCAAAACTTCCAGTACGATGTTGAAGAGTAGTGGTGAAAGTGGACACCCTTGTCTTGTTCCTGACTTTAGGGGAAATGGTTTCAATTTTTCGCCATTGAGGATAATGTTAGCTGTGGGTTTTCCACCTTTTAAAAAAATTTATTCTTTTATTCAAAGTTTGTCTCTTTCAAAATTGAACAAAGAAAAAGAGAAATTTTAAAAGAGAGTGAAAGAAATATATACTTCCAGAATTTGGAATTAGATGAGACTAAGAAGCAGTGGATACTCCACTCCAGCTCAACGGTATTTACTGCCTTCTTAGTCTCATCTAACTGAATTAAAGTGGACTGTGTGGAGGGAAAGAACTCTAAAAAGTACTTGGTCTTCCCTTCAACAAGGAAGGAAGGCTGTTTTCATGATGGTCACTGCAGCAGGAAATACGACTCAGGTGTTCACTTCAGTTCAGTTCAGTTGCTCAGTCGTGTCTGACTCCTTGTGACCCCATGAATTGCAGCACACCAGGCCTTCCTGTCCATCACAACTCCTGGAGTTCACTCAAACTCACATCCATCGAGTTGGTGATGCCATCCAGCCATCTCATCCTCTGTCGTCCCCTTCTCCTCTTGCCCCCAAACCCTCCCAGCATCAGAGTCTTTTCCAATGAGTCAACTCTTCGCATGAGGTGGCCAAAGTATTGGAGTTTCAGCTTGAGCATCATTCCTTCCAAAGAATACCAGGACTGATCTCCTTAGAATGGACTGGTTGGATCTCCTTGCAGTCCAAGGACTCTCAAGAGTCTTCTCCAACACCACAGTTCAAAAGCATCAATTCTTCAGCACTCAGCCTTCTTCACAGTCCAACTCTCACATCCATACATGACCACTGGAAAAACCATACCCTTGACTAGATGGACCTTTGTTGGCAAAGTAATGTCTCTGCTTTTGAATACATGGGAAACCTTAAGAAAAGCCTGTTTTACCTTGGCAAGTGGAATCTGCAGGCATGGCAAGGATATCAAGATGGATATGGCAGCAGATCATTTAGCAAGGTCTGGGACAACCCCACAATGTTGTGATCACTCACCTAGAGCCAGACATCCTGGAATGCGAAGTCAAGTGGGTCTTAGGAAGCATCACTACGAACAAAGCTAGTGGAGGTGATGGAATTACAGTTGAGCTATTTCAAATCCTAAAAGATGATGCTGTGAAAGTGCTGAACTTAAGATGCCAGGAAATTTAGAAAACTCAGCAGTGGCCACAGGACTAGAAAAGTTCCATTTTCATTCCAATCCCAAAGAAAGGCAATACCAAAGAATACGCAAACTACCACACAATTGCACTCATCTCACATGCTAACAAAGTAATGCTCAGAATTCTTCAAGCCAGGGTTCAACAATACATGAACCATGAACTTCCAGATCTTCAAGCTGGATTTAGAAAAGGCAGAGGAAACAGAGATCAAATTGCCAGCATATGCTGGATCATCGTAAAAGCAAGAGAATTCCAGAAAAACATCTACTTCTGCTTTATTGATTACACCAAAGCCTTTGACTGTGTAGATCACAACAAACTGGAAAATTCTGAAAGAGATGGAAATACCAAACCACCTGACCTGCCTCCTGAGAAATCTGTATGCATGTCAAGAAGCAACAATTAGAACTGGACATTGAAAAACAGACTGGTTCCAAATCAGGAAAGGAGTACTTCAAGGCTGTATATTGTCACCGTGCTTATTCAACTTATATGCAGGGTTGAATATATCATGCAAAATGCCAGGCTGGATGCAGCACAAGCACAAGCTGGAATGATGATTGCTGGGAGAAATGTCAATAACCTCAGATATTCAGATGACATTACCCATATGGAAGAAAGTGAAGAAGAACTGAAGAGCCTCTTGATGAAAATGAAAGAGGAGAGTGAAAAAGTTGGCTTAAAGCTCAACATTCAGAAAACTGATATCATGGCATCTGGCCTCGTCACTTCATGGCAAATACATGGGAAAACAATGGAAACAGTGAGAAACTTTATTTTGGGGGCCTCCAAAATCACTGTAGATGGTGACTGCAGCCATGAAATTAAAAATGGTTGCTCCTTGGAAGAAAAGCTATGACTAACCTAGACAGCATATTAAAAAGCAGAGACATTACTTTGCCAACAAACGTCTGTCTAGTCAAAGCTATGGTTTTTCCAGTAGTCATGTATGGATGTAAGAGGTGGACCCTAAAGAAAGCTGAGCATTGAAGAATTCATGCTTTAAAACTGTGGAGAAGACTCAAGAGTTCATTGGATGGCAAGGAGATCCAACCAGCCAATCCTAAAGGAAATCAGTCCTGAATATTAATTTGAAGGACTGTTGCTGAAGCTGAAACTCCGAATACTTTGAAGAACTGACTCATTGGAAAAGACCCTGATGCTGGGAAAGATTGAAGGCAGAAAGAGAAGGGGAAACAAGGGATGAGATGGTTGATGGCATCACTGACTCAATGGACATGAGTTTTAATAAGCTCTGGGAGTTGGCAATGCACAGGGAAGCCTGGTGTGCTGCGGTCCATGGTGTTGCAAAGAGTCAGAAATGACTGAGTGACTGAACTGAGGCAACCCCACGCATCCAGAAACCCAGACAATATATAAGAAGAAGGGGACACTGCCAGGCAACTCTAGGCATTACTTTTTCTTCTGTGAATGAGTAAAGAGACTTGGATAATCATCAGATGTTCCCATTTATCAACAAACTGAACAAGGAGAATAATGACCTCATAACATTTGGGATTAGTAAAAAGCTACTGGAAGCAATATATTAGACTCAAGATGCATACTTTGTTTGTTCAGGTAATTTTGCCAATTTGAACCTTTGTCTACTTGTAAGAAGGAACAGACAGTTGGAGGTTAGGCTACCATGAACTTTTAGGTGACCTTGGTTATATCCCATTATTTCCTTTTACCTCATTTTTTCCCCCATATGTTCAATATACTGTCTACATATCAAGATCTTTTTGAGGGTTGAATGAGTTAATGATATATTTGAACTAATTAAAAGGTGACATAAATGAGATATATTTTCAAAAATCAGAAGCATATTGATGCATGAATGCTATTGCCATATACTAGAGATTATGTTGATAGTAATCTCAGTGACTTAGAGCAAAAAGGTTTATTTCTTGTTCTTACTGTACGTCCACCCCAAGTAGAGGAGGACTATGCCCCATATCATCTTCACTCAGGACTCAGGTTGAACTTCAGAGCTTCTGGAAATCACTGGTCATTGTGATGGGGAAAGAATATGCGCAAATCCACACGCTGCATCTTTAAGATTCTGCCTAGAAGTGACACATATCACTCCCTAGTTGGCTTCAGGAAGTTACACGGCAGTCCTAGCTTGTGTCCAGAAGAAGAGTGGGAAATATTTGGCAAGCAGCACTAATGAGTATCATAGACGCTTTTCTTTTTCCGTTTTCTGCTTGGTGACTTTTGCAGTAGGGAAACTGTCTAGATGTTTGTCCTATTATTAATCCCACTACATTCTTTCTGTATAGCTGTCAGAAACAACCAAGTAGACTGCCTTTATTTTATATTTTCTCAGTTTTAAGGATTTGCTGGCACTGAATATTTTAGTACCTGTCTAACAGAATATTTTAGTTTCTTAGAGAGAGAGGCAACAATTGTATAACATCTCATTTGTGTTTTCTTTCCCAGACATCGATGAGTGCTCTGATGGCTTTGTTCAGTGTGATAGCCGTGCTAACTGCATCAACCTGCCTGGATGGTACCACTGTGAGTGCAGAGATGGCTACCACGACAATGGGATGTTTTCACCAAGTGGCGAATCGTGTGAAGGTCAGTACAAGGAAAAGACCTAGAGTTTAAGGTCTTGAAATTGAGACACATTCAGTAAGACGTAATTAGTTGACACTGATTTCATATTCAGGTATTGGTGATTTTTGCTGTGTGTTTTACAAGTGATTGGAAACATGTTAAAATCTAACTTTTGCTTCCTAATTATAATAATTAATTGATTTGTGAATAATGAATACTTGCAACAGCAAACCAGTTTTCTGTGGATGCTTTGTTGAAGGATGTTTTTAGAATAAATAAATATATACTATCAGATAAATTTTTTAATGGCAGCATGTAAACAATCTGACCCAAAAAGAGGTAGAAAAACAGGTGAAAGCAGGATAGAGGGAAAATGAGGTGAGAGAAAATAGGGCGATGACATGTCCAAGAAAAACATAATACATGCTTCTCTGGGCTATTCCTGATGTATCTTTTGCCTGGCAAAGTCAGATATTTAGTGAATGTTGCAAGCAGAAAGTATGGTCCATGCTTAAAAGACGTCAATCTAATAGGACTGGAAATTCAATCAGATTGTATTCAATTATTTAGTATTAATTTTGTCTTATTTTCAGTGAATTGACAATTCTGCTCCTTTATATCCACTATTAAGGGGCATAAATTTTAGAAGGCGGACACAGTAAGCAAAGCACAGTGAATAATTGCCAAGGAAACTACCCACACCAAAAGGGTTTGGCATGGAATTGGGAAACAAACCAGACCTCAAGAAGTCTTTATTTTCTCCATTGGTGTTTACACCTTCACTGAGTAACAGCCTGAAAGAATGATGAGGCTAAAAATGACACAGTCGATGAAAGCCTTGGAGAATCTAACTTAACAGTACTTGATGCTTAAATGATGAGATGCCTTTTATCCTTGGGCCTCTAGAGGTTTTCACAAAAAGAGAAGTGACGCAGACGGGTGATAGATGCCAAGGTTCCCTGTGCGCTTTGCCAACAGCTGCAGAGCTCTGGACCTTGAACAGAGTGTTCATCTGGATTTTTACATGGAATGGGAATGATGCTGCCTTAGCAAGGGCTAAAACCTAGCATTTGCAAACAACCCTTAGCTGTGATCTGAAGGCTTTACCTTGTGCTTATGAGAATGCCGTTCAAGAAGCAGCTCAAACCCTGTTATTTTGCCCTTCCCTGATAAACTATATTGCCTTTTCTATAGTATATTATCAGGAAGAAGTCTTCAATGCTGCTTTTTTAGCATTGTGTTTTATTTTAAATTATACACATAAAGAATAAACATGAACTGATTGTAAATAATTCAATCATATAGAAATATAGAGAGCAAAGCTAAAAATGCATCTTTATTTCATCTCCTCCTTTCCCTATCTTTTCTTCTTCTGCTCTAGGAGTAACCTGGGTTTAATTTTGCTTGCTTTCCCTTTCTGTGCATCAGAATGTGACTAAAAAAATACATACCTCTGCTATCTTACTTTACATTTGTAACTGCTTTCAGTATCTTTTAAATTTATGACCACATGTCTCAAGAGGGCTGTATTAGTTATCTCCTGATGCATAAAAAGTAACCCCCAAAGTGTAGCCACTGAAAATAATAAATTATCTCACAGTTTCTGGATAAGGAATCTATGAACAGCTTAGCTGGATTCCTCTGGTCCGGGTTTCTAGTGAAGTTACTAATGTCAAGTTGCTGCCCAGAAATGGGGTCTCATCTCTGAGTCTTGTCTGGGTCAGGAGTGGAGGGAAAGGGAATCTGTTTCTAGAGTCACTAACAGTGCTATTGTTGGGGCTTGTATCCTTAACCCATGAGCCACTCCACAGGGCTAGGGGCTAGCTTCTCTTAGAAAAAGCATTCCAGGAGACAGCATGTGCCCAAGATGGCAGCAACCCTCTTCCACAACTAAATCTCAGATTTGGCATCTCACCACTTCTCCCATAGTCTGTCTGTTAGAGGCCACTCAGTAAGTCCAAGGAGAGAGGATAACCAAAGAGCATAAGTAGTAAATGGTGAGAATTGTTGCTGGCCATCTTGTTAAACTACACCCTGCAAGAGCCATCAGCATTGTCCATTAATTTCCAGTGCAACTCTCTGATGCAATCATGTCATAACTTCTCCACTCTCCTCACATCTCAGATACCACTTTCTCTTCTTTCTCTGTTAATTACTCTGCTTCTTATTTAACTGAGAAGAAAGAAGTACTTCACTTTTCCACCAGACATATGGTATGATATACAGTAAATCATATATATGATATACACCACCTCGCTGGTGGCTCAGATGGTAAAGAATCTACCTGCAGTATGGGAGACCTGGGTTCAGTCCCTGGGTCGGGAAGATTCCCTGGAGGAGGGAATGGCTATCCATTCCAGTATTCTTGCATGTGAAATCCCATGGAGAGAGGAGCCTGGTGGGCTACAATCCAAAGGGTCGCAAAGAGTTAGACACAACTGAGCAATTAACACTTCTACTTCCTTCCATACAGTAAATACATACTCGTCTGGTGAAAATGACAAAACATAACGAGTGCATTCATTAAGTATCCAAAAGTAACAAGGAAAACTAATCATTAAAATAACACACGATACAGATGAATATAGGGAAGTAACGGATTCTGTGAAATGCTTACACAGAAAAGGCTTTTTGAGGAAATTCCATAAATACATAAAGAGTGGGAAATCTTATTCTTAAAAAAACCCCACAATTCTGTAAAGATAATTCTACAACTATCTTCCAATAGAATTTATAATGATTATCGTAAAAATCTACTACTCTTTCAAGGACAGTGTGATCTGAAGAATTCTTTTAAAAGTACTAACCTTTGTCATATAAAAGAGAGCTAAAATGCTTCTTTTTAACAACTATCTACTTACTGCAATTTCAGTGATCTGTAGAATTGTAACATTAGCATTTAGAAGGATGCCATTTTAAAACTATGGTTATATCTGATCAAGTTCCATATTTCTGTTCTGGGGAAAAAACAAGAAGCATTTCAACATGGACAAATCCACAGCAGTAGGTTTACAATTATTCTTAAGTATAATAGTCATATTTGAAGGTATGAATAAATAACTTTGTACTGTTGCACTACTTTTTAGACTGTGTAATCTACAACATACATGTTAATAAACTGCATGCATACAAACTTTAAATTATTTTGCTCATCCATTTACCTTGGAGGTGTAGACATTTAATCCCCAGGAAATGTGCAACGGTACCAATTTTCTTATCCACATCATCATTTCTAATGTACCTGAAAATTAGTCTCTCTCTGAGAACAAGGCCAAGTATTTTTTTTTCCGTGTAGGAATATTGCATTTCACACCCACATTTCCTTTTACTTCTAGATTATCTTTATGCTTGGTAAGGTGTTTTTGAACTTGTATGACTAAAAAAAAATGTTTATATGGTAGTATCTTTGAGTATTATGTTCAAAACAAATACTATAATTTCTTACCTAAAATCAAGGGAAACTATGAAAATGAAATGAATATTTCAACTCACGAAGTAGTTACTGAATATGTGTATAGGTAGCTTAAAGTACTTTATGAGGCATCTGCTGTAAACAGATTTGAAGGAGGTATGGAGGTATAGTCACCACTCTCAACTTATAGTAGAGATAAAATATATATAATAACAACTGTCATATAAGACACAATGGGAAGAGTTTCTCAACAGAGGAGAAAAGCTACAAAGTTGAAAATGATGAGTACATAAGGAAAGAATCAATTCAGGGCCATAAGGTAACAAAGAGAAATTCTTTTCTGTTGGAGCTAAGAAAGGATTGAGTATCTAGCTATCTAGCATTGTTTCAGGACTTAAGTATGATGTAATGTGCACCTTAAGATAGGGACAGAAAGTGCAAGCAGAGGAAGTAGTCTTAAATGCCTTTCTCAGAAGTTTGAGCTTGATTCTGAAGGTCTATTTTTGAGAAAGGAAATGATTAAACTGTATCTCTACCAAATCCACATTTTGGCCCAGTCCTATTTTCTGAACTCCAGACCTGTATCTCCAACTACTTACTTACTAATCAGCTCTACCTGGAAGCTCACAGGAAAGTATATTTCAGCATGTCTTAAACTAACTCGTGTCTTTGCTTATTCTTGCCACCCACTTCTGTTACCAAGTCCAAGCTTGCTCTGCTTGCTGCAAAACAGGTCAATAAATCCAAGTGACAAGGTGTTGAGGTAAGGAATATGACTTTATTTGGAAAGTCGACTGACCAAGAGGATGGCAGGCTGATGTCTCAAAATAACTGTCTTGTCAGGGAGCAAATCCATGTTCTTTTAGGGAAGCAGGAAAAAAGCAATGAGGAACTAAAGTTAAAAGGCAGAATAGAGAGGGAAAGGCCAAGAGAACACACTGGTCACAGAAAATATTCTATGTCAACAACACAAGAGACGACTCTACACATGGACAACACCAGATGGTCAATACCAAAATCAGATTGATTATATTATTTGCAGCCAAAGATAGAGAAGCTCTATACAGTCACCTTGTGCACACCAGGACCCAGGAGAAAGGAGCAGTGACCCCACAAGAGACTGACCCAGACTTGCCCATGAGTGTCCAGGAATCTCTGGTGGGGACCATGGGTCGACAGTGGCCTACTGCAAGGTCAGGGGCACTGTGTGGCATTGCCTGCATGGGACCATATGAAGGAGGTCACCATTATCTTCATTACCTACACTATAGTTTGACTTCAGGTCAAACAACAGGAGGGAACACAGCCCCACCCATCAACAGAAAACTGGACTGAAGGTTTACTGAGCAAGGCCCCACCCATCAGAACCAGTTTCCCTCACTTAGTCTCTCCCATCAGGAAGCTTCCATAAGCCCATCCTCATCTACCACAGGGCAGACAGAATGAAAACCACAATCACAGAAAACTAATCAAATTGATTGCATGAACCACAGCCTTGTCTAATTCAATGAAACTAGGAGCCATGCCATGTAGGGCCACCCAAGATGGTCAGGTCATGGTGGAGAGTACTGACGAAATGTGGTCCACTGGAGAAGAGAATGGCAAACCACTTCAGAATTCTTGCCTTGAAAACCCCATGAACAGCATGAAAAGGCAAAAGATAGGACACTGAAAGATGAACTCCAAGGGAGATCAGTGGAGAAATAACTCCAGAAAGAATGAAGAGATGGAGCGAAGGCAAAAACAACACCCAGTTATGGATGTGACTGGTGATGGAAGTCAAGTCCAGTGTTGTAAAGAGCAATAATGCATAGGAACCTAGAATGTTAGGTCCATGAATCAAGGCAAATTGAAGTGGTCAAACAGGAGATGGCAAGAGTGAACATTGACACTTTAGGAATTAGTGAACTAAAATAGACTGGAATGGGTGAATTTAACTCAGATGATCATTATATCTACTACTGTGGGCAAGAATCCCTTAGAAGAAATGGAGTAGCCATCACAGTCAACAAGAGTCCAGAATGTAGTACTTGGATGCAATCTCAAAAACAATAAAATGATCTCTGTTTGTTTCCAAGGCAAACCATTCATTATCACAATAATCCAAGTCTATCCTCCATCCAGTAATGCTAAAGAAGCTGAAGTTGAACAGTTGTATGAAGACCTATAAGACTTTCTAGAACTAACACCCCCCACCCCACCACCAAAAATGTCCTTTTCATTATAAAGGACTGGAATACAAAAGTAGGAAGTCAAGAAACACCTAGAATAACAGGCAAATTTGGCCTTGGAGTACAAAATAAAGCAGGTAAAATGTTAACAAGTTTTCCCAAGAGAACACACTTGTCATAGCAAACACCCTCTTTCAACAACACAAGAGAAGATTCCACACATGGACATCACCAGACAGTCAATACTCAAATCGTGTTGATTTTATTTTTTGCAGCCAAGATGGAGAAGCTCTATATGGTCAACAAAAATAAGACTGGGAGCTGACTGCGACTCAGATCATGAACTCCTTATTGCCAAATTCAGACTTAAATTGAAGAAAGTAGGGAAAACCACTAGCCCATTCAAGTATGACCTAAATCAAATCCCTTACAATTATACAGTGGAAGTGACAAATAGATTCAAAGGATTAGATATGATAGACAGAATACCTGAAGAACTATGGACAGAGTTTCATAACATGGTACAGGAGATGGTGATCTAAACAATCTCCAAAAAAGAAATGCAAAAAGGCAAAATGATTGTCTGAGGAAGCCTTACAAATAGCTGAAAAAAAAAGAAGAGATAAGAAAGGCTTCCTCAGTGATCAACACAAAGAAATTGAGGAAACAATAGAATGGGAAAGATTAGAGATCTCTTTAAGAAAATGAGACATAAAGGGAACATTTCATGTAAACATAGGCACAATAAAGGACAGAAACAGTATTAAGAAGCAGAAGATATTAAGAAGAGGTGGCAAGAATACACAGAACTATACAAAAAGATCTTCATGACTCAGATAACAATAATGGTGTGATCACTCACCTAGAGCCAGACATCCTGGAGTGTAAAGTCAAGTGGGCTTTAGAAAGCATCACTACAAAGCTAGAGGATGTGATGGAATTCCAGCTGAACTATTTCAAATCCTAAAAGATGATGCTGTGAAAGTGATGCCAGGAAATTTGGAAAACTCAGCAATGGCCCCAGGACTGGAAAAGGTCCGTTTTCATTCCAATCCCAAAGAAAGGCAATGCAAAGAATGTTCAAACTACCGCACAATTGCACTCATTTAGCCTACTAGCAACATGATGCTCAAAATCCTTCAAGCTAGGCTTCAACAGTATGTGAACAGAAGGAAAGGCAATGAGTAAGTAAAGTAAAAAATAGCCATCAGTCTTACAAAACATCTCTGGGAATGGCAAGCATCAGGGAAAGAAAGTGAAATTGTTAGTCGCTCAGTTGTGTCTGATTCTCTGCAACCCCATGGACTGTAGCCCACCAGGCTAATCTGTCCATAGAATTTTCTAGGCTAAAATCCTGGAGTGGGTTGCCATTTCCTTCTCCAGGAAATCAGGAAAGGGATGTGTTAATCTCTTCTTTTCACAGGTGGACAGGGTCTGATTCTCTGTGAGCTGAACAAAGTCACTTTAGTTAACAGTCAGACAGGGGCAGGACCTCTTAGATAGACCATTATTGAATCATTATGATAACATCAAGGTAAAGCAAGTCAAAAGCAGAGACATTACTTTGCCAAAAAGGTCTGTCTAGTCAAGGCTATGGTTTTTCCAGTAGTCACGTAAGGATGTGAGAGTTGGACTGTGAAGAAGACTGAGTTTCGAAGAATAGATGCTTTTGAACTGTGATGTTGGAGAAGACTCTTAAGAATACCTTGGACTGCAACGAGATCCAACCAGTCCATTCTAAAGAAGATCAGTCCTGGGTGTTCTCTGGAAGGAATAATGCTAAAGCTGAAACTCAGGTACTTTGGCCACCTCATGCGAAGAGTTGACTCATTGGAAAAGACTCTGATGCTAGGAGGGATTGGGGGCAGGAGAAGGGGACAACAGAGGATGAGATGGCTGGATGGCATCATGGACTCGATGGACGTGAGTCTGAGTGATCTCCGGGAGTTGGTGATGGACAGGGAGGCCTGGCGTGCTGCAATTCATGGGGTCGCAAAGAGTCGGACACGACTCAGTGACTGAACTGACTGACTGACTGAAAGTAAATCAAGTAAATAGTTCCAGCATGGAGTCAGAATTGGTTCTTCTCTGCAACATTACCACTCCCTATCAAAATCTTGCTCTTCATTATGTGAATAGCATCTACCAAATTTTCCAAGCCAGAAATCTAATCATTCATGACTCCTCTCTCTCCTTAGTCTCTGAAGCCAACAAATCACTAAATGGCTTTATCTTTGTTGTTTCTATGTATACATCTCCACTGCTACTATTCAGTACAGCATTATGCTTAAGAACACAGACTTGGAGCCTGACAAATTGGGTTCTCCTTTATGCTCTATCTATACCTTACTATGGAGAAGGCAATGGTGCCTCACTCCAGTACTCTTGCCTGGAAAATCCCATGGGCAGAGGAGCCTGGTCGGCTGCAGTCCGTGGGGTTGCTAAGAGTCGGACATGACTGAGCAACTTCACTTTCACTTTTCACTTTCATGCATTGGAGAAGGAAATGGCAACCTACTGCAGTGTTCTTGCCTGGAGAATCCCAGGAACAGGGAGCCTGGTGGGCTGCCGTCTATGGGGTCACACAGAGTCAGACAAGACTGAAGTGACTTAGAAGCAGCAGCATACCTTATTAGCTATGTGATCTTGAGAAAGTTATGCAACATGTCTATGCCTTAATTCCTTGATGTATACAATGGGGATTATAATTGTAACTTTCATGGTTGTTGTGAGGATTAGATGAGTCATTATATGAATGTACTTAGACTTTGGTGTTTACTTTTATTATATGACCATCTCTTTCCTGGAATACTGAACAGTCTACTAACTGGTCTTCTAATTGAAAGTTCTTGACTCATTGGAAAAGACTTTGATGCTGGGAGGGATTGGGGGCAGGAAGAGAAGGGGATGACCGAGGATGAGATGGCTGGATGGCATCACGGACTCGGTGGACATGAGTCTGAGTGAACTCCGAGAGATGATGATGAACAGGGAGGCCTGGCATGCTGTGATTCATGGGGTCACAAAGAGTCGGACACGACTGAGCAACTGAACTGAACTGAACTGAATCCATTTTAAGTCTCTTTTCCAAAATGAAGCCAAAGGAATCTCTCTAAAATGGATACGTGAATAGTTTTTTTGCAGTTCTCTAAAAGGACATTTGATTGCCTTCATTATAAGGTTCAAATTTCTTATAAAGTGACTTTTAAGTGAGCCCTGAGAACCCTTCAGCACGTCTCCCCTCTCTGCTCTCCCTGGCCATTTAAGTCATATCAACACTTTTGATTCTCTAATACACTTAATGGCCCTGAACTTTGGTGCTCAAACACACTCTTACCTCTGACTAGACCACTCTTTACCTCCTGTTTGCTTGCCTAAATCTTATCCATAATGTTTTTGCCACACCTGGAGAATGTGTATGTGGGCAGAAGAAAGATTCAGAAAGAGCTACCAATGTGATGGTGTTGTTCAGTCCCTCAGTCATGTCTGACTCTTTGTGATCCTATGGACTGCGGCATGCCAGGCTTTCCTGTCCTTCACTATCTCCTGGAGTTTGCTCAAATTCATGCCCATTGAGTCGGTGATGCTATCTAACCATCTCATCCTGTGTGGCCCCCTTCTCGTCCTGCCTTCAGTGGTTCCTAGCATCAGGGTCTTTGCCAATGAGTTGGCTCTTCCCATCAGGTGGCCAGAGTATTAGAGCTTCAGCATACTAGTGTGATAGGAAGCAAGTAAATGAAATTTGTCAGGGAGAGGGAAGGACCTGTGTCAGAAACTGCTGTCAGCTGAAGACAGGAACTGAGACTTGACCACTGGCTTTGACAACATTATTTCTGTAATCACTCACTAAAGAAATAATCAATATTTTTAAAGTAGGAATTTCTATATACTATAGTATAATTTTCAAAGCAGAATATATACTCTTTATGTATATGTAATGTAGGAATCTTACAATAAAAATGTATATAAAAGTAAATTCCAAAATTTTATACTACCATTCAATTGAGAATAGTTTCTGCACTGAGAAACCCAGTATAGATAACAAGCAAGAAAGGTAAGGTAAGTTCAAATTAATTCAAATCTCATAGGCTAGCAACAGGTAAGAGTGTTAGTCCATTATGATGTTTCTGCTTAAATATTAATATTTCTCCAGGTATGACAAGTACATGCCAACCATTGTTGTAAGCAACTTTTTATTCTATTTCTTTATTGTTAATATACTTTAAGTACATATTCTCTTTGCCCCTAAAAATCTTTTTCTTCTTTGTCTGCTGCATCAAATCCAAGGACTTTGTCTGCTTTTAACCAAACAAACAAACTTGTTAGTAAAAATTTTATTTTAAATGTCAGGCAAAATGAAATGATTGTTCAATTCCAGCCATTGCCATTAATGGAATAATGTCCTTCTATTAGCAGATATTTAAAGAGTGAAATATATAAAACATATATACATGTAATGGATATTAAAAGATATGTTAAGAGGTATTTGTAGAGATTGTGGTCAGAGATATCAAACAACTATGATTAGTGGTATTGTTTTTGCTTTCTATAATTACTAATTATAGGGATATTTAATGGAGACAAATATCAACTCTGAGAATACTCTGTTATTCCAAATATAGCAAATATAGACCTGCTATATAAAATTCATTTCCTTACCAAGAGAAATAATTTTTGGATCTGATATACACATATATATCTGATATATAGGTGTATTTATTAATATAATTATATAAATGTGTTTTTTAAGATCTTCATGTATTCTCTTGCTGTTATTTTTTTATCATGATCTTTTTTATACAATATTATCCTTGACAAATCAACCTATAATAAAGTTTACTATAGCTGTAATAGAAATCTTTTCAGCTATCCTCTCAATTCATTGGTTTTGTTGATATGAAAACTAATAAAAATCAAAGTACATAGCAATAATCGTGTAACTTATTGTCAGGAATGCATATATGATAGAACTTAAATATTTAGGAATTGAAATGTGGCTAAAATATAATTTTGACTAGTTTATTTCCTCTACAATGTTGAAATCAAACCATTTAAGGAAGATAGTTACTAAATCCTATAATTTTGAAGGAAAATCAGTATACATTCTGCTGGTTAAAAGCTATACATTCCATTTTCTCTCTATCCCACTTTTCCTGCTGTGATTTAGTTCTTTTTTCTTGACCTTTACTCAGATGAAATAGGAAATAACTCCTTACTGCCACTCATACAATATCCCTGGAATGATTTTGGCTTATGACCTTTAAATGATGGGAATAAATAAAATGCATCACATCTCCTCTCTTGGACCTGATCTGTGGGTCAACATATGTTTGCTTTTCATCTGTATGAAAATGCTTTAGGCTATGATTGCCATGGAGTAAGGGAAGTCAGGTGAAAAATGGGCAGGTGCCAAATGAGTCAGGCAGGAGATGAAATGATGATATGAAATGAGAAAGCTGAGAAGTGGGGAATTCTTTGTAAGGGATGCTGATTGCTTGTGGTCACTTGCCTTTCCGTGGTTGAAGAGCAGGGTGTAAGGACAGTGTGCACATGCCTGGACCATTAAGGGCAGAGCACCTGCGCGGAATGCTGGAAAGAGCTTACCTGACAGTGACAAGGCTGCGAGAACAGTGCTTGAAACTGAATGGAAATGCCTCAGAGCTTCCATAGCATTTCATCCCCCATGAAGAAGGGATTTTCTGGAAGCACCTTTTTAACACTGAGGATGATTTTGCCAATTAAAAAACAGGCACTTTTAGAATTTCCACTGCCAAACTCTTTGATATGTTGAGTCCTATCCTTAACTTAAAAAAAAAAAAAAAATACGTGTTTCATAAAGCTTAATGGTATTTACAGAGATATAAAAGTTGAATATCTAGCCAAGGTTATTTGGTGTTTGAAATCAAGTATGATATTTTCCTGTGAAATCCCAAGATCATTTACATTGCTTTAGTCAGCATTAATAGAAAATGCATGCCAGTAAGATGAAAATTAATTTACAGTTGAATGCTTTATGTCAGGAGACAACTTGCCTGATCACAGTTATTTGAAACAGAGCATATTCTAAGCACATTGCCTGCTGCTTTTTCTTGGCTGTAGATATTGATGAGTGTGGGACTGGGAGGCACAGCTGTGCCAATGACACCATTTGCTTTAACTTGGATGGTGGATATGATTGCCGATGTCCTCACGGAAAGAATTGCACAGGGGATTGCATCCACGATGGAAAAATTAAGCACAACGGTCAGATTTGGGTGCTGGAAAATGACCGGTGTTCCGTGTGTTCATGTCAGGTTGGTATAAACAAAACATTGTAATCATTTTTATCAAGATGTAATTTGCATGTATTTCAAGTATACGGCTTGATAAACAAATGCATACATCTGATTAACCTCTGCACAATTAATATAACATCACCTACCCACATTGACTGGCCTCTGTCCTTTCTTAACCCCATAGCCCCAGACACAAGTAAACACTGTTTCCTGTTTCTATAGATTAGATTTGTATTTTCTACAGCCTCATATAAGTGGAATCATATAACACAGTTGGCCTTCCATATCTGCAGGAACCACATTCATGGATTCAGCCAACTGTGGATCAAAAATACTTGAGAAAAAAAATTCCAGAAAGTTCTGAAACTTTCATTTTCCTTACCCCAGCAACTTTTTATATAAGTTTTAGATTGTATTAGATATTAAAAGTAATCTAGAAATAATTTAAAGTATATGGGAGATTATGTACAAGTTATATGCCATTTTATATAAGGGACTTGAGCATCCATGGATTTCAGTATCCACCTGCAGCCTGAAAATAAAACCCCGGGTATATGAGATGAAAACTATACTTATTCTTTTGTGTCTGATTTGTCTCAGCATTATGCTTTGACACTCAATTATATTCATTACCTGTATAAGTAACCCATCCCTTTTTATTACTGAATAGTGTTCCTTTGTACAAAAATATTACAATGTGTTTATCTATTCAATGATACAATTTTGATTCTAACTAGGCTAATGTTTTTATAGTCACAATATCATATTTGAATGAATGCATAAATGAAGCCAGAATGAGCATGCTATGGTCTGCAAGTGAAAAAACACCTATTTGGGTTATATTTCAGTTTTAGAAAGGTGTTCTGTGTACCCAGCTGATAATAGAAATTTAAATTATAGTAAAATAATAATACCAAGGACTCAACTATTATTAAGAAATTGATAACAGCTTGTACAAATTATAAGGTTAACATATCTATAAACTTAGTAATATGTAAAACTTGATGACTACCTACCAAATATAAACATACAATCCCTTACACGGGACAAACTTTAGTTAGTATTCAAATTACAAGTACATCAAAATTTATATATGCATACATGAATTTATTTGCACATAAGAGCCATGGAGTGGTTATCATTCTATATAAAATTTTTTTTCCAATCAAGTCATTTAAACAGTAATGTGCAGAAAGAAAATTGGAAGTTCTCCAGCTTAAGTAATTTCTGGTTGTTAGCTACAAATAGAAATTTTAAAAGAAAATCAGTTATATTGAGAAAACAGTGTGAGTTATCTCAAACTTCCAAATCAACATCTGAAATTATAGGTATGGTGCTGATGCTCAGTCACTTAATTGTGTCTGACCCTTTGTGGCATCATGGACAGTAACCCACCAGGCTCTTCTGTCCATGGGATTTCCCAGGCAAGAATACTGGAGTGGGTTGCCATATCCTTCTCCAGGGAATCTTCCTGGCCCAGCGATGGAACCCATGTCTCTTGCATCTCCAGCATTGACTGGCAGATTCTTTAACATTAGCACCACCTGGGAAGCCAAATTTTAGATATATTATGTAATATATATATAGAGAGAGATAATATATAATTATGAATGTAGATATATTATAAATATATCTATATATATTCCCCTGGAGGAGGAAATGGTAACCTACTGCAATATTCTTGCCTGGAGAATCCTCATGGGCAGAAGAGCCTGGCAGGCTATGGTCCAGAGGCTCACAAAGAGTAGGACATGAATGAAGTGACTTAGCACAGCACAGCACATATATATAATGTATATATAGATGTTTATATACATAGGTACTCACACATACAGACACACCCACGTACACATGATACCAGTATATTGAGAAACAGAGGCTTTTGGTAATTACTTTTTCTCCTTGTCGTACAGAATGGATTTGTGATGTGTCGACGGATGGTCTGTGACTGTGAGAATCCCACAGTTGATCTTTTCTGCTGCCCTGAATGTGACCCAAGGTTGAGCAGTCAGTGCCTCCATCAAAACGGGGAAACCTTGCACAATAGTGGCGACACCTGGGTTCAGAATTGCCAGCAGTGCCGCTGCCTGGTAAGTCTGGCTACCTAAAGTTCAGGAAACGTTACTCCCAGAATCAAGATAGGAAAGCAACCTTCCCTGACCCTCCACCAATATTCAGTACCTGGCCATAACGTTGGAAGTTACAAAAGGCGAACTTAGTCATGATGACAAAGTGATGGCTCTGCATTCAGGACCTGAGAAGCAGTATCCAGCGGTAGATGCAATATACCATGCCATGTCAGTCTTTCAGCACAATCCCAGAGCTCCAAAGAAAAGGCTGTCCTCACTTTCCCAATCCCACTCAGGCTAAAGTGAAAGAAAGTGAAGTCGCTCAGTCGTGTCTGACTCTTTGCGACCCCATGGACTGTAGCCTACTGGGCTCCTCCGTCCATGAGATTTTCCAGGCAAAGGTACTGGAGTGGGGGTGCCATTTCCTTCTCCAGAGGATCTTCCTGACCCAGGAATCGAACCCAGATCTACCTGCATTGCAGGCAGACGCTTTACCCTCTGAGCCACTAGGGAAGCAACTCAAAAGCTTTTGTTAGTCCATTTCTGTCAATTATGCCTTGACTTAAAAAAAAAAAAAAGAAAAGAAATACCGTTTTTCTTTCTAAAAATTGTTACTGTCAATGCTATTCCAGCAGGAACCCTGTTTTATACATAGTTTGAATTTGCAGTAAATATTAGAATGTTAGAGTTGAATGTATATATATATACATATATGAAACTTCTGCTGGAAACAATATGTCAAAAAGAAAATAAAGCTTGATAAGAAGACCCCAGTCATTTTTCATGTGGCCGAATTTTTGCTTCTTTCTATGGTGTAAATGAAAATTCAGCTACATGTCTTTATAGAAGAAAGTTTCATAGATACTAGTCTTAAAATTAGGACTAGTTTCCTTTCTATTGTGTGAGGATATTTTTAAGGCAATGCTTTTTTGTTGCTTCTTTTTATACTTTCAACCCAAAAATCAATTGAAAGAGCAAGGTCAGTTTTGTGCCTGAGGCTGCTTTCATCTCCCAAGACCATGAGATTCAGAATTATGAAGAAAATAGGAACTAAATTTTAGGTAGAAACTAAATTTTAAAAAGAGCCAATTCACACAATTTTCCCACATGGAATAAAAATGACTGAAATCAGCTCCTGGTTTTGTTTTTTTTTCCCAAAGTCCATACACTGAGAAATGTATAAATGACAAAGGAAAACTGTCAAATTTCCTTCATATTTCAATTTACTTTCTTGTCAGTGGACAAAACTTTCTTTTGCAGAAGAATATAAATGAGAAAGTAGGGTAAAAGATTGAAAGGAAGAAAAAAAGCATCTCATAGGCAAAAAAGCTAAGTAAAAATCTCTTCTGCAGTAAACAATTCTTTGTCATGGGAAAGAGAGGGCATACCCATTTGATTGCTTTAAGAGAATTGGTTTTTGCTTTCCTTTATTGCTATTCTTCTTTAACCCATGAAGACTGTTTCATAATCCATCTACAGTATAGATCTCATGTGTGGATTCCCTACAACATTTATGGCTGTGAAGGTCTAAGTATGAATGTCTATCAAAGAAATTGAGTAACTGAATATTCAGTAAACACTATGTTCCCTCCCTTCCTCTTCCTCTACCCTTGTCCATCTGCTTTCCTTACAGCAAGGGGAAGTTGACTGTTGGCCCCTGCCTTGCCCAGAGGTGGAGTGTGAATTCAGCGTCCTCCCCGAGAATGAGTGCTGCCCACGCTGTGTCACCGACCCTTGCCAGGCTGACACCATCCGCAATGACATCACCAAAACTTGCCTGGACGAGATGAATGTGGTTCGCTTCACTGGGTCCTCTTGGATCAAACATGGCACTGAGTGTACTCTCTGCCAGTGCAAGGTAAAACCCACTATATTCAAGTAGGCAGCACTTGGCCAGCTGTGCCCGGAAATCATAGATATGAACGTGGCCAGTGAGAAGCACCTTCCTTTCTATTTTCTGTTCAGAGCTGGGAGGAGGACCACTCAGCTTAATCAGTGCCAAAGCTGGCTGTCCTGTGCATCCTCTAATGCATTTTCAGGCAGAAGGAGGTGCTTTGTCTGAAACCAGAATGATGGTTATTTATATCACTGGAACAGAAAGAACCTATGTAAATTGCCCTAAAGCGTCTAACTGTACACATCTTTAAAAAAAAAATAGTACAAAACCAAGCTTCATGTTTCTTTTATGATAGAGGACAGTATTATTTTATTGATTTTTATCTAGTTGTTTTATGATATAAGATATATCAACAAGGTAAGCATACTGCGTTTTCCAAAGTGAAAATCAATATGGCAAAAATGGGCATATTTCTTGGTTTGTTGTGGTCAGTTACATTGAGTTGAAAAATTTAAGACTTGTTGTTTACCATATTTTATTCCTACAGCTGGAGAAAAATCATTATAAAGATTTTTATTTTTATTCTCATAGGAAAGTAAAGCATTATGTCTTTTACTTCACTGAGAACAAAAATACTGATAATATAGACAAACTTGAAAGCTTTCTACTTTGATTATTGTTCCTACAAATATTTGATTCAGTGGTCATTGTACTTCAAAGTTTTAGAATCAATACTAAAACTAATAATCTGGAAAGCTTAACAACAAGAAGAAAGCAAAGATGTCAGATTTTTCCCAGCATAGCACAGCCAGATATCTCTAACTGCTCTGGTTCTTTAAATGAACATTTCCATTTAAAAAATTTTTTTCAGTAGAGCAATTTAATTCTGATTCCCATAGTACAAATTTCTTACTAGAATGACTTGATGTAACAAGACAAAGAAATATGAAGTGCTCTAAGTTTGTGATGCTATTATTATCTATTTCACACCAAAATTTCTAGCTCTTTCAATCAATGCAGTTTGTCAATCAAGCACAGCTTTTGGGAGGAACATTTAATGCAGTCTTCTAAAAGTGCATTAGCACATTTGAAAGTTACTTTTACTACAAAAAGTTACTAGCAATGTAAATGCAGTGCCACTTTAATATACATTTAATATGAATACATTTGAGTGCATTTAGTGGTACATTATCTAGAAATTTCAGCATTAATGATTAATAGGGAAATACTTTATGACATTTAATTGCCAAAGATATTTGAATCACTTTACACTGTTAATCTACTATTAGATTTTTGTTCTGAGCAGTGACAACAAAAATATATACTGTGTGATGCAATGTAAAACACATCAGATATAGCTCAGACAGATACTTCCAAGAAGAAAAATGCAATCAGTAATAGGCAGAAAACATTACAGTATTTTCTGGGAGTAAAGAGTGTGAATGAGCTTGTCATTCACTGCCTTACAAACAACTAGGATTTTTGACTCCTAGTAGAATTGTTTCCAGAAAGTGTATTTTGGCATTAAATTCATTTCTTGTCAGATAACTGCCATTTCTCAGAAGTTACTGTTTGATGCCATTTCCTTTTTCCCCTTCTTATTGAGTTATAAGAATATGCTCAATGCTGCCAAATGTATCCCTAATAGTCATTTTATTATATTTATTTGTTGCTATTTTAAAAATAAAATTTATGCCAAATAGGCTTGAGAGATTGCATTGGAGGTAAGCATTCTTCACAATTTGATACTGTCAAAGCACTATTTGCATTTACTGTCTCTCCATCCTACCACATCTGAGTTATTGGTATAGTCAATAAATGCAAGTTGTGTGGGGTATTATGCCAGGGTAGAAAGATAACCAAAAACAGCAAAAATTGTTCCTGGAAATTTTTCCCCAGCAGGTTATCGTCTAGAGCTCTGCTGTCCGGTACTGTAGTCAGAAGCCACATGTGGTTATTTAAATTCATTGAAATTAAATTAAAAATCCAGTTCTTCAGTCACACGAGCCACATTTCAAGTCCTCACATGTGCTCGTGGCTATCATAGTAGACAGCACATGCAGAGAACAATTCTATCATGGCAGAATATTCTATAGGAAAGCACTGATCTAAAGGTGAAGAATGGGGCATCTGAAATCAGGCTACCTGGATTCAGAGCCGGGTCCACCACACTAGCAATGTCACCTCAAGGGACATTTATAAATCTCTCTGTGACTCCGTTTTTCTCACCTAAACATTGGAATAATAATATTATTTACATAAGAATAATTATATTGCCTACTTGAGAAAGTTGCTTTAAGAATTAAGTGAAAAGGTCCTCACAAAAAGTTTCCTACACATTTCATACACATTCAGAGTAAGTGCTCAATAAATTTTGGCTATTATTATTGTTAGTCAACAACAGAAACAAGTCGTGAAACAGATAGAGACAGCATTACTCACTGTGAAGGACGCGCTGAAGGAAGAATGAACTGTGCTAAGAGGCTGTCCAACAAGTGAACCAATTTTACTTCCTGAGGAATTAAGAGTTAGCTGGGAGAAATAGGGTTAAGAGCGTCCCTTTCCTTTTTAAAGATGTCTTTAAATTTAAATTGCTTAGGTTAAAAAAAAAAATGTTTCCTTCACTCAGAAGTTGAATTTGCATCAAAAATGAATTACTAATACTGTCTTTCCTAAGTCTGATAGAAACTACACAACTCCAGAGAGCTTTCAAGCAATCGTGTTTTGAGCTCCAGGCAATAAAGAGGGATGTACCCAGTTGATAAATAAGGAAGGAGGAGATATTATAGGGTCAGACAAGAATACTGGATTGGGTTGCCATTCCATTCTCCACGGGATCTTCCTGACCCAGGGATCAGAACCCAGATTTCCTGCACTGCAGACAGATTCGTTACCATCTGAGCCACCAAGGAGTAATATAGTCAGAAGAGCTTAGTAGATCAAAAGAGAAGAAAGGATTATTCTATGAATACTGGAATGACTGGATAGCAATTTGAGGGATGTAGTTCAGTTGCTCAGTCGTGTCCGACTCTTTGCGACCCCATGAATCGCAGCATGCCAGGGCCCCCTGTTCATCACCATCTCTCGGAGTTCATTCAGACTAACGTCCATTGAGTCCATGATGCCATCCAGCCATCTCATCCTCTGTTGTCCCCTTCTCCTCCTGCCCCCAATCCCTCCCAGCATCAGAGTCTTTTCTAACGCATGACGTCGCCTAAGTACTGGAGTTTCAGCTTTAGCATCATTCCTTCCAAAGAAATTCCAGGGCTGATCTCCTTCAGAATGGACTGGTTGGATCTCCTTGCAGTCCAAGGGACTCTCAAGAGTCTCCTCCAACACTACAGTTCAAAAGCATCAATTCTTAGGCTCTCAGCCTTCTTCACAATACAACTTTCACATTTATACATGACCACAGGAAAGACCATAGCCTTGTAAGTTGTATATATTAGTATGCTATGTATCAAAACAATTCCCATGTGGAAAAAGTGTTAGATATTAAAAATAAATCAAAATAAAGATAAGTAATCAAATATTTATCAAAATTCTAGAGGGAGATGCCTTTTCTAACTTAAAAATGATAAAATATACCTCAAAAAATTTAGAGCTTCTATAGATAGACAAAATTAGCAAAGTATAAAATCACAACTAGAGACTGGAAAAATATGTTCAGCAAATATGATATCTTTATTAGATTAAAAACATGAAAATTAAAAATACTTATTTTCCCATAAATAACAGAGGATGAATAAACAATTCACTAAAAATACAACTATTAAAAAGAGGAGAGCATTCAGCTTTTAAATAATTGAAACAAATATAAGCTAACATAATGATTTATTATTTCCACATACTGCAGTAAAAAAAAAATTTCACAATAATTTCCAATGTTAACAGTAATATAGTGGAATTGTAGTTCTTTTGCAGTGTTAGTGACATTGAAAAATACAATCAAGAGCCACACATATACCTCCTAGTCCCATCCCCATCTCCACAGAAATATCCAGAAAATCTTATTAATCCTGAGTCTCAGAATCCAACTAAAAGAAATAATCTAAAATGTGGAACAAACTGTGTGCATCATAATATTCACCTCAACATTAATTGGCATACAGAATCAAAAAGAAACCAAAATACCCAACAATGGAAAGATGGGTAAATAAATTATGATGAGGGCATGGCAACCTACTCCAATATTCTTGCCTGGAGAATCTGCATGGACAGAGAAGCCTGGTGGGCTACAGTCCATGGAGTTGTGAAGAGTCAGACACAACTGAGCAGCTAAGCACACAGCATCTGAAGTAACATAAACTCCAGGAGGTAGTGAAGGACAGGGAGGTATGGACTGCTATAGTCCATGGGGTCGCAGAGTGGGACATGATTGAGTGACTGAACAACAACAAAATCTAACATATAATACTGCAACTATACATTATATGTAATTACATGATTGCATCACTCAATCATTCAAGCACCAACAATTCTTATAATAAAAATTAAGATAAAAATATTCTGTGTGGTTATATATGCACTTTGATTACAAGAAGGCTGAAAATAGAGAAATAAATGAAATCTATGAGGATATACTAAAATATTGATAATAGTGGAATTTAAAATATATTCATTTTTATGTAGACTATTTATTGACAGGGAAGCCTGGTGTGCTGCAGAGCATGGGGTCACAAAGAGATGACAGCAACTGAACAACAATTTATAGCACATATGTGTACATATATTATAATTATACATATATTTATTCTGTTATATAATTTATAAACATTAATGTATTAATAACAGTGTTTTGTAAAAATTATATTAAATATATATGCTAATAAAATATGTTATGCTTTGTATTATATAGAAACATTTTACTGGAAGCTGAAAGTCAACTGTCTTCTAATCTTGATTTTGTAGAGTTTATCAGTATGCAAAGACTGATGAGGACTCCTTTACCAATAAAATATAGCCAGAAATAACAGGGTGTTAAGGAAACTTACTGTTATTATGTAAAAATAATAATGTTATGGCAGTGGATGGTTACTATTCCTAGCAACCTAAGTTTCAGTGGAATACCTCTTATTCTAGGTTTTATCAAGGTAATGTTTGTTAAAGTGAAATACATAGCGATTTTGTGCAATTTTTTTAAGTTTGATGAATCAAAATATAGAATATTTTCAACAGTCTAGCAAGTACCTTTTTGCCCCCTTCTGCTGCTGCCGCTAAGTCGCTTCAGTCATGTCCAACTCTGTGCAACCACATAGATGGAATCCCACCAGGCTCCCCCCGTCCCTGGGATTCTCCAGGCAAGAACTCTGGAGTGGGTTGCCATTTCCTTCTCCAATGCATGAAAGTGAAAAGTGAAAGTGAAGTCGCTCATTCCTGTCTGACTCTTAGCGACCCCATGGACTGCAGCCTACCAGCCTCCTCCGTCCACGGGATTTTCCAGGCAAGAGTACTGGAGTGGGGTGCCATTGCCTTCTCCTTTGCCCCCTTCTAGGCAATACTTACTCCTGTAGGAGACCTCAATTTTATTTCATTACAACAAATGTATTTTGCCTATTTAAAAATTCATATGTGTATCACACAGTCTGTATTATTTTATGTATTATCGTTAGGTAATGTCCCTCTTTATCTCTAACAAGATTTCTAGAAAAGAAGTCAGTTTTGTCTGATACTTATGTAACCACACACTATATTGTTTTGATTCATCAATTTTCAATCTGTCTATAGTTTTATATTTAGAATGCATATTTATAGATAATATATAAATAGTTCTTACTTTTTAATCCAGTGTGACAGTTTCTGTCTTTTAACGGAAGTGTTTAGTCGACTTATATTTGATACTGTTTTTGACATTCATATATTTAGGGGCCACCATTTTGCAATTTGTTTTCTGCTTGCTCCATATGTTTTTTTTTTTTAATATTCTTATGTATCCAAGGAGAGTATCCACTTGCTTTCCTCCTGTTTATTTTTATATTGGTTTTATATAAGTTTTTCTATTATTCAATCTTAATTTTTCTTTTAGATTCTTAATTACAACTCTTTATATTGTTATTTTTGTTGTTGGCTTCTGCAACAACTAAAATAATAATATAACCAAAACCTTTGGTTTTTATAATTTTGACTATGATACACTTAAGTGTGATTTTTTTTTTTTTGTCTTTGTTCTTTGGGGGATTTGCTGGGCTTTTTGAATATCTAAGTTGATTTTTTTTTCACCAAATTTGAGAAAAATTTGACCATTGTTTCTTCAGATATTTTGTCTGCCACAGTTTCTCCCTCTTATTCTTCTGGGATTCCAATCATCATGTGTTATATGGTTTAATATTACCCTGAAGGTCACTGAGATTCTATTTTATTTCAATCCTTTCTCTTTGTTTTAAAAATTGGATAATTTCTATATATTTTTTCAAATTTACATATTACTTCTGCCGTCTCCAATCTTCTGTTAAGCCCATACAATGAATTTTTCATTTCAAATACTTGCTTTTCAGTTCCAGAATTTTTTATTTTATATTTAGTTTCATTACTCTGCTGCAATTTACAACCTTTTAATCCATTATAACCTTTTTTTTTTTTTTTTTTACATCTTTGTACACATTTGTAATACGTAAAGAATCACTTTGTAATGCAGGAGACCCAGGTTCAATCCCTGGTTCAGGAGTATCCCCTGGAGAAGGGAATGGCTGCTCACTCCAGTATTCTTGCCTGGAGAATTCCATGGTCAGAGGAGCCTGGTGGCTACAGTCTTCATCTGCATTTACACCAACTGGATTAACTCTGAGTCATTTCTCTTTCACCACTTTTACTCTTGATGAGTCACTTTTTTCTGTTTGTTTGTTTGTTTTTTACATATCTAATAATGGTTATGGTTTATTGGATAGTGTGGACATATATAGTATAGACCCTCCATTCTGTTAGCTTCCTCTAAAGACTGTTGTCGTTCTAGCAAATTTCAAATTACAGCCAATAAACTTGCAGTTGAGAAGGCTGGACTTTATATTAGTTAGATCTATTCCAGATGTACCCTTAGTGCTAGGATGAATCTCTAGACTGAATCTTGAGACTGTTTTTTTCCTAAACATGAAAGCCTGAAATTTTTTATCAGTCCCTTCTAACTTGGTAGGACACAGATTTTAAGCACTACTACCCACAGGGAGCGGCATCTGAAATATCTGCTCAGAGCTTTCCAACTTCAAGCTGTGAGTCTCTAATTGTCTTTTTAGAGTCTCCTCTGCAATTCAAAGACCAGCCATTGATTTGAGGGGAGTTTACATGCTGATTCCTTCCTTCCTTCCTAAGATATTTCTTTCTGAATTTCCAGGCACCCTGGCAGCCCTGACTGTTGTCCTCCAGTATCTGAAGTCTATCAGATTGTGGCTTTCTGCTTGAGTTGTAGTTATCCTAAGTTTCACAGACTAGACAGTGGCCTAAGGGAAAATGCCAGGTAGAAATTAATCTCACACAATACATCTCCCTCCTTTCAGAGACTGAAATTCCTCCAGTGTCTGCTTGCTTTTAGTCACTAAATCATTGATTCAAATAATTTTTATATTTTGTCCAAACTTTATAGTTATCCATATGAGAGATAGTCTTGTGTAAGTAACTATGCCATTACTGGAATTGGAACCCCAGTGGAATATTTTATTACTCTTTCTTATATCAACTAGGTTTCCCTTAATTGAGGCGCTTTCAATAGCATGATCTGTAGCATTCATGTTCCTATAGCAGAACATACTGATGGGAATAAGAAAAACACTACTTGAAGATTTGGGGAAATATATCTTCTCTTCCTAAAATCTACTTATACTCCAGGAATTTCCCTAACGCTCTCTGCTCAAAACCCATACAATCTGAGGAACTGACATTCTTGGCAACTGGTATACCTCTCCCTTCACTGGGTCAGTGAATTGGGAAGGATCATGTGACAGGTTATGGTCAGAAATCCTCAGCCTCTGAGCATAACAACAAAGCTTTCAAACACTGCTAGAGAGCTAAGAAATGGTTGTCTGTAACACTTTTTGCCGTCAGAGTAAGAATTCTGCTTAATAACAATTTTAAAAGAAAGAGGATTAAGTTAAATTGATAATATTCTTCTTGGATATAGACTGTCTTTTCTCTCATTTGGTAAGCTTCAACAAAGGCTAAAGCATTAAAGTCCTTTCTTAAGTTTTATCTGAACCTTTTGGCTTTATCATGTTAAGGTCTGACACATTTTCCATCATGTAAAGTCAATTATCTGAGAGAATATATCAAATACAAGATGAGTTTTAGAGTCAGACTAACCTGTATTTTAATCCCAGTTGTACCCTTATATTAGCTGTGAGATTTTGGACTTGATATTTAAGCTTTCTGATCTTCAGTTTCTGAACCTAAAAATCATCACTATTAAGTGATTCTACTGGGAATGCTCTGAGGTTGAAATTAGATAATGTATTTAAAGTGTCCAGTGAGGTTTCTGACACAGAGTATGCACTCAAAAAGTAGAAGGATATTATCATCTTGTGATTGTGGTAGCAATACTAACATTATCATTATTATCAGTGAGCCACTGAAAGAAAGTAAGAGTGTAAAAATTCAAAAGAATAAGATAAATTTTTTTTTCTTTTCTGTAATACATTATACTATTTTGGCTCTCATTGTTTAGTTGCTAAGTCGTGTCCAACTCCACAACCTCATGGATTCCTCCATCCTCCAGTATCTCCCAGAGTTTGCTAAAACTATCTAACCTTCTCTTCCTCTGCCACCACTTTCTCCTTTTACCTTCAGTCTTTCCTAGCATCAGGGTCTTTTCCAATGAGTAGGCTCTTTGCATCAGGTGGCCAAAGTTTTGCAGCTTCAGCATCATTCCTTTCAATAAATACTGAAAGTTGATTTCCTTTAGGATTGACTGGTTTAATCTCCTTGCAGTCCTAGAGACTCTCAAGAGTCTTCTCCAACACAATTCAAAAGCATCAACTCTTCGGTGTTCAGCCTTTATACTATTTTTTTATACTATTTTGGTACTTTGTTATAAGAACCCATTATGTTTATTTGGCTCTTCCCTGTTTACCTTGCCTCATCGCTACAGTTTTCTTTACCAGCTTAGAATTCTTGCCAAGACAGAACTTTTTAGGCTTCTTAACTACACAGAACTCTTTTCACTGTAAAGCCTTTACTCATTCTGTTCCCTGTGCTCTTGGCATAACTTTTCAGAGAACTATCTTGAGGTCTTGGTCTAAACATCACTTCTATGTAGAATTCTCCTCTGGCCACCCAATCTAAGTAGCCAGACTTCTTATTAATCTCATAACATCCCCTAGTTTCTTTCTTTTCTAGCACTTTTTACAATTTTTGATTGTACACTTGATTATTAATGGATACAACTCTAGGCCCTGTCCTGTGAGAGTAGCAACCATATCTGCTTTATTCATCAGCATGTCTAGGGCTCAGTTTACTCTGTGCTTATTTTGTGAATGGGCAGATAAAAGAACAAATGTGATCTAAGAGAGTGCCACAGGTAAATAAAGCTGCTGCTGCTAGCCTATGATTTACCACAAATAACTGGCCATAGTTGGTTTTTAAGTGAGACATGAAAAGTGATTAGGACATTGAACTTTCAGGAGCATATAAATAACAAATACACTGTTTGCTTACGTGTAACAATCAGTGAGTACTGACTAATGGCTTAAAAATTCATATTGTGCCTTTTCCCCCTGTCTTTTCTCTAGAATGGCCACATCTGTTGCTCAGTGGATCCACAGTGCCTTCAGGAACTGTGAAGTTAACTGTCTCACTGGAAATTTCTGTTTAAAGAATGTTTCATTAAAAAGATCAAAAAAAAAAAAAAAAAAAAAAAGGTAAAACTTAAAGTGGATGACTTGTGGGCAGCTAAATGCAGCATTGTTATTAGCTGAGTGAACTTTCAGTTATGAAATTCATGGAGCTTGCGAAAATCACAAAAGGAGAAAGCTTGGGGCAAAACTAGACCAGAATTCCACCTCAGTGGTGTCTGACGTCAAGCATGTAGAAGAATGGGTGTGAAACACATACCATGACGTCATGACCCCTGGACATAAAGCCTGAGCTTATAGGGGCTTTTGAAACCTCTGGCCTCACTGGTGCAGAAAATACTCCTCTAGATCAGAATCTTCATGAACCAGTTCAGTTCTTCACTGCACAAAATAAAATGTAAGGCAGTAAGTGAGTTCTATTTTCAGAAGCAAAGCAAAGAAGCTGTAACATGTTATATGTACAATATACACTCTGAAAAGAAATCTGAAACGTTATTGTCATGATAAAAATAATGCACAGGCATGGTTACTTAATATTTTCTAACAAGAGAACTCATCCCTATTTCCTTGTTTTACTGCACTTAATATTTGGCTGAATTTGTTCAGTATAAGCTCGTTCTTGTGTAAAATTAAATAAATATTTCTCTTACCTTATAACGTGTCTCAGTGTTTGCCTAATGTCTTCCCTTTCCCCACACATTCTTCAACATACAAATTGCTTTCTAGTTCTGCTGATGAAACACTCACACCTCCTAACCTGAAAGCTGATTTTTGCTATATTACATGCCCAAATTGGAGGGGGTGTGTGTGGAGGATACCTTTGTTCTGCCTCTCTGTGGATCCCCGGGGTTGCCTTTTACCCTACCTCATATCCTAGGGACTGACTTACGTACATCGTATTAATCGGTTCTGTTGTCCTCTGAATTCTGATTCAGTTTGACCAGTGGCGACCACCAGCAGGATATCAGAAGGAGAAAGTTCGGCTGTTTACCCTGCTGGCTCCTTTCCTGTCAGGTCGCTGCCATGTGAAGGCGACATCTCCCGACAGTGGCCCTCCCTGTTCAGCTACCCTCTCCCAGCTGCTATTTTGCTTCTTCTGGCTTTAGGGATAGCAACAACTCTGGCTGTTTTGTCTTTGTGGGTACCTGCTCAGTTTCTTGTTTTCCCTGTTTCCTGTAGCCTCTTTATAAATGGCCCCTTTGTAATTAGCCAGCTTGAGCATGCCATCTGTTTCTTGCCAGAACTCTAACTGGTGTCCATAAGGAAAGGAGTATGTGAGGGTTGGGAATATCTTCAAAAATTTGTCCTTCACAGTTTGATATAAAAATGTAAAGAATCCCAATGTTAGGAGGGATTATGATATTACATGATAAAATTTTTGATGCACTAGAATCTCAGGAGGAAAAAGTAAACTTCAAATGCTCAGTAGTGATGGTAAATACAATATTGCCCTATTCGTATGTTTTGCACTAGGGTGAAAAAGAAATACAAATCTTATTAAATTTTAGTTGCATAGAGACTTCTTTAAAGAAAAAAGAATGGAAGTGGACAAGATATAACTTCCACAAGCAATGGAAAAGGTAAAGTGGCATTTAACTGCCTTTTCCCCATTGCTATGAAAATAACCTCATAGGAGCCGAGCTAAAGGATAATGTACAAATGTCTTAATACTTTGACATGTGTAGTATTTACTGAATGTGTCAATTCAAGAATCTCTCAGTATTCCCTGGACTTATAAATGTTTTTTTCTGCAGCCTTTTTCAATTTAACTAAAAATTTCACCAGAGCATAAAGTTTATTTTGAGCAGGTATTATCTACTATGGAAGCTAGCAATTTAGTCTCCAAAAATATATTAATTTGAAAGTTTTTCCACGTATTTTTTCCTTATATAGATCTGGGATTTCATATAAATCTCCAAAAATATATATTTTATTGATACTTACTTTTCTGAGAAAAGTATGAAATATGTGCATTTGCATGTGCATGTACTTATATACACACACAGTTTACATCCATATGCTTGTATATACTCATTGTTTAGATGTTTTATGCCTTCTAGAAGAAGAAACAAGGTGGAATTGCACACTCCCACTCTGTCATAAGTCTCTGTAGGGCTCAGAGCATATTGGTGGTTTACAGAGCCTGGTTTCTATAGACTTCTGAAAGAAAGAAAACTCATAACATTGAGAAGAAAAGAGGGAGAAAATAAGATGATACTCTTCCAAGGACTATTAAAGCAATAAATGTGTTCAGATTGAATTTTTTACTTCAAGGTTTATCCCATAAATAATAGATACTCAGGAGAATTACTGTTTACCCAGGCGAGCAGTAATCAATTGCTTCTTAAGGACTTTGTTCTTTGAAAACGAAGTTGTTAAATGCCTTATTTCTTACTCTGGAGATAATTGGCAAAATGCCATGGTTGAATTATGCCAGTGTTGTGAGGAAGTGAGAACTAAGAAGCATGAATTTAATTTGGGGGTACTTGGCTCTTTTAAGAGCAGCCTTTGGTGGAAAAAGTCTTTATTACATTTCCTTTATTTTCCCCTTTCTGAAAGAAAAAAAAAGAATATTTGAATATGATTCTTTGGTAATTCATGAATGGTAATCCATGTCATTTGTCATCCTTTTCGAAAGACCACCATATTGCTATTTCCTTTGCCTTATGTGGTGGTAAAGAGAATCACATATAATTGTTCAATATGATCCGAGCAGTATCATCTAACTCCTTTCATCTCCTAGTAACTTGGTTAAGACAAAGTTGAGACACCTTGTAATTGTCTTAAAAATGAATGGTATATCAAAGCTCTGAAACAGCAATCAATTTTCTATATATTGGAGTAGCAGAAATTATTCAGTTGAACAAAACTGAAATTACATGTGTGGAATAAAAAATAAGCTTTAAATCACTAAGGATTACCCCCAAAGCTCCATGTTTCTGGCTAGTTAAGATTCCTCTGGAGATCGACGGGTCCCAGAAACACTTCATCCCAGTCCTGCTGACCTAGCACTGAGCACTGATAAGATCAACCTTTATTAGAGCAAGGCTTTTTGTTTTTTTTTTTTATTTTTCAAATGTAAAGTGTTAGTGGCACAGTGGCGCAGATTGATCTCAGAGAGATTCATGCCGAAAAGATCCCTGAAGGCAGTAAGTGAATGTTATGCTCTGTATACACTTCATTCACTGAACACTCCCCCGTGTAGTCACTCTGTTGCAGTTAAGTTGTCTCATTGTGTTCTTACTGACCTTTCAATACTGATGGACTGTTTTCTGCCCTAGAATTCAGTATCTTTCACAAAGGAATTGTCACCTCTTTGCAGAATAATTGCCCTTACTTAATAGACGTACAGGCAGAAAAACAGGAGAGCTTGGAGCTACAATGGCTCTGGATCTGTGGTTACATAAATTGGCAAAGAATTGGCCATTGGAGGAGTTTGGAATAAGATAGTTTGAATTTCAGTTCCCCATATATCTTGTGTTTGCCAAGAGGCTGTGACAACTCCTCCAAACCTTTTATCTTTGTGCTGGGATTAAATCATGGTTCAAGAGATCATTTGCATGGCAGATTCTGAAGTTTTTCTTTATTTTGAATGACAAATGGCACCATACATTACTGTCACCACCAAAATATTGAGTTTAAAACATACTCTCCCTTTATCTCCGGTGCTAGGTGCTTTAATAGAACACTCTGTAATCAGAGTGTGACTAGATGTAGAAATAGAAATGGTAACAAATTTATTTTTGAGTAATTTTCTTTCTCTTTCACACACACACACACACACACACACACACACACACACACACACAGCTATAAATAGGGAAAGCAGAAAACCAGAAAATATAATTTTCTTCCAAAATATATAAGGAATTCAGGAATAAGTTTATCAAAAGAAATTCATGGTCTTGTGGAAAAATATAAAAACACAGTGAACAAATCTTTTTGAAATCCCGGGATATACCTAGGCATTGCCTATAGAGTTTGCATAATGAACCAATTTCACTGCAACAGTACAGATGCCACAACGTGCAGTGTGTACAGAGCGGAAGCATCTGCATATTGCCTCCTCATGGAGTTCACATCCTTATGAGGGGCAGAGAATTAAATAAGTGGATGCTATGCCAGGGGAAGATAGGTGCTATGAAGAATTAAGCTGAGTGGAGTAATGATACAGACAGGCAATAGTGTAGATAGGGTGGAGATGAAGTCTTCTCTAAGATAAAGTGACATCGGAGCAGTCGCTGGAATGAAGCGAGGCAGTGAGGCGTCTGCACGTAGCAGGGCCAAGGGAGTGTGTGAACAGGTCTGAGATGGGAGCGTACTTATATGCAGTGTGAGTGGACTGGGCAAGCTGAGACTTACAGAGGATGTGGTCAGGGAAGTGGCTGGTGACCAAATCATATAGGTCTTCCTAGGCCATCGTTAGCTATTAACATTTTTATTCTTTGTGATGTGGAAGCTGTTAGAGAGTTTTGAGCATAGCTGTGACATAGTCTAATGACAATTAAAGAATTAACCTAGGCCATTTGTGGAGAATAAAGTGAGGTAAGTGGACAGGGTGAGGGGGTATGCTGAGCATGGGCATAGGAGGTACATTTATGCTGCAGAATTTCCAACAAGATGATAATAATAGGCTAGGAGGGTAGTGTTGAAGGTAAGAAGGAAGAAACATTTAACATTAGAGACCTACTTAATTGAAAAAGTGGATAGGAAGACTAAGTATCAAAAAAGTGTCAATTCTCCCCAGTAGTTCTAATTAAAAACACACACACACACACACACACCTAAACTATTATGGAAAAGCAAATGGCCAGGAATATTTTGAAGAATTATATCTAGGGACAAGGAAGACCATGTATCATTTATCTATATTTCATATATCATCTATCTTGGTATTCTACCATATATCAAGAGTATAAAGCTATAGCAATTGAGTCATTATTGTGGAATAAATGGAAGATAGGTCAATATATAACAGCATCAAGGCCTCAGAAAGCATCCCATACACAAATGGATGTTTCATACGTGACAGAGGTTATGCTATGTTGAAGAACTGGGCATGTGGAAATTACCTATGAAAAAGCAAAAACATAAAATTATGTCCTTATTTCACATAAATCAATCCCACATAGATTAAGGACCTCAATATAAAAAGCAAAACAAATTTATGAAGAGATTTTAGGAGACTGCCTTTTGACCTTGGGATGTCTTAAACTCAAAAGGCATATATCATAAAGTCATAGTTAAATTCTACTATATGAAGTAGATGAAAAAACAGACCACAGGCTGGAAAAGATATTGGCTTTTATATGATCATAAAGGACTGATAACTGGAATGTATGTGTTTAAAAACTAAAAAGGAGAAAAGTATAAAATATCCAATAGAAAAATGGGCAGAAGTCATACATAGGTGTTTCACAAGACACGAAACCCCAAAATGGCTAATAAATGTTGTGAACATCTGCCTGGGCTCCCTAGTCATCAGATGAGTTTATTTTAAAACCACAATGACCAAATATTTTTTAAAATCATCAAAATTAAAAAGAATAACACCAGTTGTTGGTGAGAATGTGAAACAACCTGAAGTCTTGCACACCAGTAGCGTGTATTATACATTATGTATATCTCCACTCCACTTTGGGGGTGGCTTTGTGATACTTAAACTCTAGGGTGAGCACTTGTCATGGCCCAGCATGTACTCCTAAGTTTATGCTTTAGAGCTGCACTGTCCTATACAGCAGACATTGGTCATTTGTGGCTATTAAAATTAAAATTCAGTTCCTCAGTTGCATGAGCAAATTTCAAGGACTCAATAGCCACTCTGTGACTAGTGGTTAGTGGCTACTTTATAGACAGCACAATGATATTTCTATCATCATAAAAAGTTCTAATGGACAGCATCGTCCTATAGGAATTCTCATAAAAGTGTATAAGAAGACATGGAAAAACTATTCATAATAGCATATTTGCAAGTAAGCTCTAGAAATCATTCAAATGTCAATCAATGAAATCATTTATAAATAAAATGTGATATGTTTATATTTTGGAATACTCTAGAGGATGAAAACAAGAATTACATTTAGAAACATGGATAAATCTCAGACACATGTTCAGAAAAAACAAGATGCAAAAAAAAAAAAAAGGAAAGCATAACAGTATTCACACAATAATTTTGAATGTGTAAAATGTATTATATTTATGCAAATATAAATATTTTTAAATGCATGGAAATGACAAACATCAAATTAGGATAGTGGTTGTCTCTTAGAGGTTGAAGAGGGGTGTCAGGTACACAGGGTGCATACCTGTGTTGGTAATATCTGTTTATTGCTTTATTCCATATATTTCCAATATTTCAGAATAGCGTTATCTATTGCTGTGTGTGTGTTAGTCACTCAGTCGTGTCTGACTCTTTGCAACCTCATGGACTGTAGCCTGCCAGGCTCCTCTGTCCATGAAATTCTCCAGGCAAGAATACTAGAATGTGTTGCCATTCCCAGGGGATCTTCCCAACCCAGGGATTGAGCCTGGGTCTCCTGCATTGCAGGCAGATTCTCTACCATCTGAGCTACCAGGGGATCTATTCAGGTAAATGAATTTATTAATTGATTAAATGTGTTTTTGTTTATATATCTATACCCAAAACTAAGCCAGTTGGTTTTTCACATGTACGTGTGGAAACCTCAAGATTTGTGGAAGCAAGGCTTTAAACGAATATACATGGTAACACCTACAAGGTTTCCATTAACAATTATGTATGTAAATAAATACAATATTACTCCTTTGTTGTTTGGTTTAGTTGCTGAGTCATGTTCCACCCTTTTGCAACTTCATGGACTCTAGCCTGCTAGGCTCCTCTGTGTATGGGCTTTCTCAGGCAAGAATACTGGAATGGGTTGTGATTTGCTCCTCCAGGGGGTCTTTCCAACCCAGGGATAAAACCTGAATCTCCAGCATTGCAGGCAGATTCTTTCCCACTGATCCTAAAGACAAATAATTAGAGAAGAAATAATTACATGATCTTATCACCTTTGGTACTTCTTTTATTTTTCTTTGTTCTTTGTCAAATATTTGCATGTGCAGTCATCAGTTCAGTTCAGTTCAGTCGCTCAGTCGTGTCCAAATCTTTGAGACCCATGAATCGCAACACGCCAAGCCTCCCTGTCCATCACCAACTCTCAGTTCACAAAAACTGATGTCCATCAAGTCAGTGAGGCCATCCAGCCATCTCATCCTCTATTGTCCCCTTCTCCTCCTGACCCCAATCCCTCCCAGCATCAGAGTCTTTTCCAATAAGTCAACTCTTCGCATGAGGTGGCCAAAGTACTGGAGTTTCAGCCTCAGCATCAGTCCTTCCATTGCACACTCAGGACTGATCTTCTTTAGGATGGACTGGTTGGATCTCCTTGCAGTCCCAGGGACTCTCAAGAGTCTTCTCCAACACCACAGTTCAAAAACATCAATTCTTTGGTGCTCAGCCTTCTTCACAGTCCAACTCTCGCATCCATACGTGACTACTGGAAAAACCATAGCCTTGACTAGACAGACCTATTTTGGCAAAGTAATGTCTTTGCTTTTCAATATGCTATCTACGTTGGTCATAACTTTCCTTCCAAGGAGTAAGCGTCTTTTAATTTCATAGTGGCAATCACCGTCTGCAGTGATTTTGAAGCCCCCCAAAATAAAGTCTGATGCTGTTTCCACTGTTTCCCCATCTATTTCCCATGAAGTGATGGGACTATATGCCATGATCTTAGTTTTCTGAATGTTGAGCCCTTAGCCAACTCTTTCACTCTCCTCTTTCACTCTCATCAAGAGGTTTTCTAGTTCCTCTTCACTTTCTGCCATAAGGGTGGTGTTATCTGCATATCTGAGGTTACTGATATTTCTCCCGGCAGTCTTGATTCCAGCTTGTGCTTCTTCCAGCCCAGTGTTTCTCATGATGTACTCTGCATAGAAGTTAAATAAGCAGGGTGACAATATACAGCCTTGACGTACTCCTTTTCCTATTTGGAACCAGTCTGTTGTTCCATGTCCAGTTCTAACTGTTGCTTCCTGACCTGCATATATGTTTCTCAAGAGGCAGGTCAGGTGGTCTGGTATTCCCACGTCTTTCAGAATTTTCCACAGTTTATTGTGATCCACACAGTCAAAGGCTTTGGCATAGTCAATAAAGCAGAAATAGATGTTTTTCTGGAACTCTCTTGCTTTTTCCATGATCCAGCAGATGTTGGCAATGTAATCTCTGGCTCCTCTGCCTACTCTGTGTTCAACATAGTGATCCATAATTTTCAAAGATTTTGCTTCATTTATAGCAATTATAAAATTGGCTATATTCCCTGTGTTGCACAATATATCATTATAGTTTATTTATTTTATACATAGCAGTTTACCACTCTTAATCCTCTATCCCTATCTTGGTTCAGTTTGTTTTATTGCTTGTTCAAAGGCTGTACCAAGGAAACAGATCTACTGATGTTATTATTTTCAAACAACTTATATGCCACCATTGAATATTATCAACTTAATTTTAGTCTTTTATTGTGATTTTTATAGGTATAAAATGGTACGTTGCTGCTTTAATTTGAATTTTTTAATAAGTGAGGTTAAACTTATGCAGGCATTGTAATTTTCTACTTATGTTCTTTGTTCATATATCTCTGATGCTTTGATCAATTGATGGTGAAAGTGAAAGTGACTCAGTCGTGTCTGACTCTTTGTGACCCCATGGACTGTACAGTCCATGGAATTCTCTAGGCCAGAATACTGCAGTGGGTAGCCTTTCCCTTCTCCAGGAGATCTTCCTAACTCAGGGATCCAAGCCTGGTCTCCAGCACTGCAGGTGAATTCTTTACCAGCTGAGCCACCAGGAAAGCCCAAGAATACTGGAACTGGTAGCCCATCCCTTCTCCAGTGGATCTTCCTGACCCAGGAATCAAACTGGAATCTCCCGCACTGCAGGCAAATTCTTTACCAGCTGAGCTACCAGGGAAGCCCCAAGTCTAGTCATTTGGTGGTGGTGGTTGTATAATCACTAAGTCGTGTAGAACTCCTTGCAACCCCATGGACTATAACCCAACAGGCTCCTCTGTCCATGGGATTTCCCAGGCGAGAATACTGGAGTGGGTTGCCATTTCCTCCTCCAAGGGGTCTTCCTGACCCAGGGATCAAACTCATGTCTCCTGTTTGGTAGGCAGATTCTTTACCACTGAGCCACCTGGGGAGCCTGCTTTTACATAAGATAAACTATAAAAATATATCATGTGTAATTGTTGGAAATCCTTCAACAAATGTTTACCAATGTTTTTCTCAAAATATTGTTACTTTTTATAGTTCACTTATTTTCATTTTTAGTATAAAGAATTTCAATAAGTATCACTGATGGTTACTTTTATAATCTCTTATATTTCTTCAAAATTCATATTATTATATCTCCAAAGAGCTGCCTATACACATTCCATAAGTGTGGAACTCTCCACCTCCAGAGACTGTCCAAGAACTATTAAATTTCAGCTTAATTTATGTCATGTTGGTCTTCATTCCACTCACTGGGTCATATTAACTCCTCTTTAAACAGTCTCCGTAAACCCTTTTCTTCCATTATTAAATCCCTCTAATTCCTTTCATCTGTCTTGAGGAAAAGAAATCTCAGTTGTTCTCATCTAGATGTCCTCCTTTTGTTCATGTACCCAGGCACGTGTCATGCCCAGAACCAAACAACATATTCCAGGAGGAATCGCTCCAGCAAAAGACACACTTGGTTTTGGACCTGAGACTATAAATTAGGACTCTTTTACTGAACATCTCTATTTTACAGAGAAGAAAAAATTTTCTCTCCCAACTCACCAACTGAGCTCTTCTTATACATTTTAAATTCATAAAAAGTTATAATGTTAAAAAGGGAACATTCATACTCCAATTATATTCTCCCATGTGTGTTTACAAAACCATCTTTCTTACAGCATGTTCAGTGTTGTATAAAATCACATTCTATTCGGTAGTATCTCACTATTCCATAAAGAATATAGTTGCATGTATTTTTACTTCAAATTGCATTTTCTAGTAATTTGGCTTTTTGTCTCTACTAAATACATTTCTCACTACAGATCTTTGTGTGTCATTTTATCATCTCTCAAGTATATTCCAAAGGAAGATAACTTTGTTTTGAATAAAACAGAATTGATTTTATTTTAGTGATTTGAAATATTTTAACTATGAAGCAAAACCAATACAAACAGAATTGTATCACTTTGGTGTAATTTCCGCTTTCATTGAGCAGAACTCCAGTAAAACACTTCATTAGGTGACAACTAACAATAAACACAGAGTCTGAATTAACACATTTAGCTCATGTTTTTGAATGTTAGTTTTCATTATTCTATATGTATCATATGTCAATCTTTACATAATTTTATCTGCCTTTATTTTTCTTCATAGAAAACTGCTTATAGTTTGACTTTTATCAAAAAGTGAGCTGTTTTGCTTATCTGTTACTTTATGGGTTTTTAAAATTGCTTTTATTAAAAGTTACTCTTCCTCCTATTACAGTTGATAACAACCACTTTGTCATTGTTCTGAGAGAAGACAATGTTCTATTTCACATCTTAAAGAATTTCTTTTTTCTTTTATTTTTTTAGATTAGAGTATAATTGCTTTACAGTGTTGCATTCGCTTCTGCTGTACAGCAAAGTGAATCGGCTATATGTGTGTGTGTCTATATACATCTCCCCTCTTTTTGAGCCTCCCTCCCAACCTCACCTCTAGGTCATCACAGAGCACAGAGTTGAACGCCCTGTTCTATACAGCAGCTTCTCACTAGCTATCTCTTTTGCACATGTAGTGTATATAAGTCTGTGGTCTTCTCTCCATATGTCCCACCCTCTCCTTACCCCGTATCCACAAGTCCACTCTCTATGTCTGCATCTCTATTCTTGTCCTGCAGATGGGTTCCTTGGTACCATTTTTCTAGATTCCATATATATGCATTAATATATGATATCACCTTCCTCTTTCCAACTTACTTCACTCTGTATGACAGACTTTAGGTTCATCTACATCATTACAAATGATCCAGTTTCATTCCTTTTATGACTGAGCAATATTCCATTTGTGTGTGTGTGTGTGTGTGTGTGTGTGTGTGTGTGTGTGTGTATGCCACATCTTCTTTATTCATTCATCTGTCAATGGGCTTTTAGGTTGTTTTCATGTCCTGGCTATTATAAACAGTGCTGCAATGAACACTGGGGTACATGTGTCTTTTTATTCTCAGGTGATATGCCCAGAGGTGTGATTGCTGGGTCATATGATAGTTATATTCTTAGTTTTTTAAGGAATCTCCATACTGTTCTCTGTAGTGGCTGTATCAATTTACATTCCCACCAGTAGTAGTAGAGAGTTCCCTTTTCTCCACATCCTCTCCAGCCCTTATTGTTTGTAGCTTTTTTTTGATGATGGATACTCTGACCAGTGTGAGGTGATACTTCACTGTAGTTTTGATTTGCATTTCTCTAATAATGAGTGGTGTCTAGCATTCTTTTATGTATTTGTCGGCCATCTGTATGTCCTCTTTGGAGAAATGTCTATTTACGTCTTCTGCCCATTTTTTTTATTGGGTTGTTTGCCTTTTGATATTGAGTTGCATAAGCTGCTAGTATATTTTAGAGATTAATCCTTCTTGAGTTGCTTCGTTTGCAGATATTTTCTCCCCTTCTGAGGGTTGTCTTTTCATCTCATTCATGTTTTCCTTTGCTGTGCAAAAACTTTAAAGTTTAATTAGGTCCCATTTGTTTATTTTTGTTTTTCTTTCATCACTCTAGGAGAGGGGGTCACAAAGGTTCTCGCTGCAAATTATGTCAAAGAGTGTCTTGCTTATATTTTCTTCTGAGAGTTTCATTGTGTCTGACCTTACATTTAGGTCTTTAATCCATTCTGACTTTATTTTCTTGTATGGTGTTAGGAATTCTTGTTTTCTAATTTCATTCTTTTACAAGTAGCTGTCCAGTTTTCCCAGAACCACTTATTGAAGAGGCTGTCTTTCCCCCTTTGTATATTCTTGTCTGATTTGTCAGGGGCAAAAGGTCTGTAGGTGTATGGATTTATCTCTGGACTTTTTATCTTGTTTCGTTGATCTATATTTCAGTTTTTATGCAAGTACCATACTGTCTGGGTTAATATAGCCTTATAGCATAGTCTGAAGTCAGAGAGGTTGATTCCTCCAGCTCCATTTTTCTTTCTCAAGACTGCTTTGGCTATTCAGGGTCTTTTGTGTTTCCATATAAACTACAAAATTTTAAGTTCTAATTCTGTGGAAAATGTCACTGGTATTTTTGATAAGTATTGCTTTGAATCTATAGAGTGCTTTGACTAGTATAATCATTTTCAAAATATTAATAATTATTTTTCCATCTGTTTGTGTCCTGTTTGTGTCATCTTTGGGTTTTTTAGTAAAGGTTTTTTTTGTCCCTTTGGGTAGGTATATTCCTAGATATTTTATTCTTTTTTGTGATGGTGAATGAAATTGCTTCCTTAATTTCTCTTTCTGATTTTTTTTATTAGTGTATAGGAACGGAAAAGATTGTTATGTATTAATTTTGTATCCTTTGACTTTACTAAATTCATTGATTAGGTCTAGTAGTTTTCTGGTGACGTCTGTCTATGTATAGTATCATGTTATCTGCAAACTGACAATTTTATTTATTTTTGAACCTGGATTTCTTTTATTTCTTTTCTTATCTGATTGCCATAAACCTTACAGAATTTCTTTTAATTCTGCTTGTTCTAATGCAAAAGTGAGCATCATAGGGATAGGTGTGACTATGGAAGCAATGAAGAGTGTGGAAAGTTTATTAGATGACTTTATCATCATCATCATTAATTTTATGTGCTTTATTTCCAAAACATAGAATGGCTTGTACTTATTCTTTCCTTAACAAATGAATATGTTAGATGTTAAATCTTATTCTGTCTGCAGTTTTTAGTAAGAGTAATTCCCCTCCTCCTCTAGATTACTTTTATTTACATGAATTTGTTACTCCTACTGAATATACTTGAAAGCAGGATACATGTCCCACTCATCTTAAGCTTTCAAACAGTGCAACAGTTAGCATAAAATAGAATTTCTATTAATAATTTTATGCTCTAGATTTTTCCCAGATTTGTTGAGGCATAATTGACCAAAATTTTTAATATGCTTAAAATGTGTATCACAATGACTTGTCATATGTTTACATTGTGAAAGGACTTCTGCCTCTTCTTAAGTAAAACATTACAGTCAGTCAGTTCAGTCACCCAGTCATGTCAGACTCTTTGTAACCCCATTGACTGTGGCAAGCCAGGCTTCCCTGTCCAGCACTAAACCTGGAGCATGCTCAAACTCGTGTCTATTGAGTCAGTGAAGCCATCCAGCCATCTCATCCTCTGTCGTCCCCTTCTCCTCCTGGCTTCAGTCTTTCCCAGCATCAGGGTCTCTCCCATCAGGTGGCCAAACTACTAAAGTTTCAGCTTCAGCATCAATCCTTCCAATGAACACCCAGGACTGATCTTTAGGATGGACTGGTTGGATCTCTTTGCAGTCCAAGAGACTCTCAAGAGTCTTCTCCAGCACCACAGTTCAAAAGCATCAATTCTTCAGTGCTCAGCTTTCATTATAAAACAACTCTCACAGCCATATATTACTATGGAAAAACCAGAGCTTTGATTAGACAGATCTTCTTTGATAAAGTAATATCTCTACTTTTAATATGCTATCTAGGTTAATCATAGCTTTTCTTCCAAGGAACAACCTTATTTTAATATCATGGCTGCAGCCACCATCAGCAGTGATTTTTGGATCCCCCAAAATAAAATCTCTCACTGTTTCCATTGTTTCCCCGTCTATTTGCCATAAAGTGATGAGGTTGGATGCCATGATTTTAGTTTTTAAATGTTGAGTTTTAAGCCAACTTTTTCAATCTCCTCTTTCACTTTCATCAAGAGGCTCTTTAGTTCTTTTTCACTTTCTGCCATAAGTGTGGTATCATCTGAGTATCTGAGGTTATTGATATTTCTCCTGGCAATCTTGATTCCAGCTTGTGCTTCATCCAGCCCAGCATTTTGCATGATGTATTCTGCATATAAGTTAAATAAGCAGGGTGACAAAATGCAGCCTTGATGTACTCCTTTCCTGATTTGGAACCAGTCTGTTGTTCCATGTCTAGTTCTAACTGTTGCTTCTGGACCTGCAGATTTCTCAGGAGGCAAGTCAAGTGGTCTGGTATTCCCATCTCTTTAAGAATTTTTCACAGTTTGTTGTGATCCACACAGTTAAAAGCTTTGGTGTGGTCAATAAAGCAGAAATAGATGTTTTTCTGGAACTCTCTTGCTTTTTTGATGATACAATGACTGTTGGCAATTTGATCTCTGGTTCCTTTGCCTTTTCTAAATCCTGCTTGAACATCTGGAATTTCATGATTCACGTCCTGTTGAAGCCTTGCTTGAAGAATTTTGAGCATTACTTTGCTAATATGTGAGATGAGTGCAACTGTGAGGTAATTTGAACATTCTTTGGAGTTGTTGTTCTTCAGGATTAGAATGAAAACTGACCTTTTCCAGTCCTGTGGCCCCTTTTGAGTTTCACAAATTTGCTGGCATGTTGACTGCAGCACTTCAACAGCATCATATTCAGGATTTGAAATAGCTTAACTGGAATTCCATCACCTCCACTAGCTTTGTTCATGGTGATGCTTCCTAAGGTCCACTTGACTTCACATTCCAGGATGTCTGGCTCTAGGTGAGTGATCACTCCATCGTGGTTATCTGGGTTAGGAAGATCTTTTGTGTAGTTCTTTTGTGTATTCTTGCCATCTCTTTTTAATATCTTCAGCTTCTGTTAAGTCTATATCATTTCTCTCCTTTATTGTGCCCATCTTTGCAGGAAATGTTCCCTTGGTATCTCTAATGTTCTTTAAGAGCTCTCTATACTTTCCCATTTTGTTTGTTTTCCTCTATTTCTTTGCATTGATCACTGAGAAAGGATTTCTTGTCTCTCCTTCTATTCTTTGGAACACTGCATTCAAATGGGTATATCTTCCCTTTTCTCCTTTGCCTTTAGTTTCTTCTTTTCTCAGCTATTTGTAAGGCCTCCTCAGGAAACCATTTTACCTTTTTGCTTCTTTTTCTTGGGGATGGTCTTGATCACTGCCCCCTGTACAATGTTACAAACCTCTGTCCATAGTTCTCCAGGCACTCTGTCTACCAGATCTAATCCCTGGAATCTTGTCACTTCCACTGTATAATTGTAAGAGATTTGATTTAGGTCATCCCTGAATGGTCTAGTGTTTTTCCCTACTTTCTTCAATTTAAGTTGAGTTTTGCAATAAGGAGTTCATGACCTGAGCCAAAGTTAGCTCCTGGCCTTTTTCTTGCTGACTATATAGAGCTTCTCCATCTTTGGTTGCAAAGAATATAATAAATCTTATTTTGGTATTGATCATCTAGTGATGTCCATGTGTAGTCTTCTCTTAAGTTGTTGAAAGAGAGTGTTTGCTATAACCAGTGCATTCTCTTGGCAAAACTCTGTTGCCTTTGACCTGCTCTGTTTTTGTTTTGCAAGGCCAAATTTTCCTGTTACTCCAAGTATCTCTTGATTTCCTACTTTTGCATTCCAGTCACCTATGATGAAAAGGACATCTATTTTGGGTGTTAGTTCTTGGCAATCGTGTAGGTTTTCATAGAACTGTTCAACTTCAGGTTCTTCAGCATTACTGATTGGGGCGTAGACTGGGATTACTGTGATTATCAATGGTTTCCCTTGGAAACAGAGATCATCCTGTCATTTTTGAGATTGCACCCAAGTGCTACATTTTGGACTCTTTTGTTGATTATGAGGGCTAATCCATTTCTTTTAAGGGGTTCTTGCCCACAGTAGTAAATATAATGGTCATCTGAATTAAACTCACCCATTCCAGTCCGTTTTAGTTCACTGATTCCTAAAATGTTGATGTTCACTTTTGCCATCTCCTGTTTGACCATTTCTAATTTGCCTTGATTCATGAGCCTAACATTCCAGGTTCCTATGCAATAGTGCTTACAGCTTTGGACTTTCACCATCACCAGTCACATCCACAACTAGGCATTGTTTTTGCTTTGGCTCCGTCTCTTCATTCTTTCTGGAGTTATTCCTCCACTCTTCTCCAGTAGCATATTGGCCATCTACCAACCTGGGGAGTTCATCTTTCAGTGTCTTATCTTTTTGCTTTTCATATTGTTCATGAGGTTCTCAAGGCAGGAATACTGAAGTGATTTGCCATTCCTTTTCCAGTGAGCCACGTTTTGTTAGAACTCTCTATCATGACCCTGCTATCTTGAGTGGCCTTATACAGCATGGCTCATAGTTTCACTGATTTAGACAAGGCTGTGGTCCATGTGATCAGTTTGATTAGTTTTCTGTGATTGTGGTTTTCATTCTGTCTGTCCTTCAGGATGAGGATAAGAGGCTTATGGATGCTTCCTGATGGGTGAGACTGACTGTGGGGGAAACTGGGTCTTGTTCCGATGGTTGGGGCCATAGTCAGTAAATTTTTAATTCAACTTTCTGTTAATGAGTGGAGCTGTGTTTGCTCCCTCCTGTTTGACCTGAGGCCAAACTATGGTGGAGGTAATGAAGATAATGGCGACCTCCTTTAACAGGTCCTGTGCACACACTGCCACACTCAGTGCCCTCATCCCTCCAGCAGACCAATGCAGACCCACACCTCCACCAGAGACTCCTAGACACTCACAGGTGAGTCAGGGTCAGCCTCTTGTGGGTTCATTGCTCCTTTCTCCTGGGTCCTGGTACACACAAGGTTTTGTTTGTGCCCCTCCAAGAGTCTGTTTCCCCAGTCTTGTGTAAGTTCTGCAATCAAACCCCACTGCCCTCCAAAGTCAAACTCTCTGGGGGTTCTCAGTCCCTTTGCCAGATCCCCAGGTTGGGAAATCTGTTGTGAGTCCTAGAACTTTCTAGACAATGCAGGAATTTATTTGTTAAAAATTGTTCTGCAGTTTGTGGATCATCTGCTCGATGGTTCTGTGGTGGGGTTAATGGCAACCTCCTCCAAGAGGGCTTATTCCTCAAGCTGTGTAACCCAGGTAGCTGCACCCTGAGCCCCTTCCCCTTGTGATAGGCCACTGCTGACTCATACCTCCGCAAGAAACTCAAATACAGGTCTGGCTCAGTCTCTGTGGGGTCTCTGGGTCCTGGTGTGCACGAGATTTTGTTTGAGCCCTCCAAGAGTCTCTGGTGAGTATGGGGTTTGATTTTAAATGCAATTTTGCCCCTCCTCCCATCTTTCTGGGACTTCTCCTTTGCCCTTGAATGTGAGGTATCTTTTTTTGTAGTGGGATCCAACATTCTCTTGTCAATGGTTGTTCAGCAGCGAGTTGTAATTTTGGAGTTTTCACAGGAGAAGATGAGTGCATGTCCTTCTACTCTGCCATCTTGCCTTTGCCTTGTAATGTAGCACCTTACATACCTCTGTGTGTGTGTGTGTGTGTGTGTGTGTATTTACACACACATACATATAGAGACACATACAGAGAGAGAAGAGAAGGAAAAGAAGGAGAAGGAGGTGGAAGAATGAGGAGAAGGGAGAGGAGAAAAAGAAGATGAAGAGAAAGAGAAAAAGATTTAAGTTCTACTTTATTAGCAAATTCAATTACATAAAACATTGTTTTCAACTATAGTCACCATGCTCTATTTAGGTACTCAGACTTTTTTCATCTTATAGCTGAATGTTTATATTCCTTTACCAATTTCTCCCTATATCTCCCATTCCTTAACCCCTGGTAATTAGTTTTATATTCTCTGCTTTTATGAGTTTGATGTTTTATTTTAAACTTCAAATACAGGTGATCACACAGTATATGGCTTTGTTTGGCTTGTTTCACTTAGCATACTGCTCATAAGGTCTATCCTTGTTGTTGTAAACTGCAGGACTGCCTTCTTTTTCATGCCTAAATAATATTCATACATCAGTCAGTTCAGTTCAGTCCCTCAATCATGTCCGACTCTTTGAGATCCCATGAATTGCAGCACACCAGGACTCCTTGCCCATCACCAACTCCCAGAGTTCACCCAAACTCATGTCCATCGAGTTGGTAATGCCATCCAGCCATCTAATCCTCTGTCGTCCCCTTCTCCTCCTGCCCCCAATCCCTCCCAGCATCAGGGTCTTTTCCAATGAGTCAACTCTTTGCATGAGGTGGCCAAAGTATTGGAGTTTCAATTTTAACATCAGTCCTTCCAGTGAACAGCCAGGACTGATCTCCAGTATATATACTTATGCATATATGTTTTCTACCCTGTCATCCATTGAGAGACATAAAGTTTGTTTCTACATCTTGGCTTTTGTGAATAATGCTGCAGTGAACAGGGGAATGTAGATATCTGAGATCCTGTTTTCATTTCCTTTGAAATCTCACTCACAAGTGAGATTTCTGGATCACACAATTATTTTAAATCTTTGAGAAAATGCTATATTCTTTTCCATGGAGATGGCACCAATTTACATACCCAACAATACTCAAAGAGTCCCTTATCTCCACATTCTTGCCAAAATTTGTCTTTCTATTGATAGCCATTCTAATGGGTGTGAGGTCATTTGTTGTTCAGTCACTCAGTTGTATCTGACTCTTTGCTCTCCCGTGGACTGCAGCATGCCAGGGTTCCCTCTTTTTCATCTCTCCTGGAGTTTGCTCAAACTCATGTCTGCCAGGGTCCAGCCCCAGTGGATCCAGGGTGATTTGAAGGGGAGACAGATAGGCGAGGAAAAACATTAATTTATTTATTTAGAAATATAAACTTAGATTAGGAAGAAATAGTGTAGTAGGAAAATTAAGTGGAGAAAAGATGCTGAATAACTTGGTTTACGTGGAAAACCAATAAAATCTCAGAACAAGAGATTTGCACCATCTACGTTGGGCCACTAGTGCCCGTTTGAATATCGGGGGGTGCCCCGCCTTGGTCTCCCCCTCGTGTGGATCTTAAAAGCCGGGGCAAGTAAGTAGACATGGTGAGCCTCCAAGCCCCAGATGGGAATTCAGCCTGAAATCAGAGTAAAGAGGAGACACAGGGGAAACCAGTCCTTCCTATGAATGGCCCAGCCTCTATTGTCTAGAAAGGCCTTTTATATCTTTTTGATTGTACGTAGAGATCAATGGGTAATACAAAGTTATGTGGTATCAGCAGCCCTGACTCTTATCAAAACTAGGCTTTCTCTCTGCATACTTAATTGTATACACAAGTCTTAGGTAATTTACATCATCTTCTGGCCAGAGGGCCAATTAACATTTACAGCCTTTTTTCTGATAAAGGTTTGTTAACCAAAAGGCTTATTTGTGTTGATCTTCCCAAAATCTGGTGCCACTCTCAGAAAGCACTAAATAAAGTTACATTCTTACATAGCAAAGATACAGCAATTTATAACAAGTAAAAGGAGTACCGTGATTTATAAAGAGAAAAGTAATTAACTCAAAAGTGTAGTGTTGCTAACATCAAAACTACTATATATCTTTTTCCATATCCCGATTACACTGATTAATATCCTCCCAGGTGCCTAAAAGATAAAGAATACGGAGGCCTGGCAGCAATCATTGAGTCAACAGTGAAATCCATCACCAATATGATTTTTAGCTCTTTAGAAAAGGCTCTGTATCTTCAAGATGCTTTAAGCTTTGTGCCTCTTGCAGTTGGGGGAGCTGTAAGCAATTCACAAGATGTAAGAAGTCCAGGGGAACCTGTTAGGCAAGGTAGAGAGTTATCAGAGGGAGTTTGAACGGAAACATCCCTTTCAAATGCAGAAGACTAAAGCCCTGAGTTAACTTTTTCCAGAGAGTGTCAGAAGAGTGGAAAAGTACAATACAATAAGGTAGGCAGATTCTGGTTTTGGGGGTACATGCTCAGGAAATACCAGTGGGAAACCCTGAGGCCTGACTCACTTTGCCCATCAGGCCTCTGCCGCATGGCCTTGTGAAGGGTGGGATTCCTCACGCTGGCTCCTGGCACATGTCCATTGAGTCAATAATGCCATCCAACCATCTCATCCTTTGTCACCCCTTTCTCCTCCTTCCCTCAGTCTTTCCCAGCAATAGGGGCTTTTCTGATGAGTGGGCTCTTCACATCAGGTGGCGAAAGTATTGGAGCATCAGCTTCTGCATCACTCCTTCCCATGAATATTCAGGATTGATTTCCTTTAGGATTGACTGGTTTGACACCCTTGCTGTCAAATCTCACTATAATATTTATTTGCAATTCCCTGATATTGGACGCATTTTCATGTATCTGTTGGACATCAATATATCTTCTTTGGAAAAATGTTCATAAAATCATATGCCCATTTTTAAATCAAATGTTTCTGTTTTTTGCTATTGAGTTGTGTGAGTTCTTTATATTTATTTTCAATATGAACCCCTTATTATATATATGATGTGCATATATTTCTTCTTGTTTCACAGGTTGCCTTTTCATTATGTTGGTAGTTTTCTTTGCAGTAAAGAAGCTTTTTAGTATGAGGTGGCCTAACTTGTTTACTTTTCCTTTTACTACCTTTGCTGTTGGTTTCAAGCCCCCAAAAATCATTGCCAAGACTAAGGTCAAGTAACTTGGCCCTTTGTGTTTTTCTGGGAGTTTTACAATTTCAGGTCTTAAATATAAACCTTTAGTCCATTTGGAGTTGGTTTTTGTGTATAAGATAAGGGTGGAGAAGGAAATAGCTACCCACTCCATTATTCTTGCTTCGGAAATCCCATAGACAGAGGAGCCTGGCAGGCTAGTGTCCATGGGTTGCAAAAGAGTCAGACCCAACTTAGGAACTAAACAACATCAATAAGATAGATGATCAGTTTTATTCTTTTGCATGTGGCTGTCAGGTTTCCCCAAATCATTTATTAGAGACTATCATTTCCTCATGGTACATTCTTAGGTCCCTTGTTGTATCAATTGAACATATATCCATGGGTTTCTTTGTAAGCTGTCTGTTTTCTTCCATTGATCTATGAGTCTGCTGTTATGCAATAAATTTAATGTTCCCATGGGAGGAGGTGAATTCAGGAGGCTCTTATCTCCTTCTTGGACCAGATTCTGTCTATAGCTGGTTTTAAACTCAGATTTTAGACAAAGGGGTAAGAAAAGAAGTTCTAACTTGCATGGAGTCCAGAGAATTGAATAAAAGTGGGCTTGAAGCCAAAACTCCAAAGGCAAATATTTAAATATGTGCCCACCAATGTGCGTAGGAACTGGGAACGGGAATGTGGGAGTTGGAGAGTAAGCCTGGTGAAATGACTGCTGCTGGATGGAAGTAGCCTGAGGGGACAGGAATGAGGAGACCTGAAACTCAGAATGCTTGTGGAGGAAACCTGGACTGCCATAGAAATAAGGCCCCATTAAAAACCTATGAGTATCTCAATATATGCAAAAAAGCTTTTGATAAAATTCAACACCCATTTATGATAAAAACTCTCCAGAAAGTAGGCATGGAGGGAAACTACCTCAACATAATAAATATCATATACAAAAACCCACAGCAAACATTATTCTCATTGAGAAAAAGGAAAAGCACTTTATCTGAGATCAGGAAGAAGACAAGATGTCAATTCTCCCCACTATTATTGGATAAAGTTTCAGAAGTCCTAACCACAGCGACCAGAGGAAAAAAATAAAAAGAATCCAAATCGGAAAAGAAGTAAAATTGTCACTGTTTGTAGATAACTTGATACTATACATAGAAAATCCTAAAGAAGCCACCAGAGAACTACTAGAATTTATCAATGAATTTGGGGAAATTACAGGTTAAAAAATCAATACACAGAAATCTCTTGAACTCCTATACACTAATAATGAAAAATTAGAAATTTCTAGGAAATTAAGGAAACCATTCCATTAACCATCACAATAAAAGGAATAAAACACTTAGAAGTAAACCTACCTAAAGGGACAAAAGACTTGTACTCAGAAAACACTGATGAAAGAAATCAAAGATGACACAAACAGATGGAGAAATACACCATCTTCTTGACTTGGAAAAATAAACATCATGAAATTGCTGAAGAGGGTGTGGAGAACAAAGAACCCTCTTACACTGTTGGTGGGGACATAAACTGATAGAGCCACTACAGAGAACAGGATGGAGGTTCTTTAAGCAACTATAAATAGAACTACCATATGACCCAGAGATCCTACTGTTGGGCATATATCCAGAGAAAACCATAATTCAAAAATATACATGTACCCCAATGTTCATTGCAGTACTATTTACAATGGTTAAGACATGGAACCAACCTAAATGTCCAAGAGAAGAATGGATAAAGAAGATATGGTACATACATAAAATGGAAGCTTACTCAGCCATGAAAAAGAACAAAATTGTGCAATTTATAGAGACTTGGATAAACCTAGAGACTGTCATATAAGGTGAAGTAGTCAGAAAGAGAAAAACAAATATATGGTAACATATATATGTGGAATCTAGAAAAATGGTATAGATGATCTTATTTGCAAATCAGAAGTAGAGACTCAGACATGGAGAAAAAAATGTATGAATACCAAGGGGAAAGGGAGTGGGATGAATTAGGAGATTGGGATCTACACAAACCCACTGCTATCTATAAAATAGGAACTAATAAGAACCCATTGTGTAGCACAGGAAGCTCTCCTCAGGGATCTGCAGTGATAGAAATGGGAAGAAAAAAAAAAAGTGTATTTATGTATTTGTATGGGCTTCCCTGAAAGCTCAGTTGGAAAAAAAATCTGCCTGCAATGCAGGAGACCCAGTTAGATTCCTGAGGTGGGAAGATTCGCTGGAGAAGGCATAGGCTACCCACTCCAGTATTCTTGGGCTTCTCTGGTGGCTCAGCTGGTAAAGAATCCACCTGCAATGCAGGAGACCTCAGTTATATCCCAGGTTGGGAAGATGCCCTGGAGAAGGGAAAGGCTACCCACACCAGTATTCTGGCCTGGAGAATTCCATGGACTGTGTAGTCCATTGGGTCACAAGGAGTCGATCATGACTGAGCTTTCATGTATTTGCATAACTGATTCATTTTGTTATACAGCATAAATTAACTCAACATTGTAAAGCAACTACATTCCAATACATTTTAGAAAATTTTTCCAAAGTATCCTTATAAAAATCAAAGTGAAAGAGACCACATTTGCTGAACACTCACATAGCTCACATAGAACTTGCCTCCCTGTTCCCTTAGCCTCAAACTCTCTAGTCTGTTCATTCAAATCAATTAAAGCTGAACATCTACATCCATAGAAAGGCTTCTATCTTTCCAAAGATTTATAAATACCTTACTGTCACACACCTTAAGACCTCAGGGCTCCAGAGTCTGATTCTCAGGATTCACCAATCATGGGGGACAGAGCCAACCATACCCAGCACCTACAATTTTCATTCCCAGTTTGACATGTAGAGGCAAGTGATTTTATTTTTCCTAATTCTGGGCTAAGTGCAGCTACCACTTTGGAACCTTAGGGAAGCAGACTCAGATGTCTACTATAGGCCTTACAGCCTAAGGATGTTCACCTACAAAATGGAATTAACAATATCGCCTACATCATAGGGCTTTTGTGAGGATGTAATGATTATTTATAAGTGTCTAGCACAGGACTAAACATAATGTATGTATGCAGTAACTGTATTTTTTCTAACACTTATTATTCTCAAGTGCCAAAGAGACTGGTAGAAGAATCTCACTTCTAAATCCTTTACAAAAAGCCTCTAACTGCAGCCTAAAGCCACTAGTTTGCTGCCAATTATTCTGTTGAATTTTCTTCCCAAGAGATATTCATTTATTCAGATCCCTCAAATGAGAGTCAATCTTTCCCCGTTAGCAAATACATGTCATACTTTCTACAGTTCTCTTCCTGAGCCTATGACATACATTATTATTCAAACACAAAATTCTTCCTTCAGAGCCTGCAGGCAGCTGCAAAATCTAGCTCAGTAGGGCTCTGAGAAGCCCTGTCTCATCCTGGATCCTCTGGAGATGAGGCAGCTGTACCACAGAGTTGTCCCGTGAGGGCTTTTAATTCAGCCAGAGCCTTGCAGAGAAAGGCTTCAGGTCATCATTTCAGAAAAGTTTGGGAGACATTGCAGAACAACCTGATTTTTAATTACCAAACTTGTAAGAGGGATAGGTTTAGATTTCTTGAGATCCCCAGAAATAGCATTACAATTTCCCTTCATTTGGAACAAATGAAGGATATAAATTCTTCACACAAACCCTAAGAAAATGTTGTCAACTGCAGGCCAGTCCTACCCACTCCTCTCTGAACTGCCCCACTCACCAACTAGCTGGATCAATACAGGGTCCTAAGCCATTACCCCAACTCAAGGAAGTGACAACCTTTACAGGTACCTCTTATTTAGTCTATGTCCTCAAAGATACCTGCACCTTAGTGTTATAAAAGGAGCACCCAAGACTAGTTACTCCAAATTCTCTTAAATATTCTGAAAGTTGTTAAAAATCAAGAATGAGTTAGACCTGAGTTCACATCCCTGCCCTATCATTTACTAACTGAATCTTGGTGAAGCTCAACTTTGTAAAAAAATGGAAATGTATTCTAACAATATTGTCATACTGCTATGCCCAAGTCGCGAAATCTCCCACTGACCACCAGGGAGCCGATATCCGATGCAAAAACAAGAGAGTCTTTATTACCAAGCTCGAGCTGGGGCTCCCCCTTTACTGACACAGCAGCTGTAGGGAGCAGCCCTGGGCTTTGGATTACATTGCTTATATAGGGAGTATACACGGGGAAAAAAAAGGATTTCTAGGTAGGGGGACTCCTGATTGGTCACTTTCTTTCGAAGGGTTGTGTGTTGGTTCTTGATTGGTCCCTATTGTCTAGGTAGACCACGAGTTCCTGAGCGTTAAGTCAGAGATTCTGGTCTGGGGTCCAATTGGCTCGTGGGCAGTGGGGTGAGGTTAGGGGGATTTCCAAAGGCTCTTTTCCCAGAACCTTACAAAATGGAGTTTTTCTTTTTAACAAAATGGAGTAGCTTAGTCTTCAATATCAACAATATCTAATGTATAAGGTTGTCAAGATTACATTTTTTTATTTATAGGTTATATTTATATAATATAGTCCCTGATATTAGTGACTTTTTAACTCAGAAAAGAAATAAAACAAAAGGTTCACCATAGAACTGAATACACAATTAATCTGATTAAAATAACTGGTACATGTGTGTGTGCTCAGTCGTGTCTGACTTTTGTGACCCTATGGGCTGTGCATCAGGTTCCTCTGTCTGCAGAATTTCCCAGGCAAGAAATACTGGTGTGAGTTGTCATTTCCTACTAAGTCCCAAAAGAATAAAAGAAATTGAAAATTACCCCTAAATTTAAACAAGCTTCCATGGTTACAATGCAAATGATGAACAGTACAAGAAAAGGGTGAGAACTCCCACTTTGAAAGCACAAGCTCTGCCCAGGTCCTGGTCAACATACTTGTCAGACTAGTGAAAGGTTGCTGCTGCAAGCTGTGTGTTACACCAGAATTTGTGACCTCTGGAAGAAAAGATTTTGATCCAGGGTCAGAGATGAGGCTTGACTCCTTGGAGCTTTTTGTGTAGCAAAGTTTTATTAAAGTATAATAGAGATAGGGAAACTTCTGACATAGACATCAGAAGGGGACAGAAAGAGTGCCCCTTGCTAGTTTTTAGCAAGGTGTTTTATGTCGTTTAGAAAGCTATTACTCAGATAAAGAAAGACACATCAAGGCTGAGGGAGTTTCTCAGGCCCCTCTCCCACAGTATGCACTTTTGAGATAGGAGTGCACAAGGTGTGTCATCCCCCAGCCATAAAACAATTGACAGGGATACTGGTTTGTTGAGCCATTATCAGCCCAAGATTTGAGAAAAGAAAAGAAGTTAGTCTTAGGTGGAACCTTTTGAAGAAAGGCAAATTCCAAAGCAAATACATAGTTTCATTAACATAAGAAAAAAACAGTTGGTTAACTCAAGGCAGAACCAGGTGTCCTCAACACAGAATTTTTAAAACCCTCTTTTAGTTTTTTGAGAGAGGGGGAAAAACATCTGCCACTTGCAGTTTATTTCCTCCTGCCACTTGGGGACCTCTGGCCTTTCTGCCTGTTACCCTCTCACTAGGATATTCTTTGGAGTGAGATGTAATATCTCTTCAGTTTCCTTTCTCTGTTGTCTTCTGGATCCTACAGCTGAGGCCTGTGTATGCCTCCCTGCTGATTATAGTTTCTTGATCAATCCTAGGAGAATTGAGATATTTGAAGACCTTTAGCTCAATTCTCTGGGAGGTGGCATCTAGTGAGTCTTGCTCTTTATCTAGATCTAAGTTTTGGTTTACTTTTTTCCTGAGATGTACAGCACCTCTCTTGTACCTAAATTCCTGTTTCATTTCTTGTAGGAGCTTCTCAGAATCTTTAGGTTTAAAACTTTTCATAGTTTTCAAATCCCCTCCCAAGGACTAGAGTCTGAATGACTGCATAGAAAACTCCCCAAATTGAACATCAAATTGTCTTTTGATATGAATGAGAAAAATATTGAATTGTTAAGCTATTGAAATTTTAATGCTGTTTGCTACTGCACTTAGCCTAAGACATATTTTCCAGTGGAAATAGAAGGAAAGTGGACAGCAGTTTGAAAATCAGGAAAGTACTGTGGTATAGGAAAGACATTTGCAAAAATCTGTTACCAAAAATAATTTGGTAGGCAGACCTTGTGCTTACTGAATTGTAACTCTAGGGAAAGAGGTTAGAAAACAATGTTAGTAGATACGAACTAGTGTTGTCCACATTTGACAGGTTATTGGAAGTGGTCAAACAGGAGATGGCAAGAATGAACGTTGACATTCTAGGAATAAACGAACTAAAATGGACTGGAATGGGTGAATTTAACTCAGATGACCATTATATCTACTATCTACTACTGTGGGCAGGAATCCCTTAGAAGAAATGTAGTAGCCATCATGGTCAACAAAAGAGTCTGAAATGTAGTACTTAGATGCAATCTCAAAAACAACAGAAGGATCTCTGTTCGTTTCCAGGCAAACCATTCAATATCACAGTAATCCAAGTCTATGCCCTGACCAGTAATGTTGAAGAAGCTGAAGCTGAACAGTTCTATGCAGACCTATAAGACCTTTTAGAACTAACACGCAAAAAAGATGTCCTTTTCATTATAGGGGACTGGAATGCAAAAGCAGGAAGTCAAGAAACACCAGGAGTAACAGGCAAATATGGCCTTGGAATACGGAATAAAGCAGGGCAAAGGCTAATAGAATTTTGCCAAGAGAATGCACTGGTCATAGCAAACACCCTCTTTCAACAACACAAGAGAAGACTCTACACATGGACATCACCAGATGGTCAACACTGAAATCAGATTAATTATATTCTTTGCAGCCAAAGATGGAGAAGCTCTATACAGTCAACAAAAACAAGACCAGGAGCTGACTATGGCTCAGATCATGAACTTCTTATTGCAAAATTCAAATTTAAATTGAAGAAAGTAGGGAAAACCACTAGACCATTCAGGTATGACCTAAATCAAATCCCTTATGATTATACAGTGGAAATGAGAAATAGATTTACGAGACTAGATCTGATAGAGTGCCTGATGAACTATGGACTGAGGTCCGTGACATTGTATGGGAGACAGGGATCAAGACCATCCCCATGGAAAAGAAATGCAAAAAGCAAAATGGCTAACTGGGAAATTCTTACAAATAGCTGAGAAAAGAAAAGAAGTGAAAAGCAAAGGAGAAAAGCTAAGATATAAGCATCTGAATACAGAGTTCCAAAGAATAGCAAGAAGAGATAAGAAAGCCTTCCTCAGCGATCAATGGCAAGAAATAGAGGAAAACAACAGAATGGGAAAGACTACAGATCTCTTCAAGAAAATTAGAGATACCAAAAGAACATTTCATGCAAAGATGGGCTCAATAAGAAATGGTATGGACCTAATAGAAGCAGAAGATATTAAGAAGAGGTGGCAAGAATACACGGAAGAACTGTACAAAAACGACCTTCACAACCAAGATAATCACGATGGTGTGATCACTCACCTAGAGCCAGACATCTTGGAATGTGAAGTCAAGTGGGCCTTAGAAAACATCACTACAAACAAAGCTACTGGAGGTGATGAAATTCCAGTTGAGCTATTTCAAACACTGAAAGATGATGCTGTGAAAGTGCTGCACTCAATATGCCAGCAAATTTGGAAAACTCAGCGGTGGCCACAGGACTGGAAAAGGTCAGTTTTCATTCCAGTCCCAAAGAAAGGCAATGCCGAAGAATGCTCCAACCACCATACAATTGCACTCATCTCATATGCTAGTAAAGTAATGCTCTAAATTCTCCAAGCCAGGCTTCAGCAATACATGAACCATGAACTTCCAGATGTTCAAGCTGGTTTTAGAAAAGGAGAGGAACCAGAGATCAAATTGCCAACATCCACTGGATCATGGAAAAAGCAAGAGAGTTCCAGAAAAACATCTCTTTCTGCTTTATTGACTATGCCAAAGCTTTTGACTGTGTGGATCACCATAAACTGTGGAAAATTCTGAAAGAGATGGGAATACCAGACCACCTGACCTGCCTCTTGAGAAACATATATGCAGGTCAGGAAGCAACAGTTAGAACTGGACACGAAACAACAGACTGGTTCCAAATAGGAAAAGGAGTACGTCAAGGCTGTATATTGTCACCCTGCTTATTTAACTTCTATGCAGAGTACATAATGAGAAACGCTGGGCTGAAAGAGACACAAGCTGGATCAAGATTGCCAGGAGAAATATCAATAATCTCAGATATGCAGATGACACTATGCTTATGGCAGAAAGTGAAGAGGAACTAAAAAGCCTCTTGATGGAAGTGAAAGAGGAGAGCGAAAAAGTTGGTTTAAAGCTCAACATTCAAAAGCGAACATCATGGCATCTGGTCCCATCACTTCATGGGAAATAGATGGGGAAACAGTGGAAACAGTGTCAGACTTTATTTGTTGGGCTCCAAATCACTGCAGATGATGATTGCGGCCATGAAATTAAAAGACGCTTACTCCTTGAAAGAAAAGTTATGATCAACCTAGATAGCATATTGAAAAGCAGAGACATTTCTTTGAACTGTGGTGTTGGAGAAGACTCTTGAGAGTCCCTTGGACTGCAAGGAGATCCAACCAGTCCATTCTGAAGGAGATCAACCCTGGGATTTCTTTGGAAGGAATGATGCTAAAGCTGAAACTCCAGTACTTTGGCCACCTCATTCGAAGAGTTGACTCATTGGAAAAGACTCTGATGCTGTGAGGGATTGGGGGTAGGGGGAAGGAGATGACAGAGGATGAAATGGCTGGATGGCATCACCAACTCGATGGACGTGGGTTTGAGTGAACTCCAGGAGATGGTGATGGACAGGGAGGCCTGGTGTGTTGCAATTCATGGGGTCACAAATGGTTGGACACGACTGAGCGACTGAACTGAACTACGAGAAAGAAGGGAGCTTTCCTGTTGGTTCAGAGGTTAAAGCATCTGCCTCCAGTGCGGAGACCTGAGTTGATCCCTGGATTGGAAAGATCCCCTGGGGAAGGGAATGGTAACCTCCTCCAGTACTCTTGCCTGTGGAATCCCATGGATGGAGGAGCCTGGTAGGCTACAGTCCATGCGGTCGCAAAGAGTTGGACATGACTGAGTGACTTCGCTTTCACTTTACAAGAAAGAAATGAGCTCAGGAAAAAACTGAACACATTATAAGTGGAAATGAGAGGCAATAGAAAATGTCTAAAAATGTGGGCCATCAAAGAGTAGGGAATATCTTTGTTTCTAGAGCCCAAAGACTAAGTGATGTGATTGAGAAAGGCTTTGAGTAACCAAACTTCTGCTGATCAAAGTGACTTAAGTCTTGCACCAGAGACCACGCTTATTTATAAGGCTTTTAGCCCACCATTATATTAAGAAATAATAATTTGAGGGACCAAGCAATAAAATCAAGCCGATTAGAGATCAATATCTGGAAAGCATCTTTGGGTATGGTAGCAGGCACATGGTACTGATTGCCAGCAAATAGACATGAAATTTTGGTCATGAGGAAATTGCATGGCACATGAAACCACACGGGTGGTCGAAGGGAGCTTGTAATTAAACAACATAAAACAATCATTTGATAGTGGGCTGACCAAACTCTGCGGCCCCAAGGAAGGAACAGCCCATTTCAGATGTGCCAATGAAGAGAAGAGATAAGGAAGAATCTCCCACAGGGTAGACTCTAACTGAATTCTGCCAAGAGAATGCACTGGGATAGAAAATATGCTTTTTCCACAACACAAGAAACAACTTTACACATGTATATCACCAAATGGTCAGTACTGAAATCAAATTGATTACATTCTTTGAAGCCAGAGATGGAGAAGCTGTGTACGGTAAGCAAAAACAAGACCTGGAGGTGACTGTGGCTCAGATCATCAGTTTCTCATGTGAAAATTCAAGCTTAAACTAAAAAAGCAGGAAAACCACTAGGACAGCAAAGTGAAAGTCACTCAATTGTGTCCAACTATTTGCGACCCCATGGACTACACAGTTCATGGAATTCTCCAGGCCAGTGGGTAACCTTTCCCTTCTCCAAGGGATCTTCTCAATCCAGGGATCGGACTGAGGTCTCCCACATTGCAAGCAGATTCTTTACCAGCATTTTACAAATTAAATCAAATCCCCTATGAATATGCAGTGGAGGTAGCAAATAGATTCAAGGGATTAGATCTAGTTAACAGTGTGCCTGAAGAACTACGGAGGGAGGTCCATGATACTGTGCAGGAGATAGCGAACAAAACCATCCCAAAGAAAAAGAAAAGCAAGAAGGCAAAGAGGCTATCTGGGCAGGTTTTACAAATAGCTGAAGAGGGAAGAGAAGGGAGAAAAGCAAGGAAGAAAGGGAAAGATATATCCAACTAAACACAGAGTTTCAAAGAACAACACGGAGAGAGAAGAAGGCTTTCTTCAATGAACAGTATATAAAACTAGAAGAAAACAACAGAAGAGGAAGGACTAGAGGTCTCGTCAGGAAAACTGGAAACACTAAGGGAACATTAGGGCTTCCCTGGTGGTGCAGAGGTTAAAGCATCTGCCTGCAATGTGGGAGACCTGGGTTCGATCCCTGGGTTGGGAAGATCCCCTGGAGAAGGAAATGGCAACCCACTCCAATATTCTTGCCTGGAAAAATCCATTCACTGAGAAGCCTGGTGGGCAAGAATCCATGGGATCACAAAGAGTCAGACAACACTGAGTGCACACATGGCAAAGTTTTAGTGGAACACATTCACATTCATTTCTGTCTTGTTTAATGCCCACTTTTATATTATAGCAGAGTGGAATTTGCAACAGAGACCATGTGTGGTACCGTCAGTTCAAACCCACTGGCTGTCTCAATGCATTCTACATCGCAATGATGCAGCTATAACAACGCCGTTTTGACAGCAATCTATATCACTGTACTGTAATTTTTTTTTTTTTTACTAACAATGCATATTGATCAGGTCAAAACTGATGGACTTTGAGAAGGGAGAAAAGATGTTGGAGGAATAGGACGTGGAGAACACTTTCTCCCTCACTACTTCATCAAAAGAACATTTCAACGCTGAGTAAATCCCACAAAACAACTTCTGATTGCTGGCAGAGGACATCAGGCATCCAGCAAAGCAGATCATTGGCTTCAAAAACAGGGAGGAATAAATATAAAAGACGAAAAAAGAGACAAAGGAGGTAGGGAGGGAGTCCGTCCCGGGAAGGGAATCCCGTCCCGGGAAGAGACTCTTAAAAGAGAGGTTTCCAAACATCAGGAAACATTCTCACAGCAGAGTCTGTGGTGAGCCCTGGAAGAACAGAGGGCAACATAACAGGAAGGAAAAATAATCAATAATAATAATAAAATAAATAATAATAAATAATTAACACCAACAGATTACGAGTTCAACAGTAAAACCCCCAGTGGATAAGCAGCGCAAACGCCTGCATCCGACAGCAGCAAGTGGGGGGTTGGGCAGGGAGGAGTGCGAGGCACCAGCGACAGTGCTTTCTAAGGATTGGGCCGTGGGAGACGTAGGCTGCAGGGCTTTTCTCGAGAATCGGGTCGTAACGTGGCCAGAATTGGGTCTGCGCGTGGCCAGACAAACTATCTTGGACTAGCAAACCAGACTGTGGGATAGCTAACACATGAAACGCTCGAACATAAGACACCGACAGGCCTGCACACAGAACAAAGGACGGATCGGGCAATAGCCGGCTGCAGACCATCCCCTCCGGTGAAAGGCAGCCAGAGCCTTAAGTGCTGGAAGGGGGCAATCACAACTCAAGAGAGATGTTACCTACTAAATTGCAAGCAGGTTTCTTTGCTAACTAAGACTTCTGGGGGGCTCTGGACAGTCATCATCCACCTGAGAAAGAGCCCCAGCAGCACTCCCAGAAAATTGGGCAGCACAGAAAGGCCAGAAATCGCAGCAATTTCCTCCCTCACTACTCGGACGTGGGAAGGGCACAAAGCTCAGGCCCAACCAAATCTGCGCCTCAGAGGGCTTCCTGAGCACTGAGCCAGAGTGGCTTAGACCGGGAGGTGCATGAAGCCTAGGGCTGGCCTCAGACGGTTATCCACGAGCAGGGGCAAGCCCAGCGCAGAGTCCAACACCACCCTCCCTGTGTCAAGACAGAAATCAGACACTGAAGAGACCAGCAAACAGAGAAAGTCAAACAGAGGGAACTGCCTTGGTAGTGACCCCACACAGCCCACAACGCCAGAGAAAGTGCCAGATATGCCTTTACTACTTTTATGATCAAATTTTTTTTTTGGGGGGTGATGTGGAAGCGTGATTTTGTTTTAAAGAATTATTTTTTTTGAAAATTTTTTTCTTCTTTTCTGTCTTTTTTCCTAAACTTTCTTAAATTTTTAAGTCCTCTATATCTCTATTTGTTATTTTTATAACCGATTATTACTTTTCAAAAAACCCTATTTTTAAAGCAAACACCGTATATAGTCTTTATGGTGGTGAAAGTTGTTGTCTTTTAATAATTCTGGAGTCTTTATTTATTTATTTATTTTTTCTCCTTCTTCTTTTCTTTAATAATTTATTTTTGAAAATCCAATCTCTACTCCGATTTTTAATCTTTGCATTTGGGTATTTGTTCCCAACTTTGTACATTTAAAAACCTAATCTTCAGTACTCAGTTTTACATGAGTGCGAGATTACTGACTTGACCACTCTCTCCTTCTTTGGACTCTCTTTTTCTCCACCAGGTGGCCTCTGTCTCCTCCCCTCCCCCTCCTCTTCTCTACCCAACTCTATAAATCTCTATGTGTTCCAGAAGGTGGAGAACACTCAGGGAACTGGTTACTGGCCAGACCTGTATCCATCCTTTTCATCTCCCTCTTTTATCCTCCTGGCCACCTCTGTCTACTTCCTCCCTCTCCTCTTCCAGGTATAACTCTGTGACCACTTCTGAGAGGTCCAGACTTTGGAGCGCACATAAGAAAGTGGTTACAGGCTAGCTTGCTCTCTCCTCTTTTGATTCCACCTCATCCCATTCCACTCACCTCTAACTACCCCCTCCCTCTTCTCTCCTCCAAGTAACTCAGTGATCCTCTAGGGGTGACCCTCAAGGTGGAGAAGTCTATCATCTTTAACCAGATGTTTTAACATTAGTGCTGTATAGATGGAGAAATCATGAGGCTATTGTAAAAATAAATCTGAAAACCAGAAACAGGAGGCTTAAGTCTGAATTCTGAGATCATCAGAGAATTCCTGAATACAGGGAACATTATCCAATAGGAGCTCATCAAACGCCTTCATACCTATACTGAAATTGAGCACCACCCAAGGGCCAACAAGTTCCAGAACAAGACACACCATGCAAATACTCCAGCAACACAAGAACAAGCCCCTGAGCTTCAATATATAGGCAGCTCAAAATACTCCAAAACCACTGACATCTCATAACCCATTACTAGACACTTCATAGCACTCCAGAGAGAAGAAATCCAGCTCCACCCACCAGAACTCCAACACAAGCCTCCCTAATCAAGAAACCTTGACAAGCCACTGATACAACCCCACACACAGTGAGGCAGCTCAATAATAAAGAGAACTCCACAAATTCCCAGAATATAGAAAGGCCACCCCTAAACGCAGCAATATAAACAAGATGAAGAGACAGAGGAATACCCAGCAGGTAAAAGAACAGGATAAATGCCCACCAAACCAAACAAAAGAGGAAGAGATAGGGAATCTACCTGAGAAAGAATTCTGAATATTGATAGTGAAAATGATCCAAAATCTTGAAATCAAAATGGAGTCACAGATAAGTAGCCTGGAGTCAGGGACTGAGAAGATGCAAGAAAGGTTTAACAAGGACCTAGAAGAAATAAAAGAGTCGACATATAATGAATAATGCAATAAATGAGATCAGAAACACTCTGGAGGCAATAAATAGTAGAATAATGGAGGCAGAAGATAGGATTAGTGAAATAGAAGATAGAATGGTAGAAATAAATGAATCAGTGAGGAAAAGAGAAAAATGAATTAAAAGAATGAGGACAACCTCAGAGACCTCCAGGACAATATGAAATGCTCCAACATTCGAATTATAGGAGTCCCAGAAGAAGAAGACAAAAAGAAAGACCATGAGAAAATACTTGAGGAGATAATAGTTGAAAACTCCTCTAAAATGGGGAAGGAAATAATCACCCAAGTCCAAGAAACCCAGAGAGTGCCAAACAGGGTAAACCCAAGGCAGAACACCCCAAGACATATACTAATCAAACTAACAAAGACCAAACACAAAGAACAAATATTAAAAGCAGCAAGGGAAAAACAACAAATAACACACAAGGGGATCCCCATAAGAATAACTGCAGATCTCTCAATAGAAACTCTTCAGGCCAGGAGGGAATGGCAAGACATACTTAAAGTGATGAAAGATAATAACCTACAGCCCAGACTACTGTACCCAGCAAGGATTGCATTCAAATATGACGGAGAAATCAACAGCTTTACAGACAAGCAAAAGCTGAGAGAATTCAGCACCACCAAAGCAGCTCTCCAACAAATGCTAAAGGATAGACTTCAGACAGGAAACACAAAAAGGGCATATAAACCCGAACCCAAAACAATAAAGTAAATGGCAACAGGAGCATACTTATCAATAACTACCTTCAATGTAAATGGGTTGAATGCCCCAACCAAAAGGCAAAGACTGACTGAATGGATACAAAAACAAGATCCCTATATATGCTGCCTACAAGAGACCCACCTCAAAACAATGGACACATACAGACTGAAAGTGAAGGGCTGGAAAAAGATATTCCATGCAAATAGAGACCAAAAGAAAGCAGGAGTAGCAATACTCATATCCGATAAAATAGACTTTAAAACAAAGACTGTGAAAAGAGACAAAGAAGGCCACTACTTAATAATTAAAGGATCAGTCCAAGAAGAAGATATAACAATTATAAATATATATGCACCCAACATAGGAGCACTGCAATATGTAAGACAAATGCTAACAAGCATGAAAGGGGAAATTAATAATAACACAGTAATAGTGGGAGACTTTAATACCCCACTCACACCTATGGACAGATCAACTAAACAGAAAAGTAACAAAGAAACGCAAACTTTAAATGATACAATAGACCAGTTAGACCTAATTGATATCTATAGGACATTTCACCCCAAAACAATGAATTTCACCTTTTTCTCAAGTGCACACGGAACCTTTTCCAGGATAGATCACATCCTGGGCCATAAATCTAACCTTGATAAATTCAAAAAAATCGAAATTATTCCAAGCATCTTCTCTGACCATAATGCACTAAGGTTAGATCTCAATTACAGGAGAAAAACTATTAAAAATTCCAACATTTGGAGGCTGAACAACACCCTTCTGAATAATCAACAAATCACAGAAGAAATTAAAAAAGAAATCAAAATATGCATAGAAACGAATGAAAATGAAAACACAACTACACAAAACCTGTGGGACACTATAAAAGCAGTCCTAAGAGGAAAGTTCATAGCAATACAGGCATATCTCAAGAAACAAGAAAAAAGTCAAATAAGTAACTTAACTCTACACCTAAAGCACCTAGAGAAGGAAGAAATAGAGAACCCCAGAGTTAGTAGAAGGAATGAAATCTTAAAAATTAGGGCAGAAATAAATGCAAAAGAAACAAAAGAGACCATAGCAAAAATCAACAAAGCCAAAAGCTGGTTCTTTGAAAGGATAAATAAAATTGACAAACCATTAGCCAGACTCATCAAGAAACAAAGAGAAAAAAAAATCAAATCAATAAAATTAGAAATGAAAATGGAGAGATCATGACAGACAACACAGAAATACAATGAATCATGAGACTACTATCAGCAATTATATGCCAATAAAATGGACAACTTGGAAGAAATGGACAAATTCTTAGAAAAGTACAACTTTCCAGAACTGAACCAGGAAGAAATAGAAAATCTTAACAAACCCATCACAAGCATGGAAATTGAAACTGTAATCAGAAATCTTCCAGCAAACAAAAGCCCAGGTCCAGACAGCTTCACAGCTGAATTGTACCAAAAATTTCGAGAAGAGCTAACACCTACCTTACTGAAACTATTCTAGAAAATTGCATAGGCAGGTAAACTTCCAAACCCATTCTATGAGGCCACCATCACCCTCATACCAAAACCTGACAAAGACACCAAAAAAAAGAAAACTACAGGCCAATATCACTGATGAACATAGATGCAAAATTCTTAACAAAATTCTAGCAAATAGAATCCAACAACACATTAAAAAGATCATACACCATGACCAAGCGGGCTTTGTCCCAGGGATGCAAGGATTCTTCAATATCTGCAAATCAATCAATGTAATTCATCACATTAACAAAATGAAAAATAAAAATCATATGATTATCTCAATAGATGCAGAGAAGGCCTTTGACAAAATTCAACATCCATTTATGATAAAAACTCTCCAGAAAGCAGGAATAGAAGGAACATGCCTCAACAAAATAAAAGCTATATATGACAAACCCACAGCAAACATTATCCTCAATGGTGAAAAATTGAAAGCATTTCCCCTAAAGTCAGGAACAAGACAAGGGTGCCCACTTTCACCACTACTATTCAATATAGTTCTGGAAGTTTTGGCCACAGCAATCAGAGCACAAAAAGAAATACAAGGAATCCAAATTGGAAAAGAAGAAGTAAAACTCTCACTGTTTGCAGACGACACAATCCTCTACATAGAAAATCCTAAAGACTCAACCAGAAAACTACTAGAGCTAATCAATGAATGTAGTAAAGTTGCAGGATATAAAATCAACACTCAGAAATCCCTTGCATTCCTATACACTAATAATGAGAAAGTAGAAAAAGAAGTTAAGGAAACAATTCCATTCACCATTGCGACGAAAAGAATAAAATACTTAAGAATATACCTACCTAAAGAAACTAAAGACCTACATATCGAAAACTATAAAACACTGGTGAAAGAAATCAAAGAGGACACTAATAGATGGAGAAATATACCATGTTCATGGATCGGAAGAGTCAATATAGTGAAAATGAGTATACTTACTCCAAAGATTCAATGCAATCCCTATCAAGCTACCAGCAGTATTTTTCACAGAACTAGAACAAATAATCTCAAGATTTGTATGGAAATACAAAAAACCTCGAATAGCAAAAGCAATCTTGAGAAAGAAGAATGGAACTGGAGGAATCAGCTTGCCTGACTTCAGGCTCTACTACAAAGCTACAGTCATTAAGACAGTATGGTACTGGCACAAAGACAGAAATATAGATCAATGGAACAAAATAGAAAGCCCAGAGATAAATCCACACACCTATGGACACCTTATCTTCGACAAAAGAGGCAAGAATATACAATGGAGGAAAGACAATCTCTTTAACAAGTGGTGCTGGGAAAACTTGTTAACCACTTGTAAAAGAATGAAACTAGATCACTTTCTAACACCATACACAAAAATAAACTCAAAATGGATTAAAGATCTAAATGTAAGACCAGAAACTATAAAACTCCTAGAGGAGAACATAGGCAAAATACTCTCTGACATAAATCACAGCAGGATCCTCTATGATCCACCTCCCAGTATACTGGAAATAAAAGCAAAAATAAACAAATAGGATCTAATTAAAATTAAAAGCTTCTGCACAACACAGGAAACTATAAGCAAGGTGAAAAGACAGCCTTCTGAATGGGAGAAAACAATAGCAAATGAAGCAACTGACAAACAATCTCAAAAATATACAAGCAACCTATGCAGCTCAACTCCAGAAAAATAAACGATCCAATCAAAAAATGGGCCAAAGAACTAAATAGGCATTTCTCCAAAGAAGACATACGATGGCTAACAAACACATGAAAAGATGCTCAGCATCACTCATTATCAGAGAAATGCAAATCAAGACCACAATGAGGTACCATTTCACACCAGTCAGAATGGCTGCGATCCAAAAGTCTACAAGCAATAAATGCTGGAGAGGGTGTGGAGAAAAGGGAACCCTCTTACACTGTTGGTGGGAATGCAAACTAGTACAGTCACTATGGAAAACAGTGTGTAGATTCCTTAAAAGTTTGCAACTAGAACTGCCTTATGACCCAGCAATCCCACTGCTGGGCATACACACCGAGGAAACCAGAATTGAAAGAGACACACGTACCCCAATGTTCATTGCAGCATTGTTTATAATTGCCAGGACATGGAAACAACCTAGATGTCCATCAGCAGATGAATGGATAAGAAAACTGTGGTACATTTACACAATGGAGTATTACTCAGCCCTTAAAAAGAATAAATTTGACTCAGTTCTAATGAGATGGATGAAACTGGAGCCGATTATACAGAGTGAAGTAAGCCAGAAAGAAAAACACCAATACAGTATACTGACACATATATATGGAATTTAGAAAGATAGTAATGATGACCCTGTATGTGAGACGACAAAAGAGACACAGAGGTATAGAATGGACTTTTGGCCTCTGAGGGAGAGGGAGAGGGTGGGATGATTTGGGAGAATGGCATTGAAATAGGTATGCTATCACATAAGAAACGAAGTGCCAGTCTATGTTCAGTACAGGATGCAGGATGCTTGGGGCTGGTGCACGGGATGATCCAGGGAGATGATGTGGGGTGGGAGGTGGGAAGGGGCTTTGACATTGGAAGATCGTGTACACCTGTGGCTGATTCATGTCAATGTATGGCAAAACAAATACAGTATTGTAACGTAGAATAAAGTATTAAAAAAATTAAAAAAATTAAAAAATAAACTGATGGACTTCATATGGTACATGTTTAAGGCAAAGTGGAGTGTGGATTATTTTGTTATCAAATTAGGTGCCAAAGCATTGTGTATTTTCCCAATGACCTTTTAGTTGGGTAGGCAAAGTAATCCCTACCCTCAAACCCCAGATGTGAAGTGAAAGTCATTCAGTCGGGTCCGACTCTTTGCAACCCCATGAACTATAAAGCGCATGGAATTCTCCAGGCCAGAATATTGGAATGGGTAGCCTTTCCCTTCTCCAGGGGATCTTCTCAATCCAGGTATCCAACCCAGGTCTCCCACATTGCAGGCAGATTCTTTATCACCTGAGCCATAAGGGAAGCCCAAGAATACTGGAGGGGGTAGCCTATCCCTTCTCCAGGGGGTAGCCTATCCCTTCTCCAGTGGATCTTCTTGATCCAGGAATAGAACCAGGGTATCCTGCTTTGCAGGCAAATTCTTCACCACCTGAGCTGCCAGGGAAGTCAAACCCTGGATATCCATACCCTAATCCCTGGAATGAGTGAATTTCTTATTTACATGTCAAAAGAAACTTTGTATACATAAAGTGAAAATATTAAGGAAAAAAAGGACTTTGCAGATGCAACTAATTTAAGTGTCTTACAATAGGTAATTTAAAATTAAATCTCTATTCAAGAATTATTTATAAATGTTCAGATTAACAGCATTTTGTACATCAAATCAAGGGCACAACAGTGTGGATAAATCCTGTCAGAAAAACAATACTCTTTGTAAACAAGGGAACTGCATGTTTATAAGCCAGTCTTGAGTTGCATGACTGATACCTTGTATCACAATGAGTAACTTTTTTCTTTTGTTTTTGCAAATATATACACACATCAGCAAATCAGGGTCCCTGGGAGAGTCCCTTGGGATGCAACAGTGTAAGCAAAATAGATTACTGTTAACGCTTTAACAGAATGCACCAAACTGCCTAGGATTCTCATTTTAAAAAGCAGAAATCACTTGCATTTCTATATAACAATGAAATTGTTGCATTTCTATTTTTCTAGCAATGAAAAATCAGAAAGAGAAATTAAAGAATCAATCTCATTCACCATTGCAACAAAAGGAATTAAATATCTAGGAATAAACTTACCTAAGGAGACCAAAAAACTGTACACAGAAAATTATAAGACACTAATGAAAGAAATCAAAGTTAACATAAACAGATGGAGAGATACTCTATGTTCCTGGGTAGGAAGAATCAATATTGTGAAAATTACTATACTACCAAATGCAATCTACAGATTCAACACAATCCCTATCAAATTACCAATGGCATTTTTCACAGAACTAGAACAAAAAATTTTACCATTCATATGGACACACAAAAGACCCAGAATAACCAAGCAGTTTTGAGAAAGAAGAATGGAGAAAGAGAAATCAATCTTTCTGATTTCAGATTATACTACAAAGCAATAGTAATCAAGACAGTAATGTACTGGCACAGAAAAACAGAAATATAGAAAACCCATGTTCCTATGGGTATCTTATTTTTGACAAAGGAGGCAAGAATACACAATGGGGCAAAGATAGCCTTTTCAATAAATGGTGCTGGGAAAATTGGACAGCTATGGGTAAAAGAATGAAATTAGAACACTTCCTAACACCATACACAAAGATAAATACAAAATGGATTAAAGACCTAAATGGAAGACCAGAAACTATGAAACACTTAGAGGAAACCATAGGTAGAACACTTGATGACATAAATCAAAGCAAGATCCTCTGTGACCCGCCTCCTAGAGTAATGGAAATAAAAACAAAAGTAAACAAGTGGGACCTGATTAAACTTAAAAGCTTTTGCACAGCAAAGGAAACTATAAACAAGGTGAAAAGACAATCCTCAGAATGGGAGAAAAAAATAGCAAATGAAATAACTGACAAAGGATTAATTTCCAAAATATACAAACAGCTCATACAACTCAATGCCAAAAACAAACTCAACCAAAAAGTGGGAAGAAGACCTAAACAGACATTTCTCCAAAGAAGACATATAGATGGCTAACAAACACATGAAAATATGCTCAACATCGCCCATTATTAGAGAAATGCAAATCAAAATGACAATGAGATTATCACCTCACACTGGTCAGAACGGCCATCATCAAAAAGTCTACAAACAATTTAAATGCTGGGAAGAGTGTGGAGAAAAAGGGAACACTTTTGCACTGTTTGTAGGAATGTAAACTGATACAGCCACTATGGAAGATGGTATGGAGATTCCTTAAAACACTAGGAATAAAACCACCATATGACCCAGCAATCCCATCCTAGGCATAAACCCTGAGGAACCAAAAATTGAAAAAAGTCACATGTATCCCATTGTTCATTGCAACACTATTTATGATAGCTAGAACATGGAAGTAATCTAGATGTCCATCGACAGATGAATGGATAAAGAAGTTGCGGTACACATACACAATGGAATCAGCCATAAAATGGAATGCATTTGAGTCAGTTCTAATGAGGTGGATGAACCTAGAATCTATTATACAGAGAGAAGTAAGTCAGAAAGTGAAAGATAAATATGTATTCTAACACATATATATGGAATCTAGAAAAATGGTACTGAAGAATTTATTTTCAGGGCAGCAATGGAGAAACAGACATGGAGAATAGATTTATGGACATGGGGAGAGGGGAGGAGGGGGCGAGATGTATGGAAAGAGTAGCATGGAAACTTACATTGCCATATGTAAAATAGATAGCCAATGGGAATTTGTTGTATGGCTCAGGAAACTCAAACAGGGGCTCTGTATCAACCTAGAGGGGTGGGATGGGGAGGTGATGGGAGGGAGGTTCAAAGGGGAGTGGATACATGTATACCTATGGCTGATTCATGTTGAGGTTTGACAGAAAACAATAAAATTCTATAAAACAATTATCCTTCAATAAAAAATAATTTTTTTAAGACAGTTAAATGCAAAGATAGAAATGAGTGCACAAATTAATCAAATCTTATTTTCTGCACATCCCACATTTGGGTTTTATTTAACATTAACTCTACAATTTCACCTTATTACTATCTGCATGTTTGCAACCCAGAAAGATATATTTCTTGCTTTGGTATCTGTAAAAAGGCATTTTAGATGTATAATTTAAACACTGCAGCTGAGCTGAGGTTTACCTGTCCTAATTCAAACAACTCTCAATTCCCAGCCTGAAACATGAAGTCAATTAGAAATCAGTGAACAGAAGCAGAGAACTTGTTAAAATATAAGTTTATTGTCTTAAGAAATAAGATTGCTTCCTTTGCAATGTAGTATTCTCTCAGTGGCCAAATCACCTAGTACAAAGTAATAACTTACTTTGTATCAATACAAACACTGAAGCACCATTAGAAACACTTTCCTTTTTACAAAACAATTTATGCCAATTTTATGATGTAAAATAGCCTCTCATACTAAGAACACTAAAAGTATCTTAAATTATTTCCCTGTAGTGTTAAAAACGCACAGTTTAAAATCCCTTAATGGAAGACCTGCAGTAGTTCTGGCTGTCTGGTTCAGAATCTCATTATTCTAAACAGACACTGAGCCCATTATTATCCTAGTGGTTCTAAGGTAATCACAATGGCCCTTATTAAAGGGGAGGCAAGACAGTCAGTCAGAGGAGGAAATGGAATGATGGGAGTAAATGCTGGAGTAATGGAATTACTGGCTGAGGCCATGAGCCAGGACTCCTCTAGAGGCTGTGAAGGTCTGCCTACAATGCAGGAGACCCTGGATTGCAGGTCTAGGGTCTTCTGCAATCCTGCAATGCAGGTTCAATCTCTGGGTCAGAAAGATCCCCTGGAGAAGGGAATGGCAACCCACTCCAGTATTCTTGCCTGGAGAATCCCAAGAACAGAGGAGCCTGTGAGCTATAGTCTATGGGGTTGCAAAGATTTGGACATGACGGAAGCAATTTAGCACACATGCATACAGAGGCTGCCAAAGGCAGAGAACTGGATTGTCCCATAGAACCTCTGGAAGGAACATAGACTTTGATTTTAACCAGTTCGACTCACTTTGAACTTTTAATCTCCAGAACTGTAAACTAGTAAATTGTGTTGTGTTAAGTCACTAAGTTTGTGGTGTTACAGCAGCAATAGGAAGCTGATATTGTATGTCTTAATATTACCAGACAGAGTACACACTGGAATATTTCCAACTGACAGGAAAATATTGTCCAGAAAAATTAGAAAGTTTAAAAACAAAATACCTTAACATAGTAGAGCTCCTTCACAAAAGTAAAGAAAAAATAATTAGGTTGCAACCTAAATAAATTTTCCAATGGCTCATTTGTTAGCCAAGCAAAAAACCATTTACTTATGTTGAGCTAATTAAATTGTGTTTGACTGTGGCTGAAAAAAAAATGCATCCAGAAAATAATAATTCAAAGCTATTACCCTTTGATGAGAATAGTTGCTCAAAAAGTTAAGGATGATAGAAACTGAAGGAAAGTTACAGGGCTCTAAATACCCTGGAGTTAAAACTCCCCACTGGGTCCTCCCCACTATTCTATACAAAAAAAGAACTCTCTCACCCAAAGGGAAAAAAAAATGGACATTAACGTTGATTACATCCAACTCCCAGCAGGTCCCAGCCTCGGGCCTATCTCCAGAATTCTTTGTGCCAGCTGTTTAAGAGATAACTAACCCAAACAAGATCGTGGCATCTGGTCCCATCACTTCATGGGAAATAGATGGGGAAATAGTGGAAACAGTGTCAGACTTTATTTTGGGGGCTCCAAAATCACTGCAGATGGTGGCTGCAGCCATGAAATTAAAAGACGCTTACTCCTTGGAAGGAAAGTTATGACCAACCTAGATAGCATACTGAAAAGCAGAGACATTACTTTGCCAAGGCTATGGTTTTTCCAGTGGTCATGTATGGATGTGAGAGTTGGACTGTAAAGAAAGGTGAACACTGAAGAATTGATGCTTTTGAACTGTGGTGTTGGAGAAGACTCTTGAGAGTCCCTTGGACTGCAAGGAGATCCAACCAGTCCATTCTGAAGGAGATCAGCCCTGGAATTTCTTTGGAAGGAATGATGCTAAAGCTGAAACTCCAGTACTTTGGCCACCTCATGTGAAGAGTTGACTCATTGGAAAAGACTCTGATGCTGGGAGGGATTGGGGGCAGGAGAAGAAGGGGACAACCAAGGATGAGGTGGCTGGATGGCATCACTGACTCGATGGACGTGAGTCTGAGTGAACTCAGGAGTTGGTGATGGACAGGGAGGCCTGGTGTGCTGTGATTCATGGGGTCGCAAAGAGTCGGACACGACTGAGCGACTAAACTGAACTGAACCCAAACAACCTTGGAGAAGAACAGATCCCCTTAAGACAGTAGATTTCCACATATATGCCTACATATACTTACTCTTTTCTTCGGTTAGTGCAGCAGCTCACTAATCTGACTGCTGCCCCCTTCCCACCTCATTAAAGTTGATCTGTTCCTGTAAAGTGCCTGTCTCGTTGTTTTTCCGAACCTTGCCTTCTCTAACTCTCTTACCCTACAGAAACAACATCAAGAGTTGACAAAAACATTAACAACAAAGTAGATGATTTTCTGTGGTTTGTTCTTGATCCTTGATAAGTAAATACTACCTGTACTACCAGTTGCTCATTGGATGTCGAGTTTTAAGCTACTGAATCACCTGAGTAGAAATACAGGTGAGTATCTGTCCAGAGAAGTTGAGAAAACATTAATTCAATACAACGTGGAGTAGAATCTTCTAAGATGTATTACAACTGATGATGGTAAAAATATGTGTGGATCAGAAAAAGGTTCTGTGGACAAATGAACAAAAATAGTGAAAAAATATTTAAAGCCTATGGTTGTTAATTGTCTTATTTATGAGCAAAGTCTTTGCAGAAAGTATTTGGATCTATTATGTGTTGTTGAAACAGAAGTATCAACAACATATCCCATTTGCTTTCATGGATTTATCCATTATCACTTCCATAAACTTTTGTCAGGAATAGAAACTGGATTTCTTCCATTTCCCTACTACATGGCAGTTTAGTAGTGGATGGATGGTTTAGTAGTTTTAATATCTTACTGTCAAATGAAACATATTCAAAATTGAAATTTTCCTGAATAAGAAAAGCAGTGCTCAGCCACTATTGTCAAAAAATAATTACTTTGGAAATTCACTTTTTCCACAGAATTGATAATGTTTACTGAATTCAACCTAGAATTTGAAGGCAAAATGCCACTTAAGTATGAAACACATACACTGTGAAGTCATTTCCATAACACCCTAATGTTTAAGCCTCAAGTAATGTCAAGCTGCTTTATACACTTTCTGTGCTGTAAATTTAAAACAAACAAAAAAACCCACAAATCTCCATTCCCACATAAATTTGCAGTGACATACTTTTCAAGCTCAAATTCCTGTAACAGCAATATTTTGGACATCGCAATGCAAGTACAAAAATTTCCTTATTTCAAAATCCATATAGTTGATCAGTTAAGGAGCTTCCTTCTAGTCTGCATCAGAAGTGATTAGTTTGCAATGTAATGGCAAGTTAAAAGGCAAGAGAAAAATCTAATAGAATCCTAAATCTATCTTTTAAGATATGAATATGGCCAATTAAAATCATATACTCATGGATTGATATCAGTATTGACAGATCTTATCATGTGAAAAGATGAAATATGAAAAAATATCTTAATACAGAGTAGCGTTATTCTACTCTGCAACCATTTTGATTGTAGGGAAAGTTATTTTAAGCCTCAGTTAAGCAAAATTATATCCCTCAACAAAATAATCCAGTTTTTCTCACTGGGAGGCTTATATTACAAAGAGCTATACTTCGTTATTATATTTTTGAATTTTATCAGAACAGTATTTGCTGAAATTTATTTTCTCTCTTGTTCAGTAAATACCTATATAATATCAGATTTTTCCTCTTGACTGGCAAGGCTTAAAATATTTACTGTCTGGCCCTTCAGAGAAAATGTTTTTACTTTGATATAGAAGAGGTTGAGCTATCAGATACCAGGAGACAAGAATGCTAATGGCTAGATGGTGAGCTGATCATTCAACACTCTGTTGGACTGCTAAATAAGAAATTAACTTGCATTGTGGTAAGCCACCAAGGTTTGTGGGTTGTTTGTTTCAACAACCAGTGCTACTACCATGACTAAGACAACCTTTTAATTATGATTGAAATTCACATTTAAGGAAACCTCAGAAACCATGAGAATTTCCAGGAAATACTAAGTCACTTTGGGAAAAAGATACAGATGCATTATCTTAGCAAAGTATTAAATCAGCACAGGGAATTCATCTTTCATTAAGTCAGCCGACATTGTTCTAGGCACTGTGAGGAAGGTTATAGGCAAGGTTGATTTGATATTTCTCTGTGAATTATAAATTACCACTTATTTTTGAACTGAGTAATCTAATGCATTTAAATCAGTTGATCATTAGAAGCAAAATGTAATCATTTGTTCAATGGAAATCGTCACTTAGATGAAGAAAGAACATGCTTTTTGCTCTTCTAAATGAGGAATTTCTCATCTCTTGGAATGATGCTAAGCTTTTCCTTGCTTGCAAACTAGACAAGAATACATTTTAAGGTCTGAATAGGACATTACTTTGAAATACCCCCAGAGAGAGCACGGGGCAAACTTCTGTAATGAAATGCAGCCACCAAATTGTCAGTATTTTGTCCAATTGCATGGAGAACTAGGGAAAGCAAATCACTGAGGAAAGAATTTTTTTTTTCCATTTGGCATTGTGAAGTGAACAATTACCTGAGGTGATAAGTATTTCACTTTCTGATTCAGAATAGAGTCAGATCCATAAAACTAAATCATATAAGCAAATCTCAATGTTTCTTTTAAAATCACATATTTTAAAACTATTTTCTAGATGTGTTTACTATGACTATGTATCCTAGGTCTCATCCTGATAATTCTAATTGATTTTCCCCCAGATGTTCCTAAGTATGAGAATCCATTGGGCAAGTGATTTTTAGTGTCTGTTTTGGTACCCAGAAACGGATTCATTAGGTCAAGTGAAAGTCTGAGTCTGAGAGGTTGAAGTGGCTGTTGTATAATATGAATCGGGTTCACTCAGCCTGCATTTTGCCTTCTTCGACTCTTACAGCTAAAGTTCTGGCTGCAAACTATCCCACTATTTAAAATGAACTTGCCAAAAATTTGGAAGGTGAAAGCAAAGTGGAAGACATCTTTCTATCCTTTATTGGCTATTTCTGCCCTCAAGCATGGTTATAGTCATGAGTTTTCTCAGGTAATATTTCATTTTCTGTTACCCAGTCTTCTGTGTGTTAAACAGTGGCAGTTTCTGAGGTAATAGTGGAGTCCTTTTTCTGGCACAGTTCCAGTGTTGACTTACAGTTCTGGAATGTTACTGGAGGCCCAAACAGGAAAGTACCTGTTTGTATAACCTGTTTGTATAACTATTGTGTAGGCATCTAATTCTCCGCCTCATGTCAGTTCCTGCTTAAAATACTCAGAGCTGTTTTTGTTTCTTAAACTCAACTGTGACTTATAAAGAATGTGACATCAATGTTAACACCATACAGCAGTGGGTTCTAGAGCAGTACAATTCTTTCTATCTCTTAAAAACATTCTTTTCTCACTGTATAGGCATGTGTTTCTGAGAAGATTCATTAATGGCATCAAGATGACCTTGAGATCCTGGGTTGACATTTGGGCAGCAAGTATGCTAGCCTGCTGATTCCCTACACCACTTTCCTTCCCAGCACACACATCGGAGGATCAAGGATCATAGTAAACCTTTTACCATTGCTTCCAGGTGGAGAGAACACCATTAGGCAGAAACCACAGACCCTTACTAGAAGAACTGAAAATTTAATAGATATGGGAAGGCCATCCAAGTATAAACTTCTCAATGGCAGATAATTTTGACTTTTTTTTTTTTTTAATGTTACAATCATCACACCTAGAACAGTGCCTGATAGTCAATTATAATTACATAAAGCATTTAATGAACTGATGAACCGTCAAGGAAGATGTGTTGAACAATGAATTACTATGCTGCTGCTGCTGCTGCTGCTAAGTCGCTTCAGTCGTGTCCGACTCTGTGCGACCCCATAGACGGAAGCCCATCAGGCTCCCCGTCTCCGGGACTCTCCAGGCAAGAACACTGGAGTGGGTTGCCATTTCCTTCTCCAGAATTATTAGTATGCTATGCCTCGTGTAGTCACTCATGTCCAACTCTTTGCCACCCCATGGACCATAGCCCACCAGGCACCTCTGTCCATGGGGAGTCTCCAGCCCCCAGAGAATCACAAGAATACTGGAATGGGTAGCTTATTCCCCCTCCAGGGAATCTTCTCGACCCAGGAATCAAACCAGGATCTCCTGATTTGGATTCTTTACCAGGAAGCCCAATGAATTAGTATAGCACTAAGGTGTTACTACTCCTTATCAAGGAAAAATTCCAGAGCCTTGTCTTTCTTCAAGGCTTGGATGGTATATTAGGGCTTAAAAACAGGAACATTCAGGGTATAGAAACACGCATTGGCTATAAGTAACCTGGAATTTTATTTACCAATCTAAATCTCTGAATACTATGATTTTCACTTCTTTCTCTTGCCCACTGGGCTGGCCACTCTGTGATCCTATGTTGTGCGTCAAAGCTGCTCTGAGTTAGTATTGGTCACAAACAGTCCCTCAAGGTATGTCCTAGAAATGACTCTGGTACCTTCTGTTGGAACCAAGCCTAGCTTTGCATGGTTTTAATTTTCTAAGCCCCTTACAACTAAGTAAGTGAAGTGGGTAGTGAAGTGAAAGCTGGTCTTAGTAACAGGAACAAAATCTAAATTATCAAAATCAGCATGCACATTTAGTGTCAAGTTACTATAAGGCAACTTCAACTTACCCAGTACTCTTGCCTGGAAAATCCCATGGGCGGAAGAGCCTGGTAGGCTGCAGTCCATGGGGTCACTAAGAGTCGGACACCACTGAGCGACTTCACTTTCACTTCTCACTTTCATGCATTGGATAAGGAAATGGCAACCCATTCCAATGTTCTTGCCTGGAGAATCCCAGGGACAGGAGAGCCTGGTGGGCTACCGTCTGTGGGGTCACACAACATCATACATGACTGAAGCGACTTAGCAGCAGTAGCAGCAGCAACTTCAAATTAAGGCCCAGAACACTAGGCTAATGCATAAATCCCTTTTGGCTAAGATCGAGATTATCCCAAGAAACTTTCATATGGCTGAGGATTGATGGTGAACATTGAAATATAAGAGCTAAAATAAGAAGTAGGTTATACAAGTTGATATAAACTCTGCTGCAGAAAATTTTATTTTATTCATTTATATCAGTCCCATTTTCTGATCTTTATCATCAAACATGAATTCCCAGGTTTGAACAGAGGGGAGCTCTGAGACAAGAATACCCAAGCAATATTTTGTCTTGCCAAATGATCTGAATCTTCCTGTGAGGATTCCCTCACTTCCATTATCACTGCCATATTTACTCTTTAAAACCATGGTCCAATAAGAAAAAAAAAAAAAATCCTTCAGCATAGCTGAGCTGTATTGGCATTTAAAAAATGACCTATACTGTAAGATAGATAAAATTAAACTCGAAGAAAATATAAACCACATATAAACTATACATTTCCCTAAGAAAAAACTCCCTTCTAGCCTTCATAAAGGCCTGATATATTTTCACCTAACTTGGCTTCCAGCTCTCTTTGATTCATTATTTCCATGAAATAGAATGCATCTATCCTCAGATATGCTGATAAATTTCCCCATCTTCTTACTTTTGCAACAAATCTATTCTGGTGAATATTAAAGTTATTTTATACAACTCAATTAGTCTTTCTAAGGTTTGGCTTCCCTGATGGCTTGGTGGATAAAGAATTCATGCGTTATGCAGGAGACATAAGAGATGTGGGTTTGACCCCTGATTGGGAAGATCCCCTGGAGAAGGGCATAGCAACCCACTACAGTGGGTTTCTTGCCTGGAAAATCCTACGAATTGAGGAACCCAGCAGGCTACAGTCCAAAGGGTAGTAAAGAGTTGGACACGATTGAGCGGGTATGCCCAGTGCATGACAGTTTCTAAACTGCTTAGCACACATCAGAACAGAAGACTAGACTTAATTTTTGTGATTCAGTTTCCAACCACTGTTTGAACTTAGCAATCACTGTTTGAATAGCAAACTTTTGTTGAAACCCTTACAGGTATCAAGCTTTATGCAGGGTTCTAAGCATACAATCGGGAGAGGCCACTGCCTTTCCCATCAAAAAACTGTCTGTGGTACCATGGACAGAACCACAAAATCAACTAAAAGGCAAGGCATGATATGACTTGAATTGGGAACTGAATTATCAAAATAATTACCAAACATGGCAGGTTTTGTGAAAATTAAGGTTTAAGATCAGAAGTAAAGAATCAGAGCATGAACTTACAGTTGCCAGAAGGAAGGATCTGGGGGAAGGGATAGCCAAGGAGTTTGGGATGGACAGGTATACACTGCTATATTTAAAAAGAATAACTAACAATGACCTACTGTATAGCATAGGAATTCTGCTCAGTGTTATGTAGAAACTTGGATGGGAGGAAGTTTGAGGGATAATTGATACTTGTACATGTATGGCTGAGTCCTTTTGCTGTCCACCTGAAACTATCACAACATTGTTAATCAGTTATACTCCAGTACAAAATTTAAAAGTTTTTTAAAAATGAAGGTTGAGATTCTTCTCATAGAATATAGAACAGAGCATTGGATACAGCAAATAGCCACTGGTGACATTTAAATTGCAGCAGGACTGGACTGTAATATCTGAGATAGAGCTATTTTCTAAATCAAATTACATCAATTTTGAAAGTGGTTCTTTGGTTGTCAAAAAAAAGAAATTGATTTAAAGGTTTATATGACTTTGGCCATCTTTCTATTGTTTTATTTTAAATTACATACAAAAATTTTTTTCTTTAGACAAGGGGTAATTAACATATAGTCATAATTTTGATAGTGTTATATCGATATTTGTAAACTTAATATTAATAATCCAGGGTCACAGTGACTTTAAATAATTTGCATTTAAGTTTTTTATAATCTCTTCGATTTCAAATGAGTAACCTATCGATAAAACACTGGACTATAGGTATGCAAAGTATTTGAAAGTTAAATTTTAATAACAAATAGTTTCTACTGACCTTATTCTTTCTGAATCTCTAGAGATCAGGAATGAAGAATGCCATCAATTTGCAAATTTTTATTAAATATTCTCTGTACTGTTTAGTATTTTTCTTATTTTCAACAATAGACAATATTTTCATTAAATATGTTTTTTCATACATTACATATATTTTCATTTCATTAAAAAGTTTATTTAAAAATACTTTTCACAAACTTTCTTCACTTGGGAGCTAATTATTTCCTCTCAGTTTCTCTAACCATGAAACCATTTCACTTGTATTTGGCAAGACAAATGTGAAGAGTTTTGTTGCAAGTCACTGTGAGAATGCATTCAACTGTCTAAATGTTTCTGAAACCTTTAAACTTACGTGGCATCACTGAGTAATCCTGGGAATTTTTGAATCCTGTTTCCTCATTTTTCTTATAAGATTCAGAAAAGAGAACTGATGTATATAGGACCACATACTTCCTTAGTTTATGACAACAGTGGGGATATACCCCAGAATTTTAAGACACTTGTATTATAACACAGCTGTCTCTTTAATTAGTTATGAAAAAATAACAGGTATCTTTTTAAACAAAAGTTGTAATAAAAATTCTTTATATCCCAGAAGTTTAAATAGATCTGTGATAAAAAGTGATATAAAATCTCAATATTCAAATTTAGGATATATTAAGAAAATTTTGTTTAACATCAGTGTTTGACTTGAGTAATAAACAAGGTAACATCTAATCTTAAGTCAACATAATATCCTAATAATATATTACAATTTTTTCAATCCATGAGGATTTAAAATTAATTTTTATTTAAGTATAGTTTCTTTACAAAGTTATGTTAGTTTCTGCTGTATAGCAAAGTGAATCAGCTATACATGCCCCTCCTTTTGGATTTCCTCCCCAGTTAGATCACCAAAGAGCAGAGTAGGGTTCCCAATGCTATATAGTAGGTTCTCACTTTTTACCTGTTTTATGCCAAGCAGTGTGTAAATGTCAATCCCAGTTTCCCAGTTTATCCCACCCCCTCCCACCCTGGTAGCCATTGATCCATTCTCTGCATCTGTGTCTTTATTTCTGCTTGCAAATAAATTCATCTGTATTGATTTTCTAGATTCTACATATAAGCAATATAAGATGATATTCGTTTTTCATTTTCTGACTTACTTCACTCTATATGACAGTCTCTAGACCCATCCACATTGCTGCAAATTCCACTATTTTATTCCTTTTTATGGTTTATATCAGCAAAAACAAGACTGGGAGCTGATCGTGGCTCAGATCATGAACTCCTTATTGTAAAATTCAGGCTTAAATTGAAGAAAGTAGGGAAAAACACTAGACCATTCAGGTATGACCCAAATCAAACCCCTTATAATTAGACAGTGGAAGTGACAAATAGATTCAAGGGATTAGATCTGATAGACAGAGCTTCTGAAGAACTGTGGAGAGAGGTTTATGACATTGTACAGGAGGCAGTGATCAAGACCATCTCCAAGAAAAAGAAATGCAAAAAGGTAAAATGGTTGTCTGAGGAAGCCTTACAAATAGCTGAGAAAAGAAGAGAAGCTAAAGGCAAATGAGAAAAGGAAAGATATACCCATTTGAATGCAGATTTCAAAGAATAGCAAGGAGAGATAAGAAAGCCTTTGCAGGGATCAGTGTAAAGAAATAGAGGAAAACAATAGAATGGGAAAGACTAGAGATCTCTTCAAGAAAATTAGAGATACCAAGGGAATATTTCCTGCAAAGATGGGCTCAATAAAGGACAAAAATGGTATGGACCTAACAGAAGCAGAAGATATTAAGAAGAGGTGGCAAAAATACAAAGAAGAACTATACAAAAAGATCTTTCTGACCCAGATAACCACGATGGTGTGATCACTCACCTAGAGCCAGACAGCCTAGATTCTGAAGTCAAGTGGGCCTTAGTAAGCATCACTACAAACAAAGCTAGTGGAGGTGATAGAATTTTAGTTGAGCTATTTCAAATCTTGAAAGATGATGCTGTGAAAGTGCTGCACTCAATATGCCAGCAAATCTGGAAAACTCAGCAGTGGCCATAGGGTGGGAAAAGGTCAGCTTTCATTCCAATCCCAAAGAAAGGCAATACCAAAGAATGCTCAAACTACTGCACAATTGCACTCATCTCACATGCTAGTAAAGTAATGCTCAAAATTCTCCAAGCCAAGCTTCAACAGTATGTGAGCTGTGAACTTCCAGATGTTCAAACTGATTTAGAAAAGGGAGAGGAACAAGAGATCAAATTGCCAACATCATCGAGAAATACATCTCCTTTTGCTTTATTGACTCCACCAAAGCCTTGACTGTGTGGATCACAAAAACAGTGGAAAATTCTTAGAGAGGGGAATGCCAAACCACCTGACCTGCCTCCTGAGAAATCTGTATGCAGGTCAAGAAGCAACAGTTGGAACTGGACATGGAACAACAGACTGGTTCCAAATCGGGAAAGGAGTACATCAAGGCCGTGTATTGTCACCCTGCTTATTTAACTTATATGTAAAGTATATCATGAGAAATGCTGGAATGGATGAATCACAAGTTGGAATCAAGATTTCTGGGGGAGATGTCAATAACCTTAGATACACAGATGACACCACCCTTATGGCAGAAAGTGAAGAACTAAAGAGCCTCTTGATGAAAGTGAAAGAGGAGAGTGAAAAAAGTTGGCTTAAAGCTCAACAATCAGAAAACGAAGATCATGGCATCTGGTCCCATCATTTCATGGCAAATAGATGAGGAAACAATGGAAACAGTGAGAGACCTTATTTTGGGGGGCTCCAAAATCACTGCAGATGGTGACTGCAGCCATGAAGTTAAAAGACGCTTGCTCCTTGGAAGAAAAGCTATGGCCAACTTAGATAGCATATTAAAAAGCAGAGACATTACTTTACCAACAAAGGTCCATCTAGTCAAAACTAGTTTTTTCAGTAATCATGTATGGATGTGAGAGCTGGACTATAAGAAAGCTGAGCACCAAAGAATTGATACTTTTGAACTGTGGTGTTGGAGAAGACTCTTGAGAGTCCCTTGGACTGCAAGGAGATCCAACCAGTCCATTCTAAAGGAGATCAGCCCTGGGTTTCTTTAGAAATACTCATGCTGAAGCTGAAACTCCAGTACTCTGACTAACTCATTGGAAAAGACCTTGATGCTGGGAAAGAATGAAGGCAGAAGGAGAAGGGGGAAGACAGAGGATGGGATGGTTTGATGGCATCATCAACATGATGGACATGAGTTTGAGTAGCCTCAGGAGCTGGTGATGGACAGGGAAGCCTAGTATGTTGCAGTCCATGGGGTTGCAAAGAGTGGGACACACCTGAGAGACTGAACTGAACTGAACTGTACCACATCTTTATCCATTCTTCTCTTGATGGGCATTTAACTTGTTTCCAGGTTTGGTTATTGTAAATAGTGCTGTGAACACTAGGGGTATGTATGTCTTTTTGAATTATAGTATTCTCAAGGTATATGCCCAATAGTGGGATTGCTGGAACGTAACGGTAGTTGTATTTTTAGTGATTTGAAGAACCTCCATAATGTTCTCCATAGTGGTTATATCAACTTACATTCCCACTGATAGGGTAAGAGGGTTCTGTCTTCTTTACACCCTCTCCAAAATTTATTGTTTGTAGATTTTTTTGATGATGGCCATTCTGACTGGTGTGAGGTGATTGCAGTTTTGATTAGCACTTCTCTAATAATTAAGGATGTTGAGCATCTTTTCATGTATTTATTAGCCATTTGTATGTCTTCTTTGGAGAAATGTCTATTTAGGTCTCCCACTCATTTTTTGATTGGGTTGCTTGTTGTTTTGCTATTGAGCTGCATGAGCTGTTTGTATATTTTGGAAATTAATCCCTTGTCAGTTGCTTCATTTGCAAATATTTTCTCTCATTGTGAGGGTTGCCTTTTATCTAGTTTATAATTACCTTTGCTGTGCAATAGCTCCTAAGTTTCTCTAGGTCCCATTTGCTTATTTTGTTTTCAATTTCATTACTTCAGGAGGTGGGTCAAAATAGATCTTGCTGTGATTTATGTCAAAGAGTGTTCTGCCTATGTTTTCCTCTAAGTTTTATAGTATCTAGCCTTACATTTAGGTCTTCAATCTATTTTGAGTTTATTTTTGTGTATGGTATTAGGGAGTATTCTAATTTTATTCTTTTACATGTAGCTCTCTGGTTTTCCCAGCAACATGTATTGAAGAGGCTGCCTTTTCTCCACTGTATATTCTTGCCTCCTTTGTCATAGACTAAGTGACCCAGATATAAGTGTGTAGCTTTATGTCTGGGCTTTCTACTCTGTTTATTTCTGTTTTTTTTTGCACCAGCACCATACTGTATTAATAACTGTAACTTTGTAGTATAGTGTGATGCCAGGGAGCGTGATTCTTCCAGCTCCAGTTTTCTTTCTCAAGATATCTTTAGCTCTTCAGGGTCTTTTGTGTTTCCAAACAAATAACAAAATTTTTTGTTCTAATTCTGTGAAAAATGCCCTTGGTAATTTGATAGGACTTGCATTGAATTGTTTAAAGTAATACAGTCATTTCACAAAATCGATTCTTCTAATCCAGGACATAAATATGTTTTAAACATTCTTACTTGCAGAGTACTGTCTTACTTTACAGAGAAAATGGTTGGGGGAGTTGGAGAGGATTAAATGAAAGTAAAGGACATCATGTTTTTATTTAAATAAAACCTTCAATATAGAAGTGGGAGGGGGAGCCCCATGAACAAATAAACTAACTTTCTTGCCAATTAAAAAAATTTATTTTGTTATTTGCTAAGATATAGTGAAAGACAAATAACTCCCTAACTTCTCTCTTTTCCTTGCATCCCAGGTTCCATTCCAAGTATAAATATTATCAGTTCAGTTCAGTTCAGTCGCTCAGTTGTGTCCAACTCTTCGCGACCCCATGAATTGCAGCACACCAGGCCTCCCTGTCCATCACCATTTCTAGGAGTTCACTCAGACTCACATTCATCGAGTCAGTGGTGCCATCCAGCCATCTCATCCTCTGCCGTCCCCTTCTCCTCCTTCCCCCAATCCTTCCCAGCATGAAAGTCTTTTCCAGTGAGTCAACTCTTCACATGAAGTGGCCAAAGAACTGGAATTTCAGCTTTAACATCATTCCTTCCAAAGAAATCCCAGGACTGGTCTCCTTCAGAATGGACTGGTTGGATCTCCTTGCAGTCCAAGGGACTCTCAAGAGTCTTCTCCAACACCACAGTTCAAAAGCATCAATTCTTCAGTGCTCAGCCTTCTTCACAATCCAACTCTCACATCCATACATGACTACTGGAAAAACCATAGCCTTGATTAGATGGACCTTAGTTGGCAAAGCAATGTCTCTGCTTTTGATTATACTATCTAGGTTGGTCATAACTTTTCTTCCAAGGACTAAGCGTCTTCTAATTTCATGGATGCAGTCACTATATGCAGTGATTTTGGAGCCCCCCAAAATAAAGTCTGACACTGTTTCCACTGTTTCTCCATCCATTTCCCATGAAGTGATGGGACCAGATGCCATGATCTTTGTTTTCTGAATGTTGAACTTTAAACCAACTTTTTCGCTTTCCTCTTTCACTTTCATCAAGAGACTCTTTAGTTCTTCTTCACTTTCTGCCGTAAGTGTGGTGTCACCTGCATATCTGAGGTTATTGATATTTCTCCCAGCAATCTTGATTCCAGCTTGTGTTTCTTCTAGTCCAGCATTTCTCATGATGTACTCTGCATAGAAGTTAAATAAGCAGGGTGACAGTATACAGCCTTGATGTATTCCTTTTCCTATTTGGAACCAGTCTGTTGCTCCATGTCCAGTTCTAACTGTTGCTTCCTGACCTGCAGATAGGTTTCTCAAGAGGCAGGTCAGGTGGTCTGGTATTTCCATCTCTTTAAGAATTTTCCACAGTTTATTGTGATCCACACTGTCAAAGGCTTGGGCATAGTCAATAAAGCAGAAATAGATGTTTCTCTGGAACTCTCTTGCTTTTTCCATGATCCAGCAGATGTTGGAAATTTGATCTCTGGTTCCTCTCCCTTTTCTAAAACCAGCTTGAACATCAGGGAGTTCACAGTTCACATATTGCTGAAGCCTGGCTTGGAGAATTTTGAGCATTACTTTACTATCATGTGAGATGAGTGCAATTGGGTGGTAGTTTGAGCATTCTTTGGCATTGCCTTTCTTTGGGATTGGAATGAAAACTGACCTTTTCCAGTCCTGTGGCCACTGCTGAGTTTTCCAAATTTGCTGGCATATTGAGTGCAGCACTTTCACAGCATCATCTTTCAGGATTTGAAACAGCTCCACTGGAATTCCATCACCCCCACTAGCTTTGTTCGTAGTGATGCTTTCTAAGGCCCACTTGACTTCACATTCCAAGATGTCTGGCTCTAGATGAGTGATCACATCATCATGATTATCTGGGTCATGAAGATCTTTTTTGTACAGTTCTTCTGTGTATTCTTGCCACCTCTTCTTAATATCTTCTGCTTCTGTTAGGTCCATACCATTTCTGTCCTTTATCGAGCCCATCTTTGCATGAAATGTTTCTTTGGTATCTCTAATTTTCTTGAAGAGATCTTTAGTCTTTCCCATTCTGTTGTTTTCCTCTATTTCTTTGCATTGATTGCTGAAGAAGGCTTTCTTATGTCTCCTTGCTATTCTTTGGAACTCTGCATTCAGATGCTTATATCTTTCCTTTTCTCCTTTGCTTTTCGCCTCTCTTCTTTTCACAGCTATTTGTAAGGCCTCCCCAGAGAGCCATTTTGCTTTTTTGCATTTATACCTCAGTCTTAAAGAGTTCCAGAGTCTGATCTCCTCTTACTATCTCTCCCATTAGGTATCAATAGTAAAGATCTGGACTCTGTTTTTGGATGTTTGACTACTTACCCTTCCCTGTTGCCCTTCTTCCCCAGGTGTTCTCCCTCCTTTGGCACCAGGGGAGAGGCAAACCATGTGTGGGAGCCCTAAGTTCAGCCCCCTTCCGACTAGCCTAAAGCAATGTCCTTTTCCTGCTCTAAGCCATTTTTGGGCCATCTCGGGATGCCTACTCAGTTCTCTCCACAAATCTTGTTATGTAAGTAATACACTTTTCCATGCCCCTTCTTAATGTGTGTTGGTGGGGTGAAGGGGTGAGCCGATAATCATGGCTGACATCTGAAATCAGTTTTCAACAGAGGTACATCCAAAGGAGTGACCACAACACATTATAACCCTTGTTTAAGCTACCACTGCCTCTTGCTCAAGCACTGCAATAACCTATATTTTTAGCCTCCCAATCTCAGCTCTTATCCATTTTGTCTATTTTTCATAGGGTAACCAGGGTAATGGGCTTCTCTGGTGGCTCAGATGGTAAAGAATCTGCCTCCAACAACAGGAGACCCCAGTTTAATCCCTGGATTGGGAAGATACCCTGGGGGAGGGTATGGCAACCTATTCCAGTATTTTCAGTTCAGTTCAGTTCAGTTGTTCAGTTGTGTCTGACTCTTTGCAACCCCATGGACTGCAGAACATGGAGCTTCCCTGTGCATCACCAACTCCCACAACTTGCTCAAACTAATGCCCATCAAGTTAGTGATGCCATCCACCATCTCATCCTCTGTTGTCCCCTTCTCCTCTTGCCTTCAGTCTTGCCCAACATCAAGGTCTTTCCCAATGAGTCAGCTCTTTGCATCAGGTGACCAGAGTATTGGAGTTTCAGCTTCACATGAGCACTTCCAATGAATATTCAGGACTGATTTCCTTTAGGATGGACTAGTTGGATCTCCTTGCAGTCCAAGGGACTCTCAAGAGTCTTCTCCAACACCACAGTTTAAAAGCATCTATTCTTCAGTGCTCAGCTTTCTTTATAGTCCAGCTCTCACATCTATACATGACTACTGGAAAACTGTAGCTTTGACTAGACAGACTTTTGTTGGTAAAGTAATGTCTCTGCTTTTTAATATGCTGTCTAGGTTGCTCATACCTTTTGTTCTAGTAGCAAGCATCTTTTAATTTCATGGCTGCAATCACCATTTGCAGGGATTTTGGACACACACACACACAAAAAAGTCTCTCACTGTTTCCATTGTTTCCCCATCTATTTGCCATGAAATGATGAGGCTGGATGCCATGATCTTAGTATTTTGAATGTTGAGTTTTAAGCTAACTTTTTCACTCTGCTCTTTCAATTTCATTAAGAGATTCTTTAGTTCTTCTTTACTTTCTGTCATAAGAGTGGTATCATCTGAATATCTGAGGTTATTGATATTTCTCCCAGCAATCTTGGTTCCAACTTGTGCTTCATCCAGCCTGGCATTTTGCATGATGTAATCTGAATATAAGTTAAATTAGTAGGGTAAGAGTATACAACCTTGATACACTCCTTTCCCAATTTGGAATCAGTCCATTGTTTCATATCCAATTCTAACTGTTGCTTTTTGACTTGAATACAGATTTCTTAGGAGGCAAGTAAGGTGGTCTGTTAGTCCCATCTCTTGAAGAATTTTCCACAGTTGTGATCAACACAGTCAAAGGCTTTGACATAGTCAATAAAGCAAAAGGAGATGTTTTTTCTGGAAGTCTCTTGCTTTTTTGTTGATCTAGTGGATGTTGGCAGTTTGATCTCTTGTTCCTCTGCCTTTTCAGTTCACATATTGTTGAAGCCTGGCTTGGAGAATTTTGAGCATTACTTTGCTAGTGTTTGAGATGAGTGCAAAGAATGTTCAAACCACCTCACAATTGCACTCTGGTTCCTCTGCCTTTTCTAAATCTACCTTCAGCATCTGGAAGTTCCTGGTCTTATTCTGAGCATAATTTTTGCTATGCAAGAAATTCAATTGGCCTGCCCCCTCTGCAGGGGATGTAAGGCTACAATCTTCAACTGAGAGCCATGAGCTGTATTTACATTCAGTAGATGGGAAAGGAGAATGCTCGGATCAGTTGGTCCTATTTTACATCAGGCACTGTGGTAATTAGCATGATTATTCTACCAGTTGTTTTTCAAATGCTCCATACTTTCTTTAGATTTCTGCCCTGCAATTTTCACATGGAGGAGCTTGCAAGATGCTATTTGGGAAGCTGCAGGTTGTCTCAACTGTTTTCTTTTGTCCTATTGAATTGACTCCCCATGTCATTCCTTTGAAGCTAGTGGGAACCCTGTGTTTGCATCCCTTCCAAAGAGATGCAGTCTTACTGAAAGCTCGTGGGAAAGGGTATGCATCGATTCTTCCTCCAAGCAAGATGGTTTCCACAGAAAACTGCATGAAGTAAGGGTCTCACAGGAACTTCAAGTTTTTACAGTTTAATCTTCCACATATTTCTTTTTGTTAAATCATAATTTAAGAAATAGATTTCAAATCATTTTCAAATGCAAGACTCAAGGATGTGTGATGTGCTGACTAATAGCCCCCATGGAGATATGGTATTATTGCACTTTAAACTTGTGCAATCATGACACTGGATGTGAAATAAAAGCCTGGCTTTCTATCATTCTGCATTTGAATTAGTGACTTTTAATTCGATTTTTCATACTTTAGCTTTGCCTTCATTTGTAACTCTCTTTGTGACACTTAGCATCTTATGTCTTTATACTTTTACATCTACCATTTTTTATCATGCTCCGTCTGGTATTGCAAGCTAGTCTTCCCCCAGACTGTAAGCTGCTTGAAGGCAAGGAAGATATTTTTGTGTCATCTCCTTAACAGTGGGATATATCCTTCACCAATCGAAAATTTCTCTACATGGTGTAAGTCAGCACCCAGGGTTTCTTAACCTCTATCCCAACTTTCTCTCTATTGAGAAATAGTCACTACAAACGCAGTAATAATCTTTAGTCAACCCCCAGATGTCAAAGTAACTCATATTAGGGGCAGAGAGGGCAGTACCTCTAGCAGTAAGATTCCATACCCCACACTTAACTGTGGTTCTATCAGCTGTTCTTATTCAGTGGAGTGAAGCCAAGTTCTCCATCAGGAGGGTCAGTGGCTGTTCTCACCATGTTATTAGATTCATATATTCTTGTGAATTATTATTTTCTTTTTCTGGACTGTCTCTCTTCACTTCTAATAATGCTCTTATTTTTTCGTTTTTTTTTTTTTTTACAGCCTTAACATCGTCTGATGGTGACTTGTTTAAGTGTCTGTGTTATAGCTTGTTTTCCTACCTTTTGTCTTCAATCTTATGTCTAAAGTATATATATAGTAAACAGCATACACTTGCTTTTTCCTTTTATAACCAGCGAGAAAACTTGACTTATTACAGTATAATAAAAATGATTAATTTCCCCCATTTCCCTAGCTAGCTGTAATGTTACTAGAACTTTTAATCTGTTTCGCTCCCTTCACATTTGTGTGTGTGTATGTGTTACTCTTTTTATGTGAAAGAATATCACTTCATAGTCTTCTGGCTTCTATCATTTCTCTGCCATATTAAAGCAGTCAAAGTACATCCCTGGCTATCTAAATGCTGTTCTCTTGTCTTTCTTTTTAAACTGTTTATTGAGATATACATTTATGTAGTTTCCTATTTATTCTGATGGGGATTCTTGAATGAGTGGCTCAATATCTTTCATCAATTTTGGAAAATCCTTGTCTATCATCTATTTAAGTATTGCGTCTTGTCCATTCCCTTAGTCCTTTCCTATTGAAATTCTGTAAAATAATTATTTTCTTTAATCTGCATAGCACCTTTAATCCTAAATTCCATTTTGAGTGACATTAATATTGCTACTCCTGCTTTCTTTTGGTTTGCAATTGACTGGTGTTTCTTTATCCACCTGTGTCCCTTTTGAATAAAAGAATTGCATGATTCTTTTATTTTACGTAGGTTACTCATAGAGATTCCCAAGTGGTACTAGCGGTAAAGAACCTGCCTGCCCTTTCAGCAGACTTAAGAGACATGGGTTCAATCCTTGGGTCAGGAAGATCCCTTGTAGGAGGGCATGGCAACCCACTCCAGTATGCTTGCCCGGAAAATCCCATGGACAGAGGAGACATAGGACAGAAAAAAACCCATGGCAGGCTACAGTCCATGGGGTCTTAAAGAGTCAGACCCAACTGAAGCAACTAAGTGCACACACACAGACACACGTGCACACACACTCTCACACACACACACATACACACACGTGCACACACTCTCACACACACACATACATGTTACTTATAAACAACAAAAGTCAAAGTGTTAAGTGTCAAGTTATGTCCAACTCTTTGTGACTCCATGGACTGTAGCCTGTCAAGCTCCTCTGACCATGGGATTCTCCAGGCAAGAATATTGGAGTCGGTTGCCATTCTCCTTTCCTGGGGATCATCTGGACTCAGGAATCAATCCCAAATCTCCTGCATTGCAGGTAGTTTCTTTAACATCTGAGCCACCAGGGAAGCCCACACATACCACACACACACATGTTACTTATAAACAGTAAGTAATATATAAAATATATGATGTCTAACAATTTCTGTCTTCAGACCTTTCACTGGCATGCGGTGTAATAATTGATATACCTGATTTTATTTCTTCCTTTTATTTATTGCTTCTTTTTTTCTCACAATTTACTTTTTCCCTTTTAAAATCTATTGCTGTTTTATTTAGTTTGCTATTCATTCCATCTTTTGCTTCCTGTTTATTTGAAAGTTCCATTGTTCTTTTTCAGTAAGGTAGGATCAGCACTGACCTTACAATAGCGATCCATACACAGATCTTAATCTGTATTCATCCGCTGAAGTTCTAACTCTTTGGCTCCATGCCATTAAGCAGTTGCTTACCTAGACCACAGGAGAGGAAGCCCCTTGGGTTTTTTCTCCCAGGACCACAACAGAATTCAAGACTCCTTTCATTCCTACTTGCCAGTAACTTATGGCAGCTGCTTGAAATCGGAACTAAACAGCTCAGAGTTGCTCAGAAGAGGAAAGAGGCTGTATTCAGGTAACCCTGTTTCTAGAATCTCAAGTGTCTCTCATATACTACCTCATTTGATCCTCTCACAGAACATCGTTACAGAATATTCATCTCCACAATGACTGCATTAGGAGAGATAAGCCGTGCTTCACCACAGACTGGCACACATCTGTCATTGCAGCTGAGCTATTGGTTTCATACTACTTTTTCAGGATGCACTCCTTGGGGACAATTTGGAGCCTATTCAATCTTCTCTGGAACTGTCTCTGTTCCAATTAATACTCAGATTGGATTAGTTGGGAGTCCTTTCTGTGTAATCTCTCTGTGTCACCTAGGTTCACATCCACGAATCGGTTCCAGACACTTCCCATTCCAAGGACTGCCATGGTTGTGCAGATACGACAGTGATAGCTATTGTAGTTACAGCAGTCATGACAATAATTTTGGTTACTGATTACTGATTGCTCACTTTATAACACTGGCAACTTAAAAATTCATTGTTAATCTTTGCAACTTTACAGGGCAGTGTAATTATCCTCTTACTACAGATGAGGAAATGGGGGCTTCAGAGAGTTTAAATAATTGGCTCAAATTCTTTTAGATTTTCAGTGTAAGAGCCTGGGTGCTGACCACCTTGGTTTGCGTGTTTTCTCTTCCACTGCATCTCAGGTGCACAACCTGGGCTCAGACAAGCTGCTGGTTTCTGCGGAGCCGCCTTAGGGGAGGGAGGACTGAAGTAGTGTAGTTACAGCACCATCCATGATCTCACCGGTGCAGCTCAGAGAGTTCTCAGAGTGAGGATGGGAAGCAGATGAGAACTGGAATGGAAGGCTTTCTCAATTTCTTTGGACTTCGTTCTCTCCGTTAACACTTCCTGTGTCTGTCTGCCATGCCATGTGCAATGCTAAAGCTATTTTCCTGCTTGTCAGTGTCCCTCTTTTCTTCCTTTCTCTGTTTCCCTGCTCCAGTTCTAAGCCCTATTCTTAATTTCAGCTGCTAAAGTAGCATATGATCTCTAGCAAAACTAAAGCTTCAGGATACTTTCCAGATAAATGAGAAAACCTCTTCATCTGGCAGAAGCTGGGGCAGTAACCGAGACCTTGAGAGGCAATGGGGCTGACTGGAGTGAGGTTCTGCTCATAGCTCTGCTCCCCCACACAACATACTACCTTGTTAAGACTAGATAGGGTAGCTCATAGGGCTTAAGGTATGTTCTCTCTCAGAGGTACTTAAGGAAAATTCCTGAAGATAGATGAACAGATAAATTGCAGGCTGGCAATTGGCCATCCTATCACTCTTAAAAGGGTCTAATCTGTGCCTTGAGGAAATGAAACTCATATTCTGGTATGTCTCCATTATATAGGATAGAGTAGACATGGCAAAGATGAAGGCTATAAAAATTAAATGTGGTATCTGCAGGTCTACTAACAGCTGTTACTGGCTATCAGTTGATGTAATTATATTTTCATCTTTAACTACTCATTTGTACTTTAAAATTTAAATATTTTAACAAGTAACTAGAATTTTTCCTGGCGGCTTTTCCTGGTGTGTGAGTATGTATTTTTAAACAGATTCATGTTTATGCCCCAAAGTCATCAGCGCTGACATGAAAATAAAATTACTGCTTTGGACTCAAGCCCTGAAAGAAATGACTATTGGTTTTCTTAAAGAATATCTTATATCCCTAGTCCTTTTTCCCCCTTTTTCCTGCATTCATCAGAAGCATCTTCTGCAATCCGTCAAGTGTCTCCCCTCGCAAGACAGGAGAAAAGGTGATTTTCCCTAGCTTCAGATCAGAGCAGAGCACCATGAACTATTCGTCAAAAAGAGTATTTCTGTTAGACTTTTGGTTGCAAGCAACAGAAATCAACGTCAGCTAACTTAAACAAAGAAAAGTTACAGGAAGGAATTGGGGAGCTCACAGAATCCTTGGAAAAAATGGAGAATCAGGCTTGAACAATACATGAGAACCAAGAAGACTTGGCATCAAGAAACACAAACTGGTGGTCCCATAGGTCAGTCCAGTTAAAGATTTTGTGCAGCCAGCACCACTACTGGACCCTTTAGACTTACAACCTTCCTTCTGTAAATATGATATCAATTATCCCTGTCTTTTTGCCCAGTTGCTTCAAGATTCAAAGTCCAATGTGAGATCATTTGACTGTCCAAGTCACATGTTTGTTGCTGGAGTGTGAGAAGAGGTAGTTTCTGACTCCTTGTTCTTCCCTAGTCAGGAGATACTGCGCTTAATGCACAGAGGGGCCACCCCATAGTCAGAAGGATATTCAAATGGTTGGTAACAAAAAAATCCACTTTGGATAGTCAACAATTTCCCAGTTCATTTAGATAATTATTCCAGCTTAATCTCACACTATCTTGATGAATCCATCAGATTTCTACACTCTTAGATTAACTGGATAAATGATAACAGTCTGATGTGTCTATGTGTCTATGAACCCTGGCCAAGTGGGGATAGAGGCCCTTCCTATGGGACATACACATATGAGACATCAGAGCAATAATTAGAGTACTTCCTTCTCAAAATAGTTCTATGCCTAAATGGTCTTAAAGTCTAGAAGAAAAATCAGTGTTTACACCCCCCAACTTTGAATTTTATGCTTCCTATATAACAAAGCCCAATAAATGTTTTTTGAGTACATACTTATAAGAGCTACTTTTTATTTGGCACTTAGCTTCATACCAGGCACTGTGAAAAGCAATTTGTATGCATTATCTAATTTAATTGCTACTATTATTATCCTTATTTTACAAATGAGGCATCAAGTGTAATGAGGTTAAGTAGCTTCTTTGGTGTTGCACACCTAATACACAACAGAGTCCTCAGAACCCTAGTCTGCCTAGAGTGAGCTGGGTAATGAGACAGTTCCTCAATGTCTGCTCTGCTCTGAGCTCCCAAGAAATGGCTACTGACATTTTGTTTTGGCCGTGCCAAGTGGCGTGTGGTAACTTACTTCTCTGATCAGTGATGGAACCTGTCCCCTGCAGTGGAAGCTCAGAGTCTTAACCACTGGACCACCAGGGATGTCCCACTGCTGCCATTTTAATTGCAGCTCAACCATCTTTGGGCTCAGTTTTATTGTTATCATCAATATAAATGTATCTAGGATAGAACAGAACAGAAACTAGAAGTTGTTTCTGCCTCTCTCTCTCTGTTTCTATTTTCTTATACAGTCTATCTATATCTTTCTTTTTTTTTTTTTTTCTCCTGGTGGGGTGGGGAGGGTTTTGAGGGGAGCAAGTACTATCATTTGTGCTGTGTATGTACCAAGTCACTTCAGGCGTGTCCTATTCTTTGTGACCCTATGAACTGTAGCCCACCAGGCTCCTCTTTCCATGGGGTTACTTAAATAACTTGTTATGCCCTCTTCCATGGGATCTTCCTGACCCAGGGATTGAACCAGCATCTCCTGCATTGGCCAGTGGGTTCTTTAGCACTAATGCCATCTGGGAAGCCCCATACTATCATCTACAAGAGAACAAAGGACTTTGGGATACAGTTGGGATTGCTATTTCAAGGAACAGGAGGAAATGGAATTTTCCACTTGGATTTAGAGAGCTAGGATATCCACATACATAAACCAATTCCTAGACAGAAACTTGACATAGAAAAGAATCCATGAAACCTGGAGAGCTTTTAAAAAGGAGAGAGAAAGAGAGAGAGGGAAAGTTGACAGTTGCTAATTGGTTCATTTAGTGCTTCACTAAAATAACTCCAAATTTGAGCACTCCCAGATGAACAGTAGGAAAAGTAAGCAAGAAACACATTTAATGCACTTAATGAAGTGAAATGCATGTGACTATTAGTCAAACAAGTAGCTGGTCTGCATTTTCTTATCCACCCTTTACAAGGTAAGGTTTTCCTGAAGTAATATATGAAAATGCATAGAGCAAAAGGGATACTCAATAAATATTCATTCACTTTCCTCCTCCAACCCACTTTACCCCTTCATTCCATGTTTGCAAGATAGGATCTGAGGCCACTCCATGTGTTATCAGCAGAGAGAATTCATGCATGCATCTGGTCACTCAACAGCAGTTCCTGGAGAACTGCTATATGTCAGAGACTATGCTCAACACTGAAGAAAAGCAATAAACCAAACAGACATGGTTCTTGTTCTTACAGAACTCATAGCCTTGCACAGCCATAGACTTTAAATCAGCTCAGTTCCGTTCAGTTGCTCAGTCATGTCCGACTCTTTGGAACCCCATGGAATGCAGCATGCCAGGCCTCCCTATCCATCATCAACTCCTGGAGTTGACTCAAACTCATGCCCATTGAGTTGGTGATGCCATCCAACCATCTCATCCTCTGTTGCCTCCTTCTTCTCCTACCTTCAATCTTTCACATCATCAGGGTCTTTTCAAATGAGTCAACTCTTCACATCCCAGATGAACAGTAGAAAAAATAAGCAGGAAACACTTTTAATGGACTTAATGAAGTGAAATGCATGTGACTGTTAGTTAACAGAGTAGCTTGTCTGCATTTTCATGTCCAAGTCCTGGACTTTAAATCAGTGATTGCTTAACAACTGTCATGATGTGTGCTATGAAGACACAGAATCCAAGGAGTGGAAAGGAAGTGTGTCCAGATCTAGAAATAGCCTCCCTTCCTTCTTTCTTCCTCCTTCTTTAGCTATGGATCCCACACCTGATATAATTAGGCAAGAATAGAAGAATAGAAGGCTTCCCAGGTGGCACTAGTGTTAAAGAACCCGTCTACCAATGCAGGAGACATAAGAGATACAGGTTTGATCTTTGGGTTAGGAAGAGCCCCTGGAGAAGGGCATGGCAATCCACTCCAGTATTCTTGCCTGGAGAATCCCCCTGACACAGGAGCCTGGAGGGTTACAGTCTGTAGGGTTTCAAAGAGTTGGACACGACTGAGCAACTAAGCACCCACAGAGAAGAATACAGTGCTGTCATTGTGCATGTTTGCTGAGTTGTCTCCAACTCTTTGAGACCCTATAGCTCACCAAGCTCTTCTGTTCATGAGGTTTTCCAGGCAAGAATACTGGAGTGATTGTCATTTCTTCCTTCAAGGGATCTTCCTGACCCAGAGATCAAATCCACATGTCCTGAGTCTCCTGCATTGACAGGTAGGTTCTTTATTGCTTGAGCCACTGGAGAAGCCCAGTGTGTAGTACTGTGTGTTTGCATGAATCAGGTTGTGCCTTGCCTGCAGCTCAGGCTCAGACCAAAGCCTTGAAAGGAGTTCCACCCAGAGTCCTTAGGGAGTGTACACATGGTTGGCTACTTTGGATTGCCTCAGTCCCCAGGGAAGTTCTTGGCAACACAGTCTGAGCCAGAATCTCAGGTATCCTTAAAATAGGCCAGCAAATGATGTCTGAGATGGCAGGTGCTCTGGTTTTAATGTCAGTGACGATGATGAGGCTGTGTTGTTACATTATATTTTCTGTGTTCTTAAATTTCCATGTGGCTTTATAGCTAAGGAATTGTTCTCGTCCTAGCACTGAGCTTTGAAGAATCTTTGTATCACAAGTATAGAGACATATACGTGCTAATATGTGTGAGCATCCAAAAACTATTTCTAGCTAAACTTTTATGAAACACTTACATGCTAAAAGTTTTCAGATTTGATTTCTTGGAGGCATTATTGTCCTACTTCATTGAGACCATGAGGCTGTTGGGACTTTTGAAATTTAGTTCAGTTCCTAAAGTGAAAGTGTTAGTTGCCAGTCATGTCTGGCTGTTTGGGACTCCCATGGACTGTAGCCTACCAGGTTCCTCTGTCCATGGAATTCTTCAGATAAGAATATTGGAGTGAGTTGCCATTTTCTTCTCCAGGGAAGTTCTTTCCTGACCCAGGGCAGATTCTTTACCACTTGAGCCATGAGGGAAGCCCCAGTTTAGTCCCTAAGAGCGTAAATATTTCACTTTGAACAGAAAACTTCAAATCAGGATCTCAGAATTGTATTACTATCAGGGCAATTCTTTTTACTATGTCACCTAAGGCAAGTTATTTAGCTCCTTGGGCAATGGTTCTTAAAGTGAAGATGTTGTAGCCACACTTCTGGGAAACAAACTCACTCAGAAGGACAATGCAGATGGTGGAGTGCAGTTTATTACACCGGCGGGCCCAAGGCAGAGTCTCCTCTTAGCCAAGGACCCTAACCAGCATTTGTGAAAGTCTTTTATACCCCATGTGTATGTGTCTGAACCTACCACCCCAAATTCCTTGAGACTTACATAAACCAAGGAAAATACAATCCCAGTAACCCCATGATTCACGTGCTATGTGCTCATGTACTCAAACAGTCAATTAGCCAATAATCAATAAATCCGAGGTTACACTCCGATAGATACAGAAAAATTTATGGCCTGTCTGGAGGAACGGATGATAGTGTATGTTTTCTCTTAGGCGATGAGTAACCTAGATATGATCTTCAAGTTTCCCCTGTCGTAGGGGGGGTTTTATCCTTCTGTTGTTGTTTTCATAGGCACTAAACACAGAGTTCAGAGTCCATTGGAAAGGTGGCCGAGCATGATCAGCATGAACAGGCCTAAGATGGAGTCCAGGCCCTAAGAATTCCTTCTTCAATGGGGTTAAACTAGATAAACTCTAAGATCCTCTCCAGTGGTGCCATCTTTCTAATTCAAACAGATGAATTCTGCCTTCTAATACATAGAAGAGAGAATGATGGTCATAAAGAGTTTTAAATCATTTGCTTTCCCTATTCAAGAGAATACATGAAAAGAAAAAGAAAAGCTGATGTTAATGAAACCTAGACTGAAGCAGTATTTAGTTTCATTTTTTTACAAAAATATTTTCCAATTCCCTGTGGATAATCTTTATACCTGGTTAGATAGAAACTTCAAAAGTGAAACTCAAGTCTTTTCCAATGAATCTAAAACGAAATCCTAATTAGAGTATGTTCTATTTCTATATGGGTGAGAATTGGGAGGGGGGAAGCTTTCCCCTACCACATTTGTAGCAAGCTTTTGAAAAATGGCAGTTTAGATAAAGTTAGTCAGTCTTCCCACCGTGGCTAGATTTCGGAGCTCCAGGAAGTTGGAAATGATTATTGTCCTTTCAAATAGAGCATAAGACCAAGTTTAATTTTCCCTGCTTTAGTCAAGATTTGGGGGCAATCATGAAAGAAAAAATATTAAAGTGCCTCTTAAAATTTCTTCTGTTTCCAAAGAGAGAAAAATAAAATATTTCATGCTGCACCAGAGAACTGTATAAACTCATTTTTATTTGCAAATGTCAATCAAATAATAAGTATGGATACCTGCAAAGTATCAGTTCAGTTCAGTCGCTCAGTGTGTCTGACTCTTTGCAACCCCATGAATCGCAGTATGCGAGGCCTCCTTGTCCATCGCCAACTCCCGGAGTTCACTCAGACTCACATCCATCGAGTCAGTGATGCCATCCAGCCATCTAATCTTCTGTCATCCCCTTCTCCTCCTGCCCCTAATCCCTCCCAGCATCAGAATCTTTTCCAGTGAGTCAACTCTTCACATGAGGTGGCCAAAATACTGGAGTTTCAGCTTTAGCATCATTCCTTCCAAAGAAATTCCAGGGCTGATCTCCTTCAGAATGGACTGGTTGGATCTTCTTGCAGTCCAAGGGACTCTCAAGAGTCTTCTCTCAACACCACAGTTCAAAAGCAGCAATTCTTCAGTGTTCACCTTTCTTCACAGTCCAATTCTCACATCCATACATGACCACTGGAAAAACCATAGTCTTGACTAGACAGACCTTAGTTGGCAAAGTAATGTCTCTGTTTTTCAATATGCTATCTAGGTTGATCATAACTTTCCTTCCAAGGAGTAAGCATCTTTTAATTTCATGGCTGCAGTCACCATCTGCAGTGATTTTGGATCCCAAAAATATAAAGGCTGACACTGTTTTCCCATCTATTGCTCATGAAGTGATGGGACCAGATGCCATGATCTTCATTTTCTGAATATTGAGCTTTAAGCCAACTTTTTTGCTCTCCACTTTCACTTTCATCAAGAGGCTTTTAGCTCCTCTTCACTTTCTGTCATAAGCATGGTGTCATCTGCATATCTGAGATTATTGATATTTCTCCTGGCAATCTTGATTCCAGCTTGTGCCTCTTCCAGCCCAGCGTTTCTCATGACATACTCTGCATATAAGCTAGATAAGCAGAGTGACAATATACAGCCATGACATACTCCTTTTCCTATTTGGAACCAGTCTGTTGTTCCATGTCCAGTTCTAACGAGTTTGCTTCCTGACCTGCATACAGATTTCTCAAGAAGCAGGTCAGGTGGTCTGGTATTCCCATCTCTCCGAATTTTCCACAGTTTATTGTGATCCACACAGTCAAAGGCTTGGGCATAGTCAATAAAGCAGAAATAGATGTTTTTCTGGAACTCTCTTGCTTTTTCCATGATCCAGTGGATGTTGGCAATTTGATCTCTGGTTCCTCTCCCTTTCCTAAAACCAATTTGAACATCTGGAAGTTCATGGTTCACGTATTGCTGAAGCCTGGCTTGGAGAATTTTGAGCATTACTTTACTAGCATGTGAGATGAGTGCAATTGGGTGGTAGTTTGAGCCTTTTTCCTTTCTTTGGGATTGGAATGAAAACTGACCTTTTCCAGTCCTGTGGCCACTGCTGAGTTTTCCAAATTTGTTGGCATATTGAGTGCAGCACTTTCACAGCATCATCTTTCAGGCTTTGAAATAGCTCAATAGGAATTCCATCACCTCCACTAGCTTTGTTTGTGGTGATGCTTCCTAAGGCCCACTTGACTTCACATTCCAGGATGTCTGGCTCTAGATTAATGATCACACCATCGTGATTATCTGGGTCATGAAGATCTTTTTATACAGTTCTTCTGTGTATTCTTGCCACCTCTTCTTAGTATCTTTTGCTTCTGTTAGGTCCATACCATTTCTGTCCTTTATCGAGCCCATCTTTGCATGAAATGTTCCCTTGGTACCTCTAATTTTCTTGAAGTATAGTTTCTCTCTAATTTGAAATTGGCCAGGTTATTGACTGAGGTATGAATACTGATTTCCCACAGACAGAGGAGCCTGGCAGGCTACAGTCCATGGGGTCGCAAAGAACATGGCTGAGCAACTTCACTTTCTTCACATTTCTGAGTACTGATCACAGTTGGAGTTTTGTATGTAATTTGATGTCATTCTTCCCTTTGCATAAATTAGAAGCCGAGTGGGAGCTTTAGGGCTTTCGGTGGAGACAGTGTCTATAATGATTTATTTAAATTCTGACCATGTTTTCTAATTATGTAAGTATCCAATCACCTCTGTTGCTAACTTGACTCTTACGACGTTGAGAACATTTCCTATACATAACATTTGGCAAAGTTTCCAGGCTCCTATGCATTAAAAGCTATGAGAAAAGATGTGTTGCAGGGAAAAAGAATCAAGTTGAGTGCTTTTTAATAATTCAGCATTCTTTTGGAGTGAAAATCCAGCAGTTACATTTTGAAGTGCTAACCATACATCCAGCGATGTTGAAAATGCTTTTGTTCACTTGGAAGAGCAGAATGTGTCATGAAACCCTCAGTGTCTTTGCATGCAGTAGCATGTAGGGCGGCAGCCATTCCAGGGCAGGAAGTGAACTCTGGGTGCAAATTGAATTCAGCCATAAGTTTGGAATGGCCATACCTTTTAATTTCTAAAATTATTATCTTTTATTATGTGTTAATACTGGAGCCAACTGTCACTAATCTTTGTTGCATACAAAGTAAAAATGTTACTGAGGGGAAAGTCCTGTAGAATTATTCAAACTATAGAAAAACTCCTGGAGTTTCTGCAAGATAAATTTGGTCCAGCTTTTAAACATGTTGGGCAATTAGATTTGCTCATTTATCCTACCTTCAATATTCTTAATGACTTTAGAACTTCCACTCTACTAAAAGAAGAAATGATTCTAGTAAAAAAAAAAACAACATGATTTTAATTAAATTTTTGTATTTTATCATTTTTATTAAATTAACCATTCTGTGTATAAAATTTTGTTTTTTTTTAAAAATCAAGTCATTACCCTTCTAAAAAATATCAAACATTTTCTTAAAGGATAAAGTTCAAATTTCTCCATGTGACAATTAAGATCCTGTACAAATTGGCACTGACTTGTGCTTCCTGCCTTAGTTCTCACTGTTTTTTTTTTTTAATAAAATTTTTATGTATTTAAGGTGTGTTATGATCTCACTGGGTCTAAAATTTGCATTTTTCTAATGATTTTGAGCACGTTTTCTTTTTTTTAATAGTATATCTTTAAAGTTATTGAAATAGCTATCACAAGTGAGGCATAAAAAGCAACAAAGATTAAGAATTTCTTTAGGGAATGGCCACACCTTTTCATGTGCAATTCCAAGAGCAAAAATCAAGTGTTAGCAAGCTCTAGTTATTTCTTACCATTATACCCTGTTATTGCTCACTTATTCCCAAAATTTCTGACTTCCATCTCTTAAGACTCTCTGTTCACTGTGTGGCAGCTATGGTGGCTTTCTTGTTTTCTCCAACACCATAAGGCACAGGCCAACCACTCCCCACCCCTGCCCCAAGGGCAGGGCTGTTGACCTTCCAAATGCTGCCCAGCTTGCTCCCACTTCCTGCAGATCTCAAATGCCATCTTATCAGGGACATCTTCCCTGTGCAAGCCTCAGTCATCCCCTTTCCTGGACCCCATCCTCATTATCAAACTCTATCTCTTCAAGCTGGTTTATTTTCTTCAATGGATATTATTTGACATATATTTATTTATCTTCCCTAACTTATTACACACAACCGTTATCTCAAACTGACATTTTTTATTTATTGGTGTACAGTTGATTTACAATGTTGTGTTAATTACTTCTGTATAGCAAAGTGATTCAGTTGTACATATATAGACATTTTTTAATATATTCTTTCCCATTATGGTTTATCATACAATATTGAATATGCTTCTCAGTGCTATACAAGAGGATCTTGCTGTTTATCCATTCTATATATAAAAGCTTACCTTTGCTAACACCAACCTCCACCCCTCTCTCAACCCCTATCCCCTGGCAAGCACTAGTCAGACTCTGTTCTGTTTCACATTGAGGTTCATTTGCGGTCTATTTTTGATTCCACATGTAAATGATATCATATGGTACTTGTTTTTCTCTCAAAGATAAGTCAGCACAGCCATTGTGGAAAACAGTATGGAGGTTCCTCAGAAAACTCTTGTTTTTGTATGTTTTTTATTTCTCTCCTTCTGTTGTATTCTCATTGCCTAGAACAATGTGACAGTCATTCAACAAGTGCTTATTGATTAAATGAGTGATTGAATTATGGTTGATAAAACTCTCTTTAACATAACAATGTCCCTATTACTTAAAACAAACAAAATAAAATAACCCAACAAAACAAAAACAAGAACAGAACAAAAATCCCACAACACCTCCCACTCAAGCCTTCAAGCCCCACAACTTTTCAGCATAACATTCCAGGCCTCCAGCAGCTGGGCTCCCATCTCCTGATATAATCTTAACTTTCAGGGTATATTTGCCTCTGGCTCATGCAATAGCTCCACTCCTGAGGATACACCCAGCATCCTGGGTGTATTTTTTTCACTCTGGGTTTTGTTCCAGGGGAAGTATGCATTTCTTTATTTACCTGATTAAATCTTCACTTTCTGCATTCGTTTGCTAAGACTGCTATAATCAAGTATCATAAACTCAGTGGCTCAGACAACAGAACTTTGCTTTCTCACAGTTATGGAGACTGCATTTCTGAAATCATGTGTCCACAGGATCGGCTTCTTCTGAAGGCTACGAGGAAGGATCTGTTTGAGGCTCCTCTTTCTTAGTTTCTGGTGGTTTGTTGTCAGCCTTTGGTATTCCTTGGCCTCTGCTGTACTGCTCTGATCTGCTTTATCTCCTCTGGTGTTCTCCCTGATGTGTGTCGGTGTCCATATTTCCTCTTTTTGTGAGAACATCAGGCATATATATCGGGGCTTCCTTGGTGGCTCAATGGTAAAAGAATCCACCTGCCAATACAGGAGACACAGGAGCCTGGGGTATGATACCTGGGCCAGAAAGATCCCCCAGAGGAAGTAGTGGCAATGTGCTCCATTTTCTTGCCTGGAGATCCCATAGACAGAGAAGTCTGGTAGGCTACAGTCCACTGGGTTGCAAAGAGTCGGACAAGAATGAGTGACTGAGCACACACACAGTCATATGCATTAGGTGGGACCCATCCATCCTTCCCTGGTGGCTCAGATGGCAAAGAATTCTCCTGAAATGCGGGAGACCTGGGTTCAGTCCCTGGGTTGGGAAGATCCCCTGTACAAGGGCATGGCAACCCACTCCAGTATTCTTACCTGGAGAATCCCCATGGGCAGAGGATCCTGGTGGGCTACAGTCCATGAGGTCACAAAGAGACAGAACTGAGCAACTAAGCACAGCACAGCACAGCACACATCCATCCTACTCCAGTATGACCTCATCTTAACTAATCACATCTGCAATGACTTATATCCAAAGAAGGATACATTCTGAGGTACTGGGAGTTAGGACTTTAGCATATGTATTTTTAGGGGATACACTTCAACCCATAGTACCTCCCTTCAATGCCTAGAACAAATATCACTTTAGAGTCCCTCTCCCTTCTGTGTTCCCATTATGTTTTCTTTATATCTGTATCCTTCCTTTGACAACACCTATTTCACTAACTCATTCATTTACCATTCAATCCTTCAGGGTTTTTAGCTTGTCTCTGGGAACATGCATCAATTAAGATATGCCTTCTGCCCTCTTGAAGATCCTAGACTAACGGGAATGAGAGTCTAAACTCTAGAAGGACAGAGATTTAACCACTTGGTAAAATTTGGTTGATTTCAATATTTACTCTTTAATTTAATATTGCCATGATAGATACATATAGAGAAGCAATGGGATAACAAAAGAGACTGTTTCAACAGAAGAGACCCCTACTTTTCTCTGGAATGATCAATAGAAGTTTGGCTGACCAGATGGGAAACAACAGAAATTTCAAGCAGAGGTGGCAGTAGTTTGGGGCAGGCATGAAAGAGCAAGCCATGCTTGGGATGTTGCAAGAGGTCAAGGATGTTGGTAGTGTAGAAGTATGGGGAAAGGTGGGAGGAGTCATCTGAGAATCATATTGAGTTCTTCTGAGTCATAATTAGGAAATCAGAATGGTGACTCTAATTCTTGTTCTCTACAATTTTGTCAAAAGTCTCAAAATTGAGGGCAGTTGTTAAAAGGAGCAACAGACATCTTGTGAGACCTTATTAAGATGAGTCCAAAGCACCCTTTCTCCCCACCCCTCTCCTTCCAGATTGTATAAGAGTTCAGTTATAAGAGTTCAGTTCAGACATCTTGTGAGATCTTATTAAAATGAGTCCAAAGCATTCTTTCTCCCCACCCCGTTCCTTCCAGATTGTATAAGAGATAAAGGCAGGAAATTGTGTGCTTAGAGGAATAGTGCGCTGCATTTCTTTTTTTCTCTTCATCTTCCCATACAGGAAAAAAAGGAAGACAGGTGGAGAGAGACAGCATAAATGAGCAAGAGACATTCAGAGAGGCTGAGAGTGCCAGCAAAAGAAGCAGCCAAGGAGATGCAGACATAGAGAACAGACTTTTGGATACAGTCGGGGAGAAAGAAGTTGGGATGATTTGAAAGACTAGCACTGAAACATATATATTGCCCTGTAGAAAGTAGATAGCCAATGGGAAGTTGCTGTATGACACAGGGGACACAAAACCAGCACTCTGTGGCAACCAAGAGGGGTGAGAATGGGAGAAAGGTGGGAAGGAGGTTCAACAGCGGGGTGGCATATGTATATCTATGGCTGATTCATGTTGGTGTATGGCAGAAACCATCATAATATTATAAAGCAGCTAATCTTCTAATTAAAAATAAAAGTAAAAACAAAAACAAAAACCACAAGAAGCCAGCATTTTACTCCTCTGCTGATGCTTGTTCAACTGCAGAAATTCTTAGGCTCTTCCCAGTGGAGGGTAAATAATTCTTGAGAAACATATATGGACCTACAGGCTGCATATATTGATATTTCCTGACCAGAGAACCCTGGAGATGAGAAGATAGGCAGAGCTCCACAGTCAGGCAGCAAGGCTGGGAGCAAGGAGAACATCAGGGCTGGTTTCTCACCCAGCTTCAAGGTGGTCAAGGGTGCCTCACAGATATTCACCCAGGGAAGAGTGAGGGTGCCTCAGGGATAAGACACGTGTGTTGAGTTGCTGGGCAAGTGCTGTCAAGCAGGTGGGTGAGGGGCATGGAAGAGTCCAAAATAGGTTCCCGAGAGAATGCTTTGCCCACTGTGAGGATTGTACACTGTGGAGATGTCTCTGAGGAGCCCACAAAAATGCTCCACAAGAAAGCCAGCATCTGGATGCTGCTACTGGAGGGCACTACTGGTGAGGAGAGAAAGACATGCTTCCTTACGTGATTAAATAACTCTGACCTCTTGTTTTTCTCAGTTTCTTTTCACCAGCCCATAGTCTAGAGATAGAAGCAAGAGAATGAGAGGAGAGATCTGAGAAAAATAAGACAGACCATACTCCTCCGTCCCTTTCCTGCTACTGCTGCTAAGTTGCTTCAGTCGTGTCCAACTCTGTCATGGGCGACCCCATAGATGGCAGCCCACCAGGTTCCCCCGTCCCTGGGATTCTCCAAGCAAGAACACTGGAGTGGGTTGCCATTTCCTTCTCCAATGCATGAAAGTGAAAAATGAAAGTGAAGTCGCTCAGTCGTGTCCGACTCTTAGCGACCCCATGGACTGCAGCCCACAGGCTCCTCCATCCATGGGATTTTCCAGGCAAGAGTACTGGAGTGGGGTGCCATTGCCTTCTCCATTCCTGCTACAGGACCCCTTAACTCAATTTTTAACTCCAACTGGGTAGATGTGTTTTTCCATGTGAACTGCAAATTGGATGTATCATCTTATTCAATCCATTGGATAAACATGCTACACAGAGCTTATCTTTAGCAAAGTTGCTTAAGGTTTTTGGTCAAGGAGATGTGTACTCAAGTTGTCATTGGAGAAGATAACACCAGTAAAATTCTACTGTTCTTCCACAGCCCAGTCATTACTTTGTCAGGCAAGCTTCCTCTTCCCTCACCTCAGTCAATTTTCCTGCTTCTAACATTTACCCACATAGCAGTATCTGTCTCTTTTTCAGAGAAGCATGGGCTGGTTTTGCACTTATTATCGACGTTCTTTGATAAATGTGCTCTCCACACGTGTATGGATGGTTAACGAGGATGGAAACGGCCTGCATCTTTTCTTTTGTGCTATTTTATTTTTAGGGCCTAGCATTCCTTCCATAAAAATAATAAATAAAAAGAAAAAATGCCTTGTTTTATTGTGCTTTGTCTACTGCCTGCTTCACAGATATCGAACTTTTTAGAAATTGTAGGTCTGTGAAAATCTTGCATCTTTAGATGCTAATTAGCCATTTTTAACAATAAAATACTTTAAAATTAAAGTATGAAATTTTAAAGGCATACTTATATTGCACACTTAATAGGCTACACGCATGCATATGCATGCTAGTCGCTCGGTCATGTCTGACTCTTTCTGACCCTATATACTGTAGCCCAACAGGCTCCTCTGTCCATAGGATTCTCCAGGCAAGAATACTGGAGTGAGTTGCTATACTCTTCTCCAGGGGATCTTTTGTATGCTCGGGCAGACCAAAAGTTCATGTGGCTGGCTTTATTTAGATACTTGCTTTGTTGCAGCGGTCTGTAATGTAATCTGCAGTATCTCCAAGTCTGCCTGTACATATTTGCTATGACTCAGCTGTAAATTCTCTGAAAGTGGGAACTAGGCACTACTGGTATTTATGGTACTAAAATTATATAGAAGATTATTGCACAACTCTTTGTTGAAATTAGATTAATTTTCTTAATAAATTACCTTTACTGATTTTTGAAATCCAAGGTATCTGATAATTCCTGCATGTTCTCTGGAGTCTCAGGATGTTCCCCTGTCTATTCTGTTCTGCTGGCCTCAGTCACGTTGTCTTATCTCCTCATAGTTTTGTTATATCTTTGACTCCATGTGCAACTTTGACTTCAAAAACTACTTGTAAAAAAATTTGAGGTATGAATCAATGTATTCCTTCAGGATATTTTTATTTGCTCTACAGGTACCTGGAGGCATTAATATTCAGGGATCATTTTATTGCAATTTCAGAGTTAGATTTTCTGAGTGATGTAGATGTTTTCGTTACCAAACAAAAGATCATGTTCCTAACTTGCAGTGAATCCAAATAAACTGAAACATTGGACTTTAGAGGAGAGAACGGTTTCTTGAAGCCTCAAGCAAGGAGAACAGGTAGTTCATGCTGTGTTCAAAACCCTGAACTCCCTGGTGGTTTGGGAGGAGGAGTTTTTATAGGCAAAATTTGGGACAAGGGCTGTAGTTTGTGTGGCTTTCTTCTGACTGGTTTTGTTCAGTCACTAAGTTGTATCCAACACCATGGACTGCAGGACCAAGCTTCCCTGTACTTCATTATCTCCCAGAGCTTGCTCAAACTCATGTCCATTGAGTCGGTGATGTCATCTAACCATCTCATTCTCTGTCACCCACTTCCCCTCCTTCCCAACATTAGGGTCTTTTCCAGTGAGTCAGCTCTTTGCATCAGGTGGCCAAAGTATTGTAGCTTCAGCTTTAGCCTCAGTCCTTTCAGTGAATATTCAGGGTTGATTTCCTTTAGGATTGACTGGTTTGATCCCTTTGCCATCCAAAGGACTCTCAAGAGTCTCCAATCCCACAGTTCAAAAGCATCTGTTTCTCAGTACTCAGCCTTCTTTATGGTCCAACTCTCATATTCACACATGACTACTGGAAAAACCATAGATTTGACTATACGAACCTTTGTTGGCAAAATGATGTCTCTGCTATTTAATATGCTCTCTAGTTTTGTCATAGCTCTGTGGACATTTAAGGCAGTGAAAATTTTGTTTAGTCTTCAGCCGTTTCACCAGGATCAATAAATATTCCCAGGGCAGACCAGCCATTAGGGGTCTCTTTCTCTTGCCAGTGTTGGCCTGATATTCCCTCACTCTGTTATCTCTCTGAACACTTAAGCAGCTCTCTCTTTTTTAAAAAATAATCTTGTGTCCATCTTTCCTAGCTGGTCTCAGTGACAGTCCTCAGAGCTGATCCAATTGCCTTCTTGAGTCTATCATTACTGGTTGCTAAATTTTGAAAACCACAATGTTGAACTGATAATGCATTTTGCAACTTTAAAAGAGTGACCACTGGCTTTGGCAGATTTTCAATTAGCCATAGTAGGAATCTTGGATTCTTGCCTGACTACTGGGTAACATTTTGAAAGCTACCAGGAAATGTTAATAAAAATATCAGATTTCAGAGTTCAGCCAAGTGCCTCCTGAACTTCAGAATTAAATTGAATAGATTTAGCTTCAGAATAGATTTAAATTTCTATGCAAGTCAGTTTTAATTCCCTATGAATCTATTTCCATCTTGGTTATGATAAAATGTGAGTAAGAATTAATACTGTGGTAATTTACATAGTTTCCACATTGACTCCACTTATTGAAACAGTAGGATATGTGAACAGGAAAAAGAAATGGAAGAGTGATGGCCAGACTCTCTGGACAAAGCTTCTTTCTGTGGGGACTTTAAGCTTGTTTATCCATTAATTCATCCAGCATTTATTAGAACTCCAAATTGTGTCAGGTACGATAAAGGATGCTGGAAATGGGAAGGAAAATTGAAAAGAAAGCCATGATTCCTGTCCTCTCAGCAACCACTTAATGTACAATTACTCTAAGAATATTCCAAAACTTTCTGACACTCATTAAAGAATGTTTTATTTGTTCTACTGCTGAAACACATTTGGAGTGGGTCCCAAAATTAGCACTTTATGGCAACAAGAGATGACCATTTGCTGAGAGCGGTGACTGGGGTGTCCTTGTCCATGTGCAGGCTGGAAAACAATTTCCAGACATGAGGCAAAATGAAAGGGAATGAAGTTTATTAGACTGCGAGACGCTGTTAGAACAGAGGGCCAAGCTCAAGGGAGAACCGACATTGAACAGGGGTCCTTAGTCCATTTTTATACCCAGGGTACAAGGAGTGGGATAGGGGTCTTTGTGGCTCATTTGCTGACTGAATGGGGCCAACACCCCATCCGAGAGTAAGGCCAATACCTTCTGCCTATGGAGTAGGAGGGGAAGCAGGTTTTCAGGAGGACCTGAAATCTATTAATACTTATAACAGGAGAGGGAAGGGCGATAAGGATCTTTTTTTTTTTTTTTCTGTTCCTCCATTCCAAGGCCCTCCTTGTTTTTGGTTTTTATTTGTTTGTTTGTTTGTTTTTTTCTGTTCTTTCCTCCTTGGGACACCACACAGGGAAGGAAATGAGAAAGAGTTGGCAAAATGGGAGGAGTTTGCTGCTGTGCTGTTTGGGTTGAGATGGGCAAAGAACTTGGTCTGCAAGGTCATCCCATTCCACTCCACTGTTTTCCCATTGTACTGAAGGACTACTCCCTAGATGAGAATCCCTTTCTCCTACTTCATTTCTCCTCTTGTAACAGGGAAGAACAAAATCTGACTCTATGTTTTATCTGTTTCTTTAACCTTTGCTTTTTGTTGTTTTTGTTACTATAATCACTAAAAAGATATTCTCTATAGCTGTAGGTATACATAATGGCCTGCCTTGGGGAACCCTGCCCCCTGCCTGAATGTTAAACTAAACTGCCTTTGTTCAGCTCAGGGGGATGTGCCTGACCCTGCCCACTTGTGAATGGCTGCAGGAAAGAAGAAATTAACACACCCACTCCCCAGGCTAGTCAAATCAGGAGATATTTTGCAAGACTTATTGCCTTTTACTTTATTTCCCTCCTCTTCCACTTCTCTGTTCTATAAAAGCTGGCATCCAGACCCTAATAAGATGGTACTCTAGGAATCTAGTCCACCATCTTCTCGAATGCTGGCTTTCAGAATAAAGTCACTATTCCTTGCTCAACACGTTGTCCCCCAGTTATTGGTTTGTCATTTGGCGAGCAGACTTAGCTTGTTACTAAGCAGACTTAGTAACACTCTCACTGGGACTAAAGCAAAACATCACAGTGAGACTTATGCTCAGATGGACGCATCTGTAATGAGATCTGAATGAGACACAGCACTGTTACTGACATTTTAGTAGATCAGAAGCTTTCATGAAAAGCCAGAAAGAACGGAAATTGTTCAAACTCACTAATTTTGTTTACACCTTAGATTTTTTCAAGGGATTCCTGGAAAGAAAGCAACTGTTGGGCCAAGCACATTTTACTAAGTTTGAAAGAGAATTAGAAAGTTAAGCAGACTAGCCAAGTCCTGTGAAAATTAATCAGGCTCCTCATATTAGTTCTTCTTGTGTCTTAAAACCAAGGATAAGGCCTGGAAGTCACAATGTCTCTTGCCTTTCTCTCTGCTGTAAATAATTCAACCAAAATGACATATCTTGGTGAAGTTCAAATGTTTATGAATAAGCTTGGATGTGGAAACTGCTGCTGCTAAGTCGCTCAGTCATGTCCGACTCTTAGCAACCCCATGGACTGCAGCCCACCAGGCTCCTCCGTCCATGGGATTTTCCAGACAAGAGTACTGGAGTGGGGGTGCCATTGCCTTAGACAAATATAAATGTTGTGATTTGACAGAGGCAATCTTCCCTGTTGGCTCAGGGGATAAAGAATTTGCCCGCAGTGTGGGAGATGCAGTGTGGGAGATGGAATGGCGAAGGAATGGCGGCCCACGCCAGGATTCTTGCCTGAAAAATCCCATGAACAGAGAGGCCTGGCGGGCTGTAATCCATGGGGTTGCAAAGAGTCAGACAAGACTGAGAGACTAAGCAGCAGCAACAGCAGAAAATAAGAAGTGGGAGGATTACAAATGTGAAAGCTTGAGAATTAAAGGGCTGAAATATGAAAGTAAATGCAACTGCCTTAACACCACTGTAGTCCCAAGGAAGCTAATCTGATATTGTCTGTTTTAATTGCAAAATTGTAGTGTTTTGCTGTTGGTTTGCTATTATATTAGGTAGCTGATTAATTAATTAAGTAATTGAAGTGAGCTTGGTTGTCCAATTAAATTTTAATTAATACAATAATTGGAAGCAGTCAAAAAAAAACATTGCTTAGCAGCAGCCCTTTGGGACCTGCTTTTCAACAGATCAAAATGATTTATAATTATATGTCAATTATTTACACTGCTGAAGAGCCCGAGGACATCCTGAAAAGTTTATTCTGAAGAGGCATAAACTCCTTTGCACCTGCAACCTCATTTATATTTATTATTAATTTTCTTAGAAAGATACATGCACAGAGAACAAACTAGATCTTTGCTTGTTTTAAAAAATTCTAAACCCATGGCAAGGGAATTAATAGAATGTTCTTATTTGGGGCTTCTCTCATAGCTCAGCTGGTAAATAATTTGCTGGCAATGCAGGAGACCAGGGTTCGATTCCTGGGTCAGGAAGATCCTGTGGAGAAGGAAATGGCAACCCACTCCAATGTTCTCGCCTGGAGAAGCCCATGGACAGAGGAGCCTGGTGGGCTACAGTCCATAGGGTCACAAAGAGTCAGATAGGACAGTGACTGAGCATGCACGAGCATGCATGAATGTGTCATCAACTAGACTGGCTGATTTGTCCCTTCCCTTCCCTCCTTTTTTTTTTTTTTTTTTGGTCTTTCCTTCCTTCTGCTATGATCAGGCCACCCAAGATGGTTGTTCTCTTGCTTTCTACTGCACATTTAGTGACTGTTCTAATTTTCAGACCAGAATATCTTCCCTGTGATAGTTTTACAAAGAGGTAGTAAGGTACATGCTTCTCTACTGGTTTTGCTGGTAAACACTGAGACAATCAGACATCAGTTTTCCTTATAACTGATAACCTCCTTCTTCCCCTGATAGCAGATGGCTGCCATGTCTTGCCTGCCCTATGCCATCCATGATGGGGTGTTTCTCCAGGATTCTTTTACTTCCAGTGTGTACAATACCCTATCCAATATACTACTGATGTATCCGTCACTGTTTCTGAGCTCTTTCTTCTTTCCTGTCTTCTTCTCTTTCTTGCTACTTCCATCCCTCCATCGTTTCCTTCCTCACTGCTACTTTGTTGGAAGGTTCTGAGACTTTCTGTTTGTCTGTGTGTGGGGATACACTGATAGTTTGTTGAATGTACCTTTCATCAAAGATATTTTATACTCTTGAACTTTCATGAGTGTAAAGGAGAACTTGCATGAACATTGTCTCCTTTAATCCTCACAATTTAATGATACTTAGGGAGAAGGCAATGACACCCCACTCCAGTACTCTTGCCTGGGAAATCCCGTGGATGGAGGAGCCTGGTGGGCTACAGTCCGTGGGGCTGCTAAGAGTCGGACACGACTGAGCGACTTCACTTTCATTTTTCACTTTCATGCATTGGAGAAGGAAATGGCAACCCACTCCAGTGTTCTTGCCTGGAGAATCCCAGGGACGGGGGAGCCTGGTGGGCTTCCGTCTATGGGGGTCGCACAGAGTCGGACACAACTGACGCGACTTAGCAGCGTTTTCCCCCCACTTTACTGATGAGACTCTCAGAAAAGCAAGGTATCCAACTCAAGGTCAACTGTTACTAAGTAATTGAATGTCTAACATGCTCACCAGTATTCACCAACTTTACATGCCATAAAATTAGAGAGTAAAATGTCTATTATATGTTTCATGATTATGCTACCTGAGCAGATGGCAGTCTGGCCTGCAAATATTCTTTCCCTCTCAGTTCATTGTTCACTTCTCTATCTTCAGTAGCTAAGAGAATACCAGCATCTCTCCATGTTACATAAACTTAAAGACTCCACCAACTACAATCTCAAACAGAGGATTCTCTGAAACCCAATCAGAAAAACTCAGGATATTTTAAATGGTCTTCCAACTCTCTAATTTTCCCTGCAAAATTAGAACATTTTTGTTTTAATGTAGATTTTCACCCCAGAGGTCAAGTTTTTATGTCTCCTATAAGATAAGATGTAGGTCCCTATCTAATGCTTCTTCCATGAAAGTAGACAAAAGGATCACACAATCTAAAGGTAATTTTGACTTGTGATTTTGTTAATGCATCCATGTTGAACCACTTCACCTTGCCCATTATAATTTCATATTTGTACTTATATAAATGCCCAAACCTAAGCATTTTTTCATTTTAGAAAGCAAAGTCTAAAATTTAAAGCTATTTTTTAAAATCTAAATCTAATCTATTTAAAAATCTAAGCTATTTTTAAACAAGCACATGATCTCTATTCTTCTTCCTCTTTTGACAGTTTTAAAATTTCCTAACTTGATAAATTTGTGAATTTAAAAATAATCAGTGAGACATCATGTCCTCCATTAACCTGGACCAGGTTAAATATTTAACCTAAAACAAAACCCCCAAACTTGATAATAACATTCCATAGAAAGAGTTCTGAAGAGTCAAATATGGTCACTGTTGAAACAGCTGATAAAGAAAATGGAGATATGACTCTTAAAATACATTAAAATACATATGCATATATATATTAATTAAAAATATATAACTTTGCATATATGCATAAATATATATATACACATTAACATCGGTTCAGTTCAGTTGCTCAGTCATGTTCGGCTCTTTGTGATCCCAGGGACTGTAGCATGCCAGGCTTCCCTGTCCTTCACCAACATCCAAAGCTTGCTCAAACTCATGTCCATCAAGTTGGTGTTGCCATCCAACCATCTCATCCTCTGTTGTCCCCTTCTCATTCTGCCTTCAATCTTTTTCAGCATCAGGGTCTTTTCAATGAGTCAGTCCTTTGCATCAGGTGGCCAAAGTATTGGAGCTTTAGCTTCAGCATCAGTCCTTCCAGTGAACACCCAGGACTGATTTCCTTCGCGATTGACTGGTTTAATCTCCTTGTAGTCCAAGGGACTCTGAAGAGTCTTCTCCAATACCACAGTTCAAAAGCATCAATTCTTCGGTACTCAGCATTGTTTATAGTCCAACTCTTACATCCATACATAACTACTGGAAAAGCCATAGCTTTGATTAGACAGACCTTTGTCGGCAAAATACTGCCTCTGTTTTTTAATACGCTGTTTATGTTAGTCATAGTTTTTCTTCAAAGGGGCAAGTGCCTTTTAATTTCATGGCTGCAGTCACCATCTGCAGTGATTTTGGAGCCCCTCAAAATAAAGTCTCTCATTATTTCCTCATCTATTTGCCATAAAGTGATGGGATTGGATGGCATGATCTTCATTTTTTGAACATTGAATTTTAGGCTTCCCTATAGCTCAGCTGGAAAAGAATCTGCCTGCAACACAGGTGACCTGGGTTCAATCCCTGGGTTGGGAAGATCCTTTGGAAAAGGGAAAGGCTACCCATTCCAGTATTCTGACCTGGAGAGTTCCAAGGAGGTTGCAAAGAGTCGGACACACTGAGCAACTTTCACTTCACTACAGATTGACATAACACACATAAATGTGCCAAGAATACTTTAAAATTCCATCATTTCCTATTAGGTAGGGGGAATATGTTGGCTGATTTACTTGGTAATAGATTAGAGGAGGGCTTCTCCAGTGGCTGAGACATTCAGACATGACTGACCAACTAAACTGAACTGAGATTAGAATCAGATGGAATGTTCTGAATTAGGTTCTTATCTATTGCTTTATTATTATACTTACATTTAACTTTCATTTCTACAATTGGCTAAAACCGTAATAGAAGAAATGGGCTCGGGAACTAGCAGGTGTCACAGAACCCTGAAATTGCACAGACATGCAGTGGATACAGGCAACTGCATTTATTACAATTGTTGTTCAGTTGCTCAGTCATGTCTGACTCTTTGCTACCCCATGGACTTCAGTTTGCCAGGCTTTCCCTGTCCTTCACCATCTCCTGGAGATTGCTCAAACTCATGTCCATTGAGTCAGTGATGTCATCCAGGCATCTCATCCTCTGGTGTCCCCTTTTCCTCCTGCCTTCAGTTTTTCCCAGCATCAGGTTTTTTCTAATGAGTCAGCTCTTCGTATCAGATGGCCAAAGTACGTTCTTATTAAAAACCTTAGAAGATTGTGGCTGCAGAAGGAGGTTGTCAAGAGGATGTGACCACCATTTGACTGAAGAGCTGGACCTAGCTGGGCAATCAGGGGCTCCTCACCTCGTTGTCTTTTGTTAAAGGATATGTTCTGCCCACCGTTCCCTCAGTGGAAGCTATTTTCAAGGATGCAGACTTTGGGAGTAACACCTTGTTGAAACTATCCCGACTGTGTATGTGACTGAATCCCATCAAGGCCTCTATATAAACCTTTAAAATTCTGGCAGCTACCTGGGTGGAAATCTATTCATCTTTTGGCTGCCCAGGGCCAGTCTCATGTAAGCTACCTTGCTTATCAAATCTGCCAACTCCCAATCTGGAATGGTCTGTCTCTTTCTTGGGACTCTCTTTGCATGCCATGTATGAGGACCAGTTTCAGGTTTTTATCTGGGAAGGTTCTGATGTTTTGAAACCACAGTGGCTTGGGGGTGTGTTATCTCCTTAAAGGCTGTTGAACAAAACAACCCACAACATAAAATATGAGTCAAGTTTATTCAGTCATTACTGACTACTATAGCCTGGGAGACAACCTTTTACAAAGCTCTGAAAAACTTCAGAAGAGGTAAGGGGATGGTCAGTATATATGTGATTTTGACAAAAGGGTACCTGCAACCAAGCTCACATCTCAGGAGAAGGTTACTGCTAGTTATGAGGAACAGGAATCTTAGTTAATGGTTTTAGTGTTTTTCTCAGTATGGGAAGATGCAAGAAACCAGGTTCATAAAAAAATTTCCTCTGAAAATATCTATCTGAAGTCCTGTTCTGCCAGTTTTTCCAGAGTACAGAGTGCCTCATTTTTGATCTCTACCCTGATCTCTATCCTTCCCCCATTCTGCCTTTATCTAAATACTCAGAAGATGGAAGTTAAAGTAGGGAAAGATTTCCCCAGGTGGCACTAGTGGTAAAGAACCCTCCTGTCAATGCAGGAGACACAAGTTCCATCTCTGGGTTGGGAAGATTCCCTGGAGGAGGACATGGCAACCCACTCCAGTATTCTTGCCTGGAGAATCTCATGGGCAGAGGAGCCTGGTGGGCTACAGTCCTTGGGGTCAAAAAAAAGTCAGACGTGACTGGGGCAACTGAGCACACACACACTTTCTTGTTTATAATTCTAAAATATAACTATTATAAGTGAATTTCATTGGCTGTTTTACCCACTTGTAGATTCAACTCCTGCAATATTCACCCTCAAGTAGTTCTAAGAAACCCAAAGGACTGCTGTTTGTGTTCTCACAGATAATTAAGCCCCTCTGGGACTTTGCTGTTTCTCCATTAGGTTCCAAAGATCCTTCTGGGCACAATAATCTTCTAGTAAACTCTTCCATTGCTCCCCCAGGCATCATTGCCAGTGCACTCTGGTCCACAGTAGATAAAAGTGCAGGGGCTGGAACGCCTCTTCCCTTGTGTTAGAATTTGTCAGAGGGGTCCCCAAGCAGCACTGCCTGTACACAACACTTCCAGAATTTGTATGTAAAACTGCTCCTTCAGTTTTTAGTTATCATTTTCTCTCTCTCTAGACATGCATCTGGGCTGGAGATGTATTTGAGTGACAGCCACTGTGTACTCAAAATATTTGTTCTCTTTCAAAGACAAAGGCTTTATTGAGGTGTGTCATGCCTGCTTCCTTTTTCCCTTTTAATGAATATGTTTCTAGGAGGCTCCTTAGACCCTGTGAAGAGACTTCCATCAGTGCCATGCCCAAGTATTCTAGACTTATCAGAATGTCAGCACTAGACGTAGATTGGACTAAAGATGAAACCCTTGCTATAGAAATAAGAACACACTGATGGACTAGCAGAACTGAAAAGCCAGTTGGTGCTCTAATGCTTAGGCGAAAAAAAAAAAAAAATGACAATTTGAGAAGAGAGCAACTCCATGCCTAATGTCATATTCCTTTGGGGAAAAGAGTCTAAGGGAAAAACTACATAATTGTGAGCTAGCTTGGAGTTCTAAATCGACTCCCTCCTAAAATGAGGAAGATAATTCTGGATATAGAGGCCTGGTTTTGTTACTTATTGAGTATAAAATCTCTTTTATCTTTAATTTTCTCATCTGTACAATGGAAGATCCTAATAAAATTGGAGAAAACCATGGACTTAGATGCTACACTTCTCCTCTTTGGGCAAAATTACATATATAATAATTTTTCAGTCCCTCCTTTCAATTAGTGAAAACATGTGCATTTAAAAAATTTTTAGTGTCAGAATGAAATCACTATTTTGTATAATACTCTCTGTAACATGTGAACATCAAGGGTCAGGTTGGTTTAACATTTTATATTTATATCACTTTTGCAAAGTCATGATAAGACAGCCTGAGCTTGAATATAGTTTCTTTTTGACAGAAGGCCTCTGTGCAGCTTTCTACTGTTTGTTCCTCAGAATGATTTGTTGAAGGTTGCTCAGGGGCCAGGCATGAATGAAATGGAGGCTGGGGGCGAGGGGGGGAGAGCATCCCATTAATGCTAGTGTATCTCACTGAATTCTCTGTCTCCTCTTGAGATCTTGAATGGTACTCTAGGACACTGGGGGATAAAAATGAGAGATCATTTGCATTTTCTGAGCACCATGAGAAATTTTGCCTTTAAGCACTGAATTTCTCAGTCTGATTAAGAAGAACTAGGAATTAAAATGAAGTTAATGGCTCTTCTCTTTGAGCTTACTGAATTTTTTCCCTAAACCCCAGAGTGTACCCCTATTACTGAGTTGCTGGGTGGACTGACTTTGTACACTCTAAAGCACTATATGAATATTTTTATGGTAGTCAACATGTAAGATAGAATATCAGAGCTGATTTATTAAGCAGCCTTGTATTGCCAAGATTTAGGACTAAAGTCCCAGTAAAGATTGATGTTATGTGCCAGAAATGCAATATCTACTACAATAGCCTGGAGCTAAAAATTAGAATTGCAACAATAGAATCAATTCTCCATTCTTAACAGGTTCCCTTAATTAAACCTGCAATGATCCAAGAGTCTTTGGGGTCTGTTTCTCACCTGCCATGTCCTGCTCTGCACTGACGAAACGATTGCTGCCACTGAGGCCAAAGATGAATAAAGTCACCAAGACAGGATGTCCTCCTCTGTGGTATCTCCACTTTGGATGTTTGCTCTTCTGGTCAGTGGAACTGCTGGGTTTGCACTGTGCTCCAGCAAGAATTGCAAATGGGAAATCCACCCTTCATGGTCCTACAAACCACACTCACCACAGGCTACAGAGAAGGGCTGCCTTTTGCTCCCACGGTCTCTACTGTATTTCACTAAGAAACAGCCATCAGTCTGTTACAGATGTTCCACTGTATATTAATGAAATAGCTCTTCAAGGTGCCCTTGGATTTTTGACATGTTCTCCTTTCCTCTGTCCTTAGGAGGGGTTGGAAACTTTATATCCAGCCCCAAGTGGCTCTTCTCTTTTGTCACTAGCTTTTCCTTTGTCTAAACTATGAACCTCAGTCCTCTATTCCCTTGGGTTAACATTTTCCCCCAAGGACTTGACTCTCAGTTCCCAAAGCAAGTAAATTGATGTTATACCTATTTTCATTAGTCTTCCAGAAGTATTTAGTCAAGTCTGGATTCCAGAGGGAAGTGAAAAGACTTACACTGCCAAATTGGGCCCCCTGCTCTGAGAATAATATCCTAGCCACAGAGTATTGAGACTCACGCGTAGATTCTACACTTCAGGACAGTTTCAGTATGCAACTAGTTGTCTGAGGTGTGTTTCTCTTTGCCTAGAAATGGAATGGGGTACAATCTGTAACTCAGTCGGTTATAAACTAAATTTTCACTGACAGTTTGGTATTTTACCCCACAAGTAATGTTCCTTGAAGGAAAGACGTCTCATCTGGAAAAGTGTCTCATCTGCACATCTTTCCTCATTTATTCAAAGACTATTCTTTAGTATCTGCTATGTGCATGTCCATCAATGTTCTAGCTGCTGGGTAGAGCAGTGAATAAGATGACAAAGCTCTGGGCTTTACGTTTTTAGTTGCTAAATTGTGTCCAACTCTTTGTTACCATAGGGACTGTAGCACTCTCTAGGCTTCTCTGTCCTTCACTATCTCCCAGAGTTTGCTCAAATGTATGTCCATTGAGTCAGTGATGCCATCCAACCATCTCATTCTCTGTCACCCCCTTCTCCTCCTGCCCTCAGTCTTTCCCAGCATCGGGGTCTTTTCCAATGAGTTGGCTTTTCACATCATGTGGCCAAATTATTGGAGCTTCAGCATCAGTCCCCCAGTGAATATTCAGGGTTGATCTGCTGAACAAATAAACATGATAATTCTGGATTGTGATATATGCTGTACAGGAAATTGTTTTAGTCATCTTGAGCTGTCATAACAAAATACCATTTACTGGATGACTTAAGAGGAATTTATTTCTTCACAATTCTGAGGCAGGAGATCTGAGATCAGAGTGCTCAGCATGGTCAGTTTCACACGAGAGCTCTGTTCCTGGCTTGCAGATGGTTGCTTTTTGGCTATGACCTCACATGGTGGGGAGGGGCTTCCCAGGCAGCTGTGGTAAAGAATCTGCCTGCCAGCGCAGGAAACACAGGATCAATCTGTGGGTCGGGAAGATCCCCAGAGTAGGAAATGGCAACACACTCCAGTATTCTTCTCTGGGAAATCCTATAGATAGAGGAGCCTGGCCTGGCAGGCTGCAGTCCCTGAGGTTGCAAAAAGTCAGACATGACTTAATAACAGAAACAACAAATAGCAACATGTGGTGGGAAAAGAGACAGAGCAAATTCTCTGATGGGTTTTTTTTTTTTTTTTTTTCTTTTTTCCCCTTTAATTTATTAATTAATTTATTTATTTATTTATTTATTTTAAATTACAATACTGTATTTGTTTTGCCATACATTGACACGAATCAGCCTTAGGTGAACACAATCTCCCAATGCCGAAGCCCCCTCCCACCTCCCACCCCACATCCTCTACTTGAATCATCCTGTGCATCAGCCCCATGCATCCTGCATCCTACATTGAACATAGATTGGCGCTTCGTTTCTTACACGAAAATATACATGTTTCATTGCCATTCTCCCAAACCATCCCACCCTTTCCCTCTCCCTCAGAGTCCAAAAGTCCACTCTATACCTCTGTGTCTCTTGGTTGTCTCACATACAGGGTCATCATTACTGTCTTCTAAATTCCATATATATGTGTCAGTATACTGTATTGGTGTTTTTCTTTCTGGCTTACTTCACTCTGTATAATTGGTTCCAATTTCATCCATCTCATTAGAACTGAGTCAAATTTATTCTTTTTAAGGGCTGAGTAGTATTCCATAGTGTATATGTACCACAGCTTTCTTATCCATTCATCTGCTGATGGACATCTAGGTTGCTTCCATGTCCTGGCTATTATAAACAGAGCTGCAATGAACATTGGGGTACATGTGTCTCTTTCAATTCTGGTTTCCTCGGTGTGTATGCCCAGCAGTGGGATTGCTGGGTCATAAGGCAGTTCTATTTGCAATTTTTAAGGAATCTCCACACTGTTTTCCATAATGGCTGTACTAGTTTGCATTCCTAAAATAAGGGCACTAAACCAGTCATGAGGGCACCACTCTCCTGATCTTGTTTAAATCTAATTGCCTTTCAAAGGCCTTGTGTCCAAATCTATCCATCACACTCGGAACTAGGGCTTCAACATATGAATTTTAGAGAGGTGCAATTCAGCCCATAGCATAGCTGAGAAAGTGACAACTCTGTGAGATGTTCAAATAGGAATTATTCCAGGCATAGGAACAGCAAATACAAAAGCCCTGAATATCTAAAGAATATAGAAGGTGAATATGACTGGAGATAAAGGAGAAAGAGATATTATCAGCTTGAGTAAGACAGCAGCTCTGGAGAAAGTAGAAAGCGTTAACAGATGAAGCAGAAATACAAAAGTATCAGGGTTAATAGATTCGAGGTGGAATATGAGGAAGAGGAGGAATCAAGGTGACTACTGAGCACTTGGAAAGGGAATTGGGAACTTATGACCTAGGAAAGCAAAAGCCACTTTTTAGAAGCTGAGAAAATTGACAAACAGTTAACCCAAATGATCCCCCCCAAAATCCCTATATAGCTATGGGTTGATCATTCTGAAATATAATAAAGGTATCTTCAAAATACGATTTTTTTTTTTTTCAAAATACGTCTCTGAGACTTCAAGTCTAGTAAAATCAAAACCAAAAGATGGAACTGATCAAAATCAAGTTATGGATCATGAATTCATATATACATTTTGACTTGCCTTCCCTCAATTTATTTCAATTATATATATGCTCGTGGGAGAAATAAATTATTTCTGTATTAAAATAAATCACGAATAACTATCTTAGCAGTAAAGCACCCACCTGCAATGCAGAAGACTATCTATAATGCAAGAGACTCGAGTTTGATTCTTGGGTCTGGAAGATCCACTGGAGAAGAGACGGGCTACCCACTCCGGTATTCTTGCCTGGAGAATTCCATGGGCAAAGGAGCCTAGTAGGCTACAATGCATGGGATTGCAAGACTCAGACAGGACTTAGCAACTAAACCACCATCACCATGAATAACCATAATAACTAACACTGATAAATGTTTTGTTCTCCTTTTCAGAGACTTTGAGCATGAATGTGATTGTGCTAAGCAGCTTCAGTCATGTCTGACTCTGTGACCCTATGGACTATAGCCTACCAGGCCCCTCTGTCCATGGGATTCTCTAGGCAAGAATGATGGAGTGAGTTGCCATTTCCTTCTCCAGGGGATCTTCCTGATTGAGGATCAAATCCACATCTCTCATATCTCCTGCGTTGGCAGGTGGGTTCTTTACCACTAATGCCACCAAGTCCACGTTATTAATTAAGTTAATGAACTAGTGCAAATAATTGATCCTTTCAACAGTGTTCTCATTAGGCCCACTTTACAGATGGTGAAACTGAGGCATAGTTAGCAGAAATGAACATTATACAGTGTTACAGCTAGTAAGTGAGCAGAATCAGGATTAAGCACAGCAATCTGAAACCAGAGCTCCCCTCACTCTAATGTCTCATTCTTGATTAAGAAGGCTAAAGAAGTTTGGGCAATGAATGGGTTAAATACACTTATTTGCAGACTAATGGTTCTTGAAAAAAACTGTAAATGTTGGTAAAAATTATCTGTAAAAACACTTTTATATATTGTGTAGTCTCTTATAAAGCACAATTTCCAATTTATAACACAATAAGGACTTTTTCAGGGCAATCCAATGACTTGGTCATGAGAGAAACTGAGTCCACTTTGTGATTTCTCTCCTGGAGTTTGAACACTGGTCGTCATCATCCTTGAGAAGTTGTTTGATCCATTTGACTGACTATGACCTGTTAAATTAATTCCAATTAATAACATTTACCTGTTTGTGCAAGCTGTCAACAGATCTATTACTATAAATATGGCAATTTGACAAATCAAAGGCAAAAAAATAATTTATTTCTAGAGTGCAGAACTATTGATTGATTTCCTACCATGTGCCAGTTACCAAGCATTGGGTCCTTTCACAGTTTTAATTACTCCTCAGTAAACACAAGGGCTTCTCTAGTGGCTCAGACAGTAAAGAATCTGCCTGCCAATTCAGAAGACACAGATGTAGGTTCGATCCTTGGTTTGGGAAGATCTCCTGGAAAAGGAAATGGCAACCCATTCCAGTATTCTTGGCTGAGAAGCCTGGTGGTCTGCAGTCCATGGGGTCACAAAGAATAGGACACGACTGAGTGACTAACATTCACTTTCAAACACAAGACTTGGTTTCCTGATTTTGGCATAGAGAAAGAAAATGACTGAATTTTTAATATGACAATTTTAGAACCAACAGTGGCTTTATATACAACTCATTTTTTTCTCTGCATCATGATATTGTTTTCTTCTAATGAGTTATACATCAGTGCCCCTAAAAAATGATACAATTTTCTTCAGTGATTTTCTGAAAGAATGTTTTTCAAGGTGTCATTATTTGCAGAGAAGGAAGTACTATTAATAGTTGGTGTGCTAGTCCAGCCCTGCACTTGATGACAGAGTAACCTGAGATGAGAATTGGGGCACAAACTTTAAAATGTTTCATATAATTTTAACTTGCTTTGTGTTCTGAGTGGTGCTCACTAGTTAGTGCTGCTGCTGCTGCTGCTGCTGCTGCTAAGTCACTTCAGCTGTGTCCGACTCTGTGCAACCCCATAGACAGCAGCCCACCAGGCTCCCCCATCCCTGGGATTCTCCAGGCAAGAACACTGGAGGGGTTGCCATTTCCGTCTCCAATGCAGGAAAGTGAAAAGTGAAAGTGATGTCGCTCAGTCATATCAGACTCTTAACGACCCCATGGACTGCAGCCCACTAGACTCCTCCATCCATGGGATTTTCCAGGCAAGAGAACTGGAGTAGGGTGCCATTGCCTTCTCTGCTAGTTAGTGCTACATGTTTTCAAAACTTGTCCAGCATCTCATTTTTATAGATAATAACCTTAGCTTGATTCTTACTGAGCAGGAGGTACCTCTGCTAGTTTTCCTCAACAGGCTGTGTGGAGGGAGAAAAATCAACAGCCCGTTAATAACCTCAGTGCAATGAACAAGTCCGGGAAGAGACTCAGTCAACTTTTGCATCATCCTGACAGTGAAATACATGTTTTTCTTATTTAGATGCACAGTTTACAAGCCATAATGGACAGTTTTGCAGATTTCTCAAGGTTAGATCTTGTGGTTCTATAAGGCCTTACTGAGGGTGCTATGAGTATATCTATAACCACCCTTTCCTGCCAAGTTCAATTCCATAGAGCTTTATAGCCTTGAATGTGCTCAATACATGTTAAGGCTGGCTAAGTAATTGGAAGAAAGCTTTCATCACCTGCAAAGCTGGGTGGTAGTGATTTAATAGAGAAATCTGAACAGTCTCCATATGGCAAAGGCACAAGATTAGAGTGATTGTGTTTTGATTTTAAATATATGCCAAATGTATAATGAATTTTAACTTACTTAATCTTGGTGATTGTTAGAGATAGGGACGGACTTCTTTTGTGGCTCAGCTAACAAAGAATCCTCCTGCAATGTGGAAGACCTGGGTTCGATCCCTGGGTTGGGAAGATCCCCTGGAGAAGGGAAAGGCTACCCACTCCAGTATTCTGGCCTAGAGAATTCCATGGACTATATAGCCCATGGGGTCACAAAGAGTCAGGCATGACTGAGAGACTTTCACTTCACTTCACTTCAGAGATAGGAATAATGGAGGGTTGATTTAACCAGAGCTGGAAGCCACTTTTGCACTTGATCATAACTGATTCATCCTGGTGAGTATATGGCTACTGTTAGTCTTAAACTTAAGGCAAAATATACTGGTGGAAACTTAGAATGGAGCAAAAACTGCACTTTTTATGCTGCTTATCATGAAAGATGCATCACTGTTAAGTCATGACTCCTATACAGAAATAGGAATAGTCCTGGAATGTTATTAAAATGAACACTGTTGGAAGTAAACAGATTTGAGGAGAACCAGTACTTACACTACTTACTCTTACCTTTCCAAGAAGAATGTCACCTATGTTCTTTTTCTGCCTTTTTCTCACTGACCTTTCCAGAGCTGTATCACTTTAACCATATATCCACCTATTCCTGCTAAACTCCCTTTTTGCAGGTATAATGACATAAATTTCCACTAACAATCATTTACAGAATGGTTTGCACCTGAAAAAGAATACGCATTTCATTTCTTAGTGTAGTTCTTTCAAGTAAGATCCATTTAATTCCAGATGTTCATGTGATGAATGGGGCTCAGGACCATTGAGCACCATTTTCCATGGCCATATACCAATAACCAACAGAGTAGGGAAGGCAACATGGGGGCCACAATTATGCTGCTCTGAATATTTCTGCACATGTGGGTCTGAACTACTTATATCTGAATTGTCTGAGTAGTTGTTACAAATGGTGATTTCTGGGCTCCATCCCAGAATTACTGAATCAGAATCTCTTGCAATACAGCCTATAAATCTCATTTGAAGTACTACGAGTAATTCTGATGCACACTCAGTTTAAGAATCCCTCTGTCATACTATAGTACCATTGAGCAAATCACGCACATAAGATTTTGGTTTTATGTTTGTTTGCTTGCTTTAACACAGTTCATCGTTAGAACAAACCTGGTTGTTGTACAGAACAGGTATTAACTTTCTGCTTCTCTCTTTCCCCCAGTGTCTTTTAAGATTGATAAACTGAGACAGGGGGGAAAGTGATTTGCCCAAAGTCACATAGCTTGTCCCAGATTTAAAAGCATTCATGCAATTTAAAGTGCCATTACCAGAAATCATTTGAGTAAGACTGCCTTTTACTGTGAACCTATGCTTGATTTGCTATGGAGGAAAATGTTGTTTTAGTAATGCTCATTTCTGTGGTGTAGTCTGTGTCTAGGCAGACTTTGAAGATGGAGTGTAGATTTCTTTATTAGGAGTAATGAGCAAATCTTGACAGAGAATGCAGTACTGCTCTTTGAGAGTGACTTTCTATACTAAGTTCCATTTTGTTATATTATTTGTTTAGGTCTCCAAAGGTCTAATTCAAGAAAGAGGAGGTGATAAATTCAAAGCCTCTGCTATGGGTCAGTGGGGATGTGTACCTTTTAATTGTGACTATTAGAATGAATACAATATGGAAGACATCGTCATTGACTAATGATCTTTTCTGGCTTTGTTGTCCCTTTTGAGCACTTTCCTATTTGTGGCACTGTGGAAGGAAATGAGTTTGGCATTTACCTAGGATGGTGTATTTTATTTTTGGCATTAAAATTTTGGGAAATGACATAGAAATTGCCATTGAAAAAGGCAAGTCACAGATAAAAGAGCAAAAAGATTGTGGATGTTCTGTATTGAATTGATTGGTAACTCATTTTTCCATCACTTTCTCTTCCTCCATCTCCTAAAGATGAGTGCAATTGTATGGTAGTTTGAACATTTTTTGGCATTGTAAATTTGGAAAACTCAGCAGGGCCACAGGACTGGAAAAGGTCAGCTTTCATTCCAATCCCAAAAAAAGCAGTGCCAAGGAATGCTCAAACTACCCCATAACTGCACTCATCTCACACACTAGCAAAGTAATGCTCAAAATTCTCCAAGCCAGGCTTCAACTGTATGTGAACCATGAACTTTCAGATGTTCAAGCTGGATTTAGAAAGGCAGAGGAACCAGAGATCAAATTGCCAACATCTGCTGGATCATTGAAAAAAGCAAGAGAGTTCCAGAAAAACATCTACTTCTGCTTTATTGACTGTGCCAAAGCCTTTGATTGTGTGGATCACAACAAACTGGAAAATTCTTCAAGAGATGGGAATACCAGACCACTTGACCTGCCTCCTGAGAAATCTTTATGTAGGTCAAGAAGCAACAGTTAGAACAGGACATGGAACAACAGACTGGTTCCAAATTGGGAAAGGCTGTGTATTGCCACCCTGCTTATTTAACTTATATACAGAAATGCTGGGCTGGATGAAGCACAAACTGGAATCAAGATTGTCAGGAGAAATATCAGAAACCTCAGATGTGCAGATGATGCCACCCTTATGACAGAAAATGAAGAACTAAAGAGCCTCTTAATGAAAGTGAAAGAGGAGAGTGAAAAAGTTGGCTTAAAATTCAACATTCAAAAACCTAAGATCATGGCATCTGGTCTTATCACTTCATGGTAAATAGATGGGGAAACGGTGGAAACAGTGTCAGACTTCATTTTGGGGGCTCCAAAATCACTGCAGATGGTGACTGCAGCCATGAAATTAAAAGATGTTTGGTCCTTGGGAGAAAAGCTATGACCTATCTAGACAGTATATTAAAAAGCAGAGACATTACTTTGCCAACAAAGGTCCATCTAGTCAAAGCTATGGTTTTTCCAGTAGTCATGTATGGATGTGAGAGCTGGACTACAAAGAAATCTGAGCACTGAAGATTGATGCTTTTGAACTGTGGTGTTGGAGAAGACTCTTGAGAGTCCCTTGTACTGCAAGGAGATCAAACCAGTCTATCCTAAAGGAAATCAATCAGTCCTGAATATTCATGGAAGGACTGATGCTGAAGCTGAAACTCCAATACTTTGGCCAACTGATGCAAATAACTGATTCATTTGAAAAGACCCTGATGCTGGGAAAGATTGAAGGTGGGAGGAGAAGGGGACAGCAGAGGATGAGATGGTTGGATGGCATCACTGACTTGATGGGCATGAGTTTGAGTAAGCTCTGGGAGCTGGTGATGAACAGGGAAGCCTGGCGTACTGCAGTCCATGGAGTCACAAAGAGTTGGAGATCACTGAGTGAATGAACTGAGCTGATTCCCCCAAAGATATCACCCCCTTTGTGCAGATATGACTCCTATGTCCTTGTTCCAACCTTGGGCAACTCTAAAGGGCTCTCCCAGCTCTAGAGCTCTAGAGCTCCCTGTACATTGGGTAAATTTTGTTTTCATCAAAATAAGAACCTAAGGATGGTCCAGTCACATCATTGGTTATTGATAGGCTGAGACAAGCACAAAACAGATAGAAAGTTATAACAGCCTGTATTTGCAACAAGATGTATTTGTAACAGATGACAATGGCAAGGAGACAAGAGTTTCCATATTCCAAAGGGATGCTGTGGCTAGTGACTGTGCTAGAGCAGTGCTGACGTGACTTCAGTAATGAAGAGCCAAGGGATATATTAATAAGTCTAGGGACAGGGGCAGAAGGAGAGGTAAGGGATGCTGGCTGATGAGTGTATACCCATGTCAGTCTCTGAACTCTACATCAAGGGTTATTGGACTAAATGTGTGCATGATATCTCCTGAGGGATCTTCACTGTTCATCTCTTCTATCTGAGCTCTACACTTCCAGTGTTTATTATATTTTTCCCCCTCTGATTCAACCTCCTCTCCCTTGTCTCTCCTCCCCAAATCACTTTTCTCCAACCCTAGCAAATTTTCCTTTATTTCTTAAGGTGATCAGCTTAGTTATCTGTTTGTCTTACTCCTCATCTGTGACCCAAATTGCCCCCAAGTTATATAGCTAATCTGGCTGGTGTGTAAGTTTTGGACCCTGCTGCTGCTGCTGCTAAGTCACTTCAGTCGTGTCCGACTCTGTGCGACCCCATGGACGGCAGCCCACCAGGCTCCCAGTCCCTGGGATTCTCCAGGCAAGAACACTGGCATGGGTTGCCATTTCCTTCTCCAATGCATGAAAGTGAAAAGTGAAAGTGAAGTCACTCAGTCATGTCCGACCTTCAGCGACCCCACGGACTCAGAGCCACTTAAAATATCTGTCAAAATTGCAGAAAGTTACAACTCATTTTTATTTATTATTTATTTATTCAAAATTATTTGATGATGCTTTCAAGAAAAAAATGTGAGAAAGAGAAGATTCCTTCAATTTAGAAAGTAAAGGGATCCAGTGTTATTAGTTACTCAAGATGATTTGATTGCCATAATTAGACCTTAGTTTTACTGAATTAAAATTTCTGGCATTAGAAAGAAAAAAAGAAGATGGGAGATTATGTAGCACTGATATTCTGGCAGAAGAAAATATTTAAACTAGTCAACAGATTTTTTTTTCATAAACTAAAGTCAAGCATAAATTTATTGCATGTCATTAAGTAAGAGATAATATGACTTGCAAAAGATGTATATTAATAAATGCTTTCAGAATGGACAGCCCTTAAATCGATGTTCTTTGAAGCTAGAGGGCATGGTATTATATTGTAAGGGCAATTCTGTGGAATAGTGGAAAACACACTGGACTTGGAATCAAAGATCTGAATCTGAATTTTATAAAACCTTTATAGAAACTCTGTTAACATTTTTATCTCTAAAGAATACTGCTTGTTCATGAGTCTTTTTGTAGAAATAAAATAAATTCATATATATGAAAGTGTATATATTTGCCTGGTTTAAACTAGAAGATAAATCTTTTTAAACTTGATCTGGGAGGAAGAGGAAGATATGGGAACATATTCATCTGTCAACTGCATATATTTTTCACAGGGCATTTAACTTTATTTTTTGCATTTTACATGTATAATTTTCTTTCAGAAATATTATTCACATTTTAGAGAAAGAAAAGACGTTCTTGATCCTGGGATGATCTTGGTGCATAGAGATTCACAGATTTTCCAAAAAAATGATCAAAACCACAGTAATACCATTTTTCTTGATTGTTCTTCTAAGGATGTGCTATTAGCCTCGCCTTCTAAGCCAGGGGAGTTTCACAGTGGGCTGAACCCTCTCCGCTCCTGAAATTGGAAACTAGGAGGCTTCATAGCTTGAGGGAGAACAGAGCACAGGTCCTTCTTGGACCCAAATAGGGGACTGACAACCTTCCAGATTAGCCCACCTGTGGTCCTCTCACTAGCACACGAGGGAGTACTGCTGCTGAAGAAGTAGCTAGAAGTTTCTTAAAGACCCTGTTGTAAATATATCTATGTATGGCAACAAAATACATTAACTTCTCTAAGGAAAATTAAGTGTCCTTAAAGACATTCAATTATAGCCTCTCAAAGGACTGATTTTCAACTTAAATGTTTAATAAATGAATATTTAGAAAAGAATTGAAATTATTGAGAACCAAAATGCTTGAGAGAACTTAGTTTCTCAAAATACAGGGGAAACACACAGAGGTATGCAAACCATCAGGGAACATGTAAAAGACTTGGAAGACAGATTTAATAAACAGCATAGACTTAACAAATTCCAGAAAAGATAAATGAGTATATGGAAGAAAGGCTATAATTTAAAGAAGAAGAGAAGGAAGAGGAGTGAGAAGAAATTTCACCCAAGCTAAAGAATTACTTTAATCAATAGATTAGAAGGGCTTACTGAGATCCAGGAAGGAAGGATTAAAAAAAAATAATAATCACATGTACCTAGGGATATCCTGGTAAAATTTTTGAACTCTAAAACAAAGAGGAAAACATATACAAGTTTCCAATAACAATGAAAACTCTTCAAAAGGAAAAAAATTTTGTATCAGTCTTCTTAGTAGCAGCAATAAAAGCTAGAAACAGTGGAAAAAAACCTTAGGACTGATGAGAAGAGATGACTCCAACCTAGGAATCTCTGAACATATTCTCCACTGTTGCTGCTGCTGCTGCTAAGTCGCTTCAGTCGTGTACGACTCTGTGTGACCCCATAGATGGCAGCCCACCAGACTCCTCTGTCCCTGGGATTCTCCAGGCAAGAATACTGGAGTGGGCTGCCATTTCCTTCTCCAATTCTCCACTAGTTTGGATGAAAAATTTGAGGATATACAAATTCTAAGAATATGGCATGCTACCATCCTGTCAGAGAAAAATTACTCAAAAATAGACATAAATGGATCCAAACAGAAACTTCATGATAGGAGATGTGTAAGAGGAAAGGCATTGGTTTTGAGCAACTAGTTCTGCACTTGCACAGTTAAATCTAAACAGTTAACAATAGAGTGACTGGAGACATGTAAAAGGAATACTAGATAATGATAAGTAAAAGAAGGAACACCCTGCGATGGGGACAATCCCTAGGTGGTTGGGTGGCCCAGAGCACCTCAACGATGTGTGATGAAGAGAATAATAGCCTCCCAAGATGTCCATGTTCTGACCCCCATGAATGTGTGCTATGTTACATGAAAATGGGGACTTTGCAAATGTGATTAAGTGACGAACCTTGAGATAGGAAAATTATTCTAGATTGTCAATCTAAGCATATGAGTCATTTCCACAGAAATTTTCCAAGATATGGACAGTGGAAAGTTTTACTACAGATGAATCAAAAATATGCCACATCACTGATATTCAAGAAGGAGTAAAGGTCCATAAGCCAAGGAATTTGGGAGTCTTCTAGAAATTGGAAAAAGTATGTATCCTTCCCTAGAAGTGAAGCAAAGTGAAGTTGCCCAGTCATGACCTCATGGACTGTAATCTACCAGGCTCCACCAGCCATAGGATTTTTCAGGCAAGAATACTGGAGTGGGTTGCCACTTCCTTCTCCAAGAGATCTTCCTGACCCAGGGACTAAACCTGGGTCTCCTGCATTATAGGCAGACGCTTTACCGTCTGAGCCACCAGTATCAAGAAAGAAACACAGTCCTGCTGATACCTTGCTTTTAACCCTTTGAAATCCATGTTAGACTTCTAACCAGTAGAACTGTCAGATAATAATTACATGCTGTTTTAAGTCACCAGGTTTGTGGCAATTTGTTATAGCAGCAATAGGAAACCAATGCATGGTAGTGTCCACTCAAGTCAGCTGCACTTAAAAGAAGACCACATTGTTACTGATAGCACTATATGGGACTAGCCCGATAAATTCTATTAGAAACAGCCACTGGTGGTCCAGTGGCTAAGAATGTGCCTTGCGATGCAGGGGACATGAGTCCAACCCCTGACTGGGGAACTAAGATCCCGCATGCTGCTGAGCACTAAGCTTGTGCCACAACTATTGGGCCTGTGTACTATCATTGGAGAATTTGTGCACCACAGCAAAATATCCGCATGATGCAACTAAGACCTGACACAGCCAAATTAATCCATTAGCTAATAAAATAAAAATTAAAGACAGGAATGGTCACTTTGGTTAAAAAAATACACTTAGGCACTGTTACTTATAGGAAATACCCTTAAAACAATGTAATATCATATTGAAAATGAAAGGATTCTAATAAAGTTACAGTAGCAATATCAGTATCAGGTAAGAGAGAATTTAAGGCTAAAAGTTCTAAAGAGCAAAGATATTGCAAAATATTAGAGTACTACTTATGAAGACAACAAGGCGTCATGTACAACAACCTAAGCAGCTCTTTGCAGAAGTCCCTTTGTCTTGTCACTTTGGCAAAGCTGTATTTTAACTAACCTTTATGCCAGGTGACCCTGTATAATTAACCCCTAACTAACTAACCTCTGAACAAAGCACACCTTTCAAATCTTTTGATCACATGATGACTCACTTAACCTATTGATTCTTTTCTCACATTAAAGAAGCAGAAATAAAAAATAAGTAATTAATGGATAACTAGATCACTTCCCCTACTTCCCCTTCAGTAATCTTGTGAGCAGATAGTGTGAACAGATAGCATCTAAAAAAGATCACACGCAGTTAACAAGCCTGCACTCACTGGTAAAGAATCTGACCTCCTACCTCAAGAATTAACTGAGATCATTTTCCTTTTTTTCCTTCAAAATCTTTCATGGCTGAGTGGAATCTTCAGAGTTGTTCCGGGACACAAGTTCAAAAAAGAAAAGCAACCTTTTCCTTTCCTATACTTGTCTCTAGAGTATTTGTTTTTGAACAGTGAGCAGTGAAACCTGAGTTTTGTAATGGTTTTACAAACATATATTTTTAAAACCCTTATTGGAAATGCAAAAAAATGTTATTTTAAAATATAGTCATAATATTTTAAAATGTAGTCTTAATATTTGTTTAAACTTTTGGACTTAAAAAAATCAATTTTAGTAAAGGAAATTAGAGAACTTCCTATTTTTTCCCTAAATCTTATAACAGCTTAGGAAAAATATTGCTTTCTTTAAGAAAGAACTCCAGTTTGAATAACTTCTTCTCTCTGGTAAATTTTTAATGGTACTTCTTTAATGATTCCTCAAAATCTTCCAGAGCAATTGGTCATTTACTTTACTCTTTTAGGGATTAACTTTGGAAATTTGTATTTTACCAGGATGCTGTGCTGAGCTTAGTTGCTTAGTCCCATCCAACTCTTTGCAACTCCATAGACTGTAGCCCACCAGGCTCCTCTGTCCATGGGGATTCTCCAGGCAAAAATACTGGAGTGGGTTGCCATGCCCTCCTCCAGGGGATCTTCCCAATCCAGGATTCAAACCCAGGTCTCCCACACTGCAGGTGGAGTCTTCATAGACCGAGCCACCAGGGAAGCCCAAGGAATCAAACCTGGGTCTCCTGCATTGCAGGAGGATGATTTCACCAGGATAGTGTTCTATAACTGTGTCTGAATTTTTCCTAGTATTCCCTGATCGTTTCTTGAAACTCTCTCTTATTTTCAGTTCTCCAGGATTGGTGTTTACTCTACATTTTCAGTTCCACCTTGCATTAATCTGCTTCATACTTCTGGCCAATCCTCAGCAAATTACCAATCCCTTCCATGTCATCATTTTCTTTGAATGTTCTCTTGGCCTTCATGCTCTGACTTCCCTTGAAGCTCTTTCAGACAAGAGAAATGCTGTGTGCTTCTTACTCTTTACTGTTATTTCTAGACCATTTCCCCTTCTTCTGTACATCTGTAGAAATCCCAGGTGATATTCTGCAATTTTTTTTTTTGAGTCCTCTATACCCCATCATCATTTCATGACTATCTTAGTATTTGGCCCCCTGTTATTGCAAAGGGTACCTTTGCCATAAATATATGACCAACTGTTGAAACTGGGGAGAGTTTCTCCCATCTAGTCCTAAATCTTGGTGATTAAAGTGTCCTATAGATGGCCTTTCCAATGCTGTGGGCCCTAGGCTCCTTAATGTCTTCTGCAATATTCTCCTCTTTCTCTGTGCTTGTGCCACATCCCTCTCATGGAAAATCCTAGGACATGTTACTGCTGATAACTATACAACCTTCCGTGCACATGAGTGTGCCCACTATGTCACTTCCGTCATGTCCGACGCTTTGTGATCTTATGGACCGTAGCCCACCAGGATCCTCTGTCCAAGGAATTCTCCAGGCAAGAATTCTGGAGTGGACTGCTATGCCCTCCAGGGGATCTTCTCCACCCAGGAATGGAACCTGAGTCTCTTACATCTACTGTATTGGCAAGCGGATTCTTTAGCAGGAGATCGAACCAGTCCATTCCGAAGGAGGTCAACCCTGGGATTTCTTTGGAAGGAATGATGCTAAAGCTGCAACTTCAGTACTTTGGCCACCTCATGCGAAGAGTTGACTCATTGGAAAAGACTCTGATGCTGGGAGGGATTGGGGGCAGGAGGAGAAGGGGACGACAGAGGATGAGATGGCTGGATGGCATCACTGACTCGATGGACGTGAGTCTGAGTGACCTCCGGGAGATGGTGATGGACAGGGAGGCCTGGCGTGCTGCGATTCATGGGGTCGCAGAGTCAGACACGACTGAGCGACTGAACTGTAACTGTAACTGTAGCGCCACCTAGGACGCCTGCACGACCTTGGTAATATGGATTTCAACACTCCTCTCTGATTATAACCTGTGCTGTGCTTAGTTGCTCAGTCATGTCTGACTCTTTGCAACCTCATGGACTGTAGCCCGCCAGGCTCCTCTGTCCATGGGAATTCTCCAGGCAAGAATACCGGAGTGGGCTACCATGTCCTTCTCCAGGGAATTTTACCAACCCAGGGATCAAACCCAGGTCTCCTACATTGCAGGCAGATTCTTTACCGTCTGAGCCACTAAGGAAGTGATTATCATCTATTAACTGGTTTACTCTCTCTGTTATCTACATTTCAAAATTCTGTGACTCTATTACAGAGAAATATAACCAAATGGTCACCTTCACAGTATTTCTCATCTTTTTATGTACTCTCTTTCCTTATATGGCTACATCCCATATTCCATCTATTTTTTTCTTTTTGTGTAATCTTATCTTTTGTGCCTTTTTCTTCCTGCAATATATTTGTTTGACAGAAGTCTGTCAATGCCAACTCTGCCTATTTGAAGTCTATACTCACATTTTATGTTGTGGTTGGAAAAGAGGAAAACTATGTTGATTTTTTTCTTCTTCAGTTCAAAACTAATCATTGTGTTGTCTGCCAATCTGATAGTGTTTCCCTAGCATTTCTCTCATCCTCTCAGACAAGTATGTCACAACTTATCCTCTCCCTTCAGAATTCTAGCACCTTTCATCCTCTCTTACCTAATGATGTTTTCTCTTTCATTGAGAAAAAAACACCAAAACCTGAACCAGTAAGACCTTCCACTCCCTGGAGACCTACAAGTTCACACTGTAGCTCCCTACTCTCTAGATGTAAACACCTATGCTCTGCCCTCCCACCTGTTTCCATGGCTCTGAGTTACTCTTTCCACCTGTGCTCTAACTACTTTAGTCTCTCATCTCTGAGAACATCTAGCAATTATCCCTTATTATCCCTTATCTCTCTCTCTCTCTCCTGAGTCATGCCTAGCAACATATAGCATAAAGTAATAATTTCCTTCATAACAGTTCTTCTCATGGTGCTTTCTCTCTTCCAGCTATGTCTCATTTTGCTGTTCTCCCTTTTACCAAGGGATCACCGTAGAACCATAGAAACTCAATGTTTTCACTTCCTCCGTTCTCATTCTTTCTAACCCCCCTCCTTATCAGGTTTTATAATTCACCATTCCAATAAAATAGCTCTCATCAAGGTCACTTGTGGCCCCTACCTTGCTAAACCCAATGACCATTCTCAGTCTCCATCTTACTCAACTAATTGGCAGATTCAACACATGAATTGCTCTCTAAAAAAAAAAAGGTTGATTGACTGATTGACTGATTTTTACACTTTTGACTGTGGTGGGTCTTTGTTGCTGTGCAGGCTTTCTGTAGTTGCCGTGAGCGGGTGCTATTCTTCATTGTGGTGTATGGGCTACTCATTGTGGTGGCTTCTCTTATTGTGGAACACAGGCTCAAGGTGCGTGGGCTTCAGTAGTTGCAGCGTGTGGCCTTGGTAGTTGCAGCTCAAGGACGTTAGAGCACAGGCTCAGTTGCTCAGCAGCATGTGGGATCTTACTGACTTAGGGATCAAAATGGTGTCCCCTGTATTGCAAGGCAGGTTCTTAACCACTAGACCACCAGGAAAGTCAGAATCACTCTTTTCTTGAAAAATTCTCATGATTTGGCTTCTGAGACATCATCCCCTGATTCTCATACCTCACTGGCCATTTACACTTAATCTCCTTTACTGGTTCTACCTAATCTCCTGACTTCGAAATTTCAGAGGCTGCCCAGGCTCAGTGTTAGAATCTCTCTCTACCTTCACTTGGTGATCTCATCTCATCTCATGGCAAGAAGTATCATCTCTGTCCTCACTGCTTCTAAATTTATATCTGTCTTTCCCCTGAACTACAGATTCATAAAATACTTCATTTGCTAGGACCAAATCCTTGGAGTCACTTTGACCTCTCTCTTACATCACATAAAAATTTAATTTGTCATAAAAGTCTTTTCAGATTTATTTGAAAACTACATAAAAAATTCAACCATTGCTTGTCACTCTTCCATAGCTATTTTAGTCCAAATCACCATTATCCCCCAAATGTATTTCAGTAGTCTCCTTTTTCCTGACTCTGCTTTTGACCCCTAGATGCAAATGGCAGATAATGCTACTCCTTAAAATATTCTCCAAAGTCCTAATATTTTCTATTTAAAAGTGATCTGTGGACCAATAATCATTGCATCATCTATGAGCTTGTTGGAAATGCAAAGTCTCAGCTGTATCCCCACACCAACTGAATCCAGATTTAGAGATTTAATGAGATCTTCAGGTTGTTCATATTGCACACTAATGAGAAGAAAGGCCCTCTGAGTTCTGCCCCTCTCCCACACTCCCCATCACTTCTTGCCATGCTCCCCATTGATCCTGCCCTGGAATCACTACATCCTTCTTCGCTCATTGCTGTTCTCTGAATGCATCTGTCAGGCTTCATCTTCAAGGTCTTTGCATTAACTGTTCCTTTGGTCTGAAATGTACTTCCTCCAGATACCTGCTGTGCTAAATCGCTTCAGCTGTCTCTGACTCTTTTCAACTCCATGGACTGTAGTCTGCCAGGCTCCCCTGTTCATGGAACTTTCCAGGCAAGAATACTGGAGTGGGTTGCCATTTCCTCCTCCAGGGGATCTTCTCGATCCAGGAATCAAACCCGCATCTCTTACACTGCCTGCATTGGCAGACAGGTTCTTTACCACTAGTGCCACCTGGGAAGCCCAGATATTTGCAGTGTTCTTTACTCATAATTCTGCTCAAAAGTCACCCTTTCGGAGAGATCTTTGCTGACTACCTCATCTAACAGAGCAACCAAATCCCCACCCCTACATTCTCTTTCTCCTTTTCCCAGCTATATTTTGGACAGTTGGTATATTATAAATTTATTTGTTTTTTATATATGTCTCCATGTTAAAATGTAAGATCTATGAAAGCAGGAACTTTCTATCATCTACCATGGGAATCTCTGGTTCTAGCAGGCCATCAATAAAATATTTGCTGAGTTAATGAATAAATGCAATGGGCACCTCAGCTGTACCTGATTCTTTGCCATTTCCCGTGCATACTCTATCCATGTGTCTTCCCCCATTGTCTTCTATTGAAATGCCATCCAGACCCAAAACCTTCACTCAAACACTGGGTCTTCCATTAGGCCTTGCATAACTTCTCCAGGTGGAAATATTTTTCTTTTCTCCTTTCATAATTAACTCTGTATTGTTATGGTAGCACCTACCACATCCTGCCTCATGCTTTGTGTATTCAAATTATCAATTATCTTTTTATCGATTTTATTGAGATAAAAATTTACATGTAATACACATGTAAAATACACACATTGTAACTGTGTAGTTAGTCTGAAGAGTTGACAATTGTGTACCCCATCCAACCACTAACTCAATCAAGATATAGATTATTTCCATTACCACAGGGACATCTGTCGTCCCTTTCGCAGTCAGTGCCCCTTGCCCCACTGATTCCTGTATCAGGTGACGACTAATCAAATTTGTATCATTAGAGCTTACTTTGCCAATTATAGGGCTAGAATAAATCATATAGTACAAACTCATTAGAATTTTATTGCTTTTGCCCAGTATACTATTTGAAATTTACCCATGTTATTATGTGTATCAGTAGTCTCTTCTTTTTATTGCTGAGTAGTGTTCAGTTATATAGATATACCATAATTTCTTTATCCACTCACCCATTGATAGACCATTTAGTCATTTCCAGTTTGGGCTGTTTTGAATACAGGCCCAGTGAGCATTTGTGTGGGTGCCTTTTGTGGACATAAGATTTTATTTATTTTGTATAAATACCTCAGGGTCAAAGAGGTGGATTTTATAAGCATTGTTTATAGATATAAACATTAATTACATGTTTTTGAAAGTGGTTATGTAATTTATACTCCCACCAGCAATGTATGAGAGTTTATTTTGCATTTCCCTGATGATTAAAGATGTTGAGCATCTTTTCATGTGCTTATTGGCATTCTTATATCTTCTTTTATAAAATATCTATTTAAGCTTTTTACTTATTTTAAAAACTGACTTTTCTTATTGTTGAGTTGTAAGAGTGTTTTATATATTATTTGTACTAATCAATTTATTTTCATATGTACTTATATATTCTTAATACAAATAATTTAGTAGAAATTGCAAATATTTTTCCCATTGTTGCTTGCCTTTTCATTTTCTTAAAATCATATTTTAAAGAGCAAAAATTTAAATCTTTTTGTAAGTACTATTTATGTTCTAAAAATCTTTGCTTACCTTAATGTCACCATTTTATAGTCAAGAATTATTTCTAGTGTTAGGCAGTTTTTGCAGGTATTCAGTGATGATTGTATGACTGTCCAATTTAAAATTATTAAAGCTGGCAGAGCATGGGTCTAATGTGGCTAACTGTCACCCCAGTTGTTTAGCTAATGATTAAACATATGGGGGTCAGCTCAGGTCATATGTGACACTACCAAAATGGGACTGCTTCTGTCATATGTTCCTACTAACTGTGATCTTAGCAATCACTCTTCTGTAGGCACCAAAGAAGCATAAATTCAGTATCAGTCACATACCTGGAACCAATAGGAATCAGATCTGCTTTATGAAAAAATGGATTTGCAGAGGGGATATTGATACTTCCCTGGTGGTGGGTGTGGAATCAATCACTGGTCAGGGAAATGAGACTTCCCCATGCTGCATACTGTGCAGTGTGGCCAAAAAGATAATAATAATTGAGAAAATAATAGGAAAATAGTAGTAGCTCGCAAGATTTAAGGGAATCTACTAAAGCAGGCTTTGTAAACAGGCAGGAACCTAGGTGGCTCTGGAAACCGAAGATTCTAGCATGATGCTTCCTCTGCTTGTGCAGTGGTTTTTGTGGGCATCATCTCTGGTGAGTACCTCCTCTGAACACCTCGACATCTATGGTCCACCAATGGGAGTGAATTTTAACTGTCCCTTAATTTCTGCATTGTTTGTTCATCAATCAATATTATGGGGATTCCCAGCTCGCACTAGTGGCCAAGAACCTGCCTTCCAGTGCAGGAGACATAAGAGATGTGTGTTTGATCCCTGGGTTGGAAAGATCCCCTGGCATAGGAAATGGCAACCCCCTCCAGTATTCTTACCTGGAGAATCCCCATGGACAGAGGCACCTGGTGGGCTACAGTCCATGGGGTTACAAAGAGTTGGACATTACTGAAGCAACTTAGCATGCACGCATGCAATATTATGGGCAGAAATATCAAATCCATTGAGTTTTTGTGTGTGTCAAGCTGCATTCTAGATGCTGAGGCTCTCCTCACAAACAAAATATATAAAAGTGCTCTGTCTTACAAAGCTTAAGGTATTGAAGAAAGTACAGAAAATAATGATAAATTTGATAAATAAGCAAAATATGTAATAGGGTGATGTGCCTGTTACTGGTTTTCTGGAAGTAAGTAGAGAGTGTATCTCCTATTTTGGCTCCTATAATAATCAAGTGGGCACTTTATCACATATAAATGTATGTGATAATCACCTCATGAGATGTTGAGGAGGCAAAAAGAAAGAAAAATATTATAATATGGATATCATTTAATTTAAAGCATGGATGAATGCTTATTATTCACATTTTCCCAGTAACATTTATTGAACTCTTTATTCCAGGTACTATACAAATCACTTTCATATATATTATTAAATATAATAACAATATATATTATAACAATTATATATTATAACAATCCTATAACCCCTAAATTACTACCCACATTTTCTTGAGATAAGGCAATTGGAAGCTGAGAATGATTGAACTTATTTGAGGTTGGACAATGGAATTCATCCCCAAGTCCTTTCATTCTCATTCTATATCCTGTGTTTCTTTCACTATGCCATTCATTTAGTTAACAGTGAGGACTGGCTACTGGAATTTTGAATGAGAGAAAGTTTCTTGTGTGTTCAACTTCCTTCCCATGGTGTTCCCTACCCTGACACATGATAAATTCCACAAATGTCTCTAATCCAACAGAATAAGTGTTAATGATTTTATCTATAGACTTCATTGATATTTCAACATAATAACTGGCCCCTATTGCAGTTCGGGGCTGATCATTTCCACTTCTGGGGATAAGAAATCAGAGGAAGAGAAGCAATTATTGCATCTTGCACTGACTGATAAAGTGCTTTTCATCCATATCAAGTCAGATCATAAAATACATAAAACTGCATAAAAAAATTATCAGCAAGTAGGAAAGTGTTTCCACTGACCTTAAAAACACTCAGTGTCACTAATCTGGGGGTCACAAGAAAGACCATTATCATTGCTTGTTTTCTTCCATTAAGTGTTTACACCTTGGCATTCTATTTGGCAGTAAGCTCAAGGTTATGATGTCAGTGCAAGATCATTACCTTTACAATTTTGCAAAAGCATTTACCTTAGCAAATGCCCATCCCAACCACAGTGAACATGTTTATGTCCAGGTGTAAATTCTGTTGCTGGGAGATCTGCTTGCTAATTACACTGGCTACTGTTCTTTATTTCTCTATGCATGAATTGGGCAGCAGAAATTCATCAGAAACCTTTTTCTTCCTGAACGACATTAGCTGAAGATTTTAGCATAAGCTTGAATTGTTATGCCTTGGTAAGCAATTTCCTCCTGCCAGCTGTCCAGGGCAAGGTCTAAGGAGCTGTGCCTCTTTCACCCCAGCATCATCAAGGCAGCTAGAAAAAGTGACAAATGTCTAGTTGTTTTTGGTTAAAGTGGTGTCAGTTTGAGGTCGAAAAATGTTCAGGCTGATAAATATCTTCACTTTTTTCTTCTCTAAATGCTCTTTGAAAAGGAAAGATGTGATTTAGAGGGGAGGAAGAGGGGGTTGGTAGATGAAAATAACACTTCAAAGAGCAAGTAGAGCATGGTGGAGACTGTGTTTAGGGCTTGACAGACAAGGATGATGCTGTCCCGACCTACAAAAACTCCCCAAACCAAACCCTAAAACTCTCAGTCTAGAAGACAGAAGACCATGTAACAAAGTTGTTGCAATGTATTGCAATATATATTTGTTACCAGGATTGGCTCAGGTGGTAATAGAGGCCAAGAAGTTCTATAATATGCTGTTTGCAAGCTGGAGAACCAGGAAAGCTGGTGGTGTAAGACAGCAGAATAAGGAATACGGTTAGATTTGTGAGTATACTGGAGTGGCTGCCATGTGGAATGTGTTAGAAGGTATGGTAAGATGAGGAAGAGGGAAAGTTAAGTGTTTCTAGAGTTCCAGGAAAAAGAAGGAGCTTCTGAATTATGGCACACTTGGTAAGGATATAGTTGAAGTGACATTGGGTATAGAGACTAGGTATGTGGAATGATTGAATAACTAAAGTCAGAGAAAGCAAATCATCTAGGATAACGTCTTCTCTCATTACTTGAGCATCTGGGAACTGTAGGGCCAGTCATCAAGTAGGAAATGGATGCAAACTGTTGTAAAGCCAGTTTGGCAAGGCAGAAGACAGCAGCTGATTTGGTAAATATGGTATCCTCTGGCAGAGAAGAGGTAGATGGAGGTCTATGCTTTCTCTTACCCACAAATTTGCTACTGGATGGCATGCCACTGTGAAAGCCAGTCAGGCCAAATTCTACTAAAAACTCAAACATGACGAGCCAAAAGGCACAAGGACTGCTGACATGAACAGCTGACTCGCTGAAAAGACCCTGATGTTGGAAAAAGATTGAAGGCAGAAGGAGAAGAGGGTGACGGAGGATGAGATAGTTGGGTGGTATCACTGATTCAATGGACATGAACTTGGTCAAACTGTGGGAGATGGTGAGGGACAGAGTAGCCTGGCATGCTGCAGTCCACGGGGTCATGAAGAGTTGGACATGATTGGCAACTGAACAACAACACAAGAACAGTGCCACCCTCTGCATTGGCCACCTGACTAGCATCTTGCAGAAAAGGCTTAGGGTAAATGATTCCAGAACTTTCTGAGAAAAGGAGCAGACAACTTTCTAGCCTGGTTAGGTTATACAGTTCTGTATGGAGGGGAGATGCCCCCTGTTGGCGTGTTAGCCAGAGGTTCTTCAGTTCAGTTCAGTCACTCAGTTGTGTCTGACTCTTTGTGACCCCATGGACTGCAGCACGCTAGGCCTCCCTGTCCATTGCTCTTGCTGGGTTCTTATTCCCTGTTATTGCAAGTGAAGATTGTAGAACATTCCTAGCCAGTCATTTTTCTTGAACACATTCATATCTTTAATAGTTAACTTTTATAAAAGTTAACTAATTATTTAATTAAAGGTCTTAGATTTTGATAATGGTAATTCAAATGTATAGTAACAATGATTGAAGCTTGACTTCTGATGAGATACTTTTAGTACTAATAAATCCCCTTAGGCCATAGAATAAAATTAACTTGTATAACTGTTTAAAACTTAAAACTACTTCACACTGCTTATGTAGTAAAATTTTAATGTAAGTGGTTAAAGTAAATTATCAACAAAATAGGAAGGCCTGTGGGAAAGTCTTTGTCTTTGCTCAGTTGCTAAGTTGTGTCTGACTCTTTGTGACTCCATGAACTGCAGCACACCAGGCTTCTTTGTCCTTCAGTATCTACCATGAGTTGGCTCAAACTAATGTCTATTGAGTGAGTGATGATGGTGGGAATGTCTTAGACACACTAAACATATTAATTCAATGCTTCTGATGTTCAAGTATATACATTTGGCAGGTACATTTTAAATCTAAAGTTCAGGAGCAAGGTCTTAGAAATGTAGAATTAGCCATCATCAATACAAAGCATATAGATGAAATGAACTGGCCTGAGTGAAATTAAAAGATGCTTGCTCCCTGGAAAAGTTATGACCGACTTAGACAGCATATTAAAAAGCAGAGACATTGCTTTGTCAACAAAGGTATGTCTAGTCAAAGCTATGGTTTTTTCCAGTAGTTGTGTATGGATGTGAGAGTTGGACTATAAAGAAAGCTGAGCACTGAAGAACTGATGCTTTTGAACTGTGGTGTTGGAGAAGACTCATGAGAGTCCCTTGGACTGCAAGGAGATCCAACCAGTCCATCCTAAAGGAAATCAGTCCTGAATATTCATGAAAGGACTGACGCTGAAACTGAAACTCCAATACTTTGGCCACCTGATGTGAAGAGCTGACTCATTTGAAAAGACCCTGATGCTGGGAAAGATTGAAGGCAGGAGGAGAAGAGGACAACAGAGGATGAGATGGTTGGATGGCATCACCAATCCATTGAACATGAGTTTGAGTAAACTCTGGGAGTTGGTAATGAACAGGGAGGCCTGGCATGCTGCGGTCCATGGGGTCACAAAGAGCTGGACATGACTGAGTGACTAAACTTCACTGAACTGGAGCAGTATACAGATAAGCTACAAATATGTTTGCAAAATCAACCCTGTGTGGATTTCTTGATTTCCATTCCTCATGGATAATAATCAGAATGGCTGCACTAATTGCTTGTATTAACTTGTAAATCTCAAATAACCCTGTGAGGTTGCTGTTGTTGTTCTGTCAGTTTCGTTTGACTCTTTGTGACCCATGGACTGCAGCATGCCAGGCTTCCCTATCCTTCACCATCTCCCAGAGCTTGCTCGAACTCATGTCCATTAAATGGGTGATGCCATCCAACCATCTCATCCTCTGTCATCCTCTTCTACTCCTGCCTTCAATCCCTCCCAGCATCAGGGTCTTTTCCAGTGAGTCAGCTCTTCACATTAGGTGGCCAAAGTTTTGGAGTTTCAGCTTCGCATCAGTCCTTCCAATGAATATTCAGGACTGATTTCCTTTAGAATGGACTGGTTGGATCTCCTTGCAGTCCAAGGGACTCTCAAGAGTCTTCTCCAATACCACAGTTCAAAAGCATCAATTCATTGGTGCTCAGCCTTTTTATGGTCCAACTCTCACATCCACACATGAAAAACCATGCTTTGACTAGACAGATCTTTGTCAGCAAATTAATGTGTTCGCTTTTTAATATGCTGTCTGGGTTTATCATAGCTTTTCTACCAAGGAGCAAGTGTCTTTTAATTTCATGGCTGCAGTCACCATCTGCAGCAATTTTGGAGCCTAAGCAAATAAAGTCTCTCACTTTTCCCATTGTTTCCCCATCTGTTTGCTATGAAGTGATGGGACCAGATATCATGATCTTAGTTTTCTGAATACTGAGTTTTAAGCCAGCTTTTTCACTTTCGTCTTTCACCTTCATCAAGAGTCTCTTTAGTTCCTCTCTGCTTTCTGCCACAAGGGTGGTTTCATTTGCTTAACTGAGGTTATTGATAGTTCTCCCAGCAATCTTATTCAATACTTATGGTAGATGAAGGAACTAAATCACAAATAAATAACGTCCCCAATATTGCATAAGTCCAAAAAAAAAAAGCAATATGGTGCTTGTGCCCTTTGCATTAAAGTAAAAATTTAAAGTTCTGTTAGCAATGGAGACAAGGGAGGTGGATTTACTAGGTGAGTTAAACAAGTAAACATAGATATTTTCTTTCGTTTATTTCTAAAACAGAAAATCAAATTACTCTAAATAAAAACTAAATGCTCTCCTTCTGGAAGGGCCAGCCTTGTCTCAGGGCTTAATGAAGCTTCTTAATTAAACAATGTGATCACTAGGAAGAAGCATGTCTAAGTGGCAGGTTGAAGGAGAGGGCAGACAGCAAGAGTAATCCAACTTGGAACTCTCTAGAAATAGTCACGTCCGATTCTCTCCATGAGGGAAGGGAATTAGTTTGGCTCATCAGGAGGTCAGATACTCCTGAGGAATAATAACTTTCCCCAGACAGTCCTTACTGATTATGTCTCTCTGGATGGCTGTGTGTCCTCTTCTCTCTGCCACACGAGGTCTTGAACTGAGTTTGCAGCTCTCCTGGGGCCACCAGGTAGAGAGAGATAGTTCTGGGTCTCAGGTCACAGGGTGGCCCCAGGTCACAGCTATGAATTCTTTGTGTGGTCCCTGAAAGCACATCCCAAAGGCTTTTCCTCTGGAGGCAGATCTGGCTGCCAGCTCCGTGTAGCCTTTCTTCTCCTTGGGGTGGTCGCACAGGCTGGGACCCCTCTCACGGCTGTGCTAGTGCCTGCAAGGGTGGGGTTTGGCATACCACATTTGCAAAAATCCTTACTTTTAAAAATTTTTTTTTTTTTCCAAGATGACTTCATGGACCTGAGTAGAGGCAGAGGCTGTGGAATGTGGCGTGTATAAACAGGCCAGCGGGGCTCAGGTGGCAGGTTCACCCTTGCCAGCTGAGACACTTGGGCCATCGTGTCATCCTTCCCTGCCTTAATTTCCTTGCCTGTAAAAGGAAGATCAGGGTTCCTTGGTGGTGCAGTGGTAAAGAATCCGCCTGCAATGCAAGAGACTCGGGTTCAGTCCTTGGGTCAGGAAGATCCTTGGGAGAGGCAAAGGTGACCACTCTAGTATTTTTGCCTGGAAATTCCCATGGACAGAGGAACCTGGTGGGCTACAGTCTCGGGGTCTCAAAGAGCCAGACGTGACTTAGTGACTAAACAACAATAAGCTAAAGATTATCATACTGTCTACTCCATAGCTACTGAAATTTTAATAGTCCCATGACAGAACATAGTAAGTGTTCAGTAAGTGTCAGCTGCTGTTGTTAAATGGGAACCACTAACTGAAACTGCCACCCTGGCCAGGCACCATAGTAACCAGTTGCATGAGTCATTTTTACAACAGGGAGTCCTGGTAAACAACACAGAACTAACAAGCTACTATCAGCTGACAGCAAGAGTTTGAGAAAGGTCAAAAGGACAGAGGAGACTCCAGTTCACATGTCCTACCAACCACCCAACACCCTTCTTGCTGGAATCCTGCTTGGCTGAATGATGCATGTGCCACTAGGAAGGACCCTGAGTCAGAATAATTGGCAGAGACAACCCAGAAACTAACCAGATTACCATAAAACCGGAAACTGTGAGCCACGTGGCCAAGCAGGTCTCCTGGGTTCCCTTACCCTCCTTTCTCCATTGGTACTCCTTCCCAACAAAGTGTCTTGCTTTGTCAGTGTATATGTATCGTTGGAAATTCATTTCCCAGTGTTAGATGAGTCAATTCTCAGGCCCTGGAAGGGGTTCCCCTTCCTGCAACACCACTGTAATGACTATATGCAGACAGAGAGTAAAAGTGGGAAGACTTGGCTAAGACATCCTTTATATAACTCTACCTGTGACTCATCTGTCTGTAATACACTATGAATTAATATCTTTCAGAAATTCCATTCAGTTCAGTTCAGTTCAGTTCAGTTACTGAGTTGTGTCCAGCTCTTTGCAACCCCATGAATTGCAGCACGCCAGGCCTTCCTGCTCATCACCAACTCCCGGTTCACGCAAACTCATGTCCATCGAGTCGGTGATGCCATGCAGCCATCTCATCCTCTGTCATCCCATTCTCCTCCTGCCCCCAATCCCTCTCAGCATCAGAGTCTTTTCCAATGAGTCAACTCTTTGCGTGAGGTGGCCAAAGTACTGGAGTTTCAGCTTCAGCATCAATCCTTCCAAAGAACACCCAGGACTGAGCTCCTTTAGAATGGACTCATTGGATCTCCTTGCAGTCCAAGGGACTCTCAAGAGTCTTCTCCAACACTATAGTTCAAAAGCATCAATTATTCAGCACTCAGCTTTCTTCACAGTCCAACTCTCACATCCATACATGACAACTGGAAAAACCATAGCCCTGACTAGATGGACCTTTGTTGGCAAAGTAATGTCTCTGCTTTTGAATATGTTATCTAGGTTGGTCATAATTTTCCTTCCAAGGAGTAAGCGTGTTTTAATTTCATGGCTGCAATCACCATCTGCAGTGATTTTGGAGACCAAAAAAATAAAGGCTGACACTGTTTCCACTGTTTCCCCATCTATTTCTCATGAAGTGACAGGACCAGATGCCAAGATCTTCGCTTTCTGAATGTTGAGCTTTAAGCCAACTTTTTCACTCTCCTCTTTCACTGTCATCAAGAGGCTTTTTAGTTCCTCTTCACTTTCTGCCATAAGGGTGGTGTCATCTGCATACCTGAGGTTATTGATATTTCACCTGGCAATCTTGATTCCAGCCTGTGCTTCTTCCAGCCCAGAGTTTCTCTGCATAGAAGTTAAATAAGCAGGGTAACAATATACAGCCTTGATGTATCCTTTTCCTATTTGGAACCAGTCTTTTGTTCCATGTCCAGTTATAACTATTGATTCCTGACCTGCAGATAGGTTTCTCAAGAGGCAGGGCAGTTCCTCTGATATTCCCATCTCTCTCAGAATTTTCCACAGGTTATGTATCCACAAAGTCAAAGGCTTTGGCATAGTCAATAAAGCAGAAATAGATGTTTCTCTGGAACTCTCTTGCTTTTTGCATGATCCAGCAGATGTTGGCAATTTGATCTCTGGTTCTTCTGCCTTTTCTAAAACCAGCTTGAACATCAGGAAGTTCACGGCTCAGGTATTGCTGAAGCCTGGCTTGGAGAATTTTGAGCATTACTTTACTAGCATATGAGATGAGTGCACTTGTGTGGTAGTTTGAGCATTCTTTGGCATTGCCTTTCTTTGGGATCGGAATGAAAACTGACCTTTTCCAGTCCTGTGGCCATTGCTGAGTTTTCCAAATTTGCTGGTATATTGAGTGCAGCACTTTCACAGCATCATCTTTCAGGATTTGAAATAGCTCCACTGGAATTCCATCACCTCTACTAGCTTTGTTCATAATGATGCTTTCTAAGACGCACTTGACTTCACATTCCAGGATGTCTGACTCTAGGTGAGTGATCACACCATCGGGATTATCTTGGTCATGAAGATCTTTTTTGTACAGTTCTTCCATGTATTCTTGCCACCTCTTCTTAATATCTTCTGCTTCTGTTAGGTCCATACCATTTCTGTCCTTATAGAGCCCATCTTTGCATGAAATGTTCCCTTGGTATCTCTAATTTTCTTCAGGAGATCTTTAGTCTTTCCCATTCTGTTCTTTTCCTCTATTTCTTTGCATTGATCACTGAGGAAGGCTTTCTTATCTCTCCTTGCTATTCTTTGGAACTCTGTATTCAGAAGCTTGTATCTTTCCTTTTCTCCTTTGCTTTTCACTTCTTTTCTTTTCACAGCTATTTGTAAGTCCTCCCCAGACAGCCATTTTGCTTTTTGCATTTCTTTTCCATGAGGATGGTCTTGATCCCTGTCTCCTGTACAATGTCATGAACCTTCCTCCATAGTTCATCAGGCACTCTATCTATCAGATCTAGGCCCTTAAATCTATTTCTCATTTCCACTATATAATCATAAGGGATTTGATTTAGGTCATACCTGAATGGTCTAGGGATTTTCCCTACTTTCTTCAATTTAAGTCTGAATTTGGCAATAAGGAGTTCATGATCTGAGCCACAGTCAGCTCCCAGTCCTGTTTTTGCTGACTGTATAGAGCTTCTCCATCTCTGGCTGCAAGGAATATAATCAATCTGATTTCGGTGTTGACCATCTGGTGATGTCCATGTGTTGAGTCCTCTCTTGTGTTGTTGGAAGAGGGTGTTTGCTATGACCAGTGCATTCTCTTGGCAAAACTCTATTAGCCTTTGCCCTGCTTCATTCTGTATTCCAAGGCCAAATATGCCTGTTATCCCAAGTGTTTCTTGACTTCCTACTTTTGCATTCCAATCCCCTATAATGCAACGGACATCTTTTTTTTGGGTGTTAGTTCTAAAAGGTCTTGTAAGTCTTCATAGAACCATTCAACTTCAGCTTCTTCAGCTTTACTGGTTGGGGTATAGGCTTGGATTACCATGATGTTAAATGGTTTGCCTTGGAAATGAACAGAGATCATTTCGTAGTTTTTGAGACTGCATCCAAGTACTGCATTTCAGGCTCTTTTGTTGACCATGATGGCTACTCCATTTCTTCTAAGGGATTCCTGCCTACAGTAATAGATATAATGGTCATCTGAGTTAAATTCACCCATTCCAGTCCATTTTAATTCACTGATTCCTAGAATGTCAATGTTGACTCTTGCCATCTCCTATTTGACCACTTCCAATTTGCCTTGATTCATGGACCTAACATTCCAGGTTCCTATGCAATATTGCTCTTTACAGCATCTGACCTTGCTTCTGTCACCAGTCACATCAACAACTGGGTATTGTTTATGCTTTGAGTCCATCCCTTAATTCTTTGTGGAGTTATTTCTCGAGTGATCTCCAGTAGCGTATTGGGCACCTACTGACCTGGGAGTTCCACTTTCAGTATCCTATCATCTTGCCTTTTCATACTGTTCATGGAGTTCTCATGGCAAGAATACTGAAGTGGTTTGCCATTCTCTTCTCCAGTGGACCACATTCTGTCAGACCTCTCCACCATGACCCATCTGTCTTGGGTGGCCCCACATGGCATGGCTTAGTTTCATTGAGTTAGACAAGTCTGTGGTCCTAGTGTGATCAGACTGACTAGTTTTCTGTGGTTATGGTTTCAGTGTGTCTGCCCTCTGATGCCCTCTCGCCACACCTACTGTCTTACTTGCGTTTTTCTTACCCTGGACGTGGGATATCTCTTTACGGCTGCTCTAGCAAAGCGCAGCTGCCTCTCCTTACCTTGGATGAGGTGTATCTCTTCACACCTGCCCCTCCTGACTTTGAACGTGGAGGCCCTCCTGCACCCACGCAGCCACTGCTCCTTGGATGTGGGACTGCTCCTCTTGGCTGCCGCCCCTGACCTCGGGTGAGGGGTAGGTCCCCTGGCCACACCTCTGTGTGGTCCTTCACAGCCGGTGTGCTTCTCATAGGCCTAAATTGGAGCCCAGTGTCTGCTCTCCTGAGTCTCTCCGGTGACTTGTTGAAAAACGTAACAGTTCAAGTTTTCCCTTCCTTTCCAAAGCCTCAGTCCTTGACTGGGGACCCTTTTCGCCCAGGAACAGCCAGTGCCTCCTTGTTTGTTTCATTTGTGTCATGTCAACATGGCTGATAAATAAGACAACTACACTGCAACATGTATTATATACTTGTATTTTTCTATTTAAAGAATTTTCTAAAGAAATAAAACTAACTTTTTGGACATAAACCTCAGGATGACCATATTTGATGATGCGGACAGACTCTTTGTGACCCCATGGACTGTAGGCTGCTAGGCTCCTCTGTCCATGGAATCCTCCATGTAAGAACATTGGAGTAGGTTGCCATTTCCTCCTCACAGGGAATAATTAAGGTTAAAGGAAGTAATAAAGGTGGGAGCCTGATCTAACAAGATTACTGTGCTGACAAGAAGAGACACCAGAGAGCCCACCATCTCTCCCTCTCCCTCCTTTCCTCATTCTCTCTCTTTTTCTCTGTGTCTCTCATCTCAGCATGCACCAAGGGAAGACCATATGCACACATAGTAAGAAAGTGTCTGCAAATACTGAAAAGAATCTTCAAGAGAAGCTGAATCAGGCAGAACCTCCATCTTGAATGTCTAACTTCCAGAACTGGGAGAAAATTAACTTCTGTTATTTAAGCCTCCAAGTCTAGGGAATGTTGTTATGGCGGTCTGAGTCAATTAATACGGTGTTACAGTTGATGTGTTACCTAACCATGTTTGTTACGGTTCTCTGTTGCACTCATTCTATTATTTCCTTTTTTTTTCCTTTTAAAAACGAGCGTACCCTCTTTTTCTCCCTTCTCTGGCCAGTTTGAAATGAACATTTAATATGATTCTATTTTCTCTCCTCTCTTAGCATATGAATTATACTTTTAAGTTCTTTTTGGTGGTTGCTGTCATGTGTGCAACGTATCTACCAGCAAAGTCTACTTTGATATATCGCTGTACTGCTGTCTCCTGACAGCCAAGTATCATCACCACCCTCCCATCCTTTAAAAGCATCCATTTCCCTCATTCATAAGCCATAATCACCTCAAATACTGTTTACTGTGATTGTATTGCTGACAAAGAGTTACATGCCATCCTTTAAGAAGAAGAGTAAAATATTTTATCTTTTAATTCTTTCTCCAGCTCTGCTCTATCCGTTTCTTTACATAGATTCAAATTCTCACCTATATAATTTTTCTGCTCTCTGAAGAACTTCTAACATTTATAGAACAGGTCTACCAGAAATGAATTCCTTCAATTTTTGTTTAAAAAGACTCTATATTTCCTTTTTGAATGATAGTTTTACTCAGTATATAATTCTAAGCTGATTTTTTTTCCAACTCTTTAAATATTTTACTCTCTTATTGCCTGCATGGTTTTCTGACAAGGAGTCCAACGTAACTTTTATCCTCATTCCTTTCAGCATTAGGCATGTTTTTTCTGTCTTCTTTTACAGTTTTCTCTTTTTCTTTGATTCTTCTGCAGTTTGAGTATGATAGTTCTATGTATTGATTATTTGTTATTAATCGTACTTGGTGTTCTCTCAGCTTTACCTGTGGTTTGGTGTCTATCATTGTATTGTTTCTCATCCTGCTGACTATGCCACTTGTACTGCTGATCCTGTTTGTGACACCAATTGTCTTGCTGTTCGCACTGTGGGCACTGTTCACTGAACCCAGGATAGGCAAGGAACTAGCTAAGAGGCTGCAAGGAGACTCAAGGAGCAGCCGGAACTGCAGACATGTTTATTCTCTCCTGGGTGGCATGGCAGCCATAACAGTCTCCCTGCTGGCGGAAACAAGAACTGCAGAAGCAGCACAACATAACCATAATGCAGCCAAAACACAGCCAGAACATAGCCTCATATAACATAAAACATGCTATGGCTCCAATGTAGCCCCAGTGAGCAACAGCCAGGGCTTTCACGGTGAAGCTCGCACAGGCGTACTGCACAAAGCAGCACGTGGCCAGGCGAGTACCTCGTGACATGCATGCACAGTGCTATATGTGAGCTCAGCTGTTACATAATCATCTACAAACATGGGGCAAGAGCGAGAGACAGTGGGGTGAGGGAGCCCTACTCGCGCCATCTTGTTGCTTTTCTCACAATCATTGATATTGGAAAATTCTCAAATATTATAAGTTTTAAAATTTTTTCTGCTTTATTTTCTCTTTCTTGTATTCCAATTACATAAGTATAAAAATATATAAATCTTTTGCACTTGTCCCACAATTCTGGATGTTCAGCTTTTTAAATTTTTATTATTATTATTTTTTAACATTTTACTTAGAAAGTCTCTAATGACATATCTTCAAGTTTACTTATTCTTTCCTTGGCTGTGTTCAGTTTATTGATGAGCCCATCAATGCATTCTTCACTTTATTTACAGGTTTTAATTTTTAGCATTTGCTGTTTATCCTTGTAGAGTTTTATCCCTGTTTATAATACACATCTGTTCTATGCTGTGCACTTTTTCATTAGAGACCTTGATATATTAATCATAGTATTTTTATTCCTTAACCAATAATTCTAAAATCTATGCCATCTCTAAGTATGGTTATTATACTTGTTTTTTTCTTCTTAGACTGTGTTTTATTCTTGCCTCTTAACATGACTTGTAACATTTTGTTGAAAGCTGAATATGCATAGGATAAAGGGGGCTGAGGTATACAGCAGCTAGTGTGAAGTTTTATGCTAATCTAACTGGGACTTGGGTCATGTTTAGTGTTTTTTGTAGCTGTGGGTGGCAGAGACTTCAGCTTTCAGTTTCCTTTAATGTCGTTGTTCATATTTCTTCTCTTGTCTTTGGTTTACCAAAGAACTGCTTCTTAAATAGAATTTGTATATTGCAGATCTTTTAGCTGTAATTCATTATAATGATATTGAAGCCCTACTGATACAATCCTGAGGTTTGGGGGGCCAGAAACATTCTACAATTTTATGGTTGAATCTCAGTCTTTTAGTGGGTCTGTGTCCCTGACCTATGACTCTTACAGATGTTCTAAAGTTACTTTTTTCTCTCTGTAGGTGAGACAGAAGGGCTAGAAGGACCTGGAGTTGAATAATTACTCTTCCCTCTGAAGAATCCCATGGACGGAGTAGCCTGGTAGGCTACAGTCTACGGGGTCGCAAAGAGTCAGACATGACTGAGCGAGTTCACTTCACTTCACTTCACTTCAGGTGGATAAGGATCTGGTAAAGTTGTTTTTCTTAGAGGTTAGATTTTTATTATAAAGAATGGATTTTTCTCAAAATGATTTCTTTCTCACTCTCCCTGCAAGAAATAGGGGAATTTTTTCTTAGCTGGTCAGCATGAGAACTTGGGGATTCTACAAGGTGAACCCTGGGAAGAGTGGTGGGCCCTAAAGACTGGACCCTCAAGAGTTCTCACTGTAAAGCTAGTTTACACTCAAACTCTACCAATGCACCAAAGTTATCCTTTAAGTGCTCCTACCAGTTTTTGCCTCCAGTAGCTCCTAATTCAGATAAGCAGATGTCACCTGTGATTCTCTGTGTTTGGGTATGATCCTCTGTATTCACCTGTCTTTCCTGGTCTCAGGGTGACAATTTGCCCCTGTGGCCTCTATTTCTCTGACATATCTCAGAAAAGTTGTTGATTTTCAGTTAGTTCAGCTTTTACATGGTGTAAAGATGGGAACCTCCAAGTTCTTTACATGTTGTAGCTGGGGCAAGAAATTCATCAGTTTAAATGATCAATTGCTTTTTGTTTCACTTGCATATTATACTACAATTGGGCTTAAGTACTTGAATTAATGGTTGCAGAAGAACAACCACTGATTGGTTAAAAACCATTTCAACCTGCAGTGATGGGATTTTATCAGACTTTCCTTCTACCAACCACCCACCACCTTGCCGACTTAAATACCAAGGTCTGTTACTTTCTGGCATGTTCTGTTCAAAATAAGGAAATAATCAACACTTCAGCACTGATGTATTCCTGCAGGTGGCCTTTAAGAGTAATTCAAAAGAAAGAATATGGTCATAGATCACTTTTCTCTTTAGTGAAAACCTACAACATCCATTTGGTTTGATTGCTGAACTGTGGAGACATAGAACCCAAAGAGAATGACCTTCTGCCCACTAGCTCTCCAGGTTTCCTTTCTCAGCACCAGTGAGTTCTTTTGGACTCACTTTAACATTTCCCTTGTTCATGCCCTGCCACGCACTCATATACCAGGATGTGATCCTGAAACCATCTGCTTCAGAATTAATCTGGGCTGTGTGCTTTAAAGTGCTTGCTCTAGGTCCTGGGTCAGGACCTTGGGGGTTGAGGTGTAGAATCTGGAAAATCAACTCCTTCTTATTCCTGACCTACCACCACCACCATGGTTCCTACATTCACTTAGCACATTTGAGTCAGTTCCAATGAGGTGGATAAACCTGAAGCCTGTTATACAGAGTGAAGTAAGCCAGAAGGACAAATACTGTATATTAACACAAATATATGGACTTTAGAAAGATGGCACTCATGATCCTACGTGCAGGGCAGCAAAGGAGACACAGACATAAAGAACAGACTTTGAACTCAGTGGGAGAAGGCGAAGGTGGGCTGATTTGAGAGAATAGCGCTGAACAGGTACATTGCCATATATAACAGAGATGATCAGTGCAAGATCGATGCTTGAGGCAGGGCGCCCAAAGTCTGTGCTCTGAGGCAACCTGGAGAGATGGGGTAAGAAAGGGAAGAGGGAGGGTGGTTCAGGGTGGGGGGCACACATGTGTACTTGTGGCCAGTTCATGTTGTTGTATGGCAATTAAAATAAGTTTATTAATTAAAAAAAAGTCTTAATGCCACTGCTCTTACATTAAGCATTTAAGAAACCACTGAGTTTAACTGAGTTTGAAGGGATCTTCCCAATCCAGGGATTGAATTCAGGTCTCCCGCATTGCAGGCAGATTCTTTACCAGTTGAGCCACAAGGGAAGCCCAAGAATACTGGAATGGGTAGCCTATCCTTTCTCCAGTGGATGCCCTTCCAGGGGATCTTCCCGAACCAGGAATCGAACCGGGATCTTCTGCACTGCAGGCGGTTTCTTTACCAAACTGGGGTCTCTTGCATTGCAGGTGGATTCTTTACCAATTGAGCTATCAGAGAAGCCCTGAATGTATAGCAGGCAATTCAAAGGTATTAGGTAGATATATACTACCACTGTGCTATAAAGAACATCAAGTGAAGATGTGATTCATGCCTTCAAACACTCAAATTTAGTAGAGGAGGCAGAATAAAATGATGAATTGTGGTGCTTATTAAACTTAGATACATGTGGTAACAGAAGCAAGAAAGACTATTTCTGAGTAAGGGGATCAGGAAAGATTAGTGGAGGGGGTGACATTTACATTTAAGCTTTGAAAGTTAAAGAAGGAAAAGTGTGTGTTCTATGCAGAGGGAACCCCAGGAGCAATAGCAAGGATCTTGGCAATGACCGACAGGCGTGTGCAACTGTGGGAGAACTGGAGAATGACATGAAACCAGACAGTCAACTGGTGACAGCCCGTGAACTCTAATGTAAGGAATCCTGTTTTATTCTGATAAAAGGAAAAGAAGGATGGGGGTGGTTACTAAAGGTTTCTAAACAGTGGGTGACACTGTGAAATATTATGCCAGAAATATGAAAGCCAAGATCACAGTGAAAGACAGGTGGTAGGTTGTGGCAATAATTCATGTGATAGATCATAAAAGTTAGTTTGGGTGGGTAGTAGTGGAGGTAGAGAAGAAGGTATCTGAACTATATATTAGAAAGATTTAGATTTGCTGCCAGTTTCAATGTATTTTTTTAAAAATTGAATAATATCAAAGTTGATGCTGAGGTTTCTGGCTTCTGTACATAGATGCTGCTGCTATTGCTGCTGCTGCTAAATCGCTTCAGTCGTGTCCAACTCTGTGTGACCCCATAGATGGCAGCCCACCAAGCTCCCCCATCCCTGGGATTCACCAAGCAAGAACACTGGAGTGGGTTGCCATTTCCTTCTCCAATGCATGAAAGTGAAAAGTGAAAGTGAAGTCGCTCAGTCATGTCTGACTCTTCACGACCCCATGGACTGCAGCCCACCAGGCTCCTCCATGCATGGGATTTTCTGGGCAAGAGCACTGGAGTGGGCTGCCATTGCTATCTCTGTAAGTAGATGAATGGTTAACAATAACCAAATGCAAGCAGACTTATTAATTGAATGATGCACCTCTCTAGATGCTTCTATAGATAAATATAGTCTCTAAGAATTTGAGATAATGAAGATTATGTATTATGCATTAAGGGTAGCATATCATAATGAAAGCAGATCTTAGACAAAAGTCTGCGTCCCATGTCAACATTTATTAGATATTTTCTAAACAGGCATGAAAGATTACATGCAATCTGTCTTGTAATTTTGACATCCCATCTCTCTGTTCTCTTAAGTGACTTAAAACAACTTGCATGAAAGATTCACCTGAGGCAGACTGAACAATATTTTAGAGACAGAATGTGGTCACTATTCTAGTAACCATCAGGAAACAAGGATTCTCTGCTTTGGTGGCTGGATCTCAATGGTCCTGAAGGGATTAAGTCTTGAGCGCCTTCTCTGAGTGTCTTTCACCAGATCTATGAGGTTTTTATCTGCATTCATCCCCAAATGAGACGTATCATTAACATATCTTCATCACTTAAATATTATTAAAATATCTCATTACTAATCTCACCAATGAGAGATGATTTCCGGCATTCATCATACTGTGTAGTAAGATCAGTTCTGAGATCAACATAACTGGAACGCTGTTGAAAGCACTTTGAAGTGCACCCTTTCTGATCTAATGTTAGCTGACTCCCCCAGAAATGAGATTTCCTATCAGGACCACTTACTGCCTAGAATATATTTTAAACAAATATGCACATTTTGTATTACCGTGTGTTGAAGAATTTTAAACGAATTTTTACATAACAGCAAGATCTGTAATACAAGAAAAAGGATGGTTTTGAGGAAGGAAAAAATAATTTGCTTATGTAAATCCTGACATTTTACAAAAATATATAGCTATGCATAATAGGAGGATTTTGATCATTGGAAACAATCTCTTTTCAAATTTACTTATTCTTTGCTTTTCCTTGGTATCATGTAAAATCCTCTGCCAATAGAAGCATATAGCAAAAGCTAAAAGTGGTTTTCCACTAGCGGTTTTCCATTTTTTCCCTCCACAGGGATCTGCATTTGAGTAAACTGGTTTTCCAAAGAAATGAAAAAGAAAAATCCTATCAGAGCAAAACTAGCTGAAGAAATGACACATTTCCACATGTAGGAATTTTAAGTGTGTTAATTCTCTGAGTGTTGCAGAACGTGAAGCATACAGTATGTCTGTAATCAAATTTGATTCAATGGTACTGAGGCCTCCCCCACTTTAAATTCTATATGTTGCAGGGAAAGCATGAAAAATAAATTCTGTTTGTAGGGCCATGGTAAAGGAACACAATAGCATAGGCAAAAGAATGGGTCGAACTCTGCTAGGATCTCTTATTTCTGCCTCCCAGGCCTCCTGCTGTCTTCCCATCACACTACTGGTATAAAGTCAGTGTACAGCACAGAGCAGGCTACACATATTGTCGGGGGAGGAAGAAGTTACCTATTTTTCTAGGTTTTTTGGCTGATCATAGAATTAAATTGACATGAGATAGGTTAACAGGAGAAAAATCAAGCAAAAGTTTAATGACACGTATACATGGTAGAGACTCGGGAAAACTAAGAAACTTGCCCAAGATGGCCAAAGCCCTCACCTTAAATGCCATCTTCAGTGAAAAACAAAAGAGGATGTTAAGGGTAGTGGTTTGAGACCTCCAAAGTGGAAGAAGACAATTCACAGGGAGAAGGAAAAGCAAATGCTTGCTGTGGCAGGCAGAGACAACAGGACACAGAGTGGACTCTGGGCTCTAGGCCCTGCCTGGAGTTTCCTCCACCGCAGCCAGCCCATATTCTTTGCAAACATTTCTGGTGGTATTCTGCAGCCAGGAAATTAAAAGATACTTGCTCCTTGGAAGAAAAGCTATGACAAACCTAGACAGAGTATTAAAAAACAGAGACATCACTTTGATGAAAAAGGTCTCTATAGCCAAAGCTATAATTTTTCCAGTAGTTACGTATGGATGAGAAAGTTGGACCATAAAGAAGGCTGAGTGCCAAAGAATTGATGCTTTCAAATTGTGGTGCTGGAGAAGACTCTTGAGAGTCCCATGGACAGCAAGAAGATCAAACCAGTCGATCCTAAAGGAAATCAACTCTGAATATTCATTGGAAGGACTGACGCTGAAGCTCCAATAGTTTGGCCACCTGATGTGAAGAACTGATGCACTGGAAAATACCCCAATGCTGAGAAAGACTGAAGGCAGGAAAATAAGGGGACAACAGAGGGTGAGATGGTTGGATGGCATCACCAACTCGATGGACGTGAATTTGAGCAAACTCCAGGACATACTGAAGGAGAGGGAAGCATGGCGTTTTGCGGTTCATGGGGTGGCAAAGAGTCAGACGTGACTTAGCAACTGAACAACAACTACTTGTGATAGCTTTATTCTGGCAACAGACCCTCTACTTGAATTCTTTTATGGTAGCAAGCTTTGCTTGCTTATGATACCTGTGTATCTATAGATACTTTATATGCCTATAAACTTGAATCTAGCTATACTCCTTACTAGTTCTGCAACATTGCCCACTACATTTCTGAACTTCCCTCAGCCTCAGTTTCTTAATCTGTAAAAAGGAGACAATGATTATGTCTATCACAGAGATTACCTGGGGATCAAATGAGCTAACGAGTGTGACATGCTTTAAAAAGAGCCTGGTTTGCAGTAAAGGATCAATACATGTCACTGTGTGCACTGCTGTGCAGTGCTGGGTGAGACTGAGCTCCAAACTTTTGCAGCAGCTGTGGTCCTTTGCTATGGCGACTCTTTTGTGTTTATTTAAGCGTCTGATGAGTAGTTCTTCTTAGTTATGTAAAGGCTGATTTCCCTTGAGGAAGAAGGGGCTGGCCATTTGGTCATGGACAATGACCCTCTCAATACCCCTTGATATGTAAAGGAGAGTAAAAATATGGGGCCCAGAAACCTCCTGGGAGGGAGAAAGATCTACCTCACTTCTTTGAGATTCAATATTATCCCATGCTTTTAGTTAGTTATCTGGCAAAAAGGAACAACATAGGCCCTAAAGGGGTGTGCGTCCCATGGAAAGGGAGAGTCTAGGTTCAATACCAAGTTTAAAGATGCTTTGGAGGCAGAACTGCTTTCAGTCCATCATGATTCCAAGGCTTATGGAGTCTCAGAACCCAGCATCCTATCCACTGCATTGTGCTTTGTATAAAAAAATGGCCTTACACTGAGGATAAATAAACTAAAGAGCTCTACTTTGGGAACTCAAAGACAGGAGCAGGGGATTCTCTTGAGCCTGTTCTTTTTAAAGGCTATAAATTCCTAAGGGTGTCATCTTAGCAGTGTGAATCAACCCCTGTGACTAAAAGGAACCAATTTCCAACAGCAGCTCCATATGGCAATGAGGAATCAATAATGAAAATGGACTTGGCATTTCTCTCAAATGCAGAGAGGACTGAGTGACCTGAGTTAACAATTGAAGTGAGAACACTTTAGAGAGGTGTTACTGGATTCTGGATAATTTGGGCAAGCAAGTTTTTAGTTAGGAAAATGAAAATCATAATATATGACCTGATCATATATTATGTAAAGCTCTCATATCACTTACATTGCATTCATTAATCCTTCCATTCATCTATCCACTTATTCACTCATTAATTCCTTTACTCATTTATCCAATCGATATGTATTTATTGAAGATGCTCTTTAAGATAGACAGCTTTGTAAGATATGTTTTTTGCTATGATGGGTCAATAATCCAATCAACCAGACAGGTTTCATACAGTAGCTCATAAAAATATATGATTACATTCAATTTGTTACTCTCTTGCTAATGAAATATTGTATAATCTTAAAATCCAAGTCATTACTTTGTGCCAAATTATTTCACTTTGTGTATGTACATGTGTGTGTGCACACATGATTGGCAAGTTTTGTGTTTATAGATTTAGGGAGGACAGAATACTTAGGCTGGTCTGCTTGGTTTTAGTGTAGTGACTGCCATTTTGGTGTATAAATTTGTTTTGCAAAACAAAATAAAAGCTCTATAACGCACTGCACGGAGAAGAAAGCTTTAGAAGACATGCCTTGGGTGGGATCTTCCTCATCTGTCTATGGAGATAATTAGCTCCTAAGGAAGCATTGCTTGTCTTTCTTCTGATGCCCACACTGAAGAGGTAATGATGAAGACAGCTTGCCTAATCATCTCGTATTCATAAATATCCATACCCTAACACATCAGCTTTTGTGGTTCTAGAATAAATGAATTCCCACCAGCTTCCTTGGTGGCTCAGATGGTAAGGAATCTGCCTGCAATGCAGGAGACCTGTGTTCACAATACCTGGGTCAAGAAGATCCCCTGGAGAAGGGAATAGCAACCCACTCCAGTATTCTGGCCTGGAGAATTCCATGGACAGAGGAGCCTGGCAGGCTACAGTCCATTGGGTCCCAGAGAGTTGGAGATGACTGAGTGACTTTCACTTTTCATGGATTATCAAATATTTCTGCATCTGTTCAATAAAGGAAATATTATTAACAGTGCAGTAAAAATAAGGCTGCATCTATATGTCTGTTTCTTTGGTAATCTTCTCTCTCTATATATATTTTTTTGAGCTCACAATACTGGAATAAACATGTTCTTTGGATGGAATAAGACATCTGACCCAATATTCCCTAATTAATAGACTCTTAAAAAGTGTCCCAATATCTTTAGAAAGTCTTTGAGCACCCAGGCAGAATGAGGAAGGAGCTCACTGCCTTATTTAAGAATTCCTATTCATAGCAGCACCTTGCTGAAGTATTCTAATCAGCTGTCAGGCAGGCAGGTCTCCCCAAAGCTTCTGGACAGCCCCAAGGCTCACAGAAAGATGGTGGAGAAGGGTCAGGCTGACAGATTGTTTTTGCTGTTTTAACGAGCACAAACTAACTGATTTTGCTGAAAAATCTCTCTGGATTATGACGGACAAAACATCTTTCATAACATGAAGTGTTTTCGGTGGGCAGTTCGGGTTTCTTCCTGTGGAAGCTGCCAATCCAGCTTACTTGTTCTAGTTTATTTCTTATCAATTTTTTGCCATGATGACTCAGCCTCAGCAATTTCCCAAATACACAAACACAAGATTAGAAAGCAGAATATATGCACACACACACACACACACTCACACATATGTGTGTGTGTGTATATATATATATATATATATATATATCTTTTTTTTTTCCTTAACATGGGATGTCCAGTGATAGAGGCTGACATCAACTGCTGAGTTATTTTTTCTATTTGGTTTAATTTCTCTTTTGGGGTGAATGCTTTCTGTGAGCATTAGCATTTGGTACAAAGACCTTAACACTTTATCACTCCTATGTCTATGCATATGCCTCCACAACCCTTGAGTGGCTTGCCAGGCCACTTGCCACAACGTATAAGTCCACATACATTCCAAACATGGATTACTTTTTCTTTCTACACAAAATATATGACCAGGCAAACCAACGACAGCACTGCCCATTGGTAAGAATTTCTCTTTCCAATGTTTTTCAAGGCCATCCCTTAATGAGCCGTATTAGATTTGGTGTTCAGCTGTGTCATATTCCAAGCCAAGCCATCCATAAACCAAGCCTGAGATTTTATTTTTTTTCCTTTTAGTTGGTCATTTAGATATCTGAAAAACAGATGAGGAAAGGATACTATCATAATAGAGGTGGATACTGTCTTAGTTCAGGCTGCTATAACAAAATTTCATAGATGGAGTGCCTTAAACAACAGACATTTATTTCTTACATTTCTGGAGGTTGAGAAATTCAAGATCAAGGTACCAACAAGCTTGGTGTCTGGTGAGGGCCAGCCTCCAGGTTCAGAGGCAGCTGCCATCTTGCAACATCCTCACGTGACAAAGAGATTCCATTCTGGGATATTTATCTCCTTGTAAGGGCACATACTGACTCGATGGACATGAGTCTGAGTGAACTCCAGGAGTTGGTGATGGACAGGGAGGCATAGCGTGCTGCGATTCATGGGGTCGCAAAGAGTCAGACATGACTGAGTGACTGAATTGAACTGAACTAAACTAAAGGGCACATATCCCATCATGGGGTCCCTACTCCCAAACCTCATCCAAATCTTGTTGCTTCCAAGTCCCCACCTCCTACTGCCATCACACTGGGGATTAAGCTTCCATATATGAATTTGGGGAAGATACAAACCTTTAGTTCACAGCAGATGCCATGGTGGTGGGATGGAATCTGGCTTACCCCCTTTTACCCTGCAACGTGCTCTCTGATCCTGCCTGTGCCTTAAGCCAGATGTATCACTGTTATCTTACAGTGAACATTTCCTGGGTGTAACCAACCTATAGTTGGCTTATAAGCAATTGAGTTATATGGTTAAGTGGTATTCCATCTCTACCAGGGCCTAGTCCCATGTCAAGAGCTGTTTTACACATGCTTTACACTTTGCCGCAGATGGTATGGACTTTCTCCAGAAACCCAGGAAAACTGCTATGATTTTCTCAGTGGAACATGGCACAAACGCCACTCAGCTTCTTTTCACATCACTGATGCCTCCAGCTCTGTAGGGCTTGTTGATCTTATGGTTCAAGTGGTGCCAGAGATTTGTGTTCCTCACCTAAAAACTGCTGCAGTCCTTTCTTAATCAAAGCTTAAATACACTTAAACCTGGAAGCCTTTCATGTTGCCTGCTACATGGACTGGGGCTATGTTACTATATATGAAATCACATTAGGCATTGTGATTTTTCTTTTCTTTTTGGTGGTAGATCCACTAATTTTGAAGAGGATGTGTCAGTATGTTCTCAATCACTGGACCCTGAAAATTTTACAAATGAATCAGGTATCTGCATTTTCTGAGGGCCCGTATCCTATAGGACAAATACCTCTTACCAAGACCTTTAGTATGTTAACCATCTTTTACTCATTTGACCCTGCAAACAGAATAGCATTGGTAAAATGTGTCAGTATGAAGTTCTGTAGGATGTCTAGATGATCCAGATTTCTTTGGACCATGTTTTGATTAAGATTAAGAGAGTTTTCCTTCAATAACACTATAAATAAACACTTCTGTTTGATTCATGTGAATGCAATCTGATACTCCTTTTTAATTTTTTTAAAATTTTGTATTGGAGTATAGCTGATTAACCAAGTTGTGATAGTTTCCTGTGGACAACAAAGGGATTCAGCCATACTTATCCATTCTCCCCCAAACTCCCCTCCCATCCAGTCTGTGATACTCCTTTTTGGTTAACCTAGAAAATAATGCACTTGATTTGCTACAAGAAGGCTGAGTCCCTAGGCAAAGTGTCTCTGCAGCAGAGACTGGCCTGAGGAGCTGACAGTTGGAGGTGTCTGCTGATCTGGGGAGCTCATCTCCAAGTTCACCAGAAGTCATTAAGAGGACGTTATTGGTATTGTTGGTGTTTGGGGACAACTATTTGCAGAAACAAGATTTCTTTGTTGTTTTGTTTTGTTTTTAAAGAGTGGATCACAGCTATAACTAAGATACACTATTACCTTTTGACTTGTGTGTTATCTATGTATGTAAACCCAGACAATGCTTTCAACTGTGCTGCTGGAGAAGACTATTTTGGGAGCTCCAAAATCACTGCAGATGGTGACTGCAGCCATGAAATTAAAAGACACTTGCTCCTTGGAAGAAAAGTTATGACCAACCTAGACAGCATATTTAAAAACAGAGACATTATTTTACCAACAAAGGTCCATCTAATCAAAGCTTTGGTTTCTCCAGTTGTCATGTATGGATGTGAGAATTGGACTATAAAGGAAGTTGAGCTCAGAAGAACTGATGCTTTTGAACTGTGGTTTTGGAGAAGACTCTTGAGAGTCCCTTAGACTGCAAGGAGATCCAACCAGTCCATCCTAAAGGAAATCAGTCCTGAATACTCATTGGAAGGACTGATGCTGAAGTTGAAACTGCAATACTTTGGCCAACTGATGAGAACTGACTCATTTGAAAAGACTCTGAGGCTGGGAACGATTGAAGGTGGGAGAAGAAGGGGACAACAGAGGGTGAGATGGTTGGATGGCATCACTGACTCAATGGACATAAGTTTGAGCAAACTATGGGAGACAGTGGACAGAGAAGTCTGGTGTGCTGCAGTCCATGGGGTCGCAAAGAGTCTGACAAAATTTAGCAACTAAAAACTAACCCCTACACATCTGTTGATTCAGCCTTGTTCAGTCACTGAGTGACCCCTATCCAAATTTATCAGTGTCCCAGGAGAGCCATCCTCAGCGGTGTGATGTGTTCTCATAAGTCAGCTCCTCTTTGGGGTGGGGTAAGCATTAAGATATTTTCCCCTTCTTACTTGTTGTGTCCAGTTGGCAGCGACAGAACACAGCCTGGTCTCTCACCTGCCGTCCAGCTCTACTGGTAACCTTCCTTAAATCCCACACCACTGCATGGAGGCTGCATGCCCCAGGAAACACAAACTGGTCAATTTCCAAGCCCTGAGTCATCCCTGTAACCCTGCTTGGGCCTCCCCCAGGAAAGCTTCCTGCTTCAAGCTGGATAGATTGCTCTGGAACCATGACAACACTGTGACAACTTTGGCAGATTCCGCTGCCATGTCTCCCATCAGATCCCTTGGACACAAAGCATTTTCTGCCTTCTTGAATGATCATTCCTTGGCCCTTTCAAATGGATGACCTGCACAGGGAAATGAAACCCTCAGCTCTGACTCTCATTTTCCTCAGAGTCAATTCATTACCGTGCTTTTCACGTTTGGGCTCTGACACATACTTGAGCCCTTGGGTTTCAGAAAAAGACTCCTCTGCTCTGTCCTTTAGAAAAGACAACAGGGAGTGGGGTCGTGGTGGGGTGGAGCATGATGCAGCATATATCACTGCCTGGAATTATGAGGTTGTTGTTGTTCAGTTGCTAAGTCATGTCCGACTCTTTGTGACACATGGACTGCAGCACACCAGGCTTCCCTGTCCATCACCAACTCCCGGAGCTTACCCAAACTCATGTCCATTGACTCGGTGATGCAATACAACCATCTGATCCTCTGTTGCCCCTTTCTCCTCCTGCCCTTAATCTTTCCCAGCAACAGAGTCTTTTCCAATGAGTTGGCTTTTCACATCAGGTGGTCGGTCAAAGTATTGGAGCTTCAGCTTCAACATCAGTCCTTCCAATGAATATTCAGGGTTGATTTCCTTTAGGATTGACTAGTGTGATCTCCTTGATTTCCAAGGGACTCTCAAGAGTCTCTTCAGCACCACAATTTGAAAGCATCACTTCTTCAATGCCCTACCTTCTTTGTGGTCGAACTCTCAAAATCATACATGACTACTGGAAAAACTGTAGCTTTGACTATGTGGACCTTTGTCCATGACATATCTGCTTTTTAATTCTCTGTCTAGGTTGCCATCCTCGGACGTGAGGTAGCTCCTCTCGGCCACGGCCCCTGACGTCGGGTGTGGGATAGTACGTCTCAGTCACTGGGCTGCGGCAGTTGAGAGGAGCTACACTACGACAAGGTCAGGGGTGGCGGCCAAGAGGAGCAACACCACATCCAAGGAGCGGCGGCTGCGCAGGCTCAGGAAGGCCAAGAGGAGCGACTCCACATTCAAGGTCAGAAGAGGTGGCTGTGAGGAGATACCCCTTGTCCAAGGTAAGGAGCGGCAGCTGTGTTTTGCTGGAGCAGTCATGAAAAGATAGCCCACGTCCAAGGTAAGAGAAACCCAAGTGAGACTGTAGGTGGTGCAAGAGGCTTCAGAGGGCAGACACACTGAAACCATAATCACAGAAAACTAGCCAGTCTAGTCACACGGACCACAGCCTTGTCTAACTCAATGAAACTAAGCCATGCCATGTGGGGCCACCCAAGACAGATGGGTCATGGTGGAGAGGTCTGACAGAATGTGGTCCACTGGAGAAGGGAATGGCAAACCACTTCAGCATTCTTGCCTTGAGAACCCCATGAACAGTATGAAAAGGCAAAATGATAGGATACTGAAAGCAGAACTCCCCAGGTTTGTAGGTGCCCGTATGCTACTGGAGATCAGTGGAGAAATAACTCCACAAAGAATGAAGGGATGGAGTAAAAGCAAAAAGAATACCCAGTTGTGGGTGTGACTGGTGATAGAAGCAAGGTCCAACGCTGTAAAGAACAATATTGCATAGGAACCTGGAATGTTAAGTCCATGAATCAAGGCAAATTGGAAGTGGTCAAACAGGAGATGGCAAGAGTTAACGTCGACATTCTAGGAATCAGTGAACTAAAATGGACTGGAATGGGTGAATTTAACTCAGATGACCATTATATCTACTACTGCAGGCAGGAATCCCTTAGCAGAAATGGAGTAGCCATCATGGTCAAGAAAAAGTCAAGAAAATGCAGTACTTGAATGCAATGTCAAAAATGACACAATGATCTCTGTTCATTTCCAAGACAAACCACTCAATATCATGGTGATCCAAGTTTATGCTCCAACAAGTAAAGCTAAAGAAGCTGAAGTTGAGTAGTTCTATGAAGACCTATAAGACCTTTTAGAACTAACATCCCCAAAAGATGCCCTTTTCATTATAGGGGATTGGAATGCAAAAGTAGGAAGTCAAGAAACACCTGGAGTAACAGGCAAATTTGGCCTTGGAATATGGAATGAAGCAGGGCAAAGGCTAATAGAGTTTTGCCAAGAGAATGCACTGGTCACAGCAAACACCGTCTGCAACAACACAGGAGAAGACTGTACACATAGACATCACCAGATGGTCAACACCGAAATCAGACTGATTATATTCTTTGCAGCCAAAGATGGAGAAGCTCTATACAGTCAACAAAAACAAGACTAGGAGCTGACTGTGGCTCAGATCATGGACTCCTTATTGCCAAATTCAGAATTAAATTGAAGAAAGTAGGGAAAACCTCTAGACCATTCAGGCATGACCTAAATCAAATCTCTTATGATTATACAGTGGAAGTGAGAAATTAAGGGACTAGATCTGATAGACAGAGTGCCTGAGGAACTATGGATGGAGGTTCGTGACATTGTACAGTAGACAGGGATCAAGACTATCCCCGTGGAAAAGAAATGCAATAAAGCAAAATGGCTGTTTGGGGAGGCCTTACAAATAGCTGTGAAAAGAAGAGAAGTGAATAGCAAAGGAGAAAAGGAAAGATAAAAGCATCTGAATACAGAGTTCCAAAGAATAGCAAGGAGAGATAAGAAAGTCTTCCTCACTGATCAGTGCAAAGAAGGGGAGGGGGATTCGGCATTGGGAGATTGTGTTCACCTATGGCTGATTCATGTCAATGTATGGCAAAACAAATACAGTATTGTAATTTTAAAAATAAATAAATTTAATTAGAAAAAAAAAAGAAATAGAGGAAAAGAACAGAATGGGAAAGACTAGAGATCTCTTCAAGAAAATTAGAGATACCAAGGGAATATTTCATGCAAAGATGGGCTCAATAAAGGACAGAAATGGTATGGACCTAACAGAAGCAGAAGATATTCAGAAGTGGTAAGAATATACAGAAGAACTATACAAAAAGATCTTCACAACCCAGATAATCACGATGGCGTGATCACTCACCTAGAGTCAGACATCCTGGAATGTGAAGTCAAGTGGGCCTTAGAAAGCAGCACTAGGAACAAAGCTAGTGGAGGTGATGGAATTCCAGTGGAGCTGCTTCAAATCCTGAAAGATGATGCTGTGAAAGTGCTGCACTCAATATGCCAGCAAATTTGGAAAACTCAGCAGTGGCCACAGGACTGGAAAAGGTCAGTTTTCATTCCAATCCCAAAGAAAGGCAATGCCAAAGAATCCTCAAACTCCTGCACAATTGCATTCATCTCACACGTTAGTAAAGTAATGCTCAAAATTCTCCAAGCCAGGCTTCAGCAATACCTGAACCGTGAACGTCCAGATGTTCAAGCTGGTTTTAGAAAAGGAAGAGGAACCAGAGATCAACTTGCCAACATTCACTGGCTCATGGGAAAAGCAAAAGAGATCCAGAAAAAACATCTATTTCTGCTTTATTGACTATGCCAAAGCCTTTGATTTTGTGGATCACAATAAACTGTGGAAAATTCTGAAAGAGATGGGAATACCAGAGCACCTGACCTGGCTCTTGAGAAACCTATCTGCTGGTCAGGAAGCAACAGTTAGAAGTGGACATGGAACAACAGACTGGTTTCAAATAGGAAAAGGGGTGTGCCAAGGCTATATATTATCACCTTGCTTATTTAACTTCTATGCAGTGTGCATCATGAGAACGCTGGGCTGGAAGAAGCACAAGCTGGAATCAAGATTTCTGGGAGAAATATCAATAACCTCAGATATGCAGATGATACCATACTTATGACAGAGAGTGAAGAGGAACTAAAGAGCCTCTTGATGAAAGTGAAAGAAGAGAGTGAAAAAGTTGGCTTAAAGCTCAACATTCAGAAAACGAAGATCATGGCATCCAATCCCATCACTTCATGGGAAATAGATGGAGAAACAGTGGAAACAGTGTCAGACTTTATTTTGGGGGCTCCAAAATCACTGCAGATGGTGATTGCAGCCATGAAATTAAAAGACGCTTACTCCTTGGAAGAATAATTATGACCAACCTAAATATCATATTCAAAAGCAGAGACATTACTTTGCCAACAAAGTCCATCTAGTCAAGGCTATGGTTTTTCCTGTGGTCATGTATGGATATGAGAGTTGGACTGTGAAGAAAGCTGAGTGCCGAAGAATTGCTGCTTTTGAACTGTGGTGTTGGAGAAGACTCTTGAGAGTCCCTTGGACTGCAAGAAGATCAAACCAGTCCATTCTAAAGGAGATCAATCCTGGGTGTTCATTGGAAGGACTGATGCTAAAGCTGAAACTCCAATACTTTGGCCACCTCATGCGAAGAGTTGACTCATTGATAAAGACCCTGATGTTGGGATGGATTGGGGGCAGGAGGAAAAGGGGACGACAGAGGATGAGATGGCTGAATGGCATCACCAACTCGATGGACGTAAGTTTGAGTGAACTCCGGGAGTTGGTGATGGACAGGGAGGCCTGGTGTGCTGCGATTCATGGGGTTGCTAAGAGTTGGACACAATTGAGTGACTGAACTGAACTGAACTGAGGTTTGCCATAGCTTTTCTTCCCAGGTGTAAGCATCTTTTAATTTCATGGCTGTAGTCACCATCCAGAGTGATTTTGAATCCCAAGAAAATAAAATCTGTCACTGTTTTCACTAACAGGTGACTGAGGATGAAATGCCAAGGCAGCAGAATGAGAAGACACGAGACATCTCCTCCCGGATGATTTTCTCTCCACACAGCTGTCATTCCTCTGGATCTCAGGCTGGTGAGACTGGCTTAGATATTTACACTTAGACCCCACACAATTGATTCAGTTAGGGCTGTGTGCCAGTTTTTTCTTCCAGCCCCTACAAAACTAATCAAATTAATGGATGCTGCTGCTGGTTCTCATCAAATGCCATTAAAATATAACTCTTTCATGAATAATTCTAAACATTGACTCAAAGCAATTGATTATGAGATCTACATTTTTCTAATGGGAAGAATAATTGATGTTTTCAATATGTAAATGTCTTCTAAGGAATTCTGAGACACAGGTTATAAGAGTACCACTATAATCACTGTTCATTTGAGTCCTAGAGCTCTGAGCTTCATGTTTGTTTTCTAATTTTGGCTTCCAGAGAACAACATGCAAAATCTTGAAAATCTGTTTCATCATCTCTCTTCACTCTGTGGTTCCTTCCCGTGGATACCCTGAGTGCTTTGGGTCTGCAGAGAGCTGTGAACTACTCACAATGCTACATAGAATGAGGTAGTGTACTTCCTTTCTTCTAAAACCAGCATCTCAGAATACATGATCAGTCATCATGTCACTGCCTATGCAATCAATCACAGTAAACTCACCCATGCTAATCTGTAGCAGAAGCAACTGACTATTCAGGTGAGGATATAGAACCTCTGTCTCATGGACTGGAAGATGGACTTCCAGTTGCCACACTGATTGGCTGCTCTTTGTTTTAATTGCCTCTCATGCTTTGTCCTGGTTTGGTTCTCAGTGCCTATCTTGAGCCTCCTTTACCTAAGGAAGAATTTGTACACATTTTCTGGCTCAATTGTGACAGTCCATTTCAATGAGATTTTGGTTAATTTTATGTGTCAATTTGAGGGGCAATGCATTGTTGCTATTGTTCAGTCACTGAGTTTAATCTTTTTACGAGCCCATGGACAGTAGCCCACCAGGCTCCTCTGGGATTTCCCAGTCAAGACCCTGGAGTGGGTTGCCATTTCCCTCTCTCAGGGATCTTTCCACCCCAGGGGTCAAACCTGTGTCTCCTGAATTGGCAGGTGGATCCTTTAACATTAAGCCAACAGGGAAACCCAGGGCCATGGTTGCCTAGGGTTTGTTACCATGCAGTCTCTTTAGGGCTTGAAGAGAATGGAAAGTCAGAGGAAGGAGCAGTCCACTTCTCCTTTCCTGCTTTGCTGATTGAGATTGAACATCTTATCTCATCTTCTCCTGCCCTTGTACTGAGATTTGTGGCATCAGTTCCACTGGTTCTCAGGCCGTAGAGCTCTGAATTACATCACCACTTTTCTGGGTCTCCAGCTTGCAGAGAACAGTTGTGGGCCTTCTTTGCCTCCACTATCTTTTGAGGTAATTCCTCATAATAAATCTTCATATCTATATGCACACATCTGTACATCTTCTATATCTATATGTTCTATTGGTTCCATTTCTCTAGAGAGCCCTGGCTAGTGTACCCCCACTCCCCAGATCAAATGCAAAAATTTATCCTATTTCCCACCTGACTTAAAGAAATTGTTGGGCTGGGTCCATTCCCTTACAACATTTATCATCAGGGGGTCAGAGAATTTGAGAATATTATGCTACTCAAATGAGACAGTTCTAAGTACAAGTACACTGCTTCACTATATAGCTATTCAGTCAAATTTTATCTCAAGTCATTGCTATATGCAAGATCAAGGACTTTACAATTGAATAGGAGATTCAGATATGCAAACTTATAAAGAAAGAGAATGTTAAAGATGCTTTGCTAGATGAAAGTGAGTCATATATGGGTAGTCGTTTTCAGTTTGGAAGGTGAAGAAAGCCTTAAAGGGATGATGCTTGACTTAATCCTAGGGGTCATGGTGGAAAAGGGTATTTCAGACAGGAGACACTGGCAATAACAGGGTGAAGGGATATGGTGGCTCACTAGGGGAGTAGTAAGTAGTTAAACATGGATGGATGATCAGAACCCTGTGGGCATGAAAGTCAGAGACAGTCTTTAGTGCCGAGAGAATTTTGCACTTTAGCAATGATCCCTGAATTGATGTTTGTGAGACAATCACATATGGAACTTTAAAAACTCAGCTCAGTGGCAGTTCTACCCTAAAGCCACTGAGTTTGAACTCCTAGATGTGAGACGTGACTGGGTTTACATTTTGTAAATGCTTCTCCAACTAGAAATTACAAAAATTGTCCCTGTCCTTTGTAAGCACGGATCTAAAGGTGTTTCCAAGACTCCCTTGTGATTAGGCAGACCTTGAAACAGAATTTTGGCCAAGGGCATGGGCTTATCCACACAGTCAAAGGCTTTGGCATAGTCAATAAAGCAGAAATAGATATTCTTCTGGAACTCTCTTGCTTTTTCCGTGATCCAGCGGATGTTGGCAATTTGATCTCTGGTTCCTCTGCCTTTGCTAAAACCAGCTTGAACATCAGGAGTTCACGGTTCACATATTGCTGAATCCTGGCTTGGAGAATTTTGAGCATTTCTTTACTAGCGTGTGAGATGAGTGCAATTGTGCGGTAGTTTGAGCATTCTTTGGCATTGCCTTTCTTTGGCATTGCCTTTCTTTGGGATCGGAATGAAAACTGACCTTTTCCAGTCCTGTGACCACTGCTGAGTTTTCCAAATTTGCTGGCATATTGAGTGCAGCATTTTCACAGCATCATCTTTCAGGATTTGAAACAGCTCAACTGGAATTCCATCACCTCCACTAGCTTTGTTCGTAGTGATGCTTTCTAAGGCCCACTTGACTTCACATTCCAAGATGTCTGGCTCTAGATGAGTGATCACATCATCATGATTATCTGGGTCATGAAGATCTTTTTGTACAGTTCTTCTGTGTATTCTTGCCACCTCTTCTTAATATCTTCTGCTTCTGTTAGGTTCATACTATTTCTGTCCTTTATCGAGCCCATCTTTGCATGAAATGTTCCCTTGGTATCTCTAATTTTCTTGAAGAGATCTCTAGTCTTTCCCATTCTGTTGTTTTCCTCTATTTCTTTGCATTGATCACTGAAGAAGGCTTTCTTATCTCTTCTTGCTATTCTTTGGAACTCTGCATTCAGATGCTTATATCTTTCCTTTTCTCCTTTGCTTTTCACCTCTCTTCTTTTCACAGCTATTTGTAAGTCCTCCCCAGACAGCCATTTTGCTTTTTTGCATTTCTTTTCCATGGGGATGGTCTTGATCCCTGTCTCCTGTACAATGTCATGAACCTTCCTCCATAGTTCATCAGGCACTCTATCTATCAGATCTAGGCCCTTAAATTTATTTCCCACTTCCACTGTATAATCATAAGGGATTTAATTTATGTCATACCTGGATGGTCTAGCGGTTTTCCCTACTTTCTTCAATTTGAGTCTGAATTTGGTAATAAGGAGTTCATGATCTGAGCCACAGTCAGCTCCTGGTCTTGTTTTTGTTGACTGGATAGAGCTTCTCCATCTTTGGCTGCAAAGAATATAATCAATCTGATTTCAGTATTGACCATCTGGTGATGTCCATGTGTAGAGTCTTCTCTTGTGTTGTTGGAAGAGGATGTTTGCTATGACCAGTGCATTTTCTTGGCAAAACTCTATTAGTCTTTGCCCTGCTTCATTCCACATTCCAAGGCCAAATTTGCCTGTTACTCCAGGTATTTCTTGACTTCCTACTTTAGCATTCCAGTCCCCTATAATGAAAAGGACATCTTTTTTGGGTGTTAGTTCTAAAACGTTTTGTAGGTCTTCATGAAACTGTTCAATTTCAGCTTATTCAGTGTTACTGGTTGGGGCATAGACTTGGATAACTGTGATACTGAATGGTTTGCCTTGGAAATGAACAGAGATCATTCTGTCGTTTTTGAGGTTGCATCCAAGTACTGCATTTCGGATTCTTTTGTTGACCATGATGGCTACTCCATTTCTTCTGAGGGATTCCTGCCTGCAGTAGTAGATATAATGGTCATCTGAGTTAAATTCACCCATTCCAGTCCCTCTTAGTTCGCTGATTCCTAGAATGTCGATGTTCACCCTTGCCATCTCTTGTTTGACCACTTTCTGTGTGGATCACAATAAACTGTGGAAAATTCTGAAAGAGATGGGAATACCAGACCACCTAACCTGCCTCTTGAGAAACCTATATGCAGGTGAGGAAGCAACAGTTAGAACTGGACATGGAATAACAAACTGGTTCCAAATAGGAAAAGGAGTACATCAAGGCTGTATATTGTCACCCTGCTTATTTAACTTCTATGCAGAGTACATCATGAGAAATGCTGGACTAGAAGAAACACAAGCTGGAATCAAGATTGCTGGGAGAAATATCAATAACCTCAGATATGCAGATGATACCACCCTTATGGCAGAAAGTGAAGAAGAACTAAAGAGTCTCTTGATGAAAGTGAAAGAAGAAAGCGAAAAAGTTGGTTTAAAGCTCAACATTCAGAAAACAAAGATCATGGCATCTGGTCCCATCACTTCATGGAAAATAGATGGAGAAACAGTGGAAACAGTGTCAGATTTTATTTTTGGGGCTCCAAAATCACTGCAGATGGTGATTGCAGCCATGAAATTAAAAGACACTTAGTCCTTGGAAGAAAAGTTATGACCAACCTAGACAGTATATTCAAAAGCAGAGACATTACTTTGCCGACTAAGGCCCGTCTAGTCAAGGCTATGGTTTTTCCTGTGGTGATGTATGGATGTGAGAGTTGGACTGTGAAGAAAGCTGAGCACTGAAGAACTGATGCTTTTGAACTGTGGTGTTGGAGAAGACTCTTGAGAGTCCCTTGACTGCAAGGAGATCCAACCAGTCCATTCTAAAGGAGATCAACCCTGGGATTTCTTTGGAAGGAATGATGCTAAAGCTGAAACTCCAGTACTCTGGCCACCTCATACGAAGAGTTGACTCATTGGAAAAGACTCTGATGCTGGGAAGGATTGGGGGCAGGAGGAGAAGGGAATGACAGAGGATGAGATGGTTGGATGGCATCACTAACTTGATGAACGTGAGTCTGAGTGAACTCTGAGAGTTGGTGATGGACAGTGAGTCCTGGCGTGCTGCAATTCATGGTGTCGCAGAGTCGGACGCGACTGAACGACTCAACTGAACTGAACTGATGGGCTTATCGGGTGGCTCAAGTGGTAAAGAATTCGCCTGCCAATGCAGGAGATGCAGGCAGAAGATGTGGGTTCGATCCCCAAGTCAGCAAGATCCCCTGGAGGAGGAATTGGCAACCCCCTGCAGTACTGTTGGCTGAGAAATCCCATGGACGGAGGAGCCTGGTGGGTTATAGTCTACAAGGTCGCAAAGAGTTGGACACAACAGAGTGACTGAGCACACCCATGGTGAAAGTGATGTGATTTAGGGCACTTCTAGGTCTGTTCCTACAGCCTACTGTGAGAGTTTCCTCTCCTTCTCTCTTCTCACCGGACGTCATTTTAAATATACAGAAAACTCTAGAGTCAAGGAACCATTGTTGGAATATGTCTGGATCCCCAAATGGCTGAATGGAAGGCCACCCAGTAGACACCTGATTCAGTTGCAACGTGAGCAAGAAATGAAATCCTATTATGTGTAGGCATAGGGAATTTGCAGTTGTGCACAATAATATTAAAACCTATTAACTGAGCAATAAGTGGTCACTGAAAAGGTAAAGTAATATGACCAGATTTAGAAAGATTTGTTTCATTAATGTGTGGAAAATGGATTACACTGGATAAAGGGGAGCATTGGGAAGAACACTGCAGCTATCCAGGGGAGAGACGATGAGATCTCTGTGTGGCAGTCAGTGATAATGACAGACAGTAGGAGACAAGGCCTGTGAGACACAAAGTAAGTGCGATCTATTCCCACTGGAGACCATTTGGATACGTAAATGGTAGAATCTGCCGGCTTTCTGGCATCTTTGAAACTCTAAATATTGCTCATAAAATTCAGGAACATTATGATTTGTTCAAAGATAGTTTTATAGTAATCTCATCATTGTCAATAGTAATTGCTAGAGTTGTCTTTCTCGATTTGGCCATTGCTTTTTCTCCCATCTTACACATTTTGTTTCATTCAAGAGTGATTTTTAAGTACAAATCTTTTCTCATGTTGTTTAGATTGAAGTCAACTGAACTATCCAGATAAAATAATGTATTCAAGGCAAATGTCTCTAAGCTAAATGGAAAACCACAATCCTGTTTTTAAATATCATTCTTTGAAGCACCACGGCTTGGCCGAAGCAGCGCCTTAATGCCATGGGCTATGCAGTTGGGCTTTTCCTGAAAGGCAAGGCTGGAGCAACACCCTGATTCAGAAATGGCTACCTCGACTGCATCCTAATACAGTTGGAAGATGCTGAAGGGCAGGGGCTCAGGTGTGTATGTGTTGGCTCTTGTCTAAATGTGAGGACACAATCCCATTCACTTCAGGATTTATGAAAGGTGGTGGATTACTGGCACGATGAGAAAGTCCTGATAGGAGAAGCTAGTAAAGCGATCATAAAAGGAAGAAAATAATTGAAGAACTCTAGAGCAGAGGAAACCTTGAGGAGTAAGTTTGGCTCAGCAGCTCCAAGGGATTATGGTCATTGATTTCAGACAATTTAGCCACTTGCTCCAAACTAAGGAATCTGAACTTCTGTTAAAAGTGAAAAGGGATTACATTGCAGTTTGCAGAGTTCAAAGCCATTACAGAGAGACAGAAAACTGGGAACAAACAGGCTAACCACATTCAACGCTGTGTGGAACTGCTGATGAAGGCAAGCCCCCGAGCTCCCTTGAAAGATGAGCACTGGAGCGACCTGAACCTCAGGCCCGGGACATTACTCCCACCTGCACGGCTTGTTGCTGTCCACAGGATGTGTTCACGTGCAGTCTAATCTTATTCTTTTCAAAAACTCTGTGAGCTATTCCCATTTTATGGATTAGAAACTAAAGTTCATAGTGTTCAAAGGTCATATTTTCAAGATCAGTGCTTATTTATCGGAGAAGGCAATGGCACCCCACTCCAGTACTCTTGCCTGGAAAATCCCATGGACAGAGAAGCCTGGTGGGCTGCAGTCCATGGGGTTGTGAAGAGTCAGACACGACTGAGCAACTTCACTTTCACTTTTCACTTTCATGCATTGGAGAAGGAAATGGCAACTCACTCCAGTGTTCTTGCCTGGAGAATCCCAGGGACGAGGGAGCCTGGTGGGCTGCTGTCTATGGGGTCGCACAGAGTCGGACACGACTGAAGCAGCAGCAGCAGCAGCAGCAGCAGCAGCTTATTTATCACAATATAGCTTACTCACCTTGGTAAAGACTTTAAATGATAAACTATGGATGATTACTTCAAAATATGGTTGTTTCCAGAGTCCATGTTCAAGCTATGCTTTCTAAAACTGGCCAATCACTAAGCACTGTTTATAGTTTAAATATTCGTAACTACATATTATTACTCTGGCATCTGCCTGAGGGTTCATTTAAAATATGCAGAGGTCCATTCTTTCCTTTCCCACCAGGAAAGGAAACCATGCGAGAAACCAGTTTCAATGTTGGAGATTGTATTAGGACAAATCTGTGTTGTGGTTCTATAAATGTAGCTATAATCAGAACACCTGGCAATGAATGCCATTTAATTCAAACTTACCTGTTTCAATCATACGATTTAACTTGTAAATTGCTTCCAGACAGCTGTTTGAAATTATTTAATTTAGATTCTTGAGAGATAAGAATTGCTTGAAAGCATGCATATTATGGTGTTACAACTGCTTCTCAGGTCATCCTTGCCAAAGATCCTCTTTGAAAGATACTCTAGTTTCGATGGATCTTTATGAAGGATTGTAATGGAAAATAATGGGGCTTTGGATTCAGGCAAATTTGGGTTCAAATCTTAACTCTGTATTTGCTAGCTTTATTATCTTGGCCCAGTTAATAAACCTCTCTGAACCTATTTCATCATCGAGGAGATTAAATAAGGGCTTCCCAGGTGGATCAGTGGTAAAGAATCCGCCTGTCGATGTAGGAGATGCAGCTTCAGTCCCCGGGTCAGGAAGATCCCCTAGAGGGAGGAAGTGGCAACCCACTAGAGTATTCTTGCCTGGAGAATCCCATGGACAGAGAAGCCTGGAGGGCTACTGTTTATGGAGTCCATACTTACTCTTAACGGTTAATGGGAGGATTAAATGTGATAGTTTGCACATAGAAAATAATCAAAATGGTATAATATTGATATGAAGACTGAACAAAGATCTAGATAGAACAAAATATTTAAGATGAGGAACATCTATAAATTTGTTTTACTACTGTAGTTCACAACTGTAAATTATAGTGGTCCTTCTCAATCATGCAGGTTAAGCCCTTAAAAGCTAGTAGTAAAATTATGTTGTGTTAAAAAACTTGAAACCTTATGAAAAATTGTTAGAAGACAGAGCTTAGAAATAAGCCTACGAAATATATTAGATGTGTTTCATATTCTCTGAAATATAGTAACTGATACTTCACACTCAAAATCAGTGATATTTTACATATGTTAAAATAGTAATAATACTGCCTAACTTTTTTAGTGTTTCTTACTAAAAATTTTCAGAAGGTCTATCCCAAAGGATCCGCAAGATATTTTTGTTCACAAGATGTCAGCTTTTATATGCTAATAATACACTACAGACGCCCTCGTGTCTGATCTCTCATCAAGGAAGCTGCAGCCTTTCAACTGTTACATGTTGATCTCGTCCTTCTCGTCTCGTGTTGCCCCCTCCACCAACACCTATGTCTGTAGTTTGTTTCCAAGGTCTCATACCCCCACTTTTGGGTCTCACCACACTCCCTGGGGCAGACACAGCATCATTTGAGTGTAAGGATGTTTAGGAAACCATCCAACCTTTTGTGTCACCTCCTCAGTTGTATTCAATATCTTTTTGAGTCTCCTGCCTAACAGGCAGGAGGACTGCCCTCATGATAACTTCATATTGAAGTTCCTTTAACAACAACCACCCTCCATTCCCTGAAGTTTCAAGGCCCATTTGCACTAAATCTGCCATTTTTCATTTCCAAGACTTCCTTGCTGCGTTTCCATCCACACTCTACCATCTGCCTAACTTTCTCTTTCTGTTATAAATATCCATGTCATTTTCCAATTATCTTCAACAAGAGTGACTTGTAAGCCACAAATGGTACATCTCAACTTCTCTAATTGTTCAATTATAGCACAGCCTGGTCCAGCCTGAACGGTAGCAAGGCAACATGCCTGATTACATTGGGTCTCTTATCTATTTTGTTCCTGTTAATCACAACCGCATGTATACAAACATGTTTAAAAATAAAAATAGGGATGAAGAAAAGTGCCAGTTTGTCTGTTGCAGAACTAACTCAATTGCTCTCTCCTTCCTAAGGGCAGAGTGGTTAATATATTATAGAGTTTGGTTCTGCAGAACAAAGCTGGGGGAAATCAGGCCAGATAGAGTGAAAGTGAAGTTGCTCAGTCGTGTCTGACTCTTTAGCTTGCGTCTGACTGTTCAGGCTGGACCAGGCTGTACTATAATTGAACAGTTAGAGAAGTTGAGATGTACCATTTGTGGCTTACAAGTCACTCTTGTTGAAGATAATTGGAAAATGACATGGATATTTATAACAGAAAGAGAAGGTTAGGCAGATGGTAGAGCATGGATGGAGTTTGGTTCTGCAGAACAAAGCTGGGGGAAATCAGGCCAGAGAGTGTAGGAAGTCATATCTCCACCTGAGAGAGAAAAGGCAATAAAAGCACAATACCCAGATTGGGGTTGCATACCCGAGAATGGGAGAAGGCAATGGCACCCTACTCCCATACTCTAGCCTGAAAAATCCCATGGATGGAGGGGCCTGGTCGGCTGCAGTCCATAGGTTGTGAAGAGCTGGACATGACCGAGCGACTTCACTTTCACTTTTCACTTTCATGCATTGGAGAAGGAAACGGCAACCCACTCCAGTGTTTTTGCCTGGAGAATCGAAGGGATGGAGGAGCCTGGTAGGCTGCCGTCTATGGGGTCGCACAGACTTGGATACGACTGAAGCGACTTAGCAGCAGCAGCACCCAAGAATGAGGGCTTCCCTGGTGGCTCAGAGGTAAATAATCTGCCTGCCAGTGCAGGAGATGTGGATTTGATCTCTGGGTCAGGATGCTTCCCATGGTGAAGGAAATAGCTACCCACACCAGGATTACTGGGAAATCCCATGGACAGAGGAGACTGGCAGGCTATAGTCCATGGGGTCGCAAAGAGTTGGAAACAACTTAGTGACTGCACAACAACAATAACCCAAGAGTGAAGTGTCAGTTTGCAGTGAGGACAACTAAATGGTAAGAAATGGCAGGGTGCTGAGATTTTGGCTGAGTGTCAGGTAATACAGTTAGCATCATAAACTATCTTCCCCAGTCGCCCAGCAGTAAAGCACTCGCTCGCAAAGCAGGATACGCAGGAGATGCGGGTTCAGTCCTTGGATTGGCAAGATCCCCTGGAGGAGGACAAGGAAACCCACTCCAGTGTTCTTGCCTGGACAGAGGAGCCTGATGGGCTGTAGTCAGTAGCATTGCAGAGAGTCAGACATGACTGAAGCGATTTAGCATGAGCGCATGGACGCCTAAGACAGCCAAAGAGTATAACAGAACTGCTCGTCGAGCCCAGTCATGAGGTATGACAGTGCTATTGACTCTTACTTTCAGATATGAGTGTCTGTGTTGAACAACTTTCTGTTGTCTTGTCAGAGGTAGTGCGACTGGACACTACATGTGAAATCTGATGCTATCAAGGTGACAGGGGATTTTGTGTCTGAGGACTCAGAATAAATGAAGAAGAAATAATTCTTAACATTTCTAATAGGATTCGCTGATGATCTTAGATATGTGCAAGAAGATAAGTGAACACAATAAGGAGCCACCACAGGGAGATGAGATAACTGACTGTGGTTATATGATTTAAATGGGTATGTGATGATAAGATTTATGTCTAGGAATATATTATAAGGCATAAATTCAAGTGTTTATTTAATTTTCCATTTAAACTGCTAATGAAGTACTCTATGATACAGGATACTAAAATCATGTCAAATTAGTACAATTTCTACACTGCACAGAAGAAAATACTATAATTACTGAACAGTAGAAATATAATTGTTTATAGTCCTTAAGCATCACAGCAATTAAGTCATCACATTTGTTATGCTTTCTTTAGAATTTTGGTTAGTAATTTTTAATCCTCTTCTTTTAACTCTCCATTTTCTGAATTTACTACACATTTTTTAAGTGTCCTTGATAGTCCAAAAGTTTTGATATTCATAAAGCTCTGTGGAGTCATAACCCAGTGGCATGTAAGTCCAGATCTGAGACTAAGCATGGATGGGTATGATTTTTACTTTTGATTTTATTTCATTTACTAATCTTTAGTTGGAATAGGTGCAAATGGAATGTACAATACAACAAAAGAGGTAGCAAAAGGAGGGAGACCCACGTGTAGATGAAAAGGTCAAGAGTGGTCTATACAACTGAATACTGGAAGCCTTTGAAGATATGAATCTTGTTTGACTATTAAAATGTTATCTTTGGAAATTATTCCATTTGATACTAAAATTCATGGAAACTTTAAAGACATATTTTCATATCAGCTGATATCCAGTTTCTCCAGTAAACCCCCTAAATCACCTAAGCACAGTGCTCTGAGGTTGATGGATTGGTTTGTTTTTATGTTATCTCTGCTGACAAGATTCCTTCATGAAGTACTTCTTCCTTAAGAGCCACGTAAAGGTCCTCAAATAATATTTTAGTAAGGACTACGTACGGATAATAACACCCACTTTCTAAATCAATTCCTTCCTCATTCTACAAGACAATGACTTTCAGAAAAAATAAAAATATAGTCTTAAGTGGCATTATCTACTTATCCCAGAGCCAAAAGTTGAATGCTCTATGCTATGGAGATTTGGTAATGGCCAATGTTCCTACGTATCAAGGATAATGTGGTAAGTTCCTTTGCACAGAAGGGGCAATGGGTTACCATAGTGAGCTTGATCTCTGCAATTTTAGTGTCAGAGATATTTATGTTCCTAAGTACCCCATGCATGCTATTAAAGGTAAAAGAAACAGCAGGGGCATGGTTCCAATTGCTGAGCAAACAATGGTAGAAAGATGTTTATTAAAGCTGACTCTCAAGTGACAGATAAATGCATAGTTCTATTATGCATGCTAATTTCAACATGCAGCAAGCTTAAAAGCAGATAGATCAAAACAAGAGAGGTTTTAAAAAATCATAAAGACAAAATAGAGCTATGTTGGCATGTGACAAGAAAATAACTTTGCCTTAAAAGTGGATCTTCCTCAACCCCCTCAAGAAACATGTAACCACAATTTATGGAACAAAATTAAGAGCAAGTTGGGATTGTCCCATTTCTTAGCTTGCCTGGCTTTGAGTTAACAAAAAGAGGGGGGTGTTGTTGTTAAATTAAGATACAATTGATCCTTCTATTATAAACAAAAAACTAGAACACATGATTACTGATGTATAATTCTGATTTATTAATGTGCGATGTTTAGTTCTTAAAAAAAGGAAAACAACACAAAAATACACACACAAAACAAGCCAATAAACAGACTTCTTCATGCACATCTTCTTTTCTACCTCACAAAGTTCCATGGCATGACTTTTAGAGGTGTTCTCTTGCTCAGGGTTGGCATATGGTTTTCAGTTTTCACTGTCCAGAGCCATATTTACAGAAAGATGTACAAATATTGTAGATGGTAAGCTTCACAACCTTCACATGATTAAAACTTCAGTTCCTTGGTTTTCTAGGGCTTTGTGTAAATGCCAATAAACTTCAGAGTTTACCTAACTGTGCCTCTCAACCTTTGGTCCCAAAGGTGAAGGGCAGGATTTTTAATCAGGTAGCAATTTATCTGTAATTAGGAAAACATAATTATGTATTATCATCTAATTGCAATTACTGGCTGGAGAAAGTCACATTTCACAAGTAGTGACCCATGCTGGATTAGCGTTCTCCTATTACTGAATTCTGCATCTGTATTTGTATTTGGCAGGAAGCCAATAAAAATTCAAAGGTAATCACTATGCTTCTCTGCAGTCCAGCTGTCAAAGTCACCACCTCCACTGCTGAATAAGAAAGTGAGGCATACTTTCTGAACCACATCTTGGCTATATCTGTTTCCTGCTAAGACATCAAGTGGAGATCAAAATAATTGTATACAAAAAACCCCCATGTGAAGTAGGTTAGAGAACTGTTCCACGCTTCATTTCTGGTACAGTTAAAAAGTTTAATGTCTCAAGGCACCACTTAGGTTGAACATTGGATACGCGGGTAACCAGCTAATCTAGTAGGCTGTAAAGTCAGTAAATAGCTTGTGCAACTGTGAAAAGCAATCTCTAGAGGACTGTTAGATATACTGTAGGCACAGGTATCATAATAATACAAATAGAAAACAATGAGTCCTAGAAAAAGCATGTTGAGCACCGTTGTGGCATCATTTGTATCTCTTTACCTACCGCTATGTAAACCTCACATTTACGAAAGGAAAGACTAACTTCTGAAAGTTACACTCAAGGCTGCTCTTTGTGCTTTCCCAAAAGTGGATCTAGTTCGTCGGTGTGCTTTTAGAAGTCACTGGATCCCCGTCACCCTCAGTGGTGCTGGCTGACTCATTCAAGTGCGAGCTCAAGTTCTCCGATGTTAGGTGGGAAGACTTGTAGACGATCTCATTGAAGTCAGACCTGATGCACACCAAGGCGGGGGCCGTTCAGTGGGTCTTCCACCGAGGCCTGGGTGTTCTCTCTTGTGATTCCCAGGTCCTTGCTGTGTTCTGAGGGGGATTTCCTTCTCATGCGAGTGTAAGTTTTGTCTTGATTCTCCATGCCTTGCTCATTTTTCAAAAACCGTCCAAAGAACCAAATGAAGAATCCAAACCACACAAAAGCTATTAAACTTGGAACAAAAGCCAGACACTTGACATCGAGGCTTGCCCCTATGAACCTGCTGTGGAGGAACATGTCTCCCTCAACATAAGTTTTATTAGTCTGAGGGTTAGTGTGGTTGGACCGCCATTCCCAGGATAGCTTGGTTCTGTTCAAATCCTTTAGACTTTCTGAGTCTTTGACTGTATATATCTTTTGTCCGGGGCCAATATACTGTCCATATTCATGAGGCTTATAAAATATCTGATTCTTCCACATATTAAGATCCAAAATCAAGACGAGAAAGATAATTCCATAGTTAAACCATTTACCTGCATTAAAAAAGAAATACTGTGTATTAGTCGAAGACTGATAAAACTGCAATAGGGTTTTCTCCTATAAAATGGAGATAATGGTATTATAGCATAAACTGTTAATGCTTTAGACATGGTAACAATTTTTTGAGAGTACTATGCTGCCATTAAGTCAATTGGCACAGGGAATTTACTAAATGGATGTTAAGCATGTAAAAATGTAACTCTTGATCGCAGAGCCAGTAATTTATGGTATTTACACTAACTAGACAAAGTCTCCTGGCTTTTAAGGCACCACCACTATAATTGGGTTTCATGTAGGTTATTCTCTAGAACATTTCAATTAAGATTTAAAAACAAGTTCTAATAAAATTCTTAGAAAAGTCCAACATATGATTGAATATCTCTTACGGTTTTATAATTATGTCTGGGAAAGAAATAAATCATTTTGCAATGTAAGCACAACAGTGCATCAATTGAATTCACATTGCTGTTTGTTGGTGACCTGTTGATTAAACTATTAGTCGATGTAGTTCAGATCAATAATCCTTGAGCATTCATTTCAAGATTTTAAAAATAATTGCATCAAATTCTCATTGAGCAGAATCCACTCATCAGACATATAAATATAACCAAAGCTTTAGAAGATATGATTTGGACACTATAACCACTATGACTTCTTTGTAGGATTTAAAAGTCCTATATAAATAAGATATTATTTAGAGATATATTATCTAGTGAAATCTTTGCATCTTTAAATGGAAATAATGTGGAAAAACTTTGAAGGGATACTATATTCCATTACAATTTTTATTATAATTTGTTCCAAATTTTACAGTATGAAGTGTAGGCTTAGTAACACCTCATAGTTTAGCATATAGCAAATAATGTGATATATTTACAGATTCTAAAAGCTTTAGTTGAATTATTATATATAATGTCAAAATTATTTTGTATTTAAAAATACTGATATTGAACATTATGAAGTTACTGCCTCACATGACAGTTAGGATCTTGGGAAAATGTCTTAAACGAAAACTGGTAAACACGTATTTTGTAATACATACTTCAATAGAACACATAGCTTAAATATGACCTTGGGTAAGGAAAGGAGGTTAGGAAATATTTCATCATCATCATTACACATTTTCAAGCTCCTATAATGTGCAAATTCTTGTCCGGATTCCAAAACCTACTAGCTACACTAACTTGAGTTAGTTGCTTACATTCTCCAAACTCCAATTTCTTTACAAGCAGAAAATAACAGTACTTATTAAAGCAGTTAACATTTCATGAGATTATTATATACTAAGCACAATGTTTGCTGTATAATAGGAACCCAGTAATTGTCACTATTATTATCATCAAAGCCTTGCCTAAGTCATGATAATGTCTTCATTTGCATGGAAAGGTACAACTTCTCTATGAAGAGAATATTTAAACTACACGAAGGGAAATTATAACTGCCTGTCCTAAAGTCACTCAACTATACAGGCTTTATAATATTTGTAATGAGAATTCTTGCCTGAATGATTAATTTTGCACACCCAAACTATAAATTAAAGTGAGGACACTGGAAACATCTCCAGATATGAAAAGATGCTTATAACACCTCATACTGTTAAGTTCAAGCCGCTCCTGCCCTCTTGTATCTTCAAAATGAAAACAGAATCAACCATAAAATAAATCAAGAAAGCTCAAGCCAGAGAAATTCCACCAAATACAAAAGCAGGCATCGTTGCCAGATATTTATTGTATTCATAATAGACTCTGTGGAGGATACCTTAGTAGATCCTAAGGGCATATGTCACTGCCTTCAAGGAAGGAACTTATATCTTATGGGAGAAAACAGAACAGAGACATCAACAGATAAATAATAATAATAAGAGGCCACATCTAATAGGTGCCAAAGGAGTGTTACAAACCATACAGCTGAAGACGCTGAGAAAATGGACTAAGAACTGAGTGCTAACTTCTGCAGAAAGGATTTTGAAGGAAGTAGCAATTCATGTGGTAGAGAAAGAAAAGGAGGACAGGGAACAGTGTGGAAAATGTTATGCTTCTTTTAGTATATGTTTTTATTATGCTGCAGATACAATAATGTACGGAAAAAGATCAGCTAATGAGGAAGAGAGGAGGCGGAGAGAAGGGAAAGAATGGAGACTATCATAGGAAAAGAAGGCACAGCAAAATGAGAGACAGTTGATATGAAAAGTTCAGGGATTCTCATTAAGTGTCACAGAGGCACTAAGTTTGTAGCTTTTGTGATTGAAGCAGTTGCTGCTGCTGCTGCTGCTGCTGCTGAGTCGCTTAGTCATGTCCGACTCTGTGTGACCCCATAGACGGCAGCCCACCAGGCTCCCCATCCCCGGGATTCTCCAGGCAAGAGCACTGGAGTGGGTTGCCATTTCCTTCTCCAATGCAGGAAAGTGAAAAGTGAAAGTGAAGTCACTCAGTCATGTCTGACTCTTCGCGATCCCATGGACTGTAGCCCACCAGGCTCCTCCGTCCATGGGATTTTCCAGGCAAGAGTACTGGAGTGGGGTGCCATCGCCTTCTCCAGATTGGAGCAGTTAGGAGAGGGGTTTTGGGTCCTTCTCTGTTGTAGGAGACCCATACTTATTCTCCTTTTGTAAATGAGGTCGGTTATGAAGCTATGGGGAGGGGAAGAGGTCCTTGAACCTGTATGACTGACCATCAACTTTTTGACTCACAAAGTGAAAAAAGTGCTAATTTCTAAGTCATGTCTGAATCTTTCCAACCCTTTGGATTGTAGCTCAACAGGCTCCTCTGTCCATGGAATTCTCCTGGCAAGAATCCTGGAGGAGGTATTCCCCTCTGACCAATGGAGGAAAGCCCGGGTCTCCTACACTGCAGGTAGATTCTTTACCATCTGAGCTCACAAAGGCCCCTTGGAAAAACCCTGCTTAGATCACATTTATCAACTCATGAATAGAGCAGTCTCCCATATGGGGTTTCTGTTTCTAGGGTAATGATGTCAGAAATTGAACCTAAGCAGCACCACAGAATCAGAAAGGAAAAAGAGGAATGCTCATGATGCTTAGAGAAGGGTCTTTTCTGGTGGCTAGAAGATGCTCAGTGAATAACAGCAAAAGGAAAAAAAAAATCAGGGGAAAATAGTGGTAGTGAATGTACAGTGGTCAAACTGAAGGAACCCTGCAGATAGAAAGAGCTTTTTTTCATACTTTCAAATTATTTTCTCTACCCAAGTTGAATGGTGCTGGGTCAGCCTGACCACTAAACATTCACATTAAAAAATCATGTTGTGTCACTTCTCAAGTGACCTGGTGTCCATATATTAAGATAAGAGGAAGGAGACACCAGTTAGGAATGTGTTGCCTGACATGGATACCATTACTCTGCTCTGACACATCTTTACTGATTTGTGAGAAGGGAATCCTAGTGACAAAAACTGTAGCCTGGACACCAGCAGATGGAGATCAAATACTCAGTACAATGTGGGTAATGTGTTTACCCTCTCCAGATCACAACGATTTTAGTTTCAAATTGAGTTAACAGAAATAGATGCCTTCCAGTTCTATGATTCTGTCCTCTTCCCCTAAACCCTTCTACTTGTCAATTCAATTTTTTGTGCTGTGAAATGGAGAATAACACCAGTGTTATTATTCAGTTACTCGGTTATGTCCAACTCTTTCTGACCCTATGTACTGTGGCATGCCAGGTTTCCCTGTCCTTTACTATCTCCTGCTGCTGCTGCTAAGTAGCTTCAGTCGTGTCCGACTCTGTAAGACCCCATAGACAGCAGCCCACTAGGATCCTCTGTCTCTGGGATTCTCCAGGCAAGAACACTGGAGTGGGTTGCCATTTCCTTCTCTCTAAGTTAGCTCAAATTCATGTCCATTGAGTCAGTGATGCCACCCAACCATCCCCTCCTCTGTGATCCCCTTCTCTGTCATCCCCTTCTCCTCCTGCCCTCAGTCTTTCCCAGCATCAAGGTATTTTCCAATAAATCAACTCTTCATATCAGGTGGCCAAAATACTGGAGCTTCAGCTTCAACGTCAGTCTTTCCAATGAATATTCATGGTTGATTTCCTTTATGATTGATTGGTTGGATCTCCTTACTGTCCAAGGGGCTCTCAGGAGTCTTCTCCAGCACCACAATTCAAAAGCATCAATTCTTCAGTGCTCAGCCTTCCTTATGGTCCAACTCTTACATCCATACGTGACTGCTAGAAAAACCATAGCTTCAACTATCTGGATCTTTGTTGGCAAAGTGATGTCTCTGCTTTTTAAAATGCTGTCTAGGTTGATCATAGCTTTTCTTCCAAGGAGCAAGTGTCTTTTAATTTCATGGCTGCAGTCACCATCTGCAGTGATTTTGGAGCCCAAGAAAATAAAATCTCTCACTGTTTCCATTGTTTCCCCATCTATTTGCCATGAAGTGATGGGACTAGATACCATGATCTTAGTTTTTTGAATGCTGAGTTTTAAGCCAGCTTTCTCACTCTCTTTTTTCACCTTCATCAAGAGGCTCTTTAGTTCCTCTTCACTTTCTGCCATTAGGGTGGTGTTATCTGCATATCTGAGGTTATTGATATTTCTCCTGGCAGTCTTGATTACAACTTGTGCTTCATCTAGGCCAGCATTTCACATGATGTACTCTGCATAGAAGTTAAATAAGCAGGGCGACAATATACAGCCTTGACATACTCCTTTCACAATTTTGAACCCATCTCTTGTTCCATGTCCGATTTTAACTTTTACTTCTTGACCTGCATACAGGTTACTCAGACACCCGTCAAACCACTTCAAAGGATTATCATGATTGTCAACTAAAAAATATTGTCACAACCTGAAAGTAGAGAGCTATTTTATTTGGAGGGGAGGTTTAAGACTCCAAATCTAGGAAGTAGTTCTGACAAAAATGCTCTAAGGAGGCAAGAGGGAAAGTCAGGAAGTTTGCAATAAAGGGAGCAGGCAGTTTGAACATGGAAGATCAGGTGTCAAGTTAAGGAATTTAGCATTGCATGTACAGGAAGATGTAAGCCTCTGGGCTCACTGAATTCATTCCTTTCACATGCACCTCAGCTGTCTGGGGCCAATCTTATTTCCTTGTTCACCTTGCTCCTTGCATTCCCCCAGCTCCTAAGCAATCTCTGTGGAGGTGGCAGCATCTGCTGGATCTCAGTTTTGGGAGTCCTCTTTTACCTTTGGAGGCCAGATACTGGTGATGATTGTGGCATTTCTTGTTTATTAATATGGCAGGAGATATTTTCATTTCACAAGGTATAATGAAAAGTTGTGGAGATGCAAGGTGATGCTAATGGTAACGAACCTGCCTGCCCATTCAAGAGATGTGAGAGATGCCAGTTCAAACCGTGGGTCAGGAAGATCCCCTGGAGGAGGGCATGGAAACCCACTCCAGTATTTTTGCTTGGAGAAGACCATGGACAGAGGAGCCTGGGTAGGCTAAGTCCATTGGGTTGCACAGAGTCAGACACGACTGAAGCGACTTAGCATGCATGCAAGCACAATGAGAAGTGGTATTTGAAAGTTCTCTGAAATATATTGTTTGCCCAAAATGTAGGGTAGTATTATTTCTACAGTTTCTTCTTTCTGCTTCTTCAGTCCCCTTAATATACGATCTAAGTAGAGAGAACAGCATGTTAATGGTTTCTAACAAAGATATACCCTCAGTGTTTCAGTTTGGATAAAACAGAATGAATTACTGAGCAGTGACATTAATAGGTAGATATCACTGGACCAATTGGGCTTCCCTGCTGGCTCAGATGGTAAAGAATCTACCTGCCATGTGGAAGGCCTGGGTTCAATCCATGGGTGGGAAGATCCCCTGGAGGAGGAAATGGCAACCCACTACAGTATTCTTGCCTGGAGAATTCAATGGACAGAGGAGCCTAGTGGGCTACAGTCAGACAGGATTGAGAGACTAACACTTTTACTTTTACTGAACTAATTACCTAAGAGGCCCAGTGTGTATCTACATGTAAATATGCATTGTGAATCAGCATATTTAACATGTTAAAAATCCCTAATAATTGATAATTTGTCTACAGCTTGTAGTCCAGAGAAATGCATACAAAATGTGAAGCTAAATAACAGGGGATAGATTCTCCCCATACCCCCACGCCATTTCCATAGCCGAGAGACCACGTGGGGGTGGGGAAGTGTGGAGGCGGGAGAATTAGATGAGGCAGGATTCCTATTGATTTATTTCCTGCTCTGCTTCTGTGAAGGTAGCCTTGCCCTTCCCCCACTGCTGTAGTTGCTCAGTTGAAAATGCAACTGCTGAAAATAGAGAAGAAACGGCTCTTCTTACTTTTTGTATCCTGCCCACCTGATATAACTCCTACTCCATTTATCCATTGGTACGAAGGAAGGATGTCCATCTTTCTCTACAGCCCTTTTTTTCATTTTCCTACACAGTGTTTTGTTACCTTCGCAATATTCTCTCCTCTTTAAAAATTACTTTTATGAGATGTAGCAAACTAGAAAGCCAAATCAAGTGGGACAACTCAACTTAGGGTACTTGTCTGTGAAGTGAAGGAGTGGAGTTATATAACCCTTAAGATTTCTTCCCTAGTCCTAAAAGTCTTCTTGAGGAGTCTATGAAATAAACACCGCCTAAACCTTAATGTTTTATGATGGAGCAGGAAATCTCACTATTAGAGCAAAAAGATGCAATACACATTTTTCAGTGGAGAAAGCTTTCCTTAAAAAAAGATTGTATATTTTCAGAAATCCTATTTACCATAAAAAATAAATTTGAGTCTCTGAAATGGCTCACGGGAAAAGGTGTAAGACATAGAAAAAGAAAAAGATTAACAGCGGTTCTATTGCCATTTTTTCATGTGTGTTGTTGTGAATGTACAGTCAACCAACCATAACAAGAGGTTTGGTATTTTGGCATTAATTGTATGAGAGCTTTTGCATTTCCCCTGTTGTTTCAACTACATAGCATAATGTAAATCAGCAAGGAGGAAGGGTAAGAATCCATACATTATTTCTATTTTTCTCCTTCTTGAAATACCTCACTGTCTCCTTTAATGAGAAATCCCTGCATGGTGTTGTGGGATTGCTTCTTTCCTGTGTTGTGTGCTTGTAAATGAATCTTACTGATTGGCAAAAATGATATTATGATGGTAATTTTATCATTTTACTTTGTGTGGGGCTTAGAGAATCCTGGGCTAGTTAATTTTAAAAGAATTCTTCATTAAATATCAGCCTCATTTTAGCAGAGGAAATGACAAGAGTTTGGGGAAAAGTGTTATTTTTTTCAATGAAGGAAAAATACTATATGTGCTGATATTTCCACCTATAATGAACCTTTCATGACTCAAATATGCAATTATAATATTAAAAAAAAATCTTGCACTCAGTAGGGCTGCCAGTTAGCACTGAGGTTGAGCTGTGCCGTTAGCACCTCTGCAGCAAGTGGTGACACCATCTGGGCGGACTCTATGCCCAGTGGCCATGCTCCACAGAGTCACCAGCATCCATGATGTGACCACAGGAAACCCTGGCCTTGAAGATGATGAAGGCTGTATAATTAAATAAATAACAGTGTGCTGTAATAGGTTTCCTGGTCACATTCAATATCCTCTCATTCTAGACCTGACCAGTGTAAACAGGGCACTCTGAGTTAGCTGCTCTTTAAGCAATGGCCCCACCCTCCACCCCCCCTTGCAACCAGGTAATTTAAGAATATCCAGAAACCACATTAAATGCTTGGGTCATGAGGAGATGGTTGAGCAAATTGAAGATACTTACTAAAAAGTTCATGAACTAATAAGAACTGAGCTGATAAATTATCTCAAGACTTAAAAGCAAATGCATATAGCTTCTCAAAATGCCTCTCTTGTCATTGTTACTTTCTTAAGTGGGAGACTGCTCCTTTAGGACATAATCCAATATGATGAATAGAGGTAGAAACCTGTGATGATGAAAAGCAAAAGAAAAGGATGTGAAGTTGTACTGAATTCAATTACCATCACACTCCGACTTTCTTGAGACTGGGAACTGTGCTGTGCACATTTCTGTATTCCCTAGATCTTATTTAGTTTTAGACACATGTTAAGTCAGAAAGTGTCCATTAATCAATAAGTAAAGTCTGAAATACTATGTCCAGAAAAATTTCAAGGAGTGAAGTTCTAGTCTTTCAAATCAAATCATTGTCACAATGATCTGGTGAATTCTAAGATACTCCTCAAATCAGATAAAGTCTGGAAAATTGGGAAAAACAAACTATAGTCTCAAAGAATATGATTAGTTATATATCTCAAGTCTTTCTTCTGGCTATAAAGAGAAATATCTGAAAAGCATGTGAGTTTTACTATAAAAACCCTCCTCTATGCATAAATGAACCCAGGACACCTCAGTCTGGGCAGGACAGACCAGCTTAGGGGCAGCAAGGGCTGACAGGCTATGGGCAGAGCAATCATGGCCTTGAAGAAGATGAGTTTGGGACAAATAAAAGGGACTGCTGCTTTAGGTAGAAGTAAACAGTTAATGCTAGAGCTTCACAAATGTGTTGGAAATGGAAATTGCTGCAGGAAAGGTTCAGAAAAATTCATAACTAAGAGAATAGCAAGAGATCCTTGTATGCTTTGGATAAATTCATGATCACTGGGGACTGTCATGGTGAAGAAGATGCATCGCATTTCTCTGTAACAAGTCCCTTGCTCATTTTGCCAGACAGAATATTCTGCTGGATGGACCACTGGCCTGCCCTTGCCAGCACCTTCCATGATTTGATTGACACAGGAGAGCTCCTTTAAAAACAATCCTTGGGAACTAATTTGCCAGAAATCATGCACCTATGGAAATAAAATGAAGGACATTATTTTTATGCATTATTTTCCACCTTCTCGCCATTGTGAAGCACCTCTGCCCTCGCACTGCTCAGGAAACTGAAATAGAACACAGACCTAGGGAGGCTTGTTTACTGCTACATTTTCCATTTTTGCCAAAAGGTTCCCATGGGCATCATCGTGCCAGTAGTGTGAATTCTCTCCTCATAGATGCACAGGCCTTCCTTCTGGCCTTTCCCCCAACCCTCTCCTAATTTACTCAGATGATGGCCACCAATGGGACACTTCTTTTGTCTGACTGGGATGACAGATGGCAGAGCTTCCAACGGGATCGGCATTAATAGGACTTGGGGAGCTTCAGAGTCTGAATTGAGAGGCATTCCTCCCTGGCCTCCAGAGACTTAGTACATCATATTTTGAATCCATCTTTGCACTCATCTTATAGATAAAAGGGGAGAGGGTGAAAGAGATAATTATACGGTTGTATTTAGCATTTACTTTTAGGAGAATGAACAGTGGACTTGAGCTAAAAGCACCAGTGCGACCAAATCACTAACCATTTATCCCCTTTATTATTAAAGTCAAAATTCCCAGAAAAAATATTTTAACACACCCTTGGAAAAGAGATGATTTATTTTTATAAGCTGTAGCTCAGCTTATAAAATGAAAGCTCATACATACTGCAGCAAACCATCTGTCAGGGGGATCCAGATGAGCTAAACAGATGCAACAATTCAAGTTATTTCTGATATGCATAAATAAAACTAGCTAGGAATCAGGATTAAAAAATACTCAAATCCTAAAGGCTTTTAAAATGTCAATGGGAACTCATCAGTGTCAAATAACCCTCTACATATAGAGCATTTCATTGGGAGAGATTTTTTTTTTTCATTCCTAGCTTTGTCTTTCTCGAGGATTCAGAACATAACTGCTATTTACATAACAGCAAAGGACTCAGAATAGTTGATAAATAACCAGAGAGCCCTCTCTCAGGCTACCTAATATTTTTTGAATTATAGGGAAAGCATTTTCTGAATGGATAAAAGGAAAAGCTTTAGGTAAAAACAGTGAGAACTTAAGTGAGTGCTTGCTTCACAGCAGGCAATGCTTTAAGTGCCTTGTACATATTAATTAATTTCATCCTCACTGCAATCCTATGGGATAAGTACCATCTCTGTCCCCATTTAACAGATGAAAATACTGAACCTCAAGAGGTTAAAGAGCTTGACAAGGGCCCTGCCACCAGTTAGTAGCAGGGCTGGAATCTACACACAAAATCTTTACATTCCATTGCCTCAGCATGCACTGAACGTCTTTTCCAGATCACAGAGAAATGATAATTGAGACCATCAAGCCATCCTTGACCCTGGAAGAATCCCAGCCATACCAGGCTCTTCTGATATAGAACAAACATAGAAAGCATTAGACAGCAGTCTGGCAGTCTGTAGGATCCTTTTCTAGCCCTGTCTCCAGCTTCTGGACCTTTCTCCAGTCATGCTCTGCTTTGGCCCCAGCTCTGAACTTTCTAACTCCTCTCAGATATGCCTTTCTCACTGACTACCCCATTTAAAAATTTTATTTGTTTATTTGGCTGCATCAGGCCTTAGTTGGGGCATGCAGGATCTTCGTTGTGTCTGGCAGGATCTTTTGTTGCCCTGCACAGAGTCTCTGGTTGTGGCACATGGGCTCTGGAGCTCATAGGCTCAGTAGTTGTGGCACATGGGCTGAGGTCCACTCCATGTGGGGTCCTAGTTCTCCCACCAGGGATTGAACCCAGATCCTCTGCATTGCAAGGCAGATTCTTAACCACTGGACCACCAGGGATGCCACTACCCCATTTCTATTGAATGTGTATTCTGCCCCTTGGGTTTTGTTTGATAAGACTTATAGAAAGCACATAAATGCTGAGATGAGAGGAATTCTGATTACAGGAAATGTTTCTCAGTAGCTGTATTTTTCAAAGTATGATCCTACCTGCATAAGCATCACTGGTGGTGGTCCAGAGAATGGCAGATTCCGGGCTCCACCTCATACCTGAGGCATCTGACTCTGGGTGTGTGGCTGATGGATCGTTTACACAAGCTTTTCAGGTGATTCCCATACAAACTAAAGCTTCAGAACTATTGACAGACAGAGAGTGTTTCATGCTTAATGATCCCAGGGGGTGATTCTATATTTACTGACCAGGAAAGCATTAAGGTCTACCTACAAAAAAGCAGAACTTGGAGGAAACTATCAAGCTAGCTTTTGTGGTTCTCTTGGAAGTTTGTGGGCTACTAACTATTGAGCATGTTAAAATACAACACAGTGCACTGTGTTTTAGAGATTTTACCTGCATTTGCCCAGAAACAACTATTTTACAATATCAAGTAATGTCAAGGCCTTTCAGGGCAGATGGGTGGTACTCCAGAATGGCTTCAGCAACCTCTTCAGTCAATTCACAGAACAAAGAGAACAACAGGGACAAAACAAAAGGGGGAACGTTCTGATTTCCTTCAGTTTCCCTGGGTCAGGAAGATCCCCTGGAGGATGGCATGGCAACTCACTCCAGTATTCCAGCCTGGAGAATTCCATGGACAGAGGAGCCTGGTGAGCTACAGTCCATAGGATTACAAAGAGTCAGACCCGACCGACGTGACTTGGCACACACACACATGCATTCTTAACTAGAACATTCCAAATTATGTAAGCTTTGGGCACCACAAAACCTGCCCCTACCCCTGTCTATAAATGACAGCATATATGACAAAGCTATGCATAAGAGCCCTGAATTAAATATTTTTAACAGTTTTATTTTCCTTTCCGGCCAATGGATTCTCTGAGCCTCCCTCCCCACCCCTCTCCTCTCCTTTTTTAACTTGATCTTCTGCACTAAAATAGGATATTTTTGAAAAGCCTTCTGATAGTCAGAGATAATATTAGTGCCATGATGGTCTGAGACAAGAGCTGATAGTAAGAACAGATGGTTCTGGCAAAAGCCCACCCAAAGGGAGATGATGATACCATGTGTGTGATAGCTGTTTTAGAAGTCTGAGAGGGCAGTGTGCTGCAGAGATTAAGTGGGGACTCTGAAACCACACTATGTGACCTGAACTCAAATTGATTGATTTACCCAGCAAATTTAATAGATGGGCCTCATTCATTTTGAATAGGAAAAGAAACCTGCTATATCTTCCCTATTCATGAGCTCATTCTCCAATTTAGGAAGGTCGCCTCATGCTCAAAGCAAAAACAGCGTTCAAGTTGGGAAGTAAAGGTTTTTTTTTTGCAGCACTCAGATGTTCACGTTCTCTGCGCTCAGGCTATTTTTATTCGGCAGCACAGACGGTCGTGTAAGCACAGATTTCTTTGGCAGTTTTTATTATAGCAGGTGTAGGATCCTAGGCCATTGTCCTTAAAACACACACGTTCACTACCTGCATTTGAACAGCTTGAGAACTAATGCCATTCTTTATTTGATTATGTAGATTACTGATTCTTGCTAAAATAAAAAAAAAAAGAATTATAAAACATAACTCCAAGAAGACTTGTTTAGATGACAATGACTGAGATGTCATGAAAGAATATTATAATAAATCATATTCAAGCCATTTCAAGAGCAGGACACATTTGTAAATGGAATAATCTAAGGATCCACAAGAGAATGACTTGAGGCAAACATGGAGCCTTGCCACAGCAGTAAGTTTCACTCAATCAAATGAGAAGTAGCCTGAACTCCCTAAAGGAACGTGGTCTGACTGGAGCTGTAGGATACCATTGTTTTGATCTCAGCAGCAAATGAAGAAGAAAGCACAAAGAGTATTCATGTTGAAAATATATACTGAGCTGTATGTTGTGAAAAAGAAACCCATCTAATGAACAAAACCCAGGCAGAGTGGCCTATGGAGTGTGGCAGAGGCAGCAGTGATATTCCTAGGCTAGAGTACAAGACCTGACACCACATGGGTGCTCAACGGCAGAGCACGTCTCTCAGTTCTCCTTGACTCTTTGAGGGGCTCTCTCACTAGGTACTCCTCATGGAATGTCAGTGGAGGTGACATGTTCTATTTCCAGGCCAGGTGGCTAAGAAACAGACAAACTCTCTCAGTCATTTTCTCCATTCTCTTTATTCCCATTTGCCCACTGGATGCTGAAGCTGAAATTGTTAAAGCACTAGGAATTTAAGTCCAGAATGATGGTCCAGAAGCCCCCAATGATCTGGAACCGCCTTGCACTGCTAAGTGAGTAAAACTAAACTATATTGCCAGATGCTTCTAAACTGTTACCATTTTCATTTTTAAAGCAGCCAGCATGACTTTAACCAGAAGACAATCAAATCATGTTCGAAATTTTACCTGTTATATGAATATGATATTCCTCCTTGAAGATCTTCTGGAAGAAAGGAATCTTGAACTGCATATGAGGAGTATGCAAACCGGGAAGATTTACATCAACGTCTCCCATGAAATGTGGAAATTCCCAGTCCTGTCAGAGAAAACCAACATGACAACATATCTGTGATTTGTTTCATTCCTAAGCAGCAAAACACCAAAAATTGACTTTTTATAAGCACTTATTTTAAAATCATTTAAATGCAGCCAGCTGTTGGGTGTATCTGTTTTGTTCTGTGATGGTTGTTTCATGTACATTAGGTAGCAGTCTGCAATCAAAATTAAAATTAAGTCATAACTTATATCCTCAGATTTTCTCTTTAATGTGATAATAAGAAACCAATGCAGAATTGATGTGCATTAATATATGTTTCTTTCTTTCATTATGGAGATCTGATCTTAAATTTTTATAGGAAGGAAGTGATCCATATTTTATAAATATGGGGTAATTTAGTTATTTTTTGTTCCACTATTTTTTAAAAATAAGAAACTTATATCAGCATATTTTCTGTAAGGAGACAAAGAGGACCTAATTCCTTTAACCAAGTTCCTCAATTCACATCAAGGGAGTTTTATTAATCATCTGTGCTAGCAACTATATGGAATGGAAAAATGCCAAAATCTTCTGTCCTGTTCTCTTGCAATTTAGCATCAATTTGAACCAGATGATGGAGGGCCTGACATGCTAGCCTGAGAGATGCACAGTGAATTAATTCCAAAGCTGTCATTAGTTATTTCCTTGTTGTCAAGGCAAAATCATGTGGGATGACCCTCCTTCTCACAAGGAAGGAAAAAAGATGAAAATGAGGATATTTTTAGGTGACTCATCTGCTCTTGGTTTTTGGATAGAAGCACCAAATTAAAGTTCATAACTAGCATGTGAAGAAGAAATACACTAAATAATGAAGAAACCTTTAAGCTGAATCCATGTTTTTATTTCCAGTAATAAAATTATCCCTAAATTAACAAACAGTTCTATATTTAGTGAATATTTTCTAAAGAACTTAGAGATGAAAAAATAATAAACACAATATTACTTTAAAATTTTAATCCATTATGTTGATATAAAAAGTTAAATTTTTCTGACATTTCTGTATATGAAGCTAACTGAGGTGTGCTGATAACAGTGTGCATGAACATTTCAGGAGTTTCCATAGCCATTCCACTTCCCTCTTTGCAAAAAATTCTGATTAAGGGAGAACAAACCTTAAAGGAAAGAAGAATATGTGAGTGGTGGTAATCAGGAAAGTTTTCAATGTTTATTAATTTTTGATCTATGGATAACTTTAAGCCAGTTATAAGAAATAAATATATAAGTATAAAAATAAAATGATGCAATATCATCCCTTACTACTGGTGCATATGCCAGTATCTTGTTGGTCTTGCCTTTCCTGGTTTTTCAGAAATCATCAGCAAATAGACATGTAATTTTGGAAATTCAGAAAACCCAAAGCTCTGATGCTGGATGAATTTGGAATATTTTGATCTAAAATATTAGTAGAAAATGGATTGGAATAATACTTGTGAACTATTGCATTTTTATTAAAGTGCATTTTTTTTTCATTGACATCTTGCTCTATGTTACTTAGAAGACACTTGCAAAGAATTAAAATTGAATTTAGTCCTTTGCTAAAATATAACTGACATTTGCCATAAAAAATTATGCTTGGCAATGATAACCAGAGAATCTTTCACTAGTCCAGGATAAGAAACATAAAGCATTATCAATAGAGCAATTCCTTTTCTTACTTCTTGGTTTAAGGAAGAATTTAGGATTAACAGATACACACTACACTCTATATAATATAAAGTAGTCACACAATAAGGACTTACTGTATGTATAGCACAGGGAATTATATTTAATTCCTTGTTAATGGAAAAAAATCTGAAAAGAATCACTGAATCACTTTGCTGTATACCTTAAACTGACACAACACTGTAAATCAACTACACTTCAATTAAAACAAACAAAAAAGAGAGTGAATACTTTTGGTAGTAACTGGGCAAGTGTACTTAGTGTACTTTCTTTTGAAAAGATGTTCTTGGACTGTTATTGTTTAGCTTTTCATTTCATGAAATGAAAGCTTTCTACTGGGTATGAAATTGATTTTAGTTTGAAAGTAATTGCTAGGGATTTCTTGTATACTGGGATCAAATCCTCACCACCCCCACAAATAGTTCCTTAATTATATCCCAACTGTACTTGGAGATAGAAAGAGGAATTCAGGAAATGTAGACTAGAGGACAGGAGAAAGTCTTCCTCTTAATCCAGATGATGTCATTCTTTTCTTTCTTTTTTTTTTTTTTTAAAGAGATGAAGGCAGAGAGTTTGGGGCAAAATGTGAGAGTAGTATCTTACACCATCTAAGAAATTAAAAACAAAGAAAAAACGAATAAAAGAGATGATACATAAAGTCTCTCAGATTCCCTTTATAATGTCCAGGGGCTTCCTGGTAGCTCAGTGGTAAAGAATCTGCTTGCCAATACAGGAGACATAGGTTCGATCCCTGGTCTGGGAAGATCCCACATGCCTCAGAGCAACTAAGTCTGTGCACCATAGGTACTGAGTCCATGCTTTAGACCCCAGAAGCCACAACTTCTGAAGCCTGTACAGTCCTGCTCCACAACAAGAGAAGTCACTGCAATGAGAAGCCCACACACCACAAATACAGAGTAGCTCCTGGTTGCCACAACTAGAGAAAAGCCAGTGCAGCAAGGAAGGCCCAGCACAGCCAAACAAGAAATAAGTAAAACTACCAGATTTGGGTTTTAAAAACTGCTTTCCTTAGTCTTTTAACTCCCTGCCGCCACCCTCTCCCTGCTACTCTTATTTTTGTAGTTTAGTTTCCTCAGTCGTGTCCTGACTCTGCAACCCCATGGACGGTAGCCCGCCAGGCTCCTTTCTCCATGGGATTCTCCAGGGAAGAATTCTAGAGTTGGTTGCCATTCCCTTCTCCAGAGCATCTTCCAAATATAGAGATCAAACCTGGGTCTCCTGAGTTGCAGGCAGATTCTTAAATATCTGATTCACCAGGGAAGCCCCTAGTTCAATTCCTATTCTGTATATTTCTGCAGACGCATTGTTGAATCAGTGTAAATTTTGACTTTGACTTAGAATGGAATGGTAATAATAAGCATTGCTACCACTTCCAATACATTTTAGGCTCATCTTAATGGAGGCATCGGAGGGTAGTGATACCTCAAGGATTTTTTTTTAATATAGGAGATAAAAGAGGAAGAAGAATGATATTCTCAACCCCCACCTTCATCTCCAAATCCCACAGGCTTCTAGGGAAGGTGAGATAATGCCTGGAGAGCAACTAGCACATTGCTGGAAACAGAGGGAAGAGACAGAGAAATAGTCAATGAGCATGGCTGATTTCCCAGCATCATTCTAAGGTCAGAATGTTTCTGAGAATGAAGCAGAGGAAGCAGACAGATGTTTTCAGGAGAATCACACACAAAGCTGCTTCAGGGTCCAAGTGGAAAAGGACGAAGATCATCTTCTCCTGCCCATATCCACTGCATAGTGCTGGCCTCCTGAAGTCTCTGATGGGACTTTGGTCAGAGCAGAGTCCTCCCAGAAGGCACCAGGAGCAGGACCATAGGGAAGGTCATTTCTCTCAAAGGGACATGTGAGTGACCACAGTGGAGGACAGAAGAACAGGAGCAAACTAATTTCTTGTGCAATGTGCATCTCACACTGTAGTGACCTCCAGGAATAACTGTGGCGGACTTTCACTGTGATGGGGGAGGCATTGCTACCATGGAGCAGGAGCTGGTAACCTAGCAACATGTGAAACTAAAGGCCAAAGAAACCCAAGGACACTTGGATCATACATTTTCAAGCACTGGCAATGTTCTAGCATCATCCTAAGCTACATGCTTATAATTACATACAAAATAACCCCCCAAATCTTGCTATTATTAACTCATTTTACAGAAAAGAAAAATTTGCCTCAGAGAGGTTAAATTGTGACAAAATGAGGTAGCTGTCATATGGCAGAGCACAGGCAAAAGAATACATATTTTCTGCTGGGCCATGCTGCCTCTGACTATGAAAACTGATGACTCTTAACTGGTTTTGACTCATTCCTAGAAGTATCTATACCTGCCATACCTGTTCTGGGGGCTTCCCAGGTGGTAGAGTGGTAAAGAATCCACCTGCTAATGCAGGAGACACAGGAGACATGGGATCTATCCCTGGGTTGGGAAGATCCCCTGGAGGAGAAAATGGCAGCTTGCTCCAGTATTCTTGCCTGGATCATCTCATGGACAGAGGAGCCTGGTGGGCTACAGGCCATGGGGTCACAAAGAGTCAGACATGACTGAGCAATTGAGCGGGCATGTACACTGTACCTGTTCTTATTGAGAACCACCTATAACAGTCGCATGTTCATCTCTCACCAAAAGTCAGTTCCATGAATGGCTTTAAATGATTTCCCCACCTCAACCCTAGAAGTTTTTCATATTTTATCCAAGCCTAATTTGACCAAGGAGATCAACTGTAACTTTTTCTCCATTAATCAACTGTCCCAGAGGTTGCTGATTTCCAATTAGACTGTTGAGTAGGGAGATTTGACCAACAGGAGATTACTAGCAGGTACGGAGATTCTCTTGGCATCAAAACTATGGATGTATAGCAGTTTCATGCACAGATTGTATGCACATGTTATGAGAGCCATGATGTTCTTTCCTTCTGCATACATTAAAAAAATTATATTTGGAACATCCGATGAAAATGTTGATAAAGCAAGATGTATTCAGCTACCTAGCTTGGGGTAGAGACAGTTTGGTCCTGTGATTTTACATTATAATATGTTCATTTACTCTATTCTTTAGGGAATGCTATCAGTATTCAGTAATTCAAAGCTTCCTTACTACGGTCTCCTCTCAAATCCAACAACGCCTTCAGCCGTCTGTCTCATTTGTGGCTCAGTGATGTGAGAATGATTTAAGTACATTGTGTCACTCACCCTACTCTAGTTATGATCAGCTTACGGTAATGAACAGACTTCCAACTTTGTATTTTGCTTCATATATGAGAAACAGCTAATTTTTATTCAGTTGGATATATTTCCCATATAAAAATAAATGAGAAATGTCATGGTATATATCTACTCAGATTTCTTACATACAGGGTTTACTTTTGCTTATAGCTATAAAAATCACATTTGAACACTGATGTCCAAATTGCATTTGGACGAGTAATTTGGGACTGATGTGTCCAAATGTGATTCCATCCAAGTGTGGCTCTATTATCCATGGATCACATCCGGATAGACTTTCAGGATGGTGTTCAATACATAGTCTCAAGATATCCTGGATTCATCATTTCTTCACATTTTCTCATTGAGATACATGCCCTGGGGTCCAGGAAAAGCACTTGGTACTGTGCAGAGGAACTCAAGCTTGAAACCAACATGGTTTTGAATTCCCCAACTAGCATTCAATTTCCCAAATCAAATGAAGGGGCCCCCATTTCTACTTAGAGAAGTATTAGGGGATAAAAATGTAATAATAGTGAATACTTTACCCTGCAAAAATGAAACCATGCTTTCAGAACAAAAATCATATTTTAGGAGCTAAAGACTGGCCACTTGGTTTTTGAGAAATTTAAGACACAATTTAGATAATAGTTTGCCAAAAGTATAGATAACAATTCAGAATAGAATTGACAATAGATTCCTAAATACTGATTGAAAATACCATTTTTTCAGTGTAATAATTTGCATATCTCTTTAGAGGCATTTAGATTTTAAGGATTTAAATGATTTCAAAATTCAGCTTTACCGATTTGCTTCTTTCCCTTTGTCAGTCTCCATTCTTCCTATTTCAGAACTGACTAGAGGTCCATGAATATCAGAACATTATTCTACCCAAAATGTCCCCAGCTTGTAAAGTATCCTTGGATTTTCTATGCTTACCGTGTCCTAGCAACAAGATTTTAGATAACAGTGAACAGTGGTGGTCTAAAGAATTGTACTCATGCTTTGGAAGATATTTTTGCTTCTTATTAAGAATCTCAAGTGCCTGATTTCTTTCCGCAACAGTACATTCCTCCTAATTGGCAAAACTGCCATGGTATCACTTAGCTGAATAAATCCTTGGAAACCTTAATGTACAGTAGGTGTTGCTTATGTGTTTGTTTATTACCTGCCTCTCCCATTGGAATGTAAGCAACAAGGAACATAAGGAATTTTCTCCTGCTTTGTTCACTGTTCCATCTCTCCATACCTGTAGTATATACTAAGAACTCATATACTTGATGAATTGATAAATGGTGCTCTTTGAAAGTAAAAGATATACAATTACTTTTGGGTTTTCTTGTAAATGGAATTTAGTTAAACAGAGCAATAACTATGTGGTTTTGTAAATAATCTTACACATCAAACTGAGATTCATTATAATGAAAAAACTGTTTTTTTTCCCTATAACAAGATGTATTGCAATTACACAGGCAATAATTACTTTTAAGAAATTTTACCATCAGGCTCTGGCATGATAGCGGTGGGTTTTTTAAGGTAAGTTTTATTACATCTAGACAGCTTGAAAGATCATTCCTTTAACCCAAAGACTAAGTCATTTGCCAAAGATCACAGAGGAAAGGAAACAGTATATAATGTGAGGAAGAAAGTGGTCAAATTTAAACACCGTTAGATGAGGCTTAGTATTTGGGGAATCAGCACAAATGCTCATTGTGATGGTCCAAGATAACCTTTTAGTTCCCATGAAGGTGTAAAGAAACTCATGAGACACGTTCAACCAAGTTAGAGAACAAGAGAAGAGAATGTAAAACAACATGTGATTAAAAATTTTTTAGATCATTTCCCACAATGGGTGACACTAGGAAGGCGATCCAGGCAACAACGAATATTAGAGATGACCAGCAATAAACATAAAGGATGTACAAAAGAGAAAGATCAGCAGGTTAATTCTTATAGGCATATGTTGACAATTATTCTTATAAGTTATACTCTCATTTTCTCCTAATATTCATTATTTTTTTTTCCCACTCTGGGCAAATGAATTCCATACTCTTTTGGAGTTCTCTCTCAGGAGTAACTTATGGTATTTAAAAGATTTGGGGAAAAATTTTGTCTTTCTGATTGAAATGGGCTTTCTTCACTGAGTAGAAGAGAGAGCAGATCTCATTCATCACTAAGACAAATCCAAGTCAAACTGTAAATCCTTACATAAAATGTTGAAAGAAGTTGACGCAAGATTTTTACACATTCTAAGATACGGATGAACTCTCAGAATTGTTCAAACAATCTAATTCATCCTAAAGGCATATTTTGTAGTGTGGTTTAACGTATTTGCTTCATCAGTAATCCTTTTCACTTGCAAAGGCCAATAGGAACTTCCTGGCTAATTTTGAAGCCAATGTACATCACTGAGATTTAAGTAACAGTTTAGTGCCCATAAAGAATAAGTCAAGCCCAAAGTAGATTTGAGAAGTGAGTGTTGTTTGTTACTTTTAAGAGACTACTATGAGTTTCTGGTACCACAGCAGTGGGTTTTTAAGGTAAGTTTTATTATATCTAGACAGCTTGAAGGCATCATTCCTTGAAACACAAAGGTGGAAGAATGTCTGATGAAAAGCATGAGGCCTCATTTACAGATGTCCTGCCCTGGCAGACAGATGCAGTAAAGGACAAAATTAAAGTCATTCTTGTAAGTGTTTACAGCTAACAGAAATGCATCATGTGGCCTCTAGGAATAATGGGAAATCAATATCCCTCACCAGGGCAGTACAGTTCACCAATATGCACCGAAAGAGTGCATTTTACATACTCCTAAGTGTGTGGGGGGGTGGGGAGTAGGGTGCAGGCAAACCATTGACTAGGACAAGTTGCTGAAAACCAAAGCTAATACAAAGACTAAAGAAACATGGTGTCATAACTCAATGATAGATCCTTTTGGATAAAATCTTCCATCCATCATCAAACAACAACTTGACTTAGTTTGCACTTAAGATGAATGAATATTAGCTATATAATAAGTTGATATTTTAAAAATTGAGACCACCTAATAACTCTTTTCTTAAAGAGGAAAATGTGAAGTCTGGTAGAAGAAAGTTTTTGAACATCACATTTTCATGTTATTTTTCAGACACTGGCTACAGTTCAATAGTAACAGCCCTTGCTTATTTTGTGCTTTATTGTATTTGCACATTTGGTATAAAATGTCACTGCTCCAGTTATCTGTTCTGGCTCTATGCATGCTGCCAGGAATGGTCACATACAATTGTCTGAATGACTAATTTCTCCTATAAGCTATATAAGAAAATTAATTGCATACTGTCAAAACAGTAGATATTGTCCTTGGTAAAATTTTAATTTAATATTGAAGTCATTTTTCTCTGTGAAAAATAATAATAGTGGAGATCAGTGGATAAATGTAATTCAGTATAACAATATTCACAAACCATAGATAGGCTATAAGATTGATCTAAATATCAGATGTGTGGTTGAGGTAAAGGGCTCTAGTGTTCTTGCAATAGGTTCCTTTTTCATAATTTTTTGTCAACAATGTCTCATGGAGCATATATTCTAATAGAAGAGAGACCAGTCAATCAGCAAATAGAAATACAGCATGATGTCAAATAGAGATACATGCTCTAAAGCAAATAAAGCAGGGTAAGGGGATGGGGCACGGTGAGTTAGGGGTGGGTACTAGTTTAGTTAGTCAAAGGAAAGCTCTTTGAGGGGGTGACCTTTGTGTGGAGTATTGACTCGTATGAAAGAACAAGCTCGGCACACCTCTGGAGGAGGACATCAGCTAGAAGGAGGAGCTAATGCAATGGCCCTGAGGAGGAAATATTCAAGAAACAGCAAGAATATAAGGGGCATATAGGAGGGTAAATGATGTGGAAAGTGGTAGGTTGGCTGCAGGAGGAATAAAGGCCAGTTGCAATGCAGGAGACCTGGGTTCAATCCCTGGGTTGGGAAGATCCCCTGGAGAAGGGAAAGGCTACTCACTCCAGTATCTTGCTTGGAGAATCCCTATGGACAGAGGAGCATGGCAGACTTCAACCCATAGGGTCGCAAAGTTGGACACAAGTGAGCAAGTAAGGACAGCACACAAGATGACTGTCGTAATTTATGTGTGAGATGATGGTGGTTCAACAATGCTGATCAGGTGTTCAGATCAAGAAATATTTTGAAGTAGCACCAACTGAGCTTCTGAATTTACCATTTGCTCCAGCAACTGGTAAATGACAGTATCATTTACTGAGAAGGTATAATTTGGGGAATCAATCAACTTGTAGAAGATAGGGAGGTAGATAAGAAATCTAGAGATCTATTTAGAACATGCTATTAAACATTGAGTAGAGGTATTGTGTAGGCAGTTGGCAAACTTAGGGGAGGAACCAAGACTGAAGATGTAGGTACTTCCCTGGCAGTCCAGGGGTTAAGACTCCAAGCTTCCACTGCAGAGGCCCAGGTCCTATCCCTGGTTAGTGAACTAAGATCCCACATGCCATGTAGCATGGCCAAAAAAAAATTAAAAAGACTGGAGATGTAGGTGTGGGAGTCACAATGATATAAAGCCACAGAACTGGATAAAATCATCTGGAAAAGAAGTATAGAAAGCCAAGAGAAGATAACCAGGGATCGAACACTGAGGCACAGTGACATTTAGAATTTGGAAAAGGAGAAGCCAGTAAGGAAAACAGAACAAGAATGACATATGTTATAAGAAAAACAAAAGAAAGTTCATCTTAGAAGCCAGGTGAAAGAAGTGTTTCAAGAAGAAAAAAGTGGTCATCTTCACTGAATGCAGCTGAAAGTCTGAGTGAGAAGACTGAAAGTTAACCATAGGATTCAGCAATGTCAGAACTGTTGCTCTGGATAAGATCCCCAAGCTCCAGAGGAAGCTAAAACTGGAGACAAAAGCCTGACTGCCTGGTTCAAGAGAAAATGGCAAGTGAGAAGTAGAGACGGTAACTGTAGATCCCTTATGAGGAGGTTTGCTATTTGTAGGAACAGAGTAAAGAGGCAGGAGAGAGGCTGGAGAGAGACTACAAGTCTTTTAATTTCAAATAAATTACTGTTAGTATAAAATAAAGTCAGTGTTGACTGAGTAGGGAACTCTGAGTGAGACCTGAAATTTCCTTTTTATATTTTCAACAGCTCCTGCAATGGCTAATGTACGCACCAGCATGGATGCATTGGTTGTTTACAGCTGCTGTCTACTCTGGCTGATCAATACCTTCACTGTATCAGTAGTTAAATATTCTGACCATCACTCTGTGAAGTCAAGAGGGCTGCTTTTCTGAAACAAAAGAAAACAACGCTAGGCTAAGTTCACTGTATCTAGAGTGCAATGGAGTTTTAGAAACAGTGGGCTGGATCCTTGCTGCTCTACTAATGGGATTTCCTTTTGTTTTCATCTTTCTCAGAGAAGACAATCACAGAGTGTCTGCCTCTGACCCCCAGTTATCACTGTCTGGTGATAACATGAACAGAAAGTAAAACCTTTAGAGCAATGGATTTGAACTACCAGAAATCCCAGGCCTTTCTTCAATGAGTTTTAGGTCAAGAGTGTTCATCCTCTGAGCTCTAGAGAAAAATTATCAACCCTCAAGTAAGAGAGTAAAGACTAGAGAAACAAGATATATAGAGGCAGGTTGGAGGGATGGAAAGAACAAAATACATTTTGTTGTTGGAGAATTATACCTCAGTGAATCTAAAACTTTTCTGAACCTATTCTTAGTTCAGAGGTCATTGGCCAAGAAAACCCAAAAATATGTTGTTTTACTTGTTGGAAACCTAGGAGAGTGATTCTACCACCCTCAGGGTCCTTTTGAAAAACAAGTTTCCAAGCTGGGGTAAAGAAGCCTTGCATGCATCTTAGCAGTTGCCTGTCTTTATACTGATATGTTCCATTCAGAAAGGCCCGAGGTGACTACTGCCGGCTTGGTTTATAGAATCCACTCAGCACTTTTAGACTGAATGTGAAGTCTATATAAGAAGTTCCTACTAACTCATGCTACTTGCATATAAAATTGTCTCTGTTAATTGAATTGTACCATACAATTCAATTAATTCAACACATATTGAATACCAACTATATGCAATGCATTTATTCTCAAAGAATATCAAATGGCATTAATAAATAAAGAAACTAGGCTCTTCCTTCTGCAGATACAGACAATGAGGGTCAGTGATGTCACAAGACTCCTCCCATATTATAACCCAACAGACAACTGGTAGAGAAAAGATTAGATGAAATTAAATCAGTATTACTGTGTTTCACTGCATCCCCCACCCCCTTATTAAGAATTCTATTTAGGAGAAAAAAAAATCTCGTTAAGAAGACTGTATTTTCATACTATATTCAGACAAAACAAACCAACATTTATCATAAACTTGCTCTGTATCAAGCACTTGATTGACAATAAACCACATGCAAATACATGTGGCAAGGAAAATTTTTCTCATTTTATAAGGGAATAAACTGAGGCTCAGAGAACAGTCAAGTAGCTTGTCCAGTGCTGCACAGTGACTATCAAAAGGGTTGGTTCCCAGTCTGACTTGAGATTTTTTTTTTTATACCATATCAAGCTTGTTCATTACTTTTTCCTTATGCACTTACATTCCAACTATCTTCCCATCTAAAAGCCAACTGTCATGTCAATGTGTATTGCCCTTAGATGCTAACTTACATCTGTAATTAAAACTTTCCTGTTAGTGGTATGTTGTAGCTCATCTTGAAATAATATTTTCTTAGAATTATCTTGGTACCTGTAGCACATGAGGGGGAATCCTGTCTCATTTCCATTGCAAAGTGGAAGAATGGCAGTGGGTCTGTGTTTACCCTGCAAGTCATTGACAAAGCCGCAAAATATGCAGGCTGAGGTGCACGTTTAACTCTAGATGGTTTATGCTGTGCTGTTCTCAGTCACTTAGGTCATGTATAACTCTTTGCCACCTATGGCCTATAGCCTGCTAGGCTCCTCTGACAATGGGATTCTTCAGGCAAGAATTCTGGAGTCGGTTGCCATGCCCTCCTCTAGGGGATCTTCCCAACCCAGGAATCGAACCCATATCTCTGGTGTCTCCTGCATTGCACACAGGTTCTTTACTCCCTGAGCCACCTGGGAAGCCCCTAGATGGTTTATGGCCATCTTAGAATTTGTACTGCCAATTCATAGATTTGGCTCTTTATACACTTAGAATACTTGTAGTAATGAATAGTCTCTCCCCAACTTCTTTGCACTTCAGTTTTCTCACCTGAGAATATTTTCATCATACTCTGATGGCAGACTCCTGTATCATTGCACCAGAAAACAGGATTAATTTGGAGGTGATTTGGTGCCCAGTGCTGCTGCTGCTGCTAAGTCACATCAGTTGTGTCCGACTCTGTGTGACCCCATAGACGGCAGCCCACCAGGCTCCCCCGTCCCTGGTATTCTCCAGGCAAGAACACTGGAGTGGGTTGCCATTTCCTTCTCTAATGCATGAAAGTGAAAAGTGAAAGTGAAGTCGCTCAGTCGTGTCTGACTCTTAGCGACCGCATGGACTGCAGCCCACCAGGCTCCTCCATCCATGGGATTTTCCAGGCAGGAGTACTGGAGTGGGATTCCATTGCCTTCTCCGTTGGTGGCTTTTCCCTAGTGGCTCAGATGATAAAGAATCTGCCTACAATGTGGGAGACTCAGATTTATTCCCTGGGTTGGGAAGATCCTCTGGAGAAGGGAATGGTTACCCACTCCAGTATTCTTGCCTGGAGAATTCCATGGACAGAGGAACTTGGCAGGCTACAGTCCACGGGGTCATAAAAGTCAGATGATGATGAGTGACAAACACTTTCACTTCAGTGCTGGCTATTAAACTTTGCAACTTCCTAAAAAGACACAACTTTTATGTTTCTTTGGAAGTGAATAACAGTGAGATTTGTGTTACTAATTCATTGTGGATTGACATATCATTAAGTGATAAAATTTTATATTATGTAGGTGACTCAAGGTAGCACAAAAACAAGAAAGAGAACTATAAGAACAATATAATACATTTAACATATATTTATAGCTTTCTTCCTTGTGTTTATATATAAATATGGTTATATATAATTTTATGTAATGCGTGTAAAGAAGGCTGAGTGCCAAAGAACTAATCCTTTCAAACTGTGGTGTTGGAGAAGACCTGTGAGGGTCCCGTGGATAGCAAGGAGATCAAACCAGTCAATCCTAAAGGAAATCAACTCTGAATATTCATTGGAAGTACTGATGCTAAAGCTAAAACTCCAGTACTTTGATTATATGATGTAAAGAGCCAGCTCATTGGAAAAGACCCTGATGCTGGGGAAGGTTGAGGGCAGGAGAAGAAGGGGGCAACAGAGGATGAGATTGTTGGAGGGCATCACTGACTCAATGGACAGAGTTTAAGCTAACTCCAGGAGACAGTAAAGGACAGGGAAGCCTGGTGTGCTACAGTCCATGGGGTTGCAAAGGGTCAGACATGATTTAGAAACTGAACAACAATACAAATATATATATATATTCTGCATAGCTCTGTAAAAATCTATTTTATTTTATCTCAAGTCTTCCTTGTTCTATATGTCACTGAAGTTACTGTGTCTCTGGGAACCTCTCCAAGGATTAATTCTTATTGTTCATAATTATGATAGGCAGAAGATGACACAATTTTTATAAATATAATGTTATTGATAATCCATTTAAAGCCTCTCTTGATATTTGATTTTGAACAGAATTACCAGGGTAAGCAACATTGAAAAGTCATCACTAATATTATGGGATTGAAACCCCATATAATATCTCTGTTCAATATATTAGATTTTAATGAAAAGTGTCATATTTAGAAATATTACAAACAATATCCTGTGGAAACAAAGTAACAGTGAACTTTGGGAAGGTGGTAAAAATTATCAGAAAATAATTTTATACTACCTCAGGATAATATCTCATAAAATTTTTACTTGTAAAAATTGGTAAGCTTATGGTTCTGAAAATTGACTTTTAATGCACAGAAAAGCTACATGAAAGCAATCATAAAAACTAAACATAAAACATAAAATTTTGCCTTCAAGCATTCAATTGTACTTGGTGAGTCATAGGTAAATTTGAAATGATTACATTTGCAGTTGCCAAAAGCTTTGTTTTATAGATATCTGTAACACACATATATAAATCAATTAATATGTTATTTTTCCTATATAAATCCTGGTGCACTTGATTTATTACTTCTCACTAGAGGAGAAGTTGGCCAATCCACATCATTATGAAACTGTTCAGGCAATAGACTATCTTTAGAAATTAGTTTTATAAAGGTTCCAAATTGTTTTACAAAGTTATAGCTCTCTGATAGATCTCCACTCCCACTCTCAATTCAGAGATACTGGGTTTTTAATAATTGTATTTCTCTTTTAAATAATAAATCCACTCTTTGACAACTAAATATACCCATACTAAAAACTTCAAAGAATCAGGTATCATTTGCCCTTAAATATAGATACACGATTGCCTCAGCCAGAAATGCAGATTTCTTCATATTTCTTTTCTGGAAAAAATACAGACAAAGAATGCTTGTGTGTTATAATGTAAGTAACTACAGGAGATACTAATTAACTCAGAATCAGTGAAATATTTCAATTGTACTTCCTGAGGCTCAACTACATACAATGAGAAAGAATATATATGATCATAATTAACAATTTTTCTATTTTTCTTTTTCAAGTCAACAATTATGATTTAGTATTCCCTCACTGACAAGTATATAGCATGATCTATAGGTTACACATTCTATGATCCAAAATAAAGATATGCTCTCTAAAGTTATTTAAATGGAAGAAAATGGATTTCCTTTTACTAATATTATTAAACATTCTGCTTGCCATCCCTCCAGCCAGGTACTGAAGCATGAACTGTTATGACAAACAGCCACTATTCAATGAGCTAATGAAACAGGCTCTGCACTAGCATAGTTATTTACGTATGTTTCCTTGTTTTATCTTTAAAATAATGGTACAAGGTGAGTTTTCCTTTTCCCCTTTTGCAGTTCTGGAAACTGAGGTTCAGAAAAGGTATTTGACTTACTTACTATAATATATAAGTGGCAAAGTAGCTGCCAAGCCCCAGTCATCTCAGTCTTAACTACTGCTTTTTTTTTTTTTAATGTAACTGGTCTTTTCCTTTCACGACATCATCTTTTATTGGCTAAATGTTTGTACATATGGCAATGTGTCATGTGAGCCCCTCTTTTCCACACTGGCCATACAGTAGTATCTCCAAGTTGATCTAGTTCCAGGTCTACCTTCATGAAGTTTACAGTTTGAATGTAGCACAAACACACAGAATAATTTCAGAAAATGATTAGTGCCAAAGAGAAAATCAGCTAGGATGATTGGCTAGGAGAAGTTACTTTAAGTAGGGCTAGAGAAGGTCTCTAGGTAGATTAAACCTCTCAAGTGAAAGGTACCAGGTAAGGTGATGTACGCTACGGATGCAACAGGGAACAAAACAGACCAACAGAGACCCCACTCTCAAGTATAATAACTTAAGTCAAGAGGGCTTCCCAGGTGGCACAGTGGTAAGATGTGGGCTCTATTCCTGGGTCGGGAAGATTCCCTGGAGTAGGAAATGGCAACCCACTCCAGTATTCTTGCCTTGGGGTTGCAAAGAGTCAGACACGACTGAGCACGATAGCACATACAGAGAGAACAAAAGATGAAAGAAGTAGAGTCAACTAGATGAAATAAGGTAAAATTAGTAAATGCTGTGAAGGAAATAAAGTGAAGACTGAGAAAGATAATAACAAAGAGGCCACTCAGGAGGCATACCTGAGGTGATACCTGATCTGAGAACTGAGGATTGGACTGATCCAACTACACAAAGAGAAGAGAATATTGTGCAAAGCAAGTGCTCAATTCTCTACTTTATGAAAGTATTCTGCTTGGTCCTTGGGACACAATGGTGAAAAAAAGCCTATGGACACTATAATTTATTGGTGCTTGTGAACAAGTTGGAGATGAATCAAATAATGATGGAAATAGAACCCCCTGTTTAATATATTGTTTGCAGATATCGTTTCTCATTCTGTAGGTAGCCCTTTAATTTTGTTGATAGTTTCCTTCTCTGAAGATTTTTAGTTTGTTACAGTCCCATTTGTTTATTTTTGCTGCTGTTTCCCTTGCTTGAGGAGAAATATACAGAAAATTATTGCTTAGACTGAAGTCAAAGAGATACTTTGTACGTCTTCTAGAAGATTTATAGTTTCATGTCTTACATTTAAGTCTTTAATTGGTTTTGAATTTACTTTGAATATGGTATGAGAAAGTAGGTCAGTGTAAGTCTTGCATGTAACTGTCCAGTTTTCCCAAGACTATTTGCTGAAGAGTCTTTTTGCCTTTGTATATTCTTGTTTACTTTGCCATAGACTAATTGCCTATATAAGTCAACATTCAGAAAATGAAGATCATGGCATCTGGTCCCATCACTTCATGGGAAATAGATGGAGAAACAGTGGAAACAGTGTCAGACTTTATTTTGGGGGCTCCAAAATCACTGCAGATGGTGATTGCAGCCATGAAATTAAAAGACGTACTCCTTGGAAGGAAAGTTACGACCAACCTAGATAGCAGATTCAAAAGCAGAGACATTACTTTGCCAACGAAGGTACATCTAGTCAAGGCTATGGTTTTTCCTGTGGTCATGTATGGATGTGAGAGTTGGACTGTGAAGAAGGCTGAGCACCAAAGAATTGATGCTTTTGAACTGTGGTGTTGGAGAAGACTTTTGAGAGTCTCTTGGACTGCAAGGAGATCCAACCAGTCCATCCTAAAGGAGACCAGTCCTGGGTGTTCATTGGAAGGATTGATGCTAAAGCTGAAACTCCAATACTTTGGCCACCTCACATGAAGAGTTAATTCATGGAAAAGACTCTGACACTGGGCAGGATTGAGGGGCAGGAGGAGAAGGGGACGACAGAGGATGAGATGGCTGGATGGCATCACTGACTCAATGGGCATGAGTTTCTGTAAACTCTGGGAGTTGGTGATGGACAGGGAGGCCTAGTGTGCTGCGATTCATGGGATTGCAGGGTCAGACACAACTGAGTGACTGAACTGAACTGATTGAAGTGTGAATTAATTTCTGGGCTGTCTATTCTACTTCACTGATCTGTACGTCTGTTTTCCTGCCAGCACCATACTGTTTTGATTACCACAGTTTTATCTTATAGTTTGAAATCAACTTGCACTATAGTTTGAAATTGTTCTTTCAGCCTGTTCTTCTTTCTCAAGACTGTTTTGTCTTAAAATTATTTGTTCTGGTTCTGTGAAAAATTCCTTGGTATTTTGATAAGGATTGCATTGGATCAGAAGATAGTCTTGGGTATTATGATAATTTTAACAATATCAGTTCTCCCAATCCAGAAGTACAGTGTATCTTTCCATCTGTTTGTGTCACCTTCAATACCTTTCATCAGTTATCTTACAGTTTTCCAAGTACTTCCTTTGTTAGTTTTATTCCCAGGTATTTTATTATTTTTTGATGCAATTGTGAGTGGGACTTTCTAGATTTTTTTTTCTTTCTGATAATTTAGTGTATAGAAATACCACATATTTCTATATATTAATTTTATATCCTGCAATTTTATTAAATTCATTGGTGAGTTCTAGTGGTTTTTTTACTGGTGTCTTTAGGATTTTCTATTTATATAGTATGTTATCTGCAAACAGTGACACTTTTATTTCTTTTCCAATTTTGATTACTTATATTTTTTTCTTGTCTCATTTTTTGTGGCTAGGACTTCCAATACTATGTTAGATAAAAACTAGCAATAATGGGCATTTTTAGCCTGTTCTTTCTCTTGAAAAACTGCTTTTAGCTTTTTGCCATTGACTATGATGTTAGCTTTAAGCTAGTCATATATGGATTTTATTATGTTAAGGTATGTTCCCTTTATACTCACTTTGTGAGAGGTTTTATCATAAAAATAGATATTGAAAATTTTCAGATGTTTTTCTGCATCTATTGAAATGATCATATGATTTTTACTCTTTAATTTGTTAATGTAGTGTACCACATTGATTGATTTGTTAATACTGAAAAATCCTTGCATCTCTGTGATCCCACTTGATCACAGTGTATGAACCTCTTAGTTGTTAGATTTGGTTTGCTAATATTTTGTTGAGAATTTTTGCCTCTATGTTCATCAGTGTTATTGGTCCATAGTTTTCTTTTCTTGTGATATCTTTGTCTGGTTTTACTATTAGGGTGATGCTGGTTTTGTAGAATGAGTTTGGATGTACTCCTTCCTTTATAATTTTCTGGAATAGTTTGAGAAGGACAGATGTTGATTCTTTTCTAAATGTTTGCTGGAATTAACCTGTAAATGTCTGATCCTGGACTTATGTTTGTTGGGAGGGGTTTTTTTTTTTTTTTTAACAAATGATTCAATTTCATTATTGGCAATTAGTCTGTTCATACTTTTGATTTCTTCCTTTTTCTAGTCTTGGGAGAGTGTACATTTCTAGGCATTTGTCCACTTCTTCTAGGTTGTTCATTTTATTGATGTATAATTATTTATAATAATCTCTTGCTATCCTTCATATTTCTGTGGTTTCAATTGTAACTTCCCTTTCATCTCTGACATTACTGATTTCAGGCACTTTCTCTTTTTCCTTGACGAGTCTGGCTAAAGACATTTTTTAAATGTCTTTTAAAAGAACCACCTTTTAGTTTCATTAATCATGTATTGCTTTTTAGTAGCCATTTCATTCATTTCTCCTTTGATCTTTATGATTTCCATTCCATCTACTAACTTTGGGTTGTATTTGTTCTTTTTCCTAGTTCATTATGTGTTAGGTTAAGTTGTTTCCTTCAGAATGGACTGGTGTGTAGACAGTAAAGCGTCTGTCTACAATGTGGGAGACCTGGGTTCGAACCCTGGGTTGGGAAGATCCTCTGGAGAAGGAAATGGCAAGCCACTCCAGGACTACTGCCTGGAAAATCCCATGGACAGAGGAGCCTGGTAGGCTACAATCCATGGGGCTGCAAAGAGTCAGACACGACTGAGCCACTTCACTTCAGTCTTCCCTCTTAGAACTGATTTTGATGTATCCCAGGGATTTTGTCATTCGGTCCCATCACTTCATGGGAAATAGATGGGGAAACAGTGGAAACAGTGTCAGACTTTATTTTCGGGGGCTCCAAAATCACTGCAGATGGTGACTGCAGCCAGGAAATTAAAAGATACTTACTCCTTGGAAGAAAAGTTATGACCAACCTAGATAGCAGATTCAAAAGCAGAGACATTACTTTGCTGACTAAGGTCCATCTAGTCAAGGCTATGGTTTTTCCTGTGGTCATGTATGGATGTGAGAGTTGGACTGTGAAGAAGGCTGAGTGCCGAAGAATTGATGCTTTTGAACTGTGGTGTTGGAGAAGACTCTTGAGAGTCCCTTGGACTGCAAGGAGATCCAACCAGTCCATTCTGAAGGAGATCAGCCCTGGGATTTCTTTGGAAGGAATGATGCTAAAGCTGAAACTCCAGTACTTTGGCCACCTCATGTGAAGAGTTGACTCATTGGAAAAGACTCTGATGCTGGGAGGGATTGGAGGCAGGAGGAGAAGGGGATGACGGAGGATTAGATGGCTGGATGGCATCATAGACTCGATGGACGTGAGTCTGAGTGAACTCCGAGAGATGGTAATGAACACGGAGGCCTGGTGTGCTGAGATTCATGGGGTCGCAAAGAGTCGGACACAACAGAACAACTGAACTGAACTGAACTGAACTGAGAGATTTTGGATCATTTTGTTTTCGTGTCATTTGTTTCCAGGTATTAAAAAATTTCCTCTGATTTCTTCAGTGACCCATTGTTTGTTTAGAGCACATTGTTTAGCCTCCATGTGTGTATTTTTGCAATTCTTTTCTTGTAATTGATGTCTACTTTCTCTCTCTCTCTCTCTTTTTTTTTTGGTTATTCTGCTTGAGTAATTTCCACTACTTTTTCTATTCACTGATCTATTCCTCTGTATCATTTAATCTACTATTGATTTCTTCTATTTTTTTTAGTTACATTATTCTTCAGATCTGTTTCTTTTTCACATCTTCCTAACTTAAAAACTTCTAACTTCTTGCTCTGTTCATCCATTCTTCTTTGAATTCTTTGAGCACCTTTATGATCATAACCTTAAACTATCTTTTAAGTATTTTGTGTATCTCCATTTTCTTAATTCTTCTTCTGGGGTTTTATTTTACTCCTTCATTTTGAACATACTTTTCTCTGTCACCTCATTTTACTTAATTCACTACTTTTATTTCTTTCTATTTGCTAGGTTAGTTTCATATCCTGATCTGAAGAAATGACCTTATGTAGGAAATGTCCTTTGGGGCCCAGCAGGGCACTCCTCTCTGTTATCAGAGCTATATGTTTTAGGGGCCCTCCTATGTGGGTCTTTCTTTTGTGGTTGGTTGACTACTGTGGGCAGTGTGGTAGGAAAGCTGGCCACTGGTCTGTTAACTATCTGACCTTGCCTTGTGTGGAGGCTGCCAGCTGCTGGTGGGTAGGAATATGTTCTGGTGCAGCTGGCTGCACTGTCAAGGGCATCCTGGTCCCAGGGCTGGCCCAGAGGCAACTGGTTATGGAGTGCCGGGGGTCCTAAGGCAAGTGCTGACCCACTCATGGGTGGAGGTGGGTCCTAGAATGGCTGCTAGTTGTGAGGTCCTGAGACCATGTTTGGGGAAGGGTTGCATGGTTAGTGTCTGCCTGCTATTGGATGGGGGGTGGGGTGGGTGGGGAAGGGGAGGGGTCCAACATGACAGAGCTGTTGATGATCTGCTGGTGAAGCCAGATCTTGACACGGCTTTCTAAGAGATCCAGGATGTTCCAGAATTGGTGTTAACCTGCTAGTGGGTGGGGCTGAGGCCCTAGTAGCACCAGCATCCCTGGTAGCACCAGCCTGCTGGAGGATGGGCTATGTGTTGACATGGCTGGCTGTAGGGGCTTCACTAGTCCTGGGGCTGGTGGCTGAGGCTTACTCCTGGGGCTAATATTGGCCCAGTGGTGGGCAGATCTCGGTCCCAGGGTCTCTGGCTATAGGGCTCAGAGGTGGCTTAAGGCTGCTGGTAAGTAGTTTTAGGGCCCAGGGAGTTCTATGTTTAGTGCCAGCTGACTGGTGGGCAGAGCTGTGTTCAGGGTCTCTGATTGCAGGATCCTGGGGCTCCTGGAGTGACTGTTGGCTGGCAGGTGGATAGGGCTGGGGCTGGGCTCTCTGGTGGTTAAGACCTGGTCCTATAACAACTGGAGGCTTGGGGAGTCTTAAGACAGCTGGCTTGCTGATGGGTGGGGCTATGTCCCTGCCCAGCTAGCTATTAGACCTGAAGTGTCCTAGGACTGGTACTGGTAGGCAGAGCCAGCTCCTGGAGCTAGTAAGCTAGAAGGCAGATTCCAAAATGCTGCTTAATGGCACCAGTGTCCTTGTAATAGGATGAGCTCCCAAAAATATCTCCTGTGAGTTTCTATGTCCCAGGGTGTTTGAATTGCTTCCTCCTTATCAAAAGGCTTTCCAAGATCAATGAGTGTGTATTACCCAGCTTGCTTTCAAATCACTGCATCTACCTGGGCTCATAGAGCATTGAGATTTTGTGTGAGCCCTTTAAGAATACAGTCTGTATTTTTCATAGCCCCCTGGTTCTCCTGAAAGTAAGCCCCACTAGTCTTTAGAGCCAAATGTTCTAGGGGTTCAGCCTTCCCTGTGTAGGACCCATGGGATTGGGAACCTGATGTGGATTTGGACCCCTCAGTTCTTAGGAAGAACCTTTGCAATTGTAATAATGTTTACTTATGTGTTACCTAACCGGGGTTGGGGAGGGATGGGTCTTGATTATATTGTGTCTTCATTCCTCCTATCTCACTGTGGTTCCTTCTTTCTATCTTTAGCTGTAGAAGCTCTTTTCTCCTTCTCTCCAGGTCACTCTCATAGATGGTTGCTCTTTGAAAAGTTGTGACTTTTGGTGTGTCCAGGGCAGGAAGTGAGCTGAGGGTCTTCCTACTCTGCCATCTTGGTCACTTCACCAGATTCACTTTTCTTATAAAATTTTGACTTAAGTTCTTTTTTTCCTCAAGATAGATCCTCTTACTAGAATAGTAGTAAAATAAAAAATGCAACCTATGGAGCTGCCACAATGTTCAATGCATATTATTTGAACACTATTGCGAAAGCTATAAAAATATGAATGATTTGCAAAATTTCTGTGAGCTAATAGAAATGTTTTTGGTGTCCTACATAAACCTAAGTCAGTTTGCAACATTGCTTTCAACTATAGAACAGTTAAACATTGGCATATGAGTTAAAATCCATAAGAATATTGAGAAAAGTGATTAAAACCTCAGGATTCCCAAGTCCATGCTTAATACTATATGCCTTACCCATATTTAAGGTAGTATTGACTTCATACTCAAGTTATCATTTAGACTGATGGTCATTTAGAGTAACATCAGCCTGGCAGTTTCCTTGGTCAGTATTTACATCACATTTCGACACTTTTTAATGTTTACCTTAACCAAAGCCAATATTTTTTATCCTTGAGTTGAAGCAATGACTTTGGTAAATGACTATGGCATAAATCAGATAACCATATAAAAACTCACCACTGAAAACAGTTATGTGTATATCATTTCCCCCAATGCCTCTATAATTAATAAGAAAACCACAGTCTTATTTACCTCCCTGAAATGGGACGTTAGGTATTGATATTCACATACACACCTAATTATTTTCAGAGAACATTTGGGCATGTAAATTAAAAGGGCAGAAAAATTATCTGTTGTATCCAAGTAAATCTATTTTCCTCCATCTGGTACAAATTTGTGTTTTCTATGAGTCAACTTTCTCTTTTCTATCTGGTTTCACACTATCAAAGTAATTAAATTAAATAAAGACATGATGGAAAATAAAATCAAACTACTTGTTTGCGTGTTGACAAAAAATTGATTTTTGCTTTTAAAGTGGCTGCTTTGCCAACCTATAAACATAGTAAGTCTTTAGACAGATTTATTTTCTTACTATTTCTTTTTCTGACTTACATGCTAATTTTGGAGTATGTTTATATAGACTTGTTATAACATACTTATACATCCATATTAATCTGATAATTCTGCATGTGGAAATCTTTCTACTAAGGAAATAACTTAAAATAAAAACCTTGTACATAGTTTCAATTTGTTATTACTCAATCTAATGAAAAAAATAGAAACAAACTTAGATAGAAGAGTAAAACTAATTATGACATATCATTCTATGGAAAACTGTATAAGCTTCTCAGAATTATAATTATGCAAACTTATTGTTAAATTAAAAATACATAATTTATAAAATTGAATATACACTATAAGTAAAATCTTGCCTATATACAGTAAATAAAAATCCAAATTAAAAACTAGCAATATGGAGATAATATATCAAATTTGTTCTGTTATTGTGGTAAAATTACAGATGGTTTAAAAAGCCTTTGTTTTTCAAATTTCTAAAGGTATCATATTTTATTTTAATTTCATAGCTAAAATATTTATAAGGACACTCTAGACACATTTTTCAGAGCAATTTCTTTTTAAAAAAAAATCTCTTTAATTCTAATATTCAATTTCTTTCTTTAAACTCTAACCTTATATTGTCTTATAAATCTTGCTTTTATTCAATCATGCTTTTATTTACTTTTGGTTGAAGCAATTCCTTTTCAGCTCTGGGTTCAAAGGGGATATAATATCACCTGCATTCTCCCAATGTCCCCAAGTGTGCCGTGAGATTTAATGAGATAACACATCCGTGCAGCACTTTAGACTCCATAGAGAAAGATGCTATATAAAAACAATGCATTATAATTATTTATGTTTTATAAAACCCACAGAGATATTAGAGCTACAATTTACCACAAGCAGACAGGGCTGGACTCAATCCAGATGCAGGCCAGACAATGTCCCTTAATGTCAGTCCCTACAAGGCAGGAGAGGGAGGAAGCTGCTCCCTGCTCTGAGAGCACTAAAGGCAAACCCCACTCCTGCAATGTTAAAAACGTGACACTTTGGTTTTTATGTACACTGTTCTCCCTGGCTCTGCTGAGTTCCAACTGAGTACATCCTCAATTATTTATGAGAAATAAGCTTCCAGAACCAGGGTTAAAATTCAGCTATTACTCATTACTAGAAATCATCAGATGATCTGAGGCATTGTTACTAAGGAAGAAAAACACAACTTCTGAATTGAATTAGAGGTCATTTAGTATAGCCACCCCTTATCTCATGTACAAATCCCTTAGCCAGCTGCTCATAAGTGCTCAATCATTTTCTGAGCATTTGTAGAAAAGTGACACTTTTACTTTCTAAAAACAGCTCTGACACTTAGCATGTTCTACTCTGCATTTAACTAGATCCTGCCCTCCATTGTTCTGCTTTCTGAAACCTCTCTAAGTGTCCTTCCTCTGATTTAAATCATTTCACTATGCTTTGCTTCTTCATTCATTTGTTTAGCCAACACTTACTTTGCAGACATTGTATAGGCTCCCTGTAAGGCTCTGGGAACACACAGGTTTGATACTTCTCTCTCCTACAGGATCTCACAGTCTAATGGGACACAGACACCAGGATAGAAAAATCATCAAATATGGTAAGTGTTATGTTGCAGTTAGGAAGTAAAATGCCAGAGTATCCTGCCTGAGAGCATTTACAAAGGCTTCCCAGAAAAGGTGATCTTTGTCCTCTGTTGAAAAGACGACTAAGAGGGTTAATATTCTGTCAACTGAAGTAATTGTCAAAGAGCATAAAAATAGGTGTGAATGGTCCAGGCTTGTGCAGGGAAGGGTGAGAAATTCAGTGTGGTTGAAACTGAGTGGCAGGGATGGGGATGAGGGACCTGCTGAGGGCTTTCTTTCCAGCACTTCCAAGATTGGACTTTATGCAACATGCATTGGGGCCAACAGAGATTCTGGAGCTGGTTAATGATGAGATCAAATTGGTCCTTAAGAAGATGACTGTAGCAATACTGTAAAAAGATTAATGATTAGAGTGGGGAGAGTCTTATATTAAAAAGTTACTGTAAAAGTCTATGCAAGGCATGATGAGGCCAATGATAGGAATTTGGGAGTGAGATTTGAAAAATTAATGTTGGTATTGATGTCAATATATTGGATATAAGAACCAAAGGTGGCTCAGGGAAAAAGATGGCGGAGGAATAGGACGGGGAGACCACTTTCTCCCTCACTGCTTCATCAAAAGAACATTTCAATGCTGAGTAAATTCCACAAAACAACTTCTGAATGCTGGCAGAGGACATCAGGCATCCAGCAAAGCAGATCATTGGCTTCAAAAACAGGTAGGAATAAATATAAAAGATGAAAAAAGAGACAAAGGAGGTAGGGAGGGGCCCCGTCCCGGGAAGGGAATCCTGTCCCGGGAAGAGACTCTAAAAGAGAGGTTTCCAAACACCAGGAAACATTCTCACAGCTGAGTCTGTGGTGAGCCTTGGAAGCACGGAGGGCAATATAACAGGAAGGAAAAACAAATAATTAATTAAAACCAACAGATTACGAGCCCAACAGTAAATCCCCCAGCGGATAAGCAGCACAGAGGCCTGCATCCAACACTAGCAAGTGGGGGTTGGGCAGGGGAGGAGCGGGAGGTGCAAGCGGCAGTGCTTTCTAAGAATCAGGCCGCGGGAGACTCAGGCTGCAGGGCTTTTCTCGAGAATCAGGCCATAACGCCCGGCGTGTGGCCAGAACGAACTAACTTGGGCTAGCAAACCAGACTGTGGGATAGCTACCACGCAAAATGCTCAAACATAAGACACTGCCAGGACCACGCACAGAACAAAGGATGGATCGGAAATAGCTGGCTGCAGACCATCCCCCTCCAGTGATAGGCAGCCAGAGCCTTAAGTGCTGGAAGGGGGCAATCGCAGCTCAAGAGAGACATTACCTACCAAATTGCAAGCAGGTTTCTTTGCTAACTAAGACTTCTGGGGGGCTCTGGACAGTCATCATCTGCCTGAGAAGGAGCCCCAGTGGTACACCCAGAAAATTGAGCAGCACGGAAAAGCCAGAAATCGCAGCAATTGCGCTCGCCAACTCCCTAGCTACTTGGACCTGGGAAGGGCACAAAGCACAGGCCCAACCAAATCTGTGCCTCGGAGGGCTTCCTGAGAACTGAGCCAGAGTGGCTTAGACCGGGGAGGTGCATGAAGCCTAGGGCAGGCCTCAGATGGTTATCCGGCGGAGCAACATAGAGCCTGAGCGATGTGCACTGTGAGCAGGGGCAAGCCCAGCGTAGAGTCCATCACTGCCCTCCCTGTGTCAAGACGGAAATCAGACACGGAAGAGACCAGCAAACAGAGGAAGTTAAACAGAGGGAAATGCCTTGGTAGCGACCCCACACAGCCCACAACGCCAGAGAAAGGGCCAGATATACCTTTACTACTTTTATGATCAAATTTTTTTTTTTTGAGTTGATGTGGAAGCATGATTTTTCTTTTTTTAAATAATTTTTTCTTTTTTTTCTTTTTCTTTTTCATCTTCATTTTTTTAAACTTTTAAGTCCTCTATATCTCTATTTATTATTTTTATAACCTATTATTACTTTTCAAAAAAAAAAAAACAAACCCTATTTTTAAAGCAAACGCCGTATATAGTCTTTTTGTGGTTGAGGTTGTTGTTTTTTAATAATTCTGGTGGCATTTTTTTTCTCCTTCTTCTTCATTTCTTTATTATTTTATTTTTGAAAATCCAATCTCTACTCCAGATTTTTAATCTTTGCATTTTGGTATTTGTTGCCAATTTTGTACATTTAAAAATCTAATCTTCAGTACTCAATTTTACATGAGTGCGAGATTACTGGCTTGACCTCTCTCTTCCCCTTTGGACTCTCTTTTTCTCCACCAGGTGGCCTCTGTCTCATCCCTGCGCCTCCTCATCTCTACCCAACTCTGTGAATCTCTGTGTGTTCCAGAAGGTGGAGAACACGCAGGGAACTGGTTACTGGCCGGATCTGTCTCCCTCCTTTTCATCTCCCTCTTTTATCCCCCTGGCAACCTCTGTCTACTTCCTCCCTCTCCTCTTCCAGGTATAACTCTGTGAACACCTCTGAGAGGTCCAGACAGTGGAGCACACACAAGAAAGTGGTTACAGGCTAGCTTGCTCTCTCCTCTTTTGATTCCACCTCATCCCATTCCAGTCACCTCTAACTACTCCCTCCCTCTTCTCTCCTCCAAGTAACTCAGTGATCCTCTAGGGGTGACCCTCAAGGTGGAGAAACCTTTCATCTTTAACCTAGATGTTTTAACATCAGTGCTGTATAGATGGAGAAGTCCTGAGGCTATTGTAAAAATAAATCTGAAAACCAGAAACAGGAGGCTTAAATCTGAATTCTGAGATCATCAGAGAATTCCTGAATACAGGGAACATTATCCAATAGGAGCTCATCAAATGCCTTCATATATACACTGAAATCAAGCACCACCCAAGGACCAACAAGTTCCAGAGCAAGACATACCACGCAAATTCTCCAGCAACACAAGAACAAGCCCCTGAGCTTCAATATACAGGCAGCTCAAAATACTCCAAAACCACTGATGTCTCATAACCCATTACTAGACACTTCACAGCACTCCAGAGAGAAGAAATCCAGCTCCACGCACCAGAACTCCAACACAAGCCTCCCTAATCAAGAAACCTTGACAAGCCACTGACACAACTCCACACACAGTGACGAAGCTCAATAATAAAGAGAACTCCACAAATTCCCAGAATATAGAAAGGCCACCCCAAATGCAGCAATATAACCAAGATGAAGAGACAGAGGAATACCCAGCAGGTAAAGGAACAGGAGACATGCCCACCAAACCAAACAAAAGAGGAGGAGATAGGGAATCTACCTGAGAAAGAATTCTGAATATTGATAGTGAAAATGATCCAAAATCTTGAAATCAAAATGGAATCACAGATAAATAGCTTGGAGTCAAGGACTGAGAAGATGCAAGAAAGGTTTAACAAGGACCTAGAAGAAATAAAAGAGTCAACATATAATGAATAATGCAATAAATGAGATCAGAAACACTCTGGAGGCTACAAATAGTAGAATATCGGAGGCAGAAGATAGGATTAGTGAAATAGAAGATAAAATGGTAGAAATAAATGAATCAGTGAGGAAAAGAGAAAAATGAATTAAAAGAATGAGGACAACCTCAGAGACCTCCAGGACAATATGAAATGCTCCAACATTCGAATTATAGGAGTCCCAGAAGAAGAAGACAAAAAGAAAGACCATGAGAAAATACTTGAGGAGATAATAGTTGTAAACTTCCCTAAAATGGGGAAGGAAATAATCACCCAAGTCCAAGAAACCCAGAGAGTGCCAAACAGGATAAACCCAAGGCGAAACACCCCAAGACATATATTAATCAAATTAACAAAGACCAAACACAAAGAACAAATATTAAAAGCAGCAAGGGAAAAACAACAAATAACACACAAGGGGATCCCCATAAGAATAACTGCAGATCTCTCAATAGAAACTCTTCAGGCCAGGAGGGAATGGCAAGACATACTTAAAGTGATGAAAGATAATAACCTATAGCCCAGACTACTGTACCCAGCAAGGATCGCATTCAAATATGATGGAGAAATCAAAAGCTTTACAGACAAGCAAAAGCTGAGAGAATTCAGCACCACCAAACCAGCTCTCCAACAAATGCTAAAGGATAGACTTTAGACAGGAAACACAAAAAGGGCATATAAACCCGAACCCAAAACAATAAAGTAAATGGCAACAGGAGCATACTTATCAATAACTACCTTCAATGTAAATGGGTTGAATGCCCCAACCAAAAGGCAAAGACTGGCTGAATGGATACAAAAACAAGATCCCTATATATGCTGCCTACAAGAGACCCAACTCAAAACAACAGACACATACAGACTGAAAGTGAAGGGCTGAAAAAAGATATTCCATGCAAATAGAGACCAAAAGAAAGCAGAAGTAGCAATACTCATATCCGATAAAATAGACTTTAAAACAAAGACTGTGAAAACAGACAAAGAAGGCCACTACATAATGATTAAAGGATCAATCCAAGAAGAAGATATAACAATTATAAATATATATGCACCCAACATAGGAGCACTGCAATATGTAAGACAAATGCTAACAAGCATGAAAGGGGAAATTAATAATAACACAGTAATAGTGGGAGACTTTAATACCCCACTCACACCTATGGACAGATAAACTAAACAGAACATTAACAAAGAAATGCAAACTTTAAATGATACAATAGACCAGTTAGACCTAATTGATATCTATAGGACATTTCACGCCAAAACAATGAATTTCACCTTTTACTCAAGTGCACACGGAATCTTTTCCAGGATAGATCACATCCAGGGCCATAAATCTAACCTTGATAAATTCAAAAAAATCGAAATTATTCCAAGCATCTTCTCTGACCATAATGCACTAAGGTTAGATCTCAATTACAGGAGAAAAACTTAAAAATTCCAACATTTGGAGGCTGAACAACACCCTTCTGAATAATCAACAAATCACAGAAGAAATAAAAAAGAAATCAAAATATGCATAGAAATGAATGAAAATGAAAACACAACTACACAAAACCTGTGGGACACTATAAAAGCAGTGCTAAGAGGAAAGTTCATAGCAATACAGGCATATCTCAAGAAACAAGAAAAAAGTCAAATAAATAACCTAACTCTACACCTAAAGCAACTAGAAAAGGAAGAAATAGAGAACCCCAGAGTTAGTAGAAGGAATGAAATCCTAAAAATTAGGGCAGAAATAAATGCAAAAGAAACAAAAGAAACCATAGCAAAAATCAACAAAGCAAAAAGCTGGTTCTTTGAAAGGATAAATAAAATTGAAAAACCATTAGCCAGACTCATCAAGAAACAAAGAGAAAAAAATCAAATCAATAAAATTAGAAATGAAAATGGAGAGATCATGACAGACAACACAGAAATACAAAGAATCATAAGAGACTACTATCAGCAATTATATGCCAATAAAATGGACAACTTGGAAGAAATGGACAAATTCTTAGAAAAGTACAACTTTCCAGAACTGAACCAGGAAGAAATAGAAAATCTTAACAAACCCATCACAAGCATGGAAATTGAAACTGTAATCAGAAATCTTCCAGCAAACAAAAGCCCAGGTCCAGACAGCTTCACAGCTGAATTGTACCAAAAATTTCGAGAAGAGCTAACACCTACCTTACTGAAACTATTCCAGAAAATTGCAGAGGCAGGTAAACTTTCAAAACCATTCTATGAGGCCACCATCACCCTCATACCAAAACCTGACAAAGATGCCACAAAAAAGAAAACTACAGGCCAATGTCACTGATGAACATAGATGCAAAAATTCTTAACAAAATTCTAGCAAATAGAATCCAACAACACATTAAAAAGATCATACACCATGACCAAGTGGGCTTTATCCCAGGGATGCAAGGATTCTTCAATATCTGCAAATCAATCAATGTAATTCACCACATTAACAAATTGAAAAATAAAAATCATATGATTATCTCAATAGATGCAGAGAAGGCCTTTGACAAAATTCAACATCCATTTATGATAAAAACTCTCCAGAAAGCAGGAATAGAAGGAACATACCTCAACATAATAAAAGCTATATATGACAAACCCACAGCAAACATTATCCTCAATGGTGAAAAATTGAAAGCATTTCCCCTAAAGTCAGGTACAAGACTAGGTTGCCCACTTTTACCACTACTATTCAATATAGTTCTGGAAGTTTTGGCCACAGCAATCAGAGCAGAAAAAGAAATAAAAGGAATCCAAATTGGAAAAGAAGAAGTAAAACTCTCATTGTTTGCAGACGACATGATCCTCTACATAGAAAATCCTAAAGACTCGACCAGAAAACTACTAGAGCTAATCAATGACTACAGTAAAGTTGCAGGATATAAAATCAACACTCAGAAATCCCTTGCATTCCTATACACTAATAATGAGAAAGTAGAAAAAGAAGTTAAGGAAACAATTCCATTCACCATTGCAACGAAAAGAATAAAATACTTAGGAATATACCTACCTAAAGAAACTAAAGACCTATATATCGAAAACTATAAAACACTGATGAAAGAAATCAAAGAGGACACTAATAGATGGAGAAATATACCATGTTCATGGATCAGAAGAGTCAGTATAGTGAAAATGAGTATACTTACCCCAAAGATTCAATGCAATCCCTATCAAGCTACCAGCAGTATTTTTCACAGAACTAGATCAAATAATCTCAAGATTTGTATGGAAATACAAAAACCTCGAATAGCCAAAGCAATCTTGAGAAAGAAGAATGGAACTGGAGGAATCAACTTGCCTGACTTCAGGCTCTACTACAAAGCTACAGTCATTAAGACAGTATGGTACTGACACAAAGACAGAAATATAGATCAATGGAACAAAATAGAAAGCCCTGAGATAAATCCACACACCTATGGACACCTTATCTTTGACAAAGAAGCAAGAATATACAATGGAGTAAAGACAATCTCTTTAACAAGTGGTGCTGGGAAAACTTGTTAACCACTTGTAAAAGAATGAAACTAGATCACTTTCTAACACCATACACAAAAATAAACTCAAAATGGATTAAAGATCTAAATATAAGACCAGATACTATAAAACTCCTAGAGGAGAACATAGGCAAAACACTCTCCGACATAAATCACAGCAGGATCCTCTATGATCCACCTCCCAGTATACTGGAAATAAAAGCAAAAATAAACAAATAGGATCTAATTAAAATTAAAAGCTTCTGCACAACACAGGAAACTATAAGCAAGGTGAAAAGACAGCCTTCTGAATGGGAGAAAACAATAGCAAATGAAGCAACTGACAAACAATCTCAAAAATATACAAGCAACCTATGCAGCTCAACTCCAGAAAAATAAACGATCCAATCAAAAAATGGGCCAAAGAACTAAATAGGCATTTCTCCAAAGAAGACATATGGATGGCTAACAAACACATGAAAAGATGCTCAACATCACTCATTATCAGAGAAATGCAAATCAAGAGCACAATAAGGTACCATTTTGTACCAGTCAGAATGGCTGTGATCCAAACGTCTACAAGCATTAAATGCTGCAGAGGATGTGGAGAAAAGGGAACCCTCTTACGCCGTTGGTGGGAATGCAAACTAGTACAGCCATTATAGAAAACAGTGTGGAGATTCCTTAAAAAATTGCAAATAGAACTGCCTTATGACCCAGCAATCCCACTGCTGGGCATACACACCAAGGAAACCAGAATTGAAAGAGACACATGTACCCCAATGTTCATTGCAGCATTGTTTATAATAGCCAGGACATGGAAACAACCTAGATGTCCATCAGCAGATGAATGGATAAGAAAGCTGTGGTACATATACACAATGGAGTATTACTCAGCCCTTAAAAAGAATAAATTTGAATCAGCTGTAATGAGATGGATGAAAGTGGAGCCGATTATACAGAGTGAAGTAAGCCAGAAAGAAAAACACCACTACAGTATACTGACACATTTACATGGAATTTAGGAAGATAGTAATGATGACCGTGTATGTGAGACAACAAAAGAGACACAGAGGTATAGAACGGACTTTTGGCCTCTGAGGGAGAGGGAGAGGGTGGGATGATTTAGGAGAATGGCATTGAAACATGTATACTATCAAATAAGAAACGAAGTGCCAGTCTATGTTCAATATAGGATACAGGATGCTTGGGGTTGGTGCACGGGATGATCCAGAGAGATGATATGGGGTGGGAGGTGGGAAGGGGCTTTGGCATTGAGAGATCGTGTACACCTGTGGGTGATTCATGTCAATGTATGGCAAAACCAATACAGTATTGTAACGTAGAAATAAGTAAAAAAAAAAAAAAAGAACCAAAGGTATGGAAGAAACAAAAATCAAATCTGAACAGATGGTGACATCATTAACAACCGCCACAAAATATAGGAGGCAGAGCAATTTGGGGGACAACAGTAAGGTCATAAAACAAGTTCTGATGTCAAGTATGAGACTCCTATAGGACACTGAGTGGCAGTGTCCAAAAGTCAAGTGGTCTATTGGTCTACAGCTTGAGGAAGAGGTCAAAGCTGAAAAGAAACTAGAAAAAAATATTCCAAATAAAATAAACAAAAGAAAATTGTTTAGAGGAACTCAGTTGAATATCTAGTGAGGCACTGAGATGATACCCCTTATCCTGTTAATTTTGCTAACTCCATAAGCTCATTCAAAAGACAATACTATAAATACTATAAATGAGAAATGAATGAAAGGAGCTTAATTTAACTACACTTTCCTCCTTTATAATTTACATTTGGGTTTAATTTTGTTGTTGAGTGTGGTTCTTTTCCTGTATCTGTTTTACATGTAATCTTGTCACTATTATTCTTTTCTTACTCATCTGTCTTCCCCAAGGCATCTCCAGAAGAAAAGGATGTTGAGGCATTTCAAGACTTCTTATTCTTAAAAAATTGCTTTATTATCCCCCTCCTTCTACAACACATACACTATTACTAGGAAGTTGACCAATGAGTCTCATAATTGCACATGAACTTGGTTCTCTCTCTTACCAAGTGGTATCTGCCTTTTCCATTTCTTTCTTTTTTCCCCTGACTTTCAACAGACATTGACCATAGAAGATAATGTTCATGAACCTGCTAGGAAAATACTGGAAAGACAACGAGGATTTTCATTAGCCTAGAATTTCTAGAACTGCTGGTTTTGCCTCTTGCTAATGACTGCTTTGGAGAAGGCAATGGCACCCCACTCCAGTACTCTTGCCTGGAAAGTCCCATGGACGGAGGAGCTTGGTGGGCTGCAGTCCGTGGGGTCGCGAAGAGTAAGACACGACTGAGCGACTTCACTTTCACTTTTCACTTTCATGCATTGGAGAAGGAAATGGCAACCCACTCCAGTGTTCTTGCCAGGAGAATCCCAAGGACGGGGGAGCCTGGTGGGCTGCCGTCTATGGGGTCGCACAGAGTTGGACACGACTGAAGCGACTTAGCAGTAGCAGTAATGACTGTTTAAAATATTTTCAATTCTGCTTCTTCTCAGGCTGATCCAGCCTCCTGCTTCAGGCACTCTTTCTGTTCCTATGCACTCCATTCTTGTGGTGCTATATATAGCTTACTTTATCAAGTTCCTCTATTCCTCCCATAGAATGGATTATTTCCCCCAGTTTTCCCCAAGCCATCATACAAATGAACTCCCCACAAGCCAGTACCTAAGGGCTCTCCATACATATCTGATCATATCTGATTCAAGGGAAATACAGATTGGGTGATCATGGATAATGCCACATGTCTCAAACAGAATAACTAGGTGAAGTTTATGTAATTTCCAAATAGCCAATGGAAAGGAAGTTTCATGTAAAACAGAACTAAATCTCTTTTGTTTTAGACATTCATTTTGATAAATTTAAAACACTATCTCATTACTAAATTCAAACACAAACTTGATCATTGTAAAGCAATATAAACCAAAAGATACATATTTCTAAACAAATATATAGACCTGAAAAGGCCAAGTTATATAAGAAAAACTCATGTTTCAAACTATTGTGCATCATTTAAGTTTTACAGTACCATGCATGAAATTTTAGTTTCCTCAGCCTTTGGAAATATTAATAAAAAACAGCACTGTATATCCATTTACTTTGGGTCTGCTGATTTTATTACTTTCAATACTAATAAAAAGTTATATAAGTATGCTGGCCAGATTAATTCTAATTTCATGCTTTTCCCAGTGATTATGGTTCTGCATAGAATTTTCAAAAGAACTGAGATGACATAAAATTTCTTCCTATGACTAATTCTCTTTATAGATTAATACTACTAAAATTTATTCCCCAAATTAAAAGCACTTAACTTTCTTTTCAGTAAAATTTTCTTTTTTCAGCTTTTAGTTACTAAGCATATATATCTGTCTTAAGAAACAGAAGGGGAAAAGGCAAGTAAAGTAAATAAAAATGAAAAGAAGATAAATCTGTTCACTAGTCTCCTAAATGACCCCAATGTAGAAAAGGCTTTACTGAGGGCGATTGCTTGGGAAATGCAATTTCAGTGTTTTTTTTTGTGTGTGTGTTTTATGCCATTGGTGATATATCTACCAATTTCAGTGCTGTGTAGAGAATAGGAACATCATTCTAAAAGCAGCTCTGATTTTAGAAATCACTTGGGATGAACTGTCAGAAAATACTCCAAACTATGTTCTAATTGCTGTAAACTCACCTGAATTTTGACAAAAGCAATAGCTTGATTTTAATTTTTAATTTTTATTAAAAATCTACAATCAAAAGATAATTATTTTTTCCCTGTGTGACTCATATCAGATTTCTGTATCAGAATCCAAATTTATTCGTATGCCTTGAGTGATTTAAAAAATATGGCAGGCAAGACTTTCCTAAAGAAGATAGGCTATTCCCAGAAATGAACTATTTTTAGAAGAAAGAGAAAATGATAGAGTTTTTAAGACAGTATCAATGATATGGGCATATATTTTGGATAAAAACTGGGTCAGTTGGAAACATAACCTACTGATTGGCTACTTTATCTTTCCTGTTTTTCATTTCCTTAAATTGACATTTGAAGCCAAGACCATTATGGTCTTCTTTGGAGCTCCAAAGAAGCACCCTGCCCATTAGGAGCACCCTGCCTATGTCAAGTTGGCTGATTTGGTCTTTCTCCTCTGCTACATTGTAACAACTTGAAGGCAAGAATTACGTCTGATTCATCCTATATGTTCTTAATGCCTGATACAGTTTTGAGAACAGAGTAAGAGGACTGAAGGAATGAGTGATTGAGTAACTGAATCTATTCCATAAGACAGCTGCATTTTACTAAGTTAGGAAAGAAATGGCAGATTAAGTCCACAGGGAGAGAAGGATGCTACTTCCAAAAGAGTGCTCAGCACTTCTCTGGGAATCTAAAAAGTAGATTTTAGAATGTATTCTCACATAACGAGACATAGAACAGCACCCAGCACGCTGATCTGACAGGAATGTCAATTGCCAGGCTGTGGTTAATAATAGAGGGATACTACAAGCACTTGGAAAGAAACAACTTGTACTGCTTAAACCAACATATTCTAAACGAGCTTAATTTTCTACATTATGAATTCTGCTAAAACACCCAGACAACCTGATTTCAGTTTTCATAGTTGTTAAAATAACTACATTATTCATATTTTACTGAATGGGTGACTTTCTTTAGCATGTTTTGTAATAAATAAATTTACTTATTGTTTGTTTAAACACCAATAGAAAATTTGTGTAACGTAGGGCATGAAGAATGAGTTAAATTGATCTATCATCTACTAACTTTCATGGAAAAAAATTAAACACAGATTTGCAAAAGTTTGAAGATATTCCATCACACTTTATGATCTAAGCCTTTGAAAGTGGTAAGGAGATGTATCTTTGATATCAGTCTATGGTATTTTAAGAGGGACAAAAATGCGGTTTGTTTGAATTCTTATACCAGTGAATCTGTTACCAATGTATACTTGACTAATAATAATAATATAGTTTCAGTACTCACTGTGATTAAGAAAGGCTTTCAACCTCCAATTTTTATTATCTCACTGGCACAAGACTTTAAACCTAGAGATACAGGCTAGGATGTAAAGGAATCAGCTCTTTAGCAAAAGCAGCACCCCTTAAGGAGAAGGAGAGCCTTGTAGAGAAACATGAAGTCTGATGAGAAAAGAGGTCTAGTCTATTGTAAGAATTCTAATGCTTTACTTCAAGCTTCCTTCTTGGTTTTTTTTTTTTTTTTTTTAGTTTGGTTCTTACTGTTCTCAGCACAAATTGCCCCAAAGATACAAAAGTCTTCTTTTCTTAATCTAAAAACAAAAACTACAGTTGAAAAAAATGCTTTCCCCTTTGTTCTTTTTCATATAACTAAGTCTAGCATTAACAGTCTAAAGAAAATTTAAGAAAATAATTGAGATATAAATTCAATAAATACAAAGTTAGATATACTGCATATACTTATAAATGTGGTAATTAATAATTAATACCATCACCTACTAGGCACTATGAACTTTTTATCCTATGTGTTCTATCTTAAACTATGCTTTGGTAATTTCTGAGATATCTTTAGTGTTAAATATTATTGTTCTTTTAAGAAAATCTCCATAAAAACACTTTTTATAGCCTCCCAAACACAACTCCCAAAGGTCCCTCTATTTTTGTTTTTCAAACACAATGCCCATATAAGATTCTAACTAGAAGCTGAGTCCAGTACTTTCTATTCTCTGTTGGTCCCTGTTTGCGATTAGCCCTCTTACTTAATCATAAACATATCCCTCTGAGGCCATGGTGCTCAGGCTTGGCTCACTGGATGCTACTCTTACAGAGCCACTTCAGTTGCTCTGTGTGCCTGTGTGCTAAGCTGCTTCAGTTGTGCACAATTCTATGTGACCCCAGGGACTACAGCCTGCCAGGCTCCTACGTTCCAGGCAAGAATACTGGAGTCGGTTGCCATTTCCTCCTTTAGGGGGTCTTCCCGACTCAGGGATGGAACCTGTGTCTCCTATCCCCTGCACTGGCAGATGGGTTCCTTACCACTAGCACCACCAGGGTGCCACCACTGGCACCTCAATTACTCTACAGTGAGACTCAAATATGGGTATTTCTTTAAAGCTCAGGAAATTCTAATATGCAGCTTATTTGAAATTGTTGCTCTTAGAGCTGACTATAGAAACATTTTATGGAGAAATTCTAATGATAGGGACAGCTACTGTTTTGTAGTTATTATTATTATTATTTTTACTATTTCTTTGAGTTTTAAAAAATGTTGTCCTGTCACTTTGATCCAATGATTGGTAACTCTTGTAAGAAAAATTATCTCTATTATTAAGCAAAACACAAAGTTCCCTAAGAGGGAAGTGACATTTTACTTGAAGAATGCTACGACCCTAAATTATTTTGGGAACAGAGCCAGATATAAGAAAATTAATTAATTACCTTGATGATTGTCTCTTCAGAACTCTCCTATGCTCATGCATGGAGGGTCTGGAGCTTATGCTGAGAGTTTCCTTTGCAACTAAATACATACTTAAGCATGCTACCAGAACTGTGAGGTTATGCTGCAAGATAGGAATCATTCAGAGAAACTAATACTTTTTTCCTCTGTGAATACTTAAAACTTAAGTGCCTTTGAGCCCAAGAGTATTCTTGGGTCCACACAGAGATTTTTATGATTCTATCACATTTGTGAGTTTTTTGGAGTTCAAATTTATTTCTACATCTGAGGTTTAACATGCATGCCTTTGAAATCCTTCCAGAATCTGTTACCTATGGGGAAAATTTCAAACTTTTAATTTAGAGAACTATTCACCATGGAATAAAATATTAAATGGTAGGTAAAAGTGATTTAATTGCAAGATTACACATACACATACTGTGTGTGTGTGTGTGTGTGTGTGTCTGTGTGTCTGTGTGAGTGTGTGTGTGTCTGTGTGTATATGGAAAGACAGACTGAATAAAAATCTTGATGGAGAAAATTAACTAATTATATTCACTTGTCTAAAGAAATGGCAAATCAATGTCCTTATCAGAGAAAAAGCAATTAAAATTAATTCATTGGCTTCTAAAATGATCTCTTCTCACATGGCATCCCTTGGAGGAACATTATTTTCAATGATATGCTTACTTAATACAACTATTTGCAAAGGGACAACCACTTCAGTGAGCTGAAGATTTTACTTACATTTGGCCTATTGCATCTTTCCCCTTGTGTTGGAAAACTCAGTTAAAATTCACATAGACTGTCAGCTAGAGTAGGCACTCAACTCTGAAATCACTCTGCTGACTCAAATTGTGTTCTGGAGGAAATTGGTCGAGCTACATTTGACACAATGAAGAGCAACTCAGCAACATATGCAGAAGTGGCATGGCCTGGAAAATGGAACCAAGCATGTCTTGCTGTTCCAACTTCAACTGTCATGCAGTGTGTGCAAGAGTCTAAGAGACAAACAGACTTATGAGTCTTTTCACTGCTGATAAAAGGGAAAAGAGGAAGAGAGAGAAGAAGAGGCTCTGTCATGCATCTTGAGTGCTGCACACTGCCTGTGTATTTTGAACAAGAGGTTATGGACAACCACACTCTGCATTTTGAAGTAGGATGACCAAAACTCTATTAATCCATTTAAAGAGTGAAGGACATGGTACAGGCATCATTATGTAGGAACTGAAAGTTGATTTAGATCCACCCTCATGGAACGCTGCAAGTGGCATACACCATTACTAAAGCAATATGTCATTTATAAATTAAATACACTGCCAAATATTTGTCCAAAATAATCTTTTCTAGAGCATAATAAAAGGAGGGCAGTGGGAACAAATAATAGAAGTCTAGCTTTCCAGCTAAGACCTAGATTGAAATGATGTAAGTTAACTTATTTAAAGGTAATTGAATTAAACAAACAAAATGATTTTATTTTTATAGAATGGATAGAATTTTAGAAAGTAATTCAATGCTATAAAGGACACAGTTTCACAGATCTCAATTTCTTCATTTGTTAAAAGACGAAACCTTAGTTAGTAGATGATCTGTGAGGTCCCTTTTACCTTTAAAATATTCTGTTCTTCTACAAGTGAGATAAATTATCTAGTAGAGGATAAGAACCTATATCGTCCCTAATTGTCATTTTATGTGTAGACCATAAAAAAAGAGACAATTAACAGTACCAGGCTCACTATTCAGTATACTTTCAATTTTAAAATAAAGAGTTAATTACATCCTTATTGAAAAATAACATTAACAATCAGAAAACAAAGTAATAATCATGATATGTTGACTATGTAAATGAATCACAATTAGCTCTCTGTTCACCTTAATCCTTAAAGACTTTTGTACTCGTCTGTCTGGTTTGTCTTCAGCCCTTCACTGCTCCCCTCATTACCCTTGAGCTCAGCACTGGCCAAGCCAGGCAACCTCCCAATCCAGGTTGCCCTCCCTGTGTGACTCCATCAGGCTTTCAAACTCCCTGTCAAGGCCATGGACACGGTTCTGACTCACGGTCTAGCAAACACACTCAAGGATGATCAGCTTAGTGCCAAGCTCTTCCCACCAAAAATATTATTTCAGAGAGATGGTGACACAGCACATGTGAGGCTGTGGACATTTAAAGCCAGTCACTATAAGAGTATCTTACTGATTATCATTTACTGACTTTAACGTTTTTTGTTTCTTTTAAATTGTGGTAAAATAACATAAAATTGACCATCTAATACATTTTTAAGTTCAGTAGTTTTAAGTACATTTACACTGGTGTATAGCCTCATTAGCATCCATCTCCAGAACTTTATCTGCCCAAACTGAAACTCTTGTATTTAATAAAATAATAAATCTCTATTCTATGCCCTGCCCCCTCAGCCCTTGGCAACCACCATTCTACTTTCTGCCTCTACAAATTTGACTATTCTAAGTATCTCACATAAGTGAAACATATAATACAATACTTGTATTTGGGAGATGAGCTTATTTGATATCAACTTTTGATGTAAATTAGTTACAGCAGGCAGATAGCTACATATCAGCAGAGAAACGGCGGGGGGGGGCAGGAGCCAGGTGGCAGGAAGTCACACAGTTGGGGGCCCATAGGGAGACAAAGGAAAGCAGGAAATGATAGGAAATTGGGTGATAAGTGCTTGAGCAGCAAAGAAAGGTGGGCAAAGTGGGAATCTCTCAAGTCCAAAAGTAACATTTTGCTCACTTTGCTCTCCTTACCTTTCTCATAATGCACCAACACCACGACACTTCTGTGTGTTTTAGTCGCTCAGTGGTGCCCAAGTCTTTGCGATCCCACTCTTTGTGATCCCATGGTCTGGGATGCCATGGGCTGTTGCCCTACAGGCTCCTCTATCCATGCAATTTTCCAGGCTAGAATGCTGGAGAGGGTGGCCATTCCCTTCTCCCGAGGGTCTACCCAACCCAGGGAGTGAACCAAGGTTTCCCACTTTGCAGACAGACTCTTTACCGTCTGAGTCACCAGGGAAGCCCAGGACATTTCTGATTTAAGCTAATGGGGGCAGAAATCTCTCCTCCCATCAGGAAAATGGAGCTGGGATGAAAACCAGGGAAGTCGACCCCCAAACTCCTCCTTCACTAGTGAATATTCCACCCTTTCATTGTATGCCCCTCATAACTAGCTTGCCAAAGAAACTCAGTGTGGCAGCTCCTCACCTGCCTGCCCACTTTCCCTGTAAGAGTGTATCCTTGGTTAAATAAATTTTCACCTTACCTCTCTGCTTCATCTCCCAATTATTTTGTGATGAAGAAAGAACCTCAAATTCACCACCACCAACAATTTTTTTAGGTAAATGTGTAAAACTGGAGGAGAATCACAGTTCTAATTACAGGCTATTAATAGACAACCACGTAGTTTTAGAGAATTTGCTTATCATTGTAGGAAATAAGGCCTGAAAAGGAGAGTTGGAGCTGATGTCTGGATGGCAAATATTGTCTCCTTTACCACTTCCTTCAAGCTGGCTGTCTCTTTTTCTTCACTTCTCCCTTATTTGTCAGCAATGCTAAAATCCTTCAAAGTCTTAGTGTCTCCATCAAATTGCAAAGGGTTTTGTTTCTTAGGATATTATAAAAGAAGAAAAGCACATTTTGGTCTCATACTAATAAAACAAAGTATCATTCAGGTAACCAGCTAACTCTCTCATTGTTAAGTATTTAATGATTTTTTTTTTAAACTAGGCAGCACCTTTTTTTTTTCTTTGACTAATCAGCAGAAGGAGAAGGGGACGACAGAAGATGAGATGGTTAGATGGCATCACCAACTTGTTGGACGTGAGTTTGAGCAGGCTCCAGAGTTGGTGATGGACAAGGAAGCCTGGCATGCTGCAGTCCATGGGGTTGCAAAGAGCTAGACATGACTGAGTGACTGAACTGAATCAGCACCTTATTTCTGCTTTATTTATCCTCTGCTCACCCTTTGTACTAGGAACATTTTGGCTAGATATGCAAATCGTTGCAGGCTGACCTTGATAAATGGTCTGTGTTTGTGTAATTTAGATTAGTTCAGTAATTGTTTAGAAAAGAGGCCAGAAATCTTCCCAAGGGTATTAAACATTCACTTTCTGGACTTGGTGGTCTGAGGAAGGGAAAGTGAGACCAAAGTTGCTTTACCGTAACCTTTGCTCCAAGGTCATATCTCCTCTTGCTGCCGACAAGCAGCTGTCTTGAATCCATCAGCTGGAAGCAAGCTGAAAAGAAGGAGTATTCCCTGGATTTTCCAAGATGCTAAGATGTGGTAAAGCTGGCTAACCATTAGAAAAATTGCAAAGCCAAATGGAAAAGGTAATAAAAGTGGTCCTGTGGCCTTCAGACATGACTAGCAATCTGCTGTGGTTCTGCTTTAAAGAGCTGGTTCCCCAGAAGAGTTCTTGAGAGACCAGTTGGCTGACTGCTAGCTTTACAACCTATTTTAAGTTTGTTTTCTTATATAGAATTATTTATTTTTATCTTTTAAAATATCTAAGGGCTCTTACCAACAATGACTACCAGAAGGATTAGGATGACCTCTAAGAATCCTGAGTTTGTTAAAATTTATTTTACTGAAGTATAGTTGATTTACAATGTAGTGTTAATTTCTGCTGTATAGCATAGTGATTCAGATATATATATATATACACACACACACACACACATACATACATACATGCATTCTTTTCATATTATTTTTCATTAAGGTTTATTACAGGATATTGAATTGGTTCCCTGGGCTTTGGAGTAGGACCTTGCTGTTCATCCATTCTGTGTATAACAGTGTGTATATGCTTATCCCAAACTCCCAACACCCCCATTCTGCACCTCCCAACCCCTTGGCAAACACAAGTCTGTTCTCTATGTCTGTGAGCCTGTAGAATCCCAAGCTTGATCGCTATCCCTTTGCTCCCCTTACCTGACTGACAGGAGGCTTAGTCCTGAACAGCTTTCTGAATGACAGAATTCACTACTGACCACAGCAGCCTCCTGAGAGCCTTGCTGCTTAGCATTTTTTTCTTTCATCAATCCAAAGCTGTTTCCTTTAATATCCTCCCCCGACACCATCCTATCCCTTGAGCCCACAGCCAACACATTTTCATTCCTTTTCCAGACTCTCTTTCATGAACACTGCTGTAATTTCTACCCCAGTTCCTCATTCAACTAACTATATAACGTATCCGGATGCCTGTTTTGGCAAGACTGCAAATTCCTTTGTGACGTGGTTAATTTTTCTAACATGTTCTGGCTAGCTCACAGACCAATCTTAGAAGTAATGCCTATATCTGAACCCAATGCCAACCCAGTTCATCTCCTCAGGAAAGAGTGTGACAAACACCAACCCTGTTCTAGATGCTACGCCACTTTTAAAATATGAAAGTGTGCATATGGTCAAAAATTCAAACATGCCTATAGACATATGTGGTGGTGGCTGTTTAGTTGCTAAGTTGTGTCTGACTTTTGCAACCCCATTAACTGTAGCCCACCAGGCTCCTTGGTTCATGGGATTATCCCAGCAAGAACACTGGAGTGGGTTGCCATTTCCTTCTCCAGGGAATCTTCCCAGATGTGGGACTGAACTTGCATCTCCTGCACTGGTAGGTGGATTCTCTACCTATGAGCCACCAGGGAAGCCTACCGGCATATAGATGCCTCTAATTTAAAAACAATCCCTCCCCTCCTTCAAAGTCTCTAGCCCACATCTCCCCCAGCACTGTCCCCCCCCCGCCCCCCGCCAGCCGCCAAAGGCAACTACATGGTATCTCTTAAGAAAACAAATTCTTTACATGCACAGCTAAGTAATTAAATGGCTAGAGGTGATAGGGTTGAGCTGTTTCTTCCTCAAGCCTCATATATTTTAACAGGAAAGGCATTCCATAGCTGGAAATTGGCTAAAAAGTGAGTAGGCAAATGTGCTAAAATAGAGTTATGGTCACACTGGCTAATCTTTCCAGAAAAGTAGAAATTACAGCCAGATTACAGTGTTCATAAATGAGATCCTATGGCCTTTATATCTGATAGGCAAAAAATGAATGATCTTTACTTTGATTGGTTTTTTCTAAGTTATGAGTGAAGTTGAATCTTCTTTAATGTTTATTAACCATTTACATTTATCAACTATGTCTTTTACTCATTTTTCTCCTTAATATATTTATTTCACCTAGAAGTGATTCTGGTGTTAAATATTTAGGTTGAGATCCAATTCTATTTTTTTTTTTTTTGCAAACACCTAGCCTGTTACCTCAGTAGTTATTGAATAATTTATTTTCCCCCACTGATGTGAAATGTCAAATTCATTTTACTTTAGATTATTTCTATATATCTTTTAGATGTGTTCTAAATCTCTACCTTAATCCAGTGAATTTCTATTACTTCTTAATGCAGAAACTATTTTAGTTATGGTTTCATGATATATTTTAATATCTGGCTCAGATATTCACAGCTAATTTTGCACATGTATTTTTTTCATTTTAAATGTAGAATTGTCAGGTCCAAAAAGTCTTGTTGATTTGGGAGAAAAATAATATACTGTAACACATGTATATATATTTATATATCTTACATATGATTAAAAAAATTAAAATACTGGTGATACTGAACCTTGCTATTTAAAAGAGAACATATTTTTTCTTATATATATTTATAAACATGTATTTATATAAATTATGTTATATATTTATGTTTGTTATATATCATATATAATTATTATATGATATAAACATATAATATATAAACATAATATTTGTTTTATTAATATTAACAATATATTTATTCATATATTATTATTAAAAATATATTTACAACATATAAACATATTATTATATTTTAAAGCAACAGTTAGGACTGGACATGGAACAACAGACTGGTTCCAAATAGGAAAAGGAGTACGTCAAGGCTGTATATTGTCACCCTGTTTATTTAACTTATATGCAGAGTACATCATGAGGAATGCTGGGCTGGAAGAAGCACAAGCTGGAGTCAATATTGCTGGGAGAAATATCAATAGCCTCAGATATGCAGATGACATCACCCTTACGGCAGAAAGTGAAGAGGAATGAAAAAGCCTCTTGATGAAAGTGAAAGAGGAGAGTGAAAAAGTTGGCTTAAAGCTCAACATTCAGAAAAACAAGATCATGGCATCTGGTCCCATCACTTCATAGGAAATAGATGGGGAAACAGTGGAAACAGCGTCAGACTTTATTTTTGGGGGCTCCAAAATCACTGTAGATGGTGATTGCAGCCATGAAATTAAAAGATGCTTAGTCTTTGGAAGAAAAGTTTTGACCAACCTAGATAGTATATTCAAAAGCAGAGACATTACTTTGCCAAATAAGGTCTGTCTAGTCAAGGCTATGGTTTTTCCAGTGGTTATGTATGGATGTGAGAGTTGGACTGTGAAGAAGGCTGAGTGCCGAAGAATTGATGCTTTTGAACTGTGGTGTTGGAGAAGACTTTTGAGTCCCTTGGACTGCAAGGAGATCCAACCAGTCCATTCTGAAGGAGATCAGCCCTGGGATTTCTTTGGAAGGAGTGATGCTAAAGCTGAAACTCCAGTACTTTGGCCACCTCATGCGAAGAGTTGACTCATTGGAAAAGACTCTGATGCTGGGAGGGATTGGGGGCAGGAGGAGAAGGGGACGAAAGAGAATGAGATGGCTGGATGGCATCACTGACTCGATGGACATGAGTCTGGGTGAACTCCCGGAGTTGGTGATGGACAGGGAGGCCTGGCGTGCTGTGATTCATGGGGTCGCAAAGAGTTGGACACGGCTGAGAGACTGAACTGACCTGAACTGATATAATTATTAATATATTATAAAATCATAATTATTAATTATACAAAATTATGTTACATATTTATTAATTATATATGAATATATTAATAAGTATGTGTTTATATTATATATAATTTATAAATATATGTAAGAAAAAGCAATGTAAAAACATGTTTTGCTTTGAATGTGTGCTCAGTTGCACAGCTGTGTCCGACTCTTTGCGACCCCATAGACTGTAGCCCACCAGGCTCCTCTGTCCATGGGATTCTTCAGGCGAGAATACTGGAGTGGGTTGCTATTTCCTTCTCCGGGAGATCGTCCAGACCCAGGGACTGAACAAGTTGTCTCTTGCCTCTCCTGCATTGGCAGGCAGATTCTTTACCACTGCGCCACCTAGGAAGCCTGCTTTGAATAGCAAGGTTCAATGTCACCAGGATTTTAGTATTTCTTGTATATATTTATATATGTTTCTAGCAGGAATTTTCAAGACCTTCTTCACATAAACATTTTCAGTAACTTTATGGGAGCTGGTATATCTTTTGTTGTGGTGGTTGCACTGGTAAGTGGGATAACATTATATTGTCTAAGTGTTTACTGATTATAGAAAAGTTATTTAATTTCTATATATTAACTTTAAAACCAAACATATTTCTAACACTGTTTCTTGTATTGTTTGTGCTGATTCTCTTGGTTTTCTGAGCATATGACCCTATTAACTAAAAACATGATAATTCTGCTTCTTTCTTTATACTTCTGGTTTTTTTCTCTTGGTTTATTTCATTGGCTACCATTTCCTGAGCAATGGAATTATAATATGGCAAATGTTTTAGATTGTTCCAATCATGGCCGTGTCATTTCCTTTTTAAAATGACTTATTGCTTGCTAGAGGCTAGGAAACTAAGCCTCTAGCCTAGTTCCTAGGGTCACTTCAAGCTTAGATCCAACCTATAATCTAGCTCACACTGAGAAGAAGAAAATGTCTCCTCATGAGATTTGGAGGGTAGAAGTGAGGGAAATTGTGCTGTGCTTCTGGTCTGTTGATACTCTAAACCAGGAGCACCCTCATAGACATTCTGAGGTTTTCTCAGTCATACAGAGACCCTGTGTCTAGTGCCTTCTTCTGTAGGTATTGAGAGGTAGTGAGCAGAGCATCTGTTTGCTGCCATGGGCCGTGCCTGAGATGGTGTGGTCGTGGAGCTAACTGTTGGGATTGCTGGATTTCCCCGACTTCGTAATCCCAGTGGTGGCAGAGCTCTCCTGGCAGGCCAGTTTTAGACTGGAATTCTGGGTGACGGACTTGGAAGCTAAGCCTAGATCTTGCTCCACAGTCTTCAAACCATTTCATAATCACTTCTGCCACGTGACCATATCTAAATACTAATATTAGTTAGAATGGCTTCTGTTATCTGCCAACCAACTCTAATGATAGAACACCCTTACCTTGTTCCTAAATTGAAAGGAAATGCATTTAGAATTCTAATATTTAGCCATTAAGTATGTTGTTGGCTTTTGAAAATGTGTATGCCTATGTGCACATATACAAATACATTTGCATAATGCCTTTGAAATACTTTTGAAATTATTCCTTTAATTTCCTCTATATTCATAGTTATTTACTCTTTTCATTTATAATTTTATGGTCTATTTTTCCCTCCTTAGTTTCTTTAGCTTCCTGCTTTGAAAGCCAATTTATAGTAAATAAATATCCATTATCCATCCACTGTTTTTAAAAAATGTTCTATATTGATACATGCTACTTTAAAACTTGTTTCCACCATCTTTTTCATGTACACACACGTGTGTGTTTTTAAAGAGTAGAAGCCACCTTTTACTTCTGTTAAATTTCATCTTATTAGATTTGGCCTAGAGTTTTATAATCCAATATATTATCTACACCTTTCAAGTTAGTTTCATCTGCAAATTTGAATGCAATTTACTTAGAAATAAGTTAAATAGGAGAGGATTAAAAATAAAAGCCTGCTGCAAACTTTTAGAAATCACGTTAAAGACTGACATTAATTTTTTAAATTAACATATTAGTCCAATCTTCAATCAGTTCTGAACCCACTAAGCTATGCTCACACTTATCCCACATTTCTTCACCTTAATTTAGATCAAGATGTTGTGTTAAATTTCTCAAATAATTCACAATTTCCTAGGAGGTCAAGACCCATTTTACAAAATAATTGTTTCAATAAATTTTTAAAAATACTTCTTATAAAAATACTTGAGACAGCAAAAGAGACACATATGTATAGAACAGTCTTTTGGACTCTGTGGGAGAGGGAGAGGGTGGGATGATTTGGGAGAATGGCATTGAAACATGTATAATATCATATATGAAACGAATCATCAGTCCAGGTTTGATGCATGATACTGGATCCTTGGGACTGGTGCACTGAATGACCCAGAGGGATGGTACGGAGAGGGAGGAGGGAGGGGGGGGTCAGGATGAGGAACACGTGTATACCTGTGGTGGATTCATGTTGATGTATGGCAAAACCAATACAATATTGTAAAGTAATTAACCTCCAATTAAAATAAATAAATTTATATTTTAAAAAATATATAAATTTCTCATCTTTGGAAAAAAAAACCAAATTTCTACAAACCTCAGTTCTAATGTAACACCTATAGTATCCCTTAAAAAAATTATCTACTTTAAATATTTCCAGCATTTCCCCATCATAGATCAGTGGTTATGAATCATTCATTGCTGCCTTCTCTGTTCTGTCTTTTGCAAAGGAATGAAATATTGTTAGACTGCACATATATTTATAAACACTTAATTTACACAGTTTTGTCCAAACTATTTTGCACTTCTCAATGCCAAAATATTTTGAATGCCTATGTGTTTATATAAAGCATATATCTAATAAATACAATATATATATTTACACATAAAGTAAACACATAAACTCAATTATAAGATGTACTAACAACTTAATAATCATTTTTATGATGAAAAGAATATAAGAATAAAGTATTAAGTGTATCCACTGGCTTTTGAGATGCAGTTAGATGTGAAAATATGGGTGTTAGAATGGATTCTGACTCCTTAGGATCTCTTGCAAGGCTGGTTGTCCTCATCTTCATCAGAAGATACATTATTTTCCTTTTCAGACACATGTGTGATTTGGTCCTTTTGAAATATGGAGTCAGGTTTCCAGTCTAGAGCAGAGGGTGTCTCTCAAGGATGGAGGCTATGATTGACAAGAACTGGGATCACCCCCTCCACCTCCTCTTCAGCCCCTCCCAGCAGCTCTGTTACATTCTTATTTTACTGAATGCCAGGAGGTGTTTTCTACAAGTTTCCAAAACCACAAAGGAATATTATACACAGCAGAAAGGAGTAGAAGTTACTGAAGGGACTGAGTTTCAAATAATAATTTAAAACTTCAATCTTGCTTCTTACATGTTTGAATTCATAGCACTTGCTGTCAGCAGCTTCCATTTCTGGAATGCAAGAACTGCTCTAGCCAACAGTGGGTTTTGCTGAAGTTTACTCACATTGCTTTGAACAAATAATTTTGTAACAGCTTTGGAGTGCAGCGTGAGAGGGGAGGAAGGGCAAGGAAGAACTATCTAAACCTAAACATTTATAAAGTGCCCTTACTCATGTACTTACCAACATGTTCTTACTCATGAGTTATATCACGTTTACATATAGACCTTATTGGGAAAAGGAAAAGGCTTTGGTATAAAAAGAAAAGCCTTTAAAATGTAACTTTCAGGCACTTTTTCCAGTGCCTAATGGAGTGCTTTAAAACCTAAAACCAGGAATTGAATTATTTGCTTCTGGTTTCCAATAAAGCTTCATTAATCAACACAGATCACTAAAAATCAGTAAAATGTCATAAAAGCTTGCATTCTATTTTCCTGAAAAACTAACTGTGTCATTTCTCTAGTGAATGGTTAGAAAATGAAATAGGTTAGACATATCCTAAAATAAAAATTAGTAGTTCATTGCAAATAGGAACTACATGTATGTCTGTACCTATGTATAAAATATATGTTCAGCAGTGGTTTAGCTTGCATGAGAACTTTTTATTCCTTACCATCAATTTATTTATTTATTCTTCTCCTATTTTAAAACAATCATAATGTTTATTATTATTATTATCCACTTTTTGTAGACAAAGACAATAGGACTTAAGAGGTTAAGAAACTTGCGTAAGGTAACAAATTAGGAAATGGGGATCAGGGTTTATCCCAGCAAATCTGAGCCTAGGATCTATCCTCTTCGGCATAAATACTACATGGACTAGCCTAAAGTATTTGGCAAGAAATCGTTACCTGCATTGTTCTCTGGACAAAAATTATGAATCATCTAACAGAACTCAAGAAATTAAGTTAAACATGTTGATTGCCATGTCTTAAATTCACTCTATTTACAGAAAACATATCCCCAGGTGGTGCAGTGGTAAAGAATCCGCCTGCCAATGCAAGAGATGTAGGTTCAATCCCTGAGTTGGGAAGATCCTCTGGAAGGGGAAATGGCAGCCCACTCCAGTATTCATGTCTGGAAAATTCCATGGGTAGAGGAACCTGGTGGGCTCCTCGTGAGGTCACAAAAGAATGGGACATGACTTAGTGACTGAGCATGCATGCGTAACACTGCTACTATTTAATAAATTTTAGTTTTAACTCTAATGACACAGATTTGAAATTCAGAAATTTTTCCTTTTAATCCTGACTCTGCTTAACTAGATGACCCTGAACATGACTACCAATCTCTCTGAGTATCTGTTCTTCTGTAACTGGTACTCCACCTGTTTGAACTGCTATGATGATTAATGAGATAAAAGAAATGGGCATGAGTTAGATAATAAGAACATGATTTAAATAAAAAGTATTATTCTAAAATGACTTTGTTCATTGTCTTCTTTTAGTCTTTATTCTATCCTAAGAGGGCTTCCTAGGAAGCACTAGTGGTGAAGAACCCACCCGCTAATGCAGGAGACTTTAGAGACATGAGTTCAATTCTGGGTTTGGAAGATCCCCTGGAAGAGAGCAAGGCAACCCACTCTAGAATTCTTGCCTGGAGAATCCTCATGGACAGAGGAGTATGGCAGGCTACAGTCCATAGCATTGCAAAGAGTTGGACACTACTGAATTAGCATGTACGTACTATCCTAAGAATCTACCCTAAACTTCTAGAAACTTTATTATGAGTATGTTAGTTTCATGTTCAATGCCATCAACAGCCCACATTACTAAATCTGTCAAGTGTATGTGCCTCTAGGTTTTTTTCTTTATTAAAATATTTAAACACAACTGATGTAAAGTAAAAAAAAAAGTCTGAGTCAAAGCTGGTATAAATTCTGAATCAATTGAACGGTTTTCTTCTACCCTCTATCCCTTAACTCTTTGTATTTCTAATCCTTACTTTCTTTTAAGGATTAGAGTAAACTAGACTAGAAATCTCTTTAAGAAAACTAGAATTCCAAGGGAATATTTCATGCAAAAAACACCATAAAGGACAGAAACAATATAGACCTAACACGCAGAAGATATTAAGAAGAGGTGGCAAGAATACATGGAAGAACTATACAAAAAATCTTTATGGCCCACCCAGATAACCACGATGGTGTGATCATTCACCTAGTGCCAGACATCCTGGAGTGTGAAGTCAAGTGGGCCTTAGGAAGAACCACTATAAACAAAGCTAGTGGAGGTGATGGAATTCTAGTTGAGCTATTTCAAATCCTAAAAGATGATGCTGTGAAAGTGCTGCACTCAATATGCCAGCAAATTTGGAAAATTCAGCAGTGGCCAAAGGACAAGAAAAGGTCAGTTTTCATCCCAATCCCAAAGAAGGGTAATGCCAAAGAATGCTCAAACTACCACACAATTGCCCTCATTTCACATGCTGGCAAGGTAATGCTCAAAATCCTCCAAGCTAATATGTGAACCAAGACCTCCCAGATATACAAGCTGGATTTAGAAAAGGCAGAGGAACCAGAGATCAAATTGTCAACATCCTCTGGGTCACAGAAAAACATCTACTTCTGCTTCATTGACTACCCTAAAGTCTTTAACTGTGTGGATCACAACAAGTGGTAGGAAATTCTTAAAGAGATGGGAATCCCAGAACACCTTACCTGCCTCCTGAGAAACCTGTAAGGAGATCAAGAAGTAACAGCTAGAATCAGACATGGAACAACAGACTGGTTCAAAATTGGGAAAGGAGTATGTCAAGCCTGTATATTGTCACCTTGCATATTTAATGGAGGAGCCTGGTAGGCTGCAGTCCATGGGGTTGCTGAGGGTCAGACACGACTGAGCCGACTTCACTTTCACTTTTCACTTTCATGCACTGGAGAAGGAAATGGCAACCCACTCCAGTGTTCTTGCCTGGAGAATCCCAGTGACAGGGAGCCTGGTGGGCTGCTGTCTATGGGGTTGCACAGAGTTGGGCATGACTGAAGCGACTTAGCAGCAGCATATTTAACTTATATGCAGAGTACATTCTGTGAAATCCCAGGCTGGGTGAAGCACAAGCTATAATCAAGATTGCTGGGAGAAATATCAATAACCTCAGATACGCAGATGACACTGCCCTTATGGCAGAAAGTGAAGAGGTACTAAAGAGTCTTTTGATGCAGGTGAAAGGAGTGTGAAAAAGCTGGCTTAAAACTCAACATTCAAAAAACAAATCATGGCATCTGGTCCCAACACTTCACGGCAAGTAGGTGGGGAAACAAAGGAAACAGTGACAGACTTTAGTTTTTTAGGCTCCAAAATCACTGCAGATGCTGACTGCAGCCATGAAATTAAAAGACGCTTGCTCCTTGGAAGAAAAGCTATGGCAAACCTGCTGCTTCTGCTGCTAAGTCACTTCAGTCGTGTGTGACTCTGTGTGACTCCATAGATGGCAGCCCACCAGGCTCCCCTGTCCCTGGGATTCTCCAGACAAGAACAATGGAGTGGGTTGCATTTCCTTCTCCAATGCATGAAAGTGAAAAGTGAAAGTGAAGTCACTCAGTCGTGTCCAACCCTCAGCGACCCCATGGACTGCAGCCTTCCAGGCTCCTCCATCCATGGGATTTTCCAGACAAGAGTACTGGAGCAGGGTGCCATTGTCTTTTCCGGAATGGCAAACCGAGACAGCATATTAAAAAGCAGAAACATTACTTTGCTAACAAAGGTCCATATAGTCAAAGCTATAGTTTTTCCAGTAGTCATGTATGGATGTGAGAGTTGGACATAAAGAAGGCTGGGCACTGAAAAGCTGATGCTTTTGAACTGTGGTGTTGGAGAAGACTCCTGAGAGTCCCTTGGGATGTAAGATCAAACCAGTCAATCCTAAAGGAAATCAGTCCTAAATATTCATTGGAAGGCTTGATGCTGAAGTTGAAGCTCCAATACTTTGGCCACCTGATGTGAAGAGCTGACTCATTGGAAAAGACCCTGATGCTGGGAAAGATTGAAGGCAGGAGAAGGGGATGACAGAGGATGAGATGGGTGGATGGCATCACTGAATCAATGTATAAGAGTTTGAGCAAACTCCAGGAGATGGTGAAGGACAGGCTAGCTTGCAGTCCATGGAGTATCAAAGAGCTGGATACGACTGAGCAATTGAACAATAACAACTTTCTTTTGTTCCCATGCTGTACTCAAAGGGGCTTCCCTCATGGCTCAGATGGTAAAGAATCTGCCTGAAGTGCAGGAGACCTGGGTTCAATCCTTGGGTAAGGAAGATCCACTGAAGAAGGGAATGGCTATCCACCAGGACTTTTCTTGGAGAATTCCATGGACAAATGAGCTTGGTGGGGCTACAGTCCATAGGGTCACAAAGAGTCAGACATGGCTGAGTGAGGTAATGCTCACCTATATAATTTTCTGTCAAAAGTTTTTCCTAGATACAAGATAAGGCCACTCAACTGACTCATTTATTGTGATCACTTTCCTTCTAAACCTTCTCCTATCTTGTCTTATTATGGTTTTTGTGAACATTTTTTTTCTTGAACGAAAGATTCTTTAAATTCTAGGCACTTGAAAAGATGTTGAACATCACTAATCAGCAGGGAAATGCTAATCAAAACCACAATGTGATGTTATCTCACACCTGTCAGAATGGCTATCATCAAAAAGAATACAAATAATGAACTTTGGCAAGGATGTGGAGTAAAGGGAACCCTCCTACTATGCTGGTGAAAATATAAATTGGTTCAGACACTGTGGAAAACTTTATGGATGTTTCTCCAAAATGTAAAAATAGAATTTCCATATGACCTAGTAATTCCACTCTTGGGTTTATATCCAAAGAACTCCAAAAAAGTTACATGTACCTCAATTTTCATAGCAGTGTTATTTACAATTGCCAAAGTATTTAAATACTTTATGTGTCCATCAACAGATAAATGCCCAAAGATGTGGTACATATCCATACACATGCACACATGTACACACAATGGAATGCTACTCATCCATAAAAAGAATGATATTTTGCCATTTGCAGCAACATATATGGATTTGGAGGGCACAGGGGAGCCAGGTGGGTTACAGTCCATGGGGTCACAGAGTCAGACGTGACTGAGCGACTAACACTTTTTCTTTCACTTTCATGATAAGTAAAATAAATCAGACACTTTATAATAACACTTCGAGATCACTTTATGATATATGGAACCTAAAAAATAGTGAATAAAGCAACAAAAAAGCAGACTTCACAGATGCAGAGAACAAACTAGTGGTTCCCTGAGGGGAGAGGAAGGCGGGGGGGGGATACCAGTAGAGGATTTAAAAAGGATTATTATGGGATCATCTGAAGTCATATGTATGAAATTTCTAAAAATTGTAAATGGCTCCTCTTGATTTTCAAGACCCTTCAACTTGACTTCAGGCTTCAGTTCCCACCACTACCATGCATCCTGCTGGGCATGCTCATTATCTTCCCATGTGTTCTGTCTAGTCCTTTTTCTACTCAGTCAACTCTCTTCCAGTCCTCATACCTCATTTTAGGATGCCCTTCTTATAGTGTCTGATTTTTGTTTGTGTTTTAGTCTTGCTCTCTTCACTTAACTATAACTTCCTTAAGGTGAAAGTTCAGTCTATATGGTTTTTCAGAACATTTTTATGGTGCTAAGCACATAACTGGTGATCTTTTTTCTGTCTTAGGTGATACACCAAATACTCTCTCAGCAGCATGGTGCCTATTAAATGTCGAGCACTGTGTCAAGCTCCGATGTGAGGTGGGTTCAGATGTGAGGTGGGCACTATTCGCCCACTCACAGAGAACATAGTGTGGGGAAGGTTCAGTCCTGTGCACACACATTCAGTAAACAGTGGCCTTTTCTTTTTAGGGACCCTAGGGGACTGACAATAGACCAAACCTTAGGCAGTCAGAGCAGTCAAAGGAGATGACCCTTAAGCTAAGAATCCCAGAAAGAATAAGAGTCAACCATGTGAAACAGGCCCTAATTTAATTTTTCAGCTTCCTATGATGACTGAGCTAAAAGGGATTTAGAATTGGCCTGAGGCCCAGAGCTGCACCCTGACTTTTCAAGCATCTCACTTGCAATCACATTCTCCTACTCTTAGTTTGGTGGGTTTTCCATTAAGACACATGACTTTACTCAGGCAAGCTAATGATATGTATAATGCTATTTTCCTAAAGTCAATGAATCCATGCCCTTAATTACACTCCTAGTCAAACACTTGACTTGAAATAAATTGTGGTAAATTGAACACCAGTATTTCCACTGCAGGTAAAATTCTATTTTGTAATTACCTGTCTTTGATTTGGATAGAATTTGTAAGAATATTTAAGAAGAAGAATGCAATTTTTTAGGTGTTAAGAAAAAGTTTGTCATCAAAGGAGCAATGGAGAGAAAGGACACTATTATTTACTAAGTGCTCGTTGTATGCCAGGCACTGACAAATCTACTTTACAGTGTTAAAGAACTGTGTTGAGGTAACTACAACAAAGTCCTTTTATGAGTTCGGTTCAGTTCGGTTCAATTCAGTTCAGTCGCTCAGTCGCGTCCGACTCTTTGTGACCCCATGAACTACAGCATCGTCAACTTCCGGAGTTCACTCAGACTCATGTCCGAGTCCATGATACCATCCAGCCATCTCATCCTCTGTTGTCCCCTTTTCCTCCTGCCCCCAATCCCTCCCAGCATCAGAGTCTTTTCCAATGAGTCAACTCTTTGCATGAGGTGGCCAAAGTACTGGAGTTTCAGCTTTAGCATCATTCCTTCCAAAGAACACCCAGGACTGATCTCCTTTAGATCTCCTTACAGTCCAAGGGACTCTCAAGAGTCTTCTCCAACACCACAGTTTAAAAGCATCAATTCTTCGGTGCTCAGATTTCTTTATAGTCCAACTCTCACATTCATACATGACTACTGGAAAACCATAGCCTTGACTAGACGGACCTTTGATGGCAAACCAATGTCTCTGCTTTTTAATAAAGGAGAAAATTGAGATTTCAGATAATTTAAGCAACTTACCTCAGGACAAGGAAGACATATTTGAAAAGCAAGCTTATATCCATGCAAAGTCTGATGTCTTTCCCTATATCACCTTCTTCACCTAGTTGATTGGTCAAAGAAGTAATCTGTAATCAAGCTCTGCACACAATACCAGGTCCCCTCTTTCAATATTCTCATATCTTCTTGTACTTTTCCATAAGAAAAATCACCATAGTTTGTTTTTTTGTATATATTTCTATACTTCATTGATTAATACCTAGTTCTGCCACTAGATTCCAGGCTCCAAAAGGGCAATGCCATTTTTATCCACCACATTTAATACCCCAGGCCTGGCATATTGTTGGCATTTAATAGGTACTTATCAAATAAGTGACATTGAAACCCTGTGGTCTGAAGCAAGAAATTTGGGAGTGGTTGATCAAAGACACTTCCAGTAAGAACAATATAGTGTCAGAGAGGTGAGAGATATGCAAATTGCTTGAGTTGTTTTTGACAACACAATTGTTGTTCACTGGTTTGAAAATATTAAGCAACACTCTCTAGTAATCTATCACACTTATCAATTGTAATAAAAATATGTATAACATGATAAAAAAACTCAGTATACAAATACCTATTTTAAATTTGCTAGTATTAGTTGCAACTGAAAAGGTATAGCTTTACACACAATTATTTTTAAGATAATTTAAAGTTATAGATATTTAAAATCCTCTGGTATTAGTTAAAACTATGTATTCAGTTCCCTGGTGGCTCAGAGGTTAAAGCGTCTGCCTCCAATGTAGAAGACCCAGGTTCAATCCCTGGGTTGGGACGATCCCCTGGAGAAGGAAATGGTAACCCACTCCAGTATTCTTGCCTAGAGAATCCCATGGATAGAGAAGCCTGGTAGGCTACAGTCCACAGGGTCGCAAAGAGTTGGACACAACTGAGTGACTTCACTTCACTTCACTTCATGTATTCAGTTCAGTTCAGTTCAGTCGCTCAGTCGTGTCTGACTCTTTGTGACCTCATGAATCACAGCACACCAGGCCTCCCTATCCATTACCAACTCCTGGAGTTTACTCAAACTCATGTCCATCGAGTCGATGATGCCATCCAGCCATTTCATCCTCTGTTGTCCCCTTCTCCTACCCCCAATCCTTCCCAGCATTAGAGTCTTTTCCAATGAGTCAACTCTTTGCATGAGGTGGCTAAATTACTGGAGTTTCAGCTCCAGCATCAGTCCTTCCAATGAACTCCTAGGGCTGATCTCCTTTAGGATGGACTGGTTGAATCTCCTTGCAGTCCAAGGGACTCTCAAAAGAGTCCCCAACACCACAGTTCAAAACAGTATACACACACTCAAATGCCTGACTAGAAATAAATAGTATTCAATACAAATGGAATATCAATATTTCCATAGTAATATACTTCTACATTTATGTCTGGTAGTGGTGTAGTCACTAAGCTGTGTTTGACTCTTGCAACCCCATGAACTGTAGCCCACCAGGCTCCTCTGTCCATGGGATTCTCTAGATAAAACTACTGGAGTAGGTTGCCATTTCCTCCTCCAGGGGATCTTCCCGACAGAGGGATCAAACCCAGGTCTCCTGCATTGCAGGTAGATTCTTTACCAACTGAGCTACGAGGGAAGCCCAAGTACATACACTTTTGTATATGTAGTTTAATATCATTTTTATAAGGCTTTAGCTATAAATTGATTCTGCCTAAAAAAGATTTCATAGGATTATGTTAGTGCATGAGATCCTATATATTAATCATGCTGGGGTCATAAATTTTAACTTAGACTAGATTAGGGTTCTATAGAACAATTTCATTAGTGGTCATATTATTAAAAAATATTTAAAGAGTGCCTTAAAAAAGCACATTTAGTTTTAGTTTCATTTGGCCCAGTTCTTTGATACAGAACAATCTAGTATAACACAGTGAAAGACTGGCTCATTAGTCTAAGTAAGGAGATATTTTTTTCTCTTTCTATTAAGAAGTTTTGCTCTGCAAAAACTTATTCCATTTCTGCAAAGTGAAGAGAAGAATAAAAGGGATTAAAATAAAACATTATATAATTTATTTCTTACAGTAACACTTGGTAGCAGTTTTGCTGATCCCAACATTTAAATAAGGGAAGCCAGAGCCCAGAGATGTTCCATACGTATCCACTGCACCAGGGGTGGTAATTGACCCATGCAGGGTGTGCCTTCATTGGGCCTCAGTTTACATACATGCAACAGAAGAATAATCAGGGCCTGATTTATGTGATAAATTAGTAAGTGTGATGCCTCCAGCACAGAGTTGATACTTGATAGGCATTCATATAATTATTGAATTAATATTACTTTAATGAGCTAAATCTATTTTGGGAAGCATAGGTAAAATGCATGTGCCCAAGGTGATAAGAATGAAAAATTTCCTTGTCAGTCCATGGGTAAGTGTCTCTGAGCATTGTGGTGGAGCTGGCTGCCCTGAGGGACAGAAGAGTGGCAGAAGGCAGGGATCTAGTCCCCATACAGCTTCCCTCTGAATGGGAGAGAGAAACCCAGTGTACAAGAAAGGGTATCCAACACTGCGAGTAGTAAAAATGTTGACTTCTATAGGAAGTGTAGAAAGGTAGTCAATACTGTCTGTTCAATTTCAATGAACCTCACTGCATCATTAATTCATGAACAATTACCCTGTGATCCAAACTGTCAACAGTTAAGCTTAAATTGACAAGAGGTTCCTTCTTAATTGCTTAAAAGCTCTTTAACTGTTTGGCATGCAGGCTGAACAAAGAAGAAACAAATATGAAACCCTGAGGAACACAGAAATGGGCTAGAACTTAACAGCTATTAGTGTTAGGCTGGCCCCAGAGGGGACTCTTGGCTCATGAAATATTGCTATTATTAAAGTTGACAAGGATCTCTGAGGATCTAATATGTCATGTGACAGTTTCTGATTTGGCATCCATGGTGCTGTATTTACAGTATAGTTAGTGCCTTTGCTTCTGTAGAGATTAAAAAACACTTAGACAATCATGAAATTTGAGGGGGCCAGTCCTAAGACGGTGGAGGAATAGGATGGGGAGACCACTTTCTCCCCCACAAATTCATCAAAAGAACATTTAAATGCTGAGCAAATTCCACAAAACAACTTCTGAATGCCAGCAGAGGACATCAGGCACCCAAAAAACAGCCCACTGTCTTCGAAAGGAGGTAGGAAAAATATGAAAGACAAAAAAGAGACAAAAGAGGTAGGGACGGAGCTCTGTCCCGGGAAGGGAGTCTTAAAAACAGAGGTTTCCAAACACTAGAAAACACTCTCACTGCCAAGTCTATGGCGAGCCTTGGAAGCACAGAGGGCAACATAACAGGGAGGAAAAATAAGTAAATAATTAAAACCCACAGATTACAAGCCCAATGGTAACTCCCCAGTGGAGAAGCAGTGCAGATGCTTGCACCAGCACTAGCAAGTGGGGGCTGGGCAGGGAGGCGCAGGCTACATTGCTTCGAGTAAGAATCGGGCCCAAATGCCCTGAGTGTAATCAGAGCGAACTAACTTGGGCTAGCAAACTAGACTGTGGGATAGCTACCATGCGAGAAGCCCTAAGAACCACCAGGCCCGTGCATAGAACAAAGGACTGAACAGAACTAGACCGGCTGCAGACCATCCCCCTCCGGTGACAGACCATCCCCCTCCAGAGCTGGAAGGGGGAATCACTGCCCCAGAGAGACATGATCTACCAAACTGCAAGCAGGCTTCTTTGCTAATTAAGACTTCTCGGGATTCTGGACAGTCAACGTCCGCCTGAGAAGGTACACCAGTTGTACACCCAGAAAACCGAGCGATAGGGATGGAGGAGGCGATAAGTCACAGCGACTGCACTCACCAAACACCTCATCACTGGTCAGACCTGAGAAGGGCATAAAATGCAGGCCCAACCGAGTCTGCACCTCTGAGGACTACCTGAGTGCCTGAACCTGAGTGGCTTAGACCTGGGAGGTGCATGCAGCCCAGGGCTGGCCTTGGACAGTTCCTGGTAGACCAACCTAGAGCCTGAGCAGTGTGGACAGGGAAGGCACATGGGCTGTGAGAGGGGGCAGGCACAGTGTGGCTGAGACACTGCAAGCACATGCCAGTGTTATTTGTTTGCAGCATCCCTCCCTCTCCACAGTGCGACTAAACTAGTGAGCTTAAAAAAGTGTCCACCACCACTCCCTTTGTGTCAGAAATCAGACACTGAAGAGACCAGCAAACAGAAGAAGCTAAAACAGAGGGAACTGCCTTGGAAGTGACAGATACAATAGATTAAAACCCTGTCGTTAGTACCAACTACATAGGAAGGGGCCTATTGATCTTGAGAAATATAAGCTGGACCAAGGAACTATCCAAAAATGAACTGACCCCACAATACTCACAACAACACAGAGAAAGTCCTAGATATATTTTTACTATTTTTACGATCATTCTTTCATTTCATTTTTTTAATTTTTAAGTCCTCTATTACTCCTTTAATTTTCACTTTTATAACATACTATTACTTTGCAAAAAAAGACCCTATTTTTTAAAGCAAATTTCACACACACACACACACACACACACACACACACACACACACATATATATTATAATTTTTGTGACTTTTTTCTTCTTTTCTTTAATATTGTATTTTTGACTACTCTAGATTTTTAATCTTTGCTTTTGGTATTTTTAAAATCAATTTTGAACCTTTAAGAACCCAATCTTCAGTACCCATTTTTACTTGGAAGCAAGATTACTGGCTTGACTGCTCTGTTCCCCTTGGACTCTCCTTTTTCTCCACCAGGTCGCCTCTGTCTCCACCCTTACCCTTATCTTCTTTACCCAACTCTGTGAATCTCTGTGTGTTCCAGACAGTGGAGAACACTTAGGGAACTGATTACTGCCTGGATCTGTCTCTCTCCTTTTGATTCCCCCTTTTATCCTCCTGGCCACCTCTGACTCCTGCCTCCCTTTTCTCTTCTCTGTATAATTTCGTGAACATCTCTGAGCGGTTCAGTTGTGGAGTGCACATAAGAAAGTGATTACTGGCTAGCTTGGTCTCTCCTCTATTGATTCCACCTCATCTCATTTAGGTCACCTTTAACTACCTCCCTCCCTCTTCTCTTCTCCATGTAACTCTGTGAATCTCTCCGGGTGTCACTCACTGTGGAGAAACTTTTCATCTTTAACCTAGATGTTTTATCAACAGTGCTGTATAGAAGGAGAAGTCTTGAGACTACTGTAAAAATAAGACTGAAAACCAGAATCAGGAGACTTATCTCCAAATCCTGAGAACACCAGAGAACTCCTGACTCCAGGGAATATTAATTGACAGGAACTCATCAAATGTCTCCATACCTACACTGAAACCAAGCACCACCCAAGGGCCAACAAGTTCCAGAGCAAGACATACCACGCAAATTCTCCAGCAACACAGGAACTCAGCCCTGAGTTTCAATATACAGGCTGCCCAAAGTTACTCTAAAACCATTGATATCTCATAACTCATTACTTGACACTTCCTTGCACTCCAGAGAGAAGAAATCCAGCTCTACCCACCAGAACACCGACACAAGCTTCCCTAACCAAGAAACCTTGACAAGCCACCTGTACAACCTCACCCACCATGAGGAAACACCATAATAAAGAGAACTCCACAAATTGCCAGAATATAGGAAGGCCACTCCAAACGCAGCAATATAAACAAGATGAAGAGACAGAGGAATACCCAGCAGGTAAAGGAACAGGATAAATGCCCACCAAACCAAACAAAAGAGGAAGAGATAGGGAATCAACCTGATAAAGAATACTGAATAATGATAGTGAAAATGATCCAAAATCTTGAAATCAAATTGGAATCACAGATAAATAGCCTGGAGACAAGGATTGAGAAGATGCAAGAAAAGTTTAACAAGGACCTAGAAGAAATAAAAAAGAGTCAATATATAATGAATAATGCAATAAATGAGATCAAAAACACTCTGGAGGCAAAAAATAGTAGAATAACAGAGGCAGAAGATAGGGTTAGTGAAGAAGATAGAATGGTAGAAATAAATGAATCAGAGAGAAAAAAATAAAAACGAATTAAAAGAAATGAGGACAATCTCAGAGACCTCCAGGATAGTGTTAAACGCCCCAACATTTGAATCATAGGAGTCCCAGAAGAAGGAGACAAAAGAAAGACCATGAGAAAATACTTGAGGAGATAATAGTTGAAAACTTCCCTAAAATGGGGAAGGAAATAACCACCCAAGTCCAAGAAACCCAGACAGTTCCAAACAGGATAAACCCAAAGCAAAACACCCCAAGACACATATTAATCAAATTAACAAAGATCAAACACAAAGAACAAATATTAAAATCAGCAAGGGAAAAACAACAAATAACACACAAGGGGATTCCCATACGGATAACAGCTGATCTTTCAATAGAAACTCTTCAGGCCAGGAAGGAATGGCAAGATATACTTAAAGTGATGAAAGAAAATAACCTGCAGCCCAGATTACTGTACCCAGAAGGATCTCATACAAATATGAAGGAGAAATCAAAAGCTTTACAGACAAGCAAAAGCTAAGAAAATTCAGCACCACCAAACCAGCTCTCCAACAAATGCTAAAGGATATTCTCTAGACAGGAAACACAAAGACGGTATATAAACTCAAACCCCAAACAACAAGGGACACATAGAGACTGAAAGTGAAGGGCTGAAAAAGATATTCCATGCAGAGACCAAAAGAAAGCAAGAGTAGCAATACTCACATCAGATAAAATAGACTTTAAAACAAAGGCTATGAAAAGAGACAAAGAAGGACACTACATAACAATTAAAGGATCAATCCAAGAAGAAGATACAACAATTATAAATATATATGCACCCAACATACGAGCACCATAATATGTAAGACAAATGCTAACAAGTATAAAAGGGGAAATTAACAATAACACAGTAATAATGGAAGATTTTAATACCCCACCCACCTATGAATAGATCAACTAAACAGAAAATTTATGAGGAAACACAAACTTTAAATGATACAATAGACTAGTTAGACCTAATTGATATCTATAGGTCATTTCACCCCAAAACAATGAATTTCAACTTTTTCTCAAGCACACACGGAACTTTCTCTAGGAGAGATCACATCCAGGGCCATAAATCTAGCCTTGGTAAATTCAAAAAAATTGAAATCATTCCAAGCAGTTTTTCTGACCACAATGCAGTAAGATTAGATTTCAATTACAGGAGAAAAACTATTAAAAATTCCAACATTTGGAGGCTGAACAACACCCTTCTGAATAACCAACAAATCACAGAAGAAATCAAAAAAGAAATCAAAATATGCATAGAAACGAATGAAAATGAAAACACAACAACCCAAAACCTGTGGGACACTGTAAAAGCAGTGCTAAGGGGAAAGTTCACAGCAATACAGGCATACCTCAAGAAACAAGAAAAAAAGTCAAATAAATATCCTAACTCTACACCTAAAGCAACTAGAAAAGGAAGAAATGAAGAACCCCAGGGTTAGTAGAAGGAAGAAATCTTAAAAATTAGGGCAGAAATAAATGCAAAAGAAACAAAAGAGACCATAGAAAAAAATCAACAAAGCCAAAAGCTGGTTCTTTGAAAGGATAAATAAAATTGAAAAACCATTAGCCAGACTCATCAAGAAACAAAGGGAGAAAAGTCAAATTAATAAAATTAGAAATGAAAATGGAGAGATCACAATAGACAACACAGAAATGCAAAAGATCATAAGAGACTACTATCAGCAATTATATGCCAATATAATGGACAACGTGGAAGAAATGGACACATTCTTAGAAAAGTACAACTTTCCAAAACTGAACCAGGAAGAAATAGAAAATCTTAACAGACCCATCACAAGCAAGAAAACTGAAACTGTAATCAGAAATCTTCCAGCAAACAAAAGCCCAGGTCCAGACAGCTTCACAGCTGAATTCTACCAAAAATTTCAGGAAGAGCTAACACCTATCCTACTCAAACTCCTCCAGAAAATTGTAGAGGAAGGTAAACTTCCAAACTCATTCTATGAGGCCACCATCACCCTAATACCAAAACCTGACAAAGATGCCACACAAAAAAAGAAAACTACAGTCCAATATCACTGATGAACATAGATGCAAAAATTCTTAACAAAATTCTAGCAAATAGAATCCAACAACATATTAAAAAGATTGTACCCCATGACCAAGTGGGCTTTATCCGAGGGATGCAAGGATTCTTCAATATCCGCAAATCAATCAATGTAATATACCACATTAACAAATTGAAAAAATAAAAGATAGATACAGAGAAAGCCTTTGACAAAATTCAGCATCCATTTATGATAAAAACTCTTCAGAAAGCAGGAATAGAAAGAACATACCTCAACACAATAAAAGCTATATATGACAAACCCATAGCAAACATTATCCTCAATGGTGAAAAACTGAAAGCATTTCCCCTAAAGTCAGGGACAAGACTAGGGTGCCCACATTCACCACTACTATTCCACATAATTTTGGAAGTTTTGGCCACAGTAATCAGAGCAGAAAAAGAAATAAAAGGAATCCAAATTGGAAAAGAAGAAGTAAAACTCTCACTGTTTGCAGATGACATGATCCTCTACATAGAAAACCCTAAAGACTCCACCAGAAAATTACTAGAGTTAATCAATGAATATAGTAAAGTTTCAGGATATAAAATCAATACACAGAAATCCCTTGCATTCCTATACACTAATAATGAGAAAATAGAAAGAGAAATAAAGGAAACAATTCCATTCACCACTGCAACAAAAAGAATAAAATACTTAGGAATATATCTACCTAAAGAAACTAAAGGCCTATATACAGAAAACTATAAAACACTTGTGAAGGAAATCAAAGAGGACACTAATAGATGGAGAAATACACCGTGTTCATGGATTGGAAGAATCAATATAGTGAAAATGAGTATACTACTCAAAGCAATCTATAGATTCAATGCAATCCCTATCAAGCTACCAATGGTATTTTTCACAGAGCTACAAAAATTATTTCACAATTTGTATGGAAATACAAAAGCCTCCAATAGTCAAAGCAATCTTGAGAAAGAAGAATGGGAACTAGAGGAATCAACCTGCCTGACTTCAGGCTCTACTACAAAGCCACAGTCATCAATACAGTATGGTACTGTCACAAAGACAGAAATATAGATCAATGGAACAAAATAGTAAGCCCTGAGATAAATCCACACACCTATGGACACTTTATCTTTGACAAAGGAGGCAAGAATATACAATGGAGTAGAGACAATCTCTTTAACAAGTGGTGCTGGGAAAATTGGTCAACCACTTGTAAAAGAATGAAACTAGAACACTTTCTAACACCATACACAAAAATAAACTCAAAATGGATTAAAGATCTAAATGTAAGACCAGAAACTATAAAACTCCTAGAGGAGAACATAGGCAAAACACTCTCCGACATAAATCACAGCAGGATCCTCTATGACCCACCTCCCAGAATATTGGAAATAAAAGCAAAAATAAACAAATGGGACCTAATTAAAGTTAAAAGCTTCTGCACAACAAAGGAAACTATAAGCAAGGTGAAAAGACAGCTTTCAGAATGGGAGAAAATAGCAAGTGAAGTAACTGACAACTAATCTCAAAAATATACAAGCAACTCCTGCAGCTCAGTTCCAGAAAAATAAATGACCCAATCAATGGGCTAAAGATCTAAACAGACATTTCTCCAAAGAAGACATACAGATGGTTAACAAGCACATGAAAATTTCTCAACATCAGTCATTATCAGAGTAATGCAAATCAAAAGCTCAATGAGGTATCATTTCACACCGGTCAGAATGGCTGTGATCCAAAAGTCTACAAGCAATAAATGCTGGAGAGGATGTGGAGACAAGGGAACCCTCTTACACTGTTGGTGGGAATGCAAACTAGTACAGCCACTATGGAGAACACTGTGGAGATTCCTTAAAAAAACTGGAAATAGAACTGCCTTATGACCCAGTGATCCCACTGCTGTGCATACACACCAAGGAAACCAGAACTGAAGGAGACACGTGTACATGTTCATTGCAGCACTGTTTATAATAGCCAAGACATGGAAGCAACCTAGATGTCCATTAGCAGAAGAAAGCTGTGGTACATATACACAATGGAGTATTACTCAGCCATTAAAAAGCATACATTTGAATCAGTTCTAATGAGGTGGATGAAACTGGAGCTGATTTTACAGAGTGAAGTAAGCCAGAAAGAAAAAAACCAATACAGTATACTAATGCATATATATGGAATTTAGAAAGATGGTAATGATAACCCTGTATGTAAGACAGCAAAAGAGACACAGATGCATAGAAGTCTTTTGGATTCTGTGGGAGAGGGAGAGGGTGGGATGATTTGGGAGAATGGCACTGAAACATGTATAATATCATATATGAAACGAATTGCCAGTCCAGGTTCGATGCATGATACTGGATGCTTGGGGCTGGTGCACGGGGATGACCTAGAGGGATGGTACGGAGCGGGGGTGGGGAAAGAGGGAGGGGCATTTAGGATGGGGAACGTGTATTCCTGTGGCAGATTCATGTTGATGTAAGGCAAAACCAATACAATATTGTAATTAACCTCCAATTAAAATAAATAAATTTATATAAAAATTTTGAATGGCACCACTTCTGTGACTCACTGGCTACTGGAAAAAAAAAGAAAAAGAAAAGGAAAAACTTAAAATAAGCATGCCAGGACTTCCTGGTAGTCCAGTGGTTAAGACTTCTTCTAATACAAGGGGTGCCAGTTTAATTCCTGGTTATGGAGCTAAGATTCCACATGCCTCATGGCCAAAAAAAACAAAACATAAAACAGAAGTAATAATGTAGCAAATTCAACAAAGACTTTAAAATTTATCCAAAGAAAAAAGAAATCTTAAAAAGCATGTCAATGGGGGAAAAATTAACCTTTATTTGATCTACAAATCAAATATTGAAGAAGTCACCTCTATACAGAAACTGACCAATTCACAAATGGTATGATTCCAAACTTTGTTTGTATATTGGTTCCTGGGCAATCAAAGCATTTATGGTTCATACTAGCTGAACCAAATTTTGTAATTTAGCTTAGTTGAGATAGTGTGAGTTTTAAAGAAATGTAAAATAGTATAAAATAGTACTGTCACCTTATAGTAACATAACAAAATGGAGACCCTCTGGCTGCTATTGTCTAGAAAGAGGTTTCCTTCCACCTGTGAGTATGGTAGCAGGCAGGAATGTGTGTGGTCAACAGTGTGGATGGTGGTGAGGTGGCAATACTTCCTCATCTACCCACGAGCTACCCATGTATATGGGATTTCTGTATATTAGGTCAGTTCAGTTCAGTTGCTCAGTCATGTCTGACTCTTTGTGACCCCATGGACTGCAGCATGCCAGGCTTTCCTGTCCATCACCAACTCCTGGAGTTTACTCAAACTCATGTCCATCAAGTCCATCATGCCATCCAACCATCTCATCCTCTGTAATCCCCTTCTTTTCTTGTCCTCAATCTTTCCCAGCATCAGGGTCTTTTCGATGAGTCAGTTTCTTTGCATCAGGTGGCCAAAGTATTGGAGTTTCAGCTTCAGCATCAGTCCTTCCAATATTTAGGACTGATTCCCTTTAGGATGGGCTGGTTGGATCTTCTTACAGTCCAAGGGACTCTCAAGAGTCTTCTCCAACACCACAGTTCAAAAGCATCAATTCTTCGGCGCTCAGCCTTCTTCACAGTCCAACTCTCACATCCATACAGGACTACAGGAAAAAACTATAGCTTTGACTAGATGGACCTTGCTTGGCAAAGTAATGTCTCTGCTTTTAATATGCTGTCTAAGTTGGTCATAGCTTTTCTTCCAAGGGGCAAGCATCTTTTAAATTCATGACTGCAGTCAGCATCTGCAGTGAGTTTGGAACCTTCCCAAAATAAAATCTCTAACTGTTTCCATGTATTGTTAACTGGTTGTTCTTGTCTTTGAATTTTTCATAACTTCAGCGAGTATTTAATTAGAATCAAGAGCTTAGAACTGTGCAATATGTAGCTACTAGCTACTGGGGGCTAATAGTCCCAAATAGTCATGGACCTGTTGAGCATTTGAAATGGAGACAGTAAGAATTGGAATGTGCTATTAGTAGAACTAAGAAAGAAGGTTGAGCACCAAAGAATTGATGCTTTTGAACTGTGGTGTTGCAGAAGACTCTTGAGAGTCCCTTGGATTGCAAGGAGAACAAACAAGTCAATCCTAAAGGAAATCATTTCTGATTATTCATTAGAAGGACTGATGCTGAAGCTGAATCTCCAATACTTTGACTGCTTGATGCAGAGGGCTGACTCATTAGAAAAGACACTGATGCTGGGAAAGATTGAAGGCAGGAGGAGAAGCGAATGAGAGAAGAATAGATGGTTGGATGGCATCACTGACTCAATAGACAGGAGTTTGAGCAAGCTCCAGGAGATGGTGAAGGACAAGGAAGCTTGGCATGCTGTAGCTCATGGGGTAGCAAAGAGTTGAACATGACGGAGCAACTGAACAGGAACAACAAATTAGTAGAAACTACACACTAATGACTTAGCATGAAAAAGGAATATAAAACACCTTAAGTTTTATATGGATTATAAGTTAAAATGATAGTTTTCTAGATATATTGTATTCAAATATATTATCAACATTAATTTATATATTTCTTTTTAAAAATATGGCTACTACAAAACAAAATTATATAGATCATTCACATTGTATTTCTATTGGACAGAGGTGTCTTACAGTATAGGAACTTAGGAGGCTAGAAGGATCCTAGGGTTATTAGGAGGCAGAACTCCAAATAACTCAGAAATAAAGCTTTTCTTTTAACTGATACAAAAATGTTTATAACTTTAAAGAAAAATAAGAATGGCTCATCATTAGGGAATGCAAATGAAAACTAGTTTATACCTATTACAAGGAGTATTATCAAAACCCTCAGAAAATAGCAAGTGATGGAGAAGATTTTGGAAACTGGAACCCTTGGGCATTATTGATCAGAACTGAAAATGGTACAGTCACCATGGAAATTGATATGGTAGTTCCTTAAAAAATTAAATTAGAATTACTATATGATACGGCAATTCCACTTGTATTATAGATACAAGATAACTGAAAGGACTCATGTAGCTATTTGTACACCCAGGTTCACAACAGCACTATTCACAATAACCAAAAGGTAGAAGCAATTCAAGTTTCTATGATGGATGAATAGATGAACAAAAGTGGCATATCCAAACAATGGAATACTGTTGTAGTTCAGTCACTAACTCTGTCCAACTCTTTGTGACCCCATGGACTGCAGCACACCAGGCTTCCCTGACCTTCACTATCTCCTAGAGTTTGCTTAACCTCATGTCCACTGAGTCAGTGATGACATCCAATAATCTCAACTTCTGTCACCTGCTTCTCCTCCTGCCCTCAATCTTTCCCAGCATCAGGGTATTTTCCAATGAGTTGATTCTTCTCAATGGACTATTATTCAGCCTTAAAAAGAAGGGAATTCTGACATGTGGTGCAACACAGATGAACCTTGAAGATAATGTATTAAGTGAAATAACCAGTCACAAAATGCAAAATATCATATGATTTTACTTTTATGAAATATGTAGTGTAGTCAAGTTCATACGGACAGAATGCAGCATAGTGGTTGCCAGGAACTGAAGTGAGGAGAGAATGAAGAGTTATAGTTTACTGAATATAGAGTTTCAGTTTTTTACATGAAAAAATTATGGAGATGGATTGTGGTGATGATTGTGTTAGCAAAAAAAATTATTCTGATGCTACTAAAAGGGCAGCTTTATTCAGAACTATTGCAGTAGGTGCCAAGACCACCACAGCAGGGGAGAGATATTGGACTCAACCCTGAATACAGTAGAGACAAATGGGAATTCATATCTAAGGAGCAGAGTGGTTGGGGAAGAGGGTGGGAGGTGGTGTCAGTGGATGGAAAATTACTAATAGGACTCATCAAGGATATGGAATTCTTACTAAACCAACTTAACAGGATTCTTGCAGAAAGCAGCCAGAGGTGATTAGATAAAGGTCAAGCAGTCACTCTAAGCTGACATAGCAGGATTTTTGCTACAAAGGACTAGGCAGGCTTGAGCCTAAGGCCAAGGCAGGAAGTCTAGCAGAGGAGAGCTCTTAGAGAAGCCTGACTAGGCTCTGGTCAAGGTGAGTGAGTGCTATGTGTATGCTAAGTCACTTCAGTTGTGTCTGACTCTTTGTGACCCTATGGACTGTAGCCCACCAGGCTCCTCTATCCGTAGAATTCTCCACGCAAGAAGACTGGAGTGGGTTGCCATTTCCCACTCCAGGGATCTCCCCAACCCAGGGATGGAAACTGCATCTCCTGTGACTCCTGAATTACAGGCAGATTCTTTACCACTGAGTCATGGGGTGCCCAGTCAGGGAGAGAGTCTTTGTCAATTGCACAATAATGTGAATATAGTTAAAACCACAGAACTGGTCAATTTTATGTCATGATTATTTTGCCACAATAAAAAAATTACCAAAAAATCAAGCTATGACTCATACCCATCATGGACTTCTCTTTTTCTCATAGTCTGAATTTTAAAAACTTCAATTCCATCTCTTAATAAGGCTAAGTACTTTGTCTTTAAGACAAAATCTCTGTCTTATATCAGTGTCTCAGTATTTTAAGAAAATTAATTTGGTTGAAAACTTTCTCTTCCAGGTTTTGTATTAATCTTCACTATCCTTGGACAAGTTTTCTGAAAATGTTTCAGTTTTATAGGAATTTTTCTGAACACAATTCTGGATAAATCAGCTGAGTAGTTCAGACTAGAACTGAATTTATCATGTCAAATTTGAATTGATATTTCTTTTAGTATAGCCCTAGTTCCTATTAAGTTTTTTGGTTTGTTTGTTTATTGGCAGCCATAGCATGGTGATGGTTCATATTCAGCAATAAGATGTTTTCATGTCTGTTGTTACTAAGTCTCTATTCTGTATGTTTGCAGCTTGATTTTTCAAACCCTTACACTTCTTCATAATTTAAAATTATGTTCTTCTACTGGTCTAGAGGTGTGGTGTTCAAATATTTTGAACAGTGAAACTCTGAGAGATATTGTATAGGAATCTGCAACAAAATGGAAGGTGTTCTGATTGAGGCAGATAGTTCCACTTCCATTTACCACCAGTTTTAAGGTCTTGGTCTCCCCCTCAGTGGCCTCTGTGACATATCTGCAGAAGCTAGAGTTTTGGAAATGCAATTGTGTCTCTCTGTCTCTCTCTCTATATATATAAAGATATATTTTCTTATTTCTGACATCATATCATTTCCCTGAATTCCTTAAGCGATTCACTCTGATTTCAAGAGTCATTGAGGTAAGGCATCATGGATACAGCAGACTTTGTTTATAATCTCTCTTTTAAAAACTATTTCTGACTTTCCCTTTACCTCATAACACTGGACTTTTAATGGTCTCTGAACTCCCTGGTAATGAGATCTTTCTGTGAAAGGAAGATTCTAGAATTCACTGAAAACAAATGAGCTGAAATGGTAGCAAAAATTCAAGATGCACATTAGAGAAAAATGTTCCATATCTCAAGCAAAGATAGTTTTTAGTTATGGATTGTAACACTGATTATGACATTTGTTTTGCCTGGCTAGAATATGCCTGGCTAGAATTAGAATGTCTAGTCTGAGATAATAGTTTCCAAAAGTAGCTGAATGAGTGAACTATAAGAGCTAATAGTTTTCTCATAGTTACATTTACTTACTGGCTGAATAAAATGCAATGTTCCTTAAAGCTTCAAACTCTATGTGGAACTGACGGGGTTAGTTTTGCTGAAATCTTGGTAGTTTCCATAAATCATGGCAAATGAAGTTAATTCAACTCAATATATATTTATGGGAACTCTTACTGCATCACACTGGCCAAATGGTGGTGATTCTAAGATAAGTATGATGGCTTCCGCCTTCTAGTGCACCCTGCACTGCTTTGGAACTTGCAAAGGAAATCAGCCTTAGCTAATACAATTAGTATCAACTTTCAAGATATTCTATAGTCAAAGCATAAAAGGGTTCTTAATCACCTTGAGAAAAAGCTCAGGTTTTTGATCAACTAGAGATAATGTCAAACTGTATTAGTTGGCTCACTGCTTTACAGAGAAAAACACTTTTTTTTTTTTACAGAAGTTTACAGAACTTTTCATAGAAGTTCAGGCTTGGGTCTGGCTAATTAACTCATGTGTATAATATTGAGGAATACATTTTTCTTAATGGGCATTTCATGATAGCTCTCTAGCCAACTCTGAAAATGTGGGGAAATGGGATTAAAATATTGAGAGCTTCTGACCCCCAATTGTGGGTTTCTTACTGACTCGGAACTTCAGCTGCACAGCACACTGATATCTGAAAGGGTTGACTCCAAATACAATAATACGCTTGAGTAATTTGCTTCTAGAAAAACTATAACTCATACTTCAAACTGCTGTGCAACAATAAGAAAAAAATTTTCTTCTATACAGTGGAAAGGAAAATTATCTATTAATGGCCACAATGAAATATAAATAAAAGATGCTAAAATACGTAACATGCTCATTATCCCAAGACATTCAGTGATTAACTATGCACATTTTCTTTTGGTATGCAAAAACATGCAGCCACTTTATTGAACATTATAAGGATTCCTAAGCAAGTAAAAATGAGCATGTCTTTCAGTTAACATGCTGTATAACACCAATCAAATTTCCAGTGGAAGCATAAACATCTTTCACTTAATCATCTCAGCAAAAATTATGCGTTTGATTCCGAACACAATGCTGCTACTCTTCTATATAAGTCAGGCAAGTTTAATTATTTTCCTTTATACTTATCCTCTTAAACATAGTTTTATATCTGAATGCATTATAAATTCAATTGAATTTTGGTAACTGTGGAAATGTGAATTATGTAGTTGTGATCCTTTTTCCAATTTTAAAATATTCATTAAACTATTTCATTTAATTTTCATTAATTTTTATTTTCAGAGATGCTGAGAATCTTAGAATAAATTATATGTATTTTATTCATCTTTATATCACCAGTACCTAGCCTATACCTAATGAATATTAACTACATATTAATATATGCAAGAGCAGATAAACACATCTTTGAGTGTTTCAATGACTTTTATTCTGAGTAAGGTCACAGTAGTGAAACTTCAGAAAAAAGGTCATGTGAGATATGGACTCCCAAGGATTCTGGGCCATTTGGCTCAGGGCAGAGGGGAAGGGAAGATCTATCGGTTAATAGATCAGATAACTTATGAAACTCAGGTTTGAGAAGGAGAAGACTCATGAACCTGTCTAGATTTTTGAGAAAATTCAAGCCCTCATTTGGGCAGCACATTGATGACTGTGGAAAGGGCTCACAGGAGTAAGTGTGAGACTGCCAGATGAGGCTGGGGTTGGGAGGGCTCTCATAGGACACAGGGTTCTCCTAAAGACAACCAGTGCCATAAAAGATTCCAGAGAAGTGACATGATGAGAGATGCTGTGTAAAAGGAAATTCAAAGCGGGAGATGGATCTGATGCTCTGAATTTCAACACACTGTTCTTAGTACAGCCTTCTGGTACAATAGAGAATAGTTACATGCTTTGTTCCACTTGACGGTGGAAGATAACCAGCATGTTCCTTCCTAAAGCCTATGCTTTAAGCTAAACATCCCATTCTCTCCATCATTCCTTTGTCATTCTGGTTCTCGCAATATTCTCATTGTTGACCTTTGGGGAAGTTCTCTGGTTTGTCAATGTCTCATGAAACACAGTGCCCACAGTTTAGCATCAGGCAGAACCCACAAAGGAAAAGATTGATAGATTTCACCAGACCTAAAGTGAAAATAGCTGCAAACTGCAAAGTTAAAATAGCCACAAACAAAAATGTGAGTCTCTGATTACCTGCATCAGAATCATATTTGGGCCTTCTAAGATTCAGACTCCAGAATCTTATCCTTACCTTTATGTAGTATTTTCTATGAGAAGTGCTCAGGAACTTTCATCAAACATGCATGTGCACACACACACAGACACGGACACACATGCACACATACACAGCCACTCCTTACCACATGCAAATACACTAGCTGATTCTTCAGCAGGCTCAAGCGTCACAACACCTGCAAATAATCTTCATAATAAAACTCAGGACAAATATTTATGATACATGTAACAAGAAGAGAGGTAATATCTTCAATGTGCAGACAGCAATTGCAGCCAATGAAGAAAATAGTAAGCATCTTAATAAAAAGTGAACAACAAACTTATATAAAGAAAAAATATAAATAGCCAATTGAGAAGGAAAAAATGACCATCCTTACTACATGTCTACCATCCCTTATATTCAATAAGGAAGTAAAAAGCTCTGAAAATATTTTTCCAGCATTGATACAGTAGTAAAATTTAGTCTGACTTGAGCTCATTTGGTGGTAAAACCTGTCAAGAAAAGAGGGTACTGATGGTCTCTGTATGTTGTACTCATTGTAGATATTCATGTTTCACTGCAGAGAGATGCAGAAGTATGTTTTTGTTTATAGTTGACTATGCTACCTCCAGAAAGAATGAAGGGATGGAGTCAAAGCAAAAACGATACCCAGTTGTGGATGCGACTGGTGATAGAAGCAAGGTCCGATGCTGTAAGAACAATATTGTACAGGAACCTGGAATGTCAGGTCCATGAATCAAAGCAAATTGGAACTGGTCAAACAAGAGATGGCAAGGGTGAACGTTGACATTCTAGGAATCAGTGAACTAAAATGGACTGGAATGGGTGAATTTACTTCAGATGACCATTATATCTTCTACTGCGGGCAGGAATCCCTTAGAAGAAATGGAGTAGCCATCATGGTCAACAGAAGAGTCTGAAATGCAGTACTTGGATGCAATCTCAAAAACGACAGAATGATCTCTGTTCGTTTCCAAGGCAAACCATTCAATATCACAATAATCCAAGTCTATGCCCCAACTAGTAATGCTGAAAAGGCCGAAGTTGAACGGTTCTATAAAGACCTATAAGACCTTTTAGAACTAACACCCAAAAAGATGTCCTTTTCATTCAAGGGGACTGGAATGCAAAAGTAGGAAGTCAAGAAACACCTGGAGTAACAGGCAAATTTGGCCTTAGAATGCGGAATGAAGCAGGGCAAAGACTAATAGAGTTTTGCCAAGAAAATGCACTCATCATAGCAAACACCCTCTTCCAACAACACAAGAGAAGACTCTACACATGTGAAAGGTTGTTGTTGAATCACGACACGGGGATTCTTGGCCCCCGGAGGAGAATTCAATCCGGGGCCAGAGACGAGGCTTGATCGCTCAGAGCTTTTGTGTAATAAAGTTTTATTAAAGTAAAAGGAGATAGAGAAAGCTTCTGACATAGGCATCAGAAGGGGGTAGAAAGAGTACCCGCTTGTTAGTTTTAGCAATGAGTTTATATATTCTCCAACTAATCCAAAGAAGGTCTGGATGTTGTAAAGACCTCACCAGACCTGCTCCCATAATTTACATTTTAAGATAACAGAATTAGCCAGAGGTTTAATCCAGAGACTGTCCTCAGGCAGAATACATAATACATTGCTGTTATATAATCCTTGTAAAGAGAAGGTTTAATCCAGAGACTGCCCTCAGGCAGAATACATTGTTGTTATATAATCCTAAGAAATGTAGAGAAATAAGTTTGTCCTTTCTTCCTCCTTGAGAATTCCAGCCCCTCTCTCCTTGGGGACCCCTAGACTTCTTATCAACCTGTCTAGGAAATGACTCTCTCACATGGACGTCACCAGATGGTCAACATCGAAATCAGATTGATCATATTGTCTGCAGCAAAAAAGGAGAAGCTCTATACAGTCAACAAAAACAAGACCAGGAGCTGACTGTGGCTCAGATCATGAACTCCTTATTAACAAATTCAGACTCAAATTGAAGAAAGTAGGAAAAACTGCTAGACCATTCAGGTATGACCTAAAACAAATCCCTTATGATTATACAGTGGAAGTGAGAAATAGATTTAAGGGCCTAGATCTGATAAATTGACTCCCTGATGAACTATGGAATGAAGTTCGTGATATTGTACAGAAGACAGGGATCAAATCCATTCCCATGGAAAAGAAATGCAAAAAGCAAACTGGCTGTCTGGGGAAGCCTTACAAATAGCTGTGAAAAGAAGAGAAGTGAAAAGCTAAGGAGAAAAGGGGAAGATGTAAGCATCTGAATGTAGAGTTCCAAAGAATAGCAAGAAGAGATAAGAAAGCCTTCTTCAGCGATCAGTGCAAAGAAACAGAGGAAAAGAACAGAATGGGAAAGACTAGAGATCTCTTCAAGAAAGTTAGAGATACCAAGGGAACATTTCATGCAAAGATGGGCTCGATAAAGGACAGAAATAGTATGGACTTAACAGAAGCAGAAGATATTAAGAACAGATGGCAAGAATACACAGAGGAACTGTACAAAAAGATCTTCACAACCCAGATAATCACAATGGTGTGATCACTCACCTAGAGACAGATATCCTGGAATGTGAAGTCAAGTGGGCCTTAGAAAGCATCACTACGAACAAAGCTAGTGGAGGTGATGAATTTCAGTTGAGCTGTTTCAAATCCTGAAAGATGATGCTGTGAAAGTGCTGCACTCAATATGCCAGCAAATTTGGAAAACTCAACAGTGGCCACAGGAGTGGAAAAGGTCAGTTTTCATTCCAATCCCAAAAAAGGGAATGCCAAAGAATGCTCAAACTACCGCACAACTACACTCATCTCACACGCTAGTAAAGTAATGCTCAAAATTCTCCAAGCCAGGCTGCAGCAATACATGAACCATGAACTTCCAGATGTTCAAGCTGGTTTTAGAAAAGGCAGAGGAACCAGAGGAGGCAGAGGAACCAGAGATCAAATTGCCAACATCTGCTGGATTATGGAAAAAGCAAGAGAGTTCCAGAAAGACATCAATTTCTGCTTTATTGACTATGCCAAAGCCTTTGACTGTGTGGATCACAATAAACTGTGGAAAATTCTGTGAGAGATGGGAATACCAGACCACCTGACCTGCCTGCATGCAGGCCAGGAAGCAACAGTGAGAACTGGACATGGAACAACAGACTGGTTCCAAATAGGAAAAGGAGTACGTCGAGGCTGTATATTGTCACCCTGCTTATTCAACTTATATGCAGAGTACATCATGAGAAACCCTGGACTGGAAGAAACACAAGCTGGAATCAAGATTGCCAGATGAAATATCAATAACCTCAGATATGCAGATGATACCACCCTTATGGCAGAAAGTGAAGAGGAACTAAAAAGTCTCTTGATGAAAGTAAAAGAGGAGACTGAAAAAGTTGGCTTAAAACTCAACATTCAGAAAACGAAGATCATGGCATCCGGTCCCATCACGTCATGGGAAATATATGGGGAAACAGTGGAAACAGTGTCAGACTTTATTTTTGGGGCTCCAAAATCACTGCAGATGGTGACTTCAGCCATGAAATTAAGATTCTTACTCCTTGGAAGAAAAGTTATGATCCACCTAAATAGCATATTCAAAAGCAGAGACATTACTTTGCTGACTAAGGTCCGTCTAGTCAAGGCTATGGTTTTTCCAGTAGTTATGCATGGATGTGAGAGTTGGACTGTGAAGAAGGCTTAGTGCTGAAGAATTGATGCTTTTGAACTGTGGTGTTGGAGAAGACTCTTGAGAATCCCTTGGACTGCAAGGAGATTCAATCAGTCCATTCTGAAGGAGATCAGCCCTGGGATTTCTTTGGAAGGAATGATGCTAAAGCTGAAACTCCAGTACTTTGGCCACCTCATGCGAAGAGTTGACTACTTTGATGCTGGGAGGGATTGGGGGCAGGAGGAGAAGGGGACGACAGAGGATGAGATGGCTGGATGGCATCACTGACTCGATGGACATGAGTCTGAGTGAACTCTGGGAGTTGGTGATGGACTGGGAGGCCTGGCGTGCTGCGATTCATGGGTCGCAAAGAGTGGGACACGACTAATCAACTGAACTGAACTAAGCTGATGCTTCCTAAGGCCCTTTAAGGTGGTTGGAGAATCTACAGTTTTATAATATCTTGCTGAAAGTAAAAAGAAATCCAAGTTTTAAGAGTTGAATTAATGATCATAGACATATATAATTAAAGCAATGTATATAAAAATAAAATACTTTTTTTGCCAATCAAATTGGAAACTATATTAATACAAATCCAATATTCTATTCTTTGCTGTTGAGGTGAGTGGTCACCTTTTGGTGCTTATTATGGGATTATAAAGAAAATAACTTCTAGAGGGGACTTTAGTTGCATATATTAGAAGTCATTATAACATGCAACAGTTTTTACCTAGCTATTCAATTTCTGAGAACTTATCTCTAGGAAATAATCAGTGTCATGTTCATTGAAGCATCACAAATAATAATAAAATGGAAACAAATGTTTAACAATAGGGAATCTCTTACTACCGTCACTGATAAAATTATAATAATTAATTAAAATAATTTTTTGAAAGAACATGTACTGAAATGGAAAATTTTAATAATATTGTGAAGTGAAAAAGTATCTTACCAAACAATAATAATGCAGAGGATGATTCTGTTTTGGGGGAAAATGTGTATATATATGTTAAAGTCTACAAATAATGATGAAATTATTTGGAAGATTATATTATAAATGATTTTATTATTTATTCTGTTCTGTGCTTTCCAGTCTTTTTTCCCAAACACTTGTAACCTTTTTGTAATTTAGGAGTCTATACTTGAGGAGTGGAGAGTAAGAAAGTGGAGTAGAAGGACATGGAGCTCACCTTCTGCCACAAATACATCAAAAATATGTCTACATAGGGAACATTCTCACAGAAAACCAACTGAAACCTGGCAAAAGATCTCTTACACAGCCAATAAAGAGTCACTGTAATTGAATAGGATCCTCCTACCACCAAGAGAAAGGTATCATGATAAGACCTGTGCCTGTGGAAGAGATCTGTGAAAAAGGAAAGGTTCCCTTGCTCAGGGAACCCCCACTGTCAGGTGAGAGGCCTCCAAGGACAGATAGTGACCTGGTGGGGACTGAATCTGCTCACACAGAGTGTGCAAGTGGTGGCTTGCCCATAGGGATGGGCACTGATGGCTGCCAGTCACTTTACTTCCAAGTTGGAGACCAAAGATGGGCAGGACTTCTGATATGCACAGGTGCTAGGTGCTGAAACTCAGGCTTCAGTGGATAGTCCCTGGGAGAAGACTCAGTCTAGCTGCACAGAGACAGACAGAAGGGCTTAGAGTGTGGTCCTAGGCCATCACGTGTGCAGAGTGGGATGCAGTGCCACCATAGGAGCTCCAATATCACAGGGCACAGGACAGGGCATGGGCCTGCCATAAGAATCCCTTTGTCAGCGAGCTCACCAGGCCTGGCTCCAGTGGCAGGAAGCTTTGTGAGCTCACATAGGATGGAAGGGGGTCGACATCTGAGCCAATAATCATCTCTGCTAGGGGAACGGGTCCAAGGGCAGGTCCAGCGGTGGCAGATGTTGTTGGTGTACATACCAAGTGGTGGGCAGCATCACAGAATTTCACATCCTAGAGATGGTCCCTGTAGAAGTGTACTCAGCCATTCCTTTCCCTTACAGGGGTATTCTAGTTCCACTGATCCCACACTGCAGCTTGGAGCCAGATCTGGGGGCTTCTAATCCAACTGGGGGCCAACCCTAACCCCAATAGATCTGTTACAGCCACAGAATGAAGAGGAGATCTTGCCCAATATCCAGTTCAGGTTCTAGTCACCATAACACTAATCAATCACAGCCCCTATCAAGGGGATAACAGCCAGCATACTCAGAGGAAAGACACAGCAGGCATCCACACCAAAAACAACCCTCACATCAAAAATATTGGACTCACACAGTCTATGCAGGGGTGTGTGTGTGTATGCTAAGTGGCCTCAGTTGTGTCCAACTCTTTGAGATCCTAGCTCATCAGGCTCCTCTGTCCATAGGATTCTCCAGGCAAGAATACTGGAGTGGGTTACTGTACCCTCCTCCAGGGGATCTTCCTGACTCAGGAATTGAACCTGCACTTCTTATATCTCCTGCACTGACAGTCAGGTTCTTTACCACTAGCACCACCTCGGAAACCCCTACAGAGGGATGCTCTCACATAAAAAAGAGCCCTTCAAGACCACATTAGATAATTGTTTCTCCTAAACTCTTTGAGACATAGAAACTTAAGTAAAATGAAAAAGCAGAGAAACTACTCCCAATCAAAAAAGAAATTCCCTGAGAGAATAGAGTAAAATAGGTCTTATCAGTCTACCAGATGCCAAGTTTAAAAAGGAGGTAATAAAAATGCTAAAGGAATTAAGGAAGATTTTTTTAAAAGGAAGATTCTTGACATAAATGCCGATCACCGAAACAAGGAACTAGAGACTATAAAGATAACCAATCAAAATTAGACAACTCAATTGCCAAGATAAAAAGTGAGCTTAAAGCAATGAATAGCAGACTAAATAATGCAAAAGAATGAATAAGTCATCAGGAACATGGAATAATGGAAACCACCCAATCAGCAGCAGACAAAAAGACAAACTGAAAAAAAAAGTAACATATGAGATCTGTAGGACAATATAAGGTGTGCCAACCTATCTGTGATAGGGGCTCCAGGAGGTAAAGAAAGAGAAAAGGGGATGAAAAAAACGTATCTGAGAAAACTATGGCTGAAAACTTACGAAACACAAAGAAGGAAATTGATATCCAGGTACTGGAAGCATGTGTGGATATGTTCAGTCATTTCATTTGTGTTTGATTCTTTGAGATCCTATGGACTGTAGGTCGCCAGGCTCCTCTGTCCATGGGATTCTCCAGGCAAGAATACTGGAGTGAGTTCCTAGGCCCTTCTCCAAGGGATCTTCCTGACTCAGGGATCAAATAGCGTCTCCTGCATTGCAGGTGGATTCTTTACCCACTGAGGCACCTGGGAAGCCCTACAGAAAGCACATCAGTTCAGTTCAATTCAGTCACTTAGTCGTGTCCGACTCTTTGTGACCCCATGAATCGCAGCACGCCAGGCCTCCCAGTCCATCACCATCTCCCAGAGTTCACTCAGACTCGTGTCCATCGAGTCAGTGATGCCATCCAGCCATCTCATCCTCGGTCATCCCCTTCTCCTCCTGCCCCCAATCCCTCCCAGCATCAAAGTCTTTTCCAATGAGTCACCTCTTTGCATGAGGTGGCCAAAGTACTGGAGTTTCAGCTTTAGCATCATTCCTTCCAAAGAAATCCCAGGGCTGATCTCCTTCAGAATGGACTGGTTGGATCTCCTTATAGTCCAAGGGACTCTCAAGAGTCTTCTCCAACACCACAGTTCAAAAGCATCAATTCTTCACTGCTCAGCCTTCTTCACAGTCCAACTCTCACATCCATACATGACTAGCACATAGTGTCCCAAATAAGATGAACTCAAATAGACCCACACCAAAACATATCATAATTAAAATGGCAAAAGTAAAAGATGAAGAGAATTCTACAACAAGGACCTACTATACCTACTACATAGCACACGGAGCTCTAATGAATGCTTTGTAATAACCTATATGGAAAACGAATCTGAAAATGAACAGATATATGTATATGTGTAACTGAATCACTTTGCTGTACACCTGGAACCAACACAACATTGTAAATTAACCATACTCCAAAATAAGACAGAAAATTAAAAAATAAAAACAAACAAAAGAGAGAAAAGATTCTAAAGGTAGGAAGAGAAAACAAAAGTCAGTTATAAGGGAACTCCCATGAGGCTATGTGCTTATTTCACTACAGAAACTTTGCAGGCCAGAAGGAAGTAGCAGGATTTACTCAAAGTCCTGAAAGGGAAAATTCTGCCACCTAAGATACTCTATGTAGCAATAATACCATTTAGAATAAAAAGAGAAACTAGAAATTTCTCAGAAAAACAAAAACAAATAGAGCAATGCTAAACCTACTCAAAAGAAATATTGGAAGGTCTTCCTGAATAGAAAATAAGCAAGAATCTATAGGAAATATCTCACATTAGACAACATGAAAGGCAAATATATAAATGGACTGAAGATCACTTAAATTTCAAGGCAAAAATTGAAAGACAAGCAAGAATTTTAATGTAATTATAACCATAATTAACATCAAAATGATAAACACAAAGATATAAAATAGGACATCAAAAATCACAAAATATAGAAGGAGTAAAAATATAGATTTTTTAGAATATGTTTCAACTTATATGACTATCAGCCAAAAGCAAGTAGATATAGTTATGGGTTAAATTTTAAAATCAGGGTAACCACAAATCATAAAGATACGATGGATTTACAAAACCCTAAAAGGAACTTTAGCATAATACAAATAATCAAATCATACACACGCAAAAAAAAAAAGCAAAAAAAAAGGCAAGAACAACCACAAAATCACCTGGAAAACAATGTTTAACATCACAAGAAATACATGCTTATTAAAATTTACTTTAAATGCCAATGAACAAAATGATCCAATCAAAAGACACAGAGTGGCAGACTGGATTAAAAAAAAAGAAGAACCTGTAATATGCTGCCTACAAGAGACTCATTCTGAAGAGAAAGACACATATAGACTGAAAGTGAGGGTATGGGAAAAGGTATTTCATGCAAATGGAAATCAAATTTAAGTGGATAGAAATTATTTCAAGTATCTTTGTTGATTACAATGATGTGAAATGACATCAACTGCAGAAAGAAAAACAAGAAAAAAATGATTACATGGAGATGACACAACATTCTACTAAAAATCAATGCTTCAATGATGAAACCAAAGAGGAAATCAGAAAATACCTTGAGACAAATGACCATGAAAATACAATGATATGAAATCTGTGGCAACCAGCAAAAGCAGTTTGAAGAGGGAAGTTTGTAGCAACAAAAGGTTTCCTTAAAAAGAAGAAAAATTTCAAAAAACAACCTAATCTGTCACCAAGAATAATTACAAAAAGAGGAACAGAGCCCCAAATCAGCAAAGGATGGATTTAATAAAGATCAGAGAAGTGATAAACAGAGAACACAAAATAATAGAAAAGATCAACAAAACCATGAGCTGATTTTTTTAAAATAAAAGTAAAATTGACAAATGTCTAGTCAGGCTAACCAAGAATAATACAGAGAGGACCCAAAATAAACAAAGTTAAAAATGAAAGAGGGGAAATAATAAATATTACAGAAATCTTCTTCCTGTCTCACAGTCTTGTTATGACACAGGGACTTGTGTAACTCAATGAAGCTATGAACCATGTCATGCAGAGCCACCCAAGATGGACAGGTCATAGTGAAGAGTTCTGACAAAACGTGGTCAACGGGAAGAAGGAATTACAAACTGCTCCAGTATTCTTGCCATGGGAACCCCATGAACAGTATGAAAAGGTGGAAAAAAAGACTCCAGAAAATAAGCCCTCCAGGTTGGAAGGTTTCCAACATGCTACTGAGGAAGAGCAGAGGGCAATTACTAATAATTTCAGAAAGAATGAAGCAGCTGGGCCAAAGAAGAAATGACGCATAGTTGTGGATATGCCTGGTGGTGAAAGTAAAGTCTGCTGCTGTTAAGAATAATATTGCATAGGAACCTGGAATGTTCAGTCCATGAATTAAGGAAAATTGGACATGGTCAAGCAGGAGACGCCAAGAGTGAACATTGACATTTTAGGAGTCAGTGAACTAAAATGGACAGGAATGGGCGAATTTCATTCAGATGACAATTATATCTACTACTATGGGCAAGAATGCCTTAGAAAAATGGAGTATCCCTCATTGTCAACAAAGGAATCCAAAATGCAGTAATGAGGTGCAATCTCAAAAACAACAGAATTATTTCAGTTCATTTCCAAATCATTCCAAATCACAGTAATTCAAGTCTAGGCTCCAATCACTGATGCCAAAGAAGCTGAAGTTGACTAATTCTGTAAACACCCACAAGGCCTTCCAGAGCTAACAATATACAAAACCAAAAAGATATCCTTTACATCATAAGGGATTGGAATGCAAAAGCAGGAAGTCAAGAGATATCTGGAATAACAGGCAAGTTGGGCCTTGGAGTACAAAATGGAGCAGGGAAAAACGCTGAGTTTTGTTAAGAGAACACACTGGTCATAGCAAACAACCTCTTCCAATAACACAAGATGCTTCCACACATGGACATCAATGATGGTTAATACTGAAATCAAGTTTTGATTACATTCTTAGGCGCCGAAGATGGAGAAGATCTATACAGTCAGCACAAACAAGACCTGGAACTGACAGTGACCCAAATCATAAGCTCCTTATTGCAAAATTCAGGCTTAAGTTGAAGAAAGTAGGGAAAACCACTAGGTCATTCAGGTATGACCTATAACAAATACCTTATGAGGAGAGAGTGGAGGAGATGACTAGATCAAAGGGATTTGATCTCATAGACAGAGTGCCTGAAAACTATGGATGGAGGTTGATAACACTGTACAGGAGGCAGTCACCAAAAGCATCTCCATGAAAAGGAAATGCAAGAAGGTAAAATGACTGTCTGAGAAGGCTTTACAAATAGCTGAGGAAAGAAGAGAAATGAAAGGCAAGGGAGAAAAGGAAAGATATACTCAACTGAATGCAGAGTTCCAGAGAATAGCAAGGAGAGATTAGAAGGCCTTCTTAAAAGAACAATGCAAAGAAATAGAGGAAAATAATAGAATGGGAAAGACTAGAGATCTCTTTAAGAAAATTGGAGATATCAAGGGAACATTTCATGCAAGGATGGGTATGATAAAGGACAGAAACATTAATGATCTAACAGAACTAGAAGAAATTAAGTGGCAAGAATACACAAATTTATATAAGAAAGGTCTTAATGACTAGGATAACCATAATGGTGTGGTCACACACCTAGAATCAGACATCCTGGAGTGTGAAGTCAAGTGGGTCTTGACTTCCTTGTAGGAAGCATTACAACAAACAAAGCTAATGGAGGTGATGGAACTCCAGCTGAGCTATTTAAAATCCTAAAAGATGATGCTGTTAAAGGGCTGCATGCAATATGTAAGCAGATTTGGAAAACTCAGCAATGGCCACAGGACTGGAAAAGGTCAGTTTTCATCCCAATCCCAGAGAAGGGCAATGCCAAAGAATGTTCACACTACCATGTACTTGCACTCAGTTTACATGCCAGCAAGTTATGCTCAAAATCCTTCAAGCTAGGCTTCAGCAGTACATGAATCCAGAACATCCAGATATACAAGTTGGGTTTAGAAAAGGAAGAGGAACCAGAGATCAAATTGCCAACATTCTTTGGATCATAGAAAAGCAAGAGAATTCAAGAAAAAAAAAATCTACTTCTGCTTTATTGACTATGCTAAAGCCTTTGACTTTATGGATCACAATAAACTATGGAAAATCCTTAAAGAGATGGGAACACCAGAATATTTTACCTGTCTCCTGAGAACCTGTATGCAGGTCAAGATGCAACAGTTAAAACTAGACATGGAACAGTGGACTTATTTAAAATTGGGAAAGGGATACAATAAGCTGTATATTGTCATTCTGTTTACTTAACTTATATGCAGAGTGCATCATATAAAATGTTGGGCTGGATGAATCACAAGCTGGAATCAAGACTGTCAGGAGAAATGCCAATAACCTCAGATATGCAGATAATACCACTCTAATGATGTAAAGTGAAGAGGAACTAAAGAACCTCTTGATGAGAGTGAAAGAAGAGCATGAAAAAGCTGGCTTAAAACTCAACATTAAAAACTCTAAGATCATGATATCCATTCTCATTGCTTCATGGCAAATAGAAGGGGGAAAAATGGAAACAGTGATAGATTTTCTTTTCTTGGGCTCCAGGATCACTGAAGATTGTGACTGTGGCCATGAAATTAAGAGGAGCTTGCTTTCTTGGAAGGAAAGCTATTACAAACTTCAACAGCATATTAAAAAGCAGAGATATCACTTGGCCAACAAAGGTACATATAGTTAAAGCTATAGTTTTTCCAGTAGCCATGTAGTGATGTGAGAGTTGGACATAAAGAAGGCTGAGTACTGAAGAACTGATGCTTTTGAGTTGTGGTGCTGGAGAATACTCTTGAGAGTCCCTTGGATAGCAAGAAGATCAAACCAGTCAATCCTAAAGGCAATTAACCCTGAGTATTCATTGGAAGGACTGATGTTGAAGCTGAAGGTTCAAGACACTGGCCACCTAAAGCAAAGACCCTCATGCTAGTACATATTGAAAGCAAAAGGAGAAAGGGGTGTCAAAGGATGAGATGGTTAGATAGCATCACTGATTTATGGACATGAATCTGAGCAAACTCCAGGTGACAGTGAGGGATAGATGAGCCTGGTATATTGCAGTCAATGGGGTTGCAAAGAGTCAGACATGACAGTGACAGAGCAACAACAATAACCACAGAAACATAAAAAAATTTTTAAGAGAATATTATGAACAGCTATCTGCCCAACAAATCGGAGAATGTAAAAAAAAGTCAAGTTTCTAGAAACAAACTCTCCCAAGACTGAGTCAAGAAGAAACAGATAATTTGAAGATATTAATAGCTAGAAGTGAAGTAGAATCTATAGTAAAGAAAAGCTCCTCCAGAACCAGATGGCTTCACTGGGAAATTCTACCAAATATACAAAGAAGAACATATATCTATCTTTCTCAACCTACCTGAAAAGACTGAAGAGGAGAGAACACTCCCCAAATAATTCTATGAATCCGCCATCACCCTGATATCAAAACCAAACAAACCCACTGCAAAAAAGAAAATCGCAGGCCAATATATTTGGTGAATATAGATGCCAAAATCTTCAACAAAATATTAGCAAACTGAATTCAGCAATACATTAAAAGGATCATACACCATGATCAAGTAGGATTCATTCCAGAGCTGCAAGAATGATTCAACATATCCAGATCAACCAACTTGACACAGTACATTAACAAAAGAAAAGACAAACACCACATCATCTCAATAGATGCAAGAAAGAGTAAGCATTTGAAAAAAAATTCAACAGTGATTCACAATAAAAACTCTCCCCAGTGGGTACAGTGGGAACATATCTCAACACAAAAGCCCTTAATGACAAACCCACAGTCAGCATAATACTGAAAAATGAAAAGTTGAAAGCCCTCTTGCCACTAACCCAATACTGTAAATCAACTGTATTTCAATGGAATGAAGTCAATACATTTTTTTAAATTTATTTTTTTATTGAAGGATAATTACTTTACAGAATTTTGCTGTTTTCTGTCAAAACTTAATCAGCCATTAGGTACACATATATCCCTCTCTTTGAATTTCCCTCCCATCTCCCTCCTCATCCCAACCCCTCTAAGTTGATACAGAGCCCCAGTTTGAGTTTCCTGAGCCATACAGCAAATTCCTGTTGGCTATCTATTTTACATATGGTAATGTAACCACCTGACCTGCCTCTTGAGAAACCTATGTGCAGGTCAGGAAGCAACAGTTAGAACTGGATATGGAACAACAGACTGGTTCCAAATAGGAAAAGGAGTACATCAAGGCTGTATATTGTCACCCTGCTTATTTAACTTCTATGCAGAGTACATCATGAGAAACGCTGGGCTGGAAGAAGCACAAGCTGGAATCATGATTGCTGGGAGAAATATCAATAACCTCACATATGCAAATGACACCACCCTTATGGGAGAAAGTGAAGAGGAACTAAAAAGCCTCTTGATGAAAGTAGAAGAGGAGAGTGAAAAAGTTGGCTTAAAGCTCAACATTCAGAAAACAAAGATCATGGCATCCGGTCCCATCACTTCATGGGAAATAGATGGGGAAACAGTGGAAACAGTGTCAGACTTTATCTTTTTGGGCTCCAAAATCACTGCAGATGGTGATTGCAGCCATGAAATTAAAAGATGCTTACTCCTTGGAAGAAAAGTATGACCAACCTAGATAGCATATTGAAAAGCAGAGACATTACTTTGTCAACAAAGGTCCATCTAGTCAAGGCTATAGTTTTTCCAGTGGTCGTGTATGGATGTGAGAGCTGGACTGTGAAGAAAGCTGAGCACCGAAGAATTGATGCTTTTGAACTGTGGTGTTGGAGAAGACTCTTGAGAGTCCCTTGGACTGCAAGGAGATCCAACCAGTCCACTCTGAAGGAGATCAGCCCTGGGATTTCTTTGGAAGGAATGATGTTAAAGCTGAAACTCCAGTACTTTGGCCACCTCATGCGAAGAGTTGACTCATTGGAAAAGACTCTGATGCTGGGAGGGAGTGGGGGCAGAAGAAGGGGATGACCGAGGATGAGATGGCTGGATGGCATCACTGACTCGACGGACATGAGTTTGAGTGAACTCTGGGAGATGGTGATGGACAGGGAGGCCTGGCGTGCTGTGATTCATGGGGTCGCAGAGAGTCAGACAGGACTGAGCGGTTGAACTGAACTGAACTGAATGTAAGTTTCCACATTACTCTTTCCATACATCTTACCCTCTCCTCCCCTCTCCCCATGTTCATAAGTCTATTCTCCATTGCTGCCCTGTAAATAAATTCTTCAGTACCATTTTTTTAGATTCCGTATATGCATGTTAGAATGCAACATTTAAGTTTCTCTTTCTGACTCACTTCACTTTGTATAATTGGTTCTAGATCCATCTACCTCATCAGAACTGACTCAGATGTGTTCCTTTTTATGGCTAATATTCCATTGTGGATATGTACCACAACTTCTTTATCCATTCATCTATTGATGGACATCTAGGTTTTTCCCAAGGTCTAGCTATTGTAAATAGTGCTACAGTGAACAGTGGGCTACACTGTCTTTTCAATTTTGGTTTCCTCAGGGTATACACATAGGTGTGGGATTGCTGGGTCATATGGTGGTTTTATTCCTAGTTTTTTAAGGAATCTCCATACCATCTTCTATAGTGGCTGTATCAATTTACATTCCCCCAACAGTGCAAGAGCGTTCCCTTTTCTCCACACTCTTTCCAGCATTTACTGTTTGTAAACATTTTGATGATGGCCATTCTGACATGTGTGAGGTGATATCTCATTGTGGTTTTGATTTGAATTTCTCTAATAATGAGTGATGTTGAGCATCTTTTCATGTGTTTGTTAGTCATCTGTATGTCTTCTTTGGAGAAATGTCTCTTTAGGTCTTTTTCCCACTTTTTGATTGGGTTGTTTGTTTTTCTGGCATTGAGTTGCATGAGCTGCTTGTATATTTTGGAAATTAATCCTTTGTCAGTTGTTTCATTTGCTATTATTTTCTCTCATTCTGAGGGTTGTCTTTTCACCTTGCTTATTTCCTTTGCTGTGCAAAAGCTTTTAAGTTTAATCAGGTCCCACTTGTTTACTTTTGTTTTTATTTCCATTACTCTAGGAGGTGGGTCATAGAGGATCTTGCTTTGATTTATGTCATTGAGTGTTGTGCCTATGTTATCCTCTAAGAGTTTTATAGTTTCTGGTCTTACATTTAGGTCTTAAATCCATTTTGAGTTTATCTTTGTGGATGGTGTTAGGAAGTGTTCTAATTTCACTCTTTTACACATAGCTGTCCAGTTTTCCCAGCACTATTTAATGAAAAGGCTGTCTTTGCCCCATTGTATATTCTTGCCTCCTTTGTCAAAAATATGGTACCCATAGGTGTAGGGGTTTATTTCTGGGTTTTCTATCTTGTTCCATTGGTCTATATTTCTGTTTTTGTGCCTGTACCATACTGTCTTGATGACTGTAGCTTTGTAGCATAATCTGAAGTCAGGAAGGCTGATTCCTCCAGCTCCATTCTTCTTTCTCAAGACTGCTTTGGCTATTTGGGGTCTTTTGTGTTTCCATATGAATCACGAAATTTTTTGTTCTAGTTTTGTGAAAAATGTCATTGGTAATTTGATAAGGATAGCACTGAATCTGTAGATTCCATTTGGTAGTATAGTCACTTTCATAATATTGATTCTTCCTACCTAGGAACATGGAATATCTCTCCACCTGTTTATATCATTTTTTATTTCTTTCATTAGTGTCATAATTTTCTGTGTACAGTTCTTTCGTCACCTTGGGTAAATTTATTTCTAGATATTTAATTGTTTTTGTTGCAATGGTGAATGGGATTGATTCCTTAATTTCTCTTTCTGATTTTTCATTGTTAGTATATAGAAATGCAAGTGATTTCTGTGCATTGATTTTTGTATCCTGCAACTTTGCTATTCACTGATTAGCCCTGGTAATTTTCTGATACTATCTTTAGAGTTTTCTATATACAATATCATGTCATCTGCAAACAGTGAGAGCTTTATTTCTTCTTTTCCAGTCGGGATTCCTTTTATGTCTTTGTCTTCTCTGATTGCTGTAACTGGGACTTCCTGAACTATTTTGAATAATAGTGGTGATAATGGACACCCTTGTCTTGTTCCTGATCTCAGGGGGAATGCTTTCAGTTTTTCACCATTCAGAATAATGTTTGCTGTAGGCTTATCGTATATGATCTTTACTATGTTGAGGTAGGTTCCTTCTATACCCATTATTTGAAGAGTTTTAATCATAAACTCGTGCTGAATTTTGTCAAAGATTTTTTTCTGCATCTACTGAAATTATCATATAGCTTTTCAGTTTGTTAATATGATGTATTGCATTGTTTTATTTGCATATATTGAAGAATCCTTGCATTCCTGGAACAAACCCAACTTGATCATGGTGTATGAGGTTTTTGACGTGCTGTTGAATTCTGTTTGCTAAAATTTTGTTGAGAATTTTTGCACCTATGTTCATCAGTGATATTTGTCTGTAGTTTTCTTTTTCGTGTTGTCTTTGACTGGTTTTGGTATCAGGGTGATGGTGGCCTCATAGAATGAATTTGGAAGTGTTCCTTTCTCCACAATTTTTTTGAGAGTTTTAGGAGGATAGCCATTAGCTCTTCTCTAAATGTTTGATAGAATTCTCCTGTGAAGCCATCTGTTCCTGGGCTTTTGTTTTTTGGGAGGTTTTTGATCACAGCTTCAGTTTCAGTGCTTGTAATTAGGTTGTTCATAATCTCTGTTTCTTCCTAATTCAGTCTTGGAAGATTGGACTTTTCTAAGAATCTGTTCATTTCTTCCAGGTTATCCATTTTATTGTCATAGAGTTGTTCATAATAGTCTCTTATAACCCTTTCTATTTCTGCATTGTCTGTTGTAACCTCTCCTTTTTCATTTCTAATTTTGTTGATTTGATTCTTCTCTTTTTTTCTTGATGAGTCTGGCTAAAGGTTTGTCAATTTTGTTTACCTTCTCAAAGAACCAGCTTTTAGTTTTATTAATCTTTACTATTGTTTCTTTCATTTATTTTTCATTTATTTCTGCTCAGATCTTTATGATTGCTTTCCTTCTACTAATTTTGGGGTTTTTTTCATCTTCTTTTTCCACTTGTTTTAGGTATAAATTTAGGTTGTCTATTTAATGATTTTCTTGTTTCTTGAGGTAGGATTGTATTGCTATAAACTCTCCTCTTAGAACTGCTTTTGCTGCATCCCATAGGTTTTGACTTGTCATGTTTTCATTGTCATTTGTTTCTAGAAAAATTTTTTTATTTCCTTTTGATTTCTTCAGTAACCTGTTGGTTATTTAGAAACGTGTTGTTTAATCTCCACGTTTGTGTTTCCTACAGCTTTTTTCTTGTAATTGATATCTAGCCTCATAGTGTTGTAGTCAGAGAAGATGCTTGATACAATTTCAATTTTCTTAAATTTAATGAGTTTGATTTGTGACACAAGATGTGGTCTGTTGTGGAGAATGTTTCATGTGCACTTGAGAAGGTGTATTCTTCTGCATTTGGATGGAATGTCTTGAAAATATCAATGAGATCCATCTCATCTAATGTATCATTTATTTTTTTATTAAATTTATTTATTTTTTTAATTACAATACTGTATTTGTTTTGCCATACATTGACATGAATCAGCCAATGTATCATTTAAAACTGTTCTTCCTTATGAATTTTCTGTTTTGATGATCTGTCCATTGGTGTGAGTGGCGTGTTAGTCTTCTACTATTATTGTGTTACTGTCAATTTCTCCTTTTATGTCTATTAGTGTTTGTCTTATGCATTGAGGTGCTCCTATGTTGGGCTCATAGATATTTATAATTCTTATGTCTTTCTCTTGGATTGATTCCTTGATCGTTACATAGTGTTGTTCCTTATCTCTTATAATCTTCTTTATTTTAAGGTCTACATTGTCTGATATGAGGATTGCTACTCCAGCTTTCTTTTGCTTCCCATTTGCATGGAATGTATTTTTCCATCTTCTCACTTTCAGACTATATGTGTCTTTAGGTCTGAAGTGGGTTTCTTGTAGACAGCATATATAGGTATCTTGTTTTTGTATCCCTTCAGCCAGTCTGTGTCTTTTGATTGCAGCATTTAATCCATTTACCTTTTAAGTAATCATTGATGTTCCTGTTGCCAAAAATGGCAAAAATTGAGAAAACTTAATTGTTTGGGGTTGATTTTGTAGATCTTTTTTCTTCTCTTGTATTTCTTGACTATTTATAAGTCCCTTTAACATTTGTTTTAAGGCTGGTTTGGTGGTACTGAATTCTCTAGACTTCTGCTGGTCTGAAAAGCTTTTTATTTCTCCATCAATTTTGAATGAAATCCCTGCCAGGTACAGTAATCTTGGTTGTAGGTTTTTCCATTTCAGTACTTTAAATATGTCCTGCCATTCCCTTCTGGCCTGCAGAGTTTCTGCTGAAAGATCAGCTGTTAAGTATATGGACTTTCCCTTGTATGTTACTTGTTGCTTCTCCCTTCCTGCTTTTAATATCCTTTCTTTGTGTTTAGTCTTCGTTAGAAGGGACAAGGGAGCCTGGTGGGCTGCCATCCATGGGGTCTCACAGAGTTGGACGTGACTGAAGCGACTTAACAGCAGCAGCAGTTTGATTAATATGTGTCTTAGCGTGTTTCTCCTTGGGTTTATCCTGTATGGGACTCTTTGTGCCTCTTGGACTTGATTGACTATTTCCTCTTCCATATTGGGGAAATTTTCAACTATAATCTCTTCAAAAATTTTCTCATACCCTTTCTTTTTCTCTTCTTCTTCTGGGACCCCTGTAATTTGAATGTTGATGTGTTTGATATTGTTCCAGAGGTCTCTTGAGACTATCCTCAGTTCTTTTCATTCTTTTTAATGTATTTTGCTCTTCAGAAGTTATTTCCACCATTTTATCTTCCAGTTCACTAATTCAGTCTTCTGCCTTAGATATTCTGCTGTTGATTCCTTCTAGAGTAATTTTAATTTCAATAATTGTGTTGTTTGTCTTTGCATGTTTATTCTTTAATTCTTCTAGGTTTTTGTTAATTCTTGCATTTTCTCCATTTTGTTTTCAAGGTTTTTGATCAACTTTACTATCATTATTCTGAATTCTTTTTCACTTAGTTTGCCTATTTTCTCTTCATTTATTTGGACTTCCGTGTTTCTGTTTGTTCCTTCATTTCTGTAGTATTTCTCTGCCTTTTCATTATTTTTGTAAACTTATTGTGTTTGAGGTCTCCTTTTCCCAGGCTTCAAGTCTGAATTCTGTCTTCCTTTGGTTTCTGCCCTCCTAAAGTTGGTCTAGTGGTTTGTGTAAGCTTCCTGTAGGGTGAGATTTATGGTGAGTTTTTGTTTTTTTTTGTTTTTCCTCTGATGGGCAAGTCTGAGTGAAGTGGTAATCCTGTCTGCTGATGATTGGGTTTGTATTTTTGTTTTGTTATTTAGCACCCTGTTCTTCACAGGGTGCTACTGGTGGTTGGGTGATGCTGGGTCTTATATTCAAGTGGCTCCTTTGTGTGATACTCCCTATGGTTAGTTCTCTGGTAGTCTAGGGTCTTGGAATCAGTGCTCTCATTCCAAAGGCTCAGGGCTTGATCTCCAGTTAGTAAAGAAGACTACACAAGTGGTTTGTTATGGCATTAAGTGAGATTAAAACAAATATCCAAAAATGAGAAACCAAAGATGAACCCCAGACAAATGGAAGTCACACAATCAGGCAAATGATAATTAAAATAATGGGATATACACGTACACATATATACCCATGAGCAAAGTCAAAACAGTGCAACAAAAATAAAGTACAGGAGATTGATCCAGCAAACAAAGGTAATAAAAAATTATATTTACCAGTTACAAACAAAAGTAACTAAAGCACAAACTGGAAAACAAAACTAAAGCAAGGTGCCAAGTGGGGAATAAAGCAATGAAAACAAAATTAACAAATATGTTGAGAGGACAGGAAAGAAAAAAAGAAATAATAGATATGTAAAGTTAAATAGAGATAGATGAAGATTTATATACATTAAAGATTAACCTCAAGTGGAAAAGAACAGTGGGAAAGGCAAATAAAAGAATAAATGTAGAGAAAATATACTAGGTTTAAAAAAATTAAAATTACAAAAAGAGAGAAAAAAAAAAAAAGAAGAAAGAAAAACAGGGGCAAAAAGGAAAACTCCCCAGAACTGCAAAAGTCCAATGTAGAGAGGTAGAGGTTTATAACAACAGTAAAAAATGTGACAGAAATAAAAAGAAAAAAAAAAGTCCAAAAGCTTAATTAGATTTCATAGTTCCAATAAAATCGACAACTCCAACAATAGCAGGGTGGGTGTGGGGGATGGTTTGAGGGAAAAAAAAGAAAATAAAAATCCAAAAGAATCTATGGAACAAGTCAAAACATAAGAATAATAAATGTTTTTCTTGAGTCACTGCTGTCAGAGTCCTTTCCCTTTCTGGGAGTCACAGTCCACCTCACCTCCCTAGGATGCCCTCCAACACTGTGCTGATCTCTGGACCTGCTGTGGGGGCAGCTTAGATTCTAATCTGGTCCTACTCTTGTGTGTTCTTGCCTCCATTGTCCACAGCTATCAGAACTAGTGCATCTTTTGTAGGAGCTCTCAATGACCTTTTATATATTCCACAGACACAGTATGCCTAGTTGATCATGTGAATTTAACCAGTTTGTACAGCTGGTGGAAAGGTTTGGGGCCTTCTTCCTTACTCACACTGCCCCTGGGTTTCAATTGTGGTTTTATTTCCACCTCTGCATGTGGGTTGTCCTCTGGGGTTTGCTCCTGAGGCTTCCCTGGAGGACTTGGGTTTGCCCCTCTGAGGGTCAGGTGTGGAGGTGGTGCAGCTGCTTGGGTTCCAGGGGTTCTGGCAGCATCAGGTACTCTGGGGAGTTGTTGGCTAGGGCAGCAGGAAATAAAGTGCTCTAGAAGGATTCCCTTCTAGTAACCAGTATTGGCCAATGCACTCCAGTATTCTTGCCTGGAGAAACACCCTCCCTGACAAAGAAGCCTGGCAGGCCATAGTCTACAGTGTCACAGAGTCGCCCACAACTGAAGCGACCCTGCACACAGATGTAAGACTCTTTTTGCCTGTGGCAGCACTGTCTCAGAGAGAGCTGAGTGTGAAGGTGATGCAGCTGCTTGGATTGTGGGGACCCTGGTGGCGCCAAGTGTATGGGGACAGGGACTGCCTCCACCACAGGAGTTATGGCCCTATCAGTCTTTTTTTGAGCCTCTTGTAGCTGGAGATCAGAAGGCCCTTTTGGCCAGTGTTTCTCCTTAGCTCTGCCCATGCAGGCACTTAGAGGGCTTCCTTGCCTGGGATCCTTCTCTATTGTTTGGCACATCAGGCACATAGAGGGGCCCCTCTGGCTGGGGTCCTATTCTGTAGATCGGCACATCAGGCACTTATAAAGGCACCCTGGGTGGGATCCTACTCTGCAGTTCAGTGCTCAGGTGTTTGATGGGCCAGCCTCTCTATTATTCATCTACCAATGCTGGCTTGTTGGGGGAGAGAGTCTATGGTGATGGCTCCATCCCCTATGTGTGACTCAGCTGTATCCCCTTGCTTCCATGGCAGCCCTACTTTTCTCCACTGGGAGTTCCCACCACAGTCTCCTCCCTCACATTCCCTGGATCCATCTCTTCACAGTAAACAGCAGTCCTCACCCTGGGACTTCTCCACAATCCCCAAACTCCAACTCCGAGCCACTGCACCTTCCAGGGGATCTGCGTCCCTGTCCAGGGTATGTATGGCTGTGGCAAGGACTGTCTGATTCTCATTCCATTTAGGCTGCCACAGATCAGCTGTTTCATTATCAGTCTGACTCAGACAACTGCCCCGATGTGGGGATTGGAACCTTGCTTCAGTACCCCCACCCACCAAGGGCAGGTCCATTCTTGCTAACACTCCTGTTTTTCCCCCCAGTTCCTTTGTCCTACCGAGTTTTGCAGGGGTCTATACACACTTTTCCACTGGTCAGGTGCTCCTGTCTGCTCTCAGCTGGTGTTCTGCATGCACCTCTGTGTCAGAAGGTGTACTCTTGATGCTTCAGTGGAGAGAGATGTACTCCCCTTCCACCTACTCCCCTGCCACCTTGTTCTCAAGTCAATACATTTTTAATATAGTACCCCAAATTTAACACAATTCTGCTGAAATATACTGACCATTAAAAAATGTTTTACCCTGTATACTTCTATCAGTATAGTCTAAGTCAACATAATAAAAGATGAAATAACAATATATTTATAATTTGGTATATTGCACACAGGCTTTCATATAAAGCATAATTATGATAGTGATGGGCTTCTCTGGTAGCTCAGCTACCTACTCTACTATTCTTGGGCTTCCTTGGTGGCTCGGACAGTTAAGAATCTGTTTGCAATGCAGGAGACATGGGTTTGATCCCTGGGTTGGGAAAATCCTCTGGAGGAGGGCGTGGCAACCCATTCCAATATTCTTGCCTGGAGAATCCCCATGAACCGAGGAGCTTGGCAGGCTACAGTCCCTGGGGTTGCAAAGAGCTGGACAAGACTGAGCAACTATGCACACATGATAATGATAGTCAGAGTAATAACAATAAAACATCATAGGAAAATAAATCTAATGAAATTACAGGCAACCAGAAGCGATGCTGCCAACAACACTTCTCCAGGGAGAAGTGTTTCTCATGTCTCACCTCCTTTTCCTCCCATAATGACAGAAATGGCTTAAAGATGTGGGAAAAAAAAACCCTCTAACTTTAAAATATGGGGGTACAGAGGTTCTGCCTCAAAATAGTAGTTTGATAATGTGAGCGTTTTCATCTACTCTCTAAATACAGAGATTATTTACCTTATGGGAAAATCATGTACAGAAAGAGGAGTAACAAGGCATGGAACAACAGAGTGTAATACAAATAGCTCCTTTATCATTCCAGAGCACAACGAAAGTCAGGGACTTTTAATTTATTTATAGGACTAACACAACCAAGATAAAAATTAGCAGGAAGGAAAGGATACACACATCTCACTTACAAATATACTTGCAAAATTGACTGCAGCAGTATATTATAAATAATGCACTATCACAAAGAGCAATAACTCTAGTGGTGTAAAGATGGGTCAAAGTAAGAAATCTGTTTTCATGGTTTACTACATTAACAGAGCAATGCAGGAGACATAAAAGGCCTGGGTTCGATCCCTGGATTGGGAAGATCCCCTGGAGGAGAGCATGGGAACCCACTCTAGCATTCTTGCCTGGAGAATCCCATGGACAGAGGAGTCTGGCAGGTGACAGTCCATGGGTCACAAAGAGTCAGACATGACTGAAGCAATTTAGCACACACACACACACACAAATTCCTGATTAAAAACTTAGCAAATGCTTTTCTTAATATGTTAGACACCAACAGAAGAAACCAAACAATAATCAAACAAATCTGTAAGAAAAAAAAAAAAACAACTAGAATCTTAGTAATGAAAAGTATCAGCTCATGTGCTTGATGTTCATAAAACAATTTTAGTATCAATCAAATATCTAGCAGAAGGAAATAAACTCAATCTAACTAACAATTTAAAAAACTAAAACACAATAAGGTATTTCTGACCTATGGACTAGCAAAAAGATTTAAAAGAGCAATAATATCCCATATTAGCAAAGATTGGAAAAAGATGTTAGTTTTCTAGCACTACTTATTAAAAAACTACTACAAACTTCATGGCTTAAAACAATACAAATTTATTACCTTATAGTTCTGGAAGTCAAAAGTTCAAAACAGTTTCTCATGGAACTAAAATGAAGGTGTTGGCAGGCCTGTCTTTGTTCTGGAGGCTCCAGGAAAAAATCCACTTCCTTGTTTTCTGATCCTACAATCTGCCTGCATTCCTTAGCTTTTGGCTCCCTTCCTTTATGTGCAAAGCCAGCAATAATGGGCCAACTCTTTTTCAAGCTGCTATCCTTCTGGTTCTGCCTCCCTCTTCCTCTTTTAAAGACCTTTGTAATGACATTGGGCCCTTCTGGGTATTATAGGAAAATCTCCCTATTTTAAGGTCAGCTAATTAGAAACCTTAATTCCAGTGCAAACTTAATTTCTCTTTGCAGTATACCTTAACATATTTGGAGGTTCCAGGGATTAAGATGTGGATATCTTTGTGTGTGTGTGTGTGTGTGTGTGTGTGTGTGTGTGTGCACGCGCGTGCCTGCTGGGGTGCATTATTCTGCCTACCATACCAGGTATCTTTAGTCACTGCTGGGGGTGTATAAATGATCATAATTTTTCTGGTAGACTGACTTTAAAATGTCCCTGTAGGTTACTGTGCATCATAGGACTACAGTTGTATATTAATTAGATTTGCAAGTTCCCTTTAAAGCACAGATTTAAAACAGATCTCAATAGAACTGTCGAAAATATTTACACTGGCCCTCCTCCACCTTAGTTTGGGGGCTGATGATCTACTCTTTCTGACTCACAAGCAAGTTACAATCATTCAGATAAGGGAATAATTTTATAAAACATTCAAAAACACATCAGACTTATTCTTACAGAGGGATGAGGGCACCAGAAAGCCATTTTAGTGACGAGGTAAAGTGTCCAAATGAATTTGAACAGAAAAGGTAAGAGTGCTTCAACATTCTAGATCTCTGGGAGTCAATAATTTTAGAGAAGTTTCATTATTCATTTAGGTATTTATCTTTTGGGGGACCATCTCAGAAACTACATATTGTATTAACAAGAGAACTCTAGCAGTCAAACAGAAAATGTTTCTGAGCTGCTAATCATACAAATGCCAACAGAATTAACACCTGGACCATGCTGAAGATGATAAGTTTAGTGTCTTCTCCATGACAAGGTTTGTCTCATAAAATTCAAGTAATTTTATTCTAATGAAAGTATCTTTTATATTTCATTATACTCTATCTCACACAGCTATATATAATTCCAGTTAGAACATCTCATTTTATCAGAATTCCTTTTTCAAATTCTCCCACTTTACATTGTTAAAATCTACAATTTTTCCCTCTCTTCATTAAAATAAACCATAACTTTTCAATTATAATTTTATTATAAATAAATATAGCATAAATTTATTATAAAATATAATAAACATGTTTTTAAAGGTATGTTTGTTATAAAGTTTGAACCTTTGAGTGATTCTATATTAAATACCAAGCAGACTTATATCATTATTAACAGTATGTAGTAAGGACTTGAAAATAGATGATTGTTATTTTTATAAGTTAATAAATTATCATGGATTCTCTATGACTATATTTAGGATTATGAGCTTTTAAAGTTTTAAGTATTAATTCATTTTGTATAGTCTTCCCACCCACAATAACAGACATTTTTACCTAATGTTAAAGCAAGTTGTTGTTTATCTATCACTCCATTCTCAAGGAAGCCTCTCTGCTAAGTCAAGGCTCAGTCATAATATTCTTACCTCTTTTCCTCTTCCAGGAATTATAAAAATCAAAAAGGTTTGTCATGTTCAAAATATCTCTCTGATGACTTTTAAATCAGAATTTTTTAACCTGTTTCATAATACAGGGAGGAATAATCACAGCAACACATTTCCCACTCTTTCAGCCTCTTTTCCAGCTGTCTATAAGGGGTATATTAATGGTGGTCATGGAGGACACCAGTTTCAGCTAGAAGAGTTTACCTGAGCAAAAAATGGGCTCAGGAAAAACAGTAAAGTCAGAACAAAGACTCTACTCTGGATTTGGATTGTGCCCTGCAAAATATCAGATGATAAATATTTCTAGAACCCACACCATATTTAATGTGTAAGTTGTCTAATATCAACAGGACCTTAAAGAAACCCTGTGAAAACAAACATTTTGATTTTTGCTCAATAGAAATACAATTCTCATGTAGAAAACTTATAAGAAGCTCATAAAAGTACACTGGCCCCAAAGCCTAAAAAGATAATAAAATCACTTCCATTTGTAAATACTGTAAAACTTTTCACTTAAAACATGAGTCCCAGTGACTTGTCAGGTACTAATCTAGGTGCTGGTCTGAGTTTAACCAACACCTCTTGAATATTCCCTATATTTGACTTACCTATGGCATGTAATTCTCACAACTTTTGAAATAGTGAGATAGTTATATACACACATAAATGAATAAACATAATGCAATAGGGGAGTACCTTTAATTGAAATTTATAAAAATTGCCTTGGACATATAAGAAAAGAAGCACTTAGGTTTATCTGAGAGCAGCAGATGAGGCTTCAAAGAGAAGACTGCATTTAAGCTGAGGACTGAAAGATGGCTAAGGGCAACCAAACATGCACACTGACGAGAGGCCTTTCCATTGCATGTGCAAAGGCCTGCACCATGAACAAAGACATCATGGTTTTGGTAACCAATAGGTATTTAAGAATTAAAGGAATATAAGCTGTAAAAGTACTCTTGCCTGGAAAATCCCATGGATGGAGGAGCCTGGAAGGCTATGTCCATGGGGTTGCTAAGAATTGGACACAACTGAGCGACTTCATTTTCACTTTTCACTTTCATGCATTGGAGAAGGAAATGGCAACCCACTCCAGTGTTCTTGCCTGGAGAATCCCAGGGACAGTGGGCTGCTGTCTATGGGGTCACACAGAGTCGGACATGACGGAAGTGACTTATCAGCAGAAGCAGCAAGCTGTAAAAGGTGGGGGATGGGAGGGAAGGGAAGATGAAGGCCAGGAAGAAGCCAGCAGCAAGGCATGGATTAGATGATAAAAAGCCCAGTATAGTGTGCAAATGAATTTTTATTTGAAGAATTTTGAGGATCAAATTTTTATGTGAAAAAGATTATTTTGGAGACATGGGATAAGCCTAGAAAAAGAGAAACGGTATTATACTCATACAAGTGAAACCTGATGGTAACCCAAACTGAAGCAGGAGCTTCCCAGGTGGCACTAGTGTAAAGAACCTGCCTACCAGCACAGAAGACACAGGCATGTGGGTTTGATCCCTGGGTTGGGAAGATCCCCTGGAGGAGGGCATGGCAACCCACTCTAGTATTCTTGCCTGGAGAGTCTCTGTGGACTGAGGAGCCTGGCAGGGTACAGTCCATAGGGTCGCAGAGTTGGACACGACTGAAGTGACTGAGCATACACACTGAAGCAGAGGTTTGTATAAACGTGTACAGGAGAAACAAATTCAAGAGATGTTTAGCAAAAAGAAGGCCTAAGCTTGACTGTTGGCTGGAAGGTAGGTGAGAAAGAAACATCTTTTATGTTTCCCAGTTGTTGTTGTTTTTTCACTTGGGTGACTAAGTTGATAGTAGTCTGAGGGATTCATGATTGGTTCATTTTAAAATTGATAACCCAGAGAAATTCATGGAGCATCTAGGAGTATATAGGTAGTGGGCAGTTAGATATCCAAGCCTGACATTCAGCAGAGGCATCTGGATATGAGAAAGATTAGAGAAAGACCAGCTTAAATGGAGGACTTGATGCCATGATGCAGAGGAAACTGTCTTGGAAAAATAGCTGGGAAAAAGAGATTAAAAGGCTAGGGAAGAACCTCAGGGTATACTGATATATCAAGGCCGTGAGAGGAAACAAACATATAATTTGCCTTTGCATTAACAGGTAGTCCCATGGAAATCAAACAGGAAAGAATTTCAAATATTCAATAATTAAGAGGCAGTCATAAGACAGAGGGAGAAGGCAATGGCACCCCACTCCAGTCCTCTTGCCTGGAAAATCCCATGGGCAGAGGAGCCTGGTAGGCTGCAGTCCATGGGGTCGTGAAGAATCGAGCACGACTGAGCGACTTCACTTTCACTTTTCATTTTCATGCATTGGAGAAGGAAATGGCAACCCACTCCAGTGTTCTTGTCTGGAGAATCCCACGGATGTGGGAGCCTGGTGGGCTGCTGTCTATGGGGCTGCACAAAGTCAGACACGACTGAAGTGACATAGCAGCAGCAGCATAAGACAAAGTGAATGTCCCCATCAGATCTTACTTCTGCACTTATTCATTACATGTAAGGGCCCATTTATTTTCATATATGTATAATCAGAATATACCTTGGTCTACATGACCTTGTCCTCCCCCTGAATCTTGCGCAGAAGCCCATCTTGACCTGAAAATAGGAGGATGAGACTGAGGGAAAATAATGCCAAAAGGATTAGAGAATATTATAAATATTTTGAAATTTCATTGAGAAGCTGGATATAGCACTGCATATGATAGAACCAAACTTTCCAGAAAATCCTCTCCCTCTCCTAAGTTCTGTTAGCTGTAGCAGCTGCCTTCTCTATGTCTTCTCTTTTTCTTTTCCCACAACAACTCCTTCTAACCCTCTGGCTCCTACCATCCTACGGCATATGCAGGAAGCCACTCTGTGTCCCTGAGTTTCCTGATTGTGCATCCATACTATCATCCTATTCATTAAAACAAAAGATATCTTGGCACCTAATCACTTAAGAAGGAATGAAAATAATTATAAACAACCAATTTTCATTGCTTTCCCCAGGCATACTTTTATGTAGAAATTTGTTATAAAACAGAAATTGATACTTCTTTGGTTTCATGCTATTCTATTCTTCTCAACTTGCCAATTAAATGTACTCAGCTATCAAACAAATATTAAATAAATAAATGGTAAGCACCTCAGAAATACATTTTTTAGCAAAGGGATATTTAAAAAGTATACTTTCATCAAAAATTAGAGAAAAATGCAACACATACATATTTGATGTTAACTGTTCAACTTTTCACAATATGCACCACAAGAATGATGTATTTTTTAGGGGAAATGCAAAATTCAGAATAATTCCCCAAACTTCATCAAATGTGACAAATTCTGAGTACCATCTGGCAATGTGAATTTTCTTAGGGTTCTTTGTGTAATTTTATGTATAGCCATCTGAATTGTAGTAACTACAGACATTCACTTATAACTAGGACATTACCTTAGAGTAATCAGTTTCAGAGAAATGCATTTGAGCAAATAAAAACTCATATCCACAGGCCAAATCCTCTAGCTATAAGAAAATCAGAAAATCTGCATTTTTAAGTGGCTCCCAGGTGACTGGAATCATAAGAATCATCTGTAATGTCTAGTAATCCCTCAGCCCCACTGTATATTTCTAAATGAGAAACTTCTGGCAATCTCCTTATAGTCAGAGAATTCACACTTTTGTAAGTTTTGGTGATTCTTCCAAATAGGTAAGGGTTTAAAGCATCCCCTTAGTGTACATCTCTATTAGCAGATTATGGATGCAATGCACTGAGACTCCAGCCTCTTTATATATCATCACATTACTACAGTTATCTATGTATGTGTGCTCAGTAGTTCAGTCGTGTCCAGCTCTTGGCAACGCTATGGACTATAGCTTGTCAGGCTCTTCTGTCCATGGGACTTTCCTGGAAAGAATACTAGTGTGGCAAAGATAAATTCAAAATGGATTAAAGACCTAAATGTAAGACTGCTGCTGCTAAGTTGGTTCAGTCATGTCCGACTCTGTGCGACCCCACAGACGGCAGCCCACCAGGCTCCCCCGTCCCTGGGATTCTCCAGGCAAGAACACTGGAGTGGGTTGCCATTTTCTTCTCCAATGCATGAAAGTGAAAAGTGAAAGTGAAGTTGCTCAGTCATATCCAACTCTGAGCGACCCCACGAACTGCAGCCTACCAGGCTCCTCTGCCCATGGATATTCCAGGCAAGAGTACTGGAATGGGGTGCCATTGCCTTCTCCAATGTAAGACTAGAAACTATAAAACTCTTAGAGGAAAACACAGGCAGAACACTCTTATGATATAAATCCCAGCAAGATCCTCTATGATCCACCTCCTAGATTAATGGAAACAGAAACAAAAATAAGCAAGTGGGACCTAATTAAACTTAAAAGCTTTTGCACTGCAAAGGAAACTATAAATGAGGTGAAAAGACAGTCCTCAAATTGGGAGAAAATAATAGCAAATGAAACAACCAACAACAAATTAATTTCTAAAACATACAAGCAGCTCATACAAGTCAATACCAGACAAACAAACAAACCAATAAAAATGTGGGAAAAAGATCTAAAGAGACATTTCTCCAAAGAAGACATACAGATGACTAACAAACACATGAAAAGATGCTCAATATTGCTGATTATTAGAGAAATGCAAATCAAAACTACACTGAGATATCACCTGACACCGGTCAGGATGGCCATTATCAAAAAGTCTACAAACAATAAATGCTGGAGAGACTGTGGAGAAAAGGGAACGCTCTTGCACTGTTGGTGGGAATGTAAATTGATACAGCCACTATGGAAGACAGTATGGAGATTCCTTAAAAAACTAAAAGTAAAACCAACATATGACCCTGCAATCCTACTACTAGGCATATACCCTGAGGAAACCAAAATTGAAAAAGACACATGTGCCTCGATGTTCATTACAGCACTATTTACAATAGCTGGACCATGGAAACAACCTAGATGTCCATCGACAGATGAATCTTAAAAAAGCTGTGGTACATATATACGATGAAATATTACTCAGTATAAAAAGGAACATATTTGAGTCAGTTCTAATGCTCTGGATTAACCTAGAGCCTATTATACAGAGTGGAATAAATCAGAAAAAGAAAAAATATTATATACGAACACATATATTTGGACTCTAGATGACACTGATGAAATTATTTGCAGGGCAGTCATGGAGACACCAGGAGCATAATGAGCAGCTACCGACCTGGGCAGTTCCTCTTTCAGTATCCTATCTTTTTGCCTTTTCATACTGTTCATGGGGTTCTCAAGGCAAGAATACTGAAGTGGTCTGACATTCCCTTCTCCAGTGCACCACATTCTGTCAGACCTCTCCACCATGACCCGTCCGTCTTGGGTGGCCCCACACGGCATGGCTTAGTTTCATTGAGTTAGACAAAGCTGTGGTCCATGTGATTAGATTGGCTAGTTTTTTGTGATTATGGTTTCAGTGTGTCTGCCCTCTGATGCCCTCTCTCAGTGCCTATGGTCTTACTTGGGTTTCTCTTACCTTGGACTTGGGGCATCTCTTCACAGCTGCTCCAGCAAAGTACAGCTGAAGTCTTTAAGGGACTAGATCTGAGAGACAGAGTACCTGATGTACTATGGACGGAGGTTTATGACATTGTACAGGAGGTAGGAATTAAGATCATCCCCAAGAAAAAGAAATGCAAACAAGCAAAATGGCTGTCTGAGGAGGCCTTATAAATAGCTGTGAAAAGAATGGAAGTGAAAAGCAAAGGAGAAAAGGGAAGATATACCCATTTGAATGCAGAGTTCCAAAGAACAGCAAGGAGAGATAAGAAAGCCTTCCTCAGCAGTCAATGCAAAGAAATAGAGGAAGACAACAGAATGGGAAAGACTGGAGATCTCTTCAAGATAATTAGAAATACCAAGGGAACATTTCATGCAAACATGGGCTCAATAAAGGACAGAAATGGTATGAACCTAACAGAAGCAGAAGATATTAAGAAGAGGTGGCAAGAATATACAGAAGAACTGTACAAAAAGATCTTCACAACCCAGATAATCACAATGGTGTGATCACTCACCTAGAGCCAGACATCCTGGAATGTGAAGTCAGTGGGCCTTAGGAAGCATCACTACAAACAAAGCTACTGGAGGTGATGGAATTCCAGTTGAGCTATTGCAAATCCTGGAAGATGATTCTGTGAAAATGCTGCACTCAATATGCCAGCAAATTTGGAAAATTCAGCAGTGGCCACAGGACTGGAAAAGGTCAGTTTTCATTCCAATCCCAAAGAAAGGCAATGTCAAAGAATGCTTAAACTACCACACAACTGTACTGATCTCACACGCTAGTAAAGTAATTCTCACAATTCTCCAAGCCAGACAGCAATATGTGAACCATAAACTTCCAGATGTTCAAGCTGGTTTTAGAAAAGGCACAGGAAACAGAGATCAAATTGCCGACATCTACTGGATCATCAAAAAAGCAAGAAAGTTCCAGAAAAACATCTATTTCTGCTTTATTGACTATGCCCAAGCCTTTGACTGTGTGGATCACAATAAACTGTGGAAAATTCTGAAAGAGATGGGAATACCAGACCATCTGACCTGCCTCTTGAGAAACCAATATGCAGGTCAGGAAGTAACAGTTAGAACTGGATATGGAACAACAGACTGGTTCCAAATAGGAAAAGGAGTATGTCAAGGCTGTATATTGTCACCCTGCTTATTTAACTTATATGCAGAGTACATCATGAGAAACGCTGGGCTGGAAGAAGCACAGGCTGGAATCAAGATTGCCGGGAGAAATCGCAATAACCTCAGATATGCAGATGACACCACCCTTATGGCAGAAAGTGAAGAAGAACTAAAGAGCCTCTTGATGAAAGTGAAAGAGGAGATTGAAAAAGTTGGCTTAAAGCTCAACATTCAGAAAGTGAAGATCATGGTATCTGGTCCCGTCACTTCATGGCACAAGATGGGGAAACAACAGAAACAGTGACAGAGTTTATTTTCTTAGACTCCAAAATCACTGCAGATGATGACTGCAGCTATAAAATTAAAAGATGCTTACTTCTTGGAAGGAAATGTATGACCAACCTGGACAGCATATTAAAAGCAGAGACATTACTTTGTTAACAAAGATCCATCTAGTCAAGGCTATGGTTTTTCCTGTGGTCATGTATGAATGTGAGAGTTGGACTGTGAAGAAAGCTGAACACTGAAGAATTGATGCTTTTGTACTGTGGTGTTGGAGGAGACTCTTGAGAGTCCCTTGGACTGCAAAGAGATCCAACCAGTCCATCCTAAAGGAGATCAGTCCTGGTTGTTCACTGGTAGGACTGATGCTAAAGCTAAAACTCCAATACTTTGGTCACCTCATGTGAAGAGCTGACTCATTTGAAAAGACTCTGAAACTGGGAAAGATTGAGGGCAGGAGGAGAAGGGGATGACAGAGGATGAGATGGTTGGATGGCATCACTGACTCGATGAACATGGGTTTGAGTGAACTCTGGGAGCTGGTGATGGATCGGGGGGCCTTGCACGCTGTGGTTCATAGGGTCGCAAAGAGTTGGACACGACTAAGAAATGATCTGAACTGAACTGAATGGAGACACAGACATAGAGAACAGACTTATTGACATTTTCTGCTTCCCTGCTTCCTTTTCTCTCTTCATCCTTGTTTTCCTTTTTGCACAGTTCTGTTTACAGTGCAGATTCTACCCTTCTTCATAGCTTGTTTGCCATTTCCACTAAAATAGTTTCTTACTATGGGCTCCAGGTAATGGACCCAATCTCTAGGATCACTAGACTAGACTGGACTTTAAGCCACTATCTACTCAATATTCCTCAAGGTTCACCTTGCATGTTCAACTCCAAAGTGACTGGACATTTGACTCAGAAACTACAGCTGCAGCGGGAGGAAGGAGTGGCTGGGAGGGTGGGATATATGGAGAGAGTAACATGGAGACACATGTCACCATATGTGAAATAGATAGCCAACGGGAATTTGCTGTATGACTCAGCGAACTCGAACTAGGGCTCTGTAACAACTGAGACGGGTAGAATAGGGAGGGAGGTTCAAGAGGGAGAGAATACATGTATACCTATGGCTGATTCATATTAATATTTGGCAGAAACCAACATAGTGTGTGAAGCAATTTAAAAATCAATCAATCAACAAATAAATATTAAAAAAATACTAGTGTGGGCTGCCATTTCCTCCTCCAGGGGATCTTCCCAACCCAGGGATCAAACCTACGTCTTCTGACTCTCCTGCATTGCAGGCACATTCTTTACCCTTGAGCCATGTAACTAAGATGAAAAGAAGCCTAAATGACTAATTGTAATTCACAGCATGGGTTTGAAATACTTCTTAACCAAATTATTTTCCTCTAACCAGATTATACAATTTCAATATGTAAAAATATCACACTTCAAGTGCCTTTTTAAGACTATCATAAAAATAACATGGGTCAGGAAAACATTGTCACGCTGTAGATGAGAAAAAAATGAAGTGACTTAACCAAGATCACACTTTAGAGTCCTGCCTCTAGTCTGTTGCAGGAGTGTTCCCTTCATTCACAAAACTTTCTGCTATATGTCATGTGCTTTGCTTTGGACATTACTTGAGTATATTTGTGTATATTAATTCATTTGATATGCACAATACTACAAGATCTGAAAAAACTATGGGCTTTGGAATCATAACAGCTGTGTATTTTTTTTTTTAATCCCAACTCTGCTGAGGTCAGACTCTGTGTACCTTGGGCAGTTCCCACTTTGCTCATTTGTTAAATTATAGACAATAACACTATCAATCCTTTAGGAGGGGTTGAGAAGATTAAATAAAATATTGTGTGCCTAAGCATCCAGATCTTTGCCCAGGTCTTTGCTCAGTGAATGGTAGCCTTTTACATTAGTTTCTACCCAGTATTCCTCAAGGCTTATCTTGCATGTCCAACTCCAGAGTTAATGGAACTTTGACTCAGAAACTACCTATCACATGGTCTCAACTACACTTTGCTCTCTCAAGACTGCTCCTTTGAAAATGGCTTGCACTCTGGGAATGATGTGGACAGGAGATATACAAACACAGAGGAGCGGAGAGGAGCCTTTCAAGTGCTAGATCCCACTTGTGGGTCAACTGGTAGGGTCACGTCCTCTTCATGAGGACGTCTTATCGGTTTGTTATTCTACAACAAACCTATAAAACTCTGACCTGTAGTATAATACTTCCAGTTTGAAACTTGCCCCAGTGAAGCTGAGGGCCTGATGAAAAGACTGACTGTGTTAGTCTTCGACATTATACTTTGTTTTATCATGTATAATTGATGCAATGACAAATGGCAACACAATACATGAGGTCCAGGGAGAACCATGATACATACACACAAAGACAGGGTAGGGGCCAGGGCTGGAACACTCTTTAGGGGTGATGATCAAGCACTGATCATTCCACAGCACCTGGAAACAATGCATCCATTGAAAAAATACTAATTTAAGGGAGTTCTGTTTTGCTGCCTCAGTGTGGCTTTGAAAAAATTACTGCTCATGTACAATAGTGTATAATTTATATCTTCCTAGTTTTTAGAAATCATATTCTAGCTCTTTTTAAAAAAACAAAATACCTTGGGGTCTGAAGCATTTAAAGGGGGCTACCACTTGAATGTCCCTATTTTCCACTTGCTTAAACAAATCTTATAATTCCTTCAAGCTACATTCTCCCTCACATTATCCATAAAGACTTGAGTGATCTTTCCTGCTCACAATAATCCTTCATAGACCTTCCCACTTATTTTAAAACTGTGATCTATTTTATATGCTAGCCAGACTATTAGTTTCATTTTTGAGTGAGTGTGTTTGTCATATACCTGCAGTTGAATTCTAAATTTTATTTTGCCTGATAACCCCAATGCTTCCAGTTTACCTATTACCTTCTGCCAAAATCTGTTCTCTGGCACCTCCTGTCTGCTTGGTTGGCCTCCATCATGCTGCATAGACATGATTTATGGTAAGTCTGTCTGCTATTTGGAGACCAGTTTCTGGGACTACTAATTAATATATTGAGATTCCCCTCTGTGATTATCCTCTAACTTTTCTTTTTTTAAAAAAAATAACTCAGGGTCTGAAGCATTTAAATGGGGCTACAACTTGAATGTCTCTATTATCCACTTGGACCAACAATGATGTCAGAAGCACAAAATGGTGACCATAAAGCTGTAATTCGATCTCCTAGACACATATCATGAAGAGAGCCAGCATGTATGGTTAATCCAGGTATTATTTAAAGGATAAATCCTTATTTCATATCATCATGTCGACCTATAACAGAAATTACCTTTACTGAGTTTTCAAACAAGAGTGTAGAAATTGCATAAGGAAAATAAAGATATAAAACAAATGTGAAGAGGAGTTTTAAATACTTTGAAGAAAGTAATATAAAGTATTCCCAAAGCCGAAGAAGATGCTAAAACTGGAGGACAGACATTTAAACAACCCTTTCTAAGCAAGCTGTAAACAGAACAGTTGAAATAACTCCTCCTAAAAATATATGCCAACTTGTCAAAACACTACGGCTATTTAATTAAAATAGCTTCATGCTTGTTGCTCTGCCCCATGATCTAAAGGAACTGAGTCCACTCTCAAAACAAATGCCCTACTAAAGTCAGGTGAATGGAGTTTTTAAATAAAGTCTATCAAGAGATACAATGTCTATTTTTTTAAATAGTCAGTGATGCATGGAACAGAAAAGAAATACATTTAGATTTGTAAATGTAATTCAGTGAAATGATTGTTGACTGTAATCTTCATAATTATTTTTTCAGTGCATTAATAATTACTTTTCAGGAAATATTACTTCTCTTTAAGTGCTTTCCAACTAGACCAAAGAGTCCTTTTTAATATTTAATTGAGCATTTTATTTAGATTTTTATTTGGATATTTAATTACTGTAGGATCATACTTCAGTGGAAATGACCTAGTCTGGTAATATTGATGGTTCATTCTCCTGCTGTTTGTAAACATTTTACTTCTTGAAAATCTCATATTCTTTGGCTTTTCTGAAATAATGTTATGTTCATCCCTTTATTTATTCTTTCATTCAGCAAAATATTTATGGTAAAGCTGCAACATACTGAACATAAATTAGCTGTGAAAATGAAAAAATATATTTCTTCTCCTTGAGCTCACATGTTACAGGAAGAAAGTAGGTATGTAGGTATGAAAGTAATAGACAAGTGCATAGATAAATTACAAGAAAGAGAAGCATTGAAAAGATGCATCAACAGTGTTTTCACACATATTCACCAAAATATAATCCTTAAATCTATTTTTCCCTTTAAAAGTCTCTTTTTAAAAGATTTCTCCCATCACCCTGAAATACATAAAGCTATTACATATACAATGAATATTTAATCCATATTATCTATCTGTATATATATTTTATATATATATATAAGAATCACACAAGGTATTAAGAGAAGATTTCTAGAGGACAAGCTATTAAAGAGAAGAAAAGTTCAAGGAAACACATATACGTGTTCAAAGCCTCCCTATATTTACCTGTAAATTCTAGCAATTTAACTCATGACTTTCTCCACCTCCTGGGCACTTTGTTCAACAGATATTATCTTGATGCTAAGCTATACCAATCCAGGTGTGAAGCACAACAGTTTTTAACCTTCCCACACCAAACCATCAGAGTTCAGTTATGCAAAGCATTTACGATAAATGAAAAATAAATGGAAATTTAACAATAGATATATCACCTCACACACTAGCAAAGTAATGACTCAAAATTCTCCAAGCCAGGCTTCGACAATATGTGAACTATGAATTTCCAGATGTTCGAGCTGGTTTTAGAAAAGGCAGAGGAACCAGAAATCAAATAGCCAACATCTGTTGGATCATTGAAAAAGCAAGAGAGTTCCAGAAAAACATCGATTTCTGCTTTATCAACTATACCTAATATTTTTGCTGTGTAGATCACCACAAACTGTGGAAAATTCTAAAAGAGATGGGAATACCAGACCACCTGACCTGCCTCTTAAGAAACCTGTATGCAGGTCAGGAAGCAACAGTTAGAACTGGACATGAAACAACAGACTGGTTCCAAATAGGAAAAGGAGTATGTCAAGGCTGTATATTGTCACCCTGCTTATTTAACTTACATGCAGAGTACCTCATGAGAAATCCTGGGCTGGAGGAAGCACAAGCTGGAATCAAGATTGCTGGGAGAAATATCAATAACCTCAGATATGCAGATGACACCACCCTTATGGCAGAAAGTGAAGAAGAACTAAAGAGCCTCTTGATGAAAGTGAAAGAAGAGATTGAAAAAGTTGGCTTAAAGCTCAACATTCAGAAAGTGAAGATCATGGCATCTGGTCCCATTACTTCATGGCAAATAGATGGGGAAACAGTGGCAAACTTTATATTTTTGGGCTCCAAAATCACTGCAGATGGTGATTGCAGCCACAAAATTAAAGGACACTTGCTCTTTGGAAAAAAAGCTATGACCCACCAGGAGAGCATATTAAAAGCAGAGACATTACTCTGCCATCAAAGGTCCATCTAGTCAAAGCTATGGTTTATTCCAGTGGTCATGTACAGATGTGAGAGGTGGACTATAAAAAGCTGAGCGCTGAAGAACTGATGCTTTTGAACTGTGGTGTTCGAGAAGACTCTTGAGAGGCCTTTGGATTGCAAGGAGTTCCAACCAGTCAATCCTAAAGGAAATGAGTCCTGAATATTCACTGGAAGGACTGATGTTGCAGCTGAAACTCCAATACTTTGGCCACCTGATGCAAAGAACTGACTCATTTGAAAAGACCCTGATGCTGAGAAAGATTGAAGGCAGGATGAGAAAGGGTCGACAGAGGATGAGACGGTTGGATGGCATCACTGACTTGATGGACATGAGTTTGAGCAAGCTCTGGGAGTTGGTGATGGACAGGGAAGCCTTGCGTGCTGCAGCCCATGGGGTTGCCAAAAGTTGGACAGAACTGAGCAATTGAACTGAACTGAAAGCATCACTGGCCTCTGTGGTCATCACCACTGCCTAGTCCTGTCCACCCCCACCTACTCACACACACTGGAAAATTTTACTGCCTCCTCCACTCATTCCTGCCTATATCTATCTCTCTAGCCTTTCACCTCTCTTCTTCCTTCTCTTCCTTTCTCTTCCTTCTTTCACTCTGTCTCTCTTCTTGTCTAGTAAAAACCCCAGAATGTTCTCTAACTTATGAAGAGGAATTTCCTTCTCCTAAAGACTTCATATCAGCAACTAGATTTTGGGAGGGTGGGTTAGTTGAATTTAAAAGTGTCAAGGCAGGAATTTTTACTTTCAACCTGAATAATTCATCTAAATACAGTCTTTTTCAAATATCTCTATTTATCTACTCATATCTATTTCATTAAATTGTGAATTCTTCTCTGCAGCTACAATCTTCTGTGCACTGTGTTACTGATCTTTGATCTTTCCCCTATCCTCTGTCTCCAGCACCTGGTAAGATAAACACTAGAAATGAATTTTTAAATGTTTTCTTATCTTAATGGAACAAAACTGAGTTCTCACATTGATGACTATGATACTACTCCTAGTTGGAAAATTTTTTTTGTTCCTTGTTCTGCCTTCTGAAATTCAAGATGCCTGTCTTAATTTAATCTCTTTTCTGAAGCTCCTCCCTACTGTACTGTCTACACTGCTATCTCTCTTTTGTTTATTTTTCTTTTTTGGTGAGCCCCTAAGACACATTTTGTTCTTTCTTACTCTGTGTGTGTGTGCTAAGTTATTTCAGTTGTGTCTGACTCTTTGAAACCCTATGGACCATAGCCCAGCATGCTCCTCTGTCCATGGGATCTCCAGGCAAGAACACTGGAGTGGGTTGCCACGCCCTCCTCCAGGGGATCGTCTCCACACAGGGATCAAACCAACATCTCTTATGTTTCTTGCATTGGAAAATAGGTTCATTACCACCAGCACCACCTGGGAAGCCCTTGCTTACCGGACACATATATTTTTAATTCTTATATGTTTTCGGTATATCTTTTCTTCAATATAGCAGAAAAGATGAGTAGGTGGGATATATGTGCTTAGTCACTCAGTTGTGTCCAATTCTTTGTGACACCATGGACTGTAGCCTGTCAGGCTCCTTTGTCCATGGGGATTTTCCACGCAAGAATACTGGAGTGGGTTGCCATGTCCTCCTCCAGGGGATCTTCCCAGCCCAGGGATTGAACCCAGGTCTCCTGCACTGCAGGTGGATTTTTTTTTTTTTTTTTTTTTACCACCTGAGCTATCAGGGAATCCCAGGTGGAATATAACTGCAGATTAAATACTTAAGGAAGGCATTCAAGGAGTATATGAAAGTTACATGACATAAACAAATTTGAGACAAGATTTCCTCAGAGGGAATGTTCTTTACAATTTACTTCTTGTGTTCTACAGTAATGTGATTTATATGAGTCATGTTATAGTTTATTGGCATTTGTTTATGCCTTAGTTCTAGCGAATTTACTAAAACTCAGAAAAATGTGATACAACAAATAGTATTCACAAAATGTAGAAAAATTCTAGTTAAAAGTCATAAAAATAAATAATTGTACTTTCTCTGAAAATATTCAGAATGGGCCTACTAGTCCTGTTAATATAAAATCTTTATAGCCATACTATAAGATTCTAATGGGTTTTTTTTTAACCAAGCATTAAAATATCTTTCAATCGGATAAGTTGAATTTTCCTACCATTATAAAAGCCTAGAATCAATTACTTTTAAATCACTTAAATAATTCTAATGAGGCAAAACCTTTTAGTAAAACTACTTCTCCATTTCTACCAATTTCTCTACTTTTCTATTTCTCTTTTGTTAGAAATATGTGGATATGAAGTGGATTAGATCAGAGTTTAGTTGGTTATGGACTTGTTAGGACGTTTGTGTTAGATATTTTTAAAAGCTTGACTATATACGCCTTCTGAGGCTCTGATTCCTTAAATCCACTCTCTCACCACATGTACTAGTTCCTTGAACTTCAACATGATGTTTCCAGAGGGGCACCTAGTTTGCATGAAACTCGGTGCCAAAATGCCACTACTTTATCCTTATCAAGCAGTTATTACTCTGAGTCTATTGCTGCACATGTAAGGCTCTGTGCTAGAGAGGCTCCAGGGATAGATAGTTATAAGCAATGGCTTATGCTCTACCAAGCAGGAAAAGGTGAAATGCTGATTTGCAGGTTGGGTAAAATGTGCTTCAGGAGTTGCAAGGAGGAAGTCATCCCATGGCTTTAATGAAGGGGCATTGGAATGGTATTCAATGGTCAAGTCAAAACAAGCCAAACAGGACAGAGAGACGTGATCCGGGAAGGAAACAGAGGATCACAGACATTCTGGAATAAAGCTGCTGGGGTCAAGTAACAGTCCTCGGGGCTGGGGCAGAGCCAGATCATAGCAATTTTAGAGAATACATAGACAAGGTCAGACCACATAGGGCACTAACAGAGAGCTCCTGGAGTCTGGACTTCATTCTTTGACAACGGGAGTCACTGACAATATTTTTGGTTGAAAAGTGATATATACAGTATGATATTTCAGATTGGAAGCTTAGGAGGGTGAGTTGTATAGGGCATATGGGCCAAAGGGACATCTGGAGGCAGAAGGTTCAACTGGAGATGAGTTTACAATAGTACAGAGAGTCAGGACTGGAATGGTGGCAGAGGAATGAGAAGGAAAGATGAGGTTACAAGAGGCATGTGTGCTCAGCCAGTTCAGTCATGTTCAGCTCTTTGTGACCCCATGGACTCCAGCCTGCCAGGCTCCTCTGTCCATGGGGTTCTCCAGGTAAGGATACTGGAGTGGGTTGCCATGCCCTTCTCCAGGGCATCTTACTGACCCCAGGGATTGAACCCTCAGCTCCTGTGTCTCTTGCACTGCAGGCAGATTCCTTACCCACTGAGCCACCCAGGAAGCCCCACAAGACACATAGCAAGTGATGAATCAGTATGCCTGGCTGGCTTGCTAAGGGTTGAGGGAGAGAGCAAAGAAGTTAATCAGACCTCCTCTGGCCGGGGGGTGGGGGTGAGGGGGCTCATCTTCAACTCCTCCTTGTACTAGACACCTGTTAATCTGGTTTTTGAGGCCCAACTTCTCCCCCATTTATCTTTAGGACTGCTTCACTCCCAACAGGACACAGATGGATGCAGGACAATCTAGTCCCTGCTACTCCTTCCCTGGAATCCAGAGGTAGACCCAACAGCCAGAGAGCAGTCTCTCTCTCAGGTGCTGACTGTGGCCATCTTCTTCCATGTGAACCGGAAAGCTGAAAAGGCTGCTTTATAGCAAAAGAGAAGAAGAAAGTAGCAGCAAAGAAAAAAAAGATGAGAGCTGCAGAATAAGAGCTTGGTCTGGGCTTCCTGTTACAGTTTAGTCTCTGTTTTCATGTGCCACTAAAACGCTTCTGCATACCTCCTCTTTAATTGCAGGACAGCCTCATCATGCAGCCGCACATTTCCCCTTTCCCCTTTGACTATGTTGGCTTGGCAGGGTTCCTGTTACTTGTAGCCAAAACAGTCCAAACTGATATATTCCTCAGCAGAAACTCCCTGTCTTCAGTCAAGGTGCTCTGGGCACTCTCTGGACACTTCAGTATTTACTGACTCCACACTTTCATGCCATTTCCTGCATCTAGAATGCCTTTCCCTTCCAAATCCTGCTGACTCGGCATGCATAAATCCTGATTATCCTTCCTTCCATCTCTCTTTTATTAAATACTCTTTGAGTGACCCATAACATCGGCAAATTGTAACATTACATTTTCCCACTTCAATCCTTGATTTTAGTGAACCTATTGGAAGAATAATTAAAACTATATAAAGAGGGTAAAAGGTGGTGGATGGTAGTAGGAAATCAAGATATTTATGCTCTCACATATACAAATGAAAAAATAATGGTTTACTTGTCTATGGATACTTCTGACACTAAGATGGGTTCAAGAGGTATCAGTAAGACACTTGGGCAAAGCAGATATTTTACAAATGATAGTATATTCATTAAGAGGAGTGTTAGATGAAAGAAAATAAAAATAGTCTTTAAACAACTAATGCATGACACATTATTGTGTAAGTGCTAATAAACTCAATTTTACAAATATCCAGAGGAGGTCCTACAGCAAGTGAGAGACAAGGAACTTTGCCAGGGCTTCCCTAGGGCTTATTTCACTATGCTAAACTATCACACAGGAAATAAAAAGATGTATGTCAAGTTTTAGATGAGACAATAATTCAATTTTATTTAATTCTTAAAAACAACAATGTATTTTAAATTGTCATCCATTAAAATAATACCATTTCCTGGTGGCCCAGACAGTAAATAATCCTCCTGCAATGAAGGAGACCTAGGTTTGATCCTTGAGTTGGGACTGTCCCTGGAGAAGGGCATGGCAACCCACTCCAGTATTCTTGCCTGGAGTATCACCACGGACATAGGAGGCTGGTGGGGTACAGACCATAGGGTTGCAAAGAGTTGGACACAACTGAGTGACTAAGCACAGCCCAAAAGAATATATCCTAAGAACCATCTTGAGTCTCATGCCTGGGCGATGTTATATACCAAAAGAAAGAAATAAAAACATAACCCCTCAAAAACAACAACAATAACCACAAAGCAAAACAGATTGTTATTCTCTTTCAAAACACTAAAGAATATCTTTTATAAAGGCATCTCTTTGCCTCTAGAAATGAGAAAACCAGTCTAGTATCCTGTGAAATCTCACATAAATTCTGAACATAATGAAGTTTATTTTCCCTTCAGCAATGGAGCCTTTGTTCTGGTGACTTACAATGCCTCTGGAGAGGAAAAACACAAAACTGCCTTATGAAAGCAGTAAGAGAATGTCTAGCAAATGGATGGACATTTAATGAACAAGACAAAGTGCCAAGTAATAGTTAATGTCTCTTTCTGCTTGACTCAAAGGAACATCTCTAAGACCCCAAAGCATTCACACCAGAAGATTACATGAGTAGCACTGGTTAGCACAAAGCCACTGTACAAACAATCTGTTGCTAAGCAGGGCAGAAATGTTGTTTACATAAAAATGGAATGATCTCTTGTGAATACTGAAAGAAAGTGATAATTTCCATAACCAGAAAAAGCATTTTTATATTATTCCATTTCAACTGCTTTAAAACCCTGAGTTGCTTTGGCAATTGCTTTTTTTGGTTTTGTTGGTTTTATATCATCCTCATCTCTGCAGTTTTCCATTTACTAAATGAGAGTGATGTTTTTCCCCCTGAAGCTTTGGCAAAAAAACAAAACCATTCTGTATGGTTTCCAGGGCCACCTTGCAATGGTCATACAATGACTTCTTGGTGCCCTTCTCATAAAAGCCCATTTGGCTTATACTCCCAGTAAAATATGATTAGAGAAGGCTCCATTAATAGCAACTGTAAACTATGCATTTCTCTAGCTTTATGGAGCCTTTCCCTGAATGATGTTTACTATACAGAGAACAAAGCTTGGGGTGGCTTCAGGAGAGGAAGAAAATACAAAGACACATACCTGCATTACAATAAGGAGGTCAAAGACCAAGATGAAAGAAGCCAGAAAGGCTCTGGAAACTTCATCACTGGGCAAAATCCCCGATTCAGCTTGTCCCAGCTGATCCAGTCAGTTGTAATGACAAGTACAACCACAGACGTCAGAGTAAAAAGAACCGTCCTGCAAAGAACATGACAGTAAAGAACATTAGAGTAATAATACAAACAGTGGTGAGTGCACATGATCTGCTATATTAAACATCTACCCTTTGCCAAGTACTTATCCTAAGGCATAATCTCCCAAAGGAAGATGAAAAAGAAGCAACTTGAGCTTTCTTGCAAAAGCAGTTAGAAAAAGGTATGCTAGTATCTCTTTCAAGAATGTTCCTAAAGAAAAATAAGGCACTGATTATAGAACAAATAATTACAACAAAATATTATAAATAACCTTACTTAGTGTATTATATATTCCAAAGAGAGCATTGGTTGTAACTCTCATTATATATACATTGTTTTACTGAAGGTGGCAGACATACATAACGCAGATGGGTAAGAAAGTCCTTGAATTCCATGATCATTCTAAAAAGAGAGACTATAGATAGATGGGTATCCTTCATCATCCCCATAGCCTGATGAGCTCTGTAGAGAAACCACTTCTACATACCAAATGCATAGCCTCTTCTCATGGGACTCATATCATAGGTCACTTGGGGCCTATTGACCTATCCAGGTCACACAACGTCTGATTCCCCCATCCCTAGTTATAAGATACTGTGGTTGTTAGTTACTCAGCTATGTCCGACTTTGTGAATGCATGGACTGTAGCCCACCAGGCTCTTCTGTCCATGGAATTCTCCAAGCAAGAATACTGGAGTGGGTATCCCTTCTCCAGGGGATCTTCCTAACCCAGAGATCGAACCCAGGCCTCCCACATTGCAAGTGGATTCTGTACCATCTGAGCTACTAGGGAAGCCCATAAGATATTAGGGGCCTGAGATTTTTCTTTTATATACTTTTGTAGCCTCCATAAAATCTTACACAATTATATGCAGATGGAGTTCAAAGAGCATTTGCTGAAACTGTATCAATTATCAAATAATGTCTTAAAGAAAATACTTAAATTGGTCTTTAATATTGATATTCAAAGTGAATCTGAAATGTGGGCAGTGAAAATGCAACCTGCCGGAGAATTGTCCAGAATGTAGTAGTAGAGCCTCTGCTTTTAGAGTGATCTTTGTACAAAGATATTGTTTTGAATTATAAGAAGAAAAATGAAAAAGAAAAAATAGTCTGAAAATAATTTTAATGTAAAGGAATAAATAAAACAGAGAAAAGAAAAATGGAATAATATGAATCATCCTAGAATTCTCTCAACAACTGAACAAACTACAAATTTCTAAACTAAAACTTGGAGTTTCCTTTTTACAACTTTCTGTTTGGAACAGGTTATATTTTGATAAAAATGAATATAATGAACTCTTCTTTAGATTTTTACCCTATGAATAGAAAAGATACATTTTTTTAATTTTAGAAAATAAAAATTTCTTAAAATTTATTAAAATTTCAGATTCTAAAGAACTTGAATCATTATCTCCAAAGTATAAATTAACAATTATCTATGCTACTGTTTAGAACATCTTTGAGCATTTCCTGAAATCCAAATGGATTAAATGAACATGAGAGAAATCCTAAATAATTGTTAAACTACAACAGAAAGAAACTGCAAATATTATACAGTGAAACATAAGAACAATGGAATTAAAGAAAAATTTAAGTCAATTTGTTTTTGTCTTGAGTTTGAGAAACTTTAAGCAAATTTGAATTAAATTACAATTTCTCTTGTCAACAAAAAATATAACAACTTTCACGAAGAATAGATGGATATTGACTATTTTTTGAAGCTCTTTTTGATAATAAAGGTACTTCCTCATCACTTGGCTTTTCATATATGTGCTTCACAAGGATGCTATGAATATATCTACTTCTTAGTATACACTGTATAACTTGCTCAGTCACTCAGTTTTGTCCAGCTCTTTGCAATCCCATAGACTGCAGCATGCCAGGCTTCCCTGTCTGGTACAGGTTGGTAAATTGTTGGCATCCCAATTCTCTCAAGCTCGTCCTTTTCTGTCTATTTCACAAGGCTCCCCACCTTCCTGTTATCCAGTACGAGAGGGTGAAGTCTTGGTGAAACAGGGTTACAGCTCCAAGGCTAGCATCCATCCTATTGGTCTGAGCCTGTGGTTGACAGGTTAGTATTTTTAATGTCATTGCTGCACTTTCCCCAAGAGACACCTGAAATCTTATTTTTGTGAAGACAGTTAATTACATAGCAATTCATACTTAATGTTACTTCATTGGTCTAAGTATGTAAACTGATACTGTAAAATTAAATATTAATGCAGAAGTATATTTTTAGGTGACAAAATATGAGATTTTGAAATAATTGTTTGATGAATAATCACAAGTCTCACCCATTACAAAATTCACAAAGGAGTTATTTTGTTTTTAAAATTTATTTTATTGAAGAATTGTTGATTTACAATGTTGTGTCAATTTCAGTTGTACAGCCAAGTGATGCAGACACACACACACACACACACACACACACACACACACACACACACATATTCTTTTTCATTTTTTCCATATGGTTTATCACAGGGTACTGAATACAGTTCCCTGTGCTATACAATAGGACCTTGTTGTTTATCCACTCTATACAAAATTGTTGCATCTGCTAATTCTGAACTCCCAGTTCATCCCTCCCCTATACCCCTTTTCCTTGTCAACCACAGTCTGTTAAAAGGAGTCATTCTTACTCATGCTAATAATCTCACTATGAATAAAGTCATTAAAAGTAATCATTAAAACTCTTTGGTAATTAGAATTTATCATAATATCTGTTGTAGAGCTTAAGAGCTCTACAGAACTTCCTGAGACCAGAATGTCTCAGAGCTTCCTGAGACAGAATCAATACCAATTCATGTCTTAGATGTTTAGTTTATTTGATATATTTTATTTACCCAATAAATAATAATACTCTTCCTAAGAGCTTTTCCTAGGTGCTTTCCTGGCTTTATTAATTACTTCTGTTTTGACAAAGAGTATTGCTACAGATCTCAAGAGAAAGTTACTGATAATATTTTATTACTCCAAAGAGAGATTAAAGGAAGTATTCTGCCTGATATTTAATATTTAATACTACAAAAAGAATAAAAATGGCAATCATTAAATATGAATGCATACAGCTCAGAGAAGGAGCTCTAAAAATAAAGTCAAGAGGATGGAAATAAAGAAAAGGAAAAGGGGACCAAAATCCATTAATTGGTTATTCCACTTCCAAAATTACATTCAATGCCTTCTCTAGATATAGATAAGATAAAGACAGTTTGTGGAAGCAAAACTATTGCTTGTGGTTTGTTTTTCTGAGCCACCTCTTATAAAACTGATAGACTGTACCATGCTAAGATAATTCAGTTAAAGCACCAGTTTCAAAGAGCCATGACTCTATTAGGTTATACAAAAATAGCCACTTTTATATGAAACGTCTATGAAGGAAACAGAAACAATAACAAATTACTATTATAGTCATGGGCTTCCCAGGTGGCTCAGTGGCAAAGAATCTGCCTGCAGTGCAGGAGACGTGGGTTCAATCCCTGGGTTGGGAAGATCCTCAGGAGAAGGTAATGGTAACCCACTCCAGTATTCCTGCCTGGGAAATTCGACAGACAGAGGAGCCCGGTGTGTTAACAGTCCATGAGGTTGCAAAAGAGTCAGATACAACTTAGTGACTAAACAAAAACAAAAAATTACAGTCATGCCACCTGCAATGTGTTAGAGACTGGTAGAGCTTTACACAAATTAACTAGTATAATTCTTGTGTGTGCGTGTGTGTATAATTCTTACTACAATCCAATATCAACTAACTCCAAATTGCAAGTGCAGAAACTGAGTGAGAGAAAGTTCAGTTAACTGAACCTGTGCTATGGTTTTTATCAATTACATAAAATAAAAGATATAAGATGACTCAAACCCAGGCTGACTCATGAAAATCTGTGTCATAACTGTTGCACACACTGCCTCTCATTTGAAGCACTTGATTTTACCCTCTCATTACTAGATCCGTAGCTAAGATCTCACTCATTTTCCATTTTTATTATTAATGTAAGTATAATGTTGGAAAGTTATTATCCAGGAATGCTTAACATTGAAAAGTAAAAATGACAGAGCCTCTAACGAGAGCTGACAGGAAATGGTTAAAAGGGATAGTGAAAATGGAACCTCATGGATGCTAGCCAACAACGCAGCATCCTTTGGTTTTAATTTAACCAATATGGTTGAAAAGATGTTTACTCTGGATCATGATTCTTGGGAGCTCCAACTTCTCTTTTTAAATAGCATCCAATTAAATAATTATCTGGATTATTTCCTTTCAAGCTGCAGCCAGCAGCAGCAGGACATCCTGGCTCATCAATTCCACTGTCTCTGGTTTCTGGCCACCAGTCAAACAGAAGGAACTCACACATAATCATCAGCTGAAGTGGTTAGTCTCACTTCCATGTTTTCAAATTTGCAGTGTGTTTGCTTTCCCTCAATTGCCGCTAACTCCTTTTAAATTAATAGGAATTAGAATGTGAGAAGGGTTAAAGAGCTTTTCTAATTCACTGCTTCCCAATCTTTGGGGTGGGCTCCTGGGAACCACAGGGTTGCTATGGAATTGTGAATTTATATGTGCACTATGAGTTGTCAGTTAAATGAAAAAAATTAAATGCTTCCAGAGAGGTTCGGGAACTTGCTCATGTCACATGGATTGCCAGGGACAGGACTTGCCCTGTAGTAAACTACTTTCTCTCTTTAGCTAAAAATCTGCAGATATGCTAAAAATTTAATATAATCTGGATCTCATCTGGAAACATACTTTATAATCTACTCAAATATCTATTACGTATGTTGATTGGAAATAGAGTAGTGCATGTAGATGAATCAAGATAATTCCCCAAGAGTGGTTTAATTCACAGTCTTAACCATTCTTTCACTCTAATTTCTTGATTTTCAAAAAAATACTGAACTTCTATTTTAAGTAGCTAAATTAGTTAACGTTGCTTTCCCTCTTCCATTCATAACCACTGTAAAACAGACTTATTGCACAATTAAATCACCTGAAATCAGAGATTAAATCAAGAGAGAGAAGAACTGGCATTGAGCTTGGATTAGCCACAGAGGGCTAACTCAGCGTTAATTATCACACAGTTTCATTTTGACTAAACCAGGCAGCAGGGATGTAGAGAATCTCCCAACTCATATATTATATGTTGAGTAAAACAAAATCATCAAAATTTGATCATGTTTTATAATACTAAAAATAGCAATTTCATGTGATTCAATATAATAAATGTTTTCATATGTTTTAATAGATTAGCCATTACTCATGTTCTAAAATGTTTATAGGCTTGTATTCCAGTCATGAATATCATATTTTTTTCTAATTATGTTGCACAGTTACTGTAACAGCTAAAAGAAGTAAAAATCACTGTAATTTCTTTCTATAGTACTTGTGTTAAAATGTTGGAGCTCAATCAAAACAAGTCAGATAGCATTTTATAACTTCTCATAAGAAAATAAAAATCTGTGAATCTTATTAAAAATGAAAAGTCTAATGTTATCACTATAAAAAAGAATGAATGCATGGATCAAGATGGCAAATTTAATCTTACAATTAAGTTAGTTATAGTTTCATGTTAAAGTACTAAACACATAAAATGAAATGTGACATGCCAATATTAAAATGATTTAATATTACTATTTCTCACCATGTTGTTCAGAGGGGAAAATAAAACAAGAAGGCATAAACAGAAGAATACTCTTCTTCACTTTCCATTGTAAAACTGAGAGCCAGTTCAAACATCCAGTTCCATTGGAACACCAACTACCAGCACACAGAAGCTGTGACTTGAGAGATGGCCATGGGAGAATCCTGACACTTTTCATTTTGCTTGTTTTAATGATCAATGTTACCACTGCAACTCCGTGAGTAAAACAACCACCACTTGGGTCCTCAAGCCAGCTCATCCTGAAATTCATGGGTTTACTCAGCACCATCACCTAGCTATTGAAGTCAAGATTGCTCCTTAGAAGTCTGTAAAGAAATGGTTTGAGTGTCCTTCCTGTTTCCCACTCTTACGAGCAAGAAGCACCAAGGGAACACAAAGGTGATGCTTGCTTAGTGACCTAGGGAAAGGGCACAGCTTCTCAGCTGGCTTTCTTTAATGCTACAGTCAGTTCTTGGCCAACCTGAACAGATGTGTTAAGATAGGATCCTGCGAAACAAGATGCAGTTATTAAACTTATCTTGTTTGTGACTCTATCGGGATTTGGAGATGGTAAAGTAAATTATTAGACTTTAATGTTGTCCATTAAACTATATGTTTATGTGTTATTTATCTTTATATCTTTCTATTATTCCATGAAGAAAAGTGCCCTGAATACAGCAGGAGCTCAAAATGCAGTGAACAAGTTGAAATGAAGAGGATATTTAGCAACTCTTGTTTCTGAAAGGGCATGAAAGAGGTGGCTAAAAAAGGCACCTCTGGGTTGGGTCATCTGGCCACGCAGATTTTAATTGATGTGGACAGGGTCCTGGCATGCTAACATACATAAACAATGCCCCTTGGAGTTCTGCAGTGTCCAACCATTGCAACTTAATGTGGAGTCCTGGCCACTGGCAATTTTGACATAAGAGGTGGCAAATGAAATGGCCACATTCCTTTTAGTGGCCTGAATTTCTCTAGCTGTGTCTGAATGATGTCAGTTTACTCAGAGGTACTTAAAAGTAGCTTATTGATACAGAGCATAGTTAGTTTTGGTCAGAAGAAATCAATTTAGTTTCTTCGTGTTTCATTATTCTAGATGTGGAACAAAACACATGTTTTAGGAAAAAATTAGTACGCTGAAAAGTTCTTTGGATTTGGGCTGTGTCATCTATTACTAATTATCAATGACTGGCTGCTGCTGCTGCTGCTGCTGCTAAGTTGCTTCAGTCGTGTCTGACTCTGTGTGACCCCAGAGACGGCAGCCCACCAGGCTTCCCCGTCCCTGGGATTCCCCAGGCAAGAACACTGGAGTGGGGTGCCATTGCCTTCTCCAAATGACTGGCACATTACTGATATTTTAAAAACACTAAGAATAAATCAACTAATTTAATCTAGTAAAGCTCAACATTCAGAAAACTAAGATCATGGCCTCTGGTTCCATCATTTATTGGCAAATAGATGGGGAAACAGTGGAAACAGTGGCTGGCTGACTTTATTTGGGGTGGGCGGGGGCTCCAAAATCACTGCAGATGGTGATTGAAATGAAGTAAAGTCTCTCAGTCATGTACGACTCTTTGTGACCCTATGGACTGTAGCCTACCAGGCTCCTCCGTCCATGGGATTTTCCAGGCAAGAATACTGGAGGAGGTTGCCATTTCCTTCTCCAGATGGTGCTTGCAGCCATGAAATTAAAAGATGCGTACTTCTTGGAAGGAAAGTTACGACCAACCTAGCCAGCATATTAAAAAGCAGAGGCATTACTTTGTCAACAAAGGTCCGTCCAATCAAGGCTCTGGTTTTTCTAGTGGTCATGTATGGATGTGAGAGTTGGACTATAAAGAAAACTGAGCACCGAAGAATTGATGCTTTTGAACTGTGGTGTTAGAGAAGACTCTTGAGAGTCCCTTGGACTGCAAGGAGATCCAATCAGTCCAACCTAAAGGAATTCATTCCTGGGTGCTCATTGGAAGGACTGATGTTGAAGCTGAAACTCCAATATTTTGGCCACCTCATGCGAAGATCTGACTCATTTGAAAAGACCCTGATGTTGGGAAAGATTGAAGGCTGGAGGAGAAGGGGATGACAGATGATGAGATGGTTACATGGCATCACTGACTCAATGGACATGAGTTTGGGTAAACTCCAGGAATTGGTGATGAACAGGGAGGCCTAGTGTGCTGTGGTTCATGGGGTTGCAAAGAGTTGACATGACTGAGCTACTAAACTGAACTGAGTGGAGGAAATAGTATTTATTCCTCACCTGCCCCCAAGCTCAGATACTTCTGAGACTGATGGTACTTCCTTCAGTATTTACAGAGCAAAGGAAGAGGCCTGTGCAATGCAAAAATTAGGTTTCATGGACCTAACGGGCATGCTAATTCTCTCTTAGCAAACTCACCAACCCAATTTTTCTTCCTAGTGAATTACCATGTACATACTAAATAATTCACCAGTTCAATAGAAGATAGCATGTGAAACATACTCTACTAATTGTTACCTCAGGTATAAAATGTTACCACAAATCAGTAATGAAAGTGGTAATAAAGATAAAGCTATACATAAATGCCTATTAACTACAGATAATGCCAACAAGAACTATACCCTTGTTTGTTTATTTAATGAAAATAAAATGAGAGCTATGATATTCCAAACATATTTTTGACTTTTAAAAATGCCAAGCAGAAATTTTGAGTTAAACATACCATGTTTCATGTTTTCCTGTTAAATTTTCTTTTTAAAAAAGAAGAGAAACTAGGATCTTATGGGGTGAGCAGAACCCAACTATGCTTTATTTGTTTTAAAAACTGGGATGAATTTATATACTGGGTTAAAAATGGAGGTTCAGGTAAAATTATGTGACTTCATTGAAGCCAAGATATTTAATAAGTCAAGCCAAGGCCGAAAGTATATTTTCAGTATCTTTCCAAATATCTCTTGAAGAAGATGTATCATCAGGAGACTATCCACTGGGAAGAATGCTTTCAGAACTTAAGTACCTCTGGAAGAAAGAATTTTTTCAAAGACACTGAGGACATAATATAAGAGCTAGGAAAGCAGATATTACAAACATAAAATACTTCTATGAAAGAAGATGACAAAACAGACCACAGGAACAGAAAAATGCCCAACAGTCTTACAAAAATATATAAAGGAAATTATGTCATGTCACAATGGAAGATCAAAAAATTAATATTAGGATTCATAATAGACATGCTCCATTCTTGAATTCTAATGGAAAAGATTTTTTTAAACATCTAAAGCTTTATTACTGCAGATATATATTTATTTTCTCTTGGGAACCTGTGAAGAATCTTTGATTTGTTTATAAATAATTCAGGACAAACTAGAAAAAAAAAAAAAAACTACTTCACTAAAAAAGAGGGAAAGAGCATGTCAGCATTAGTCAGAGAACCAACTTATAAATTTGATTTAATTAATAGTAGATTGCTGGCATTTGAAAAGTAGGTCATCCATCTTATCTGGTCAAATCAATGGAGAATTTTGAAGCTGTGTAAAAGTACAGTTTTATCAAGAATTTAGATAGCTCCTTGAGAAAATAATGCTATTTCAGGTAATGTACAAGACTGACAAATAGTATTGCTTTTTGAATAAGAAAGTCATATTGTAACACATACATGGACACAGAAGATTGAAGAAATATTTGAGCATGCAAGGCATAGACATAAATTGAAGGGACATAAGAATGATCTCTGCCTTTAAGGAACTTATCACCAGCTAAAGGAAGGCAACATATACAAACACATCCAAAGTCAAGCAAAAACCATGCTGCTATGGGATTTTTCAGGAATATCTGATTTATTTTTATTCAGGTATGAAAAGTATCTAGGACATTTAATGAAATTAGACCTAAAAATGAGTAGATTGCAATAGTGGAATGGATATTGCAGATAAAAGGCAAATTTGAAAGAAAATATGGAAAGAGTAGTAGTGAAACATTTAGGAAGAGTGACATATTTCCAAAGTTTCTAGACTGTGTGACTAAAAAGATTGTGAAGTAATTCACTGAAGTGAGAAATATGAAAGAAAGCAGGAATGAAATATTTTGAATCCTGCTTTGAATACCTTGTTGAGTTTAAGGGGCTGGTAGGACATCCATATAGGAATGATCAATAGTCAGCTGGTGATAGGAATTTGGGCCAAGGAAAGATCAGGCCCTGGGTTTTGGTTTATTCAAATATAAGTAATTGTTAAAATGTGTGTTTAGTTGCTGAGTCATGTCTGACTCTTTTGTGACTCCATGTATGGCAGCCTGTCAGACTCCTCTGTCTAATGAGAGCTTCCAGGCAAGAATACTAGAGTGGGTTGCCATTTCCTTTTCCAGGGGATTTTTCCCACCCAGGGATTGGATCCATGGCTCCTGACACATCTCCTGCATTGCAGGTGGATTCTTTATTGTTGAGCCAATGTAAGAACCCATAGTTGTTAAAGACATGAAGCTTAATAAGATTTTTCAGATAAAAAAAGGAAAAAAAAACCCAAACCTAGAAAGTCAATGACAGAATCTTGAGGATCATCTTATTTTATGGTATATCCAGAGAAGGTTGGCGGATGAGAAGGCCACAGACATATGCCATGATATACGAAGAAATTCAAAATAAAACATACTTTAGGGGATTTCCTTGGTGGTCCAGTGGTTAAATATCCACCTTCCAGTGCAGAGAACATAGGTTCAGATTCCACAAGACAGAAGGCAGCTAACCCCAATAAGAAAAGCCAGAGAGTTGCAATGAAGAACCAGAGGGCCACGATGAAGACCCAGGGCAGCCAAAGAAACAACTTTATAGAAGTCAGAAAGATAATTTCAAGAATGAATATGTGGTCAGAACAGCCAAATACTAGGTAGAGGTTTTACAGGATAAAGACTGAAGATGGACGACTGCTGAGGACACTTTTTTCTTTAACATATAGACTCCTTTGAAAATTGCAAAATCGGATGTAAACTCAGACATGGGCCTAATTTGTGTTCTGCTCCCAGGCTCTCTACTAGCAAAGAGGAAGAGACAATTGAGGAAATTATCTGGAAAATCAATTTAAGACTCTTTGGTCGCAATTAACCAGTAATTGACAATTTGATTGGCATTTATTCAAATATCTCAAGCAAAATCATCATTTTGCTGAATAGCTTCAGTCCTGGAGGGAAGCTGAAGCACAGACTGAGAAAGAATAGAACATAGACAATTGCAGTAAAGCATGAATGGTATGGTTATAATGATACAGAGGATAAAATATATATGCATATAAATTTGAAAGGAAAATTAATAGAACTCATGCTAAACCTGGATGATAGTTATTGAAATAGGGAAGCTGGAAAGAAAGTTGGTGTGAGAACAGATTATGGGCTTGTCTTTCTTTAGAGAGCCGCAGAAACTTGTGTACTCTGTTTTTTCACCGGGCACTGGGAGCAGGCAAAATCTAAGAGGAACTTCAGTGATTCTTGTCCTTGTACAATCTCCTCCCTTTGAGTCTGGGCAGAACCTATGAATATTGTGAGATATCATTCTGGTGATTATATTACTTTACATATCAGAAGGGATTCTTGCATATTTAATGAAGATTACTGATTACTTGGCCTTTGGTTAACCAAATGGGAGATTATCTGGGTGGACCTAATCCAACCACATGAGCTCTTTCAGAGCAGAGACTGGTAGCAGTAAAGGGAAATGGAGAGCTCTGCAGTGTGAGAGGGAGGCTTCTCTGTTGTTGAAATGGAGGGAGTCATTCTCGTCTAGGAGCAGGAAGCAGCCCTGGCAGGCAGCACAAAAATGGAGATGTTAGTACTATAATCACAGGAAATGAAAGCTGCCCACAACAGAAATGAGCTTGGAGAGGACCATATGTCCAGATGAGAAGCCAGCTGAGGTGAGGTGAAGTTGCTCAGTCGTGTCCGACTCTTTGTGACCCCATGCTCTGTAGCCTACCAGCCTCCTCCATCCATGGAATTCTCTGGGCAAGAATACTGGAGTGGTTTGCCATTTCCTTCTCTAGGGGATCTTCCCAACCCAGGGGTCGAACCCAGGTCCTCCTGCATTGGAGGCAGACGCTGAGCAGAGAATCCAGCCACCATAATACCAGACATGACCTACAGACTATAAGAAAAAAAAATGTTGTTTTTTCAGACACTAAGTTTGTGGTGGTGTGTTATGAAGCAACAGAAAATACAGCTCTAGAAATTTAGGATTCTTGGAATCCTAAAATAATTGCTTACTGGAAATATTTCCAGCCCAGATATAGAATAGAAATGCTTAGCTCTTGATATCTGACATAATTAAGATCAGTCAAAATCGTTACCTATCCAATCTGGAAAACAAACTCAGGCTTCCATGGAACATCTATTCACAGGAAAATGCTTACTTAAATTAAAAAAACAAAAACAAAAAAAACACACAACAAAATTAGCCTTAGAAGAAAACTTGGCCCAGCTACTTGTCTTCAAATGCACAAATAATTTAGAGGGAAGGTTCTTTCAATGTCTTTTCTTAAAATGTAACAAGAAAGAAAGATGCTTTCAAAGTGCATTCAAGCATGTTAAAATGCCATCTAATACCTAAAAGCAATTTTTCTTAGTTAAATTTAACTATCTTTGCTCTAAAAGGTTATTAGTCAGGATCTACTCTATGAGAAAAGCTCTTCATATATATTAAAAAGAAACCTTGTCAAAGGAAAGACAAAAAAATGGTCATAGCTTAGAGTACTTATTTATGTGTACTCAGAAGAGCAAGGCTTAATTTCTTATCTCTGAAATGGTGACAATGTTTATGATGATGAAGAAGTAAATGATAATGATAGCAGTTATAATGTAGTAGATAGTATATTATTGCACTCAATTCTCATATAACCAATCCTATGAGGTGAGTACTATTAATCACCTCATTTTGCATAAGGAACACTAGACTTTCAGAAATTAAATAACCTGCCCAAGATCGCAAAGCTTAGATTTAAATCAAATAGGGAGCTTAGGTTTAAATTGGCGTATCTCTGACTTAGGGGCTTCCCAAGTGGTGCTAGTGGTACAGAACCCACCTGCCAGTGCAGGAGATGTAAGAGATGCAGGTTTGATTCCTGGGTTGGGAAGATCCCCTGGAGGAGGGCATTGCCACACACTCCAGCATTCTTGCCTGGAGAATCCTGTGGACAGAGGAGCCTGGCGAGCTACAGGGTCTCCAAAGAGTTGGACGCGACTAAAGCAGCTGAGTATGAACACAGCTACATCTCTGACTTCAATGCCAAGCTCTCAGCCACTTTGCTATTTTGGCTTACCTATTTATGATGTTGTGAGGATATATATATGATAAATGAACAATTTAAATATTGTTTTTATATTTTAAAGGCAATAATTCAATCATTCTTTAGTCTTATTTCTCCAAATTATTCAACAGGTATTCAAGCATAAAGCTACTATATATTATCTCATTCTCAAATAGGTAAGGAAATTTTCTTTTGAATTATAAGACTTAAATGTTTTCTTTTTTTAATTAGAGATGATGTATTTAATACACAAACTCATATTTCTCATTGGTAATAATTTTCTGTGCTTTGGTGGCATTATGAGATAAAAGGGCCATCCACTCTGGAGCTGGTGATGTGCTTGTACAGGCACAGAAATATCTGATTTGGCCCAATGGAAACTTGGAAAATATCATCCATTAGCCTAATGAAATTAGGTGATTTTCAAAACTTATCATCATATTATGATAATTTCAAGAACATTTAAAGGATCTGAGGTTCATGAGTCTCTGGTAGGTAGTTTTCAAAAGGAGGTATTTTTCTGTGTTTTTTGTTTTTAATAAATAAAATTTGGATGAACTGAATTCATCCAGTTCAAACTTGTACATTTCACCCAGTCTTCTGTCCTCATTCCTTAAAGCTACAGTTTAGGTACTTAGCTCTCTAATACCATCCATTCCTCATCTAAGAACAAAAGGCTCTAGTGCCATTCTGCCTTCCTTTCCAGTTTAGAGATTTTAGAAGGTCATCCCTTTTCCTTCATTTCCACTGTTTAGATGTTATAGTCTTTTCTCATCCATAGATCATTCAACACTGATGATGTCACATGAATTTAACTCCGTGTTTGATAACAAGATGATGGCACTGTGTGAGTCCAATAAGCATTATTTTAGCACAACGGATGAGAACCTTCAAAAGAAATGTCAAACCTCCATTTTTCTTATGTTTGTGATAATAATTCAAACTGTTCATTGTGGAATATAGGGGGCTAAAATGTTGGTACTAGCTAGTGGGGACTCTTTCTTCCTACAGTCTTCCCACTTCCAGACCCCAGATGGGCCACTTTGAGAAGAGGTGAGATGTGCAAAGGAGGTGGGATTGGGGAAACGCTGCCATAGAGCTGAAGCTCAAATACAGAACAGTACAATCAGTTCAGTTCAGTTCAGTTGCTCAGTCATGTCTGATTCTTTGCGATCCCATGAACTGCAGCACGCCAGGCCTCCCTGTCCATCACCAACTCCCGGAGCCCACCCAAACTCAGGTCCATTGAGTCGGTGATGCTATCCAACCATCTCATGCTTTTTTGTCCCCGTCTCCTCATGCCCTCAATCTTTCCCAGCATCAGGGTCTTTTCAAATGAGTCAGCTCTTCGCATCCAGTGGCCAAAGTACTGGAGTTTCAGCTTCAACAATAGTTCTTCCGATAAACACAGAGGATTGATCTTTAGGATAGACTGGCTGGATCTCCTTGCAGTTCAAGGGACTCTCAAAAGTCTTCTCCAACACCACAGTTCAAAAGCATCAATTCTTCAGCACTCAGCTTTCTTTATAGTCCCACTGTCACATCCATACATACTGGGAAAACCATAGCCTTGACTAGATGGAACTTGTTGGCAAAGTAATGTCTCTGCACAGTACAATACATAGAGACAGAAAACTCAGCCATAGAAAAGGAAATAATGTCACTGCAGCAACATGGATGGACCTAGAGATTATCATACTAAGTGAAGTTAAGTTAGAAAAAGACAACTACCATAGGATATCACTATACATGGAATCTAAAGTTTGATACAAATGAATTCATTTACAAAACAGAAACAGACTCACAGACATAGAAAACAAATTTATGGGTTCCAAAGGGGAAAGAGAGTGGGGAGGGATAAATTAGGAGTTTGAGATTAGCAGATACAAGCTAATATAGATAGATATATAGATATAGATGTATGTTAAATTAGATAAACAAGGTCCTGCTCTATAGTACAATGAATGACATTCTATATCTTATACACAGGGCTTCCCTGGCGGCTCAGTGGTAAAGAATTTGCCTGCAGTGACGGGGACTAGGCTTTGATCTCTGGATCAAGAAGGTCCTCTGGAGGAGGAAATAGCAACGCACTCCAGTTTTCTTGCCTAGAAAATCCCATGGACAGAGGAGCCTAATGGGCTACAGTCCATGGGGTTGTTAATAGTCGGACATGACTGAAGCAACCAAGTTTGCTGGCTCATCTAATAAATAAACCATAATGGCAAAGAACTTGAAAAAATTTGTGTGTATATATATATTAGCTTTTCCTTGAATATCTGTTGGATAATTTAGAGAAATAAGACTAAAGAATGATTGGATTATTGCCTTTAAAATGTAAAAACAAGCATAGATTAAAGCTATTTGAAAAGATAGGTTTGGAAAGCTATTTTAGGATCAAAAGTGACACATTTAATTTTTACGTTTTCTACCAATAGCCTTTTTTGTAGTGGTACAGTTAGAGAATTTTAGCAAATGTTAAACCCCAACTAGCTGAAAATTTAGAAATCTATTGGCTTCCCTGGTGGCTCAGATGGTAAAGTGTTGGCCTGCAATGCAGGAGACCCAGGTTCGATCCCTGGGTCAGGAAGATCCCCCGGAGAAGGAAATGGTAACCTACTCCAGTACTCTTGCCTGGAAAATTCCATGGACAGAGGAGCCTTGTAGGCTACAGTCCATGGGGCCGCAAAGAGTCAGACACAATTGAGTGACTTCATTCACTCACTATTGGATATCCGAAGATAAATATCTTTTACATCAAGATGATAAATTGCGTTCTTTTGTTAACCACTTCAAATCCCATTGATGTTTTAGTGATGATCTACCCACTCCAGTATTCTTGCCTGGAGAATCCCAGGGAAAGAGGAGCCTGGTGGGCTGCCATCTATGGGGTCGCACAGAGTTGGACACAACTGAAGTGACTTAGCAGCAGCAGCAGCAGCATAAAAAGAAGAAAATCCGTAATAGCAAGGAGAACATGAGGGAGAAAGATTTTGATAAATTTTCAGAAGAAGAAGATAATTGAATCTGGATATGTGTGATTCAGAATGAAGGCAGCAGGAGCAGAGGCACAGACAGAGGCTTAGGAGGCCTTCATTTCAGTAAGATTCCGGGGAGCTCAAAGCAAGGAGACAGCAGGTATGAGAAAAACAGGAAGAGAGGTGCAGTGGGAATAAGCCTGATAGAATTCTCTTTATTCTCTTCTCCTCCTATCCATGGTTTTGGGCCACTATTCGAGTATAAAAGAGAGAATCTATCTGACATTGGTACTGGTTACATGGTCTTCACTGAATGTCAGATTTAATGTCATTGCCTTAATTGCATGATCATTCATTTTATTTGATTCTTCAGTGGATCAAAATTTAAATATAACATATAATTTAAAAATCATTAATGGGTTTACAAATGTTGATCTGAATCAATAGACGAAACATGGAAGGCAATTACAGTTCCAATGACAAGTGTGTAATTAACCTCAACAGTGTAAAAAAAAATAATGCAGCTGATAGAAGTTTGAAGAGTGTGGAAGGGCAAAAGGTACAGAGAAACATGGAGTCATTATGTAAAGGAAAGAAATAGAAGAACCAATACTAAGAAAATAAATATGAAGCACTGGAGAGGCATTAGAAGGTATGAAAAAGTGAACATGAAGTCGTTTGGTGATGTCCAACTCTGCGACCCCACGGACTGTAGCTTACCAGGCTCCTCCATCCATGAGATTTTCCAGGCAAGAGTACTGGAGTGGATTGCCATTTCCTTCTCCAGGGGATCTTCCCGACCCAGGGATGGAACCTGGGTCTCCCACATTGTAGGCAGATGCTTTTACCATCTGAGCCACTAGAGAAGTATAGGAGAGTAAAATTGCTATGTTTTGATAGTTTGTTGTTATTATTGTTTAGTTGATACAATTAAAAAGTGGGTCAGACGGTAAAGAATCTGCCTGCAGTGCAGGAGACCAGGGTTTGATCCTTGGTTCGGAAGATTCCCTGGAGGAGGAAATAGCAACCCACTCCAGTGTTCTTGACTGGGGAATCCCATGGACAGAGAAGCCTGGCAGGGTACAGGTTGAGGGGGTTGCAAAGAGTCTGACAGGACTGAGAGATTAACCATTTCACTTTCAATACAATTGTTTAGGATTGGAAAAAACAGAACTAAATACAGGAAGAGTTTTAAATGGCCACTATGAGGAGTGGAACTAGAGGTGGTAATGGTTTGCTTTTTATTTTATGTCTTTTGGTGCCACTTTAATTTTTGTTTTTATCATAATGCATGTATCAGTTATAGGACAATAAAACATCACATAACAAACCGCAAAAATATTCTAGTTTAAATGCCAGACAATAGAGCAGAAGAAATCATGTCTTAGGCATCAGACTTCTGTAAAGTTAATATTATTGTATAACAGGAGAAAGTTTCCCAATTCATTTAATGTCTGACAAAGATAGAAACAAAAGGAAAACTGTGGGTCAATCTTAATATGAAATTGTACTCTTATTAATTAAAGTTCAAGGAAATTAAAATTTAAACCACAAAGAAATACTTTCACACACCTACTAGTTTGACAAAAATGTAAGTCTGACAATACCAAGTTATCAATGAGGATATGGAGTAGTGTGAACTGAATTATGTTGTTTAAACTATTATACCACTTTCAAAAACCATTTACTGCTATATAATAAGATTGAAAATGCCCATAATATACAAGCCACAGTTCTTGCAATGACACTAGAATATTTCTAGCATAATTGATCATAATGACTAACAAAAAGATAATTAGAGCACTAATTCTATGGATATGTAAACTACCTTGTATTAATGCAAATACATATTTACAGTGATGAAAATAAGTAATGCACACCAACGACACAGGCTTCCCAGATGGCTCAGTGGTAAAGAATCCACCTGCCAATGCAGGAGACACAAGAAATGCAAGTTTGATCCCTGGATTAGGACGATTCCTTGGAGTAGGAAATGGCAATCCACTTCAGTATTCTTGCCTGGAAAATTCTATGGACAGAGGATCCTGAAGGGCTACAGTCCATGGGGTCACAAAGAGTAGGACATGACTGAGTGACTGAGCACGGAGCACAGAGCACAACAACACAGAGGGAACTCAGAGGTGTAACGTTGAGCAAAAACAGCAAGATGCAAAAGAATATATACAAATCACTTAAAATTCAAAATTTAAAATATGTAGAAATTAAACAACACACTCCTAAATAGCTAATGATCAAGAAAAAATTGCAGGGGAAGCCACAAAATATTTTAAAATGAATGAACCAAAGACACAACAAATAAAATCCTATCAGATGTGCTGTTTACAGAAAAAGAATTGTAAATGCCTATTTTAAAAAGATCTCCTATAAGTAAGTTAACTTTGCACGTTAAGAAATTAGAAAATGAGGAACACTAAAACCAAAGCCCAGAATGAAAGAAACTGTCGAGAAAGGCAGTCAACTGGTGATTAATGTGTGTGTCTGTGTGTGTGTTTAACACCTTTTTTGCATTTGTGACAATACGGCTTCTGTCTTACACTGTGGTTTTCTGGCCGCGAGGCATGCGGGATCTTGGGTTCTTAGCTCTCTGACCAAGGATCAAACCTGTGCTCCATGCATTGGGAGGCAAGGTCTTAAGCACTAGACTGCCAGAGAAGTCCCCATAAAGGTCTTTTATCCATACATGGAATGTTCTTTGGTAATAAAATGTAACATTATTAATAAATGATACATCATAAACAAACCTAAATATTATGTGAAAGAAATCATTCATAAAAGACTACATATATAGTTCCATTTGTATGAAATATCCAGACTAGGTAAATAAATACAGACAGAACACAGATTGGTGAGTATCTAAGGGAGGAAAAATGAGGAGCAACTGCTTAATGCATACAGGAATTTCTTTTGGGGTGATGCAAATGTTTTGGAACTGAATGGAGGTGATAATTGTACATTTTGAATATACCAAATGCTACTGGTTGTATACTTTAAAATTATTAGATTTTTATGTCAATTTCACTTCAGTAATAAAATAATAATAAGGTTGAAAAAAGACAAAAACATGTGCTGAATTTGTTCACTTGTCTCCATGTCCATTACTTACACTCTAAAGAACTGTCCTCTTTCATTTGGACTATACAGATACACTTAGTTACTGCTTGTAGTTTTTGACTCTCTAGGATATGTTGCACAGAGCACCAAAATGGCCTGTTTAACATAATCCAAGTTGTATTACTCACTTCTGCAATGGTGTCTCATTATACTTGGAATGAAATCCAAAACCGTACCTTCTGTTTACATGATCTCACCTTTTCCTATCTCGTTATCATCTGGTACCATTTTCACTCTGGCCTATTCTGTGTTCCTAGACACACCAAGTTCCTTCCTGCTTTGCGGCCTTTGAATCTCTGTTCTCATCTTTGCTTTTCTGGTTTCTTATCATATAGTATTCAGCTTAAACATCAGATAAGTGTTCCCTGAACTCTCAATCAAAAATAGTCACCCAAATATTCTTTTTTCATGTCATCTTATTTTACTTCTCAAGAAGACATCTTTGCAAAACTGTTGCTTGTTTCTGTTACTTGTTTTTCATCTATGTATTCATCATTCACTATCCCTATCTCGCATTTTCTGCAATTATACTGCCTGGCTTCTAACTCCAGCTCTGTCACTTTGGGAACAACTTACATTATCTATACATAACTCATAAGGTTGTTGTGAGGATTTAACAAGGTAATGTTTATACAGTGCTAAAAATATTGCTAGTTTTAATATATGCTAGTTACTATTATTAGTAATATTTATTTAGGTTCTTTCAGTGAATATCCATGCACATGGTGAAATCAGTATTAAAAATATGCAAATATAATAGACAATGTGTAGTCAAAGCACATCTTGATATGTTCTCCTTTTGTTGGTTTTATGTTAGCTGGAAAATCACGTTATGTCCAGTTTCTGTTGTTCTCTGAGTAATGCCCATGCACATATACACTGAATAATCAAGGTTGCCCATGCTGTCATTCACTTCCTCTGCAACAACGAGGTGAGAATTCTCTTCTCCTCTATGCCTTCCCTTATATCTTCTCATCAGTGTTATTCTCATCTGCGGGATCTCTGAGTAGGCTTCTCACTCCAGCCCCACCAACACACACAGAAACCTTCCTCTCAGAAACACTGCCCCATGTTCCCCAAGCCTCAGAGTTAAGGTAACAGATATTCAGGGAAATAGCACTGCTAGTGTGTCATTTACCCACTCCAGTGTTCTTGCCAGGAGAATCCCAGGGACGGGGGAGCCTGGTGGGCTGCCATCTATGGGGTCGCACAGAGTGGGACACGACTGAAGCGACTTAGCAGCAGCAGCAGCAGTGGGTCATTCTGAAGCAAATGGTTCAATGTTCACATTTGTGATTTGTGAAGAAAACAAATGCCAAAGGGTGACGCTTAATTAATAGTTACAAAATCAAGGTGGTGAGAGAACACATAGAAAATGGATTCTGAATTTCCAGCTAGTGGTAGATGTTTTAGGTAGACAAAAGAGATAGAAACAATGAATGAGAAACAGATGAAAAATAATGTATTCAGAAAGAAAAATATGTTACCTCATAATTCTCTGGTTGCTCAGATGGTAAAGAATCTGTTCTCAATGTGGATGACTGAGGTTCGATCCTTGGGTCAGAAAAGATCCCTTGGAGAAAGGAATGGCAACCCACTCCAGTATTCTTGTCTGGAGAATTTCATGGATAGAGGAGCCTGGAAGGCTATGATCCATGAGGTTGCAAAGAGTTGGACATGACTGAGCAATTAATATTTTCACTTTCAATCACCCATTAAACTAATAGTTCTATCATATTAACTGTATATTATATACATAGTCAGTGTTAGTGTGTTTGTAGGTATACTGAAAATTCTTTAGAAAACCATGAAATTGAGTAAGTAACATTTTAGAGCCGAAAACAGGGATTCTAATTATAAAATTGAAATGCTGTAAAACATTAAACAATTCAATTACTTTGAAAATGTTAATGTGATCTTCTAGGATATAAAATGCACCTTTAATGAAATAAATTATGAACTATAAGAATATGTCCTGATTACTCTATTTTGTTTTAGCCAGTGAAGGGTGCATTTTCCATTTATGCTTTTCATGTACAGTAACATGTTTTTCCAACTTTTCCTTACTAGACATAAAGACAATTAAGTCCAAAAAGCTATCTCACCAGTGATGGCAGCTCAATGAAATGGCCAATTATCTCCAAGGTTAGCCATCTTATCTAGATGGCAATATCTTGTCTTAAAGGTGCCATGTCATTCAAGAAATGCTTAAAATAATAAATGCAGAACTGATTTCATGCTTTTCTAAATGGCATAAGAAATCATATTAAACAGACATACAGAGAAATATTGCATTTCTAAAAAAACTTTATGTTATACATAAACGCAATTCTGAATTTATTTTACCATATCATTAACTTCCCAAATGGAAAGTATTTTATCTATTTCAAACAGCAGCCTATTTAAATTAAAGTGTTAACCACTACCTCTCAGTGAAAGAGCAAATATCATAGCTTTCTACAAAGCACAATTTCAATAAAAAATACTACCTAAAAAATAGAGCAGGGATTAACACAAATTCTGGTCAAGAGATTTTTCCTGGCTTCCATTCTTGAAGTTAACTGCTTCATTTAGTAAGAGAGCAATATTAAAAATGAATCTCATGTCATGGGAATAGTGGTATATCATATTACTTGCTATAAAACTGCACAAAAGGGAACACAAACCACATGAAACTTTACTCTGGAAGCTATAAAGTATTCATAACTATTACCTTTGCACCTCAGACAAGCTGTCTCCCTCACCTTCCTCAGGCATATGCATTTGTGGAAGCAACAGGAATGAACAGAATTCTCTGTTCTTTTGGTCTCATTGAGTAAACAAAGGGCTTCCTTAGTGGCTCAGATGGTAAAGCATCTACCTCCAATGTGGGTGACCCAGGGCCAATCTCTAGGTGGGGAAGTCCCCTGGAGAAGGGGGTGGGGAACCCACTCCAGTATTCCTGCCTGGAGAATTCCAAGGATAGAGGAGCCTGGTGGGTTATGGTCCATGTGGTCGCAAAGAGTCAGACATAACTGAGTGACTTACACTCTCTTGGTGCTTCCCTGATAGCTCATTTGGTAAAGAATCCACCTGTAATGCAGGAGACCCCCGGTTTGATTCCTATGTCAGGCAGATCCGCTGGAGTAGAGATAGGCTACCCACACCAGTGTTCCTGGGCTTCCTTGTGGCTCAGCTGGTAAAGTATCTTGCCTGTAATGTGGGAGTTGCTGCTGCTAAGTCGCTTCAGTCACATCCGACTCTGTGCGAACCCATAAACAGCAGCCCACCAGGCCCTGCTGTCCCCGAAATTCTCCAGGCAAGAAAACTGGAGTGGGTTGCCATTTCCTTCTCCAGGCTCCGCTGTCCCTGAGATTCTCCAGGCAAGAACACTGGAGTGGATTGCCATTTCCTTATCCAATGCATGAAAGTGAAAAGTGAAAGTGAAGTCACTGAGTCGTGTCCACCTCTCAGCGACCCCATGGACTGCAGCACACCAGGCTCCTCTGTCCATGGGATTTTCCAGGCAAGAGTACTCGAGTAGGGTGCCATTGTAATGTGGGAGACCTGGGTTCAATTCCTGCCATCTACTTCCAAAGGAAAACTGAGTTTTTACTCTTTACTATTACAGTTACCTGTTACAAAAAATAAATAATGTTTATTTTCAAATTTATAGAAATTGGAATACACATACATATACATTACATAATATGTGCATGTGTGATAAACTGAAAAAATTGTGATACATTCAAATTTTAGAATATTGACTATAGTTGGTATAATGCTTTTTTACTTTTAAGACAGAACTTGTCTTTACTATAAAAAATGTTTTGAGAAAAGGCCTGAAGAAGTTGGCTCACACTTATATTAATCCTTAAGGGTTTCTCTTTTACATAAAGCCCTTATGGATTTTCTTTTAATAGCAAAACATTGGCTGTTTACATTCCAGTTCATCAAACAAGGTAATTTTCCAACTTTGAATAAAAGTCATTATCTTGTAATTTATACTCAAATCAATAAAGAATTACAATAAGGTGAATTTCATGGGGTGCAAAGTGAAACACACACACACACACACTATTCCAGAACTTCATTCAGAGGGGCTTGCTTTTAATTGAGTTTTACTATAAGGCTTTGTTCCAAATTCCATTCAAAATGCTGGCACATGTAAGGGTTTTTCAAACACTCCTACTTTTCAATTTAATACTCAACTGGGAAAATTACAGTGGTTTTCTTTACCAGTTAAATGGCTTAATATCGACAGCAGGAGTTATTGAACACCACAGTATCTTCTGTCTATGTCCAATGATTAAATTGGGCTGCTTCCTTAAGCTTCACTTTTTAATATGAGTTTTTGCATAACAAAAATACAAACATTTGCAGCATTAAGTTTTTCAAATATACGCCTTAAGTAAATGTGGTACCAAACAGGCCAAATTTTCAATGATATCGAAAGACTTTCTAACTAATATACTGAAACTCCAGAATTTTGGTTCTATAGGAATCAAAAACTTCAGATTTTATGTACTTTCCATGTTATATTTTGATATTTTGATCAGTGGTGTTGGTATGGAAAATTAGTTTCTGAGTTAGGCAGACCTATATTTAATTACAACTCTGCTGCTTACTAATTATGTGATAATAAGCAAGTTTATGCTCTTACAGCCCCAGTGTCTTCATCTGTGAGAAAAGATAATATCTACCCTGATATCCCCGGGGGATGGTTGGTAGAGAACAAGATGGTGGATTAAAGGACATGGAGTCCACCTGCCCCCAAGAACACATCAAAAATACATCTACATGTGAAGCAATTCTCACCGAAAACTGACTTGAGACTGGTGGAAAAACTCTTGTTAAAAAACAAAACACACACACCAAAAACACAAAAAATACTCTTGTTAGACAAAAAACACACAGAATCTGGCAGAAAGGCATGAGGAACAATCAGGTTGGGAGCTGCACCTCTAGGAGGTGTATGTTATATTAAATTGCTGAAAGTGAAGGCCTGCAACCTAGGATATTCTACTTAGCAAGTTTATTACTTAGAACTGAAGGAGAGATAAAGAACTTTTTTGACAAAGGAAATGTAAAAAGAGTTCACCTCTATGAAACCCACCTTAAAAGAAATGTTAAAGGGTCTTCAGTAAGAAATCAATATCTATAGGGAAGAAAAAATCTCACTAGTAAAGGGAAATATATAGTAAAGCTGTGGATCAACTTTACGAAATAATATCAACGTGTTCTACTTATAAGTTTTTGTACTTTTATATTTTTAAAATTTATATCTTAAGGACAGTAAACAGTGTAATTTTGAAATCTGTATATAACTACTGCTCAAAATGAAGGGAAATTCCACGACAAGCTGTGAAGAACTCAATTTATGTGATTAACAGAGGTACTAATATACTGAAGTATATGCTATATACAATCGAATATACAACTCATAAAAACAAACCAAAATATATTTAAAGCAACTTGTTAAAATCTTTTCTTCTTTTTACTTGTGGAGTCTGATCAAGATTCTTAACCTCAAGATTTGGCCCATCTGCTTCTCTTCCAGCAAATGGAGTTATAATTAGCATATGGTTTCTCACGGTAAAACTAGTGGGAAGTCAGGAAGTACGGAAGATTAGTTTAAAAAAACTAAACTAAACTCTATCCATGAAGTGATATTTGTCCTTTTTTTTTTTCCTTCTAAATTTGGGCAGCCTGGAAGTACCTAACAGAAGCAGAAGATATTAAGAAGAGGTGGCAAGAATACACAGAAGAACATCAAAAAGATCTTCATGATACAGATAACCATGATGGTGTGATCACTCACCTAGAGCCAGACACCTTGGAATGTGCAGTCAAGTGGGCCTTAGGAAGCATCACTATGAACAAAGTTGTGATGGAATTCCAGTGGAGCTGTTTCAAACCTGAAATATGATGCTGTGAAAGTGCTGCACTCAATATGCCAGCAAATTTGGAAAACTCAGCAGTAGCCATAGGACTGGAAAAGGTCAGTTTTCATTCCAATCCCAAAGAAAGGCAATGCCAAAGAATGTTCAGACTCACAATTGCACTCATCTCACATGCTAGTAAAGTAATCTCAATATTCTCCAAGCCAGGCTTCAACAGTACATGAACCATGAACTTCCAGATGTTCAAGCTGGTTTTAGAAAAAGCAGAGGAACCAGAGATCAAATTGCCACCATCTGTTGGATCATTAACAAAGCAAGAGAGTTACAGAAAAATATCTATTTCTGCTTTATTGACTATGCCAAAGCCTTTGACTGTGTGGATCACAATAGACTGTGGAAAATTCTTCAAGAGAAGGGAATACCAGACCACCTTACCTGCCTCTTGAGAAATTTGTATGCAGGTCAAGAAGCAGCAGTTAGAACTGGACATTGAACAACAGACTGGTTCCAAATAGGAAAAGGAGTACATCAAGGCTGTATATTGTCACCCTGCTTATTTAACTTCTATGCAGAGTACATCATCAGAAATGCTGCACTGGATGAAGCACAAGCTGAAATCAAGATTTCCAGGAGAAACATCAATAACCTCAGATATGCAGATGATATCACACTTAAGGCAGAAAGTAAAGAACTAAAGAGCCTCTTGATGAAAGTGAAAGAGGAGAGTGAAAAACCTGGCTTAAAGCTCCACATTCAGAAAACTAAGATCATGGCATCTGGTCCCATCAGTTCAGTTCAGTTCAGTCGCTCAGTCATGTCCAACTCTTTGTGACTACATGAACTGCATCACGCCAGGCCTTTCTTATCACCAACTCCTGGAGTTCATCCAAACTTATGTCCATCGAGTTGGTGATGCCATCCAGCCATCTCATCCTCTGTCATCCCCTTCTCCTCCTTCCCCTAATCCCTCCCAGTATCAGAGTCTTTTCCAATGAGTCAACTCTTCACATGAGGTGGCCAAAGTATTGGAGTTTCAGCTTCAGCATCAGTCCTTCCGAAGAACACCCAGGACTGAGCTCCTTTAGAATGGACTGGTTGCATCTCCTTGCAGCCCAAGGGACTCTCAAGAGTCTTCTCCAACACCACAGTTCAAAAGCATCAATTCCTTGGCACTCAGCTTTCTTCATAGGCCAACTCTCACATTCATACACGACCACTGAAAAAACCACAGCCTTGACTAGATGGACTTTTGTTGGCAAAGTAATGTCTCTGCTTTTGAATATGCTATCTAGGTTGGTTATAACTTTCCTTCTCATCACTTCATGGCAAATAGATGGGAAAACAATGGAAACAGTGAGAGACTTTATTTTGGGGGCTCCAAAATCACTGCAGATGGTAACCACAGCCATGAAATTAAAAGACACTTGATCCTTGGAAGAAAAGCTATGGCCAACCAGGCAGCATATTAAAAACAGAGACATTGTTTTGCTGACAACGGTCTGTCTAGTCAAGGCTATGGTTTTTCCAGTAGTCATGTATGGATGTGAGAGTTGGAGTATAAAGAAAGCTAAGCACTGAAGAATTGATGCTTTTGAACTGTGGTGTTGGAGAAGACTCTTGAGAGTCCCTTGGACTGCAAGGAGATCAAATCAGTCTATCCTAAAGGAAATAAGTCCTGAATATTCATGGAAGGACTGATGCTGAAGCTGAAACTCCAATACTTTGGCCAACTGATGTGAAGAACTGATTTATTTGAAAAGACCCTGATGCTGGGAAAGATTGAGGGCAGGAGGAGAAAGGGACAGCAGAGGATGAGATGGTTGGATGGCATCGCTGACTCAATGGACATGAGTTTGAGTAAGCTCTGGGAGTTGGTCATGGACAGGGAAGCTAGTGCGCTGCAGTCCATGGGGTTGCAAATAGTTGGACACCACTGCTGACTGAACTGAACTGAACAGAAGTACATGTTGTCATGGCAAATAATGGTCATTGATATAGCCAGCTTTAAAATGAATTCACTCTGAATAGTATTTCCCCCAAACACCACATAAGAAATAATATACAGGGTTTTTTTTTGTATTTATTATAGGAAATTATCATAGATGATATGACGAATGGTTTGAAAATAGAGAGTATTAGATAGCGCCAACAAAATGGAAATTTTTTCTTACTAAGGACCTCTTTTTGATAAGTAACAATTATAGCATGTTTTAGGTACAATTTCTTTTGATGTCACATGGCTTCTCATCTAATATTAAAGGAGTTTTTACATCTATGCACCTGATGATCAAGGCAGGATCTGAGGAAAAGTTTAGACCTCTCCTGGCCAGAAGAGAAGTCAGAAAATCACACATGAATTTATAAGGCACAATTTCACAATAATTCTCATTGTAAACACAGCAGTGACTACAAATTGCTTAAGAATGTGTTTCCTTACCTTTCTCTAGTCATAGATAACTGCGGGATTATTTTGGTGGCCAAGTCCAGTCTCTGGACTGCACTACGTGCCTTGGAAAAGCACATCAGGTACCACCAGTCCCCGTGTGTGTGCTAAGCCCCTTCAGTCACAGCCAGCTCTTTGCGACCCTATGGACCGTAGCCCACCAGACTCCTCTCTCCATGGGATTCTCCCGGCAAGAAAACTGGAGTGCATTGCCATGCCCTCCTCCAGGGGGTCTTCTGACCCAGGGATCGAATCTGTGTTTCTTTCATCTGCCTGCCTTGGCAAGCAGGTTATTTACCACAACCGCCACCTGGGAAGCCCATCACCAGTCCCTACCTTGGCCTAGTAAGCTGATATGGGAAGATGTCCCAGAGCCAATTCAGACCAGTAAAGCAAATCAGAATAAACTATTTGATGCGAGAGTCAACACAATATTCTAAATGTTCTCAAATGTCAGGTACCTCTGTATTCATTTTCATGTTGTTGTTGTTTAGTTGCTAACTTTGTATCTGACTGTTTGCGACCCCATGGACTGCAGCACACCACGCCTCCCTATCCTTCACTGTCTCCTGGAATTTGGTCAGACTCATGTTCATTGAGTCAGTGATGCAATCCAACCATCTCATTCTCTGTTGCCATCTTCTCCTAATTTTCATGTTAGTTTTAAATTTTTTTTCATAAAGAAAATTTTCATTATTCATCAAATATTTGTAACACTAGATATGGGTAAGGGTATAAACAATTTAATGAACTTTTTAGTGTATATTTAGTTTCCAATGCATTTTTGCTTAACTTTAAGAAATAATTTTAGTTCCAAGATGCTAACGTTATTTTTTAATATGAGCACTGTTATTCTTTAAACATTGTAATGATACATGTGCAAAGAGATATCAAAGTGCCCATCTCAGTGAATGCCATGATTTATTGTTCTGAAGTTACATATTTAACTACATACTAATTGTAGAGCAGCTAAGGTTGGATAAATATGATATAACTGTTGCCCATAATCATCTTAATCATGATCACCACCCCCAAAGATTAATACACTTCTTTGGCATCACACTTTGATACAAGTCAATATCTTAGTAGATGTCCTAGAAAGCCTTGAGATAGAAGAAAGAAAACAAGTTCACAATTTAAAAAAAAAGGGCTTTAAGGACTCTAATTTAGTTCTGAATCCTGACTCACTTAGTCACTCTATAATATCACACAAGTTTTTAAGCCATTGCAGATTCAATTTCCTCATTTAAACCTAGGATTAGTTAATAACTATACCATTGTGTGTTGAAAAAAGTAAATGTGTTAACTTATGTAACTCACCCAGAACATTGTAGGGATTCATATTGTAGGCTGACATATTGCATAACTAGAACAATGAGTATAAGGCTTGACACCTCATAGAACGACCCAGCTCAGTCTATTAGGAAAGCAGTTAGTCCTCATATGTAATTTAGTAAGAAAATAACATGGACATGAATAGTGAAGCATATTTTCACTCAAATGTTTTGTACACAAAGACAGAAATATAATACAAGTCACAAATGTGAGCCACATACATAAAATTTAATTTTCTATTCGCCACATTAAAAAAAGTGAAAAGTACCTGGAAGAAACCACCTTGAAGAAACCATAATTTAAAAAGATACATATACCCCAATGTACATCACAGCACTATTTATAATACAATAGCTAGGACATGGAAGCAACCTAGATGCCAATTAACAGATGAACGGATAAAGAAGATGTGGTACATATATACAATGGAATATTACTTAGCCATAAAAAGGAACACATGTGAGTTAGTTCTAAAGAGGTGGATGAACCTAGAGCTTATTATACAGAGTGAAGTAAGTCAGAAAGACAAAAATGTTGTATGTTAATGTATATACATGGATATAGAAAGACAGCACTGATGAGCCTACTTGCAGGGCAGCGGCAGAGACACAGACACAGCTAACAGATTTGTGGACAAAGTGGGGGAAGGAGAGAGTGGGGCAAACTGAGAGAGTAGCACTGAAACAGACACACTACCACATGCAGAATTCGATAGCCGGTGAAACTTGCTGTATGATGCAGGGAGCTCAAACCCAGAGCTCTGTGACAACCTGGGGTGGCAGGGATGGGGTGGAAAGTGGGAGGGAGGTTCATGAAAGAGCAACATATATATACCTATGGCTGATTCATGTTCATATATGGCAGAAACCAACAGAATATCGTAAAGCAATTCTCTTCCAATTAAAAAAATAAGAAAGTGAGAAGGTGACTCTTTAAGGCCTTTTTGGTTTTTAATTTTATTTATTTACTTGTTTATTTTGGCTGCACTGGGTCTCTGTTGCTGGCATAGGCTTTCTCTAGTCGCAGCACTCCTCCTCCTTGTGGTGTGCACGCCTCCTTGCTGTGGAGCACAGGCTCTAGGTGCATACACTTCAGTAGTCACTGCTTGTGGCCTCAGTAGCTGTGCCTCACAGGTCCAGAAGACAGGATCAGCTAAGCACAGGCTTAGTTAGCTTCGCAGCATTTGGAATTTTCCAGGACCAGGGATCAAACCTGTATCCCCTGCACTGGCAAGCAGATTCTTATACACTGTGACACCAGAGAAGTCTGGTGACATTTATTTTAACAGTACATTTACTCCAATGTATCTAAACATTATCATTACAACTTATAATTAAGACAAACTTAGGGAGTTGATATTTTACTTTTTTTTTTCTTACTAAAGCCTTTATATCCGTGGTATACTTTACACTTACTGCACATCTCTGTTCAGACTGCCATATTTCACAAACTCAGCAGCCACTTCTTCCTGATGACCCCATGCTGGAAAATGCAAACTAATGAAACAGTCAGATGAGAGACCTAACTGATCAATACTCATCTCACCATTCCAGTAGCCTGTGAGCACAGCCACTACTGTGTGTTTGTTAATCCTTTTATATGTGATTCTCGAGGAAATCTTATCTTCTCCACTGAGATGCTTTAAAAGAAACATTCACTATTGAATTGTGAAAAGCTTTCCAAGGTAAAATGTAATTACAAATGTTTTGAACCCATCTTTAATGTTTCTTCAAAAGGGTTTGAATAAATATTGATTCTTTCATCTAACAAGGTTGATTTTTCTCCTCTAAGAGTTTAAATAAAAGAAATGTCAAAACACTCTAATTTTTTTCCCTGGTGATGCCTTAATGTTAAAAATATTTCCCTAGAATATACACCATATGTCATCAGGAAAGAACATTTTTTTCATAAGTGAATGAAACTTCATAATAAGCCATATGAGCCACAAGTCGTTTAAACTATAAAAGAAATAGAACAACCATTATTCAATGAGGCCATGTCTGTCCATATTACTATAGACAGTAACTGCCTAATGTAACAAGAGCTAATGTCAGAGGAAAAATATAAACACGTATTTTTAAAACTTAATGGAATGAATACGGAGCTTCTTTTTAAGTTTTGGAAGGGTCTGAACTACTGTCTAATATCAAACATGATGCCACAGATTCATTTTGCTCACAAATGTCTACCTTATGCTTCAGTACCTACTGAGTTGAAATCAAAGCTAAGCTAAACCAAGAAATTCTTAGTAAAAAGGTAGTTAAGTTTCCATCATGAAAAAAGTAACATTTGAACCATTTTTAATACATAGTACAATTTTTTTTTTTATTATACTGAGGTATAATTGACAAAAGGGCTCCCCTGGTGACTCAGAAGTAAAGAATCCACTTGCCAAAGGAGGGGACAGATGTTCCATCCCTGGGTGGGAAAAATCCTCTGGAGAAAGAAGTAGCAGCCCACTCCAGTATTCTTGCCTGGGAAACCCCATAGACAGAGGAACCTGGGGAGTTATATTCCATGGAGTCAAAAAGAGTTAGACACGACTTAGTGACTAAACAACACCTTGACAAAAATTGTATATATTTATGGTGTGCAATGTAATGTTTTGATAAACATATGTATTGTGAAATGATTACCACAATTGAGCTATTTAACAAATCCTTGACCTTATACAGTTGTCTTAGTGTATGATGAAAAAATTTAAGACCTAGTTTCAGTAAATTTCAAAATAATAAATTAACTATAGTCACTATGCTGTACATTAGAATTCCAGAACATTTTTATTTTGCATAACTGAAACATGGTACCCTTTGACCAATGCCTCTCCATATGTTTTCTCTTTATTTAAAGGTAATAAGCATGCAACGGACATAAACTTGGGCAAACTTAACGAGATGGTGAGGAACAGGAAGGCCTGGTGTGCTGCAGTCCATGAGGTCGTGAAGAGTCAGACATGACTGGGTAACTGAGCAACAAGAAGCATTAATAACCTCTAGGTTTTCTGAATCTGCTTATTTTAAAGACATGGGGTATAAATTATACTAAAGAAAAGTATGAAAACTAACAAAGTTATGACTGAACAATGAGTTAAGAAATGTTATAGCAGAAAGAATTTTGTCTCAACTGAAAAACCTATGTGCACAATATATACTTTATTGAAAACAGAAACACCACTTTTCTCATGGATTTCCTCCTTATTGCATACTATAACTCTTTGTTCTGAGAAGAACAGGCAAAACAAAAAATTCTCTCCTGAATGATGTGTTCTATTTCAGTGAGTAGAACCAATGTACTGAGAGTTGAGTGGTGTCCGGATTGGAGTGGCGTTTGAGAAAGAGAAGTGTCTCATGGGTGTCCAACATTCCCTTCCCCTCTCTTCCAGTGACCTCGTACATAGGCTCTTCGAGGGGACTGGAGTGTGCCCTCCTCCAGGGGAATCTTCCTGACCCAGGGATCTAACCTGAGTCTCTCGTGCCTCCTGCAATGGCAGGCGTGTTCTTAACCACTAGCACCATCTGGGAAGCCTTTTCTTTTATGTGAGAAAGGGTTAACTAGGATGGATAGGGGCCATTTGTCAGGGGCAACAGGAGCCAGCCACAGACCTGGAAATAGGAAAAACCTATGCATAAAACTGGGCTGTTTATCCAAATAATGTCCAAGTTACAAACCCTTTTGAAAAGACTTAATACCAAACAAATTATCATCACATGCTGGGACTGGTAAAACTCAATAACCTGTAGAAAAAATTTTGTGCATTTTTAAAGATAATGAAAATGCTTTTAAGGCATTGATATTTTATTAATCCAAATAATCCTATTTTCAGAAGCAGAAATCAAGTAAAATAAAAGCCTATGCTATTTTATACTTTTTAATTGTATCTGTAAATTCTTTTTGGGGTTTGTGACATCATACTAAATTCTACTGCATTATATTACTACTGGCCATAACTTTTGGTATAAAATGCAAGAATGTATGGTAATATAAGGCACTAAAATTTTACATTGAATAAATCTACATCAACATCCACATGAAATAGCCATGTATTATTTATAAGAGTAATTTCATCTTGTGATTCTGATCAAATCATAAATAATGAGATGAGGCTGAAAATGAAATTAAGCTTTACTGAAACATGTGATTGCATATTTCTTCCCTTTTTCATATTTAAAAGGTTAAAACATGACATTTTGGGTCCACATTCAATACTAATTTCTTTTAAGTATAATGAGATTCCATAAACTGACCAACAGAGCTTTAAATATAGCTGTATGTGGCTGCAATTTTTAAACAGTTCAGAAATGCAATAAAAAAACAGAAAAGGTATGCTATTTCTTCAAAACATATATGTTGTTTATTATATATGAACATACAAATATATATTAATTTTTATATAAACTTATATATATGTTTATATATATATAAGTATATATATATATACTAATATATATATATAGTATCTTATCTTTATATGTGCATATAGTTGTAGAATAGTATGTGGGTATATTGTTGTTGTTGAGTTGCTTAGTCATGTCTGATTCTTTGTGACCCCATGGACTGCAACATGCCAAGCTTTCTTGTCCTGAGTTTGCTCAAACTTGTGTCCATTGAGTTGGTGATGCCATCCAATCATTTCATCCTCTGTAACCCCCTTCTCCCCTTGCCCTCAATTTTCCCCAGCATCAGGGTCTTTTCCAGTGAGTCAGCTCTTCACATCAGGTGGCCGAAGTATTGGAGCTTAAGCTTTAGCATCAGTCCTTTCAATGAATATTTAGGGTTAATTTCCTTTAGGATTGACTGGTTTGATCTCCTTGCTGTCCAAGTGACTCTCAAGAGAGTCTTCTCAAGCACCACAGTTCAAAAGTGTCAATTCTTCGGTGCTCAGCCTTCTTTATGGTCCAACTCACATCCACACACGACTACTGAAAAACCACAGCACTGATTATATGGACCTTAGCCAGCAAAGCGTTGTATAAATTTGAAAACAAAGTTTTTCAAAACTGCTGACCACAAATGAGGCCCCTAAGAAGTGTTTCCAGCAATGTAATTGGAGTTATAAATGACTGATATGAATAATGTAATATCACATGCCCTTGAGGATCTAAGGTATTATCTGGATTGGCTCCCTACGTCAGTTGATCAATAGCACACTTCACTTAATAACAATCCTGTAGTGATCGTCAGTATCCAGTGATGTATCCTCATTTTGAAATATGAAAGGATTGTTTTTCAAACTTATTTTTCATTTTAAAATTATATTTTAATACTCATAGTTATAGAAAAGCACATAATAGAATATAAAATTACTCAAATAATAATAATTTGATGGATGATTTCCTACTAGTGCTTTGTAAATTTTTTTAATTTTAATTTTAATTTTTTAATACTTTATTCTATGTTACAATACTGTATTGGTTTTGCCATACACTGACATGAATCAGTCACAGGTGTACACGATCTCCCATTTCATTTCAGTATTTTTTCTGTAGCTATATGTGCATAACTGTTTACATGCAATGCATGTGCCCACATGTGTGTGGTACAAAACTATTATTATGCCATTTCCAAGTTTGCATCCTGATTTTATACTAAACTTGTTACATTGTGGGTATTTTTATCAGAAAATGTTAATGTTCTTCAAAAATATTATTTTAGCTAAACGGCTAATGTTAAATAATATTCTATGACAAAAGTTACTTAGCTTATTTAGGCTTGCTATTTTTTCTCATATGTCAGTATTATAGGCCCTAATCAATATCTAGTATTTTCTTATACTTTTACAAGCAGAATAATTACTGAATCAAAAGTTATGATTATTTAAGGGTACTTTCTGTATTTTAAAAGTTGTTTCTTAGAAAGTTGATTCAAATTACACTCCCCACCAGTAGTGTTTAAGTGTCTATTTTTATCTTATACAGTAGAAACTTAAAAATATCTAGGCCAATTTGATGGGTGAAGATGGCATCCTGCAGTTTTCATTAGAATGTCTGTGCTCAATAATCCAACTGTTAATTTTACATGCTGTTGTTTTTATGTATTTTCTATAAATGTTATTTTCATAGTGTTTTTCAAATTGATTGATTCTTTAGTAAGAATATCAATCATCTCCTTTTAAAATATGTCCCCAGTGTATCAATCATTTAAAATGTTTTAAAATTATTTTCTATTGAAAATGTATATATAAGCAAATATACACAGATATATATTATATAGTCAATATGTCAGTCTTTTGACTTGTGATTTTTTTCTTTTGATGATTAGAAATTTGTTGCGTTTACTTAACTATTCATAAGCCATTCTAATCTATGTCTTTTAATATTTTGTTTCATAATGGTTACTATTACCTTACTTGAATTGTTGCCTCTCTTTTTTTCTTTTTGGTCAAATGGGGTAAAGGGAAAGAAAGGAGGATCAAGCAATTTTTTTCCAAGATCATTTTCCAAGATTCTCTACTGACAAGACCTTTATTCATGTTTTTGTAATGTTTCTCTTTGATTGTGTCTGTGTATTCGTAAGGGTTCATGTAGAAGGTGTCAGTATAGCATAACGGCTTTTATGCATTCTGAAATCATAGTGGATATTGTGGCTCTTACATTTACTAGTGTGTGACCTTAAACAAATTACCTAATCTGTCTGCTCACATGGCCTACATGTGGGTAACAATGTCAGCCTCACACAGATGCCATGAGAATGATATGGAGTCAACATATAAAGTGCCTAGAGAATACGAATTTCCTGCTGAATTAATGGAGTTACTCAAATAATCGCAGTTTTAATCTTCTTGAGCCCATTATGTAGATTTGTCTTTAGGAAAAGGAGCTCCTTACAACCAACACTTGAAATTCAGCAATTCTGCTCTTGTGGTTTAGAATGTGGGGAGGCTCATCTAAGTCTACTGCCTTCCCACCTTCACCACCCACTGCCTAATTATTTATAGGAAAAATAATTGCAGGCTTCTTAGCATAGTGTTTAACAGCAACTGGTTCATTCCCTATTTCCAAACTTTTTCCATCCCTTAACATGGTTATGCTCCAGTTTTCTAGCTTCAATATGTTGAGTGGATGGCTGCTTCTGCCTTAAGGTGCCTCCTTAGGGCAGAAGGAATTGTGCATAAACCATAGGAGCCCATATTTTAAGCTGATCACCCTGAACATCCTTTCCAAATACGGTGAAAATTTCAGCAATGTGTATGCTAATATTTGCAGCTGTTTTTTGATTCTGGGGCTAATATGAGAATGTTTTAATTGTATAATTGAAAAAGATAATATGACCTCTCTAATGCACAGATACTCACCCTATTCATTAATGTTTCATCACCAATGTGAAAAAGTAACCATATTGCAATAAACAAATGTATCACATCAACACATTGCATACTTCAGACTTACACAATATGACATGCCATAATTTTCTCAATAAAAGATGTTTTAAAAATTCTCATTTATTTCTTTCCTGTATTTTGATAGGTAATTTTTTAAAGATATAAATGTAATATTAGACATACCAATTAAAACCACAGATCAAAAATGCATTAGGTGCAGACAAACACTATTTGATTCCACTTATACCAAGTAGCTAGAATAGTCAAATTCAAAGAGTCCAGAAGGTACATTGGTAGATGCCAGAAGCCAGGGGGTGGGTATGAGGAGGAATGGGGGAGGTAGTGTTTAACGGCCGGAGAACTTCAGTTTAGGAAAGTAAAAACTTTAGGAGACAGATGACGGTGAGAGTTGCACAAAAATGTGAAGGTATTTAGTGCCACTGAACTGTACAGTTAAATATGGTTAAAACAGTGTGTTTTACATTATATTTTCTATTATATTTTGCCACAATAAAAAACACTTAAAAATGCATTGACTCTTGGTATTTATGTTACAAGCACTGAATTTTTGTTTACTTAGAAGCTCAATAGAAGACTGCATTCTTCTTATCTTTCTCCTTCACCTTCTTCTCCCTCTCTCTTCTCCTCTTTTCTTAATTGTTGTCTTCTTTTGCTAAGTAACAACAATCAACAGCAACAACCATAAAATCCTAGTCAATAATCCTTATTGCTCTCATTTTGCTAGAGAACAATAAATATTTTTCTTGGACAGGGGTAGGTGAGTCCGACATTTCCTTAAACGTCTTTAATGCTTACCCAGTGTCAAACACCCTTAGATGCTTTCTACAACCCTGTGGAAAAAGTGAGGCTCAGAAGATTAAACAAAGTATTCTGTCTTTCAACTGAGAAAGGTATTTCATCTCAGTGTAAATCAAGCCCCCATCAACACCCAACTCAAAGACTAGGAAGCAGTACTATATTGTAAAGATGAATCAAGAGATGTGAAAATGAAAAGAAGTCCTAAATAATAGAGATGGAGCAGGACTCCATAAAAAAATGGCACTTAAGATGAATTTTTGGATATGTATGAAGATGAGTAACTGGAAAAGGGAGGAAGGCCCTCTAGGGAGAGTGGAACATGGTCCATACCTCCCACTTCCCAGGAGGGCACGGAGAGCTTGTGTTCTTGTTCCACAGGCATGGAGAGCTTGTGTTCTTGTGAGCAGGTGGCAGGTAAGCTAGTTTACAGATGTTCAAAGATGCAGACAGTAAGCGGAGATGGACCTGATGCCCATAAAGCCTTGAACACTATGCTAAGAATCTGCACTTTTTGTTGCTGTTGGTAATGAAGCTGAAGGCAGGGAGTGGTGAGGCTGGGGTGGGGATGATCTCTGGGTGGCATATTACTATTTTGAAAATAAAGGTTTCTGAGAGTGATCTGGTCCAGTCAGCATTTTAAGAAGCTAGTGCTAGATGCTTCACTTTGTTATTTACTTGTCTGTGACCTCAGAAATGCATGCTTGACTTACTTACAGGTGAATATCTTTAACACAATCTTCTTTAACCATCTAGAGTACAGAGCCACTAACTAAAAGATTAGTTAGGAGTGTTGGTAGATTCAATGTCAACTAATAAGATTATTCAATATTTATAATTATTCGATAAGTCAATTACAGTTGTACATATGCGTGACAGAGCTCTGAACTGTTTCCTCGGTGATCAGCGACAATGGTCAGACTATGCTTGGCCTCCTGTTGCCATCACAGACCAGTACGTGCCAGGTCTCAGCGGAGCTGACTCTATCATCTTATAAGCACCTTTAGGACTTCCTCAGTATAACAAAAGCATCCAACTGATGGCTGATAGGCCCCAAACGCCAGGGTCCTTAAAGAAGTTTTGAAAGCAGGACATTTTCACAGCTTATAAATTGGCCATGACTGAACTGTCAGTAACCACCTTTTAAATGCCTCCCTGGGAGTTCAGGTTTTCATTTTGGAAAGTCTGTTTTCATTTTTATATCCAGTTAAATTATGGTGATGCTTCAGCTTTTTCCTTTAATAATGTTGTAAATCTATTTCAAAGATGAATGCCTGGGCTTTGTGGCTCCTCCTCAGAGCTGTCACTCACTCTGGAGATGGCTTTGGTCCCCGTAAAGCCATTTTCCCAGGATGAGATTATATGTAAAGGGAAATGGTAGGGGCATCCAGCAGAGCAATCATGCCACTATGAACCCCCTCAAAACTTTGACCTTCTTTGGATATTTTGCCCATTATATGGACTGTAGTTGTTTGATAATTTCAATTCCTGCAGCCTAGAATAATAAGCAACAATGCCCAATGAGAGATTATGAGTATAGGCCCACATACATTTGAATAGAAATCCCCAGAAAACAAACAAAACAACCTTTCTCTATTAAATATGTTTATGTTCTTTGCAATTAAAAGAAAGACTACAGCACAAAAGAAAATATTGCCTTCTCATTCTGTTGCCTTTTTTGTTTTGCAAAAAATCTTTTTATAGTTGATTTAATCAGTAATATTACAATAGCTGCATTACTCACTAAGGACATAAAGTGCAGCTAGTCACTACCACACAGACTTCTCTTTGTGAGAGGGAAGAGTAATGTTCTGAAGATACAGATTACAGCAATAACATAAGTGAGCTATAATTTGAAGGCCTAAATGCCACTGCTGTGAGCAGAAATGGGAGTTTTGCTAATGTCAATACTTTCAATTAAATGGGCTGAAGATTGTCTGGCATACTCTTAAGTGCCCAATTCATTCACGAGGCAGTTCTAGGTACCTGAATGCTAATTTCAAACTCCTATTTTCCCTCCTCTCTTGCACTTCTTTAAATGATTAAAATAAACATTCTTTCTGACTGATTGTCAGTCAAAGCTCCGTGCAGGATACAGTGTATACAGGGCCCAGAAACGTCTTTAGACCATCAAGCATCAGCTCACTGGAAGGTGCTGAATAAATTAAACCAAAAATATAAACCCTCGGTTGATGTCTTTGAACTTCTCAGCAAACATTCTTCATACATATTTAATCGCTCCATTGAGACTGTTACTGTTTGGAGAGGTTCCAAGCATTATTTCCATTCCATTAATTAGTAAGCTTTCAGAGTGTCTACTCCTTAACCCAAAATGATTGAGTCTACAAATGCCTTCCCACTTACTGACCTGCACGCTAATTGAGTTTGTATATAGATTAAAAGAAAAAGTGTGTTTTCAGAAATTGTTGAAAATATATGACTGTCATTTAAATTCCTTGTAGCAGGAGAAAATGGCATGTCAAAACGGTGACACTAAACATCTTGTCTGAATTGACTTTTTAAAACACGATGTGCAACAAGCAAAGTTACAGAAGCTAGAAAAAAAAAGCTGAAGTAGATTTTTCAATGCGAAAGCACACTGCCTTCTTTAAAGGGGGAATAAACACTGTGGCTGTATTAATATCTTATTCTGCCAGTTTCTAGCTCTTCTTCATGTGGTAAATATATTTATAGAAGGAAAACATAAATTTCTTGTATTCAGAAACAGAAAGCTGAAACACAGAATATCTTATCAATATTATTTAGTTCTGCTCAAGGAAGGAAGCTAAATGTTTCTTAACATTCTTTGATAAACATACTTAAAAATGGTGAGGTATTTCCAATGGGGGTACTTAACCCCCGAGCAAAGTAAAATTTATACCTTCATATATATGTTGTTAAGATAAAATAGAACTAATGAATTTTAACTTTATGTGGTTCAACTTGAGAAACTGATCTTATAATTTTTAGTTTTATTCACCTCTTTGCTATCCTGCAGACTGTGGTCAAATTAAAATTCTTAAACCTCTAGACTAATATAGAATGAATGAAAGCATTTTCTACAAAATGATGCATTAACGATTATTTTGACCCAGCACATATGGAGTTATAGAAATGCTATGTAATGTACATGTAAGACATTTCTTTTACATGGTCATTTCCATCAAAGAGTGTAAGCTAAATCAAGATTATAGAAAGTTCCATTTTCCTGTTCCTCCTCAGTAGTACTTTCTTAGTTTCCCCCAAATTTTCCCTTAAATAATTAAAATTAAAGAATAAACGGTTTGAATTCATTCATATTTAGTATTTAATTTGATTTTTAACCTGATAATGTAACAGGTAAACTCTTAGATAGTAATGACAAATAGAATCCTCTCCAGGGTTTCTCAGGCATGGCCTTCTAATTAATTGATCCTGGCTTTAAATTATACAAGAAAGTAACCTAGAGGCTATTTTTGCATATTCTATGAAGACATTACTTCTAATATGACCTAAATCTGATAATGCCAGTATTGAAAAGACAATGAACAAAAAGACACAAGATGAATTAAAAATCAAAGATTGACACAAGAATATTAAGGACTTTTAATTTCTACAATTATTTACTATTGATTGAGAAAACATGACTAGATGACTTCAGGGGAATGTTAAAGATATCAAAAAAGAATTTCTGTATTATATGCAAAACAAAAAAGCAAGGAAGGGAGAGAGTCACTGGTAAAAAGGGAACAGTTGCTTAATAAAGATGTCAATAGGATTTTTAAGTATCATAAGCTCACTCTAAAATAAAATACCTGTTTTAATTTTATTTAAAATAGAACAATGAAGAAAATTTGGAAAATGAAAACAAATGTGGACCACTCTATATAAAGTACAAAGTTACACTAATTAATACAGTTTATTTTTTTCAGAGTATAAATAAATGAAATGTAGACTAAAACAATGGAAAACATCAATGAAACTAAAATCCAGTTCTTTGAAAAGATAAGCAAAATTGATAAACCTTTAGTCAGACTCATCAATGAAAAACAGGAGAGGGCCCAAATCAATAAACTGAGAAATGAAAAAGAGAAGTTATAATGGACACCACAGAAATACATAGGACCATAAGAGACTACTATAAGCAACTATATGTAAATAAAATGGACAACCTGAGCAATTTAGTACTGATAGAAGGATGAAAAAAAATGTGCATCACTAAAAAAAATTTAAGAGTTCAGAGATTAGACTATAAGTACTGAAGTATTTCAAATCTGTGAGGGAAAAGAAAGCTTGGTCAACGGATAGTGGTAGGACTACAAGATTTTCAGTCTAAAAAATAATGGTAGATCTCTAAGTTAAACTACATAAAAATAAAGTATTTCTGCAAGGCAAAATACTTGCCACAAAAACCCCAAAAGAAAGCTCACCATTACCAAATAAAAAGGAAATTATCAATACCATCAAATTAGGAGGAATAAAAATCAAAACTGAAAGGAATCACCATTTTTAACCTAACATTAAGGCATAGATTAAAAATTCTGATAATATGCTGTGTTGGTAAAAATGTCTAATAAAATACAAATTATCAAACAATCTCATGCATTACCAGTGATAGTGCAATTTGATACAACTTCCAAGAAAATAAAGTCATCACACCTATTAAAATTAAGAGTGTATATGCCATTTAGCCCAATAATTACATTTCTAGAAAGTGACATACACTGTTTCATACAAATATGAAATAATATATGTTAAGAATATATTCACTGAAAACATTTGAAAACATATAAATGTATATGAATAGGGAGTGGTTAAGTAAATTATGGTTCATCTATGCTATGTGGAAATATATAAAAATATATTATTAAACAAAAAGCATGTGATGAACAAATATCTATAATACACTCTTATAATACTAGTATACAATAAACAAAGCAATTAAATATATACATGTATATATGTATAAAATACAAATGTACTCATATCATTTCTAAAATGATACAAAAGGTAGTTTGCAATAGATTCCAGGAGAACTGAGTGACTGGGAGATGAGACTGGAGAGATGAAAAGGTCACAAGTTGTTGCAGTCTGTTCCCTCCTTTTCCAAAGGGATAAACATGTGATTATTCCATATGTGCTTGGCAGCCAAACCAAGAGTGGGCATGTAATTAGAATTAGGCACTTTGGATGTAAATATTAGTCATATGTGCAATTTTGGGAGGTGCCATTTAAAGAAGAGAGAGATGTGTGTGCTTACTTAGTCCCTTCCCCTACCCATAGACTGAAATGTGAAGATTCAAACTGGATTTCCAGTATCAACCTTGGCTTATGAGTTACAATGCTAAAGAGCAGTGCAGCAAAATGTGAAAAGGTTGGAAATCTGCAAATCATGTATCATTGTACTGACCCTGGATTGCTCACTTCTGGAGTCTTTCAAGCCACTGTTGATCTTAGGTTTCTCTAAATCTGAGTTTACATGATCCTAACTAATATATAAGTTGGAATCAAGATTGCTGGGAAAAATATAAATAATCTCAGATATATAGATGACACCACCGTATGGCAGAATGAAAAGAGGAACTAAATAGTCTCTTGATGAAAGTGAAAGAGGAGAGTGAAAAAGCTGGCTTAAAACTCAACACTCAGAAAACTAAGATCATGGCATCTGGTCCCATTACTTCATGGCAAGTAGATGGGGAAACAATGGAAACAGCGAGAGACTATTTTCTTGGGCTCCAAAATCACTACAGATGGTGACTATAGCCATGAAATTAAAAGATGCTTGCTCCTTGGAAGAAAAGTTATGACCAACTTAGCATATTAAAAGCCAAAGACATTACTTTGCCAACAAAGGTCCATCTAGTCAAAGCTATGGTTTTTCCAGTAGTCATGTATGGATGTGAGAGTTGGACCGTAAAGAAACCCTGGAGTGCCAAAGAATTGATGCTTTTAAACTGCGGTGTTGGAGAAGACTTGAGAGTCCCTTGGACTAGAAGAGATTCAACCAGTCAATCTTAAAGGAAATCGGAAGGACTGATGTTGAAGCTGAAACTCTAATACTTTAGGATGGACTGGCTGGATCTTGCATTCCAAGGGACTCTCAAGAGTCTTCTCCAACACCACAGTTCAAAAGCATCAATTCTTCAGTACTCAGCTTTCTTCACAGTCCAACTCTCACATCCATACATGACCACTGGAAAAACTATAGCCTTGACTAGACGTACATTTGTTGGCAAAGTAATGTCTCTGCTTTTGTATATCCTATCTAGGTTGATCATAACTTTCCTTCTAAGGAGTAAGCGCCTTTAATTTCATGGCTGCATATAGTTTCAATGAGAAGTTAAAGTCGCTCAGTCATCTGACTCTTTGCAACCTCATGGACTGTAGCCTGCCAGGCTCCTCTGTCCATGGAATTATCCAGGCAAGAATAGTGGAGTGGGTAGCTGTTCCCTTCTCCAGGGAACCCAGGGACTAAACTGAGGTCTCCTGCATTGCAGGCAGATTCTTCACCATCTAAGCCACAAATCTCAATTTTGGTGGGGAGCAGGGTGGCTCAGATGGTAAAGTGCCTGTCTGCAATGCAGGAGACCTGAGTTCCATCCCTGGGTTGGGAAGATCCCCTGGAGAAGGAAATGGCAGCCCACTCCACTATTCTTGCCTGGAAAATCCCGTGGACGGTGGAGGCTGGTATGTTACTGTCCATGGGGTCGCAAAGAGTTGGACACAACTGAGCGACTTCACTTCACTTCACTTCACTTCACTTCACTTCACTTCACTTCAGGGAACTGACACATGAATGTAACTAGAGACACTCACCAAGGCATGTTTAAGTCTTACAAGCATAATTATGAGTGAAAGAAGGAAAATATAGAGCATGATTATATAAATCTTAAAACGGGATAAGACTAAAGGAAAATATAGAGCATGATTATATAAATCTTAAAACGGGAAAGGACTAAATGTGTGATTGGTAAACTATTTTTTAAGCAAGGAAATAAAATTCAAATAGTGGTTAACTTGGTTGTGGAGGGAAGAAGATAAGGAGGCTTTAACATGAAACAATCATTGGTGGGCCTCTGGAAATTTGATTTTTTTTTCTTGACTTAGTAGAGGATACACAGGTGTTCACTTTATAATTACTCATTATATAATATGTTATGTTTAAGTCTTTTTCTCTGTGTGTGTTTTATTTCATAATTTTAAAGAAAAAAAGGTTTTAAGTGCTCCAGGCAAAGGGGACAAAATGTATAAAGATACAAAGGCAAGTGATAGTATCAAGTCATGTGGAAATCAAAGACATTCTTTATGGCTAAAGGGAAGAATGTCAAGGGAGTTGCAGGTGGGAAGTGACAAGGGATGAAGTTAGAGTCAAACATAAGCTTCATAAAATTGACTTTGAAATCCTGGAATAGTCTGAAGTCAAGAAACCTCCAGCTCCATTTTATTACCACTGCTTTGGCTACTTGGGGTCTTTTGAGTTTCCATACAAATTGTGAAATTTTTTGTCTTAGTTCTGTGAAAAATGTCATTGGTGATTTGATAAGGATTGCATGCAATCTATAGGTTGCCATGGAAGTATATTCATATTTACAATGTTAATTATTCCAATATAAAAATATGGTGTATCTTTCCATCTGTTTGTGTCTTCTCCAGTTTCTTCTTACAGTTTTCAGTGTAAAGGTTTTTTTTTTTTTTTGTCTCCTTAGGTAGGTTTATTCCAAGTTATTTTATTCTTTTGGATGCTTGGGTACCCATGTAAATGGGATTGTTTCCTGATTTCTCTGATATTTTGCTGTCACTGTATCAAAATGCAACAGATTTCTATATATTGACTTTGTATTCTACAACTTTACTGAATTCATTTATTAGTTCAAATAGTTTTTGGTGGTGTCTTTAGGATTTTCTATGAATAGTATTATGTCATCTGCAAACAGTGACAGTTTTACTTTTCTGTATCAATTTGTATTCCTTTTATTTCTTTTTCTTCTGATTGCCATTCCAAAACTATGTTGAATAAATGTGATGAAAATGGACATCCTTGCCTTGTTCCTTATCTTAGAGGAAATCTGCTTTCAGATTTCACTGCTGAAAATGATGTTTTTAACTGTGGTTAGTCATATATGGCATTTATTATGTTCAGTTCAGTTCAGTCACTCAGTAGTATCCGACTCTTTGCGACCCCATGAATCGCAGCATGCCAGGCCTCCCTGTCCATCACCAACTCCCAGAGTTAACTCAGACTCACGTCCATCGAGTCAGTGATGCCATCCAGCCATCTCATCCTCTGCCATCCCCTTCTCCTCCTGTCCCCAATACCTCCCAGCATCAGAGTCTTTTCCAATGAGTCAACTCTTTCCCACTTTATGGAGAGGTTTTTACTATAAATGGGTGTTGAATTTTGTCAAAAGTTTTTTGCATCTATTGAGATGATCATATGGTTTTTATTCTTCAGTTTGTTACTATGGTGTATCCCATTGATTTGTGGATACTGAAGAATTCTTACATCCTTGGGATAAATCCTCTTGATCATGGTGGATGATCATTTCAGTATATTATTGGATTCAGTTTGAAATCCTACTGAAATTTTTGGAAGTTATCATATGTGCCATCTTAAGTAGAAGCCATTGAAAGGCTTTTAAACAAAATAGACATTTTATTCTGGCTTCTGAATGAGGAATGGATTAAGAGTGAGCAAGGATATTGGCAGGAAGGCCAATTAGGTAGCTATTATGGTATTTCAGAAGAAAAGAGGTGACAATTTGAACTAGGGAAATGGCAGAAAGGATAGCAAATTCTGGGCAGATTCCACAGCTACAAAAAGGAAGAATTTATAGGACTTGATGAATTATTGCATATGGTGGTGATGAATAGAAAATAAAAGTAAATCGATGATAGTGCCATTCCAATACAGAAAGAGAATTAGAGAGACAGAGAGACAGAAGGTGGGCTGGAACAGAGGAGGAAAGAGCAGAATAGAACAGAAAGTTCCCTTTGGGAGACTCTGGGACATTCAAAATGAGATACTCATTAATCACCCATTTGGTACATATTTATTGGATGTCTGCTGTTTCAGGCACTGAGAATATAAATGTGAAACCATAGAGGCTCTGCTCTTATGAAACTTTCATAAATCTGAATCTCAGGTAAAACCCAGGGGGAGGGAGATACTGGAGCCATCATTTGCATTACACTTTGCATTTTGGGAATAGACAATTAATAGTGAGTGAAAGTAAATATTTCTAGAAAACCATACCAACGTGATTCAGTAAGCTGGACAAACAGCAAACTGAAAGGCTAATTATAATAGGACACGATGGCATAATTAATTTGAAACTAATTTAACCTGATCATTATTCAAAAGCAGGGAAATGAGTGTCAGCTCCTCTACTTACTCACTATATGATATCCAACAATCCATGGACCAGACCACTCTTGTTTACTCATGTACAAGTGTTGAAAGTGTTATTTTTCAGTCAAGTTTGACTCTTTGCGATCCCATGGACTGTAGCCTGCCAGGTTCCTCTGTCCATGGGATTCCCCAGGGAAGAACACTGGAGTGGGTTTCCATTTCCTACCCCAGGGTATCTTCCTGACCCAGGGATTGAACCCAGGTGTCCCGCATTGCAGGCAGATTCTTCACCACATGAGCCACCAGGAATGCCTCGTTTATGAAACTGGAATAGTATTACTACTCCACAAAGTTGATGTGTTGATTCAGTTCAGTAGCATAAAAACACCTTGCTCAGGTCAGAAGAGTGGCTTGGCACCGAATCTAAATCTGGAATGACAATTATAGGGTGCTTTTAGATGATGTACGGAAAAGCATATCACTGGCACACACATGTATCTGCAGAGTTAAGAGCTCATAATATTGAACAAAGGAGGATTTTTAAATGTAAAATTAGTCTGGTTTATGCTAATCTTAGAAGTAAACATTTCCACTAATTTATAAAATTATTGTGTGTTGAGTGTGGCTCCATATTAAAAGCATTGAAACAAAGAGCAACATTTCCCCAGTGCTCACACATATAATTACAATAACATTTTTTCAATATAATGAACATTTGTTAGGTGTTGAAACACTAATTGTAGTTCCCAAAGGAAATCTTATAAAACAGTGCAGTTGCTGGAAATAGAAGCTTATCTATGGTCTCTACCAGCTTTACAAGACAGGGGGCAGGGACTAGAAGGGGTCAAAAGATGGTGTCTAAAAAGTGAAAAATCGGGGAGGGAGTAATCTGGAAGTGAGCCATTCTAGAATCCCTGTGCAATGTGCATGAACTGTGTGATATGCCCTTCCTTTAGCACGGTACATTTATCTGAGCTCAGTATGTACATGTTCCTCTCTCACAACTATGCACTAGGAACAATGACCTTGTCTCAACCTATGAGAGGTCAGGGTGGTGTGGCTCCACTCACTCATAAATACAGAGTTTGTGTTATTTCTTTTATTTGGTATTGATATCTCCAACATGATGTTCAATGGGCATCTCAATTTGACATTTAATATTGTATTGTTCACTTCTAAAAACTCTGGAAGTAACATTTCTTTTTCTTTATCTGATCCTCAGCTTATTTGACATAACTTGGGTGTTTAACAGACACCTATCCAAAGAGAAATCTTGATTCTCCTCTCCAAATTGCTTCTCTGCCAATTTCCCATCTCTAAATGGCATCAGTTATCTGCTCAGGTGCTGAAGGTCACAAGTTACAACTCATCTTTGGATCATCTCTCTCTGTGCCTCCTCATGTCTATTTTTCCTCCAAGACATATTCTGAATCTATGAACACCTCTCTGTCTCTACCACCACCTTTTTGGTGCAAGTCAATATCATGTTTGCCCAGGTCACTGTTTTTCATATTACCTTCCTATAATTCATTGTCTACAGAGTAACTAGAATGACTGTTTTTAAATATTGACTGAAATTTCACAGTGGCTTTCTGCTCTACTCTTTAGAGTGACCTCAGACTCCAAACCACATCTTTTGCACTACTGCCTCTTGGAGTGACCTAATTTTGAAGGACTCTCCACAATTTTTTCACTCCCTATAAGCCTCACTGGGTTTTTTTCTAGTTTTAGAACAGGGAATGCTTGTTCCTATCACAGGGCTTTTGCATGACCCATTTCCTCTGCATGGAATACCTTCTCTTGATCTTCACGTGGCTGGTTCCTTCTTGTCATTAAGTTCTCTAATTAAGGATTCATGGGAGTTTCCCTAACGATACAGTGTAAAGTGGCCTCTTTGGGTCATCACCCTGTTTTGTCTTCTTTATGGCAAAAACCATTATGGGTTTTTTAGTTATTTGCTTGCTTGTTCAGTTTAACCTGTATAACTTCACCAGAATGTAAACTGCAGGTTTACCAGGTACCTTACCTGATTTTTCTCGTATCTGTTCAGTTTCTAAAACAGTTACTGACACACAACAGGTAATAAATATTTACCAAATTAATAAATAACACCCCCATGTCTGAGATGTCTGCAAATCCTTACAGTTTTCCTTCCAAAATATATCTCGAATCAAGCTTTATCTTTTCATCTCAGCTGCTTCCTAAGAAACCACTACTGTCTCTCTCAAGGATGCCTGCAATGTCCTTTTAATTGGTCTCTTTCTTTCCTTTAGCAGCTAGGGCAATCTTTACAAATATAAATGAAATCATATTGCACATCTGTTTAAAAGTATCTAGTGACTTTCCATCTCCCTTGGAACAAAATCATAACACCTAAACTGATCCAGGCTCTGACTGCCCACTAGGACTCCCATATCACTATCTTGCCCATCCCAATGTCTGGTTTTTGTCTTCCTTAACCTGACTAGTCAACAAAACTTTCTGAATGTCAGGTTCTTCAGCTATAAAATCGGTGTTTCTGAAAAGGCATACAAAGCTTCACAAATATTTACTGGACACCTGCTGTATGTCAGAACCTTGCTGGGTCCTGGCAACGGAAATGTGAACAGGCTCAGTTGCTGCTTTGGAGATCAACATGTAAGTAAACAGACCACATGGTGGTACAATTGAAGCTGTAACAGAGGAAAATCTGGGTGATATGAGATCAAACAGAGCCCTGGAAGTGTTTGCTAAAGAGGAGACAATCCTTGAAAGGTCCTTTACAGGTTGTAAAGTACACTAGAGACACAAAGTATGTAAGTTAGCATTACTGTTTAATATAGAAGTAAGTATAAGGTTTGTTTTCAGGAAAGTTTGCTCTTCCTTAACACATGGCTTTTCCAGCGGTCATGTATGGATGTGAGAGTTGGACTATAAAGAAAGCTGAGCTCCAAAGAATTGATGCTTTTTGAACTGTGGTGTTGGAGACGACTTTTGAGAGTCCCTTGGACTGCAGGGAGATCTAACCAGTCCATCCTAAAGGAGATCAGTCCTGGGTGTTCACTGGAAGGACTGATGTTGAAGCTGAAACTCCAATACTTTAGCCACCTGATGTGAAGAGCTGGCTCATTTGAAAAGACTCTGATGCTGGGAAAGATTGAAGGCAGGAGGAGAAGTGGATGACAGAGGATGAGATGGTTGGATGGTATCACTAACTTAATGGACATGCTGCTGCTGCTGCTGCTTCTAAGTCTCTTCAGTCATGTCCAACTCTGTGCAACCCCATAGATGGCAGCCCACCAGGGTCTGCCAGCCCTGGGATTCTCCAGGCAAGAACACTGGAGGGGGTTGCCATTTCCTTCTCCAATGCATGAAAGTCAAAAGTGAAAGTGAAGTCATTCAGTTGTGTCTGAGTCTTCACAACCCCATGGACTGCAGCCTACCAGGTGCTTCCATCCATGGGATTTTCCAGGCAAGAATACTGGAGTGGGTTGCCATTGTCTTCTCCCAGTGGACATGAATTTGGGTAAACTCCGGGAGTTGGTGATGGACAGGGAGGCCTGGTGTGCTGCGGTTCATGGGGTTGCAAAGAGTCAGACATGACTGAGCGACTGAAGTGAACTGAACTGAACACATGATCGGGCAGAAAAGGCTGTCTGAGTAAACTGAATTTCTAGCTAACTTGCAAAGCCATTTTGTTCCAACTTGTGGATATTTCAAAAATCTAATAATCCATTTCTTTCTTTCATAAGTATAATAGACTAAACATGATTGAATCTTTTTCCATGGCTGCAAATAATAAAGTGTCCTAGGGTCATGTTTCTGCAAATCAACCACGACTGTGACTCTGTGATGCAAATACTGAACATGTGGGAGATTAGACATGACATGGAACTAGCCGATGGCATCCAGACCTTAGAGACTGCACTTGCAAAAATCTATGACATTAGATTATTTTTGTATTATTTAACTTTATTATTATTTTAAATAAAATTCATTGTTTGGGGATTGGGATCAATTGGGCTAATTTTTTAATTATATTTATATTATGCATGTGCTAGGGCTGCCATACCAAAGGACTACAGACCAGCTGGCATGAAAACCAGAAATTTATTTTCTCTCAAGTCTGGGGGTCTGAAGCCCAGGATCAAGTTGTTGGCGATGGCTTCTTCTGAGGCCTCTCTCCTTTATCTTCTCCCTGTGTCTTCACATGATCTACCCTATGTGTATCTGTGACTTAATTTCCTCTTCTAATAGGGACATAAGTCATACCAGAATATGGTCCATCTTAATGACTTAATTTAAACTTGATAACTATTTAAACTTAAATACTATTAATTACTTACAGTCAAGCTTTGAGGTATTGGGGATGAGTACTTCTAATATGAATTTGGGGAGATATATTCAGGCAATAAACATGTATATGATATTTGTATATATATGATATTTGTATAGATATACATCTTACACGTGTATTAGCTATATTATATATCTGTGTTTTGAGTTCAGTATATATACTAACTTCATTGGAGTTTAAAAGTGAGGCAAACTCTCCACACTTCAGGGTAGAAGAAAATCTATGATACTAAAGTATTAGTATCATACTATTAGTATTATACTAAAGTATTAATCAGACATGACTGATCTCTGAACTGAACTGATGATACTAAACGCAGGGGGTCTGTTGGTTGCATTTATAACTTGTTTAGAAAGAAATAATTCATCCTATTTATGCTATTTTAAGGGCATTTCCAGTGACCTTTATCTCTGCCCTCCATCCTGCTCTTATCCAGAAACAGCCCATATCTTAGCCCAGTGCCCACCGACATGGAGGGAGATGGCTACAGTATCTTAACAAACTACTGTAAGTGTATAAGGGCAAGTTCTGAGCCAACACTGGCAGTGATTCCACGTGACTCTGGGGAAATGTGGAGGCTCCCCCAAAGGACAAAAGGACTTCTTGGAGGTCGCTACATCATATTCTTCTATTTCTTTCATTAAATATGTAGAGCACTGTTTAGACATAGAATCTATATGCACCATGATTGTTGCTGTTCAGTCACTTAGTTGTGTCCGACTCATTGCAAACCCCATGGACTGCACGACACCAGGCTTTCTTGTCCTTCACTATCTCCCGGAGTTTGCTCAGACTCACATCAATTGAGTCAATGATGCCATCCGGCCATCTCATCTTTTGTCATCTCCTTCTCCTCCTGCCCTCAATCTTTCCCAGCATCAGGGTCTTTTCCAATGCATCAGTTCTTTTTATTAAGTGCCAAAGAATTCAGCTTCAGCTTCCACATCAGTCCTTCCAATGAGTATTCAGGGTTGATTTCCTTTAGCATTGACTAGTTTGATCTCCTTGCCATCCAAGGAACTCTCAAAGCACCATGATAAGGTGAAACAAACATGAGCACGTGTTTTAAAAACTGTTTTATGACATTAGTTAGAAGCCTGAGTTTCTTTTTTTGTATAGCAAGGATAATAACATCTAGCTTATTGGGTTTCACAAAACTTAGGTGTGATAGTATATTTAAAACAGCAACTACAGTATAGTCTCAGGGATATTAGTATCCTTTCTCCTTCTCTCAATTCAGTCCAGTAAATTCAATCCACTGTGGACACAATTTTGTTACAGATTATTGCTGCAGTGCAGATAAATAATCAGGGATCACTTAACTGGAGTCTTCTACAGCAAGGACAGATTTACTATAAGCAATGATGCTAAGTGAGCAATTCATTAACCTCAGAGACCTTCAGTTGGCACCACAATATTTTGCATAAAAATTACACCATGGTAAAATCACTGGTGAAGATATTTATATACTAAAATAGCTTTAATGGAAACAAATAATAAACTGTCTTCATCTAACATTTGTGTGAAATTAGAATCCAGTTGAAGATTATAGGATTATACACACACACACACACAGACATACACACATACATTCCTTATACAAAAGAAAATATAAACTCATTTATTCATGAGGATAAAAACACACACACACACTAAATTGCTGTTGATAGTTTCAACCTTGGCAACGTTCTGTTCTTTTAATTCCAGTAACTCTATTGCTGCACTATTTTTGCAATGCAACTGGGGTAATTCAAATGTATGCCAAGTACATTTTAATGTGGTTTCATGGCAGTTTTTTGGCCTGTCATTTTTCTCTGATACTCAAATTTCATTTCATTAAGTACTAAGTTGCTTCACAATACATTACAAGGGAATCTCAGCCAGCATTTTAGAAGTGTGAGGGGAAACCTAAAAGTGGTGTGCTCTTTCTCATTTGAGTAAAGTATTTTTCTTGAACATATAGTTTTGTTCCCTTCCCTACTGCACATTCAGCACGCCACACCAAGATACATGAAAACGCTGCGCTGAGAGAGTGCAGCATGTAGTAATTCTACTTTATCAGAGCTGCAGATGTGAATAAAACATGCATGTCCTGGGGCACTGAGCTCAGCATTCCCATCCCTTATGGATGGAGGGAAGAGTGGAAGCCTGATGGTACGGGTGGCTGCTCTGCCCTAAGCTTCTAGAAGACAAGGTTGGGGACACATGACCTGGGAGAGCTGAGGAAGACTGAAATGCAGTGAGCCTGTGGAGAACAAAGCTATGATGTTTTTAAATTCTCCACTTTTCCTACAATGACAGCTGCACTCATTGATTTATCATAGGGAATCACATAGCCTCTGGCATGGTTTGGTTACTGAAAGAATATTCAGAAGAAAGGCCAGCTTCACAAAGGGATTGGGGGATCACACTTACACAGTAGGGTTTCAGAGGCAAAAATGAAGCTCCCAGTGACTTCCAAATCCTACTTCACATGCCTTCTAATACTTGAAATTTTGCTAAAGGAAATTTCCTTTTAGCTTAAGACTTTGTTAAAAAAACAAATATTCCTAAAAATAATTACTGATTCTTGGTTGCCCCTTGTTCTGGACATAGCACAGATGAAGAAGGGTAGAGGAAGGTGATCAAAGAGTATGTAGATTTGAGGTAGATGGAAAAAGAGTCCAATTTAAAGTATTGTGCTTTGTGGGTTCTTAGGTAGATTGACTGTCTGAAATGTGGAGAACCTGGGTTCGATTCCTGGGTTGGGAAGATCCCCTGGGAGGAGGGCATGGCAACCCCTCTCCAGTATTCTTGCCTGGAGAATCCCCACAGACAGAGGAGACTGGCAGGCTTCAGTCCATGGGGTCACAAAGAGTCAGACACAACTGAGCGACTAAGCACAGCATAGCACAAGCAGACTGACAATGATTGAAATCCATAAAGTCTAAGCCTGACTATCTAGTTGAGTAGAATAAAGATGATATTGCATGAATCAATAATAAAACTTTCATAGACCAAGGATTATGATCAATTCAATATATGTTCATATGTGTCTACATGTGCATATACACATGTGTGGGTTTATGTGCATCTGTGTGTTCACAGAATGTGTGTGCACCTAGTGTGTGTGCATGTGTGTGTGCACATGCAGGGGTGTTGTACTTGTGTGTGTAATGTATAAGAGATTTAAGGCGAAGTCCGGTAATAGATTTCAGAATGAAGTTGCAGGTGTTTTCCTTGCACAAGAAGGGAAGCAAAAGGGGTAGGTCATGGGGAGAGGAATATTTATCAAAAAAAGATAAAGGAACACTAAGCTTTGTAAACAGTGAAAAGTTAGTAAGATGCAGGGGGAGGTGTGCTGACAGCCAGGGTGAGGGATCACATCCCAGGAAGGCCTCATCTTCTGAAAAGGCCCAACCAACTGGCAGGGTGGGTGAGGCAATCATACTTTTCAGAAGCTTCTCGGTATTTCTTCCTGAGCTGGTTAATCAAGGTGAAACTCGTGTGAATGGTAGGAGGCACAGCCCTAGGTTAATTAAGGTGAAACTCATGTGAATGGTAGGAGGCACAGCCCTAAAACTTGTAGGAAACTCATGGTTTATGAGGAAGGGAACACTTTGGATACCTAATGCTGATTCATGGTGATGTATGGCAAAAAGCATCACAATATTCTAAAGTGATTATCTTCTAATTAAAAACATTTTAAGAGTGGCATATTCTTAGCAGCAAAGTAAGTACCAAGTTGGAGAAAAATAGAATATTTTAATAGCCTTTGTTTGGAACCATGTAAAAACATAGGTAAATATTCATTTTGGTGGCAAGAAAAAACACTGAAATATGTGTTTTTTAAAAAATGTGAAAAACTGAAGCACCAAGTTCCAAATGATGGTCAAGTTAGACTCCCCCGTTGAGGAGAGAAGGTCTGGGGTGGAGACTGAGGGTTCTTTAACACAGCTGATGGGCCCAAGTCATCTACAGGAATGCTGGCATTATAGTGCTGGAATAAGAAGAACTCAGTATAAAGAAATTCCTAGGGAGTGGCCCAGGGACTGGGGACTAAATGAAAGTTCAAGAGAATTTTCAAATTCTCAGTTCATGGCTTTTTCCCCAAAGTTCATAGTTTCAGCACCTTCTTGTATCCACAACCACCACACATGATTTACAGAATAAAGTATTCTGAAAAGATTTAAATTCCTAGGAAGTGTAGCATACGGCATTATAGTACTGCTTGCATACAAGGTAAGGGGGAGATGCAGTGAGGATTATATTCTGAAACTATGGAGGCTTCCCTGGAGTCTCAGACAGTAAAGAATCTGCCTGCAATGTGGGAGATCTGGGTTCTATCCCTGGGTCAGGAAGATCCCCTGGGGAAGGGAATGGCAACCCACTCCAATATTCTTGCCTGGAGAATTCCATGGACAGAGGAGCCTAGAGGGCTACAGTCCACGGGGGTCGCAAAGAGTCAGACATGACTGAGCAGCTAATACTGACTGACTGACTAAGCCAATATACTTTAATCCTTGGCATCCTTGGCAATTCCTAGTTTCTTTTATCTCAGGGCTCCTCTGTAAAGAGCCCTGGCTGTCTTGAACAGAGGAGTAGAGATAATACAGGATGGAAAAATATGAATGGAAATAGGAGAAATTGGTTTTTCCAGCCATGAGTATTAGAAGTGAAAGAAAGATAGAAAACAGATGAAGAGACCAGACAGCAAGTATCCTACCCCCTATACAACCAGGGTCCACTTTAAGGAGGAAGTAGTGATGTGTAGAAATGACCACATAAAAAAGAAAGTACTCTAGCACATCAGGGTTTCCCTAGCTGTAGTCCAAGGAAAGCGGCAGGTCTTTCTTACAAGAGGATGCTATTACAGCTTTAGGACACTGTAGAAGGGTAGGGCTATGTACAAGAGATTAAACCTGCTCCAAATACCTCCTGGAGAGGACAGCACAGGCCTGCAATCAAGACAAAGGGGTTCTTGATACTTGAGTGGGAAAAAGCACATGGAATTCCTAAGTAGAAAAAGACTTTAAAGGTCAGACAGAATTAATCATATGTCAGTCATCTCTGTCTACAGATAAAGCTAAATCAGCAACTCTACTGCGGAGATCAGCAAAGATACAGAGCCTTTCCTCTCCTCTATCATCAAGTAAGGCAAAAAGTCTAGAGGGGAAAGGAGATCTGAAAAAAATTGAACATTAATCCCAAACAGACAGACTTTAAGTAAGAATGAGTCCTCTAAAAGTGACCATTTAGATCCAAAGCCTCAGAAGTATCATTAACTAGTAATTTAAATTTTTTTGATGATCTCTCAAACCTACAAATTCTAGTAACTGGAAGCAGGCTTATAAGGAAGGCATGATAGAGATCACAATATAGTCTAACTTCTTTACCTACCTATAACATATATATGTTTGAGATATCTCTACACTGAGATGGGAACGAGATCAGTAAATAAAACAAAAAGCCCATAATTAGAATCTTACTGTAAGGATAGAACACTGGCCATATGAAGCTTGTGGCTGCTAGCCAGGAGGTCATCCAGAATAGACATCTTCTCCCATAAACAACTGAGTTTACTTAACAATTTGGCAGAAGGCCCCTCAAAATATTAGAAAAGGAGATGAATGGTCTTTTCTTCTTTCCGATCTTATGATGACACAGTATTTAAAAACTAAGCCCAAGTAAATATAAAATGTTTTTAACAGGACAGTATTTTAGAGATGGGGTGAATCTATATGCTACCAACATGGCTCATCACTGATGACATTAAGCTTGAACATAGAGCTGGGGTTATGTTTGCCAGAGTTTTCCACTGGCAGGTGACTTTTTTCACCCTTTCCTTACTTCACCCTTTGGAACCCAGACAAAACTTCAGCCTGCATTCAGTGAGTGAGCAGTTGAGCTTCACTATCTTGAAGGAAGGAGTTTCTCCATAAATTATTTAGAATTCTTCTACATGGGAGACTTCTATCTTCTTCTTCATTTATTTATTCAATCACGTGCTTGCCTGCCTAGTTGCTCAGTCGTGTCTGACTCTTTGTGACCCTACAAACTGTAGCCTACCAGGTTCCTCTCTCCATGGGATTTTTCAGGCAGGAATACTGGAGTGGGTTGCCATGCTCTCCTCGAGGGGATCTTCCCAACTCAGGGATCAAACTCATGATTCCAGTTTCTCCTGGATTGCAGGCAGACTCTTTACCCACTGAGTCAGTGGGGAAGCCCATTCAATCATTTATGTCTGTTCAGTATTGATATAAACTCATGAATACTTATTTGATACTTTGAAGCATAACCCAGTACTATTTCATTTATTTTGCTGATCAAATTATTCTAACTTTGGTCATTAGAAGCTCTTTCAAATTGACTCATGAGTCCCTTTGACATGCCTCTTATTTTGTTTTTGAACACTTCCTTAACTTCTGGTTCCCAGGGCTCCCCAGGTGGCTCAGATGGTAAAAGGGTCTGCCAGCAATATGGAAGACCCAGGTTCGATCCCTGGGTTGGGAAGATCTCCTGGAAAAGGAAATGGCAACCCACTCCAATATTCTTGCCTAGAAAATTCCATGGATGGAGGAGCCTGGTAGACTACAATCCATGGGGTTTCAAAGAGTAGGACACTACTGAGCAACTTCATTTTCACTTTAACTTCTGGTATACTTTAAGATACTCTAGGATCACTTTACATATTATCTGACCCAGATCTAGGGTTGACCATTTCTCCCCAAGTACCCTGATTTCTTTCATTGAAGAACAACATTAGAAACCAAGATTTGGTTGCTAGGTGTGCTTTTTGCTACCAGAGTGTCATTCTGCTTAAGCCCTCTCAGTGTACAGAACAGGAAATACATGTATATATTCCAACCCCTATATACAAATGTACCTAAAATTATTTCTGTAAGTATACATATGTCTTTATATTAAACTAAACATGGATTTATACTAATATTTCTGACTCTAATCTAGTACCACATTGCTCATTGTAACCTCACCCACCCACCCACCTTACTTATTTCTAACTTTCCAGTTCCACAGTTAGAAATCCACTGAAAACCATGCACCATTTATTTATTCATTGATCAACCTCAGTATGCATGTGAAGCAGGCTCAGAATTACTAACCCATATCCCCAGAGAAATAATTTTACCAAATAAATAGTTATTTATCTCTAGCTCCCTTTTTCTTGGTTTTTCAGTTTCCAATCAAAACAGTTTCCCACATTAACTTAGATCAGCATCTTTTTGATTCATCTCCACCTTTCATGTCATTAAAAACCCTTTTAAAGCACAGCTTTTAATGGCTGGATAGTTTTCCATAAAATAACCATGCTAAAATGAACATTTCCTTACACTATTACTTGGAGTTGCTTTAATCAATATTCTGAACTCTTCATGTCTGTCCAAACACATAGATAAGCTTAGATAAGAAAATCATCTACATAGAATGATAGGAGTTTTAGAATCTTAAGAACTTTGGATGTCATCTAGTTTATTCCTGCAATCAGTGCTGAATTATTCTTTCTGGCATATTTTCTGCAGGAATATTAAATTCACTATTTTCCAAGGAGAATGTCCTTTGACTAGCTGTAATATTTAATATCTTCACGCTTCTAGCATCCCCTAGTAAAATGCTGCATTTTTATTGTAGTTGTTAGTGCCAGCTTTTAGGACATCAACTGTAATCTTTATTTTCAACCTTGCAAATATGTTTTAAAGAAATGAAGTCCTTGAAATTCCTGAAGATAAAATAAGAAAAACAGCAATTGCTTTTTCATATAAACACTTCAGTGAAGATTTTGTTAATACATCATGCTTTACTGGCATATTAAACTACATATTATACATCTTCTTCTTGCCTAATTCCTATAATTAGGCATTTTTCCTATAAAGAAAAAATGATATACAATTACACTATTTTAAACTACACAGAATGTTCTGATTATTACTATTGGCTTATATGACCTGTTACCTTAACATATCCAATCATCAGCAAGTTCTTTTAGTCTAAATTATATCGATTAAAAAATAATATAGAGAAGCAATGTGATATAGGAAACAAAAGTATATTAAACAAGGAACCAATAGTCCTGAGTGTTCATTGGCATAGAGAAAATAATTTTGTTACCTTGACAGGTCACTGAACTGATTTTTGTTTTGATTTCTTTGTCAATAATATGAGGGTATTAGAACAAAAGCAGATAAAGGATTCTTGGCCTTGTCTCTTTTTTATCAACCCAAATTCATTTGCAAGAAGAAAGAAAAGGTTACAACAACTTATTTATGAATACATGACTAATAATTATTAACTTTGCTAAATGTCTTAAAATCTTGGATTTGAGGCTCACCAGTGTGATTTTGTGCAAGTTCTGAAATCAGCCAGCCTGCACTCGAACCCTAGCTACACAACCTCCGTAAGACAGAGATTTTCTTTAAAGTATAAAAAATGATGATTATTACCTTTCAGAGTGGTGGTGTGGATTAACTGAAACAATGACAGTGAACGCCCAATGCTGGCCACATAGGAAACACTCAATAAATGATACTAATTTTGGAATAGATTTCTAAGGATATTTCAATAGTGAGGTAATAACAGAAAAGTTAATATGGTTGAAAGTCATATAAAAAGGACTTGAAAAAGTGAAAGTAGCTCAGTTGTATCTGACTCTCTGTGACCCTATGGCTGGAGCTAATTTTCCTATGGAGGTTTGGGCTCCTGTATGGTTCATATATGGGCTGGCCTGGTGGCTCAATGGTAAAGAATCTGCCTGCAATACAGGAGACCCAGGTTCAATCCTTGGGTCAGGAAGATCTCCTGGACAGTCCATGGAGTCACAAGAGCTGGACATGGCTTAGCAACAAAATCACCACTGTCGTGGCTCATATATAATACTCTGGGCAGGCTAATAGCTATGTAGAGGTCAAGACCAGTCCTGGATTAATCACCACAGTCTGGCAATAACTCAGACTCATAACTGGAAAAGTAATTATAACCCTGTGCCAGACTCATTCAGAAGACTCCAGCGAGAAATGCAGTGGCCTGAACCACAAAGAATCAGGCAGAATAGCAAATGGAAAAAGTAAAAGGTCCTTGAATTGTACAAATGTCTGACAATTGAACACACTAGCAAAGTAATGCTCAAAATTCTCCAAGCCAGACTTCAACAGTATGTGAACCTTGAACTTTCAAATGTTCAAGCTGGATTTAGAAAAGGCAGAGGAACCAGAGATCAAATTGCCAACATCTGTTGGATCACTGAAAAAGCAAGAGAGTTCCAGATAAACATCTACTTCTGCTTTATTGACTATGCCAAAGACTTTGTGTGGATACAACAAACTGGAAAATTCTTCAAGAGATGGGAATACCAGACCACCTTACCTGTCTCTTGAGAAATTTGTATGCAGGTCAAGAAGCAGGAGTTAGAACTGGACATTGAACAACAGACTGGTTCCAAATAGGGAAAGGAGTACGTCAAGGCTGTGTATTGTCACCCTACTTATTGAACTTATATGCAGAGCACATCATCAGAAATGCTGGACTGGATGAAGCACAAGCTGGAATCAAGATTGCTGGGAGAAATATCAATAACCTCAGATATACAAATGGCACTACACTTATGGCAGAGAGCAAAGAAGAACTAAAGAGCCTCTTGATGAAAGTGCAAGAGGAGAGTGAAAAAGCTGGCTTAAAACTCAACATTCAGAAAACTAAGATCATGGCATCTGGTCCCATCAATTCATGACAAATAGATGGGAAACAATGGAAACAGTGAGAGACTTTATTTGGGGGCTCCAAAATCACTGCAGATGGTGACTGTAGCTATGAAAGTAAAAGATGCTTGCTTCTTGGAAGAAAAGTTATGACCAACCTAGCTGCTGCTGCTGCTGCTAAGTTGCTTCAGCCATGTCCCACTCTATGCAACCCCATAGTTGGCAGCCCACCAGGCTCCCCCGTCCTTGGGATTCTCCAGGCAAGAACACTGGAGTGAGTTGCTATTTCCTTCCCCAATGCATGAAAATGAAAAGTGAAAGTGAAGTCACTCAGTCGTGCCCAACTCTTAGTGACCCCATCGACTGCCGCCTACCAGGCTCCTCCATCCATGGAATTTTCCAGGCAAGCGGGATGCCATTGCCTTCTCCAGACCAACCTAGACAGCATATTAAAAAGCAGAGCCATTATTTTGTCAACAAAGGTCAAAGTTGTGTTTTTTCCAGTAGTCATGTATGGATGTTAGAGCTGGACTATAAAGAAAGGTGAGCACTGAAGAATTGATGCTTTTGAACTGGTGGTGTTGGAGAAGACTTTTGAGAGTCCCTCGGACAGAGAGGAGATCCAACCAGTCCATCCTAAAGGAAATCAGTCCTGAATATTCACTGGAAGGACTGATGCTGAAGCTGAAACTCCAATACTTTGGCCACCTCATGCTAAGAACTGACTCACTGGAAAAGGTCCTGATGCTGGGAAAGATTGAAGGAGGGAGGAGAAGGGGATGACAGAGGATGAGATGGTTGGATGGCATCACCGACTCAGTGGACATGAGTCTGAGTAAACTCCGGGAGTTGGTCATGGACAGGGAGGCCTAGCATGCTGCAGTCCATGGGCTCTCAAAGAGTCAGACATGACTGAGTGACTGAACTGAACTAAACAGAGGAGATGGTAGAGGATTACAGACCTGTATGTAGGATACCAGACTGTGTTTATGACATCTTCACATTCTTAAAATACTTTCTGTTTTAACATTTTGTACTGGTCTTCTGGAACATTTTGGATTCATTAACCAGGACAAAGAGAAATGAAAATGTGTTTCTTATCACGTTTGGCCAAAGTTGTGGTGATGGTGGCAGGAATATAAATGATAGAACCCCAAGGGAAGGGCAATACCTCAAGGGACGTAGGGCTACTCGTACAGATGAGCTCCCCCCCTACCCCCCACCCCCTACACACCAGGATGTCCTCATTCCAGGGCAATTCTCTACTAACAAAATATAAGGCGGCCCTAGTTTTGTTTGTAAAAGAAGATTGTACTCATTTATTCTGGCATCAGATACTCAACAAATGTTTATTAAATAGTCAGTAGGCCCTGGGAATACTGAGCAAAACAAAACATGATCCCTTCCTTGAACTCACAGTTGGAGGAACACGGTAAGAAAACCACAAAAAAGGCCAATTTTCTTAACATAATTGGGAATAAAAGCCTAAATTATAAATCCCTGCCTCTCATTAGAGATTAGAGGCCTCTAATTACCTTCACCTCAACCACCGGGCAGTCAGCATCAGGCCAACACTGTTGCTTCTGTGGCTCTGAGTTTGGAGTCTAGTATGGTCAATAGGCCTCTGGCGGTTCCTGAGAGGCAATCTTGCCATTTCAGGTAAATCCATGTGTGTGTGCAACTCATGGGCTCAGTCACTATGTTTAGGTCACCCCAGTGCCTCTAGAAACTATGGACAGTTCCTGCTCTGAAACCCCAGCCCTATGACAAGATTATTCAGATATAAAAAATGTTTCTTTTTGCCAGATATCCATTTGGACATGAGAATGCTAACTATTCCAGTTTTCTCACAAGTACTCTTTTTTTCCTTTTTGCTGAATCTTCCATGATCTGAAGGTTCTAGTTCTCTGTGCTTCTTCTTGACTTCTGCTTTCTTCAAGGGCCTAATTAGATTGTTTTCCTCTGAGACTATTTCCATGGCAACCTTAATCCTCTTTTGTAATGTTCTATTTCCAAATGGAACTAATGGTCAGCATGAGATAATTTCTGTTGATGAACCATATCATGTGACCTGCAATCACTGTATTTGTGTTTTGATTTGTCCAAATCAACTGCATGGATCTTGGGAGCTGAAACCCAATACAAGTTTTCTCTCTCTTCTACAATTTGAGCCCAACATGGAATCTATTTTAGCAGCTTATTGAATGCTTGCTTAAAGTACTGCTGATTCTGAATTATGTAAAACAAATATATGGACAGGTTTAAAGAAGATTGGCAGATAGCAGCATTTACTTCTCAAAAAAGTTCACTGAGCCAAACTGAAAATGTGTTATACTAAGAATACATTCAATTTTTAAATGTACATATTATAAGAAAACATCCATAATGTGATGTGCTATCTAAAGCTCATCAAATCTTGAAAAAGTTCCAATAAATCTTCAAAGATTAATGAAAATATTTTATTTCAGCACTCATAAAAGAACATGCATCTAAAGAATTCTAAAGAGATTTGACAAATAAATATATTGCATATTTCTGTAATGAGTACTAAACCAGATGAAAACAAAACAGTCTTTTAATTATTTTATCTTCCACTCTCTCTTCATATAAAGGAAATTATTAAGACTATTGGTGAATTTGGAATAAGGTCTATAAATAAAACATTGTATCAATGTTAATTTTCTGATTTTGACACCTGAACTGTGTGAGAAAATATCCTTGTTTTAGAAAATAAAATATTACTCTTTCTTAAAAGAAAATAGTTTTAGGAAATACAATAGAGTACTTGTCCTTTCCTGAAAGAAGGACATTCTCTAACATGAATATTGTCTAACTGTCCAAATCAGGAAATTAATATCAATACATTCAGTTCAGTTCAGTCATACAGTCATGTCCGACTCTTTGTGACCCCATGAATTGCAGCCGCCAGGCCTCCCTGTCCATCACCAACTCCCGGAGTTTACCCAAACTCATGTCCATCGAGTTAGTAATGTCATCCAGCCATCTCATCCTCTGTTATCCCCTTCTCCTCCTGCCCACAATCCCTCCCAGCATCAGGGTCTTTTCCAATGAGTCAGCTCTTCATATGAGGTGGCCAAAGTATTGGAGTTTCAGCCTCAGCATCGGTCCTTCCAATGAACACCCAGGACTGATCTCAATACATCACCTTTACCTAATTATATAGCAAGTGAGAGAGAATGGTAAAGCAAATGATTTTAAAATTTGTCAGCTGAGGAACATGGATGAAAGGTATGCAGGAATTTTTTTTACTATTTTCACAATTTTGTAAGCTATAAATATTTCAAAATAAAAACATAAGATTTGTAATACAAATCAGCAAAATATTTAAAGTATTATTTATGTTGGACATACTGTCTTAATGGGTTTGCTATCACAAAATACCATAGACTGGCTTATAAACAAAGAAATGTATTTCTAACAGTTCTGGAGTCTGGAGAATCCAAGATCAAGAAGCCCACAGATTCAGAGTCTGGGAAGAGCCTGCTTCCTGGCTCAATGCCAGTCAGCTTCTTGCAGTGTCCTTACTTAGTGGAAGAGGTGAGGAAGGGATCTGGGGCCTCTTTATTAGAAGCACTAACATCATTCATGAGGCCTCCATTCTCATGACCTAATCCCCTCTCAAAGATCTCACCTCCAAATGTCATCACACTGGTGATTATGTTTCAACATATGAATTATGGAGAGACATAGGCATTCGGTTTATAGTACATGCCTATGTAACATCTATCTTCTACCTCTAAAGTCTCTTAACATTCTTATTTTATCTCTTGAAGTATATTTTTTTCCAAATTTTCAGGCATCCCAAATCTTTCCTCTGCAACCACACATCCTCTGAAAATGAAAGCCCCTCATTCCATTTATAAACCTCAGAAGTGGAGGTGGTCCTAAGCTGGCAGAGGAATAGGACAGGGAGATCACTTTCTCCCCCACAAATGCATCAAAAGAAGATTTGAACACTGAGTAAATTCCACAAAACAACTTCTGAATGCTGGCAGAGGACATCAGGCACTCAGAAAGGCAGCCCATTGTCTTTGAAAGGAGATGGAGGAGTCTTGAGGCTACTATAAGAATAAGACTGAAAACCAGAAGCAAGAGGCTTAAGTCCAAATTCTGAGAACACCAGAGAACTCCTGAATCCAGGGAACATTACTCGATAGTAGCTCATCAAATGCTTCCATACCTACACTGAAACCAAGTACCACCCAAGGGCCAACAAGTTCCAGAGCAAGACATACCATGCAAATTCTCCAGCAACACAGTAACATAGCCCTGAGCTTCAATAGACAGGCTGCCCAAAGTCACACCAAATCCACTGACATCTCAAAACTCATTACTGGACACTTCATTGCACTCCAGAGAGAAGAAATCCAACTCCACCCACCAGAACACTGACACAAGCTTCCCTAACCAGGAAACCTTGACAAGCCACCTGTCCAACCTCAGCCACAGCAAGGAAACTCCATAATAAAGAGGGACCACAAACTGCCAGAACACTGAAAGAGCACCCCAAACTCAGCAATATAAACAAGATGAAGAGACAGAGGAATACCCAGCAGGTAAAGGAACAGGATAAATGCCCATCAAATCAAACAAAAGAGGAAGAGATGGGAAATCTACATGATAAAGAATTCTGAATAATGATAGTGAAAATGATCCAAAATCTTGAGAACAAAATGGAATTACAGATAAATAGCCTGGAGACAAGGACTGAGAATATGCAAGAAAGGTTTAGTAAGAACCTAGGAGAAATAAATTGAGTTAGACAAGGCTGTGTTCCATGCGATTAGATTGAATAGTTGTCTGTGATTTGGTTTCAGGATGTCTGCCCTCTGATGCCCTCTCACAACACCTATGGTCTTATTAGCCAATCCAGTCACACAGACCATAGCCTTGTCTAACTCAGTGAAACTAAGCCATGTTTTGTGGGGAGACTCAAGATGGGCAGGTCATGGTGGAGAGGTCTGACAGAATGTGGTCCACTGGAGAAGAGAATGGCCAACCACTTCAGTATTCTTGCCTTGACAACCTCATGAACAGTATGAAAAGGCAAAATGATAGGATACTGAAAGAAGAACTCCCCAGGTCGGTAGTGCCCAATATGCCACTGGAGATCAGTGGAGAAATAACTCAAGAAAGAATGAAGGGTTGGAGCCAAAGCAAACACAATGCCCAGTTGTGGATGTAACTGGTGATAGAAGCAAGGTCCAATGCTGTAAAGAGCAATATTGCATAGGAACCTGGAATGTTAGGTCCGTGAAAAAGGCAGATTGGAAATGGTCAACCAGGTGATGGCAAGAGTGAACATCAACATTCTAGGAATCAGTAAACTAAAATGGACTGGAATGGGTGAATTTAACTCAGATGACCATTATATCTACTACTGTGGGCAGGAATCCCTCAGAAGAAATGGAGTAGCCGTCATGGTCAACAAAACAGTCTGAAATGCAGTACTTGGATGCAATCTCAAAAATGACAGAATGATCTATTCATTTCCAAAGCAAACTATTCGATATCACAGTAATCCAAGTCTATGCCCCAACCATTAAAGCTGAAAAAACTGAAGTTGAACGGTTCAAGAAGACCTACAAGACCTTTTAGAACTAACACTCAAAAAAGATGTCCTTTTCATTATAGGGGACTGGAATGCAAAAGAAGGAAATCAAGAAACACCTGGGGTAACATGCAAATTTGGCCTTGAAATACGGAATGAAGCAGGGCAAAAGCTAACAGTTTTGCCAAGAGAACGCACTGGTCATAGAAAACACCCTCTTCCAACAACACAAGAGAAGACTCTACACATGGACATCACCAAATGGTCAACACCAAAATCAGACTGATTATATTCTTTGCAGCCAAAGATGGAGAAGATCTATACCATCAGCAAAAACAAGACTGGGAGCTGACTGTGGCACAGATCATGAACTCCTTATTGCCAAATTCAGACTTAAACTGAAGACAGTAGGGAAAACCACTAGACCATTAGATATGACCTAAATCAAACCTCTTATGATTATACAGTGGAAGTGAGAAATAGATTTAAGGGCCTAGATCTGATAGATAGAGTGCCTGATGAACTATGGACTGAGGTTCATGACATTGTACAGGAGACAGGGATCAAGACCATCCCCATGGAAAAGAAATGCAAACAAGCAAAATGGCTATCTGGGGGAGCCTTACAAATAGCTGTGAAAAGAACAGAAGTGAAAAGCCAAGGAAAAAGGAAAGATATAAGCATCTGAATGCAGAGTTCTAAAAAATAGCAAGAAGAAAAAGAAAACCTTCCTCAGTGATCAATGCAAAGAAATAGAAGAAAACAACAGAATGGGAAATGCTAGAGATCTCTTGAAAAAGTTAGAGATACCAAGGGAACATTTCATGTAAAGATGGGCTTGATAAGGACAGAAATGGTCTGGACCTAACAGAAGCAGAAGATATTAAGAAGAGGTGGCAAGAAAACACAGAAGAATTATACAAAAGAGATCTTCATGACCAAGATAATCATGATGGTGTGATCACTCACCTAGAGCCAGATCCTGGAATGTGAAGTCAAGTGGGCCTCAGAAAGCAGCACTAGGAACAAAGCTAGTGGTGGTAAGGGAATTCCCGTAGAGCTATTTTAAATCCTGAAAGATGATACTGTGAAAGTGCTGCACTCAATATGCCAGCAAATTTGGAAAACTCAGCAGTGGGGCACAGGACTGGAAAAGGTCACTTTTCATTCCAATCCCAAAGAAAGGCAATGCCAAAGGATGCTCAAACTATCACACAATTGCACTCATCTCACATGCTAGTAAAGTAATGTTCAAAATACTCCAGGAGAGTCTTCAGAAATACGTGAACTGTGAACTTCCAGTCATTCAAGCTGGTTTTAGAAAAGGCAGAGGAATCAGAGATCAAATTGCCAACATCCACTGGATCATGGAAAAAGCAAGAGAGTTCCAGAAAACCATCTATTTCTGCTTTATTGACTATGCCAAAGCCTTTGACTGTGTGGATCACAATAAACTGTGGAAAATGCTGAAAGAGATGGGAATATCAGACCACCTGACTTGCCTCTTAAGAAACCTATATGCAGGTCAGGAAGCGACAGTTAGAACAGGACAGGGAACAACAGATTGGTTCCAAATAGGAAAAGGAGTACGTCAAGGCTGTATATTGTCACCCTGCTTATTTAACTTATATGTAGAGTACATCATGAGAAACACTGGGTTGGAAGAAGCACAAGCTGGAATCAAAATTGCCAGGAGAAATATCAATAACCTCAAATATGCAGATGACACTACCCTTATGGCAGAAAGTGAAGAGGAACTAAAAGTCTCTTGATGAAAGTGAAAGCGGAGAGTGAAAAAGTTGGCTTAAAGCTCAACATTCAGAAAATGAAGATCATGGCATCTGGTCCCATCACTTCATGGGAAATAGATGTGGAAACAGTGTCAGACTTCATCTTTTTGGGCTCCAAAATCACCGTAGATGGTGACTGCAGCCCTGAAATTAAAAGACGCTTACTCCTTAGAAGGAAAGTTATGACCAACCTAGATAGCATATTCAAAAGCAGAGACATTACTTTGCCAATAAAGGTCCGAGTAGTCAGGCTATGTTTTTTCCAGTGGTCATGTATGGATGTGAGACTTGGACTGTGAAGAAAGCTGATTACTGAAGAATTGATGCTTTTGAACTGTGGTGTTGGAGAAGACTCTTGAGAGTCCCTTGGACTGCAAGGAGGTCCAACCAGTCCATTCTAAAGGAGATCAGTCCTGGGTGTTCTTTGGAAGGACTGATGCTAAAGCTGAAACTCCAATACTTTGGCCACCTCATGCGAAGAGTTGACTCACTGTAAAAGACTCTGATTTGGGGAGGGACTAGGAGCAGGAGGAGAGGGGATGACAGAAGATGAGATGGCTGGATTGCATCACTGACTCAATGGACACGAGTTTGAGTGAACTCTGGAAGATGGTGATGGACAGGGAGGCCTGGCGTGTACAGTTCATGGGGTCTCAGAGAGTCGGACACGACTGAGTGACTGGACTGAATTGAACTGAGAAGAAATAAAAAGAGTCAATATATAATGAATAATGCAATAAACGAGATTAAAAATAAAAACACTCTAAAGGGAACCAACAGTAGAATAATTGAGGTAGAAGATAGGATAAGTGTGGTAGAAGGTAGAATGATAGAAAAAAAAATGAATCAGAGTTGAAAAAGGGAAAATGAATTGAAAGAAATGAGGACAACCTCAGAGACCACTGGGACAATGTTAAACACCTCAACATTCGAATCATAGGAGTTCCAGAAAAAGAAGAGAAAAAGCAAGACAATGAGAAAATGTTTGAGGAGATAATAGTTGATAAGTTCCCTAAAATGGGGAAGGAAATTATCCCCCAAGTCCAAGAAACCCAGAGTCCCAAACAAGATAAACCCAAGGTGTAACACCCAAGACACATATTAATCAAATTAACAAAGATCAAACACAAAGGACAAATATTAAAAGCAGTAAGGCTGCTGCTGCTGCTGCTGCAAAGTTGCTTCAGTCGTGTCTGACTCTGTGCGAGCCCACCAGGCTCCCCCATCCCCGGGATTCTCCAGGCAAGAACACTGGAGTGGGTTGCCATTTCCTTCTCCAATGCATGAAAGTAAAAAGTGAAAGTGAAGTCACTGGGAAAAGCAACAAATAACACACAAGGGGATTCCCATAAGGATAACAGCTGATCTTTCAATAGAAACTCTTCAGGCCAGGAGGGAATGGAAAGATGTACTTAAAGTGATGAAAGAAAATTAGTTACAACCCAGATTACTGTACCCAGCAAAGATCTCATTCAAATATGAAGGAGAAATCAAAAGAAACAAAAGACCTATATATAGAAAACTATAAAACACTGGTGAAAGAAATCAAAGAGAACACAAATAGATGGAGAAATATACCGTGTTCATGGATAGGAAGAATCAATATAGTGAAAATGAGTCTATTACCCAAAGCAATCTATAGATTCAGTGCAATCCCTATCAAGGTACCAATGGTATTTTTCACAGAGCTAGTACAAATAATTTCACAATTAGTATGGAAATACAAAAAACATTGAATAGCCAAAGCAATCTTGAGAAAGAAGAATGGAAATGGAGGAATCAACCCAGAGATAAATCCACACACCTATGGACACCTTATTTTTGACAAAGGAGGCAAAAATACACAATGGAGAAAAGACAATCTCTTTAACAAGTGGTGCTGGGAAAACTGGTCAATCACTTGTAAAAGAATGAAACTAGAACACTTTTTAATACCATACACAAAAATAAACTCAAAATGGATTAAAGATCTAAATGTAAGACCAGAAAGTATAAAACTCCTAGAGAACATAGGCAAAACACTCTCTGACATAAATCGCAGCAGGATCCTTTATGATCCACCTCCCAGAATATTGGAAATAAAAGCAAAAATAAACAAATAGGATCTAATTAAAATTAAAAGCTTCTGCAAAACAAAGGAAACTATAAGCAAGGTGAAAAGACAGCCTTCAGAATGGGAGAAAATCATAGCAAATGAAGCAACTGGTAAAGAATTAATCTCAAAAAATATACAAGCAACTCCTGCAGCTTAATTCCACAAAAATAAACGACTCAATCAAAAAATGGGCTGAAGAACTAAACAGACATTTCTTCAAAAGAAGACATACAGATGGCTAACAAACACATGAAAAGATGCTCAACATCACTCATTATCAGAGAAATGCAAGTCAAAACCACAATGAGGTACCATTTCACGCCAGTCAGAATGGCTGCGATCCAAAAGTCTACAAGCAATAAATGCTGGAGAGGATGTGGAGAAAAGGGAACCCTCTTATACTGTTGATGGGAATGCAAAATAGTACAGCCACTGTGGAGAACAGTGTGGAGATTCCTTAAAAAACTGGAAATAGAACTGCTATATGATCCAGCAATCCCACTGCTAGGCATACACACCAATTAAACCAGAACTGAAGGAGACACATGTACCCCAATGTTCACTGCAGCACTGTTTATAATAGCCATGACATGGAAGCAACCTCAATGTCCATCAGCAGACGAATGGGTAAGAAAGCTGTGGTACATATACACAATGGAGTATTACTCAGCCATTAAAAAGAATACATTTGAATCAGTTCTAATGAGGTGGATGAAACTGGAGCCTATTATACAGAGTGAAGTAAGCCAGAAAGAAAAACACCAATATAGTATACCAATGCATATAATATATATGGAATTTAGAAAGATGGTAATGATAACCCTGTATGTGAGACAGCAAAAGGGATGCAGATGTATAGAACAGTCTTTTGGACTCTGTGGGAGAGGGCAAGGGTGGGATGATTTGGAAGAATGGCATTGAAACATGTATATTATCATATGTAAAATAAATTGCCTGTCCAGGTTCAATGCATGATACAGGATGCTCGGGGCTGGTGCACTGGGATGACCCAGAGGGAGGCGGTGGGGAGGGAGATGGGAGGGGGGGCTCACGATGGGGACTCATGTACACCCATGGCAGATTCATGTCAATGTATGGCAGAATCAATACAATATTGTAAAGTAATTAGTCTCCAATTAAAATAAAGAAATTTATATTAAAAAATAAAAATAAATAATAAATAAATAAAACCAAGAGGAAAAAGGCTATTTGCCTATTAGGAAAATGAAACCAAAAATAAGAAATAAAACTCAGAAGTTTGTAAATACTAAAATACAAGGCCCTGTACAAAGTGAGAGACCATGCAACACATATGTACTAATTTAAAAAATGAAGAGAAAGTGCTTTTTTGGAGTTTCATTCTTATTCTAAATAATAATGAGAAGGATAGTCAAATAAATGATTTTTCCAGTAGTCATGTATGGATATGAGAGCTGGACTATAAAGAAGGCTGAGCCCCAAAGATGCTTTGATGCTTTCAGATTGTGGTGTTGGATAAGACTCTTGAGAGCCCCTGGACAGCAAGGAGATCAAACTAGTTAATCCTAAAGGGAATCAACCCTGAATATTCATTGGATGCTGAAGATCACTTTGGCCACCTGATGTGAAGAACCAACTCATTGGAAAAGATCCTGATTCTGGGAAAGATTGAGGGTGGGAGGAGAAGATGGCAACAGAAAATGAAATGGTTAGATGACATCACTGACTCAACGGACATGAGTTTGAGCACATTCTGAAAGATAATGAAGAACAGGGAAACCTGGCATGTTGCAGTACATGGAATCCCAAAGAGATGGGCACAACTTAGAAGCTGAACAACAAAAACAATACTTGTATAAAGTTTTTTTAAATGACATTTTATATTTAGGAAAATAACATAATGTCTAATACCCTTATGCACAAGTTCCCCTTTCTTACTTGAACCAAAGAACATTTAAAAAGTCAAGATATTACTTCTCAACTATGTCCTTCCATAATTGACCACCTTAAAATAAAAGATGGCCCACCAAAGTCAGAAGTGCTTAGTTAACCTCCAGAACAGTGCTGGTTTGTGCAGTATAAATCTGACAAAAGCTGAAATTCAGGAGAACTGATGATAAGAAACCACTATGGAGTAGAAGAAGAGTAGAGATGACAGTGTAACTGGCCAGTGTCAAGGTAGAGAGCGCATGCATGTTAAGTTACTTCAGTCATGTCTGACTCTTTTTGACCCTACGGACTATACCCACCAGACTCCTCTATCCATGGGATTTCCCAGGCAAGAATACTGGTGTGGGCTGCCATTTCCTCCTCCAGGAGTTCTTCCTAATCCAGGGATGGGAACCAAATCTCCTGCATTGCAGGCAGATTCTTTACCACTGAGCCACTAGGGAAGCCCAAGGGGAGAGTAAATGTGGGCAATCCTTTCAAGAAATGTGAGCTGAAGAGGGAGAGAACTGGCCAAGTTTACAATACCTGGGATTTGTTTTCTTCTTATAACTTATTATTTATAATTTTATTTGCTTATTTTTTCTAGTCAATCAATAATCTAGTTGGTAAGAAAGACAGCAAAGCATGTGACACAAGAGCTATGTATGTTTCCTGTTCACTGTTGCATCCCCAACAGAACTCCTAATACAGTCAATAGTGTGTTATTCACTCAGTTGTGTCCAACTCTTTGTGACTCCATGGACTGTAGACCACCAGGCTCCTCTGTCCCTGGAATTCTCTAGTCAAAAATACTGGAGTAGGTTGCTATTCCCTTCTCCAGGGTATCTTCCCATCCCAGGTTTGGTCTCCTGCACTGCAGGCAGATTCTTTACCATCTGATGAATAAATGAGTGAGACAAGCTTGCATGTTTCATTGATAACTCCGGAGCAAAGCTTTGTCCAGCTTACACATGGAGATACTGGTTCTTGTTTGGTTTCTGAAATGTGAGTCACTCATATGCCCAGCCATTATAATCAGATTTTATTTAACCTTTAGGCTAAATAAAGGGCTTCCCTGATAGTTCACTTGGTAATGAATCCGCCTGCAATGCAGGAGACCCTGGTTCTATTCCTGGGTTGGGAATATCTGCTGGAGAAGGGATAGGCTACCCACTCCACCACTCTAGTATTCTTGGGCTTCCCATATGGTTCAGTTGTTAAAGAATCTGCCTGCAATGCAGAAGACCTTGGGTTTGATCCCTAGGTTGGGAAGATTCCCTTGGGAGAAGGGAAAGGCTACCCATTCCTGTATTCTGGCCTGGAGAATTCCATGGCCTGGAGAAATCTAAGGGATTGCAAAGAGTCAGACATGACTGAGAAACTTTCAGTTTCACTTTAGGCTAAAAATACACAGAACAAACTTAGTCTCATCTGATTTGATACTTGCCTATACATTCTATCTCTAGTTCATCAGAAAGCTTCCCAGGTGCAACAAGCATCAAAGCAGTTCAGTCTTTAACATGGTTAATGAATCCATCCCTTCTTCTAAAGAGAGAAGGTGCAGGGAGATCTGCCCAGCAGGGGAAAATGTAGGAACAGGATATTCTGAAAACAAGAGCTGGCATTAAGGAATCAGAACTGCTGGGGGAGTTCAGAAAGAAAGAAACTGCACATGGGTGGAGACTGTCACAGGCCTCAGCTTGTCTTGGGTGAATCTTGCCCTGTATTCTTTAACCGCCTTAGTTTTGATCAGTGGCTCATGAAATAAACAATGATTCATTTCCAGTTGATAACAGTAAAAGATTTGCCTTGTAGAGAAAGTTGAAGTATTATTTACCAGCAATCCTGGTTTGAAAACCTATCAATTGTGAGTTTCCAACAGTGAATGATGCGCCACAGAAACTGAGTTGGTGGCTCGCCATCTCAGCACTGAATGTGAACCAAAATGAATCATGGGCACTAAACGACCAGCTGTACTTGGTGACACTGAGACTTTGTTGTTGTCTCATTCAGTCTGCAAAAAGCTGATGGACAGTTATGATGGGAGTGATTTAAACAAAGATTGACAGCTCTTCTGAAATACTAATTATCTCCTGAATAGGAAACTTTAATTCTAACTGGCAGGTTTTGACCAAAGCCCACAAAAACAAACATTTTTTTTTTTTTTTAAGGAGGACTTTTTATGCTAGCAAAGACAGTTTAAGACATTTGTACTGTGGTACTTTGTATATAAATATATATACAGGATGAAGATAAATACCTCAAAATATTCCACTAATAGTTACTAGGAAATAGCAAGAGTGAAGATAATATTTGGGCTTTCTAACAGGTAGAGTCATAGAAATACTTGGGAGTTTTGTTAATATGAAAGACTTGCATTTTTATTCTATTAGAGAATGTGGGATGGGGCACATTCATGAGAAAGAAGGAAAAGATAAGCAAGGGTTCCTACACTGCTGAGATGAATTGAGACACTAAACTTGGTTAAATGCTGCTTTTTTTCTTCTAGAATTTATTGTTTCTATTTTAATTTTGTGCATTTATACTATTATATGTGAACTTAGGGACCTTAGAAAACATGACCTATACTTTAGAAAAGTAGTAAGTATGACTTAGGCCTCCCAGCGCAGGGGAGTACTCCATATGACCAGTAAATTTAAAACTGAAGAGGAATAATTCTGTTCTACCAATAACTGTTACACAGAAAAACTATGTAGTATTTCCAACCCATGATTAAAGGGCATTTTCTTTCAAAGATTTATAAATCAAAGGATTGTTCCTGGGCTCAGGGTTGCTATTCTAGGGCTTAGCAATTAAAAGCCTATAATAGGGAGGTTCGTGTGTGCTAAGTTGCTTCAGTTGTGTCTGACTCTGTGACCCTGTGGACTGTAGCCTGTCATGCTCCTCCATCCATGGGATTCTCCAGGCAAGAATACTGGAGTGGGTTTCCATGCCCTCCTCCAGGGGAGCTTCCCAACTCAGTGATAGAACCCACATCTCCTACTTGTCCTGCATTGGCAAGCAGGTTCTTTGCCACTAGTGCCCATAAGAGGGAAGTACTAATAAGTAAGATAACACCAATTTATTGAATTCCTTTTCCTTAAACTTAACTCACCTTTAAGAGATGAGGTAAAGATCCTAAATTTAAAATTTTCAGGGTCAGTGTGTGGCTAATGGTTAAGTCTCTGTAGAAACATATCCCATGCTATTTTAATTGGCTTTTTAGTATAGGTAAAGCATATAATTTGTAACCAAGATGATTTTTTTAAACTGAAAAAAAATTTCTAAATATTTTTCAGAAAAAAACTCCTAAGCACTATCAGTCTTTTAATAAACATATCAGTTAATCAAAAAGTCAAAATACTTTTAATTATCCTCATCATTTTCAGTGAAATGAAATGAAGAAATTTTCAGTAACGTCATAGAATATCTTAGATTTGACAGTTCTTGCCAAAGTAGTCAACACGACAAGGGTATATTTAATGCTTACTGTGTGCCAGGAACACAACAGTAAATTGTCACTACAGAATTTAAGAGATTTTCATTCAATATCTGGGCAGCAAATAATTTGAAATGAGCTCTGTCTCTTGGGGGAAAATGAATATGCTCTGGATAAAACAAATACATTAATAACCAAATCAGTAAACTATATTTAAATTCTCCTGGGAAATATTAATTTTTAAATATAAATGTTCCTTTAGTTTTTCTCTCTTACCTTCTGAATCCCCTCACTGTTCCTCTTTCCTCCACTCCTAAACATGGGTTTACCGTTGATACAAGAGAGGTACAAGTCTGGAATCTATCAACAACATTCCAGAAAACCATTCTTGTCAAGCTCATCACTGATGGTAATTTTAAAGTGAAGTCTCATTGACACTTTGCATTTTGATCTTATTTGATGTATCACCAGCATTTCACTGTTGACATGACTGTCTCTTGACATTCTCTCTTTTCTTGGAATCCATGACATACCATTTTTGGAATTTTCATTCTTTTGTCCCCTCTTTCTCTGTCTTCTCTGAAGATGCCTCTTCTGCCTGCTCCTAAATAAAAGAGCTCTGCAGGTTTATTCTAGCAGCTCTTTTCACTCTGTGTGTGTGTGTGTGTGTGTGTGTGTGTGCACATGCACGTGCGCATGCACGTGCTAAGTTGCTTCAGTTGTGCCATACTCTTTGGAACCCTATGGACCATAGCCTGCCAGGCTCCTCTAATCATGGGATTCTCCAGGTAAGAATACTGGAGTGGGTTGCCATGCCCTCCTCCAGGGTATTATCCTGACTCAGGAATCGAACCCGCTCTCTTATGAGTCCTGCATTGGCAGGCAGTTCTTTACCTCTATTGTCACCTGGGAAGCTCTCTTTTTATTCTACACTCACTCAAACACTGTATATATGTAGATAATGACATCTACAAAAGTATAAAAATGTAAATCAAAATACAAATGTCAGTTGTATTTTTGTCTCAGACATCACTCCTTAGCGTTACGTCCACACAGAGAACTGCATAGTGGGTGCCTCAGTTAGTACAAGTTCAACATGCTCAAGTCTGGATTCACTACACCTCTTCTTAAGACTTAGTCCCCCACCAGGATCTCCTGTCTCAGTGAGCACCATAATCACCTTTTCAGTGGCTCAAGCCTAACCACTCAACAACACCCTGAACTTCCTCTGCCTGACCTCTGTCCACATACCTAACCAATCATGTTTCTGGCTACTCCTTATTCTGGATGACATCTCACCCCTAGGTAAACCATCCCTATTGCTCACCTCAGACTATATCACAGCACTTACGCCTTGGTAGGTGTTTCTTCCTGCTACCATATTTCTCATAGGACAGAACATTATGCTGTCAGAGTCCTTATTTTCTCTCTCAAAGTTGTATTCTCAGTATCACAGAGAGCACCTGGTGCTCATAATACCAGTTGTAACATCTGCTGTTGTTCAGTTGCTCAGTTGTGTCCAACTCTTTTCAAGCCCATGGACTGCAGCACACCAGGCTTCCCCGTCCTTCACTATCTCCCTGAGTTTCCTCAAACTCATATCCATTGAGTCAGTGATGCCATCCAATCATCTCATCCTCTGTCATCCCCTTCTCCTCCTGCCCTCAATCCTTCCCAGCATCAAGGTCTTTTCCAATGAGTCACCAGTTTGCATTAGGTGGCCAAAGTATTGTAGCTTCAGTTTCAGCATCAGTCCTTCCAGTGAATATTCAGGGTTGATTTTTTTTCAGGATAGACTGGTTTCATCTCATTGCTTTCCAAAGGACTCTCAAGAGTCTTCTCCAGCTCACAATTTGAAAGCATCAGTTTGGGGCACTCAGCTTTCTTTATGGTCCAACTCTCACATCCATACATGACTACCGGAAAAACCATAGCTTTGACTATAGGGACCTTTGTCAGCAACATGATGTCTCTGCTTTTTAATATGATATCTAGGTTTTTCTTTGGAGAAATAAATGGCAACCCACTCCAGTATTCTTGCCTGGAAAATTCAATGAACAGAGGAGCCTGTGGACTACAGTCCAAGGGATCTCAAAGAGTCAGACATGACTGAGCAACTGAGCATACATAGGTGTGTCATAACTTTTCCAAGGAGCAAGGGTCTTTTAATTTCACGGCTGCAGTCAGCATCCTCAGTGATTTTGGAGCCCAAGAAAATAAAAGCTGCCATTGTTTCCATAACATACCATAATGCCAGGTAAAGCAAAATAGTAACAACTGACACGCAATGGTAAGTAATAAAGCCAGGACGGGAAGTCAGGCAACCTGCTCCAGTTGCGCTTCTAACCACTTCTAACCATATTGTACCCAGTGCTTAAGCATTTACTTAAATAAGTTAATGAAAAGAAGACTTTTTCTTAATTCAGCAAAATTATGTCTTGAAGGGCATGGGTATTAATGCCCAGGCATAAATATATGATTGAGAGTTAAATCCCTAAGGCATAAATATAAAATTTACTTTTTACGTGAAAATCACCAAGTGATATAACACATCAGTCTGAAAAAACAGTAATGCAACATCAATCATCTATTTATTTAGCAGTAGGAAACTCAACATTTAGCAAGAAAACCAGGTGAAGCATATCCTTGGATCCATCCACTGTGAAGTAGCCAGATTTAAATGGAGCCTGTTAACTTAGTGTAGTATAAAAAGTGAAGGTGACTGATTCAATAGGTATACTTACATGACCTGGGCTAAAAATGTTCTGCTTTTCCTCACAGAAGCAGCTTTTAATTAAAGATAGACAACTGCATAAAGAGGCATGTTGAGGTGGAAGGAAGGCTGAAGGCAAAAAGACAAAATCCATCCAGAGAGAAGATATGGGCTCATTTACTACTTGGGAAGTGAAGCAAAAAATCTGTGCATATTCTAGTTGCCCCTGGAACCTTTCATGAATTATTGTCTACTGCAAAAATTTTGCTATAATGATGATGGAATTATACAGAACATATTAAATTATAATTAGTATCTTCTCTATTAAAAATCAATATGCAGTACTTTTCTAGTTAAAAATGTAGAGTCAGAGAATCTTGAAGTTTGATGAAAATTTTAAGTGATTTACCTTTTTTTCATTCAATGTGAAAATCCTGTATAGCATCCCTGAAGGATTATGTAGTAGTCTTAGCAGGAATACTTCCACTGATGGGGAATTTAGCAGTACATCAGGCAGGCTCATTCAGCACTCAGAGACTCATCTTATTAGGGCATTCTTTCATACTTGGACCTACATCTGTTTCATGGGACTTACACTCATTGACTCATATCTTAGTCCACTTGGGCTGTAATGGCAAAATATCACACACTGGGTGACACATATACACCAGACATTTATTTCTCACAATTCTGGAGGCCTGAAGTCCAAGACGAAGGTATCAGCATGGTCGAGTTTGGTGAGACCCTCCTTCCTAATATATAACTGGTGCCTTCTCAATGTGCCCTCACATGGTAGAACGGGCTATGGCCTTTTAAATAAGTGCACTAGTCCCATTTCTACAGGCACCACCATCACCACCGAAGCACCTCCCAAAGGTCCCACCATCACACAGGGCATCAAGAGTTCCACATAGGAATTTTCGAGGGATGCAAACATTCAGACTATATCAGTCCATATTCTGCTCTCGGAGCAAAGCAGACAGAATTACTCTCTAACACCTTAATCTTACAATAGAAAATAGCATTGCAGAGCTGAAAAGGGCTGCACAAAATAACAAACATCCCTTTTACAGAAAAGAAAATGGAAACTCAAAGTAGAAATATAGGATATACATCTAGTTATTACTAAAGCTATTACTAAAATCCTTCTGACTGATATTTCCCCAATTCTCCAGTCCTTTTTATTTCTTTATTTCATTTATTATTATTGTTATCATGTTACTCTCTCACACATATATATTAAAACAATAATCATTTCTTGATTAGCTCTTGTCTGGTCAAATAACCTTGTTGCTGCTGCTGCTAAGTCACTTCAGTCATGTCCGACTCTGTGCGACCCCACAGACAGCAGCCCACGAGGTTCCCCAGGCAAGAACACTGGAGTGGGTTGCCATTTCCTTCTCTAATGCATGAAAGTGAAAAGTGGAAGTGAAGTCGCTCAGTCGTGTCTGACCCTCAGCAACCCCAAGGACTGCAGCCCACCAGGCTCCTCCGTCCATGGGATTTTCCAGGCAAGAGTACTGGAGTGAGTGCCACTGCCTTCTCCTAATAACCTTGTTAGACTTGAGTAATAACCATAATACTCAAAGCAGAAAAATCAGCATCAGCTCATTTGTTTCTCAGTCAAGAATAAAGATAATCATGATCAAAAGTTGCCAGCCCAAACCATAAGGGCACTAGACAAAGTACTTAAATATATATATATATATAAAGTGAAAAAGTTAGTTTAAAACTCAACCTTCAAAAAGCTAAGATCATGGCATCCAGTCCCATCAATTCATGGCAAATAAATGGGAAATGATGGAAACAAGAAGAGACTTTATTTTTGGGCTCTAAGATCACTGAAGATGGTGACTGCAGCCATGAAATTAAAAGACACTTGCTCCTTGGAAGAAAAGCTTTGACCAACCTAGACAGTATATTAAAAAGCAGAGATGTTACTTTGTCAACAAAGGTCCATTTAGTCAAAGCTATGTTTTTTCCAGTAGTTGCTTATGGATGTGAGAGTAGGACTACAAAGAAAGATGAGCAGCAGAGAACTGATGCTTTTGAACTATGGTGTTGGAGAAGACTCTTGAGAGTCCCTTGGACTGCAAGGAGATCCAACCAATCAACCCTAAAGGAAATCAGTCCTGAATATTCATTGGAAAGACTGTTGCTGAAGCTGAAACTCCAGAACTTTGGCCACCTGATGTGAAGAACTGACTCACTGGAAAAGATCCTAGTGCTGGGAAAGATTGAAGGCAAGAGAAGGGGATAACAGAGGATGAGATAGTTGCATGACATCACCAACTGGATGGATATGAGTTTGAGCAAACTCCAGAAGTTGGTAATAAGGAAGCCTGGCATGCTGCAGTCCATGGAGTTGAAAGAGTTGGATATGACTGAGTGACTGAACTGAACTGAATCATCAAATACAGAAGAAATGAAATGCAATCTCTTCTATGCAACAGAGTAGAATGGAAGAGGTCGTTTATACCCAAACATACAGCCATACACTATGCTTTCTAAGTCTAAGCATCTAATTAACTACAGGCCGCAGTTTTTACCAAATGCTTCGGCACTATAACATATGCACTGCCATCTTTCTAGCCTCCATCATCAGTTTTCTTGCCATTTTCTGTCTAGCCCTTAAAAGACAAAAATTTTCACTTTCTGCTATGACAGCACTCCACTTTTAGGGTACATCAGGACAGGCTGGTTTTTGTTGCCCTATCAAACATCCCCAAATCTCAGTGGCTTAACATTTACAAAGACTTATTCCTCACTGCGATTCATGGGGTCGCCAAGAGTCAGACATGACTGAGCGAATGAACTGAACTGATGCCTCACTTACACTCCATGTGTTGTTAAGGATGCTGGCTCTATTCTGGTCTTTATGGAGCCTGAATGACAAGGGCTTCAGCTAGACACAAACTCCAACAGTGGCTACCAAAAAGGAGCCATTTTCAATCTTCTCATTGGCAATTAAATGCTTCTACTTAGAGGTAACCCATGTCTCTTCCACTCACATGTTAATTGGTCAAAACAAGTCATGTGATCAGAGGGCGCAGGAAAGCGCAATCCTCTTAATGTCTCTCCAGGGCAAGGAACTGAAGTGTCTGTGAAGCCCGAATGACCCACCAGCTCTCCCAATTTCTTCTTCCACTGATTCTCCGTACAGAAGAGTGTCTTCCCTTATTTTTTAATATAAGACTTTGGGAAATTCTTTGTGACATATTTCCCCCAAAAGCATATAAATTGTGTCTCCAGAGAGTAAATAAAGCAGGAAGATAGCCGCTAACATAAATATTATACTACTTGTTATTTTATGTCCATGTTTATGCGCACATTCACTTCAGATACAGGTGAGTGAAAATAGGTTTTGGGCGTCCCTCTGGAAATAGAACAGTATGTGGCATTAACTTGGGGCTTCCCTGGTGGCTGAGACATAAAGAATTATCCTGCAATGCAGGAGACTCGGGTTCGATTTCTGGATCAGGAAGATCCCCTGAATCAGGGAATGGCTATCCACTGCAGTATTCTTGCCTGGAGAATTCCACGGACAGAGAAGCCTGGAAGGCTACAGTCCATGAGGCTGCAAAGATCAGACACAAGTGATCATACACACATCACAGCATTAATTTAGGATTTAGATTTTAAATTTTTATTCTTTGTAGTTAACAAAAGGCCTGGGAATGGGGCTTTGGAAGGGTAGTTCTATAGTCTGTCCTTTTGCATTTAGTATTTTCAAACCTACCACAGTTGAGTCTCTTCCAAGGCTTAAAGGCCCATGAAATGTATCTTTGTACATTTACTGAAATAAAGAACCATTTCCTCTGGTGTAGAAACATCTATTACTAAGAATTAATGAAGAACTTAGCCACATAGTTGCAAATGAAATACTTTCTGACAGACTCAGAAATGTGAGTTAAGCAGCTACATATAGGTAAAAAGTTTACAACAGCATAATTGCATGTTGTAATGTTTAAACTCTGGCACACAATCACACTGCAACTTATAAAGGCTTTCCTTTGCAAAATTTCTTTACTATAGATTTCTTTTCTTTACATAAATTCATCTCTCCTTAACTAGGGAAAAAGCAAAAAAAGAAAAAAAACTAACTCTTTTGAATGGGTGACACAGAATATGTAAATACTATCTTTTATTTCATTTAAAACTTTGCCAATGATTTCTATATTTTTATCTCCTAGAGCTAAAAAAAAAAAATGTTCTTTATACTTGCTAAATCCCTTTTATCTGAAAAGTAGAAACAAAAAAGGAGATTTCTTTGCTTCCCACATAATTTCCTTATTCACCTTTTTACATCAGATTTTCCTTTTTAAAACCATGAATACTGTTGTCAAGATAATCTGACTATGTGTAATGGATAAAATAGGAAAAAATATGTTCAAAGTGGTATGTAAATTTTCCTCCAACTGTTTGATGCTCTCCATGCTCTGACATATAACAATAAAAAATCATCTCTCAAACATATTACCTAATAAACAAAGCGTGTGTTGGTTGCTTAGTTGTGTCCGACTCTTTGCGACTGCAGCCTGCAATAATCAACGGGCTGCCTTTGAAGAGACATTTAATAATACAAAAAATCTGTAAACATAATAAATGGATTAAAAAATAAATGACTATCTTAGTTATTTATTTTTGGCCACTCAAGGGGCATGTGGGATCTTAGTTCCTTGAACAGGGATTGAACCCATGTGCCCTACAATGGGAGCACCAAGTCTTGACCACTGGACTGCCAGGGAAATCCTCCACAGTAAATGGATATTTTAAAAGAGACATAGCCCATAAATACTTTCAATATTAGAATTTCAGTTCAGTTCAGTTCAGTCGCTCAGTCATGTCCAGCTCTTTGCGACCCCATGAATTGCAGCATGCCAGGCCTCCCTGTCCATCACCATCTCCTGGAGTTTACTCAGACTCACGTTCATTGAGTCTGTGATGCCATCCAGCCATCTCATCCTCTGTCATTCCCTTCTCCTCCTTCCCCCAATCCTTTCCAGCATCAGAGTCTTTTCCAATGAGTCAACTCTTCACGTTTATCTCCTTTTAAATCATGATTCTTAAAACCCCTGCACAGAATTCTATAGGGTAGAATGATCTTCCAGAATTTCACACTCTTATTTAGCACCATTACCTAAATAATGATTAAGGATAATCATTTGGAATTTGCACACCAATGTATCCTTGGTTTTTCTAGAGATAGTCTAGTGTAAAGATTAAGAATTGGAGCCTTAAACTCAGAGAACTATACTTATAGTAGTAATACTTACTTATAGGGTTATCAGGATGAAATGAGTAAATACTCAGCACAGAGACTGGAGCAAAACATACCTTCAGTAAATACATGCTATAATTATTATATTATATATTATCTGGTCAAGCTACATGAGGAGCTTACAAACAGGAAGAGATATAAAGTTAAATGCATCATAAAAATAGGCCACACTTGACTCAGAGACAAGTTGTGAATATAAACATCTACAAAATCATAGTCATTTTTATAGTAGTAAAAATCTATTTTTGTTTACTTGCTAATTCAGTTCAGTCGCCCAGTTTGTGTCCGACTCTTTGCGACCCCATGAATTACAGCACGCCAGACCTCCCTGTCCATCACCAACTCCCGGAGTTCACTCAGACTCACATCCATCAAGTCGGTGATGCCATACAGCCATCTCATCCTCTGTCGTCCCCTTCTCCTCCTGCCCCCAATCCCTCCCAGCATCAGAGTCTTTTCCAATGAGTCAACTCTTCGCATGAGGTGGCCAAAGTACTGGAGTTTCAGCTTTAGCATCATTCCTTCCAAAGAAATCCCAGGGCTGATCTCCCTCAGAATGGACTGGTTGGATCTTCTTGCAGTCCAAGGGACTCTCAAGAGTCTTAATAATTGAATTCAAAATACTATATATCTAAAGAAATCTTTAGTAATATTGCTAAAGCATAAAGATAGCTTAGAGTGTATACTTTCTTCCAAGTACTTAGTGACCATGATTTTTGGAGTCTGTACATGAAAAAATAAAATAAAATCTCTGCATTAAATCCAAGAATAAAGAGATTTTATTTTTTCTTTTGAAATGCAGGTAAACAATATGCACTTTATGCAATTTATGAAGTTAAAATTATCATCAATTACAAGGCTTCTGAGTGTCAGAGTAGATAACTTTTCACACATCAGGTTGAATCCCGTGCTCGCGCAGTGTCACACAGCCTGGGGAAATGCCCTTCTTGCTGTTTCTGTATTCCTACCATTTCTATCTAAACTTGTTCAAATATATATAAATAACTTTGACTCCGCCAAAAAACAAAGTTCTATAAGACATGGATTGTTTTCTCATTGCAATAATTGGGCTGGACAACTAAAGGAAATTACATAAAGAAGTGCCAATGAGCCAGATGTGATCTGTAGCGAATTTCCTTCCCTGTGTGATTTCTTGAAAGCAAAATTACATCCTGTCAAATATGCTGGAAATTCAGTATTTACTGAATTTTACATCAGATTTCATTGAAAATTCTAGCTTATTTTTACTGAGTCAAAAACCTACTTACCTCTGATAAAATCTCATTTGCTTTACTGTATTAGTAAATGTATCTTTTGTAAATGGGTATATGCAACAATATGTAGGCAAAAAGTGATTAGTTAGGATAATGGTTTTCATCATTTTAATGATGGAACATAGTGTCCACTAGAAATGCCTCTCTAGATAGAATTCCATATATTTAAAGAAAACTAAATCCAACTCAAGTCCTTTGTGAATGAGGCAAGACACAGTCAATACATAAAACAGTCTCTTACCAGAATAAAATGATCCTAACATTTCCTTTCTTCCAGAAAGCTCTTGCAGATTTTCCCCAATCAGGATAGGGTTTGTCCTGAAGCATCATATCAGTGACCTGCAACAATGAAAGAAACTTATTAGGCACTTTCATAAATCTTCCATTCAGCTTTAAATATATATATACATAAATTATATATATATAAAATCCACATTTTGCTAAAAATGTATGTATTTTAACACTAGAACACATGAAGAGATAAAAATTATAAGGATACATTTACTTCAGTTACGAGTTTTCACAGTTCATTTGACTTTACATAATGAATGAGCATATTCAAGGTCGTTCAACATATCAAATGGCTTCAGCATTGGGAGATTGTGTACACCTGTGGCTGATTCATGTCAATGTATGGCAAAACCAATACAGTATTGTAATGTAGAATAAAGTATTAAAAAAAAATCTATCAAGAGTCTGAAAGACTGTTCTGTACATCTGTGTCTCTTTTGCTGTCTCGCATACGGGGTTATCGTTACCATCTTTCTAAATTCGGGAGAGGAAGAGGGTGGGATGATTTGGGAGAATGGCATTGAAATGTGTATAATATCATGTAAGAAATGAATTGCTGGTCTAGGTTAGATGCAGGATACAGGATGCTTGGGGCTGGTGCACTGGGATGACCCAGAGGGATGGTATGGGGTGGGAGGTGGGAGAGGGGTTCAGGATTGGGAACATGTGTACACCCGTGGAAGATTCATGTTGATGTATGGCAAAACCAATACAATATTGTAAAGTAAAAAAATTCAAAATAAATTAATTAAAACATCCATCAAGATGATCTTATATAAGGAAGCATCTTAAGATACTGTTAACTTCTCCATAGAAACAAAAACATAATATTTAAATTAAATGCCATATTCTTTAAAAATGTTTCTAAATCAGAAACTCCAAAATTCAAATATTTCCTGATGTGTTGAGGTTTTTACCTATACTACTAGTCAAAATAGTGACTTCTTTTTTCTCCCTTTTCCCTTTCAATGGTATGAACCCTTTTAAAAATATATTTATTTATTTATTTCACTGCATCAGGTCTTAGTAGCAGCACGTATGATCTTTCGTTGTGGCATGCAGGCTCTTCTCTAGGGTGGCACATGGGCTAGTTGCCCCGAGGCATACAGGATCTTAGTTCCCAGATCAGGGACCAAACCCATATGTCCTGCTTTGGGAGGTGGATTTTTAAAAAAGGACCACCAGGGAAGTCCCATGACTTGAACCCTTTTACGGCACATTTATTATAATTATCCAGCATCTTCTCAAAAATGTTCTATCTCTTTTTCTCACATGCACAGATCCTGACATTTTGGGTAAAGTCACGTCACCACTGTGATGTTTTTCCCTGTTCCTTCCAACTGTGGTTCTTGAGTCATCCTTCTTATGTCACATATCCCTTTCCACCCTCTATTTTACTCATTTATGTACTATTTCCCCTCTTTTCTCTACATTTTAAAATTCTTGAAGGTGAAGATTTGTCTTTGTTTCACTATTAATGTCTAAGAATCTTTTACGTAAAAGACTTCAAAATATTTGCTCAAAGAAGATACAAGGAATTGACACAAATGCATGCTTGTTTTTACAAATGCATTAACAGCAAGATAGGGGTAAGAGGTGCAAATTCCTATATATAAAATAAATAAGCGAAAATGATATATTGTACAACACGGGGAATATAGTCAATATTTAATAATAACTTTAAATAGAGTATAATCTATAAAATACTGAATTATGTTGTACACCTGAAACTAATATAACACTGTAAATCAACTATACTTCGATTTTAAAAAGCACAAAAGTGCATTAACAAAGTAAACTGCTCACTGGCCATATCTCATATTAATAGTTTCAGCCAAAATAAAAGATAATCATAAATAAATAACCTATTACAAAAGTATTTTTAAAAAGCTGATAGAGATGAGGAATATACTTTTTCTAATAAAAGAAAATGTATTTGTGTATGTACACACACATGTTCCTTTTTCACAAAATACACCTTCCTTTTAAGAGAATAATATTTCATTAATTATATATTTAATTGATAGAGTTCAGATTCAAACAAAACAAATTCAAAATTAAGAAACTATATAGGATGAGATATACTGAATTGAGTAAGGAAACATTTTCATCATCCATTAAAATATACTTCTTCATGCTCTTTTAAAGTGTTAACATTACATTTAGGTCTGACTTCCAACAATGACCTGACTGGAATGGAATGAGTGAGATTTAGTCATTTATGATGAAAGATTTTGACTGGGTAGAGGGGGTATGTCTTCTAGATCAGTGACCCCTTCAATACTACTGGAATTTCTGTGAAAGGCACACCAATTCTCAGGCAAGCCCTTCTGATGTGCTATTCAACATCTAAGTAATGGTCTCTAAAAACACTCACTGGCATGCTAGTGATTAAGATGAAATCAGAACAGAGGGCGAGGAGCCCAGTCTCCAGGAAATATTCACTCATTTCTTCTTTATATTCTCTTTTCAAAATCACTTCTTGGATAGAACTCCCAAGCTTCTCTTGGTTGATGAGAGCCAAAGCAAGTTCATGGACCATCACTGAGTAACACTGTGAATTTATTATACCTTTGTCTAACTCAGGGCTTATACCAACTTTGTGTGTGATATGGTTTTACTACTGAATCTGAAGATTCAAGTATAAGTAGTCTTAATATAAATTTTCAGTTTATTTCTTTAAATTGTTAATGACTTTGGTAATTGTGAATGCAAGTAATATTATGAATTCAAAAAGGAAAAACACTGGTTTCATCTACTTTTAAAGGAAACTTATTTATTAAATGACTTTATTATTTATTTTCTTCATGACACTTTATAATTACAAGATTTTATTTTCTCACTCAGACTACTGCCTATAGATTGTATCTTCAATCAAAAAAGATTCATGATATTTAACAGAATGAACAAAGGGAAGATGATAGAATAAAAGCGAACCATGAATCAAGTGAGTTACATGCTTATGAGAAAATGAGTAAAGACAACAGCAGAGACATTTAAATTCCATATATTCTTGGGCATAAAAGTTTTATATCATAACTCTCCTTGAGGAAAGAATTGCTATTCTTCCGAATATAATGACTTCATCCACTATTCCTTTATAACCGTCTTGAATAACAATTCTCTTGTCAAATTTTATTTTTACAAAACCTCAAGGTTAAGTAAATAAATACTTAAATAAATATTTCATGTTTCACCAGTTTTGTAACAGATTTAATTAATTCTGTTCAGCAATATTTATCCTGTTTCAGAAAGTGGCTGCATGGTAATAAATATTTTCAAGGTACAGAATGATTACTGGGTGTATTTTATTCAATTTTCAATGTTTTCTCCAGGGCACTTCCTGGGAAATACTTATTATATTTTCTAGAAGGAGGCAATCTGCTGCTATATACCAATTATTACAGCAGCATGTTTTATAAAAATGACATTCAGGGATAAAGGCTTTTTTCAGGAAAATGGCAAGATGAGGCAAATAACATTTTTCTGATTCCAGACAGCTGGTCTTTTTCACCCTCAGCTCCAACTCTTTATTTTAAGTCATATCATCAGATCAATGTCAGGTCACTTGCAGCTAAATTGACAGGAGCAGAGACAGTCATTAAAGGGATGCATTCAATAAAGAAAAATCCAATTACCTTTTGCATTAGAGAAATCAAATGCATTTCTTATGCTGGTCAAGGACAGTCTTTGTGGGAAAAGTTGCAGGAAAGGGGTTACTGAGGACAATGCAAAAGAAGGTTGCTGGGTAACATAAATACAATGCAAAACTTGCTGATGCTTCTCTCTAAGGAAGATTATTAGAATTTGAAATTGTGGGACTTTCTCAGCTGAGAGATATTTGTTTAACTCTTTGAGTTTCACAGTTGTTCCCTTATCCTTTCCTCTTTACTAGGTCTTAGCACAAAATTTAGAGCTTCATTATGTTCCTTATTGCATTATGCCTTGAAGGTAGTTTTACTCAGTAGAATACAAGCTTATTGTAAGGTTTGATAAATGACAACCCACTCCAGTACGCTTGCCTTAGAATTCCATGGACAGAGGAGCCTGGCAGACTACAGTGCAGGGTTGCAAAGAGTCAGACATTACTGAGCGACTAACACTTTCACTTTCATTGTGCAATTTGACCAGAAACATGAATATCGAGTTGTTGTTGTTGTTGTTGTTTTTAGTTCTTTAAATGTTTGGTAGATTTCACCAGTGAAACCATTACGTCCAGGGGCTTTTGTTAGGATATTTTTGATTACTGATTCAGTTTTCTTACTAGTTATAGATCTATTTCTTCATAACGTAGTTTTGGTAGGTTTTGCGTTTCTACAAATTTCTCCATTTCATCTAGATTTATCCCACTTTTTGGTGTATTGTTCATAATAATCTCATAATCCTTTTTATCTCTGTAGAATCAATAGTAATGTCCCCACTTTCATTTAGATTTTAGTAATCTGAATTTTCTCTCTTATCTTAGTCTGTGTAGGCTAAAAGTTCATCATATTTATTGATCTTTTCAAAGAAAAAACTTCTGGTTTCATGAATTTCTGTATTGTATTTCTACTTTTGTAGAGAGGTAGATGAATATCAAGTTTTAAAAGTCAGTGTTAAGTGTTAGTCACTCAATCATGTCCAACTCTTGGCAACCCCATAGACTATAGCCCACCAGGCTCCTCTGTCAATGGACTTCTCCATGGACAAAATACTAGAGAATACAGTAAAAATGCAGCAAAAATACAGCAAAAATACTGGAGTGGGTAGCTATTCCCTTCTCCAGGGGATTTTCCCAACCCAGGGATTGAACCAGGGTCTCCTGCATTGCAGACAGGTTCTTTACCATCTGATCCACTGAATATGAATGAAAGTAATCTCTACAGGAATCTAAGTGAAAACTTTGCTCCCGTGTGAGTTGCGTGTATGTGATGTGGAGAGTAATAGGGCAGCAGGAAAATAACAATGATGTCAATTGTACCTTACAGTTGCTAGTGAACTTAATGGATTACAAACTCTTTGATGTACTTTTCTTAACAATTATTCAGTTTTATGTTGTTATCCCATCTTTTGTCCATAAAGAAAAATTAGTGAGCAGGGTTACACTGCTGCTGCTGCTGCTAAGTCGCTCCAGTCGTGTCCGACTCTGTGCAACCCCATAGACAGCAGCCCACCAGGCTCCCTGTCCCTGGGATTCTCCAGGCAAGAACCCTGGAGTGGGTTCCCATTTCCTTCTCCAGTGCATGAAAGTGAAAAGTGAAAATGAAAGTGAAAAGTGAAAATGAAAGTGAAGTCGTTCAGTCGTGTCTGACTCTTAGCGACCCCATGGACTGCAACCTAACAGGCTCCTCCGTCCTATTAATATTTTGTTCAGCAGTTAGCCTGCCCTACTTCTCCTCCATGTTTTATCTCTAACTGGCTTTAGATTTGGTGCAAAATAATCAACCCCTCTGTGTCTCAGTTTCTTATTCATCATCTCTCTGTGTTAGTTGCTTAGTCCATGGACTGTAACCTGCCAGGCTCCTCTGTCCATAGGATTTTCCAGACAAGAAGACAGAAGTGGGTTGCCATTTCCTTCTCCAGGGGGATCTTTCTGACCCAGGGGTCGAACTCAGATCTCTTGCATTGTAGGCAGATTAGATTCTTTACCATCTGAGCCACTGTTCTTCATCTAAGGGCACATAATACATATTAACAGATGTTATAACAATGATAATTGATGTTTTGTGGCTGATATATGGAACTTCTACCCAATCATTCTGCTTCCTGTGACTATGTTGAATAACTGGATTTGGAATCAAAGGGATTGACAATCAAATCATCACTTCCATAAAGACAAGACTATCATATATTGAAGTGTTAGAAATTGATGAAAATATCCTATAATGTTAAAAATATGTTATAGTTTAAAATTGCTGTTAAAAAGTAAGGTAATGGAGGTCAGCAACCAAAGGCTGCAACAATCTAAGGTGGTTTCCTAGAATATTTATGTAATGTAACTGAGCATTCATTTGCATTTTAACATTCCCCACCTTTTCCAGTCTCATTTTCTTAGCCCAATTATACATACATACATACAAGTGTATGTGGTGGTGGTGGTTTACTCGTCAAGTCACGTCCGACTCTTGCAACACTACGGACTGTAACCTGCCAGACTCCTCTGTCCATGGGGTTTTCCAGGCAAGAATACTGGAGTGGGTTGCCATTTTCTTCTCCAAATGTAAGTACTACATACATCTTTATGTTTAGCATGTGATATTACTGAAAATACTGATTTATTAAGGATACAATATCAAAACATAATAACAATAACTATAGTTACATAGTGCCTCTCTTGATATAGCTATTATGCAGTGAAGTATTATTTAAGGGATATAGTGCTACTCTATTAAGCATGTATGTTAACGGTATTAATGAGCAAATTTACACATACAATTTTGCATTCTCATTTGAAACTTTGCTCTATTTAACCATATACCTTGAATATTATATAACAAAACATGCAAAGCTGTTTAAATAATTTCTTCCTTTATTTTTCTCTCCTATATCTTATGAGCGTTCTACTGAAATATGGGTCTCCCAGGTGGCACAGTGGTAAAGAATTATCTGCCAATGCAGGTGATGCAAGAGTTTCAGGTTCGATCCCTAAGTTGAGAAAATCCCCTGGAGTAGGAAATGGTTACTCACGCCAGTATTCCTGTCTGGAAAATTCCAAGGACAGAGGAGTTTGGTGGGCTATAGCCATTGGGGTCGCAAAGCACTGGACACAACCGACTTACTGAGCAAACACACACACACTACTGAAATATAAAAGGTTTCTATTTTTTCTGATTATTATTTTATGGTAATGATAATCCTGTATGCGAGACAGCAAAAGAGACACAGATGTGTAGAACAGTCTTTTGGACTCTGTGGGAGAGGAAAAGGGTGGGATGATTTGGGAGAATGGCACTGAAACATGTATAATATCATATATGAAACAAATCTCCAGCCCAGGTTCGATGCATGATACAGGATGCTTGGGGCTGGTGCACTGGGATGACCCAGAGGTGGATGGTATGAAGAGGGAGGTAGGAGGGGGTTCAGGATGGGGAACACATGTACACCCGTGGTGGATTCATGTTGATGTATGGCAAAACCAATATAATATTGTAAAGCGAAAAAAAAATTCATTTAATAGATGTATTTTATTATTTGTTTCAATGTTATTTACTCCTTTGCACAGCACTAATAAAATTTTTTTGCTGATTATTCTCCCTCTGTATTCTCCCCCTCCATCACCTTATTGTACTTATTATCTTATTTTTCCTACTAACTTTTGATTTGCAAAATATCTTAAATCCCTATTTTTTTAATCATCTTTAAATGATATCTTTCCCTCTCATCTAAAACAGATGAGAACATCAGAATATTATTCTTTCTTACATCATATATCATTTCTTTGTTGTTATGGTTTGGGAATACATCTACACTCTGGTCTCTGATCAGAAGCCATGTAGTTTTTGGACCTTAGCCCTGCAAACAAATTGCCTCAGTGATCTTTTCCAGAACTCTAGCTAGAGTTTTTATACTACGTTCAATGCCTGAACTTTTTTCCACAATACATTCTCTGGGGAGGTTCATGATAACAATGCAGCCCTACATGTAAATTCTTTCTTTACACTCCAATTCAGTTCAGCTGTTCAGTCGTGTCTGACTCTGTGACCCCATGAACTGCAGCACGCCAGGCCTCTCTGTCCATCACCAACCCCTGGAGCTTGTTCACACTCATGTACATCAAGTTAGTGGTGTCATCCAACTATCTCATCCTCTGTCATCCCCTTATTCTCCTGCCTTCAATCTTTTCCAGCAACAGGGTCTTTTCCAATGACTGAGTTCTTCGTATCAGGTGGCCAAAGTATTGGAGTTCCAGCTTCAGTATCAGTCCTTCCAACGAATATTCAGGACTGATCTCCATTAGGATGGACTGGTTGGATCTCCTTGCAGTCCAAGAGACTCTCAAGAGTCTTCTCCAACACCACAGTTCAAAAGCATCAACTCTTTGGCACTCACCTTTTTTTATGGTCCAATGCTCACATCCATACATGACAACTGGAAAACCCATAGCTTTGACAATGGACAATTGTCAGCAAAGTAATGCCTCTGCTTTTTAATACACTGTCTAGGTTGGTCAAATCTTTTCCTCCAAGGAGCATCTTTTAATTTCATGGCTGCAGTCACCATCCACAGTGATTCTGGAGCCCAAGGAAATAAAGTCTATTACTGTTTCCATTGCTTCCCCATCTATTTGCCATGAAGTGTTGGAACCACATGCCATGATCTTAAACAAAGTCTAGGAGGCTACAGTCCGTGGGGGTCACAAAGAGTCGCACATGACTGAGCTGCTAACACACACAGTAATTAGGCGGAATATGAAGTTACTGAATCACAATTGTTTTCCCTAGAACTGAGGGCATTGTTTCCTTATTTTTAATACTCATATGTGTTAAATTTTATTTTATCAGGCTGTGCTGGGTCTTCATTGCTCTGCGCAGGCTTTCCCTACTTGTAGCAGTAGTGAGTAGTGAGTAGTAAGAGGGCCTACTCTTGGTTGAGGTGCTTGGGCTTCTCATTGCAGTGGCTTCTCCTGTTGCAGAGCACAGGTTCCAGGGCCTGCAGGCTTCAGTAGCTGTGGCACGTGGGCTCAGTAGTTGTGGCTTGATGGCTGAGTAGCTGTGGTGCATGTGTTTAGTTGCTCTGCAGCATACAGAATCTTCCCCGAATTGCAATCAAACCCATGGCCCCTGCACTGACAGGTGGGTTCTCATCTACTGCCACAATGGAAGTACTAATTTGTGTTCATTTTTCATTGGAGGAAAACTGTTTATGATATTGTGTTGATTTCTGCCATATAACAATGTGAATCAGCCAGCCCTCAGTTCAGTCGCTGTCATGTCTGACTCTTTGCAACCATAACACTATTGAGTGATGCCAAGGAGAAATATCAGAAAACTGGAGCCGGAATTTTTTCTTTTCTTCTTTTTTTTTTACAAGTGAATTGGATTTTTTTTTATTGCTTGGAAACCTACAGTATCTTTTTTTTTTAAGTGTAATAATTTTGCTCAGTTTTTTGTTGTCTGTCTCTTTTCTAGACACAACTTGCCTTTTAAGTCTAAAGATTCAAGTCTTTCTTTAGTCTATTAAGTCGTTGGGGCATACTTTTACTTTTTCTGTCTTCAATGTCTACACCTCTTTTTAATTTTACTCCCTCAGTCATATCCTGTAGTTTGATTTTGGGTGTGTTGATGAATGCTTCTGGAGATTCCAATTTGACTTTTATTCTTCTGCTTTTTCTCTTCTGCATCTTTCCTTGAGCCTTTTGTCTCTCATTTCTTCTATTATCTTACAGCATCCTCTCTAAATTCTTTTTTTCCTCTAAAGTCTTGATTTGAAATCTTATTTTATAAAGAAAATGATTCTTCTAATTTTATTAGTTCACTGAGATGTTTTTATCAAAAATTTCCTCTGGTTTGTGGTATCATTTTTCTGGCAGAGGATTCAACTATTATTGGACTTTCTTGTTATTTTCTTCCTTTTTATTCTTAATAACAAAATTCTCATACTGGCTCATTTGGAATGGATTGCCATCTGAATGATATGAGTTGCTCCTAGGCTAGCATTCTGCAAGAGGCTCATGTTGATGGGTGGCAGAGCCCTCTCCCAATCAAAACACCTGTCCCCATGGAGAGAGTTAAAGCTTAGGCAGGCAGTCCAAGGCCTTTAAGGAGGAAGTGAACATTCTCACTTATGCTTTCCTTAAGCCTTGTGCACGATGTATCTTGCCCAAGAACTGGCCTTGCTTCAGGTCCAGAGCTAATGACTACACAACACAATGTTTTAGTCATAGAAATGCCTTTCTTAGGCTCTACGCTAATGATTTTAATTGTAACAAATCTTGCCTGGGAACATGTTTCTCAAGACTTGTCCCTCTGATTACACAGCAACAGTATATCTCACCCAGAGACTTTCACCCAGAACCCATTCTCCCTGGCTAATCTTGTGCCAAAATTATCTCGGATGTATGTCCTGGGAAAGGATCTGGTGGCATTTTTACAGACCTTGAGGTATTCTTTTTATCTGTTCTCAGCAGCCAGTTGAGAAGTATATAAGGCCCTGTTTAAACTAATGAGGGTAGGTACTCTTTCTATGCCCTTCTGGTGTCTATGTCAGAAGCTTTTTCTGTCCTGTCACTTGAGATAAAATTTTGCTGCACAAAGATCTGAGTGACTGAGACCTGTCTTTGGTCCCACTGTTAAATCTTCTTCGGAGACCACAAATCCAGTGACACCATTCAAAGTAAGCTATCACCATTATTCCAGGTCTTTCAGGGAGTACCACCTACCTTGGAGAATTGTCCTTTGCCATCTGAGCCTGAGATCGGTAGCCATCATATCTCCACTTAGCACTGTCTGAAACATAGCTGGCTGTCACTACATTTGGCAATCCTCCATCACAGATCAAGCATCTGATTTACTCCTCTTTAAGATAAAGTTAGAATCTTTGATACTTATACTCTATACTTTGAGTTCATTGCCTATATCCCCTATCTTAAAATAAAAATTCTATATTACTATTTAAAGTGATTATCAAGAGGCTTCTTTACAACGATATGTATTTTTGGCAATTTTGAGACCATCAAAAATAATTACTATATCTGTGATATACTTGTCTCCTTTTGAATAGTATCTATCAGATGACCTAAATAACATTCAAAGTTCACTTTTATTTAACATTGTTTTAGATTAATGCCTTCCCCAAACACAACTTTATTCAAAATAAAATAACTAAACATAATATGCGACTTTATAGTTATTTGAACATAAAGCAGGTTAAGAATTTCTGAGAGATTATTTTGAAGAAAAGCTTTGCTTTATATTCAGTATAGTATATATATGTAACAAAATTTAATTAGGTTATGTGGCTACCTATATTTATCAGATAAGTGAAATCTGAAAAAGTGTTTAGTTGATGGAATGATAAGCATTCTGTAAGAGCATTAATAATTTTCATCTCTTAAAGGTAATAATGCTAATAATTTTCCAGTAGTTTTCCCATGTCATAAAAATTAGAGCAAAATATGCTATCAGCAGGGACTTCCAAAGTGGCTCACTGGGTAAAGAATCCTCCTGCAATGTGGGAGACGCAGGAGGTGCAGGTTTGATCCCTGGGTTGGGACGACCCCCTAGAAGAGAGCAGGGCAACCCACTCCAGTATTCTTGCCTAGAGAAGCCCATAGACAGAGGAGCCTGGTGGGCTACAGCCCACAGGGCCCCAAAGAGTTGGACACGACTGAAGTGACCGAGCAGCACATATGCTCTCAGCATATGGCATGGCATGTGATGATCTTCATGGATTTCTCCAATTATTTCTTAAACACTTGAATAAATGTCATTGTATAATTGTTATTATGACCAGGATTTGTCTTTTGTTTGTTCATTTTTAACTTCCTTGTCCAAGTAAGAAAGTAAATTGAGATGATCAGTAATGTAATAATTATCCACTAGAGCTGCAATATTCTTTCCCTGACTTTATTGATGCTACTTTTATTTAGGCTGAGGTATATCACACATATTAATTTGTACATATTAATTGTACAAAACTCTTTAGGTGGAATTATGAGCCAGTATTTGGAACTTACTAAGCAAGAATAGTCAATTAATGTCAAATATTCAATACCAAGAAAATCCACATTTTGGCATGTGCTTTGAAATTCCTACAGTGATTCATTCAGGGACAGAATGAGAAGTTACAAAGTTTCTTCAATTTGTAATATGGAAGGAACTATTTTTGAGGGCTTTAGTTGCCCAGAGAATTATGGTTCAAGACACACTGATTTACCAATAGCTAAAGCCAACATCAAAATGAGTGAATCTTCACATACCCAGGCCAAGAAGAAAGACTGCTTATCACTGTGAAAAACATGAACATGACAATGAGTAAAAAGTCATTGGTCAACAACCAGAAAATGTCAGCACTTAAATTGGACAGGAGGAAAAGATGGTGAGCAAGGCTCCAGTATTTCTTGAAAATGTTCATTTTACTTCTATGTTTCTAAAAAGATTGATGGGAAGTCCTTGTTCATACTGCAGCCATATATCCCCAAATTTCTCCCACCATCATCAGAATTGGAGTAAGGAGTTGGACTCGTTTTTTTCTTTTTTGCTTGATGTTTGACTACTGACTACTTTTAAGCCTCACCATCCACTCTTGTCTGGGTGGCAGAATATTCCTTTTCTTCCCAACCCTGTCCCTTCACTGCTTGGGAAGCTAGGAAGACACAGAAGACATATAGTCAAGATTCCAAAATAGGTGGAAAAGGTTTTTATCAATGCCTGGAAAAATAAAAAAATCAAAAACAATTTCAAACAAGAAGAATATTTAGTCTAAGATGCATGCTACCAAACATTATCCATGTGCATAATATGTTTGGTTTTTTATAACCTTATTTATAGATAAATTAAATAAGGACATGTATTAATCATCTACCTTAAAGAGTGAACAGGAGTACATTTTCATGTGCCTTATTTGTGGTGTGGTTACATTGTGTAATTCTGGGGGGTGGTGTGTGGTGGCCTCTGGACATGGACATTGTCCAGCGTGTGTATTTTTATGTGGTATTCCTGTTTTATCGGTATCTCTGTATCACTTATAGCAAAGTATTATTTTCTTATTCTCCCTCATAGGTCACTCCATATGGAAACAAAGTCCAAATGTGTTCCTTTAACAGTAGGGGAATACTGAACCATATATGATAACGCATGTAGTTTTCTCCCTTTCATTGCCATCTGACCCCCACCGCACACACCATACCACATACACAGACGCACACATACAATCTGCCTTATACAATAGCACTTCCAGGTGAGAAAAAGAAAGAGCCAAAGTCCAACCAGGAAGGATTATGCATGCTCACTGAGGTACATGAGCTGAGTATACAATTAAGTAAATGGAAACCAAGGATGAAAGTTTTCTAAATTACCTAGTGATGCCTTGAATGAATTGCTACAAGAAATATCTGAAAATCACTGGCAAACATCTATTGGTGAACATTAAACCTGGAATGTATTCTACAGCTTTTTAGAAGCACAACCAGGATTTCATATAGCATGAATATTAATGCACCTGCTTATTATCTCCAATGATAGCTGCACTGCTTTTGTGATGTATTGCACCTTATTGCTGGATCCCTACTGATTTACAATGAGTCACGGGCTGTTTTATTATTAAGTAAGGAAATTAGGCATGTCTCAGAATGTAGAAGCATTTAGAAAAAGATACCTGAATAACCTGAATACAGAAATAGACACAATCTAAAAGTACCTTCCGAGGCAAGGTCTGCAGAGTTCCCAACAGTGTGCTAACAGATGCAAAATAAATATGATGTGCCCCAGTACAATTTGCTGTCTACCACACTGAATTACAATTTAGAAAAATGGGAAGAATAAAAATTACTACTGGTTTTTCTAAGCAAGAAACCAACAGAAAAATATTTACATTATCTTCTGACATGCTATTCCTTATGAGTAGCTAAATTATTAAATGATAGTAGCTCAGTATTACATGGTCAAGAATTTATTTTTGTTTTGTGACTTGAAGGAATAAGTAGCTTTCAGTTTCCAGACTTTTCTTATTTTTTTTAACATAGATATTATTGTTACTAGAGAAATTAACTATACAAAATAGGTTGTGTTACAGTAGCTTTGTAATTGCACATATGAATGGATAGCCAATAGAAAGACAAAGAAAAGATGCTTTCAGAAATGTGATTATAAGAATCATTATTCATCAACAGTCTTTATATCATAGAAAGAGCAAATATCTCCCCAAAGGGAAAAATAAAAGTCATTTTAAGGACCTCTGGATCCTAGTTTCTGAATATGTCTATGACAAGCTAGTTCTAATGAGAGAACCAATGGAGCTGGCTCAGTCTCCCAAACCCAGCACCATTATATAGCCTGCCATATTGCTTGCACCGGAGAAGGCAATGGCACCCCACTCCAGTACTCTTGCCTGGAAAATCCCATGGACGGAGGAGCCTAGTGAGCCACAGTCCATGGAGTCACTAAGAGTCAGACACGACTGAGCGACTTCACTTTCACTTTCAATTGCTTGCACAAAATTTGTCAAAATATTTCAGTCAACTCTGATAGGTGACAAATCTCCAGACCTCAGCTGACTTAACATTCCTATTGTTAGTAAATAGTAAGTCCAAGAAAATGAACTTATATCAACCATCTGACATAGGTTGTCATTGGTTGTCCATATTTTCCATAAATTTGAGGGATTATCAAGTAAAGCAGCCACCAAGTAACATACCTTATAAGTTTAAGCAAGCATTATTTCCATGCTCCATTGTTACCTTAAGACAGATGGACTAAATCTTTGGGTGATATAACAGCAAGCTCAGAATTAAAAAGCAGTGACCTAAATATGTATCTTTGCAATAGGATTATTATTTCAGCATTCATTATCTAAAAGTAAAACTAAGTATTTTCATTTCTAATAAAAGTAAAATATTGGTTTTAGGGCATATTTTAAAATTAAACTCAGGAAGTATCCTTTAACCAAGCTGTTTTCTGTTATTAATATATCACATGCAGCTACATATTTAAGATGTTTTAATTAAAATTATTAAAAATTATACTTATATCAAAGAGCATATTATATATATTAAGGCATTAAGTATATAAACAAATAGTACAGCATGTTCCCATTACTTACCTTGGGAAAAAAGAATAAAAACAAAGACTTTTAAGCCCTCTGTGTACTCATCCCTAGTCAAATTACCAGGGTAACCACAGTTCTAAACTTTGTATTTTATAATTCCCATTTTCCTGTTTTTCTTTGTGGTTTTACATCATCTGGTTGTAAACATAAATATAAAAAAATATTATTTAGTTATTTATATTGTACATTTATAAGCAGAATAATATAGTGTGCTTTTCTTGTATCTGGCTTTTTAAATTCAATTTGCTGATATTTATCTAGAATAGAGATATAGTTATACTTCATAGTTATACTTCAATACTTCAATATTCATTGTATCTCTATTGCTCATTTATTTTTCATTTTTCACATGGCTTATTTGTGCTTTTTTTTCTTTTAATTTTGATTAATCCCATTAAAATTTTTAAATTTTATTAGGTTTTCAAAATTTTCTTGGTTACTTTAATTTCTCTTACAGTACCTTAGTCTTTATTATATGAATCTCTGCTCATATGTTTCTTCCTTATCTTTTAAAACTGATTCTCCTGCTTTTAATCACTGTAAGTTCTTAATACTGAATACTTATTCATTTTCAGTATCTCTTTTTAAAATATATGTATTGATATTATGATGGTAGATGTATCAGTTACTAAATTCTGTCAACTTCTCCTTTATAAATTTTGAAGGTATGTTATAGGGTACTTATAAGTTTAAAATTGTTACATGTTCCTGGTGAATTCATTTTATTCATCACAATGTGGTAACTCTTCTCAACTCTAAAATGCCTTATTTTCCCTTCCAAACATCCATTTAGCTTGATATGATGCAACTATATCAATTTTATTTTGGATAATGTTTCCCTAGTACATATTTTCCATTCTTTTATTTTCAAAATTTCTTCTTATTTATATTTGAGGCATGAGTTTTGAAAACAGCATGTGGAAGACAGAATTCTTAAAGAGACAAGAACACCAGGCCACCTCATCTGCGTGCTGAGAAACCTATATGCAGGTCAGGAAGAACAGTTAGAACCAGACGTGGAACAACAGACTGGTTCCAAATTTGGAAGAGTATGTGAAGGCTGTATATTGCCACCCTCCTAATTTAATTTATATGCAGAATACATCATGTGAAATGCTAGGCTCAATGAAGCACAAGCTGGAATCAAGATTGCTGGGAGAAATATCAATAACCTCAGATATGCAGATGACACCATCCTTACGGCAGAAAGTGAAGAAGAACCAAAGCGCCTCTTGATGAAAGTGAAAGAGGAGAGTGAAAAAGCTGGCTTAAAATACAACATTCCAAAAACAAAGATCATGGCATCTGGTCCCATCACTTCATGGGAAATAGATGGGGAAACAGTGACAGACTATATTGTCTTGGGCTCCAAAATCACTGCAGCCATGAAATTAAAAGACACTTGCTCCCTGGAAGAAAAGATTTGACCAACCTAGACAGCATATTAAAAAACAAAGATATTACTTTGCCAACAAAGGTCCATCTAGTCAAAGCTATGGTTTTTCCAGTAGTCATGTATGGATATAAGAGTTGGACCATAAAGTAGGCTGACACCAAAGAACTGATGCTTTTGAACTGAATTGAGTTTTGAACTGAGAGTCCCTTGGACTTCAAGGAGATCAGTCCAGTCAATCCTAAAGGAAATCAGTCCTGAATATTCATGGGAAGGACTGATGCTGAAGCTGAAGCTCCAATACTTTGGCCACATGATGCAAAGAACTGACTCATTAGAAAAGATCATGATGCTGGGAAAGATTGAAGGCAGAAAGACAAGAGAATGACAGAGGACAAGATGGTTCGATGGCATCACTGACTCAGTGGACATGAGCTGAGCAAGCTCTGAGAGACGATGAATGATAGGGAAGCCTGGTGTGTTGCTGTCCATGGGGTCACAAAGTTGGACACAACTAAGCGACTGAACAATAGCAAGGTAGAATTCTAAGAATGATTACCAATGATCCTTGCCTGTTGGATACAAATCTGCCAACAAATTCAATGAGCTGGGAAGTGGATTCTTCCCCACCTCCTCCAGGTAAGAGCTTAGGATGGTCAATACTTTGATTGCAGACTTGTGAGATCTAAACCAGAGAACCAAGTATAGCTCATGTAGATGTCTACCTTCAGAAATCTGCAATATGATTTTGGGTTAAGCTGCGAAGTTTGTGATAGCTTGTGCGGAAACAGAAAACTAATACACAGCACATAGCTTTAAATTGCTTTAACCTAATCTGTCAGTCTTGCCCTTTAAAAACTACTTGTCCTTACTAATATAATTTATTTCTATCACTTCATTTTTTATCCTCTATTGCCTCAACTTTTCTTTTTTTCTTCATTTTTGCCTTTTTTTCAGATTGTTATTGTTGTTCAGTCATTAAGTCATGTGCAACTCTTTCTGACCCTGTAGACTGTAGCACACCAGGCTCCTCTATCCTCCACCATCTCCTGGAGTTTGTAGAAATTCATGTCCATTCAGTTGGTGATATTATGTAACCATGTCATACTCTGCCGCCCCCCTTCTCCTTCTGCCTTCAATCTTTCCCACCATCAGGGTCTTTTCCAATAAGTCAACTCTTCACATCAAGTGGCCAAAGTATTGGAACTTTAGTTTCAGAATCAGTCCTTCTAATGAATATTCGGGATTGATTTCCCTTAAGCTTGACTTGTTTGATCTCCTTGCAGTCCAAGAGATTCTCAGGAGTCTTTTCTAGCACCATGATTTGAAAGCATATTTCAGACTGATTGAGTTTTTATTCGTATTTCATTTCTTTCTTCTCCATTGATTTGGATGCTATAGTATTTATTTCCATGTACTAAGAATTTGCCCTAGAAAGTTTACCCTGTATGCAAAAATACTCAGTCACAAAAAGGAATGAATTTGAGTCAGTTATATTGAAGTGGATGAACCTAGAGCCTGATATACAGAACAAAGTAAGTGAAAAAGAAAACCAAATACTGTATATTAACACATGTATATGGAATCTAGACGAATGGCACTGATAAGCCTACTTGCAGGGCAGGGATAGAGACACAAATGTAGATAATGTACTTGTGGACACAGTAGAAGAAGGAAAGGGTGGGATGGATTGAGAGTTGCATTGACATATATACACTATCGTGTGTAAAATAAGTAGGTAGAAGGAAGCAGCTGTATAGGAAATTCAGCTCCATGCTCTGTGCTCTGTGATGACTTTAAGGTAGGATGGAGTGGGGGAAGGGAGGCTCAAGAGGGAGGGGATATATGTATACTTATAGCTGATTCACACAGTTGTACAGCAGGAAGCAACACAACATTGTAAAGCAATTATCCTCCAATTTAAAATAAATTAAAAAGAAAGTTAGAAAAAAAGTAAAATCTAGTTAATCATGATCACAACTCTACTCCCAAACAATTCAGTGAACTTACAGGGACTGAACTCTGATCACCCCTTCCCACTTAGATGCTAATCTGTTCAGAATCTTAGCTTCATTTGGCTTTTATCATCACCTGCCTATTTTTTAACAAATAAGTCATTATGGTACTTTTTCACAGTCATTTTTGCTTATATTTAAAAGCATATTAAACATTTTTCGGTTCATATATCCCTTATAGCATCTGTTTGCTCTTTTAAAAATCATTTTTCATGCATCTTAATTATAATGTTGCCTTGAGAAGTTTCTTTAGTAGGAGTTTGTAAAGATGTTTGCTTTACTACTTAACAGAAAGTTTCTACTTGGTTCTTTCACTACAAAACAATTTTTGCAGTGCATACTGTTCTAATTTTCTTTTAGCACACTGAAGATATTCTCCTGGACTCCTTTGTTGCTGGTTAGAAATCATCAATCTGTCATTTCAGATAACTTGTTTTGTTCTCTTGTTACTTCTAAGGATATTTTTTCCTTTGATAATATATATTTTCACTCTCACTTGTCTAGGTATGGAAATTTTGAATTTGTTGTGATTTTGGAAGCTGAAAATTCATAATTTTAACATTAGGGAAAATTGAAACCCTTTTTCCTTCAAATATTACTTCATCCATCCTGTTTCACCTTCCGGAATTTTGATAAGAGGCACATAAAAGCTTGCTACTTCATGTCTTTTATCTTCCTTTAAATATTTTCTGTTTCTCTATACATTATTATGGAAAATATATTTCAGATGTATTTTATACTTTAATAATTATAATTATCTATCTTTAATATGCTCTTTAATTCAACAACTAAAATTTTCATTTCAATCATTATATACTTTTACTCCTAAAAGTTCTGTTTGGGTCATTTTCAAATTACCCACTCTTTCATTCCTTAGTTATATTTTCAATTTCTTCTTTATTTATTTGAATGCATTATTTGAAAATATCTTTTAATATTCTACATAGAAAGTTCTAAAAACTAAACTTTGTGTGGGCCTGTTTCTGCTAGTTGTATTTATTGCTGTTACTTGTTCTTTTGTATGTCTTTTGTAAGTTTTGACTGCATGGTAGAGTCTGGGTCCTCCTAGTGACTCAGAAGTAAAGAATCTACCTGTAATGCAGGAGATGTTGGAGATGCAAATTTAATAAGCTATGTCGATTGCTCATATGGAGAAGGCAATGGCACCCCACTCCAGTACTCTTGCCTGGAAAATCCCATGGACGGAGGAGCCTGGTAGGCTGCAGTCCATGGGGTCGCTAAATTCAGACACGACTGAGTGACTTCACTTTCACTTTTCACTTTCATGCATTAGAGATGGAAATGGCAACCCACTCCAGTGTTTTTGCCTGGAGAATCCCAGGTACAGGGGGAGCCTGGTGGGCTTCCATTTACGGGGTCCCCATAGAGTCAGACACGACTGAAGCGACTTAACACCAGCAGGTTGCTCATAATTTTTCTTCCAAGGAGCAAGTGTCTTTTAATTTCATGTCTGCAGTCACCACCTACAGTGATTTTGGAGGCCCCCAAAATAAAGTCTCTCACTGTTTCCATTGTTTCTCCATCTATTTGCCATGAAGTGATGGGACTGGATGCCAAGATCTTAGTTTTTCTGAATGTTGAGCTTTAGGCCAACGTTTTTAATCTCTATCACTTTCATCAAGAGGCTCTTTAGTTCTTCTTTGTTTTCTGCCATAAAGGTTGTGTCATCGGCATATCTGAGGTTATTGATATTTCTCCCAGCAATCTTGATTCCAGCTTGTGCTTCATCCAGCCCATCATTTCTCAAGATGTACTCTGCATACAAGTTAAATAAGTAGAGTGACAATACACAGCCCTGATGTACTCCTTTTCCTATTTGGAACCAGTCTGTTGTTCCATGCCCAGTTCTAACTGTTGCTTCCTGACCTGCATACAGATTTCTCAAGAGGCAGGTCAGGTGGTCTGGTATTCCCATCACTTGAAGAATTTTCCACAGTTTGTAGTGATCCACACAGTCAAAGGCTTTTGTGTAGTCAATAAAGCAGAAGTAGATGTTTTTCTGGAACTGTCTTGCTTTTTCGATGATCCAACAGATTTTGGCAATTTGATCTCTGGTTATTCTGCCTTTTCTAAAACCAGCTTGAACATCTGGAAGTTCATGGTTCATGTATTGTTGAAGCCTGGCTTGGAGAATTTTGAGCATTATTTTCTTAGGCATGAGATCATACAATTGTATGGTAGTTTGCACATTCTTTGGCATTGCCTTTCTTTGGAATTGGAATGAAAACTGACCTTTTCCAGTCCCGTGGCCACTGCTGAGTTTTCCAAATTTGCTGGCATATTGAGTGCAGCACTTTCACAGCATCATCTTTTGGGATTTAAAATAGCTCTGCTGGAATTCCATCAGATCCACTAGCTTTGTTCATGGTGATGCTTCCTAAGGCCTACTTGACTTTGCATTCCAGGATATTTGGCTCTAGGCGAATGATCACACCATCGTAATTATCTGGGTCATGAAGATCTTTTTGTACAGTTCTTCTGTGTATTCTTGCCACCCCTTCTTAATATCTTCTGCTTCTGATAGGTCCATACCATTTCTGTCCTTTATTGAGCCCATCTTTGCATGAAATGTTCCCTTGGTATCTCTAATTTTCTTGAAGAGAAATCTAGTCTTTCCCATTCTATTGTTTTCCTCTATTTCTTTGCACTGATCACTGAGGAAGGCTTTCTTATCTCTCCTTGCTATCTTTGGAACTATGCATTCAGATGGGTATATCTTTCCTTTCCTCCTTTGCCTTTCACTTCTCTTCTTTTCTCAGCTGTTTGTAAGGCCTCCTCAGACAGCCATTTACTTTTTTCCATTTCTTTTTCTTGGGGATGGTCTTGATCCCTGTCTCCTGTACAATGTCACAAACTTTTGTCCATAGTTTATCAGGCACTCTTTCCATCAGATCTAGTCCCTTAAATCTATTTGTCACTTCCACTGTATAATTGTAAGGAATTTGATTTAGGTCACATCTGACTGGTCTAGTGGCTTTCTCTACTTCCTTCAATTTAAGTATGAATTTTGCAGTAAGGAGTTCATGGTATGAATCACATTCAGCTCCCAGTCTTGTTTTTGCTGACTGTGTAGAGCTTCTCGACCAGTCTTCTCTTATGCTGTTGGAAGAGGGTGTTTGCTATGACCAGTGCATTCTCTTGGCAAAACTCTATTAGCCTTTCCCTGCTTTATTCAGCTCCGTCACCATATTCCTAGTAACAATTTAGTTTTTCCACACTCTTTCTACCACCCTTACATAGAACATGACATTTTAGAAGATTCCAAGTTTTCATCTTCAATCCTAGAGAGGCACGACTAAGATCTCGAAATAATTAATTTTAGAATGAATAGAGATATTTAATAATTTTCAAAGGTGCATAGACAAATAAACTCATAGGTTCTCTGTTTTGTTTTCAAGTCTATAAGTACAAATCTGGATACACTGAAGAAATGCCTCCCCTTACCACACATGCCTTTTTTCTCTCTTAAATGATATGAAGCAGAGAAAATGCTAATCAAGTTTTCACTTTATATTTTGGGGAGTTTAATATATGCTTTCTGATAGTCAATTACCATGCATTTTCTCCATGATCTTGGCATTACTATATTCCCAGAATGGGAAGCAGAAGGTGCTTGATAACTGATCCAGTGTCACACTGTGGCAGAGCTGAGATGCAGACTAAATGTCAGTATGTCCGATTCTAAAGTCCAAGCTGTTAGCCAGTGTGCTTTGTGTCTACTTTGCTAATATTAATGATGGTTTACTTCAACAATTTACCATCTATTTTTAGAATTTTTTGTAGAAGGATATTTTATTTAGTCAGTGCATTCAACCAATACTTCACCTACATTAAATATACCATAATTTGCAGAGCACTCTTATTAACATCACTTCACATGTGTCCATAGCCATTCAATAGTTTGCACTCTTCATTTAACAATGGGGAAGCAGACACAGAGAAGATTCATGACATGCACAGAACAATTTAGTATTACAGTCAAAGTAAGCCAGTTTATTCTTAATCCTCTCCCTTCCCTGACACTTACATTTGGAAAATGACAATCCCCTTCAGAAAAGACTGAAAATACTGAACATCCACCATATGTTTGAGAGACAAAGAGTCGGAGCAGGAAACCCAGGCCCAAGTTTCAGTGCAAAGGATCTTGGATGCAATATGTGGCCCCTGATTCTGCTATTGAAGACTCTGCTGCTGGAGAGAGAATGATGTTGACACATGATAATTCTATTCCCTTTTAAACCATTCCCTGGTGGCTCAGATGGTAAAGAATCTGCCTACCATGCAAGAGACCCTGGTTCAATCCCTGGGTAGGAAGATCCCTGGAGAAGGGAATGGCAACCCACTCCTTGCCTTGAGAATTCCATGGACAGAGAAGTCTGTCGGGCTATAGTTCATGGTCACACAGAGTTGGACACGGCTGAGTGACTAACACTTTCATTGGTCTGCTGCTGCTAAGTCACTTCAGTCATGTCTGACTCTGTGCGACCCCATAGACAGCAGCCCACCAGGCTCTCCTGTCCCTGGGATTCTCCAGGCAAGAACACTGGAGTGGGTTGCCATTTCCTTCTCCAATGCATGAAAGTGAAAAGTGAAAGTGAAGTTGATCAGTCGTGCTCGACTCTTCGCGACCCCATGGACTGCAGCCTACCAGGCTCTTCCATCCATGGGAATTTCCAGGCAAGAGTACTGGAGTGGGGGTGCCATTGCCTTCTCTGGTCTAGTCCACTAAAATTGAAAATATTGAGGAAATTGTATAAAAGAGGGGTGATTAATATATTAAATCTGAAAATTAGGAAGAAACATTTTAGAGCCACAATTTATATAGTGTCACACAATTTATATATATTAATAAATTAAACCTGAAAATTAGGAAGAAACATTTTAGAGCCACAATTTATATAGTGTCACACAATTAATATATATATTAATATATTAAATCTGAAAATTAGAAGAAACATTTTAGAGCCACAATTTATATAGTGTCACACAATTTATATCTATTAATATATTAAATCTGAAAATAAGGAAGAAACATTTTAAAGCCACAATTTATATAGTGTCAGTCTTACCCTTATACACCCCTCTTTATGTGAAAGCTGACTCTGACCATAAATAAAATAAAATGTGTGTCCACTGCTTCATTTATTTTTCATCACAAGATTTGGAAAATGTTTATATATGTTACAAGTATTTATTAAATTTTTCCTTTTTAAAGTTTTGATAACCACACACTGATGTACTTCTTTACATATGGGAAAACAATTCAGCTGCTTTTTAAAATCAATTTAAAGCAATGTTCAGTTTACTAAATACTCACTGATCATTAACTCTGTGGCTTCCACTAAGCGCTATGATAGTTCACTGACTTGTTTCAAGTTGTTCATTCTAATAATGAGAATAATAAGCCCTGTGTCCCTCACAAGATTGTTGTGAGTCTTGCGGTGACTAATTTTATGTGCTAACTTGACTGGGCTAAGGAATATAGATACCTGATGAAACATTATTTATGAGTGTGCTTCCAAAAGAGATTAGTATATGAACTGATAGACTGAGTAAAGAAGATAACCCTTCTATTGATGGGCATCATCCAATCCATGGAAACCTTGAATAGACCATCAGGTAGAATAAAGGTGATTTTCTTTCTTTCTTTCTTTTTTTTTACTCCTGTTGGGACATTTATCTTCTCTGTTTTTGGACATTGGTGCTCCTTGTTCTTGGACCTTCAGGACTTGGACTGGAACTTATACCATAGCCCCCTATTCTCAGGCCTTTCAGATTATATCAGTGAACCCCTGGCTTTCCGATTCTCTGACTCCCTGGTATTCAGATTCAGATTGAATTATACCACTGGCTTTCCTGGCTCTTCAGCTCACAGATGGCATGGGATTTTCTGGCCTCCAAAATCTCAGGAACCAATGCCTATAATAAATATTCTCACACATATATATATATCTCCCATGTGTGTGTGTATATATATATATCTTATATCCTATGCATATATCCTATATGTGTGTGTATATATATGTGCATGTATATATATATATATGTGCATATATATATACATAATCTATATTTTATGTATATATCCTAGATATATATATATATATCTCCCTCTCAGTTCAGTCGCTCAGTCATATCTGACTCTGCAACCCCATGGACTGCAGCACACCAGGCTTCCTTGTCCATCACGAACTGGTGGAGCTTGTTCAAATTCATGTCCACCCAGTCAGTGGCATCCAAACATCTCATCCTCTGTCGTTCCCTTCTCCTCCTGCCTTCAATCTTTCCAAGCATCAGGATCTTTTCCAATCAGGCAGTTCTTCGCATCAGGTAGCCAAATTATTGGAACTTCAGCTTCAGCATCAGTCCTTCCCATGAATATTCAGGAATGATTTCCTTTAGGATTGACTGGTTTGATCTCCTTGCAGTCCAAGGAACTCCCAAGAGTCTTCTCCAACACCACAGTTCAAAAGATTCAGTTCTTTAGCACTCAGCTTTTGTTATAGTCCAACTATGACATCCACACACAACAACAACAACAAAAAAACATAGCTTTGACTAGACAGATCTTTGTTGGCAAAGTAATGTCTCTGCTTTTTAATATGCTGTCTAGGTTGGTCATAGCTTTTCTTCCAAGGAGCAAGCATCTTTTAATTTCATGGCTGCAGTCACCATCTGCAGTGATTTTGGAGCCCCCCCAAAAGTCTCTCACTCATTGTTTCTCCATCTATTTGCCATGAAGTGACAGGACCAGATGCCACAATCTTACATATATATATATGTGTGTGTATGCTGCTGCTGCTAAGTCGCTTCAGTTGTGTCCAACTCTGTGAGACCCCATAGACGGCAGCCCACCAAGCTCCCCGTCCCTGGGATTCTCCAGGCAAGAACACTGGAGTGGGTTGCCATTTCCTTCTCCAATATATGTGTATACATACATACATATATATATATATATATATATATAGTGTGTGTATATATATATATGTCTTCTATGTGTGTGTGTATATATATATATATATCTCTTCGTGTGTGTGTGTGTGTGTGTATATATATATATCTTATGTGTAGAGATATATCACCTATGTGTATGTATATGTATATATATATCACCTGTATATATATCTACTATATACATATTGAGGAGCCTGCTAGGCTACAGTCAATGTGGTCGCAAAGAGTTGGACACAACTGAGCGACTTCACTTCATTTACACACACATATATATAGACATAAATCTCCTATGTGCATATATACAACTCGTATTAGTTTTGTTTCTCTGGTGAGTCTTGACTAATATAGGCTTGGAGGAAAAGTGAAAGTGAAGTTGCTCAGTCATGTCCGACTCTTTGTGACCCCATGGACTGTAACTTATCAGGCTCATCTGTCCATGGGATTTTCCAGGCAATAGTACTGGAGTGGATTGCCATTTCCTTCTCCAGCGGATCTTCCCAACCCAGGGATCAAACCCAGGTCTCCGGCACTATAGACAGATGCTTTACCATCTGTCTACCAGGGGAGGAAAAGATACATTAAGTGATCTAATGTGTAATGTCATTATTGAACAAAATAAGCATATCAGAGTCCCTGCCCTCAAGGAGATTAGAACCAGGAAGTAGAATGTACTCAAACCGATTCACTGCAGGACAGAACAAAATGTCAGCTGAGGCCCTTACAAGTCTATCATCTCTTATCTAAAATTTATCAGGGCCAGATATATTGTAGAATTTAGAATTCTTCAGATTCTAGAAGGGAAATGTGGTAGACATACAGTCTATCAGGTATCACTTCCACAATAAACGCATTGTGTTTCTGTAACAAAACACATGAGTCTTCACAACTGTTGGTGTAAATAAAGGGCACAAAGAGCCTCATGTCAGTTCAGATGTGGTTTTGCCAAAAAATGAAGGCTATGTAGATTTTGCCATGAAGTAAGTTATAAAATATTTTTTCTTTTTTATCTTTCAAAGATTTTGGGATTTTGGAATTGTGGATAATGTGTTATAAATCTCAGGGTTGTGCAACTCAAATACATATTTCTCATTCATTTCTTACTCAATTTATTCCTTTCATTTCTCCACAGATTTATGTAGATAAATGGGTTCTCCTCCTTGCAAAAGCCAACAACAGGCATTAGAATCACCTAAGCAGTGTTCCTGTCACAGGGTTGCTGAGTCTTACCCCAGGACATTCAGATTCTATTTGTTTGAAGTAGAATCCAGGACTGAGTATCTTTTCCAAAGTCTATAAATAATTTTCTATACACACTTGTTATGAGAGCCGAGGTTTCAAATATTTTTGAAGACAATATTTTTGCTCTTTTGTTGTTCACCCACTAAATTGTGTCCGACTCTTTGCAGCCTTGTGGACTGCAGCACTTCCCAGCACCCCAGGCTTCCCTGTCCTTCACTATCTCCTGGAGTTTGCTCAGATTCACATCCATTGAGTTGGTGATGCCATCTAACCATCTCATCCTCTGTCACCCTCTTCTCCTCCTGCCCTCAATGTGTGCTAGTATCAGGGTCTTTTCTAATGAGTCGGCTCTTCACATCAGGTGGCCAAAGTATTGGCGCATCTTCCCTTCTAATCAATATTTAGGTCTGATTTCACTAGGATGATTGGCTTGAGCTCACTGCTGTCTAAGAGGCTCTCAAGAGTCTTCTCTAGGACCACAATTCAAAAGAAACACTTCTTCAGAAATCGGCTTCTTTATGGTCAGTTCTCACATTCATACATGACTATTCCAAAAACCATTGCTTTGACTATATGGACCTTTGAAACCAAAGTGATGTCTTTCTATCTGACTTAATTAGGGCTTCCCAGATGGCACTAGTTGTAAAGAATTTGCCTGCCAATGCAGGAGATGTAAGAGAAACATGTTCGATTCCTGGGTCAGAAAGACCTCCTGGAGTATGGAACGGCAACACACTCCAGTATTCTTGCCTGTAAAATTCCATGGACAGAGGAGCTTTACAGGTTATATAGTCCATGAGGTCATGACTGAGCATACTCAATAGCTTAAGAAAATCAACAAAAAAGAATGCTTCACATTAAGTTAACCACTCTCCAAATCCAAAATTGAAAATCAAAACTTAAGCATTTTGGATGTTAGATTTAACTCTCCCACATAAACCACAGCAGGATCCTCCATGACCCACCTCTCAGAATATTGGAAATAAAAGCAAAAATAAACAAATGGGACCTAATTAAAATTAAAAGCTTCTGCACAACAAAGGAAACTATGAGCAAGGTGAAAAGACAGCCTTCCTAATGGGAGAAAATAATAGCAAATGAAGCAACTGGCAAAGAATTAATCTCAAAAATATACAAGCAACTCCTGCAGCTTAATTCCACAAAAATAAACAACCCGATAAAAAAAAATGGGCTAAAGAACTAAGCAGACATTTTTCCAAAGAAGACATACAGATGGCTAACAAACACATGAGAAGATGCTCAACATCACTCATTATCAGAGAAATGCAAATCAAAACCACAATGAGGTACCATTTCACGCCAGTCAGAAAGGCTGCAATCCAGAAGTCTACAAGCAATAAATGCTAGAGAGGGTGTGGAGAAAAGGGAACCCTCTTACACTGGTGGTGGGAATGCAAACTAGTACAGCCACTATGGAGAACAGCATGGAGATTCCTTAAAAACTGGAATTAGAACTGCCATTTGACCCAGCAATCCCACTACTGGGCATACACACTGAGGAAACCAGAATTGAAAGAGACACATGTACCCCAATGTTCACTGCAGCACTGTTTGTAATAGCCAGGACATGGAAGCAACCTAGAAGTCCATCGGCAGACAAATGGATAAGAAAGCTGTGGAATATTACTCAGCCATTAAAAGAATACATTTGAATCAGTTCTAATGAGGTGGATGAAACTGGAACCGATTATACAGAGTGAAGTAAGTCAGAAAGAAAAACACCAATACAGTATACTAACGCATATATATGGAATTTAAAAAGAAGGTAATGATAACCCTGTATGCGAGACAGCAAAAGAGACACAGATGTATAGAACAGTCTTTTGGACTCTGTGGGAGAGGGAGAGGGAGAGGGTGGGAAGATTTGGGAGAATGGCACTGAAACATGTATATTATCATATAAGAAACAAATCACCAGTACAGGTACGATGCAGGATACAGGGTGCCTGGAGCTGGTGCACTGAGATGACCCAGAGGATGGGATGTGGAGGGAGGTGGGAGGGGGTCAGGATGGGAAACACATGTGCACCTGTGGCGGATTCATGTTGATGTATGGCAAAACCAATACAATATTGTAAAGTGAAATAAATTAATTTTAAAAAGAGAATATCATGAAAGTGGGTTGTCCATTTCATTAAATTCTGTATTTTGAGTGGCCATCTTGTCTGTTATTATTTTCCCTAGCTGGACACTTCTGTAGTTCACACTGTACACAGCTGATGTGGACTAATGCTTGGTCTACAGCTGGTCCTGTTTGTCATCTCTGTTCCTTTAATTGAGCAATTTAATCAGTTCTTGGCATAATTCTATGAAGCTCTGTCAAAAAGTCATGCTAGGTTGCTTTTCATTTTAGAACAGGTAACCCCAGAATTTCACACATTTTCAGTCATCTTATCTAGTATGTCACTTTTTTCTTTCAGAAGAAATTATTTAAACTCTGGTTAAAAACTAATTTTTCTAAAGTTACTTCTATATCATCTTATAGTGATACAGAGAAGTTAATTTTGTTTACGTTCTTTCCTTGTGTTGAAGAATAGCAGCATATTACTGTTTTTCTTTGCCTACTTAAGGTTTCTGAACCTTTTCCTTTCCCTTTTACAAAAGAGATGTTTAAGCATTGCAGGTTGCTGAGATTTCTTTTGTTGTTCTGAGGAGTGCTAAGATGATATTTTTACTTTTATTTCCGGTATAGCATGTTGTCATATCCCTTTGTATGTTACAAACAACTTAATAAAATTCATGCTCATGATAACATGAGCCTAAGGTAAATACCTTTATGTCCAAGAGTATACTGTTCTATAGAAGAAAATCTAAAATTCTTTTAGCATCTCTAGCTTATCAAAACCATTCTCACAAACCTTTACATATTTTTCACAGTGATAGCAAATCTTTTCATACAGTACAGAGGAAAACTATTTTCTGTAGCAGCACTTGACTGAAAGGAAGATTCCCAGCAAGTAGCTATTTGAAATAAGTACTGAGAATATAAAATAAATCCACTCCCTAATTATAGCAAATGAATTGGACATGGGAATCGTGCACTCATTTATTCTATAAACATGAATTAAGAGTTATCAATGTGCTAATGCACTATTCTAGATTCTTGGGCTACATCAATGAAACAAACAAAAATTATGGTATTAACATTCTGTTGGTGTTTAGTCGCTAGTTCCTGTTTGACTCTTTTGTGATCCCATGGACTGTGGCCCTGAGGTTCCTCTGTCTTTGGAATTTTTCTAGTGAGAGAAACATTTAAACAATAAACATAAAGAAGTTACATATTATGAAGTGATAAGTGACATGGAAAAAGAAAAACTAAGCATGGTAAGACAGATGGGTGGGCCAGGGGCAAGTAGCAGCCCAAGATGGGGATGATTGCGATTTTACTTGAAGGGGGAAAGGACAGGCTTCACTGAGATGCTGGCATGGACAGAAGTTGCATGATGCTTAATACAGAGCAGCAGGAGCAAGGAAGCTTGTCAGTAAGGTCTGCTGGGCTCCTTAGTTAGAAATGCCACAAGTAGGGCTGAGTCGCTCTAGAAACCATGATAACATCTATAACTCTCAGTTTCTCTTTACTGACTTAAGGGGCCCTTGAATGAGTTAAGCATTAAGATGCAGTAAGATGGAAAACCAGTATCAGAAAAACAAGAAGGAAAAATGAATCAGGATTAGCAGCAAATGGTCAGCAGAAAAGCAAAGTCAAAGTCGTTTATTAGATGCTCAAATGGAAGATAACTAAAGTTACTGAAAGAGAAAACAGAACCACAGACCTAAAAGAGGAGCCCAAATCAGGAAGAAATAAAATCAGATACGGAGATGTAAGTAGCTCACATTGTCCCAGTAATTTAATGTGATCTTCAAGGCCTGAGTGTAAGCCTTCCTGACTCATGATGCGTCTCATAACTATTTTACTGTACAATATACCTTTCAAATTTGTCCTGAAAGAGGTACTATGTACAAGTTCTTTCCCCAAACACTAGGTTAGATTATTTTTACTTCATTTCTTAAGCAATTCTCAGATCCACCTAAAAAAGGATTTAATGTTATCAGCTGCCTCTTGAAATAGAAAGTTAGCATATTGATTCTTCCTTAGACCTCATGGACAGACAGATCAATGCTAAGTAAATCATTGGTTAGAGCTCCATAATGAGTCAGTGAGGATCTCACAAAGCGTCTCTCTGTTCAGTACATTCATATTTACACCCTTACATGCAGCAGCCTTCTCGAAAATCATATACTAATGGTCCAGTGTGGTTTCTTTTTTTTTTTTTTTGATAGATAAGAACTGATTTATTAGAATAGGATGCTTGTAAGACTTACAAGCAGGCATATAAGAGGTTGCTGCACCCCAAGAACTTACTGGGCTACAGTTTTAAAATCAAAAGTGAGGAAGAGGAGAAGACTTCTTCGTCATTCTTGAGTAGAGGTCATGCTTCCATCATTTGTTCCTCCTCCAGGCTGGGCTGGGGAGTTTTCTTATCCCTAAGTGGTCAAGCCAGGTCCACAAATTATTGTTTTTTATGTGTGCACAGAGCATGTCCTAAGTTACTGAGTTCCTAGGTCAGGATGTGGGGCTCATGCTACCATTGTTTTCTTGTTTGGAGGCGTGTCTCTTGCTTCTGTTACATGGTTTTGTTGCTAAGCAAGACTGCTTGGTTTTGTGGTTAAGCAAACCTGCTTTCTTGAGTAATCATTAACTTAACAGAGGTCTCCCATATATTTTTCTACTTGTAATCCCTTGGTAGGATTAACTATTTAATAACCTCCTTCTCTCCTTTACTCTGTCCCTGTCACAAGATGTGGAACAGATTCTTCCCTAGATTCTTCAGAGAATGCTTGGAGTAGCTGACAAGTTGATTTTGGTCTTCTGAACTATAAGATGGTAAATTTCTGCCCAGTTTGTGACATTTTTGTTACAGAAGTCCTAGATACATATTCATGTTTGTTAGAAAGCATATTTATATTTGTCATTCTGTTTTCCTCTTAGATAACCAGAGAACACTTCTTGTTAATTTTAATTTTGAAAAATTTCCTTAGTCTGAAGCAACAATTATGCAAATAAGAAAAGTCTTTTTTTTTTTAATACTTTATTCTACGTTACAATACTGTATTTGTTTTGCCATACATTGACACGAATCAGCCACAGGTGTACACGATCTCCCAATGTCAAAGCCCCTCCCACATCGAGGAGCAGATAACTGATTTTCAAACACTGGGACATAGAGTTTTGCCTGAGAAGCTGCCTACTTCGTTTGGTTTAATTCTATTTATGACCCAAGATCCAGCACAAGTACAATATGCCCATCTCCCCCATTAGACTATGAGTGCCTCTAGGTTACAGATCCCAATGTATTCAGCCTGAACCCCTTCACACTTTCCTTGGCACGCAGGATTATTTTGAAAAACATTTCTGGGTCTTTTTCTGCTTTGTAAATAAGTTCATTTGTATCAGTTCTTTTCAGATCCCACATATAAGTGTTATCATATGATATTCTCTCTTCCTCTGCCTGACTTACTTCACACAGTATGACAATTTCTAGGTCCACACATTTTACCGCAAATGGCATTCTTTCTTTCTTTTCAATGGCTGAGTAATATTCCATCGTATATCTGCACCACATCTTCCATATCCATTCCTCTGTTGATGGACATCTAGACTGTTTCCACTTCTTGGCTACCGTAAACAAGGCTGCAATGAACATTAGGGTGCATGTATCCTTTCAGACCGTGTTTTTCTCCAGATATATACCCAGGAGTACTGCTGCGGTGTCATAAGATAGCTCTATTTTTAGCTCTATACCGTTTTCCACAGTGGCTGTACCAATTTACATTTCCACCACAGTAGATGGGTTCTTTTTTCACCACATCCTCTCCAGCATTCATTGTTTGTGGATTTTTTTTTTTTTTTTTGATGATGATGATAGCCATTCTGACCAGTGTAAGGTGATACTTCATTGTAGTTCTGACTTGCATTTCTCTAATAATTAGTGATGTTCAACATCATTTCACATGTTTTTGGCCAAGAATGATCTTATGGTTACCAGAGGAGATGGGTGGGAGGAAGGGATAGTTAGGGAGTTCAGGATGGACAGGTACACACTACTACACTTAAAGTGGATAACGAACAAAGACCTACTATATAGCACAGGGAACTCTACTCAGTGTTATGTGGCAGCATGGATGTGAGTGGGATTTGGAGGAATATGGATAAATGACTATGTAAGCCTGAGCCCCTTTGCTGTCCACCTGAAACTATCACAGTATTGTTAACTGGCTATTCAGTTCAGTTTAGTTCAATTGCTCAGTTGTGTCCAACTCTTTGAGACCCCAAAGACAGCAGTTCACCATGCTTCTCTGTCAATCAAAAACTCCTGACACTTGCTTAAATTCAAGGCCATCGAGCTGGTGATGCCATTCAACTATCTCATCCTCTGTCGTCCCTTTTGCCTTATGTGCTCAATCTTTCCCAGCATCACGGTCTATTCCAATGAGTCATCTCCGCATCAGTTGGCCAAAGTATTGGAACTTCAGCTGCAGCATCAGTACTTCCAATGAATATTTAGGACTGATTTCCTTTAAGACGGACTGGTTTGATCTTCTTGCAGCCTAAGGGACTCTAAAGAGTCTTCTCCAACACCACAGTTCAAAAGCATCAATTCCTCAGTGCTCATGTTTCTTTATAGTCCAAATCTCACAACCATACATGACTACTGGAGAAACCGTAGCTTTGACTAGATGGACTTTGGTCAGCAAAGTAATATCTCTGCTTTTAATATGCTGTCTAGGTTGGTCATAGCTTTTCTTCCAAGGAGCAAGTGTCTTTTAATTTCATGGCTGCAGTCACAATCTGCAGTGATTTTGGAGACCAAAAAAATAGTCTCTCACTGTTTCTATTGTTTCTCATCTATTTGCCATGAAGTGATGCGACAGGGAGGCCTGGCGTGCTGCGATTCATGGAGTTGCAAAGAATCGGACACAACTGAGCGACTGAACTGAACTGAACTGATGGGACCAGATGCCATGATCTTCATTTTTGGAATGTTGAGTTTTAAGCCAGTTTTCTCACTCTCCTCTTTCACTTTCAAGAGGCTTTTTAGTTCTTCTTCACTTTCTTCCATAAGGGTGGTGTCATCTGCGTATCTGAGGTTATTGATATTTTTCCTGGCACTTTTGATTCCAGCTTGTGCTTCATTCAGCCTGGCATTTCACATGATGTATATAAGTCTGCATATAAGTTAAATAAGCAAGGTGACAGTATACAGCCTTGTCATACTCATTTCCCAGTTTGGAACCAGTCCATTGTTCCATGTCCGGTTCTAACTGTTGCTTCTTGACCTGCATACAGACTTCTCAGGAGGCAGGTAAGGTGGTCTGCTATTCCTATCTCTTATTTAAGACTTTTCCAGTTTGTTGTGATCCACATATTCAAAGGTTTTGGTGTAGTCAATAAAGCAGAAATAGATGTTTTTCTAGAACTCATTTGCTTTTTCGATGATCCAGTGGATGTTGTATATTTCAACCTGATTCCTCTGCCTTTTCTAAATCCAGATTGAACATCTGGAAGTTCTTAGGTGATGTATTGTTTAAGCCTAGTTTGGAGAATATTGAACACTATTTTGCTAGCGTGTGAGATGAGTGCATTTGTGCGATAGTTTGAATATTCTTTGGCATTGCCTTTCTTTGGGATTGGAATGAAAACTGACCTTTTCCAGTCCTGTGGCCACTGCTGAGTTTTCCAAATTTGCTGACATATTGAGTGCAGCACTTTCTTTCTTTTTTTTTTTTTGCTCTTTATTTTGTTATTATTTTTTTACTTTTACAATACTGTATTGGTTTTGCCATACATTGACATGAATCTGCCATGGGTGTACATGAGTTCCTAATCCTGAATCCCCCTCCCATCACCCTCCCCATATCATCTCTCTGGGTCATCCCAGTGCACCAGCCCCAAGCATCCTGTATTCTATATTGAACCTAGACTGGCGATTCGTTTCTTACATGATAGTATACATGTTTCAATGCCATTCTCCCAAATCATCCCACCCTCTCCCTCTCTCACAGAGTCCAAAAGTCTGTTCTATACATCTGTGTCTCTTTTGCTATCTCACATACAGGGTTATCATTACCACCTTTCTAAATTCCATATATATGAGTGCAGCACTTTCACAGCAAAGTCTTTTAGGGTTTGAAATAGCTCAGCTGGAATTCCATCACCTCTACTAGCGTTGTTCGTGTGATGCTTCCTAAAGCTCACTTGATTTCACATTCCAGGATATCTGGCTCTAGGCGAATGATCACACCATCGTAATTATCTGGGTCATGAAAATCTTTTGTATAGTTCTTCTGTGTATTCTTGCCACCCCTTCTTAATATCTTCTGCTTCTTATAGGTCCATACCATTTCTGTCCTTTATTGAGCCCATCTTTGCATGAAATGTTCCCTTGGTATCTCTGATTTTCTTGAAGCTATCTCTAGTCTTTCCCATTCTATTGTTTTCCTCTATTTCTTTGCACTGATCACTGAGGAAGGCTTTCTTATTTCTCCTTGTTATTCTTTGGAACTCTGCATTCAGGGAATATCTTTCCTTTTCTCCTTTGCTTTTCACTTCTCTTTTCACAGCTATTTGTAAGGTCTCCTCAGACAACCATTTTGCTTTTTTGCATTTCTTTTTCTTGGAGATGGTTTTGATCACCGCCTCCTGTGTAATGTCATGAACCTCCATTCGTAGTTCTTCAGGCACTCTATCAAATCTAATCCCTTGAATCTATTTGTTACTTCTATATAATCGTAAGGAATTTGATTTAGGTCATACCTGAATGGTCTAGTGTTTTTTCCTGCTTTCTTCATTTTAAGTATAAATTTGGCTATAAGAAATTCATGATTTGATCCCCATTCAGCTCCTAGTCTTGTTTTTGCTGACTGTATAGAGCTTCTCCATCTTTGGCTGCAAAGAATATAATCAAGTCTCAAATCCATGTTGACTATCTGGTGAAGTTCATGTGTAGGGTCATCACTTGTGTTGCTGGAAGAGGGTGTTTGCTATGACCAGTTCGTTCTCTTGGCAAATCTCTGCTAGCTTTTGCCCCTGCTTCATTTTGTACTCCAAGGCCAGACTTGCCTGTTACTCCAGGTATCTCTTGATTTCCTGCTTTTGCATTCAAGTCTCTTATGATGAAAAGAACATTTTTTTTTTTGGTATTAGTTCTAGAATGTCCTGTAGGTCATCACAGAACCATTCAGCTTCAGCTTCTTTCACATTACTGGTTGGGGCATAGACTTCGATTACTGTGATACTGAATGGTTTGCCTTGGAAATGAACAGAGATCATTCTGTCATTTTTGAGACTGCACCCAAATACTGCATTTGGACTCTTTCATTGACTATGAGGGCTACTCCATTTCTTCTAAGGGATTATTCCCCACAGTAGCAGATATAAAAGTCATCTGAATTAAAATTGCCCATTCCAGTCCATTTTAGTTCATTGATTCCTAAAATGTCAATGTTCATCCTTGCCATCTCCTATTTGACTTCTTTCAAGTTACCTTGATTCATGGACTGAAAAGTCCAGGTTCCTATGCATTATTGTTCTTTACAGCATCATACTTTACTTCTATCACCAATCACATCTACAACTGGGTATTTTTTTCACTTTGGATCCATTTCTTCATTCTTTCTAGAGTAATTTCTCCACTCTTCTCCAGTAGCATATTGGGTAAATACTGACCTGGGGAGGTCATCTTTCAGTGTCATATATTTTTGCCTTTTCAAACTTTTCATGGGTTCTCAAGGCAAGAGTACTGAAGTGGTTTATCATTCCCTTCTCCAGTGGCTATACACTAATATAAAATATAAAGTTAAAAAATTACTGAGGACCAAACATTATAAATATATGGCCCTTGCCTTTTATGGATTTTCGAATATTTGATAAATGATTAAATGAAAATATAAATATTAGGCTAACAATATTAGCTCTAAAGGGCATAATATGAGAAACTATATATAGTCAAAACTCCTCTTTTAGCATATAACACAAAATAATGTATTTTTGAAAACTAGAAAAAAACGAGAATTTTGCTTTAACAAACATATAGATTAAAGGAACCAGAGAAAATATAAAGATCATAATGACCTTTATATTTTTTCTTATTTACTTCTGTCCATCTATATTAGCTTTATATGGGGAATATAAATATGCAAATATAAAAGTCTGGATACAATTAAAAAGCACATATACATTAAAGAGTTTTAAGAAGCCTCCCCAGTGAGAGTCCATCTGTGCAAGAAACTAATAGGTACTAGAAAACTTGACTGCCTTCAGAATTAAAGAGGATGCTTAAATATAAAATTACTGCTGGTTTAATATAAGGTTACTTTCTATATACTCCCAGGTTCTCTCACTTCAAATCACTCCTGAAGCGAATGTCAGGCATGCTTAAAGAAATGGTAATTCCTTCATTCCACCAGAGAACTACTACTGATTCTTACTTGCATGAACTAAAATTTAACGTGTTTCTGAAGCACTGACAGAGTAGTAATGATTTGGGAGATTGGAAATGAAATTACTTTTGCTTTTCTAGTGTAATTATTATTTATTTACATCTTTTACAAATTCATAACTTTATTCCTTTTGGTTTTCTACCACAGAGTTTTTATAAAATGAAGGATGCTAAGGTAATCCTTCTATTAGGGACAGTAAAATTAGTCTTCCTAGATATACAAGGTCGCTACTCAAAATTAAACTGAATAGAGTTTTGAAAATTACTAGATTTTTAAACATATATTTCTTATAAAAATAGGTTATTATGATAGTGAATCATTCTCATTTCACCTATCCTGTTACATAGAAAAGTTAAGTGTTAAGTGTGACACAACATATGGGGAGGTTTGAAGGTAAGCAATTTACACATGCATGTCTCTCTCTTTCTATCTTTTCATGTACATTTAACAGCTCAGAGAGAATTTGCTAAGTTGGCTATCAATTAAAGAAACAAGTTGTAAAGTGAAGAACACTGCTCTCATTTAACTTTTCTTTATTTGCCTACCCTACATCTCTGAAGAAGAAAATGTTCTGATTACTCTCATTGAAGCATAAGGTTCAGTGGGAAGGCAAGTCAACAATGGTTGCTTGACTCAGCTGTCAGTATTGGTGTTGTAAGGACTAGGACTTCCCATGATAATTATAAGAGCAGACATCAAAATCCTAACCATACCTCATTATCACAACTCCCAAAGGCCCTTTTCACAAAGTGGAGGCCTTGGCAGAGATTCTAGGCAAATCATCTGCTGATCATTCTTATTCTTCCTGCATAAATGCCCTTTGGAGTTCTTATTGGATACATATCATTATCTGGCTTATATTGCTGCAGAACCTTCTGGTGGCCTGTTTTTAAATTTCTGCTGTCTGGAAGAATGGTTGATAGGTGGCAAGTGAGAAAGGACACTAATAATAACACCGTAAGAACACAGGAGCTTATCTGTATATATTAGGGTAGGTCTGTGAATGAACAAGAGATCCTATAAACTGATTAATCTCAAACATCAATCAGATTCTTTTCTCCTGTGCACCATGTTACACAAGTGGGCAATAAATAAATGACCCCACAGCCATGATATCACAGAGCAGAGACCCTCTACCTATTTCAGGAAATAGACTGCAATACTATGGCACATGCAACAACAACCATGTGGACGTGCATCTAACAATGGGGAATGCTTGGATGAACAATTGCATATTTATCCTTACCAAATAATGTAACACAGTCATTAATAATAATTCTCTCATACGAATGAGAAAAATATTATAAATACACCAGAACTTAAACTTACTCTCTCTACCTGAGATTATTGGCAATGCTTTTTCATTTGTATATTTCTAAGTATACCAAATCATACAATCCTACATATGAAAAAAAAATACAACACAATAATTGATTACAAATGTCTATAATGATGTCCACGGGAGTCTTTTAATACCCTAAATATGAAAAAAGTAAGCATATATAATAAGATAGGGTAGGCAACTAATAGATCTAGAAAGTTATTTTAACTTAAAAATTTGGAGGAAGAGGACTTTTTGTTTAATTAGACATCAAAAGAATTCTATGTGTAAGACTGAGATGTCACTGGCCAACTCATCAAGCCTTTGCCAATCACTGCAACCAGGCTGTGAGATACCTTCAAAGAGCTGCATTTCTAGGCATGTCAGGGTATGTGTGCCTGAATTATCTATCAGGCTCTTTTCTGGGTTTGCAATAATGTTATCACTCCTCAAAACCTTTTGGTACATAGGACATGGTGAAATGTCAGGTAGTTCTTTCTGTCATTGTTGCTAACAGATCTTACTAGACAAGATAGAGGGACATGAGATGCCTGTGGTTTGATGAGGGAATATTGATAATAAGTTGGCATTTATTTCTGCTTTATTGACTATGCCAAAGCCTTTGACTGTGTGGATCACAATCAACTGTGGAAAATTCTGAGAGAGATGGGAATACCAGACCACCTGACCTGCCTCTTGAGAAATCTGTATGCAGGTCAGGAAGCAACAGTTAGAACTGGACATGGAACAACAGACTGGTTCCAAATAAGAAAAGGAGTACATCAAGGCTGTATATTGTCACCCTTCTTATTTAACTTCTATGCAGAGTACATCATGAGAAACGCAGGACTGGAAGAAACACAAGCTGTAATCAAGATTGCCGGGAGAAATATCAATAACCTCAGATATGCAGATGACACCACTCTTATGGTAGAAAGTGAAGAGGAGCTAAAAAAACCTCTTGAAAGTGAAAGAGGAGAGTGAAAAAAGGTGGCTTAAAGCTCAACATTCAGAAAACGAAGATCATGGCGCAGGTCCCATCACTTCATGGGACATAGATGGGTAACAGTGGAAACAGTGTCAGACTTCATTTTTGGGGCTCCAAAATCACTGCAGATGGTGACTACAGCCATGAAATTAGAAGACGCTTACTCCTTGGAAGAAAACTTATGGCCAACCTAGATTGTATATTCAAAAGCAGAGACATTACTTTGCTGACTAAGGTCCGTCTAGTCAAGGCTATGGTTTTTCCTGTGGTCATGTATGGATGCGAGAGTTGGACTCTGAAGAAGGCTGAGCACCAAAGAATTGATGCTTTTGAACTGTGGTGTTGGAGAAGACTCTTGAGAGTCCCTTGGACTGCAAGGAGATCCAACCAGTCCATTCTGAAGGAGATCGGCCCTGGGATTTCTTTGGAAGGAATGATGCTAAAGCTGAAACTCCAATACTTTGGCCAACTCATGCGAAGAGTTGACTCACTGGAAAAGACTCTGATGCTGGGAGGGATTGGGGGCAGGAGGAGAAGGGGATGACAGAGGATGAGATGGCTGGATGGCATCACGACTCAATGGACGTGAGTCTGAGTGAACTCCGAGAGATGGTGATGAACAGGGAGGCCTGGTGTGCTGCGATTCGTGGGGTCACAAAGAGTCAGACACGACTAAGCGACTGAACTGAACTGAACTGAACTGAATTGAGGCAGTGATGGGAACCTATTCACCAAAAATATGTGTTCGTGCATATTACCCAGGGCTAAGTTAATACCAGGAATTGGTCACTCACCTAGAGGCCACGTTTCCTGAGCCCTTCATGCAGCTGGGTGAGGTATCTGATTAGTTCTCAATGGAATGTGAGTTGAAGTGATTTATTTCACTTCTAGGTGATAGTAGTTATGAGTGGGTATGCTTTCTCCACCTCCTTTTATATTCTACCTAGATAAAGAAGACAATGAGATTTTTAAGGCATGACATCTTTTCCCAAATGGAAAGAGTCCAAGTCCTTAAATCACAACATGGATGAAAGTGACCTGCCAACCAACATGACCCACATTGACTGTTATATGGTACTAAAATCTTGGAGTTATTTGTTATTGCTGCACATGTTCCCCTAAATAACACAATGATGAAGCTATTTAGTCTTAATTGACTACTTACTATGTGCCAGGCATTTTGCCAAGCAATTTACATCAGTTCAGTTCAGTTCAATAGCTCAGTAGTGTCCGACCCTTTGCAACACCATGAATTGCAGCACGCCAGGCCTCCCTGTCCATCACCAACTCCCAGAGTTCACTCAGACTCACGTCCATTGAGTCGGTGAGCCATCCAGTCATTTCATCCTCTGTCGGCCGCTTCTCCTGCCCCCAATCCCTCCCAGCATCAGAGTCTTTTCCAGTGAGTCAACTCTTTGCATGAGGTGGCCAAAGTATTGGAGTTTCAGCTTTAGCATCATTCCTTCCAAAGAAATCCCAGGGCCGATCTCCTTCAGAATGGACTGGCTGGATCTCCTTGCAGTCCAAGGGACTCTCAAGAGTCTTCTCCAACACCACAGTTCAAAAGCATCAATTCTTCGGCGCTCAGCCTTCTTCACAGTCCAACTCTCACATCCATACATGACCACAGGGAAAATCACAGATACTCTGTTCCATTTAAAGTGTTTCTCAGATTCTGAGATGTAGCTATGTCATCTTCTTTTAAGGGTGAAAACAACAACAACAACAACAACATAAGATAGAAGAACTGTATAATTTATTAAGGATAATTAAAATATAATATCTTTTAATGGGAGGTTTGAGAATCTTATTTAGTATTTCTCACTTTTCTACACATGCTCATAACAATGTGTATTTACAGGCTTGAAACTGGTTGAATGACCTTATCCAAAGAGATTGATTAATGAAATGACACCCACCTAGAGGGAATGCTGAAGTTTAATATATCAGTCAAGTAACTGGATGACATACAGCTCTATGATTCAAACTAGCGGGTGACAGGGCACTGGCAGAATAAATAGACTAAATTAGAAAAAATGATCAAAGCATGTATCTTTAAAAATGCAGACATGCCTTGGATTTTACAAGCTAAAATAAGGTTAAATATAATTTCTGTCATCATAGGCAATAAACAAATAGGGGAGAGGCATGGCTTAACAGTAGCCTATGTAACAAAGTATAGTTTTCAGTACATTCAATATGAATGAATAAATTGATGGGATTATTAAAAACAAATGTAATCTTGGCCTAAATTACTAGTGTACCTAAAACATGAAAGCTGACAGTATAGTCATTTTCTGGGTTGGCTGGGCCATAGCTGGAGTAAAGATTTATAGTGCAACATCCACATTTCAAGACAAATATTGACAAAACATTGACTGGTATCAAGCCATCTTGAAGTCAAGTCAACTCAGAAATTACTTGAGCGGTAGCTGTTTGCCCTGAGAAGAAAATATTTAGGTGAATTATGTCATCTACCTTTAAATATATAATAGGAAGTTTTGGTATATCCACAACAGTTGGAACAATAATCCAAAAATATAAGCTTAAGAGAAGTGATTTCAGGTCACTGAAAGGAAAAGTTTTCAAATAGTCAGACTTATCAAGACATAGAAAGGGTTTCCCCATGAGGTAATGAGTACTCCATCACTGGAGGCATCCAAGCCTATCCTAAACAATTCATTGGCAAAGTTGTAGGCAACAATCCAGTGATAATCAAATCAATAACATTATCATGACATTCTCTTTCAACTGAAAAACCACAACTAAACAGATAAGTGTAAATTTTAATCAACTCATAGCTCAATCAGTCTTCACTTTATAGGGTGTAAATACTGAATTATTAATAACTTTCCTGAGGCACAGTGAATCAGGGGATGCAAAGATCTAAGAAAAAGAAGTATGAGGGGTTTCTGACTGAGTATGCCCAGCTTGCAATCATTAATTAAATTTGCAACCGTCTATTTCACGGTACCTGCAGAATCACAGCCACAGGCAAATGTAGAACACAAATAAGTTATAAGTATATAAACATTTCTGTTATACTCAAGGTTTGTGATTATACATGTGGAAATGGTAGATTGCTTTAAGATTTAGGTGATGGGACTGCCAAGCAATTATTCATGTGGTATTAAGCCTTAAATGATCTATAACAATAAATCTTTGCTGTAAAGAAGAAAAGGAAGACAGATGTTCAATATTTGCCCAGTATATTTTTGTTCATCCAGCAAAGTTTGCAGATTTAGATAACTGACCATTTTGCCCACAAAGAGTTGGGTATCTTTGTGTTCTAAAGCATTGTCTCCTTCCTAAAATTGTCTGCACTGCATTATAAACAATGCTTCTGCAAGAAACCAGTGAGGAATGGGCTTTTCTTACTGGAAATGTTACTTGCATCTCTTTAACGGTTTATAACTCAGTCTTTTAAGTCTGAGAAATTCAGCTGGGATAACAAGTTTGTCAACATGAGTTATGTGATGGGCCTTAAGTGTTTTACAAGTCACACTTAATCCCTTTGCTTTCTAAGCTGGTCCTCCTTTACACTGTACCAGAGTTCACAGTAGCCATTTTTTCTCTTCTTAACTTGGTCATGCTCTTCCTACATTGTTTTATAAAATTCTTTGAGGGCAGCATTTAAATTATGATGAGAACATTATGTAACATTTTTTTTCCATCATCAGCTAGAACTTCAGTACTGGAGCAAGGCAGAAAGTGAAATAACTAACAAGTCACATGTCAGCTCATTTCAGTCACACAGGTATGTCCGACTCTTTGTGACCCTATGGACTGCAACACACCAGGCTTCCCTGTCTATCACCAACTCCTGGAGCATGCTCAAACTCTTGTCCATTGAGTTGGTGACACCATCCAACCATCTCATCCTCTGTCATGGCCTTCTCCTGTCTTCAATCATTCTCACCAACAAGGTATTTTCCAATCAGTCAGTTTTTCACATTAGGTAGCTAAAGTATTGGTTTCAGCTTCAGCACTGGTGCTTCCAATGAAGTCAGGACTGATTTCCTTTAGGATGGACTGGTTTGATCTTCCAGTCCAAGGGACTCTAAAGAGTCTTTTCCAACATCACACATCAAAAGCATCAATTCTCCAGCTCTTCAGTTCAGTTCACTTCAGTTGCTCAGTCGTGTCTGACTCTTTGCAACCCCATGAATTGCAGCACACCAGGCCTCCCTGTCCATCACCAACTCCTGGAGTTCACTCAAACTCATGTCCATCGAGTTGGTGATGCCATCCAGCCATCTCATCCTCTGTCGGCCCCTTCTCCTCCTGCCCCCAATCCCTCCCAGCATCAGAGTCTTTTCCAATGAGTCAACTCTTTGCATGAGGTATCCAAAGTACTGGAGTTTCAGCTTCAGCATCATTCCTTCCAAAGAACATCCAGGGCTGATATCCTTTAGAATGGACTGGTTGGATCTCCTTGCAGTCCAAGGGACTCTCAAGAGTCTTCCAACACCACAATTCAAAAGCATCAATTCTTTGGTGCTCAGCCTTCTTCAGAGTCCAACTCTGACAACCATACACAACCACTGGAAAAACCATAGCCTTGACTATATGGACCTTCAGCTCTTAGCTTTCTTTATAGTCCAACTCTCACATCCATACATGTCCACTGGAAAAACCATAGCTTTGACTAGATGGACCTTTGCTGGCAAAGTCAAGTGAAGATCAATCAATTTTTTCTTCCAACAGAATTACTTTTTAAAGGAAAAAACACTTCCTTTTAGTTTAGTAAACCAAGGTTAAAATGCTAAAAATAAGCTCTCTGTTCAGTGTCCCTTGGAGTCTAGGTGGTTCACTGAACTCTCTTCTGCACGCCTCCCACCCAACAAATATAAGGCAGAAATTTAGTCATTCTGAACTTGAACTAACATGTTTGAGGCCTATTGCCTGATAAACTTTTAAATGGTTAGATAGTGATAGTTAGTTAGATAGTTAGATAGTTAATTCAATGAACATGAATTAAAGTAAATTCTGGGAGACAGTGGAGGACGGAGAAGCCTGGCTTGCTACAGTCCATGGGGTCACAAAGAGTCAGATAAGACTTAGTGACTGAGCAACAACAATAGGTGATAAACTACATACAAGATGATGGGGATCCATAGATTAACAAACCATAGATCCACTGAGGAGTACACAGTTTAATAGGGATCGCTATGCATGTGATTACTAGTTAACAAAGACTTCCACACTTAAGCACTAATGAGATACCAATTACACACCTCAGTTTAACAACAATGTATCATTCACTCATTCAGTCATTTCACAGATGAATTTACTAAACACCTACCATGCGCCAAACATTACATTCTAGGTGTTACATATATAGCACAGAACAAAAAGATTTTTTTAAAAGTCTATGCTCTAGCAGAGCTTAAATTCTACTACTTTTAAGGGGCTAGATCTGATAGATAGAGTGCTTGATGAACTATGGACGGAGGTTCATGACACTGTACAGGAGACAGGGATCAAGACCATTCCCATGGAAAAGAAATGCAAACAAGCAAAATGGCTGTCTGGGGGAGGCCTTACAAATAGCTGTGAAAAGAAGAGAAGTGAAAAGCAAAGGAGAAAAGGAAAGATATACCCATCTGAATGCAGAGTTTCAAAGAATAGCAAGAGATAAGAAAGCCTTCCTCAGCAAATGCAAAGAAACAGAGGAAAACAACAGAATGGGAAAGACTAGAGATCTCTTCAAGAAAATTAGAGATACCAAGGGAACATTTCATGCAAAGATGGGCTCGATAAAGGACAGAAATGGTATGGACCTAACAGAAGCAGAAGATACTCAAAAGAGGTGGCAAGAATACACAGAAGAACTGTACAAAAAAGATCTTCACGACCCAGATAATCATGATGATGTGATCACTAATCTAGAATCAGATCCTGGAATGTGACGTCAAGTAGGCCTTAGAAAGCATCAGTACGAACAAAGCTGGCGGAGGTGATGGAATTCCAGTTGAGCTATTTCTAATCCTGAAAGATGATGCTGTGAAAGTGCTGCACTCAATATGCCAGGAAATTTGGAAAACTCAGCAGTGGCCACAGGACTGGAAAAGGTCCATTTTCATTCCAGTCCCCAAAAACTCCAATGCCAAAGAATGCTCAAACTACCGCACAAGTGCACTCATCTCACATACTAGCAAAGTAATGCTAAAAATTCTTCAAACCAATCTTCAACAATACATCAACCATGAACTTCCAGATGTTCAAACTGGATTTAGAAAAGGCAGAGCAAATTGCCAACATATGCTGGATCATCAAAAGAGCAAGAGAGTTCCAGAAAAACATCTGCTTTACTGACTATGCCAAAGCCTTTGACTGTGTGCATCACCATAAATTGTGGAAAATTCTTCAAGAGATATGAATACCAGACTACCTTGCCTGCCTCTTGAAAAACCTGTATGCAGATAAAGAAGCAACAGTTAGAACCAGACATGGAACAACGGACTGGTTCCAAATTTGGAAAGGCTGTATATTGTCACTCTGCTTATTTCACTTATATGCAGAGTACATCATGAGAAATGCTGGGCTGGATGAAATACAAGCTGGAATCAAGATTGCCAGGAGAAATATTAATAACCTCTGAAACGCAGATGACACCACCATTATGGCAGAAAGTGAAGAACTAAAGAGCCTCTTGATGAAAATGAAAGAGAAGAGTGATAAATTTAGCTTAAAACTCAACATTCAAAAAATGAAGATCATGGCATCTGACCCCATTCCTTCATGGCAAATATATGGGGAAAAAATGGAACAGTGAGACACTTTTTGGGGGATAGGGCTCCAAAATCAGTGCAGATGCTGATGACTGCAGTCATAAAATTAAAAGATGCTTGCTCCTTGGAAGAAAAGCTATGACAAACCTAGACAGCATATTAAAAAGCAGAGACATTACTTTGCTGACAAAGGTCCATCTAGTCAAATCTATGGTTTTTCCTGTAGTCAGGTATGGATGTGAGAGTTGGACTATAAAGAAAGCTGGGCACTAAAGAATTGATGCTTCTGAACTGTGGTATTGGAGAAGACTCTTGAGAGTCCCTTGGACTGCAAGGAGATCAAACTAGTCAATCCTAAAGGAAATCAGTCCTGAATATTCATTAATAGAGCTGATGCTGAAGCTGAAACTGCAATACTTTGGTCACCTGATGGGAAGAACTGACTCATTGGGAAAGACCCTGATGCTAGGAAAGACTGAAGGCAGGAGGAGAAGGGAATGACAGAGGATGAGATGGTTGGATGGCTTCACTGACTCGATGAACATGAATCTGAGCAAGCTCCAGGAGTTGGTGATGGACAGGGAAGCGTGGTGTGCTGAAGTCCATGGGGTCACAAATACTGAGCCAATGAATCGACTGATTGAAAAATATTTACAAAGCATGTTCAATAACATGCTGTGATCATAATTTTAAGAAAAGTGAGACTCTGCAAATTGTACACAGAGATTTATTCAATATGGTTAAAAATATAGGCATGGAAAAAGCCTGAAAATAAACAAATTGAATGGTAAAAGCAGTTACCAGCAAGTCATAAAGATATGGGAAAATGTTTTCCCTTCAAAATTTTCTAAATTTTCTTAAACAGTAACCAATAATTTTACATTTATAAATAGATATGGAATGCATCATTTTAGTAATTAGAAAAATAAACATTAAAGATCTTTAAATGTAAAGAAAATTCACCCATAGACAACTAGAAGAAAATACGTGGAGCTTATTTAATCTGACCTCTTGATAAAGGATTTTCTATGCTCTTCTCTATGCATTTGAAAAGAAATTTCAAAGAAAAGCACTGAAACATATAACAAAATCCAAACAAAAAATTTTATTAAAAATTGCTTAAAGTACCAAAAACAAATTGGCATGCTTTGTGCAGAAAATACAACAGATGAAATGTTAATATAATTTCCATATTAAGTACTTATAGATAATGACAGGAAGAATTCTTGTCTTCTAAGTGATCAAAGAATAAGTGTCAAAACAGACAATTCATGAAGCTACATATATCTCACAAATGTATGGAAAAATGCACATTGTTACTCAAAAGAAGGCCATTAAACTAAACATCAGGGTAGATGGTTCCCAACTATAAAATTTCATTGCAAAAATACTTTGAATTTGTACCCTGAAAAATACATGAAGTTATTACATTAACAATATAAGATCAAAAGATATTTTGAAATTACAAAAATTTGCCGTATAGGTGGATATGCAAAAGTGAAAAAGAAATACTGGCAGTATTATGTGTTCAGTTCAGTTCAGTTCAGTTCAGTTCAGTCACTCAGTCATGTCCAACTCTTTGCCACCCCATGAACTGCAGGATGCCAGGCCTCCCTGTCTATCACCAACTCCCAGAGTTCACCCAAACACACGTCCATCTAGTCAGTGATGCCATCCAGCCATCTCATCCTCTGTCGGCCCCTTCTCCTCCTGCCCCCAATCCCTCCCAGCATCAGAGTCTTTTCTAGTGAGTCAGCTCTTCACATGAGGTAGCCAAAGTACTGAAGTTTCAGCTTTAGCATCATTCCTTTCAAAAAATACCCAGGACCGATCTTCAGAATGGACTAGCTGGATCTCCTTGCTGTCCATGGGACTCTCAAGAGTCTTCTCCAACACCACAGTTCAAAAGCATCAATTCTTTGGTGCTCAGCTTCTTCACAGTCCATTTCTCACATCCATACATGACTACTGGAAAAACCATAGCCTTGACTAGACGTGACTAGACGGACCTTTGTTGGCAAAGTAATGTTTCTGCTTTTGAATATGCTATCTAGGTTGGTCATAACTTTTCTTCCAAGGAGTAAGTGTCTTTTAATTTTATGGCTGCAATCACCATCTGCTTGGAGCCCAGAAAAATAAAGTCTGACACTGTTTCTCCTGTTTCCCCATCTATGTCCCATGAAGTGATGGGACAAGATGCCAAGACCTTAGTTTTTGGAATATTGAGCTTTAGGCCAACTTTTTCACTCTCCTCTTTCACTTTCATCAAGAGGATTTTTAGTTCCTCTTCACTTTTGCCATAAGGGTGGTGTCATCTGTATATCTGAGGTTATTGATATTTCTCCCGGCAATCTTGATTCCAGCTTGTGCTTCTTCCAGCCCAGCATTTCTCATGACGTACTCCGCATATAAGTTAAATAAGCAGGGTGACAATATACAGCCTTGATGTACTCCTTTTCCTATTTGGAACCAGTCTGTTGTTCCATGTCTAGTTTTAACTGTTGCTTCCTGACCTGCATATAGGGTTCTCAAGAAGCAGGTCAGGTGGTCTGGTATTCCCATCTCTTTCAGAATTTTCCAGAGTTTATTGTGATGTGTTGAATTGTGTCACCCTACAAGAGAGTTGGACTGTGAAGAAAGCCGAGCACCGAAGAACTGATGCTTTTGAACTGTGGTGTTGGAGAAGACTCTTAAGAGTCCGTTGGACTGCAAGGAGATCCAACCAATCCATCCTAAAGGAAATCAGTCCTGGGTGTTCATTGGAATGACTGATCTGAAGCTGAAACTCCAGTACTTTGGCCACCTCATGCAAAGAGTTGACTCACTGGGAAAAGATCTCAATGCTTGGAAATATTGAGGGTGGGAGTTGAAGAGGGTGATACAGGATGAGATGGTTGGATGGCATCACTGACTCAACAAACATGAGTTTGTGCAAATTCCAAGAGATAGTGAAGGACAGGGAAGCCAGGTGTGTTGCAAAGAGTCAGACATGACTTCGTGACTGAACAACAACAACAACAAAGTTATATCCTCAAAGTTTTTTTTTTTTTTGTCAAAGAGAAAATGTGAAATTCTGGATCAAATCTTGGAACAGAAAGAGGCACTGGCAGAAAAACTGATTAAATTCAAATAAGATCTGTGTTTAGTTAATAACGTTATACTAAGGTTAATTTTCTCTCTCATATAAGTGAATTATGGTTATATAAGACATTAATATTAGGGGAATTAGATTGGAGGATAGAATGGTACAGTCTGTATTATTTTTGAAACTGTTTTGTCAGCCTAAAATTATTTCCAAAAATAATAGTTTAAAACAAACAAAAAAATTAACTCACAGGGAAAAGAGTGCATTGATCCATCAGGATATAAATTTTACTGGTTTTCCCCCAGAAGGTTGAAAGAATCTTACTTGGTTCTTTTAGACCTTGTTGGCCTAAAATGAATGTGCATATTTCTATATAAAAATTCAATTAAAAATTCATTTTAAAAAGAAAAATGGAGTTGAAGTGTTATATTTTCTGATTTCAAAAACTACTACAAAGCTTTAGCAATTAAAATAGTATAATAATGGCAGACAGACAGATATAGACCAACGGAATAGACTAGAGAGCTCAGAAATAAACTCTCACATATACGGTCAGGAGATTTTTTAAAAAGATGCCAAGACCATCAACAGTGAAAGGACAGTCTTTTCGACAGTGTTGATAAAACTAGACATCATATGTAGTAGAGTGAAGTCAGACCCTTTCTTTGTATCTCATACAAAAATTAACTCAAAATAAGTAAAAACCTAAACATATAAGAGCTAAAACACTAAAATTTTAGAGGAAAAAATAGGGGAAAAGCTTCATGACATTGGATTTGACAATGATTTCTTGGTTATGACACTTGAAGCACAGACAACAAAACAAAAAAACTGATAAATTGTACTTCATCACAATAAAAAACTTTTGTGTATAAAAGGACAATATCAACAGTGAAAAGGAAACTCATGGGATGGGAGAAAATATTTTCACAACATATATCTAGAATGGTTTCCTATCCAAAATATATCAAGAACTTCTACAACTTAGGAAAGAGAATGTGGAAGTCACTTAGTCCTGTCCGACTCTTTGTGACCCCTTGGACTATAGCCCATCAGGCTCCTTTGTCTATGGGGGTTCAGGCAAGAATACTGGAGTATTCTTTTCCAGAGGATCTTCCTGACCCAGGGATCGAGCCCCATGATTCCTGCATTGCAAGGCAGATTCTTCACCATCTGAGCCACCAGGGAAGCCCTAATAACAGAAGACGATCTGATTAATTATGGTTAAATGACATAAGCAGACACTTCTCCAAAGTAGATATCAGATAGCCAATAAGCACAGGAAAAGATTCTCAACATCACTAATCATTAGGGAAATGTAAATTAAAACCACAATGAAATTCTTCACATTCAATAGGATAACTATTGCTAAAAAAAGTAAAAAACAAAAAGAAAACAAACAAACAAAATCCTAGAAAATAACAGCTGTTGGTGATAATGGAACCTTTCTGCATTGCTGGTGGGAATGCAAAATAATATTCCTGCTTTAGAAAACAGCAAGGTGGTCCTTCAGAAATGAAACACAGAATTATGATATGATACAGACATTCCACTTCTGGAGAAATATCTAAAAGAAGGGATTTGAAGAGTTATTGTACACCAACATTCACAGCCACAGATTAGCCAAAAGGTGGAAATAACCCATATATGTATCAACGGGTGGACAGACATACAAAAGATAGTACATACATGCAGTGACATATTATTCAGCCTTAAAAAGGAAAGAAACTCCAGTGGATGCTTACAACATGTATGAATCTTGAGGACATTGTGCTAGGTAAAATAAACTAGTCACAAAAGACAAATAGTATATGATCCTACTTATAAGAGGAACCTAGAATAGTCAAATGCATAGAGGCAGCAGTAGAACAGTTTTTGCCAGGGCCTGGGTGAGTGAAAGAAGTTATTATTTAATGAATATAGAGTTTCAGTTTGGAAAGATGAAAAAGTGGTGGAGATTAATGGGTAGTGATGGTTCCACAAAAATGTGAGTTAATGCCACTGAAGTGTATAACTAAAACATGTTAACTTTTAATATTTTAGCACATATGCTTCAACATTCTCCATCATGGAAGAGTTTCCATGAAAGCATGCTGCTGCTGCTGCTAAGTTGCTTCAGTCGTGTCCAACTCTGTGCAACCCCATAGACAGCAGCCCACCAGGCTCCCCCATCCCTGGGATTCTCCAGGCCAGAACACTGGAGTGGGTTGCCATTTCCTTCTCCAGTGCATGAAAGTGAAAAGTGAAAGTGAAGATGCTCAGTCGTATCCAACTCTTAGTGACCCCATGGACTGCAGCCTTAACCAGGCTCCTCCGTCCATGGGATTTTCTGGGCAAGAGTACTGGAGTGGGTTGCCATTGCCTTCTCCACCATGAAGGCATATGTATCCTTAATTTATTCTTTTTAATGGCTGCATTATAAAATCTGAACACATCATATTTAACTCTTTTTCTACTGATACACACGAGTTATTTTCAAATTTTGGCCCTTATACTCAACATAGCAGTGAAATTCTTAGCATATATACATTTTTGTAATGTGCAAGTATCTTTGTTGGCTATATTTATAGGATTGAAATTGCTGAATCAAAAAAATAGTGCACTTAATATTTTGATATGTGGCTCAGGTGCTTTCTTAAAAGTTTATAAAAATGGATATTTCCCATGATAATGTATGAAAATTATCATTTCTACATATCTTTGCCAACACTAGATTTTATGACTCTTTGCCCCTGCTTTGGCAATCTGATGGTATGCCACTAAAAAAAAAATGGTTCAAATGGTAAATTTTATGTTATGTATATATTACCACAATAAATACGTTAAGTACATATGTAGGGGATTCAAAAGTTCTAATTTGGGGAATCTCAATTAAGAAAATAACATGAAAAATCGAAAAAGCTTCATGCAAAACATGCATCATTATTTAGAATAGCACAACACTAGAAAGAATCTAAACAACAATGACAGAATCCTTAAGCTAGGTTACAACCACAGAGTTATGTTATGCTGCAGTCATTGAAATGATTTTGATAACATTGAATAAATGCTCACTGTTCGTGTGCTAAGTGATTAACACTGAAATGTAATCATAATAATGTAAAATGGCATAAAAATTTAAAATAAAATATTAATCATGGTTTTCTCAGGTTAAGAATATGAGTGAATTTTTTCCTCTTTTTATTTTCCACTGTTTCAGTAACACCCACATATTTCTTGTACAAATAAAATGTTTTAGGTGGTTAATTGTCACAGCAAACAGGGTGGTCCATTAATGCTGCAGATCCAAGATTTTTTTAATCTGGCCTAACAGTATAGGAACTTAGAAAATAAAAGGACAGTTTGGAATTTTCAAGAGGAGACCAAACAATTTATCTTTTAGCTCCAACTATGTAGGGCTCTGAACTACACACCTGATTTATGCATACTGCTGCTGCTGCAGCTAAGTCGCTTGAGTTGTGTCCAACTCTGTGCGACCCCATAGATGGCAGCCCACCGGGCTCCCCCACCCCTGGGATTCTCCAGGCAAGAACACTGGAGTGGGTTGCCATTTCCTTCTCCAATGCATGAAAGTGAAAAGTGAAAGTGAAGTCGCTCAGTTGTGTCCGACTCTTAGCGACCCCATGGACTGCAGTCTACCAGGCTCCTCCGTCCATGGGATTCTCCAGGTAAGAGTACTGGAGTAGCGTGCCACTGCCATTTTCAATTATGCATACTATGAACTGTATTATGTAATGCAACATCAGATATGTGTATCTGTATACATCACTTTCTTTACCCCACTGGGAAAGAAACTAGGATTCAACCAGACTATGTAACTTACTCAGTGTACCACAAACTGGAAGTGGCAGAGTTGAAGCAAAACCCCCAAATATCTGATTTCAGAGTCTATAATTTTCTACACTGTAATAGTAAATCCAATAGGGCCAAGAAGAGTATACCCAAACATCGAAAAATATATTAGTCTCTAGGGGGAGGAAAATTTAATAAGTTTTATAATCCAGCAGGACTACAGTGCATTAAGTATTGTTATGCTGGAGGATTTGACAGCAGAATCATCCGTGGAGATATTTCCTATGGTGTACAACAAATTCATGTTTAGTATAACAAAGTACATTTTACTGCACATGAACTGAGATAAAAATCCATCTCAAAAAAATCCTCTAGGAACTATCTTATTGTACAGATCCCAAATTTCTGGGAAATTCAAATAGAAGAAAGGTGTAAAAATCTTATAAGAGATGTGGCAATTTTCAATACTACTATGGAATAAAAAATTATATCTTTAAGTTTTGACAGACTGTGGGTATATTTTAAGCTATTTCTATGGTTGATAAGAAGCCTTGTAAATTTGGGTAAGAAGGCTAATTTCAAAGACAGACAACTTGGAGAATTCTGTGTAGAAACTGCTCTTAACCATTCAGTGAAGAAGATTTTGCAGAATGCTTGTCTGTGTGAACATAGTCTGACTGGAGGGCTAATAGTTTTTTAACTGCAAGGGTAATAGCAGGGAGACCTCTTAAGTAGTATAACATGTTTACTTCAGATAATTTGATTTGTCCGTCTAGAAACCAACGGGTCTTGTGTAATTTACCCCATACAGACAACTTGCCCAAATGCAAGCATTTTTCAATGTTTAAGCTGGTTTCCCCCAGGAGACTATTCTTAGTAAGGAGATTCAAGTTGACTCTGATCCAAAGACAATGCGAAGCTTCACTTCTTTCATAAAATTTACTGATATATCTCCCCTAAATATTCATTTTTATAGATTTTCTTTAAAAAAAAAAGCTCAACTGAAGTTTTTAGTGCTACTAACCACGAAGGTGGTTTAGTGTGACATCCAGAAATGCTTAAGGAATTCTCAGAATATAGAGAGTCACTGTATTCATCTATGCTGCCCTAACTACCCACTCAACCGCAGCTAAAACTGCCAGTCTAATTCAGAAATCTCTTTATTCAGGCATTTTCTTAGGTTATTCTTTCCATGTCAAAACTATGATTCTACATTTCCATCCTATTGTTTTTGACCAGGGCTTTTGCCCATTTGCAATGGCATGATTTTGTGGCTTTGGTTTACATTTTGACCCGTTGGTGCTGAGATCTCTCTAGTCTCCCTCATTCCATTGTGGATTCAATGGATGATGGAGGAGACATTATGCCCAAACCCACCCTAGCTCCTGTCTATGCCCCCAGGAGACTTGGGAGCCAGTTCAATTAACTTGGGATTCTTCTCATTTGGGAAGGTAGAAAAACAAGAGGCTGTTCCAATCTAGGGCACAGTGCTAAGTGAAAATAAGAAAATGCTTCAGAAACAAATCCAGGTCACTTGGTGAATTATGATGAGTGGCTTCAATGATGCTAAATACCATTAGAAGATTAGATATGCTTGTCTTAAAACATAAAAGTAATCATGATTCTACCTAGAATGTTATATTTTAGAGCTCCCATTTCTGAATACTAGCTAATCAATGGCAATCCAACAAGGTTTAAAATTAATATAGCTTAATGATGCTCATCATTTCCTTCTGGGTGAAGTCATGAAATAGTTAAAAATAAAGAAAGCTTTTCTCTTTTCATGCTCAATGCTATAAATTCTCACAAAATTGATGACTATCAAAAATCGTTATCACTGTACTTTCAAAGGTGTAACACATTTACCTATTGCTTCTAAAGCAAAGCATGCAAAGATAAGAGCTTATTTACAGACTGATTCTATTACCTTCTTGAAATTTCCATGAAAGATCATTTCAGTAATGCAGAGTCCAATAAAGACAGAAATTCTATTCTATTACTAGATAAATGTAGAGCTCTTTCTTTAAAAAAAAAAAAAATGGTCTTAGAGCATTTTTAAGCTCTCCATATCCCTAGATGTTATGTCATGGAATCATCTTGTAGACATAGGTATTAAGGATGTTTGAAAACCCTTGGTGAGCAATTCAAAAATGATGCTCATACTGCTGAAGAAGTTTAATCTTATTTCTTAAATGTGCTGGTATCTAGACTTCTGTTTAAATGCAAACCTTAGGAATTTGCTAAATTGCTCTCTTTTCTTCCCAAGAGGAACATGCAAACTTTGTAGCAAGCCATTGCTAAAGTTTTCTAGCTTATTTCTTCAACTGGCAAATTCCTTCTGTAAGAATGTAAGTGAGCCAGAAAAGAGGACTGAGGCTGGTCAGGAAGTGTCTTTAATCCATGAAATGGCAAAACAGAAATTAACTACATGTATTTATCCAGTACTGCTGACCGGTCAAAATATACAGATAGCATCAGTGAAGATTTCCCTAGGGTACAAAAATAACTCGCAAAAGGCTGTTTGTTTTTAATCTATGATTCAATACTCAGTTTTGAGAAAGGCAAGTCTGTAATACCCATGGAGATGACTGCACAACTAGGTGAGCATTAGTCTACATTTATGAAACAGAGGCAGGATAACATCAGAGATGTTTTAAATGGAACAGGTCCTCAGGTCTCTGAGTGATCAGTATTTATTCAATCTGATAACTCTCATAACATCATCTGTGCATTCATTCACTCCATCTTAATGCTATAAGTAACAACTGGAAGACAAGAGTCTATTTTCTGGAGCTCAAATACAGCATACTTCTTTTCTTATTCTTTAAATTCTCTTTCATGCTTTCAAATAATAGGCAAATTCTGATGACTCCCAAAGAGCTGTTTAGAGCCCAATTTAATTTCTGTATTCAACTGCAGACTCACTCCTGTACCTGGATGTCCCATAGACACCTCAAGCCAACAGCTGATCTCAATACCTTCCTCAACACTTATCTCTCACCTTCTGGAATTATGGATCTTGGTGATAAGGATCTAACACATTACCTGGAACAAGTATGAATCACAACAAACTGTGGAAAATTCCTAAAGAGATGGGACTATCAGACCACCCTAACTGCCTCCTAAGAAACCTACGTGCCAGTCAAGAAACAACAGATTAGAACTGGATACAGAAAAACTGACTGGTTCAAAATTGGGAAAGGGTATGACAAGGCTGTATATTGTCACCTGCTTTTTAACTTCTATGTAGAGTAGTACATCATGCAAAATGGCAGGCTGGATGAATCACAAGCTGATATCAATATTTCCAGGAGAAATATCAATAGCTCAGATATGCAGAGGACACCATTCTAAGGACAGAAACTGAAGAGGAACTAGAGTCTCTTGATGAGAGTGAAAGAGGAGAGTGAAAAAAGCTGGGTCAACATTCAAAAAACTAAGATCATGGCATATTGTCCCATCACTTCACAGCTAATCAGTTCAGTTCAGTTCAGTTCAGTCGCTCAGTCATGTCCAACTCTTTGCGACCCCATGAATCGCAGCACGCCAGGTCTCCCTGTTCATTACAATCCTTCGGAGTTCACTCAGACTCACGTCCATCGAGTCAGTGATGCCATCCAGCCATCTCATCCTCTGTCGTCCCCTTCTCCTCCTGCCCCCAATCCCTCCCAGCATCAGAGTCTTTTCCAGTGAGTCAACTCTTTGCATGAGGTGGCCAAAGTACTGAAGTTTCAGCTTTAGCATCATTCCTTCCAAAGAAATCCCAGGGTTGATCTCCTTCAGAATGGACTGGTTGGATCTCCTTGCAGTCCAAGGGACTCTCAAGAGTCTTCTCCAACTCCACAGTTCAAAAGCATCAATTCTTTGGTGCTCAGCCTTCTTCACAGTCCAACTCTCACATCCATACATGACTACTGGAAAAACCATAGCCTTGACTAGACGGACCTTAGTCAGCAAAGTAATGTCTCTGCTTTTGAATATACGATCTAGGTTGGTCATAACTTTTCTTCCAAGGAGTAAGCATCTTTTAATTTCATGGCTGCAGTCACCATCTGCAGTGATTTTGGAGTCCCCAAAAATAAAGCCTGACACTGTTTCTACTGTTTCCCCATCTATTTCCCATGAAGTGATGGGACCAGATGCCATGATCTTCGTTTTCTGAATGTTGAGTTTTAAGCCAACTTTTTCACTCTCCTCTTCCACTTTCATCAAGAGGTTCTTTAACTCCTCTTCACTTTCTGCCATAAGAGTGGTGTCATCTGCATATCTGAGGTTATTGATATTTCTCCCGGCAATCTTGATTCCAGCTTGTGTTTCTTCCAGTCCAGCATTTCTCATGATATACTCTGCATAGAAGTTAAATAAGCAGGGTGACAATAGACAGCCCTGACGTACTCCTTTTCCTATTTGGAACCAGTCTGTTGTTCCATGTCCAGTTCTAACTGTTGCTTCCTGACCTGCATACAGATTTCTCAAGAGGCAGGTTAGGTGGTCTGGTATTCCCATCTCTTTCAGAATTTTCCACAGTTTGTTGTGATCCACACAGTCAAAGGCTTTGGCATAGTTAATAAAGCAGAAATAGATGGTTTTCTGGAACTCTCTTGCTTTTTCCATGATCCAGCAGATGTTGGCAATTTGATCTCTGGTTCCTCTGCCTTTTCTAAAACCAGCTTGAACATCAGGGAGTTCACAGGTCACGTATTGCTGAAGCCTGGCTTGGAGAATTTTGAGCATTACTTTACTAGCATGTGATATGAGTGCAATTGCGTGGTAGTTTGACCATTCTTCATGGCTAATAGAAGGGGAAAAAAGTGAAAGAAGTGATATATTTTATTTTCTTGAGCTCCAGAATCACTGTGGATAATGACTGCCACCATGAAATTAAAAGATGCTTGCTCCTTGGAAGGAAAGCTATGATAAACTTAGACAGCGTGTTAAAAAGCAGAGACATCACTTTGCCAGCAAAGATCCCTATAGTCAAAGCTATGATTTTTCCAGTAGTCATGTACAGATGTGAGAGTTGGACCACAGAGAAGGCTGAGGCCTGGAGAACTGATGCCTTTGAATTGTGGTGCTGGAGAAGACTCTTGAGAGTTTCTTGGACTGCAAAGAGATCAAACCAGTCAGTCCTAAAGGAAATCAACCCTGAATATTCATTGGAAGGACTGATGCTGAAGCTCCAATACTTTGGCCACCTGTTGTGAAGAGCTGACTCATTGGAAGAGACCCTAATGCTGGGAAAGATTGAATGCAAAGGAGAAAGGGGCAGCAGAGGATGAGATGGTTAGATAGCATCACCAGTTCAATCGAAATGAATTTGAGCAAACTCCAGGAGATAGTGAAGGACAGGAAAGCTTGGCATGATGTAGTCCATGCGGTCACAAAGAATAGGACATGACTTAGCAAAAGAAAACAAATAAAAAAATTAATGAATGAATTAATCTATCCTAACCATAGATCAAGAGGGAATAGGGAATAAATATAACAGGAGCACAAACTGAAGGATGGAAACTAAATTATACCATAGCAATAACAATAACTAATAGGCAGTAAGTAGTTTCTATGTGCCATATGTGCTAGGCATTTTTCTAAGTGCTTTGTCAGCATTAACCCATTTAATCTGTATGCTTATTGAATTTTAACTGTGAAGCACTGTACTAGAGTATATCACACACATATGAATTTAGAAATGACAGCATATACAATTTTACTGATTTAATTCACAAAATCCCTACAAAGTAGACATTACACTCACTTTCCTTTTATGGAAATGAAATTTTTAAGTCAATAAAAATAATAACAGCTAGCATTTATGATGGTCCAAGTTCTACACTAATTGTTTTACAAGGATGTAGGTATCAGTTTATTTTACTAGTACAGAAACTGAGGCTCAGATCATGTAACACCTAAGTAATAGGACTGAGATCTGAACCCAGCCCTAGGCAAACTCAACAATATTTTCACTATGAATAAAAAGGGTTAACTTATCTCTATCACTTTTTGTTTATTAAGACAGAGACATTCAGAAACATTTTCATCAAAGCACCATTACAATCACAAACCTCCAAGAATTAACTTTTATTTGCATTAAATATTAAATGGGAGAAAACTCTATTTTTGGTGTCAAGTAAATGAGATGTTACTCAGTATCCATAATTATCCCATTGCCCAAGGCTCATGAAACTTCTTGGTTGTAATCACTTAATAACTGTGTAACCTTTGGCATACAATGCCTCCATTTCTTCAACTGTAAAATGGGAGTAATAATACATATACATTTTAGCACTGGGTTTAAACACATTAATGGATTTAAAACATTTTGGGCTTCCCTGGTAGCTCAGCTGGTAAAGAATCCACCTGTAATGCAGGAGACCCCAGTTTGATTCCTGGGTCAGGAAGATCTGCTGGAGAAGGGATACTACCCACTCCAGCATTCATGGACCTCCCTGTTGGCTCAGCTGTTAAAGAATCCCCTTGCAGTGTGGGAGACCTAGTTGATTCCTGGGTTGGGAAGATGCCCTGGAGAAGGAAACAGTTGCCTACTCCAGTATTCTGACCTGGAAAACTTCATGGACTGTAGAGTCAATGGAGTTGCAAAGAGTCTGACACAACTGAGTGACTTTCACTTTAGGTTACCTTAACTTACCAACAATGGGGAGATGATCAGGTTGATGAAAGGGGATATATAATGCTCACTCTCAAACAAGATTCTTTGGGCTTCCCTGGTAGCTCAGCTGGTAAAGAATCCACCTGAAATGCAGGAGACCCCAGTTCCATTGCTCAGTCAGGAAGGTCCATGGGAGGAGGGATAAGCTACCCACGCCAATATTCTTGGGCTTCCCTGGTGGCTCAGCTGGTAAAGAATTCGCCTGCAATGCAGGAGACTTGGGTTGATCCTTGGGTTGGGAAGATTCCCCTGGAGAAGGGAAAGGCTACCCACTCCGGTATTCTGGCCTGGAGACATCCATGAACAGTATAGTCAGACATGACTATGAGAGAGTTTCACTGAAAACATTTAGAAGGGGTTCTGGCATATGAGCGCAATAAGTTTTATATGTGATTGTTGTTACTATGGCAACTACAATAATTTCTTTAGAATCACCAATTAGAATCAGAGTGCTGACAGAAGAGCTTCATAAACAGTACAATAAAATCCAATACTATTCAGTGGTTGTATTCATAGAAAATTATATACAACTCAAAATTTTAAAATATAAGTAACAGTTTTCATTAAAATAATACTCATTGATGGATTATTTTGCACTTTAACCAATCATTTCCTTTTATAATTTATTTTCCAAAATGAAAAAATTTTAAAGTAAGGGAGAAAACTTGGATTTTTATATATTATCTTTCCTCCAAAATGAATTATGTATACACACACACACACATTGTTGTTATTTAGTCACTAAGTTGTGTCCAGTTCTTTTTGTGGCCCCACAGATTACAGCCCACCAGGCTCCTCTGTCCATGGGATGCTCCAAGAAAGAATACTGGAATGGGTTGCCATGACTTCCTCCACGGGATCTTCCTGACCCAGGAACTGAATCTGAGTCTCCTGCATCTTCTGCACTGCTAGGTGGATTCTTTACCATTGAGCCACCTGGGAAGCCTGTGTGTGTGTGTGTGTGTGTGTGTGTGTGTGTGTGTGTGTGTGTAGTATGTGTACATTAGCAACAAAAAAACTGGTTTTTTTCCCAAATACAGATAGAGAAGTTTGCATGTTTTACAAATATTTCTTCAAAGCAACATTCCTATACACAGTGACTTCTGTTCTAACAGCACGTAAACATAGATGTGTATCCACAATGTTGATTGTATCCAGAAATATTGATTCATCAAGGATCCAACACTGCATATGTTCATTACTTAAAGAAACAAAATGATTAATCAAACAAGGACTCTTTGTCAAGGCAGTTTTTGTTTTTGTTTTTGTTTTTAAATATAGGTGGGTAGTTTTTCTCAAAAGAAAATTTAGGTCATATACATATTTCTAAATGGTAACTGTAATATTTGCAAATAACAGTTTCCAGTGCTCCAGCTTGGGATTAATTCAAACCCAGGAACTGCAAATGAAGCCCAATATATTTATCACTCATTTGGAGGCTTCCCTGGAGTCTCAGACAGTAAGGGATCTGCCTGCAATGCAGGAGAGCCCCTGAAAAAGGGAATGGCTACCCACTCCAGTATTCTTGCCAGGAAAATCCCATGGACAGAGGAGCCTGGTGGGCTACAGTACATGGGATTGCAAAGAGTCGGAAATGACTGAACAACTAATATTTTCCTTTTTTTCACTGTATATACATACATACATATATACACACACACACACATATATATGGAGAAGTACATGACCAAAATAACTTAGATGCTAAGGTAATGACTGATTCGGTGATTTAAAAGGGTTGATGCTGTTTGCAAATGCATGAGCCTTATTCCAGGGAGTAGCTTGGATATTTACACACACTCAGTCTTTATTTTTATCCTTGGAACACCTTCAGGAAATGTCATGTTGTTTTTCAGGTTAGCGGCAGGGTCCTGCTAATTTACAATCTGCCGCTTCTCTAGCAGTCTTCCATTGGCCAGGGTTTTTGTGCTTTCATCCGCACTCTGATTTGAAACTAGGAACCTGGGTGGAGATGCACATTATTCTAAATTGCCTACATTTGTTTCTGTACCTTCTCTGTCATTTCCACATCAGCACTTTGTTTCTCACCAGGCAATCTGGTAGCTTGGATTCTTTTTCAAGTCACTTTTAGTATCTCAAGACCCAGCCCAATTAAGTTCATTCTTTTGATGACTGCAACAGATTTACAAGTAATTAATAATAATTTTGTCAGCATTTTTACTTTTAATGGTATGTTTTTGGAGAACAGGAAATACAGTGAAATTTGAGGGTATCAAGTACTAATTCATAGGCATGCAGAAATTACATGACTCACAGTTTGATACCAAATCTTGTGATTATCTGGGTGCACATTATACTTATGAATTTCAAGGATGAATGGGTAAAGCCTTCATTAAAAATTACAGGCCCACTGTTTAGGAAAAAAAATGCTAACATTGAAAGTGGGGCTAACATTTGGGAAGCTTTCAAAAGCACAGCTTTGCAATTGTTTCCGCCTGATTAACCATTCACACCTTTGCATTCATTTTAGAAAACTAAACCATCTGACTTTGCTTTTGTTTCTTAAAATAATAAAAATAAAGAGAGAGAAAAGGGTTTTTGTGGGGTGGGAGGTGGGAGGGGGCTTCAGCATTGGGAGATTGTGTTCACCTATGGCTGATTCGTGTCAATGTATGGCAAAACAAATACAGTATTGTAATTTAAAAAAATAAATAAATTTAATAATTAAAAAAATAAAATAAATAATGTGATTGGACACTGCAGTATGTTGTTCCTGCACGAAAAGTGAACAGGACCTCAGGTCTAACAAGCTGGCAAATAGTATTTTCTGAAGGGATAGACAATTGAAGAAGGCAGAGATTTTAAGGTGGTAACATAAGACGGTAATTATATATGAAGAGGAGTTCTTAGCATTTTGAGGCTCTACAGGTACCTGCTTTCCATTATATACTTTTAATTCACCCCTGACTTGCAATCACCCCATCACGATAGAATTTCGCCACAGATCCTCTCCCCTCACCAGCACAGGCTGTCACATAGGCATTGGCCCAGTGGCTCAGGCTGCTGGCATCCATCCTGTATCCTGCAACCCTAGCTCCTCCTCACCTTCTCTGCTTGCACATTAGCTACAATCTGTCAGCCAGCTGTACAGCAGCAAGGAAACCAGAGAGCAGGGCAGTCACAGACAAATATTGACAATCCGGTCAATAATCACTTTTCCTATTGTGTAGAATCTCTATAATTGACTTTTACAGGCTTTGCTCATTCTTTTAAAAGTGTCCAAATGAAATTTAATTTTACAATAACATTTTTAAAGTTTATTTTCCATCTATACTCAAACACCCTATATGCAACATTTAATACTGAACAATATAGGATTAAATTTCTTAAGATGTCATGGCAACCAAAGATGAAATTTGAATTTGAATAAAAGAAGTTGGCCTCCCTTAAAAATCTTCTCTTAGCTGGAAAGAATGTTGATATAATTTTATGTGGAGTCTTGTCAAGTGCGTTCAAGAAATGTCAAACCATATTTTTAACCATGGAGTTTGCTTAATCCCATAAGACTCTTTCTCGCCTTTATGTTGACAAATGAACAGGACTGAAATATCAGGGATCTGGGCTTCTGTCAAGATCCACTTCGCATCAAAAGCTGTTGTTCTTGTGCAGCTGTTTTCTCTAATCTTCCGAATTAAAATCTACACTTACCTTATCTTTTGATTCCCCTGGGTTTTCTATTGAATTCCTTTGTTGTCACACCTTAATTGACTCGAAACTTTACTTTTATAGACAAGTCAATGAACTGTTGTGGAAACATAATGTGGCAGGAAAATCAGATGAGAGGCTCTTGATAATTGTCATTGACTAGGAAAATGTCATCTTCATGCATCTGCTTCTCAAGTTTGCTTCTTGAATGGCACATTTAGCCTAAACTTCCTCCCTTCAAATTTTTGTTACATATAATCCATTTTAGAGACTATAAAATTAGTATTTTCATAAAATATGCAACCTGGACTCTACTAAAATAAACAGGACTAAAAATATATGGCAAGAAATCTTTTAAAATGAGTGTATTTTTGCCTCTAATCTTGATAGAGGAATTCCAATACTATTGGAACTAAGAGCCCATCAGGAGAGAAAAATTATAAGATAAAGTTTTATGGCAATTAAAGTTTTAAATTATCTACTTTGCATCAAGATTATACTTTAAGATTCAGCATTCTTCAACACTACTTTTTAACCACTTATTTCAGTAAATATGAATTCTTATTTACCCAAGATAATCCTATCATCATTTAGAAAGTTTAACTGACAGACAAGTATTTGTTAAAGAATATAAGCCTTTCAGTGGGAGTTTCATCATTAAACATACTTCATGTAGTTTGTATCTTAATTCCTATAAGCAAAGGAGATTCTAGCAAATGATATAACATTAGCATCATGCATATTTATAACTTAGAGTGAGCTACTTAAGGTTGACCTCATTTTTGAAAAAAACGTATAAAATGGTGAATATACAATCTTGATGTTACTTCAGTTTAGCTTAGTTGTGGGAATGACAGTACAGTATAGTAAAAATAAAAAGATGTTAAAATTAGTAAAAAAAAAAAAGTCTCCATTCAGAAAATGCAAATTGTGGACTATATTTTAAGATGTTCTCATTTATGAAACACTATAATTTTTAAATTAAGTAACACTAACAATATGAACAGTCACAATTCCACATGCTTCATTTTTATCTCGCAGCAGTTCACAGTCATATTCTCTAAGCAATGATTATTAAAAGTAACCCACCCTCTGAGCAAGTGGCAACAATACTTAGTGCAACAATACTTAGTAACATTTAATGCAAGTAAAGAATCAAATTAAAGCAGGTAGAGAACTGGGGGAGTGGGTCATTTGCTGGTGGGAGGGTGAGCTAAAAGGAACTTTATGTGGAAGATACTCTATAAGAATAGGCAAAATGATGACATAACTATCCTTCTCCCTCCTATGAACTGGGAGGAGGTGGGGGATGCCTGTCCTCTCTTGAGTAATCTGTGCCAAAGCCAAGGCAGATGCTACTGGTTAGCTTTTTAGCAAAGCTGGTGTATATTCAGGACAGTCTGCTGTGCATATTAGAAGGAAGTCAAAGTTGCTCTGTAAGAAACCCAAATCAAGATCCAGACATACACCACTGGAGGCGAGGGGAAATGTATAGAGCACTTACATCGCCTTGTGGCAATGTGTGTGCCTCTGGGGTGCTGCAACTCAATGAGAAGACCAGCCCTCTTCTCACCCATTCTGCCTCTTCATTTTCCGCTTCATCTCTGTCTTTGACAGTTTCCCAGCAGCAATACAAGATTCCTTCCTTTGATTCCCTTCAGCCTTAATATCAGATGGTTATGACCCCAAAGAATATGTCAAAATACTCCCACATCAAACTTACTGCAATCACCTAAGAGAAATGGTCCCAAACTTGCCTGTACATTAGAGCTCAAGGAATCCCACACCCAGATTACAATCTAGGCAATTTAAGTTCCCTCCTTGTTGACGCATGCATTAGTCGTCTTTGAAGCACTCCAGGAGATTCCAAAGTAAAGACAAATTTGGGAACCACTGCCTTGTGAAATGCAGATTTAAAAAAATAAAAACAAAACTGATTGGAGCTACCAGCTAAACAATAAGCTTGGTTCACTGTACATATTTAGAAATTGCCTCAAAGTGCTATGGATAGTGACACCCTAGTGAGATTTGCACAGTGCAGTCAGCCAACAAATCCAGTGTGCGTGCCAGATCTCTTAGCATCCATGCTGGTAATGGTGAGCCTGACCTCAATAACAAGCGTTTCATTAACACTTGAGAAAGTGTTCCTGGGAAAACGTTTCTGCCTACTTGAGGCTTCACTGTTTGGGTGAGATGAGCGCTAAGTGGTACAAGCACTGGGGTTGTCCTCATCAGCTGTGATTAGAGCGTAGGTACTTCCCGAGTTGCCGGGGGGCCAGCGTGAGGAACTCCGCCCTTGGCAAAGGTCATGAGGAAAGAGGCTTTGGCATATGCAAAGGCGTGATCAAGCCTCAGGAAATCCCCTGCTCCCAATCATCTAATCCCAAAACCAGAGTCTGTCTTGTGCTCTCACCTACACCTCTGACTTTACAGGGGGCTCTCCTCCATAACCATTTCTCTCGGAGAAGGAGTAAATGTGCAGCTCCAAGGCAATAAAAATTCCTGGGCGTGACTAGAGTGTTTCAACTTACGAACTCTGAAGGTTATCTAGCCTGCCTGTATAGGTTCCTCCAGCCAATGTGATTGTTTACAACCCCCCAACCATGAGAGGCACAGGATGTTTTAGACTTACTAAAGGCATAGTGGTTGGTTAGGAATTATATTGGTAAAGGGGTTTTCATTTGTTGTGTCAATAATTGCTGCTAATTCCCTGCCCTAGGTGGGACAAGGGCATCTCAAGTCAAACCTCTCTGCTGACAGACTAGCTTGTGTGACAACCTCTCAACCATAAACAGCACAGAGAGTTTGGAGTATTAGCATAGGGCTTTTCTCATTTGATTGCCACCAGGCCTCCATGTCCTTAGGCACCTGGGAATATATTAATTAATATATTTGGAATATAGTAGTTTTGATGTTAGCAATACTAGACTTTTGAGTTAATGAATTTTCTCTTTTGTTATGGATCACTGTACTTTGTTATAAACCACTGTGTCCTCGCTATGTAAAAATGTAACTATCATTATCTTGGGCTTCCCTGGTGGCTCAGAGGTTAAAGCGCCTGCCTTCAATGCAGCAGACCCGGGTTCAATCCCTGGGTCGGGAAGATCCTCTGGAGAAGGAAATGGCAATCCACTCCAGTATTCTTGCCTAGAGAATCTCATGGACAGAGAAGCCTAGTAGGTTACAGTCCACAGGGTCGCAAAGAGTCGGACACAACTGAGCAACTTCACCTCACTTCACCTCATCACTATCTTAAGATTAAGTAAATCTTAAGAGGAACATTGGAGAAAGGATTTTCATTTGTTGGACTGATGTTTGCTGCTAAATCTCCATATTCCCTGCCCTTATAATAAATATAACTAGCATATAGGAGAAATACGTATTAACCTTTAAGCATATAGGAGAAATAAGTATTAACCTTTAAGATTAATCATGTTAACCTTGGGTTAAATAATTCCTTTCTTGATTGTAACTCACTACACCTTCACCCTATAGGAATGCAACTTTATTTGAAGGGTGGTGCCTGGTTTAAGAAAAAACACCCTTGGAAAAAATAAGGTTTTTGGTTATCAGAAAGAAAGAGTTGTAAATGTCAGCAGGCAGAAATGGCTTAAAGATGATGTAAAACCCCTAAGACCTGATTTTGATAAAGGTCAGGACTGCTGACTCCTGCATGACTCTGTATTCATCCCTATATGTAACAAAAGGTATATAAGAAAACTGGAAAAATAAAGAAATGGAATCAGTTCCTGGAAAGACTGACTCCCCCATGTCGTTCCTTCTTACTCCCCGTTTTTCTGGCTGAATTCTCATCTGGACCATTGATGCTATTCCATGTGAACCAAGTTATTCAGTCTCTTTTTCTCCACTAATTTTCCTACTACACTATCCGTTTCTAATCTTTCTATCTGTAACTAAATATGTATTTTTCCAAGGAGGACGCTGACTCCGTCTCCACCTTCGAATCACCCTGGATCCACCGGGGCTGGACCCCGGCACTGAGTCCCTGACATGTCCATCACCAAACAGGGAGAACCAACCCTTAGAGAATGGATCAGTTTAGGAGGTATGCTTGAGACATTCCAAAGTGGCACCTGCCTGAGGTTCACTTCTCATCCCCATCTCTCTGTGTTCATGTCATGTGTCAGACAGTCTGCAGCTTCAAGAAAGCAAGAAGCAGGTGGCAAGTGGGTAGCATTTGTGCTGAAGTTACAGCCTCCTTCTAATTCCTGGTATTTTTGCACTAAATTGAAATTTTTGTCTCTTTATGGAAATATGCTCTCTGGTTCAACACCACTTCTCCTCCACCCTGCTACTGCATACCCTTTTATCTCATACCAGATATTTCACACAGTACTAGAGTGGCCTGGCCCTCAGAGCATTTGAAGTTGAAACTCCAATATTTATTATTTATGCAGGTTTAACACAGAAAGCCACTGTCACTCACTGAAACTTCACCACAAACTGATGACTTAGGATACTGAAAGAAGGTGAGGAAGATCTGAATAGACTAAAAGATGGGGCAGGACAACAATTTCTACACAGCATGAATACCCACCAACTCAGCAAGTCTTGAGAAGGGCTGGCTGGGGCAAGGCACTGAGGAGATTCCTTTAATAAGAGGAGGTTAGCACTAAATGCAATGATATTAGAACTCCATTTTACAATATTTAATATGTTCTAATGTTTACTTCATCACTCATTTGTTATTACTCTGTAGGTGATTTTGTTGTTCAATTGCTAAGTAATTTCTGACCCTTTGCAACCCCATGGACTGTAACCTGCATGTTTCTCTGTCCATGGCGATTTTCCAGGCAAGAATACTGAAGTGGGTTGCCATTTCTTCTCCAGGGGATCTTTCTAGATCAGGGATCGAATCCACATCTCCTGCATTGGCAGGTGGATTCCTTACCACTGAGCCACCAGGGAAGCCCCTGTAATTGCTTACTATTAATATGTATTTAATAGGTGAGATTAATGAATAAGGGATGAAGTGTCTTAGGTTACTTTTGCAACATCAAAATTGGGTAAAATACTTCTAAATTACACTTAGAGACAACTTAGTTCATGAGTTTTATCGTGTAAAAATAGGGAAAAAGTACTCAGATCTTGAAAATTATTAGCTTTCATTTTTCTTCAATAGCTACAGGTTCACAGTATCTTTTTCATGATGTATTTTAAAACCTTTATGAGAGGTGCTATTCTTTTCAATGAAAATGGAAGGCAACTCTCCAGGTTTCCTGTTTCATCTCAAGCACTTGACCCATTTGGGTAATACTTCTCAAATATATTCTCGGCAAAGTAGTCAAGAATAATTTGGAATTTTTAAGTTGGTATGAGTGGTGTCCTGACTTTCTTTCTGTGATCCCTGGTATCTAGCATTAAAGGAACAACTGATGTGAACTTACTCTTCTGCTCTACTTAATATCTTCATAGATGTCAAAGGTCATTTATTTTATATTATACTTAACTGATAAGTCCTATTAGTATTGTATGCTCAGTTGAGTTCTCTCCTTGTGCAGTAGCATGTTCAGGAAGCTACATAAGGTATTTCATTGAGCAACTGGTAGTCTAGTGAAGGATACTGGAGTCAAGCTTAGGTCTGGGATAAAGAGTAAAAGGAAGTTCTTTATTTCCCAGCCAGATTTCAGATATATAAGAACAGAGAAGAATATATGGCAAACATGGTTTTACTTCATCATTCGTTATCAAAATATTCCCTCTGCTCACTCAACTACTTCAGTCTCTTGAAATATGATGTACGAGCGTTTATAAACAACAGCAATGAAACATAAGTACTAGTGCTTCATTGCTATAAATTTCATTTTGATGTTTATAGAACATATAACTACAAATGCAACATACACTGTGAATATAAAAAATCTTTACTGCTCAAAAATCCTTGAGGCAAACAATTGCTTAAAGGATAACAATTTTATGTAAGCAAAACACTTGGGACTTAAAAAATCAGGAACTGAATTATCTATCTTAAAATATCACATGAAATTATTATTCTACTTTCTTCTGGCCTCAGAAATATCATGCTTTCAAACACCTATATTTGTTAAAAGGAACAGGAAAAATGTCTGAGTTTTCTAAAGTTTAAAAGGATTAGCTTGGCTGAGATGTGACGTACTATCACTTAGTACCTAAAAAGATATGCATTCCCCTCTCCCGACTAATGATAAAATTACACAAATTTTATTGACACACTGGCAGAAAAAGTATCAAACCAACCAAAGCTATATTCCATGTCTTGTTAATGTTTATGATTAAATACCCTCAAGAAAAGTATTTCACTTGACAGGATAGTATAGTAGTTGAAAGCATTGAAAACTAACTGAAATTTTACACACACATACAAAAAAATAGTGCTTGACCCACAGGAAAGGCACTAAACTAACAAAAAAAATGCAGAAGAGAAATAATCCAACTACTTTCAAAATTACTACATAAAGAAGCACATAGCTTCTTTTTAAGAGTTCTGAGCTAGTATTAATACTCAGCATTCATTTCACTATATAATGGACTTTCAGAGGCAAAAATATCAATGTCTCCTAGCTTTTATTTAAACCTCAGGCAAATGATTGATTAATGGTGCTCTAAAAAGTGTGGAATATTGATTTAGAAAAATCACAACAAATGTGCAGACAAAAAGGACACCTGCCTTGTGGAAGTACAAACCAAGTAATAGAAATAGAGTACCATGAAAAGATGCTAAAACTAAGCTAGGGATGGAAAAGATGAATGTGAGCATCTCCTGCGTCTAGTGGGAGTATCTCTCTATAAGATACGTCCACAGTGTCTTTCACATCTCAGTGTAGCTCAGTCCAATGCACTTTCTGGTACCCTTCATATGCTTAGAATAATCTATTCCACACATTTTTAATAAATAAAGTACAGACATAGTATAACAGACTATGGAATTTCTGATAGATATTGAGCTTAGGAGAGTTACAGCAGAGACAGACTTTGTACCTCTATTCTTAAGTATCTGTATTCTATACTACAATCTATTTTACTCAGAAATCCTTTTTTTTACATCATATTCTGTTAGTACTTTAAAAATCCAAGAACCCTAAAAAGCAAAAGACGCTTAATCACCATTTGTGATGCTATCAGAAAATAGGAGGTTAGATTCTCCAGTCTTATTAATTTTTAGTAAGAACTTATTATTTTGAAGGAACATGAAACACAATGCTAAAATATTTATAGATACATTAAAATATTTATACATGCAAAGCCAAAATGACCATATTTGGTTCCCTCTAAATTTTCCAAAGAATAAAACAGAAATGTAAAAAATATTTCCTCCCTTAGATTTCTCATTTCAATCAAATAATCAAATGAACTGACAACGTTTTTTGGCAGTTAGAGGTGCCATTCAGTATAATTCTTGGGTTTACTGTGTTATAGTCAATGGTGTGTCACACCCATGTCCCCTTCATCTACTGGTATACTCCAATCCCCAGGAACACAAAACCTGCCCAGTGGTTCAAGTCAAGGATAGACTACCTGAGACTATGACCACATCTTTGCTCACCTCCTTCCCCATCTGTCCCTTGCTCCTCTCATCTCCTTACAGATTTCCCTGAAGAGCATTTCCTCAATGTGCTTCCAAACCCACTGGCATACACTTTACTGTGGTATCTCACTTAAGAGAGAATCTTCATAGAAAGATAGCATATTACTTATTTAAAGGATTGATCCAGTTTCCTACTTCACTGTATAAAATAATGAAAAGCAATGTAATTTTACCAAGCATGGGGTAGACTATGGGCATGAAATAGCTTCATTGAACAGGCAGAGAGAGCAAAAGAGAAAAATATCAGGGTAATGCTGGGCTCTTGGGTCCAGCTCCAACAGTTGTTCAGTCGCTCAGCCGCGTCTGACTTTCCCATGGACTGCAGCACACCAGGCTTCACTGCCCTTCACTATCTCTGGGAGTTTGCTCAAATTCATATCCATTGTCTCTGCTATAAGTCTCCACTGAGTCAGTTAGGCCATTCAACCATCTCGTCCTCTGTCACACTCTACTTCTCCTGCCCTCAATCCTCCACAGCATCAGGGTCTTTTCCAGTGAGTCAGTTCTTCCCATGAGGTGGCCAAAGTACAGGAGTTTCAGGTTCAGCATCAGTCCTTCCAATGAATATTCAGGGCTGATTTCCTTTAGGGTTGACTGGTTTGATCTCCTTGCTGCCCAAGGGACTCTCAAGAGTCTTCTCCAGCACTACAATTCAAAGCATCAATTCTTTGGTACTCAGCCTTCTTTATGGTTCAACTCTCAAATTTGTACATGTCTACTGGAAAAACCAGAGCTTTGACTATACAGATCTTTGTCAAAAATGTGATGTCTCTACTTTTTAATACACTGTCTAGGTCAGGAAGCAACAGTTAGAACTGGACATGAACAATAGACTGGTTCCAAATAGGAAAAGGAGTACGTCAGGGCTGTATATCGTTACCCTGCTTATTTAACTTCTATGCAGAGTACATCATGAAAAACGCTGGGCTGGAAGAAGCACAAGCTGGAATCAAGATTGCCAGGAGAAATATCAATAACCTCAGATATGCAGATGACACCACCCTTATGGCAGAAAGTGAAGAGGAACTAAAAAGCCTCTTGATGACAGAAAGAAGAAAGTGAAAAAGCTGGCTTAAAGCTCAATATTCAGAAAACTGAGATCATGGCATCTGGTCCCATCACTTCATGGGAAATACATGGGGAAACAGTGGAAACAGTGTCAGACTTTATTTTTGGGGGCTCCAGAATCACTGCAGATGGTGACTGCAGCCATGAAATTAAAAGATACTTACTCCTTGGAAGGAAAGTTATGACCAACCTAGATAGCATATTCAAAAGCAGAAACATTACTTTGCCATCAAAGATCCATCTAGTTAAGGCTATGGTTTTTCCAGTAGTCATGTATGGATGTGAGAGTTGGACTGTGAAAAAGCTGAGTGCTGAAGAATTGATGCTTTTGAACTGTGGTGTCGGAGAAGACTCTTGAGAGTCCCTCGGACTGAAAGGAGATCCAACCAGTCCATTCTAAAGGAGATCAGTCCTGAGTGTTCTTTGGAAGGAATGACGCTAAAGCTGAAACTCCAGTACTTCGGCCACCTCATGTGAAGAGCTGACTCATTGGAAAAGACTTTGATGCCGGGAGGGATTGGGAGCAGGAGGAGAAGGGGACGACAGAGGATGAGATGAGTGGTGGCATCACTGACTCGATGGACATGAGTCTGAGTGAACTCCGGGAGTTGGTGATGGACAGGGAGGCCTGGCGTGCTGCGATTCATAGGGTCGCAAAGAGTTGGACATGACTGAGCGACTGAACTGAACTGAACTGAGGTTTGTCATAGCTTTTCTCCCAAGGAGCAAGTGTCTTTTAATTTCATGGCTGCAGTTATCATCCACAGTGATTTTGGAGCCCAAGAAAATAAAATCTGCCACTGTTTACATTTTTCCCCATACATTTGCCATGAAGTGATGGAACTGGATGCCATGACCTTAGTTCTTGGATGCTGAGTTTTAAGCCAGCTTTTTCACTCTTTAACCCTCATCAAGAGGCTCTTTGGTTCATCTTCACTTTCTATCATTAGAGTGGTATCATTTGCATATCTGAGGTTGTTGATATTTCTCTCCACAATCTTGATTCCAGCTTGTGATTCATCCAGCCCAGCATTTTGCACATAAGTTAAATAACCAAGATGACAATATACAGCCCTGACACACTCCTTCCCAATCTTGAACCAGTCCATTTTTCCATGTCCAGTTCTGCTGCTACTAAATCTGCATGCAGGTTTCTGATTTTTCCCTTCAGTTTTCATATAAACTTGTTCAATGAGTTTGCTGACTATGGTCCCTCTATTCGGTGTTCCACAGTTTAAATTCTTTTATTATGATAGTTCAGTAAAGCTATTAATGCTACTTAATTTTAGATATTAAATCAATTCAATTATATCCTTTATTTTGTCATTTTGAAATATCAGTGTAAAGAAATAATTAGAAAACTGGCATTGATCATAATATGAATTAATAAACTCAATTTCAAAATGATAACAAGCTAGAGGTGATGTTGGTTATATTCTAGGTTAGTATTCACTGACAAACATCATTTGCAGAACAGTCCTTAAAATAATGATGTGCATATAACAGAAAAATTTGAACTGAATAAACTATGATTAATTTGGTGAAATGAAAAAAGTATAAATAATCACATCCTTTCCTTAGTAAGCATGCAGTAAACATTGGACAACAAAAAAACTCACCAAGTTTCAGGTATGTATTCATAATTACAAAATTTATTTCATATTTTCTATGTTTAAGCTAGAAAGAAGGGATGATATGGGGAGGGATGTGGGAGGGGGGTACAGGATGGGGAACACGTGTACACCCATAGTGGATTCATGTCAATGTATATCAAAACCAATACAATATTGTAAAGTAATTAGCCTCCAATTAACATAAATAAATTTATATTAAAAATAATAAGCTAGAAAGAATAGTTTACTCTTGAATGCTGCAAAGGTATTTCTCATCTCTGTTCTGTTCTAGATTTGTAAATAAATACTAACCCAAAAGTATTAATTATTTTCAAGTATATACCATTCTTTAATTATTTCTGCCTCTGTCCGCTGAAGTTTAACCAATTTTCTGTCTTATACAGTACAGTAAAAACTCTCTGCTTAAGTGGTTGAAGGGATTATCTCAACCTAGTTTTCTTCCATTGCCCCCAGGAGCAGAACTATACCCCTGAAAGCAATAATGACCAATCAAGAAATCTTCTGGTGGGATTTGAGAAGCTCAATCTTTATATTGCCAAAGATTGTGTACTGTATAAAAGGTTACATCACCATCCAGGAGAATGATACACTTGAACTTACTTACAAAACAGAGAGAATCAAAGACACGGAAAACAAACCTATAGTTACCAAAGGGGCAAAGGGTGAGGGATAAACGAAGAGTTTGGGATTAACATACTCCTACTGGGGGCTTCCCAGGTGGCGCTAGTGGAAAAGAACCCATTTGCTAATACAGGAAACCTAAGTGATGCTGGTTCAATCCCTGGGTTGGTAAGATCTGCGGGAGGCGGAAATGGCAACCCACTCCTGGATTCGTGCCTGGAAAATTTCACAGATAGAGGATCCTCATAGGGCTGCAAAAGAGTCAGACACAACTGACCAGCTAAGCACATACTCTACAAAAGAGATAGCTAACAAGGACCTACTATATAGCACAATGAGCTACAATCAATATCTTGTAATAACTTATAACGCAAAATAATCTTAAAAAGAATATATATATATGTCATACTGAGGGAAGTGAGTCACAGAAAGACAAATTTGATGACATCGCTTACATGTGGAATCTAAAAAAGATACAGATGAACTTATCTATAGAACAGAAACAGAGCTATAGATGTAGAAAACAAACCACGGGGGAAAGGGGCGGGGTGAGGGGGTGGAAATTAGGAGACTGGGGTTGACATAAACAGACTACTATATATAAAATAGATAACAGCTTATATGGAAATAGAATTTTAAAAATGAGTGATATATGTATAGCATGCACTTTGCTGTACACCTATAGCTACCACAATCTTGTAAATCAACTATGCTCTAATAGAAATTTTAAAAACAATTGATTACTTCCATTCAGGGGTGTTTCCTAGCTCATGTCCTCCTGATTATGGACACAGGCTCAGCAGGAGGAAGTGCACAGCCTTATTGTCGGAAGGCGGGGGGAGCTGGTATATGAAAGTTCCTCAAACAGTACAGCTCCCACCCCTCCAACCTTGACAATACTTTAGAATGCCCATTTTATAACACAAAGTGACAAAACTGAACAAGAAAAGAAGATAAAGAAGTTACTGCTACATGTTCTTACAATATATCTATTTATTCCCACAATAAATATTTCTTGAGCACTTTTTAATGCCTGTATACATAGTATGTGGTTTTATGATGTAGGGTGCTTTATCATGGCATTAGTGTTTACCATCAGAACTGTCTTCACTTTATTTTTATCCTTCTTCATCTCTCTACTAGTGGTAAAACCCTATCTGCCAATGTAGGAGACAAAAGAGACTTGGGTTCGATCCCTAGGTCAGGAAGATCCCCTGGAGAAAGAAATAGCAATCCACTCCAGTATTCTTGCCTGGGAAACCCCATAGACAGAGACGCCTGGAGGGTGATAGTCCACATGGTCACAAAGGGTCGGACATGACTGAAGCGACTTAGCACACATGCAAGCACCTCCCCCAGCCATGAACTTCAAACCCAGAATGTGATGTCCCTGTCACTATCATGAGCCATGTGCCACCCACTGCTGTAGAAAGTCACCAGAGCAGGGGGAACCAGGGGCTGAGGAAAATGATGAGGATAGGTACAGGACAGGGATAGACAGACAGCAAGTAATTTTTCTTCTGGTGAAGAACAGAAGCAGGTGTCGTCACCATGTCTTCAAAAATCCCCTGTCACTTTATACCTCAGCAGAGCTGTGGCCTCTGTCTTTCAAAGGGGGAGGTGGTCAAACTGAAGCCATGTGCTGTGGGACTGTCTGACCCTCCTCAACTCCTTGCTTAATGGCACAGAGTGCGGGCAAATATGGGGTTACATGGCCATGGTGTCACAGAAGACACCTGTGTTTTTGCTTTTGGGTCTCTGCAACTATTAACAATGCTGAATTAAATAACTGGTCATTTTATATATTTCTTTTATCCTAATTTTTTAAAAATCTCTTTAAAAAAAAAAACAGCAACTTTAACCCTGACACATTGCCCTCTGCCCAAGGCATACAACAGAGTCCGGGATAGCCAGGACTGCCAGGGAAGTGACCAAGCAGAGCCTGACCCTCAGTAGTGTGAGGGCCAAAGATTTTTGCCGGACTGGTTCATATTGGCCTCACCTGTGGATTACATCAGTTCTGATGTGCCTTTTAAAACCAAGGGAAACTTCTGAAATATTTCCACCAGAGAAAAATTCTCTGTTTTTAAAATATATTGAAAGGCATACTTTTATCGGAAATGTAAATAATCACTTGCTTTTCCACAAGTCACCTTCATCATTGATATTCATTTCATGATGAGAATTCTTTGGACAAATGAAGGTCAAAGCTTCCCTAGGCTCCTCTCAAGAGGAAAACTATTATTTTTTAAAATGTTATCAATGCACACATATGTAGACATATAAATATTTATATGGAAACGTACTGCCTAGTCAGTGAATAGAAATGGGAATAGCAATGATGTGCTCTGGGAATCCTCTCTGTGTGACTGAACTTTCAAATCAGGAGAAAACTTTTTTTCTTTCCCATCTCTGTCCCTGTGACTAATGGGAAAAGGTCAGTTTTTCAGATAACATAAGCAGAAAGGGATTTTGATTCTTCCTCATTTTACAGAAAGGAAGAGATGAGAGACCTCAGAAGGTTTGCTGGCTTAAACCTATAACCCAGTTTTCTTGACTCTCAATCCAGTCTTAATCTACAGTATAGGAAAAGGTAAAAAGTTATAAGCTTAGCTAGTAGAAATAGAAGAAATTAAAGTACTAAATTTAAGAGAAACTCTGAAGATAATCTGGATGATGGAGAGAAAGACTATAGATTGAACTGTGGAATTATTGTTATTCCCTTAAACCACAAGAGTAGGGCATAAGACTGCATGGTAGAAATCCAATCAGGAAGGGTTAAAGGGCAAAGTCATACCCTGCATTTGCCTCTCAGTGCTGCCCAGACATTGCACCCGACCTTATGGTTCAAAAGAAAAATCGCTTAACTATAAAAATAACATAACCAGTGACTACGGGCAGAGCTATATATACAGCCTGTGCATGTGTGTGTGCTTAGTTGCTCAGTTGTGTCCGACTCTTTGTGGCCCCATGGACCGCAGACTGCCAGATTCCTCTGTCCATGGAATTTTCCAGGCAAAAATACTGGAGGAGGTAGCCATTTCCTTCTCCAGGGGATCTCCCTGACCCAGAGATCAAACCTACGTCTCCTGCATTGCTGGTAGATTCTTTACCACTGTACAACCTGGGAAACCCCTATATGGCCTATGAAACACTATTTTGTGGGAAAGTCTGAGGAGAAGTTGGGTGGAAATGGGTCACAAATAAATAACGCTGTCATCATAGAAAATGGTTTCTGTATCAAATGGTTGACTAGAGCCTGCAAACTTCAAAGCAGACCTTATGTTTCATTAGTCTGATGCTTCTCCCCTGCCTTTGGTAAGGGTCAGTGTCAGGCAGAGGTGAAAAGGAAATGTACCATGGGCAATAGGTAGAAAATTTCAAGAGCCTGGACACCAGAGCTGAGATAAGGTGGGATTCTCATGCTCCTGGAGCTTCAGAGGAGGGATAGAAAGTCTCTGAAGCCTAAAGTTTGGATTGATGACCTTCCTTTGCATTACTTCAAGGGACTGGGACCAGTCAAGAGGATGGGGGTTCAAAAACATAAACAATAACAATAAAGCACTTATATCTCCCTTACACATCAGCATTTTAGGTCTGGTCCCAGGACCACACATTTAATCTTCACAAAAAACCCAGGAGCACCAATCGGAACTATTAATCCTTTTTAAGACATGTGCAAACTAAGGCTCAAAGGATTGTATATTATTTGTGGAAGGTCAAACCATAGGTGGCAAGATTAGAGAATCCAAATTTCTGAATTGATCCAATTCTCTTTTGCATTTTATTAAGTAGCCATCATGAAATGAGTCAAAATCATAATTCGCAATAAATGCAAAAATTTACAAAAGGCATCAGCTCAGATTTTAAGGAAATTATGAGTTTAAAGCTGATCTTTCCTTTTAAACAGTTTTTCCCAGTGGAAACAGATGAGGCTGCCTGGTCTTAATGTCTAGCTTATTCTCATTCCTATTTCTAGTGATTACAAACAAATAACATTTTCAAATTTCAATTTTAAAGATAATAAAATGGAAAGCATCTGGTAATGGGTTCTGATAACATTCTAAAATTAAATAGAGGAGGGAGGAGTTTCAAAAATAGGCTAGGCAAACTCTTTTATGGTCACTTGCAAAATGATGACAGTAGTAGCTATTAAGAAATAACTGCTTCCTGTACCTTGAACCCATCTGTTTCAGGTAAGAAACAAAGCTATTAACAGAAATGGCAGTAACAGTTTTGACAACCGCCCTGCAGTATCAGGAACACGTCTATAGGGCGTGTCCCTGCCAAGTTGTGTTTAATTTGGGTATGATCTTTCTTTTGGTAGGTCCTCTCATTTTTAAGTGAACGAATGTGAATAAAGCTAATTAGGATTAACTACACTTATGAAAGGTGTCAGTGAATGCTAAAGTGTTCCATTTTTATAAGCCCAGGTGGCTCCGTGGTAAAGAGTCCACCTGTCATGCAAGAGACACAGGTTCGACCCTTGGATCAGGAAGATCTCTGGAGAAGGAAATGGCAAATGGCAACCCATTCCAGTATTCTTACCTGGAGAATTCCATGAACAGAGGAGCCTGGTGGGCTATAGTCCATGGAGTCACAAAGATGAGACTTAGCAACTAAACAATAACAACAACGCTCTTTGCATTCTGAGACTCTCTTATAAACTTATAGGACCCAGAGCCTTTAAGCTACATAGTGTCTTTAATTAACTCAGTGGTTAAATACAGAAATTACTCTCCTGGCAGATGAGCCCAGCACGAAACATGGTTTGTCTAATTGCTGCAGACACGAAGACTGATAAGGCACAAAAGAGACTGAAACAGGTAACTCTCAGAACTCCTTAGTTACTGTTCAGTCAGTAGGTTCAATGAGGAAAATAAATGCAGAAACCCATTTTTAAAGTCCTTAAAGATACTTCATATGTCTGATCAGACAGCCCAAACAGTATTTCTTACCTTAAAAGTGTACACGTCAAAAACAAGCAAACAATCGGTATAAAATCATTTAAAATTTCCCAGAAGAGTTTTCCATTAATTTGATGAATGTGTATGTCCCACATACACACACACACACACACACACACACACACACACACACACACACACACACACACATATATATATACACACATACATGTCTGTACATATACATATATACACACATAAATGCACTTTATATATATATACATATATCTCAATAGACAGTCATCATTAGTATTATAATTGTATTGATGCTTTTTCCTGAGGTAAACAGATATTGCATATAATCTCTAGATTTGTCTTCTTCATGAATTTGTTCCCCTTGCAAAAGAGGTAACTTCTGTCCTAAACCATGAAAAATAGTGTGTACTGAATAAAATCCAATTCACATTAGTTGAGAAAATAAAACTGTATCTTTACCCCTTGGGAGGACAGAGGAATGATGTAACAAAATAAACAGCACTGCTATGTCAAAAGGGGCTGGGCTGACAGGAAGACCAACAATTAGAGCTCAGCATTTCCAGTGACTTACTGCTCGGAAAATTAGGGAGAACTGGACCTGGATTATCTAACAAGCCTGTTACTGAAATGACTGTTTAAATTTGGTGAAGCAAATGAGACTTTCTCATGTTTGAGGGCTTTGCACAAGTGCAATAATGCTAACCATGAAAACAAGATCCTTCTTTTTCACTTTGAAATGTTATTTGAAATATAACATGAAATAAAATAATTCATGAGGCTATTGGTTTAAAAAGAAAAATAGTGTGTATAACATCATGAGCATGTCTTCGATCTGACATTTGAAATGGGTGAAGTTAAAATTTCTTACCATCCAAGCTGTGACAAAGTCCCCCATCCAGGTCCCTACTGCAGCTAATTTCATGAAACTTTCATTTCGGATGCCCATATAGTCTGTAATGATATATGCTCTGTGGAAACAAACACACAAGACATTGTCCAGACTCAGAGAACCATACAGTCAAAGCTTTCTGGTTCAGCAATGCTCAAAAGGGGATTTTCCCCCTTTTAACAAACTTTCTTGCTTTTGTCTCAGCAGATGCGCTTATAAATCTGAAAGGCTAGGAGGAGCTCTGAGGGTGTCTGGGTCAGTTCCAATTAGATTTGAAAACTGACTGTGGCTACACCAATTACCATGTGCCTTTCATTTCTGAGCTGCAGGACTGACAACAGCTTTTGGAAAATCAGCAGAAATACTCAGCAAAGGCATCATTCCATGCTCACTCAAGTATGAGGAGAGCAGAAATAATTCCTGAATTAGAGTAACTAGAAAGGAAGAAAAGAGCTCACTTTCCTCCAGTTCTGTCTTCTCAAAGTCAGAACTATTGAAAAGATGCTGGGAGTAAGTTTTAAGTATAATGTCATATCTAAATAATGTAAAGAAGAAAGTCAAGACTTGGGAAAATTTCCACATAGGGAAGTGATGTAAAATTTTACTCAAACACATGTGATTTAAATTATTATTTAATAGCAGTGGCCAGATTCCACTTCATCACTTGGCATAGCTACTTATTGTTTGCTTGCTATTAAACACAAGTTTATATTCCTCAGAGCTCAAAGAAAGGTTCAAAGGTAAACCCGACTATTAAAAACAGGTAATAAGATCATGCTTATTGCTTATTAAGCATTTTCATTTTCTCATTTGATAGTCAAGAAAATCCTATCATTTTTCCCATTTGTAATTTCACTAAGAAAACTGGGATTCAAAAATATCACTTACCCTGCCCAATCAATACCACCTAACTAATGAATGGTACCTAGGAACCAAATTTCTCTGTACATATTTTTTAATTCTAAGTATTTTTTTTTACTCAGTTTTCTTTTACTTTAAATTTTGTTCCTTTTCTTAAACATGATACCTATACAACTTAGAGTACCCATTAGATTAACTTTAAAACAATATGCAGTAGATAAATGTTGTTAGTTATCTATTGAAACTATGAAGAAGCACATTTTGAAGTCATTGAGAGTTAAACTGCTTCCAATTCAGTTATTTTTTTCTAGAGCTATTTCAGATAGTTTTTTAATCTGATATTTAAATATACATATATTTACACAGATATTTAAATAGTTTTTTAACAACAAAAACAAACTTAAATTCTTAACAACTTTTTCCATGTGCTTCATCTACTTACTTTGGAGGGGCTATGTAAATATCTTAAGGTCTCATCTCAAAATTCTGGGTCTTTTTCTATGTGTTTCCATAATAGCCAAAAAAAAAAAATTTAGCTACCAAAAACTGCATGCTAGCAATGTGCTAGAGATTGTTATTAGCATTTTAAAAACACAATCCTCATCAACTTTCATATCAGAACAATGAAATGTATTGCTATTCCCATTTCACAGATATGGAATTAAGGCTTTGGAGAGTTTCTGCAACTTTCTCAAGTTAAAGCATCCAATAAATAGACAAGATTTGAATATAAATTTGATTGACTCCCAAATCCATGCACTTAACTACTGTGCTATACCCTCTTCCTACAACTGTTAGTAGAGATATAAAAAGCACAAAGAATCTCTCTGTTCCCAAGTATTTTAATAAGACAATGACAATCAAGGGTTACTTCCTGTGGGGATAATTCATAATAAGAAGCCAAGAGAAGCATCCAGAAGCTACAGCTCCCTAGAGCTACCATCAGGTCTTGGATTCCCACTTATACTGAGATCACCCGTCTAAGCAGCTCTTGGTCACTGGACTCAGGGTGCTATAGAACAGTAGCTCTGTTAATTGTCCAGCTTTTTCAATGACACCTATTTTGAAGATTTTGTTCAGTGTTACACCTCTACCTGTTCATTCTGCCAATTAATTCCAGAATACATTGGGCTAGGATAGAAATTCCTGGCTACATTCTTTGTGGCTGTATAGATGTATGTAAGAGAAAGCATGATTCTCCTATTTCAGTATCTGAAAACAAGGATGAGATAGTAAGCACGCAACAGGCCAATGATCCAGCAGAAAAACCCTAAAAAAATGAAACAAAATATAAAAATAACTCTCCAAATCTGCTTAAAGTCACCTAAGAGCTGATGAAGCATGAAGAGAAGAAAACCAAGATACCAGATTGGCGAGCATTATGGGAAAGTTAACTGTATTTTCTCTGGGGACATTAGCTGATTCCATGTGCAAGGCAAGAAGACGAGAACGTGGTTTTTGCCTGGGCAGAGAACAGTCTCAGTAGTTTAAAGAGGCAATGTTTGAAATTTAAGGAGCCAAGATTCTTGTGAGAAAGGAGATGCTCAGAAGAGAGTAAGATACATAGCCAGTTTTCCTTTCAAGACTTCTGCCAAATTATGAACTTGTGCACAAGGAAAGCTGAGAGACTAAGCAGAAAGTCTTTATAGTCTATAGCCATACCATCTTGAATGCACCCCGTCTTGTCTGATCTTAGAAGCTAAGCAGGGTTGGGCCTGGTTAGGACTTGGATGGGAGAAAATCTCTGTAAAGTATAGCAGAGGTCTGGCTACTTCATGCTGAGGAAACTATTATAGTTCAGAAAATTCTGAGAGTATGGCCCAGGATATACTAGGGTATGGAAGACTAAAGAAAACCTGTGATATATGGGTTCTTGTTGAAACTGTAGATCAACCCTTTTCTAGTCCATTTCATGACTGAATTAAGGTGATCAGCTTCTGTTCTTTGCACTTACCAGAGGAAAAAGTGAATCTTTTTAGGAAGAATAAAATATCATCTATTTTTATTTATAAAATCCATCATTCAATCAAAAGTTACTAGGATGTCAAGAAACAAGACCCTATCAAGATCCTGAAAACCAAGAGAGTAAACAATAGCTAAAACTATTCCATAAGTTCCAGGACAACTGCAAGTCATTTTTATCTATTTTTTCCACTGTTGATACCCCAGAGCCTAGAGCACTGCCTACAAGTGGTAAGTAATCTGTAAACATCTGCTTAATTTATGAATTAACAAAGTGACCCAAGTTATTCATATTTATTGATATATTACACAGGTAAACCAATATACACAAAACCCTAGAAACAGAATAAAATAAGATTGACATGAAGAATTGTTACATGTTTTCAAATTGTTTTCTGTGTTTACTTCACTTCTCCAACTACATTTATATCTCCTTGATGGCAGAATAACTATCCTATATTCATGTAGAAAGATACATCAGCACAAAACAGGAGAATGTCCCTCCTCTGTGGCTGTGGGCACTTGGTGAGTCCTGGATGTCATGATAAAGCAGAGGACATAGCATAGAGAATTTAATTAAGAATAAATTAATTAATATATTTAAAAGTGAAGAGTGATATTTAAAATTTATTACTTATTCTAGATATTTCTCCAAAGAAGACATACAGATGACAAATAGGCACAAGAAAAGGTGCTCATCATCGCTAATCATAATATTAGAGAAATAAAACTCAAAACTACCTAGAGATATCATCTCACACCAGCCACTATCAAAAAGTTCACAAACAATAAATGATAAAGAGAGTATGGGAAAAAATCTTCTTACACTTCAGTGGGAGTGTAAATTGGTGCAGCCACTGTGGAGAATGATATGGAGTTTCCTTAAAAGGCTAAAAATATAGTTATCATATAATGCAGCAATCCCGCTCCTAGGCATATATCTGGAGAAAAACATGGTCTGAAAGGATATATGCACCCCAATATTCATTGAGTGCTGTTGACAATAGCCAAGATGTGGAAGCAACCTAAATGTCCATTGACAAATGAATGGATAAAAATGATGTGGTACGTATTATACAGTAGAATACTACTCAGTCATTAAAAAGAATGAAATAATGTCATTTGCAGCAACATGGAAGGACATGGAGGTTATTGCATTAAGTAAAATCAGACAAAGAAAAATATCATAGGATATGGCTTATATACAAATCTAAAAGAAAAACTGAAACAAATGAACTTACTTACAAAATAGAAGTAGAGTCACACATATAAAAACAAATTTATGGTTACCAAGGATAAAAGGCAGAGAAGGAGGGATAAATTGGGAATTTAGAACTGACATATACACACTACTATATCTAAACCAGATAAACAACAAGGACCTACTGTACAGCACAGGGAATTCTGCTCAAAAATCTGTAATAAGCTAAATGGAAAAATAATTTCAAAAGGAAATGATGTGTATATAACTGAATCATTTTGTTGTACTCCTGAAACTAACAGTACTATAAATCAGCTAATGCCTGATACAAAATTTTAAAAATCTCCAGGTTCCTCTGTCCATGGGATTTCCTAGGCTAGAATACTGGAGTGAATTGCCACTTCCTTCTCCAGGGGTTCTTCCTGGCCAGGGACTGAGTCTGCGTGTCCTCTGTCTACTGCATTGCAGGCAGCTTCTTCACCACTGAGCCATGAGAGAAGCTTCTTTTTAAAAAAGAACATATTGTATCAAAAAAATTTAGCAGTTGTTCTAAATTTTGCTGCTCTGGACATATGTAAAGAAGAATTACAAATAGGCAGCCCTGCCATAAAACTTTCAACCACAAGTTCACTGATTTGCATATCCATTAACATTTAACACTATTTCCTACTCAGGTTGTAAAGGACACAGTGTGCATATATTTATATTAGCAATTCTGGCCAGTTTGAATATCACATTGGACTCTGAAAAAGTGAAGTTATGGAGCTTATACAACTCAAGAGTTTTTAGATAGTGATTCAAAATTAAACTTTATTTGCTAGGAGCCATTGTTAAGTTTCAGTTTTGTTCAGTTTTAGCTAATTATTTCAACTATTCATACACCTTTGTTTTGCTTTGTGCTTTAACTGGTAATCCGTGCATAGATCTAAAAAGCCTGCACTCCTATCAGCCTTGCAGGTAAACATTTATCATTGATATTTTCTCTAAAAATTCTAAAAGAATTTCTTTTCAGGTTACAACTTCATTCCCCCTCCTTGAGATTTCAAGTTTAACTGTCAAATCCATAACATAAATGTGGAAACATCAACAAAATCTTGGAAAGGCTCATAATCATCGTAACCTCAAAAACATGAGCTACTAAGCTTATTGCACCTAGTGAAACTTATGTGTTAAATGGCCATAAACTAAACAGACTCTCACATGGACTAACTAGTCAACAAAATGATAATATAAAGAATTGGCCCTAGAGGTGAGAGTCTTGAGCACAAGCAACAAAGGCTCCAGCTTACTTCAGTCTATTACTTATCCATGAGTGGATTCAGTCATGCCAGGTGATTTAGGAGCTGAATCTCTGAAAGTTTAACAAGAGGCAGTAAACATAGATCACCAACCCAAAATGGATTCATGCTTCACTGAAGATCCATCTGTGGCCAGCTGGATTCATAATGTCACAGCTGTCTCTTTCAGCCATGTTTGGGCAACATAAATAAGACTGGGGGGCATCACAAACAAGTAAATCATGAATAACGAGTTGACTTAACATGAGTACAGACCTGTATTAAACACAATGAACCTCAAGCAAAAACTCTAAGTGATCTTAAGGCTTGAGGTGAAAATCTATCTACATAAAATGCCAGAAATTAAACATATTATGATATTAGCCTTTCTTAATTTTTTGTAATGAAATGATTAAAAGTCTTTAATTCAGTCACTTGTTCAACTCTTATCCAAATAATCACATTTTAGTATTTCTTCTCAAAATGCCTACTTCTTGACTATTGAAAAACTTAGAAGGAGATCAATACATGTGCATGAACTTTCCAGGAAAGACCTAGGGTATGAAGCTACAGAGCAAAATTCACTGGAAGGTGATAACTGTTGCAGATAATTGTTAGAAGGAGACGGTGTGTGTGCTTAGTTGCTCAGTCATGTGTCCGATTCTTTGTGACCCCATGGACTGCAGCCCACCAGGCTCCTCTGTCCATGGGATTCTCCAGGCAAGAATACTGGAGTGGGTTGCCATGCCCTCCTTCAGGAGATCTTCCCAACCCAATGACCGAACCAAGGTCTCCTGTATTGCAGGTGGATTCTTTACCAGCTGAGCCACCAGAAAAGAGTCTAGAGCGACTAAAACTGCATCTGAACCTAAAAGTGTTTACAAGTAAAGTTCCAACTCAAATTCCCCAACTTTAGCTATTCATTCTCTCTAATTTCTCTACAGAAGACATATAAGACCGCAGATGGCGTATTTATTGGACAAACCCACCCTGACTGCTAACACACATACATTACGTCAGTTCTTCCTTTCATTCCTTGTCTTGCTTAAGCCTACTCAGTGAAATTCATTTGTAGTAGATATAGAAACCTTAGAATAACATCAATTCCTCCCTCTCTTTTACCCTCAACATTTGGTTAATCAAATGTAACCTTCATAAGGTTCCTTCTGATCGGTCCTCAAACTATGCTGTTTTCCTGTCATTACTGCTGCCAGTATCTTATCTCTGCTCATAACCATCTCTAATCTGAATTACACAATAGCCTCCTGTTTCCCTGTGATTATCCTCAACTTATTACCGATTCTTTACTGCCACTATGGTAAATTCTGGGAAATTAAAACAGTGTACCAGAAGAGCAGGAGTCTTAGAACCAGAAAGTATTGGGTTGACAAACCAGAAAGTATTGAGTCACTCTATGACCTGGGATAAACAATTAGCTTGATAATAATCCATTCCCTTATCTGTAGAATGGGAATAAGAATATCTTTCCCTCACAAGGATTTCTTGAGGATTACATGAAATAAGGCATATAAAGCTTCCCCCTCGGGCACAGGCCCCACTCTGATTCCTTCTTTTTCTTTGTTTTGTCCTACTCAGTTATGTGAGGATTTTCTTGTCTTCTTGGGCACCTGAGGTTTTCTGTTGGTGCTTAGTAGATGTTCTGTGTGATTCATGCCACTTGTATATATATTTTCATTGTTTCTGTGAACAGAGGCAAATTCTATTTCCTACTTCTCTGTCATCTTGTGTGACCTCCCCATTGTTTTTTGCTTTTCTGGACCACTATATTATTTTGGAAATGGGAACTAGTAGGTCAGAGATCTATCCTTTATTTGCATATCTATTATGAAACAGTTATGATGTGCTATGTGCATGCTTAGTCATTCAGTCATGTCCAACTCTTTGTGACCCCATGGTCTGTAGCCCACTTGGCTTCTCAGTCCATGGAGTTCTCCAGGCAAGAATAATGGAATGGGTAGCCATTCCCTTCTCAGGGGATCTTGCTGACCCAGGGATTGAACTCAGGTCTCCTTCATTGCTGTCAGATTCTTTGACATCTGAGACACCAGAGAAGCCCTTCTTGTAGCATGTGAATTTATATTATATAAGTATAGTTCATATTCACTAAGTAAACTGACATAGTTCATTACTCACTAATTAAATCCCTATAGTCTTCCTATTTGCTAGATCATGGACCCAATATTTGTACTCAAAAGTTTCCAAGAGGAAAGAAAGCATCCCAAAGTTAGGTATCACTTCCTGGGTTATCATCCAACACCCCTTGTCTAATAATTTTTCAACCCATCATCACATTTCACAGTCCAGAGAATCACAGGGGCAGGCTTGGAACATAGATATTCTGTACTGAGAGTGAAGCTATGGCAATTCACTCCAGTATCCTTGCCTCGTGAATTCCATGGAAGAGAAGCCTGTCAGGCTGCAGTGCACAGGGTCACACAGAGTCAGACATGACTGAAGCTACCTAGCAGGCACCCACATACTGGCATAACCAAATTTGCTGATATCCTATTTTTTCCCTTTCTTGATAATTTAGAATCAAGACTCAAAGAGAGAAAGAGGAAATCTCTTTCCAAGGAGGTTGAATGAAGAAAAGCCCTGTAATTACTGGTGACAACATTCTGTCCTCTGAGAGTTGTTCTTGTTGTTCAGTTGCTCCTTGTGACTCCATGGACTGCAGCATGCCAGGCTCCTCTGTCCTCCCAGAGTTTGCTCAAATTCATGTCGATAAAGTTGGTGATGCTATCCAATCAATTCATTCTCTGCTGCTCCCTTCTACTTTTGCCTTTAATCTTTCCCAGCATCAGAGTCTCTTCCAATTAGTTTCACCTTTAGTATCAGTTCTGCCAATGAATATTCAGGGTTGATTTTCTTTAGGATTGACTGATTTGATCTCCTTGAAGTCTAAGAGACTCTCAAGAGTCTTCTCTGGCACCACAGTTCAAAAGCATCAATTCTTTGGCACCTAGCCTCCAACTCTCACAGCCATATGTGACTATTAGAAAAACCATAGCCTTGACTATTTTCTCTATTTCTTTGCATTGTTCATTTAAGAAGGCCATTTTCTCTCTCTCTGCTATTCTATAGAACTCTGTATTCAGTTAGGATATCGTTCTTTTTCTCTCTTACCTTTTGACTCTCTTCTTTCCTCAGCTATTTGTAAAGCCTCCTCAGGCAACTACTTTGCTTTCTTGGATTTCTTATTCTTGGGGATGGTTTTGGTCAGCGTCTCCTGTACAATGTTATGAATCTCCAACCATAGTTCTTTAGCAATTCTATAAGATCCAATCATTTGAATCTATTAATCACCTGCACTGTATAATCTGCCTGCAATGCAGGAGACCTGGGCTCAATCTCTGAGTCAGGAAGATCCCCTGAAGAAGGAAATGGCAACCCACTCCAGTATTCTTCCCTGGAGAATTCCACAGACAGAGGAGCCTGGTGGGCTACAGTCCATGGGGTCACAAAGAGTAGGACAAAACTGAGCAACTAACAACCTCAACTGTATAATCATAAGGGATTTGATTTAGTTCATACCTGAATGGCCTAGTGGTTTTCCCTACTTTAAACTGAAGCCTGAGTTTTGCAATAAAGAGCTCATGATCTGAGCCATAGTCAGCTTCCAGTCTTGTTTCTGCTGACTGTATAGAGCTTCTCCATCTTCAGCTGCAAAGAATATAATCAATCTGATTTTGGTATTGACTATCTGGTAATGTCCATGTATAGAGTCATCTCTTGTGTTATTGGAAGAGGATGTTTTCTATAAACAGCCTATTCTCTTGACAAAACTCTGTTAGCCTTTACCCTGCTTCATTTTGTAATTCAAGGCCAAACTTGAATCTATTAGTCACTTCCATTGTGATTCTGCATATCTTGATTTCCTACTTTTGCATTCCAATCCACTATGATGAAAATGACATCTTTTTTTTCTGGTGTTAGTTCTAGAAGGTTTTATAGGTCTTCATAGAACCAGTCAACTTCAGATTCTTTGGCTTCAATGGCTGGGGCATAGACTTGTATTACTAGGATGTTGAATGGTTTGCCTTGGAAATGAACCAAGATCATCCTGTTGTTTTTAAAATTGTACCCAAATACTGCATTTTAGACTCTTCTGTTGACTATGAGGGCTCAGTTCAGTTCAGTTCAGTCACTCAGTAGAGTCCGACTCTTTGAAACCCCATGGACAGCAGTCCGCAAGGCTTCCCTGTCTATCACCAACTCCTGGAGCTTGCTCAAATTCATGTCCATCAAGGTGGTGATGCCATCCAACCATCTCATTCTCTGTCATTCTCTTCTCCTCCTGCCTTCAATCTTTCCCAGCATCAGGGTCTTTTCCAATAAGTCAGTTCTTTGCATCAGGTGGCCAAAGTATTGAAGTTTCAGCTTCAGCATCAGTCCTTCTAATGAATACTCAGGACTGATTTCCTTTACAATTGACTGATTTGATCTCCTTGCAGTCCAAGAGACTCAGGAGTCTTCTCCAACTCCATAGTTCAAAAGCATTAATTTTTCGGCACTCAGCTTTCTACTCTTTGCTTTGTAGAAGAGGGCTACTCCATCTCTTTTAAGGGATTCTTGTCCACAGTAGTAGATATAATGGTCATCTGAATTAAATTCACCCATTCCTATCCATTTTATTTCACTGATTCCTAAAATGCTGATGTTCAGTCTTGACGTCTCCTGCTTGACCATTTCCAATTTACCTTGATTCATGTACCTAAGATTCCAGGCTCCTATGCAATATTGTTCTTTATATCATTGGACTTTACTTTCACCACCAGGCACTTGCACATTATTTCTGCTTGACCCAGCAGCTTCATTCTTTCTGGAACTGTTAGTAATTGCCCTCCACTATTCTCCAGTAGCATATTAGACACCTTCTGACCTGGTCGGCTCATATACTGCTGTCATATATTTTGCTTTTCCATACTGTTCATGGGGTTTCCCAAGCTAGAATACTGGAGTGGGTTGCCATTTCCTACTCCAGGGGATCTTCTTGACCCAGGGATCAAACTCATGATTCCTGCATCTCCTGCACTGACAGGCGACTTTTTCACCGCTGTGCCACCTGGAAGCCCTTAACAATTCTCCAAGTAAAAAATTTAGAGCTTAAAAATGCAGTTTTGAATACTTTGTTCAGTTTTAACAGTACTTTTTTCTTTTTCCTTCTAGAAAGGAATGCCACTAAATGTGCTGCAGGAAAAGGATCGTCAATTTAGCTGATAGACTTAGGTTAGTTTTCAGACTCCTCCTAAAAAGAACAAGGATAAATATATTGTGCCCACTCTTTATGATGCTGCTTCAGACAATGAGAGGAGCTTTGTTTAAATGTCAATGTACTATTTACATATACACATTTTCTAAATGTGCTAAAGTTTAAAATAAGATTCTTCTCCATAGTTAAAAATAATGTATATACATATTTTAGTTAAAACCAATATGTTGAATGTGTCTCCATTGAGATGCAGGACACACAATGAGAGGGTGTCAACTGAGTGACAGGGAGTATCTGTGCATTTAACAGATAAGAAGTAGATAAGAGGTTACATCTCTTAGACTGCTAATGTAAAGGGAGCTTGATTTTTAAATAAAACATGTTGACAAAAGACTAAACAAAGACAGATAAAGTGTAGCTTAGAGTAGAGGCTGCTTCTCTGACAGATCAAAGACTTTCACAGGTCTCCTACAAAGTGTCAGGAGAAGGTAACAAAAAGATAGGCTTAAGTAGACATCATAGTAAAGACTACAGAGCTGAGAAAGCTTCACAGAAGCTTGTGAGAGGAGTCTAGAGCTGAGTTTGCCAATAGTATGGGTGACTGAGGGTAGCAAATATAGGACTCTTAAATATTTTCCAGATGTTAAACCCTACTGATGTGTCAACTAGCACACACTTCTGCCCTCAGACATCTTTGGGCCTGTACCCTCTGTCTAAGAGTCAGGCTCACTCATGGGGCATCTCTTCAGCTAATTATGAATGCCCAATTATTATCAAGTGTGCTTCAAATTAAGTGAGATCAATCTTATTGCTCTATAAATTTGCTCTGCAATTTCACTAATTATATAGCTTTAATAATAAAGAATTTGATTTAATAATAAAGAATTCATTCTCTGATTTTTACAGGGTTTGCTTCACAGGTTATACCACCTGGTAACAAGAAAAGGAAATAAGGCCACACTTTCACCCACTTGTGAACATTTCAAGTCCATCCAATTTTCTCCCAAATAATTCAAAGAGATTTCATAGAGTTTCATTTGTGCTTTTAGAACTAGTACTCTTGGCAACTTTATTTCAGTTGATACAGATGTCAAAAATGGTATCAAAGATATCCTCTCTTGTACTGATGTCCACTAAAGTTGTTATTGAAACTATGTTGTTAGTGTATGTGTCGAGACCCAAAGGTACACTGTAATTCTGTCACTGTGCCCTATGCCACCTTCCCCAATTCTGAGATCAGTCATCAATGTACCCACATTACTATTACCCTTTAGTTCTATCCCAACATGTCCTAATATCAACAGTGCTGCTGATACCCTAAAGCGTCAAACACCCACAGAAAATATGGGAAAATGCTTAGTATTTATTATTTTAATTAACATTGGCTTATAACATTATATAAGTTTCATGAGTACAACTTTATATTTCAATTTCTGTATACACTACAGCATGCTCACCACCAAAATTTTAGTTTCTGGAGAATTCTGCCAAACATATAAAGAGCTAGTACCAATTCGTCCCAAACTATTCCCCAAAACAGAAAAGCATGGAACATTCCCAAATTCATTCTAGAAGGCCTAATACCAAAATCAGATGGAGGCACTACCAAAAATAAAAAAAGAAAGATAAGAAAATTACCAGCCAATAAATCGGATGAACATAGATAAAAATCATTAATAAAATATTGACAATCAAATTCAAAAATATGTAAGAAGGTTCATATACCATGATCAAGTGCAACTTATTCTAGAGACACAGGAGTGGTCCAATAAACACAAATCAAATACTGTGATACACCACATTAACAAGACCTTCCTGGTGGCTTGGTGGTTAAGAATCTTCCTGCAATGCAGGAGACACAGGAGACATAGGTTCAGTCTCTGGATTGGGAAGATCTCCTGGAGGAGGGCACGGCAACCCACTCCAGTATTCTTGCCTGAAGAGTCCCGTGAACAGAGGAACCTCGTGCACTACAGTGCATAGGGTGGCAAAGAATCGGACATGACTGAAGCAACTAAACATGCATGCATCACATTAACAAAAGGAAGGATATAAATTAAGTGACCATATACCTAGATGTAGAAAAACCATTTGGCAAAATTCAACATTCGTGATAAAAATCTTCATCAAAGTAGAGATAGGGGAACATATCTCAACATAACAAAATCCATTTAAGACAAATTCACAGCTAACATCATACTCAATGGTGAAAACCTGAAAGTTCAGTTCAGTTCAGTTCAGTCACTCAGTCATGTCTGACTCTTTGCAACCCCATGAATTGCAGCACCCCAGGTCTCCCTGTCCATCACCAACTCCCAGAGTTCACTCAAACCTACCCTCTAAAGTCAAGAAAAAGACAAAGATGTCTACTCTCACCACTTCTATTTAACATAGTATTGAATTTTTGGCCACAGCAATAAGACAAGAAAAAGAAATAAAAGGTATCCAGATTGGAAGGGAAGAAGTAAAACTATCACTATTTGAAGATGACATGATGCTATATACAGAGAAGACGTGAAAGTGAAGTCACTCAGTCGTGTCTGACTCATTGCAATCCCAAGGATTGTAGCCACCAGGCTCCTCCATCCATGGGATTTTCCAGGCAAGAATATATTGGACTGGGTTGCCATTTCCTTCTCCAAGAAGACCTGAAAAATGCCACTAAAAAGACTATTAGATCTAATAGAGGAATTCAGAAAAGTTGTCGGATACAAGATTAATATACAGAATCTGTTGCTTTTCTATACACTAATAAGGAACTATCAGAAACAGAAAGCAAGAAAACAATCCAATTTTATATCACATCAAAGTGAATAATATACCCAGTAATAAAAGAGGTGAAAAACCTATACTCTGAAAATTATAAAAGTTTTGATGAAGGGAATAAAAATATGATAAAAGAAACAGAAAGCTATCTCATGCTCTTGGGTTGGAAGACTTAATATTGTTAAAATGCCCATACCATCCAGAGCAATCTATAGATTTAATGCAATCCCTATAAAAATACCCATGACATTTTTCATAAAACAAAAACAAGTGATCCTAAAATTTATGTGGAACCACAAAGACCCCAAATTGCCAAAACTATATTGAGAAAGAAAGAACAAAGTTGGAGATATGTTTCCTAACTTATACTGCAAAGCTATCCCTGGTGGCTCAGTGGTAAAGAATCCTCCTGCCAATACAGGAGACACAGGTTCTATCCCTGGGTCAGGAAGATCCCTGGAAAGGGAAATGGCAGCCCACTCCAGTAGCCTTGCCTGGGAAATCCCCTTGACAGAGAAGCCTGGTAGGCTACAGGCCAGGGAGTCATAAAAGAGTTGGACACAACTTAGTGACTAAACAAGAATGACAGTAATCAAAACAACAGAGTACTGGCATAAAAACTGACACGCAGATTGACAGATCAACAACAACATAAGAGGAGCTTAAAGATAAACCCAACACATGATTAATGGGCTTCCTAGATGACACTAGTGGTAAAGAACCTGCCTGCCAGTGCAGGAGATACAGGAGATGCTGGTTTGATCCCTGGGTCAGGAAGATCCCCCAGAGAAAGAAATGGCAACCCATCCAGTATTCATGCCTGGAGAATCCCATAGACAGAGGAGCCGGGCAGACTACAGTCCATGAGGTTGCAAAGAGTCAGACACAACTGAGCAACTTAGTGTTCATAGTACCCACGCATGCTTACGATCAGTTAATCTATGACAAAGGAAGCAGGAATATACAATGAAGAAAAGCCAGTCTCTTTAATAAGTAGAATAACAAAATTAGAAGATTTTTCTCATTCCATACTCAAAAATGGACTCAAAATGGATTAAAGACCTAAATATCAGAGCAGAAGCCATTAAATTCCTAGCAGAGAGTGCAGGAGCACACTTTTTGACATATATTGCAGCAATATTTTTTTAAAGTTCATTTCCTAAAGCAAAATAAACAAATGAGATCTAATTAAAGTTTTTGCACAGCAAAGTAAACCACTGATAAAGTGAAAAGATAATCTATTAAATTGGATAAAATATTTGCAAATGATACATCTACTAAGAGGCTAATAGCCAAAGTATATAAATAGCTCACCCAACTCAATATCAGAAAAGCAAACAACCAATTAAAAATAGGCAAAAAACTAAAATAGACATTTTTCCAAAGACATACAAGTACTTAATAGGTACATGAAAAAAATGCTCACAATCATCAGAGAAATTACTGTATCAATGATTTGCATTTATCTTCTCTCACCTTAGGATTCACGTGTAAACCCATGGGGACAGGAATAAAATATGTTATGATTTATTCATATAATTCCTTCCATTTCAACACTTGCCCACTGTCCTTAAGCAAGATATCTTTGTTTTAACTGCCTATTCAGTGTTATTTTCCAGGAGGCTCTTTGGTGCCATACATAACAGTACTTCAGAGGCAGGATTGCATGTGAACTTGGTGGAGTGAGAAGATGTGCTTCTCCTCACCAAACTCAAATGATATGACAGTATAGGAAGAGAAGAATAAACTTGCAAAGTAGGAGAAAAGATAACAGAAAATGAGAAATATTAATAAAGTTTTTACAAAGCAGACTGAGAGATGATGATGGTTTCAACTTGCCCTGTAGTATGAAATTCTTTGGGGATATTAAGGAAGGACCTAATTCTGTTTCTGAACCTCGACAATACTCAGGGACTGGAGGAGGTTCAGTATTTCTGGATGTGAGAGAGAGAAAGGATGGAACTTAAAATAGGATTGGAAATCCTGCATAGGTAGTTTATGTACTTTCTTCCAGTCAATAAACACAGAAAATGACTTGTGTCTCACCTAGCTAAGAAGGACATTTGCTAGCAATATCTGGAGAAATTCAAGCAGAGTTAGACCCCTTAATGAAAACAGAAGCCAAAAATTTATATTTTTTATATTAAACAGTGAGCCCCATTACCTAAAATACTATTTATATGGGTTAAAGTCAAAGTTTCATTTCAAAAAAATTGATCAGTTCTGACCATCCCCCAAAAGTCATTGACAGTTGAGGATCACCCAGTGAGATAAGCCAATTCCATAGCCCACAACCCCCTTCTACACGAGTCTCACTGGTCACAAGCCTGTCTACACACAGAGACTTTCCAATCATCTTTTATTGCCCACTACTGAGAATGAACACACTTCACACATTACCATGTATTCGAGGTAAATTTTTAACAACAAAAAAGCTCAAAACTAAATAAAAATGAGGTACTTAGAGAAAATAGACAATACAAAAAGCAGAGAAAAAGTGTACAGATAGAATTAAAATACTTTCCTGATATGCAAGGTAAAAATTCAGTTATATGCTATCTACGAATGGCAACCTAACTCAGTATTCTTCTCTGGAGAATCCCATGGACAAAGGAGCCTGGTGAACTATAGTCCCAGGGGTTGCAAAGAGTTGGACATGACTGAGCAACTAAGCACAGCACATGAAAAATATAACAGGACTTCCCTAGTGGTCCAGTGGTTAAGACTCCACACTTGAATGCAGGGGGCACAGATGTGATCCCTGGTCAGGGAACTAGGGGCTTTGTCTGTGACTCAGCAGTAAAGAATCTACCTGCAACGCAGGAGCCATAAGAAACGTGGGTTCAACCTCTGGGTCTGGAAGATTCCCTGAAAGAGGGCATGGCAATCCACTCTAGTGTCCTTGCCTGGAGAATCTTATGGACAGAAGAGCATGGTGGGTTGCAGTCAGTGGAGTCGCAAAAATCAGACACAACGGAGCGACTTAACATGCACACACACACACATAGGGAACTAAGGTCTCTGATGCCAAAAAGAACTCAACTAAACAAACAAAAAATATAACTAAAACTAAGACTACATAAGTGTTCAAAGAAAAACAGTAAAAAATGGTTAAAAAGTAACATGCAAACAATAACAAAAAGAAATCTGGTATAGCTATAGTAACATCAATTAAGGCAAAAATATTATTGTAAATTAAACAAAATTTAAACCCATCAGGAAGATACAATGTGCCATCAAAATTTAGGAATTAAAGTAAACTAATAAGACAGCAAGAAAAAACAGACACATTCACACACACACACACACACACACACACACATAAGTCCAAAATATACATTCTTCTAATGCAACAAAGAATATTAGACATATTGGAAATAAACAAGGCAAACATTTTCAAAAAGAAAATGAAAGAAAATAAGACTACAAAGCAAACCTCAAAATTCTTAAATGACTGAATCACCAAAGAATATTCTTTGACCATAATGTAACCAGACCATAAATCAACAATAAAAAGCTAACTTGACAATCCCTAGATCTTTGGAAACTAAGAAATACACCTCCAAGTAATATATAAGTCAAAATCAAAATCTCAGTGGGACAGAGAAAACACCTTGGACTGGAAAGTAATAAAAAATATCACAAGATACACCTAAAGCCATGCTTAAACTTTCAATTTTAAATAACTATATTAAAAAAGAAAAAATGCTAAAAATTAATGAATTAAAAATATTTCTCAATAAATTAAAGAAGAAGTAAAATAAACCCCCAAAAGATAAAAAATAATTTTAAAATTCTAAAAATAGAATTTAAGTGGAAGAAAAATTGAAATATACAATAGATAAGGTGAGAGAATTTGGTTCTGTGAAAAGACATAAAATTGATAACTCTCTAGCAAGATGAGTCCCATATAAAGAGAGAAGGTACAACTAAAGATTTCTGAAAAGTAAATATGTCACAAATGAAAAAGGGGCATTGCTACAGATCCTGCAGATATTAAACAAATAATAAGAGGGTATTTTATGAAATTTAGAGGAAATAAACACAGTAGAAAAACAAATGCCCAAAATGTACATAGGAACAAAAAAAGAATTTTAAAAACAGATCTATTCACAAAATTGAATTTACAAAGTTTCCACAGGAAAATTCTAGGCCCAGATGTGTACATGGTCACCAAGAGAAATAAGCAGTAATGTTTATAGTGCCATTATTTATAATAGCCTGAAACTGGAAACAGCGTGAATGTCTATCAGCAGAAGAATGGATAAATATATTACAGCACAGTCATACAATGGAGACTATTCAACAACGAAAATGAACAAATTACTACTATACAAAGCCTGGATGGAGCTCAGAAACTTACATAAATGTAGCCAGACAAAAATAAAACAGAACATGCTGTATGATTATAAGTATATAAAGCTCAAAACACAGGAAAAATGAAACTACAGTGATTAGGGAAGTACTCTAAGTGGTAAAACTACAAAGAAAAGCAAGAAAGCAAAGAGCATACAAGTGAGATATGGGTTACTTTGGAGAAACAGAGGTTTATTATTAGGAAAGACTGTCAGAGGGTTTCCAGGGTGCCGGCAATTGTGTTGTTGTTGCTGTTTAACATAAATGGTAATAACATGCGTAACATGGGTGTCACTTAAAAATATTTCAGTCAGTTCAGTTCAGTCGCTTAGTCGTGTCCAAGTCTTTGCGACCCCATGAACTGCAGCATGCCAGGCCTCCCTGTCCATCACCAACTCCCGGAGTCCACCCAAACCTATGTCCATTGAGTCGATGATAGCATCCAACCATCTCATCCTCTGCCATCCCCTTCTCCTCCTGCCCTCAATCTTTCCCAGCATCAGGGTCTTTTCAAATGAGTCAGCTCTTCGCATCAGGTGGCCAAAGTATTGGAGTTTCAGCTTCAACATCAGTCCTTCCAATGAACACCCAGGACTGATCTCCTTTAGAATGGACTGGTTGGATCTTCTTGCAGTCCACAGGACTCTTAAGAGTCATAAAAGTTGGGGTTCTAGGTGACTCAGTGGTAAAGAATCTGCCTGCAATGCAGGAGATACAGGAGACTTAGATTCCATATATGGATTGGGAAGATCCCCTGTAGAAGGGCATGGTAACCCACTCCAGGATTATTGCCTGGAGAATCCCATGGACAGAGGAGCCTGGCGACCTACAGTCCATAGTGTCGCACAGTCAGACATGACTGAAGCGGCTTAGCATGCATGCAGGCAAAAATTAAGTTACATATGTGTGTGTTCTATATGCTTTTATGTAGGTAGGTTATTTCCATATTTAAAAAAATCAAGAAGAAAGCACTTGTTATTATAGAAAAGACTAAGAAATGGTAGCTATTACTGTCATAGATGAAACACTGCGCTAGCAAAAGATAAACCCAGCTTTTGGGAGAAAAATTATTTTTAAGTTGAATTGGAAGGTCCCGCAAAGGGAAGAGGAAGAACAAGAGAAAATTCCTGAAATATGAGCAACTCTGAGTGTATTGGAGCAGTGCAAGTAGTGAACTATCTCGACTAGAGCAAGCACAACATAAAGGAATCATAAAAGATAAAGCTGAAAATTAATGGTGTGGGAAAGGGCACTGAGTACCCACAAGGTAATTTAGTCCCTGTTTCAGAGCCTGTGGACAATTCACATTTGGAATTTAGACTATTTTGAGTTTCTTCCACAAGGCATTGCATTTTAAACAGCTTTCTGCTTTTTAACTAACCATGTTTCTTGGTATCTCTTAATGGGAAAGTGGTGATATAGCCTTATCAAATGCAAGGACTACCATTTTGCCATCCATAATGCCTGATAAAGTAGAGATTAAATCAAGTGCCATTTGAAAGACTCATAAACATGGAGATCTGCTTCACTGATTTCAAGGGATGAAGCAGAAAGTCACCTCAAAGCACGTGTTCCCTCGATTCCAAGAAGAATCATGCTGGTAATTTTCCAGAAGTTCCACGCATTAGGATAAGAAACTTACTGAGGAGGGGGAATAGGAAAGAGCATATTAAATCTCTGAGACTCTTGCAAAAATCCTCCAAGATTCCTGACATGCAGAGCTGGTCACGGGGGAGGAAATGGGTCCATCTACTCTTCAAGAGGGGAGGTACACAGGCTTGTGAAGGATGTGACCATAGCCCAGGGGTAGGAGAGAATCCTAAGGCCTCCCCAAACCAAACCTGCCAGCAAAGTGTGACTGATAGGAGCTCTTCTAAACTTCTAAACATTCTGAAGGGGGATATGCTCATGGCCCAGGTCGGGTCTGGGCCAGGGAGTGCTCCAAGGCATAGTGGACAGGAGTGTGTGTAATGATGTGGGTACAAGCTTCAAATGACATACTACATGGCAGCTAGACCCAAGAACAGTAGAAGAATAATCAATAGCTTCCTTGATGGCTCACATTTGAAAAAGACCCCAGGGGCTCCACATTGGGTCAGGTAAGGCACAAAATTTAAGGTCAACTGGGTACGGAAAGAAAACTGAGCACCAAAGAATTGCTCCTTTCGAACTGTGGTACTGGAGAAGACTCTTGAGAGTCCACTGGACTGCAAGGAGATTAGACCAGTTAATCTAAGGGAAATCAGTCCTGAATATTCACTGGAAGGATTGATGCTGAAGCTCCAATAATCTGACTACCTGATGCAAAGAACTGACTCACTGGAAAAGACCCTGATGCTGGGAAACACTGAAGGCAGGAGGAGAAGGGGACAACAGAGGATGAGGTGGGTGCATGGCATCACCGACTCAATGGACATGACTTTGAGCAAGCTCCAGGAGTTGGTGATGGACAGGGAGGCCTGGTATACTGCAGTCCATGAGGTCAAAAGAGTCAGACATGACTGAGGGACTGAACTGAACTGGATAGGTTAAATTTAAAAAGGAGACTGGACTCCTTGCTAATGAATGCAGAAAGAGTCTCAAGTCATTAATTTGCAAAGTTAAAATTAATTAGGACCAAAGTTGTACTCTGAGTTTATGAAGCATTCATGCCACCAATATACAATGCCATAGATTTCTGCCCAATCAGCTTAAATCTGCTGGGAGTATATATCATCCTCCACAAATACTAAAAGCATAGGCTTTGGGTAGGAATTAAAGGTCTATCTGCCCAGAGACTTCTCTTCAGCCACTTCAGATAAAAAAGTATATCCAACCCTAAAAACAGCCACTAAAAATGCCTCCCAGGCTGCAATTTAACTTGAAAGAGAGGGTCAGCTACTTATTCATTCTTCTGGCAATACTGACTGAATACCTCCCGTATGCCTGGAACTGTGTGAGGTGCTGGGAATACAAAGATGAACAAGATGTGGTCATTACCATTTAGCAAATGAAAAAGACATGCAAATAAGTCAATAGAGTCCTATGTGGACAATGCTGTCCACCAGGGGAGAGGGAGAAATGAAAGACTCCCAATTCTTCTGGTGTGAAAGAGAGGGGCCAGCGAAGAGCAGGCTTCACAGAAGACGGACAGAGGAGGGAAGATGTATTTGAAGTATAAGGAAGCAGATGTACAAAGTCAGAGAGAATTGAAAGCAGCAAGAATGTTAAAGGGAGCAGCAAGGGCCACTCAGAGCTGCTGCCGGATGCACAGTGAGGCTGGAAAAGGGGCCAGGAAGCCAGGGCTGTATCACAGAAGGCTTTGCACAGCCTTCACAATCTGCTTCTTAAAATAGTTTACTAAAATGGGAGCATCAGAACAAAAAATTCCAACTCCCGTATCCTAGCATTTACCTGGATGTTATCTACTTCATGTCTTTAAAATGCTTCCCATTTAGGAAACTGTTATCAGTAAGAGTTCTCCAGAGAAAGAGATCAGTAGGAGATGATACATAGATAAAACAGATAGACAGCAGACAGATAGACTTAGAAAGACAGACACGCTTACATACATATGCACATACAAATATACATAAACAAAAAGATTTCTTTCAAGGAACTGGCTTATACAATTGCAGGACTGGCAAGCCTGAGGTCTGCAGGGCAGGCCAGTAGGTTGGAACTTCTTGGGAAGGAACTGATGCTGCAATCATCAGGAAGAATTTCTCGTTTCTTTGGGAAACCTGTTTCTGCTCTTCAGTCAGTTCAGTAACTCATTCGTCTCTGACTCTGCAACCCCATGAACTGCAGCAAACCAGGCCTCCCTGTTCATCACTGACTCCCGGAGTTTACCCAAACTCACGTCCATTGAGTCGGTGATGCCATCCAACCATCTCATCCTCTGTCGTTCCCTTCTCCTCCTGCCCTCAATCTTTCTCAGCATCAGGGTCTTTTCAAATGAGTCAGCTCTGCGCATCAGGTGGCCAAAGTATTGGAGTTTCAGCTTCAACATTGGTCCTTCCAATGAACAACTAGGACTGATCTCCTTTAGGATGGACTGGTTGGATCTTCTTGCAGTCCACGGGACTTTCAAGAGTCTTCTCCAGCACCACAGTTCAAAAGCATCAATTCGTCGGCGTTCAGCCTTCTTTTAGTCAAACTCACATCTATACATGCCTACTGGAAAAACCATAGCCTTGACTAAATGGACCTTTGTTGACAAAGTAATGTCTCTGCTTTTGAATATGCTGTCTATGTTGGTAATAACTTTCTTTGCAAGGAGCAAGTGTATTTTAATTTTGCGGCTGCAATCACCATCTGCAATGATTTTGGAGCCCCCAAAATAAAGTCTGACACTGTTCCACTGTTTCCCAAGCTATTTGCCATGAAGCGACGGGACCGGATGCCATGATTTTAGCTTTCTGAATGTTGAGTTTCAAGCCAACTTTTTCACTCTCCACTTTCACTTTCATCAAGAGGCTTTTTAGTTCCTCTTCACTTTCTGCCATGAGGGTGGTGTCATCTGCATATCTGAGGTTATTGATATTTCTCCCGGCAATCTTGATCCCAGCTTGTGGTTCTTCCAGCCCAGCGTTTCTCATGATGTACTCTACATAGAAGTTAAATAAGCAGGGTGACAATATACAGCCTTGATGTACTCCTTTTCCTATTCGGAACCAGTCTGCTGTTCCATGTCCAGTTCTAACTGTTGTGTCCTGACCTGCATACAGGTTTCTCAAGAGGCAGGTCAGGTGGTCTGGTATTCCCATCTCTTTCATTATTTTCCACAGTTTATTGTGATCCACACAGTCAAAGTCTTTGACATAGTCAATAAAGCAGAAATAGATGTTTTTCTGGAACTCTCTTGCTTTTTCGATGATCCAGTGGATGCAAATTAGAAGCTGCTAATTTTTTCCATTTTAATTAAAAATTGTGAACTTAGCAAATGTCAGGAGCAACAGCTGAGAGGATATACCACACATCCAAGGTCAGGAGTGGTGGCTGTGAGGAGATACCCCACATCCAAGGTAAAAGCCACGGCTGTGCTTTGCTGGAGCAGCTGTGAAGAGATACCCCATGTCCAAGGTAAGAGAAACCCCAGCAGGATGGTAGGTGCTAAGATAGGGCATTAGAGGGCAGATAGACTGAAACCACAATCACAGAAAACTAGCCAATCTGATCACATGGACCACAGCCTTGTCTAATTCAATAAAACTAAGCCATGCCGTGTGGGGCCACCCAGGATGGACGGGTCATGGTGGAAATGTCTGACAGAATGTGGTCCACTGGAGAATGGAATGGCAAACCACTTCAGTATTCTTGCCTTGAGAACACCATGAAGAGTATGAAAAGGCAAAATGGTAGGATACTGAAGGATGAACTTACTAGGTCAGTAGGTGCCAAATATGCTACTGGAGATCAGTGGAGAAATAACTCCAGAAAGAATGAAGGGATGGAGCCAAAGCAAAAAACAACACCCAGTTGTGATGTGTCTGGTAATAGAAGCAAGGTCCGCTGCTGTAAAGAGCAATATTGCATAGGAACCTGGAATGTTAGGTCCATGAATCAAGGCAAATTGGAAGTGGTCAAACAGGAAATGGCAAGAATGAAAGTCAACATTCTAGGAATGAACAAACTAAAATGGACTGGAATGGGTGAATTTAACTCAGGTAACCATTATATCTACTACTGTGGCCAGGAATCCCTTAGAAGAAATGGAGTAGCCATCACAGTCAACAAAAGAGTCTGAAATGCAGTACTTGGAGGCAGTCTCTGAAACTACACAATGATCTCTGTTTGTTTCCAAGGCAAACCATTCAATATCAAAGTAATCCTAGCCTGTACCCTGACCAGTAACGCTGAAGAAGCTGAAGTTGAACAGTTCTGTGAAGACCTTTTAGAACCAGCATCCCCAAAAGATGTCCTTTTCATTAGCGGGAACTGGAATGCTAAAGTAGGAAATCAAGAAACACCTGGAGTAACAGGCAAATTTGGCCTTGGAGTACAGAATGAAGCAGGGCAAAGGCTAATAGAATTTTGCTAAGAGAACGCACCGGTCATAGCAAACACCCTCTTTCAACAACACAAGAGAAGAGTCTACACATGGACATCACCAGATGGTCAACAGTGAAATCAGATTGATTATATTCTTTGTAGCCAAAGATGAAGAAGCTCTATACAATCAGCAAAAACAAGACCGGGAGCTGACTGCAGCTCAGATCATGAACACCTTATTACCAAATTCATACTTAAATTGAAGAAAGTAGGGGAAAAGCACTAGACCATTCAGGTATGACCTAAATCAAATCCCTTATGATTATACAGTGGAAGTGAGAAATATATTTAAGGGACTAGATCAGATAGACAGAGTGCCTGATGAACTATGGAATGAGGTTCGTGAGATTGTATAGGAGGCAGTGATCAAGACCATCCCCAAGAAAAAGAAATGCAAAAAGGAAAATGGCTGCCTGAGGAGGCCCTACAAATAGCTGTGAAAAGAAGAGAAGTGAAAAGCAAAGGAGAAAAGGAAAGATAATGCAGAGTTCCAAAGAATAGCAAGGAGAGATAAGAAAGCCTTCCTCAGAGATCAAAGCAAAGAAATAGAGGAAAAGAATAGAATGGGAAAGACTAGAGATCTCTTCAAGAAAATTAGATATACAAGGGAACATTTCATGCAAAGATGGGCTCAATAAAGCACAAAAATTGTATGGACTTAACAGAAGCAAAAGATATTAAGAGGTGGCAAGAATACACAGAAGAACTGTACAAAAGGATCATCATGACCCGTAAAATCATGATGGTGTGATCACTCACCTAGAGCCAGACATCCTGGAATGTAAAGTTAAGTGGGCCTTAGGAAGCATCACTATGAACAAAGCTAGTAGAGGTGATGGAATTCCAGTTGAGCTATTTCAAATCCTGAAAGATGATGCTGTGAAAGTGCTGCACTCAATATGTCAGCAAATCTGAAAAACTCAGCAGTGGCCACAGGACTGGAAAAGGTCCATTTTCATTCCAATCCCAAAGAAAGGCAATGCCAAAGAATGCTCAAACTACTGCACAATTGCACTCCTCTCACACTACACTGGTAAAGTAATGCTGAAATTTCTCCAAGCCAGGCTTCAGCAATACATGAACCATGACCTTCCAGATGTTCTGTGTGGATTCAAAAGCTGGATACTAGAGTTTACCTGAGTTTACACATAAAACAAACCAGCACAGAAGTTATTCCCAATTTATAATTAAAGATGGATTTGTTTTTATGTGCATAAATATAACTCCCATCAACATCTGATAGAACACAAAACAAATACAGTATTGTAATTAAAAAAATAAAAATAAAATCTCTATGATTGTAAATTTAGAATATAACACAGAATCCTTGTAGCATTGCCTCTATTCTCCCTAGCATACATACACAAAAAAATATAAATAGAATCTCATGAAATATAGATGATACTTCTCATAATACTCTGAGAAGTCCATACTGATTTTGCTAAATTTTACTATTTTATCATTCAAAAATATTGAATAAATACTGAAACAGTACAGCAGTTCTGACATTTTAATTCCATTTCCAAGATCTCAGACCTGTTCCTTAATCTATAATGAGTTCCCTTTGAGTATCATTCATGCTCAAAAATATGCTTCTAGACATCTTTATAGATTCCTTGCAAACTGGATGGTTACAGGGCAGAAGAGGGCTTGGGACACACCTCTCAGCCTCTTAATAGTGTTTGCCATGTATGTGTCCCAACAACCAGAAACCAGGAAGCAAGCTGAGCAGTCAGAGTCTGAAGTGGGATTCTACATCAAGGATTAACAGATAACTAAGGTCTATTTAAAGTTGCTCAGCCAATTGAAAAAAATCAAATCAGCAGCTCCAGGGAGGAGATTTAACAGAAACATGGTCACCAAAAGTACAAAACCAGACCATTTCCGTAGGCAGGCACAAGGGCAGCTGGGAGCAACGCCTGAGGTGAAAAAGTAGACCCTCTGGTTACACATACAGTTAGCTTTTCATCTAGTTCCTGAAGCTAGAGTGAGGGCATGCTAAGAGTGCTTCAAACGAGCAGAAGAATAGGCCCCAGGGAGGTCTCCAAATAGATATCAGTGTTGGAGCCTGGTGAACCTTACCTGATTTTAATAGACAATGCATTAAGTGCACACATATAAGGAGAGCCAAGCACAGGGCACCTTTTACTTAACATTGCATTGATAAAGATGTCAGTGGCTTTAGTTAGTCTAACAGTACATATGCAAATCAGCTGCCCTCAAAATTGAGAACAGAAGACAGCAAAGAGGAAAACTATCATTTCTACTAATTTCAAGTATTTGTTGTCTTTTAAACTAATTGTCCCTTTTCCCCTGAACTTGTCTCTTTGCAATACAGTTTTACCTGATCTGCGAACACACCATCAAGGGCACCAGGTAATGCATGGCCCCCATCTCCTACCATCTGCTTTGACTTTTCCCTCTTCAAGCCCTCTAGTCATCAATATATTGATGTTATGCCTGAGTCTTCCTCTCTGCCCAGACTGACATTGGTTCCCAGGTCCCTCACCAAGGCTAACAGGTGAGCATGACCATTCCATCCTTTAGTTTTGACCATGCTCAGCTCATCCTCAGTCTCTGTGACATCTAGACTCACCCCAGGAGCTTTTAAAATACATCATTGACTGGACCCCTTCCCAACAGAGTCTGACTTAAGCTGGTGTGGAGTGCAGACATCAGCATTTTTAAAAATTTCCTGTAAATGCTAACACTCAGCCAGACTTGGAAACCACCACTGTAGCTAAAGCCTCTTTACACTACTCCTGGTGGCCTGGAAGGCAATTTCAGGCAAGCATCAGGACCACATTGATCTACAAAGGTTCTTGGGGGTCACTACAAAGGACCCCTGTAAAGCAGATTATATTCTAAAAATCATAAGCTCCCTAAGAGTTATAAGCACCAAATGACACATTTAAGTACAATTGGACAGATGAAAAATGATCAGAGCTGGAGCTTATGAAAAGGAAACATTTACAGCCTCCTGACTTCAAACAAGGCCCTCATTTATTCATTAGATTGAGTGCTCACCAATCTCATTCAAAATAATAGTTAATCTCATTCAGAATAACCGTGACCATCCCACCATCAGGAGACATCTAAACTCTGGTCAAAGTACTTGAATTCTTTTAGCTGCCAAAGTTCCTGATGCCAGCTCATGAAAAATGATGGAAATATCAAAGAACAATCTGCTTCAGAATCACTGATTTAAAAGCACACAGCATATGATGACATGACTTTACCTTTGATGATTAACAAAACCAGAATTTATTTAAAATAGAAACCTTCTGGTTGAAATAAGCTATGATCATGAGGGGATGTGCCTGGCACCACTACATTCAAAGTAGAGTAAAAGAAATTAATATAGCTGCACCCTCTCATATATATATATATATATAGCCACATAACTGCTCTCATTCACTTTGCAGTTAGTTTTCCAATAAGATTAACTATGGGACAAACATGAATTATGAGTCAAGATGAGAAGTTTAATACTATTTTAGGTTCTTTAGAAATGTGACAGTCATTCTGCTAATGGCTGTTTTTTATCTCCCAGTGATGCCTGAAAATGGGAAAAATAAAATGCAAGAATTGTGCTTTAAAATCACAGACAAAAATGAAACTACTTGTGATAAAACAAAAATATAACAAGATTCGTCCAAAGGGGGTTATACAAATAAACTGTGATAAGTTTAAAGAAGTGGAAAGGTTCTGGTTAATTATCCATTTTATACTTAAAGCAACTACGGATGCATGCTTGGTTGCTAAGTCATGTCTGAATCTTTCCAACCCCATGGACTGCAGACTGCCAGGCTGCTCTGTCCATGAGATTTTTCCAGACAAAAATACTTACACCAATAAAAATTAATTTAAAAAATAGTACTAATACCTGGAAAATAAAGGCTGAGGAAAAAATTCAATGCATATTAATTTTAACAAAATGATATATTGCATAAAATGATATACTGCCTATGATATACTTACTTAGAGCTAACGAAGAAAGAAAAGTAGAAGACAGAAGAAGATGGCTGAAAAGTAAGACAGGGAGATCACCAGCCTCCCCACAAATACATCAAACACTCATCAAGCTATCGAACAACTACTACAAAGCAACTTCTAGGTAGCAGCAGAAGACCCCAGGCCTCCAAGGGGGCTGGTTAAGCTCCCGAAATGAGGTAGGACAGAGGATGGAGACACACAAAGGGAAAAGGTGAGGTGGAGAAATCCTGAATGGGACCTTGTGCCACGAGGGAAGGAGGGCGTCCTGAAACAGGAGGAGTTCCTGTGCACTGGGAAGCTCCCTTGCAGGTGGGCCCAAGGGGCAACTGAGGAGTCTTGGAAAATCAGGCAAAGTAGGGACTTAGAGGGCAGAAAAAAAAGAAAAGCTGCACTTTTCAGCCCATGAACAGCTCACAGACTGTGGACCCAACCAGACGGTAGGCTCAGTGAGTGAGGGGAAGCCCATAGAAGCCCTGCAGCCTGCGGTGCCAAGAGTGGGGAGGCATATAACTTCTCCAGCACACGCAACCCTCGCAGCACAGAGGGCATGCCGGCATGCCGAGCGACGGGTGGCATACAAACCTCTGCAGCGCACACAAACTGTGAGTTGCAGAGGGCAGTCCAGTGAGCCCGAGACAAGTGCACATTAGCCTCGCAACACAGAGGGGAGGGCTCAGGGGGCCGAGGCAAGTGCACACAAGACCTGCGACCCAGAGGGCAAGCTCAGGGGCTGAGGGAAGCCCACACAAGTCTCCACGATGCAGAGGGCATGGTCGGGGAGACAAGAAAAGATCCACACAAGTCCCTACCTAGCAAGCTTCGGCCAGAAGCAAAGGGTAGGACCAGGGAACACAAGCTCTGGCAATGATTTCAGGGATAAGTAGGGGGCTGGCAGCAGTGAAGATATGCTGAGAGGGCCACTTTGAAGCAGCTGCAGAAATAGGTGTGTCTTATACTGCCAAAGCCAGAAGGACTGCCCAGAGGCACACTGAACCCACAGACACCCCAAAACCTACCACTGGACACTGCCCTTCAGAGAGGCGAGATCCAGCTCCATCACCCAGAACACAGGCACAAGCTCCCCCAACCAGGAAAACACCACAGAACACCAACCCAACCCCATCCACGGGGCAGACTCCACAAGCAAGAGGAGCTAAGACCTTGAGAACCTTTTTTTTTCTTTCTTATAAATCACAATGCTTATTCCCCCTATATATTCCTACCTTCATATTAGTCTTTTGTGATGCTATAGAGTTTTCCTCTTTGTTTTTTCTTGTTTTAAAAAAATTTCATTTTAAGATTTCTTTTTCACCCCTTTTTTTTTGCTGATTTTTCTGATTGTGTTTTGATATATTCAACTGCTTTTCTTATATTTCTTTACTTGCTGTAGCTGTTCCTGAATATATATAAACCTTTTTCACATATGTCTATTTATCTTTGCTTTTCTATTTTTCCTTTACTCTCTTACCCTCTTTTTGTCACCCTCTTTTCCACCTCCTCCTTTTTGCTTTTCCCTCCGTTTTCCTTTAGCTAGACTCATCAAGAAAAAAAGGGAGAAAAAATCAAATAAAAAAATTAGGAATAAAAAAGGAGAGGTTTTAACAGACAACACAGAAATAGAAAAGATCATAAGATAATATTATGAGCAACTAAACGCTAATAAAATGGACAACCTAGAGAAAATGGACAGATTCTTAGAAAAGTTCAACCTCCCAAGACTGAAACTGGAAGAAATAGAAATTATGAACAACTCAATTACAAACACTGAAATCAAAACTGTAATCAAAAGCCTCCCGAAAAACAAAACCCCAGAGAGCATCAGAGGAGAATTCTATCAAACATTTAGAGAAGAGCTAATGAACTGTGGTGTTGGAGAAGACTCTTGAGAGTACCTTGGAATGCAAGGAGATCCAGCTAGTCCATTCTGAAGGAGATCAGCCCTGGGATTTCTTTGGAAGGAATGATGCTAAAGCTGAAACTCCAGTACTTTGGCCACTTCATACGAAGAGATGACTCATTGGAAAAGACTCTGATGCTGGGAGGGATTGGGGGCAGGAGGATAAGGGGACGACAGAGGATGAGATGGCTGGATGACATCACTGACTCAATGGACGTGAGTCTGAGTGAACTCCAGGAGTTAGTGATGAACTGGGCGTGCTGCAATTCATGGGGTCACAAAGAGTTGGACATGACTGAGCAACTGAACTGAACTAAACTGAATGCCTGTTTTTCTGAAACTCTTCCAGAAAATTGCAGAAGAAACACTTCCAAACTTCTTCTACAAGACCACAATCACCCTGACACCAAAACCAGACAAAGACAACACTCAAAAAAGAAAATTACTTGCCAGTATCACTGATGAACATAAATGCAAAACTCCTCAAAAAAATTCTACCAAACAGAATTCAACAGCACATTAAAAGCTCATACACTATGATCAACTCGGGTTTATTCCAGGGATGCAAGGATTCTTCAATATCCACAAATCAATCAATGTGATACACCATATTAACAACTTGAAAGATAAAAACCATATGATCATCTCAATAGAAGCATAAAAGCCTTTGACAAAATTCAGCACTATTTATGATAAAAAAAAAAAACACTTCAAAAAATGGGCATAGAAGGAACATATCTCAACATAGTAAAGGCCATGCATGATAAGGCCAGAGCAAACATTATTCTCAATAGTTGAAAAACTTAAAGCATTCAGTCTAAGATCAGGATCAAGACAAGGATGTCTACTCTTCACCACTATTATTCAACATATTTTCAAAAGTCCTAACTATAGCAATCAGAGAAAAAAAAAAGAAATAAAAGGAATCCAGATTGGAAAAGAAGAAGTAAAACTCTCACTGTCTGCAGATGACATGATCAGTTCAGTTCAGTCACTCAGTTGTGTCTGACTCTTTGCAGTCCCCTAGACTGCAGCACACCAGGCTTCTCTGTCCATCATCAACACTCAGATCTTGCCCAAACTCATGTCCATTGAGTCGGTGATACCATTCAACCATTTCATGATAGTATACATAGAAAACCCTAAAGATACTATCAGAAAATTACTAAGAGCTAAACATTGAATTCAGCAGTCACAGGATATAAGGTCGATACAGAGAAATCACATGCATACCTATATACTAATAACGAAAAAGAAAGATAAATTAAGGAATCAATCTCATTCACTTTTGTAATGAAAATAATAAAATATCTAGGAATAAGCCTACCTAAGGAGACTAAAGAACTGTATACAGAAAATTATAAGACAGATTAAAGAAATCAAAGATGACACAAGCAGATGGAGGGATATTCCATGTTCCTGAGTAGGAAGAATCAATATTGTGAAAATGACTATACTACCAAATGCAGTCTACAGATTCAGTGCAATCCCTATCAAACTACCAATGGCATTTTTCATAGAACTAGAACAAAAATTCACAATTCATATGGAAATATAAAAGGCCCCAAATAGCCAAAGCAGTCTTGAGAGAGAAGAATGGAGCTGGAGGAATCAACCTTCCTGACTTCAGACTATGTTACAAAGCTACAGTCATAAAGACAATATGGTACTGGCAAAAAGACAGATATATAGATTAATGGAACAAGATAGAAAGTCCAGAGATAAACCCATGCACCTGTGGGTTTTTTGACAAAGGAGGCAAGAATATACAATGGGGCAAAGACAGATTCTTCAATAAGTGGTGCTGGGAAAACTGGACAGTTATGTACAAAAGAATGAATTCAGAACACTTCCTAATGCGATACACAAAGAAAAACTCAAAAGTGGATTAAAGACCTAATGTAAGAGCAGAAACAGAGGAAAACATAGGCAGAACACTCGATGACATAAATCAATGCAAGATCTCCTATGAACCACCTCCTAGAGTAATGGAAATAAAACAGAAATAAACAAGTGGGACCTCATTAAACTTAAAAGCTTTTTCACAGCAAAGGAAACTACAAACAAGGTGAAAATACAACCCTCGTAATTGGAGAAAATAATAGCAAAAGAAACAACTGACAAAGAATTAATTTCCAAAATATACAAGCAGCTCATAGAACTCAATACCAGAAAAACAAACAACCCAGTCGAAAAGTGGGAAAAAGACCTAAACAGACATTTCTCCAAAGAGGACATACAGATGGCTAACAAGCACATGAAAAGATGCTCAACATTGCTCATTATTAGAGAAATGCAAATCACAACTATAATGACTACCACTTCACACCAGTCAGAATGGCCGGCCATCATCAAAGAGTCAACAAATAGTAAATGCTGGAGAGAGTATAGAGAAAAGTGAATCCTCTTCCAATGCTAGTGGGAATGTAAACTGATACAGCCACTATGGAAGACAGTATGGAGATTTCTTAAAAAATCAGGAACAAAATTACCATATACCCCGAGGCAACCAAAAGTGAAAAAGACACATGTACCCCAAAATTCATTACAGCACTATATACAATAGTTAAAACATGGAACTTCCAGATGTTCAAGCTGGTTTTAGAAAAGGCACAGGAACCAGAGATCAAATTGCCAACATCCGCTGGATCATCGAAAATGCAAGAGAGTTCCAGAAAAACATCTACTTCTGCTTTAGTTACTATTGCAAAGCCTTTCACTGTGTGGATCACAATAAACTGTGGAAAATTCTGAAAGAGATGGGAATACCAGACCATCTGACCTGCCACTTGAGAAACATATATACAGGTCAGGAAGCGACAGTTAAAACTGGACATGGAACAACAGACTGGTTCCAAATAGGAAAAGGAGTATGTCAGGCTGTATATTGTCACCCTGCTTATTTAACTTCTATGCAGAATACATCATGAAAAATGCGCTGGGCTGGATGATGCACAAGCTGGAATAAAGATTGCTGGGAGAAATCTCAATAACCCCAGATATGCAGATGACACCACCCTTATGGCAGAAAGTGAAAAGGAACTAAAAATCCTCTTGATGAAAGTGAAAGTGGAGAATGAAAAAGTTGGCTTAAAGCTCAACATTCAGAAAATGAAGATCATGGCATTCTGGTCCCATCACTTCATGGGAAATAGATGGGGAAATAGTGGAAACAGTGTCAGACTTTATTTTGGGGGCTCAAAAATCACTGCAGATGGTGATTGCAGCCATGAAATTAAAAGACACTTGCTCCTTGGAAGGAAAGTTATGACCAACCTAGATACCATATTCAAAAGCAGACATTACTTTGCCAAAAAGGTCCATCTGGTCAAGGCTATGGTTTTTCCAGTGTTCATGTATGGATGTGAGATTTGGACTGTGAAGAAAGCTGAGCACTAAAGAATTGATGCTTTTGAACTGTGGAGTTGGAGAAGACTCTTGGGAGTCCCTTGGACTGCAAGGAGATTCAACCAGTACATTCTAAAGGAGATCAGTCCTGGGATTTCCTTGGAAGGAATGATGCTAAAGCTGAAACTCCAGTGCTTTGGCCACCTCATGTGAAGAGCTGACTCACTGGAAAAGACTCTGATGCTGGGAGGGATTGGGGGCAGGAGGAAAAGGGGACGACAGGGGATGAGATGACTGGATAGCATCACCAACTCGATGGACGTGAGTTTGAGTGAACTCCTGGAGTTGGACAGGGAGGCCTGGCATGCTGCAATTCATGGGGTTGCAAAAGTCAGACACGACTGAGCAACTGAACTGAACTGAAAACATGGAAGCAACCTATATATCCATGAACAGATGAATGGAGCAAGAAGCTGTATAATACATATACACAATGAAACACTGCTGCTGCTGCTAAGTTGTTCCAGTCGTGTCCAACTCTGTGCGACCCCATAGACAGCAGCCCACCAGGCTCCACTGTTCCTGGCATTCTCCAAGCAAGAACACTAGAGTGGGTTGCCATTTCCTTCTCCAATGCACGAAAATGAAAGTGAAGTCACTCAGTCGTGTCGGACTCTTCCTGGCCCCATGGACTGCAGCATAGTAGGCTCCTCTGTCCATGGGATTTTTCAGGCAAGAGGACTAGAGTGGATTGCCATCACTTTCTCCCAATGAAATACTAGTCATCCATTAAAAGGAACACATTTGAGTTGGTTCTAATGAGGTGGACGAACCTAGAGCCGTCCTAGAACTTAGGAAGCAAGTCAGAAAGAGAAATATAAATATCGTACACTGATGCATACATATGGAATCTAGAAAGATGGTACTGATGACTTTATTTTCAGGGCAGCAATGGAGAAACAGACATAGAGAAGAGACTTATGGACATGGGGGGAGGGGAGGAGGGAGACAGTGAGATGTATGGAGAGAGTAACATGGAAATTTACAACACCATATGTAAAATAGATAGCCAATGGGAATTTGCTGTATGACTCACAGAACTCAAACAGGGGCTCTGTGACAATCTAGAAGTGTGGGATGGGAAGGGAGATGGGAGGAAGGTTCAGGAGGGAGGGACATGGGTGTACCTATAGCTGATTTTGTTTTATGACAGAAAACCACAAAATTCTGTAAAGAAATTATCCTTCAAATAAAAAAATTAAGTTCAAAAAAAAGGGAAAAGTATTTTCCTTTCATCAATACCTACCAGAATTTATGGAAGAACAAAATTATGTGGCAAACAATCTTTCTAGTTTTCTCCAGCTCATATGCATAGTAATCTCCAGCCAAACTGACTCCCCCTTGCTTTTCCAGTTCTGTGAGATTTTTCACAAGGCTGTTCCCTATCCCTGAAATAGCTTCCTTTGTCTTTTCAGCAGTCAACTCTTGCCTATCTCTTGAAATAAAACTCCAGTATCAGTTTGTCTTTCTTGTCCTCTTCTACCTTCTAAAGCAGAGTTGGGTTTTCTGTCTTCTAAATCACAGCACTTTTCCCCTTGGTTAAGGTACTTAATAAACTTCTGTTGGTTAAGTAAGTCTTAAAAAGGAATGTGGGTCATTACTCTCTGAGAAAGGGACTGGCCTGAATATAAAATATTATTACTTTTCATATATGTACATTCCCTTTATTTTCTTGATTTTCTTCCTTTTTTTTAATTATAAAAGTAAAAAAGGTTCACTATTAAAACAAAAAGCATTAATGATTGGAGGGAAGATATGATCTGACATTGCATTAGTCAAAACCATTACAATTTCCTTCCAATATATTTTCTACATATTTTCTAAATAAAAAATATTAAGATATGGGTAAAGACAAAATGTGGCAGAAAATTAGAGAGATGATAGACAACTAGATAGATAATAATTTATAAAAAAAATTACACAATGATTACAAAGAAGACAATTGATAATCAATACACCCCAATAAATGTATAATGCAAAGATATAGTAAGACATTTTACTTATAAGATCTCTTGACTTGAAGAAGCAGGAAGTACTTGAACAAGTCAAACAGTATCATTCTGACATTTTTCATGGTAAAGTGAATAGTATTGGCTGACCACAAAGATAAAAGATTTGCATGCCCAATATTCAGTTCGGTTCAGTTCAGTCACTGTCGTGTCTGACTCTTTGCGACCCCATGAATTGCAGCACACCAGGTCTCCCTGTCCATCACCAACTCCCAGAGTTCACTCAGACTCATATCCATCGAGTCAGTGATGCCATCCAGCCATCTCATCCTCTGTCATCCCCTTCTCCTCATGCCCCCAATCCCTCCCAGCATCAGAGTCTTTTCCAATGAGTCAACTCTTCACATGAGGTGGCCAAAGTACTGGAGTTGCAGCTTTACCATCATTCCTTCCAAATAACACCCAGGACCGATCTCCTTTAGAATGAACTAGTTGGATCTCCTTTCAGTCCAAGGGACTCTCAAGAGTCTTCTCCAACACCACAGTTCAAAAGCATCAATTCTTCAGCACTCAGTTTTCTTCACAGTCCAACTCTCACGTCCATACATGACCACTGGAAAAACCATAGCCTTGACTAGATGGACTTTTGTTGGAGAAGTAATGTCTCTGCTTTTCAATATGCTATCTAGGTTGGTCATAACTTTCCTTCCAAGGAGTAACCATCTTTTAATTTCATGGCTGCAATCACCACCTGCAGTGATTTTGGAGCCCCCAAAAGTCAAGTCTAACACTATTTCCACTGTTTCCCTTTCCCCATCGGCATTAAAATGATGCTCTGAATTAAGTGGGAAATTATTTCATAGTTCTTTTATCTTTCTCTCCCTCACTAATCAAAAGCAAAACAGTCTGGTTTTGTCTCAAACACCTAGTGACTTCAGGATCAGATATTGCATATTGTTAGCCTCTAGCCAATGCACCAGTACACCCAGGCAGAGGAACTCTATCAAGGGTATGTCCAGAAGCCCTGGGACAGAGTGGATAGATATTGGGGACAGAACCAATTATGATGCAATTGATTCAAATCATGTGTTATCAATAGTAAAAGGCACTGAGATAGCCAGCTAAAGATCAGAGAGGACAATTGCAATGCTAAGCAGAAAGTGCTATAATTAAAAAAAAAAATAAGCTATAACTCAAGGTAGGCTTTAATGTAGAAATGGCAACAGAATTGAAATTTAATGTATGAGTCAATTTAAGGAAGCCAAGAGAAACAGGGAAAATTTCAGGTGCAAGAAAAACTAGGCAAGAAAGATCATGATGCATTCAAGGAATTCAAAGTGCTAGGAAATGGAAATTAAGCCCCAAACCAGGGGCTGCTTCATAGAGAGGATCAGAGTGATGACAGATGAAGATGGAAATGCAGGTAGCAACTAGATCCTGAAGAAAGAATTGTTTACATTTAAATCTGAATGTAAAGGGGGCTTTCACTGATCCAAGGCTTGTATATCTGATGTCAATTTGTATTCTATTGATACTAAGCTGGCAGCAGCATGGAGAGTTGATTAATAAGACCACAATGAGGTGAAATTTGACTAGTCAGGAGACTGCCAAAACAAGTTAGTTGAAAGACAGGCCTGACTAAGGAACCAGCAGCAGAGAGGAGGAGGTAGAGATACAGTCAAAGCTAACAAGGAACAAGAATCGACAATTTCCTCATTTGCAGGATGAGGATGCTAAAAGAAAGAATGGACTTAAGAGAAACTTTTGTATTTCTGCTTCAGCAACTGAGTGGGTAGTGGTGCCATTCATCAAATTAGAAAGTACAGGAAGAGAAGCACATGTAAAAAAGGAGATACACTCAGTATTGGAAAAGCTGAGATTTATCTTCCTGTGGAACACTGGAGACATGCAAAATAGGTAGCTGAATATATGAGTCTGTACTGGAATGCAGAGAAGGATGTAAGAGCACTTAGGTTAGAGGTACAGTTTGTTCTTTACAGTTATAAAAGTGGGTAAAATTCCATAAAGAAAAGAAAGAGGAACTGAGGTGAGAATCCCAAGAATATCAGCCTCAAAACAATTGGAAAGGGAAAATAATCCAGGGGCTGCCTAAAGAGATGACTGACCCAGAGATAGAATCTGTCCAGAGACAGAGAAACTTTGGAGTATAGTAATGAAATATAGGGTTTCCTGGGTAGCTCAGCTGGTAAAGAATCTGTCTGCAATGCAGAAGACTCCAGTTAAATTCCTGGGTCAGGAAGTTCCCCTGGAGGAGAGAGAGGCTACCCACTCCACTATTCCTGGGCTTCCCTAGTAGCTCAGGTGGTAGATAATCCGCCTGCAACGTGGGAGACCTGGGTTCGATCCCTGGGTTGAGAAGATCCCTTGGAGGAGGGCATGGTAACCCACTCCAGTATTCTTGCCTGGAGAATCCCCATGGACAGAGGAGACTGGCAGGCTACAGTCAATGGGGTCACAAAGAGTCGGACATGACTGAGTGACTAAGTACAATGAAATATAACAAGAAATTCAAGAAAATGGAACAAAATAAGAAATTTTAAAAAGAGAGAATAATTGACAGTAAGAAATATTTAAGTGAGCTGAAAAATTAAGAGTTGAAATACAGCTGTTACATTTTTCAGATCACTGGTGACCTCAACAGAAATATGCCATTGGTTGAGTAGAGGCAAATATTAGAATATAGTGAGTCTGATCACATTTAGGAAGAAATTGAAAGGAGACCATGAGTATAGGCATTCACTTTAATTCCAAAAGCCTGGCTATAAAGGGACAGAATGACACACTGATAATTAGGCCTCATAGGCTTAAGAAGAGACATACAACTGTGTTCCTAATGGAGGGAAGTGAATCAGAATTCATGTTATCCTGTATCATGGCTATTTTTGTACATGACGTTTTTTCTCTAAGTTGCTTTACTGCAGAGGCACTAACTCAGATGTGGCAGTGGGTCAACAAATGTTGCTTAATCAGTAAATGAATGAGGCAAGCAATCAGAAAGAATGTGAAGAATATAAAGAATACTGTATTAGAAGTACACCCAGACTTAAAATTAGAGAAACAACCCAGTATCACAGAATAAAACTGGAAGGGGGACATGTACATCTGAGATTTAGTTCATCTGACAAGTGTACCTGTGGCTGATTCATGTCAATGTATGGCAAAACAAATACAGTACTGTAATGTAGAATAAAGTATTAAAAAAGATTGTAAAGTAATTAACCTCCAATTAAAATAAATAAATTTATATATATATAAAATAAAATAAAATAAAAAATTCCAATAATAGGATGAGGAATGACAAAGGTTCTGATTCATCCCCAAGTCTGACAGACTGATCATAGCATGGAGTTATGCAGAAGTCTAAGGTTCTGCTTCACTCAGGTAGTGGTGGATTTTAAGGGATTCGCAATGTCTGCTGTATGTGCAAAAAGAGGAGTGGGTGGCACACATGCGACAATACTCATGAACCCCAGTGAAACAGTTCACACACCCAGCTCTGAAAGGTAAGAAAATATGTGATTCATTTTATTTTTCTGAAAATTCATTCAGAACAAAGTTTTAAAAAGAAAATCCTACCATGAGTTGGAAGGCTAGAGAGATGTTTTATGCATGGCTTGTTTCAGATTCTTTTTTTATAAAAACCAAAACTAGCGTGGCCACAAGAGTCCATGTAGGAATCTGGGAGAAGCAGCATTTAATAGCAAATAATAATGTTTGCTTTGCTGCATACTACTTAGAAGAATCAAATGTGTTCCCACCTCTACCCTTCACACCATCTGCTAATACTACTCAGGCAGTGACTTTTCAGCATCCATGAGGCTCAGTGGATACTCTTTTATTAATCTCAGAAGACTGCTGTGATGGAGGTATGTCGTAAGTATGATTAGCCTTACTGACTAGAGGGGAAACAAAGCTCAGAATAAATTACTTTCAGAGGCTACTGAGTGAACCAGAAGTGGATGTGAGAATGGTTTCTTTGGTCAAGCAGATTCAAGACCTGATTTAGGCGTATGCTCAACTATTCAAAAACAAAAAACAAAAAACAGTCCTACATGCAGAGATGAGCCCTCTATGAATTTCATCTTGCCACAAAGTACTACAATTTGCATAGAGGCTCATCTGCAAGCACTAGCAACTGCTTCATTCCTGACTGCCATTATGCAGAGAAAGAAGAAGGAAATATGGAAGAGGAAGTTGCCATTTTTCTTTAAAATAGAAACAACTAAATAATATGTCCCCTTTGGCAAAAGTGATTAGTGAAATAAAGAGAAAGAAAGGATCAATTATTCATTTTAAATTCTATCTGGGGACTTCCCTGCTGGTCCAGTGGCTAAGACTTCATGCTTCTAATGGAAGGGGCCTGGGTTCAATCCCTGGTCAGGGAACTAGATTCCACATGCTGCAACTAAAGAGTCTGCATGCTTCAACTAAAGATTCCAACAAAGATCAAAGATCCCATCTGCCACAACTAAGACCTGACACAACCAAATAAATAAATAAATATTTTAAATTCTATCTGGTGAATGCATTGATCACAGTTCAACAAACACATCTGTGAATGAAGATTTTTTTTTCCATTTTAAACTGTTGAGAAGATCTTACTTATTTTACTATGAAGTGTCAGAATTAAAAATAAATAAAGTTATAGACTCAAATAAACAAATACTGAAAGGCCTATTTGGCCCCTAGAAGTCAGATCAGACACTAATGAATTTTGTCATGTTATTAAATTGGTTCAGTGTAGGAAATGAGAACTCTTATAAGCTCTATGCTACAACCACTGCATACCATGCCTTCAGAATATGAAAAAAAAATGTTTCATAGATATAATTCTGGCCATCTGTTCACAAAGAAAATAAGACTGTTCTATAAAAGTTCCTTTTAATATTAATGTTTTTTCAAAGAAAATATGTGGATTGAGCAGATGTCCAAAGAATTCTTGAATTTCTAGTATTTTTTGAATTAAATTTAAAAAAATTGTATTTCCTAAAATTACTTTTTTCCTTATTTTTTGGTAGCTGTTAATACTCTGAGGTCTGGAGGCATGCAAACATAGATTCAAATTCTCACCCCTACATCTTACTATCCCTGAGGAACAGAGGAAAGTTTGTTTCTTATCTGACTCCTAAAATATATTCATTAAATGTGGTTTGTCTGCTGTTGTTAGTGTTTTATTATACCATCATAAATTTATTATACTTTATTGAGAAATAGACAAGTAATCATTCATTCTGACTGCCATCGAAGGAAGATAACTTATCAGTGCAATGCTAGTAGTAAAATAGTTTAGAAAAGAGAAAAGGGATATAGCATAATAAGTAAAATAGTGTATAAGCTCTGTTTTACAAAAGAAAGTCTACCTTTCTATGAATGGGACTAAACAGTCTCAAAATCTGATAAAGGAACTAGCGTATCTATAATTGGAACTCATCTTTTATTCCTCAAACAAAATACTCAATATCACTCTGCCAATTATTAATTTGATGTCAAGTATTAATTTGGATTATATAAATAAGAGAAGAAAATTTCTTTATTTCCATTGTATTTTCCAGATATATGTTCTATAATTGTTACTCAATATTATAACAATATATAATTGTCATTCAATACAACAGACAAATTGGAACAGCTAACCAACTTATGGCAGAAAGCAAAAAACAACTAAAGAGCCTCTTGATGAAAGTGAAAGAGGAGAGTGAAAAAGTTGGCTTAAAACTCAACATCCAGAAAACTAAGACCATGGCATCTGGTCCTATTACTCCATGGCAAACAGATGGGGAAACAGTGACAGACTTTATTTTGGGGGCTCCAAAATACTGCAGATGGTGACTGCAGCCATGAAATTAAAAGACACTTGCTCCTTGGAGGAAAAGTTATGACAAACCAAGACAGCATATTAAAAAGCAGAGATATGACTTTGCCAACCAAGGTCCATCTAGTCAAAGCTATGGTTTTTCCAGTAGTCATGTATGGATGTGAGAGTTGGACTATAAAGAAAGATGAGTGCCAGAAATTGATGCTTTTGAACTGTGGTGTTGGAGAAGACTCTTGAGAGTCCCTTGGATGGGAAGGAGATCCAACTAGTCCATCCTAAAGGAAACCAGTCCTGAATATGGGAAAACTGGTCAACCACTTGTAAAAGAATGAAATTAGACCCCTCTCTAACACCATACACAAAAATAAACTCAAAATGGATTAAAGATCTAAATGTAAGACCAGAAACTATAAAACTCCTAGAGGAGAACATAGGCAAAACACTCTCCGACATAAATCACAGCAGGATCCTCTATGATCCGTCTCCCAGTATACTGGAAATAAAAGCAAAGATAAACAAATGGGATCTAATTAAAATTAAAAGCTTCTGCACAACAAAGGAAACTATAAGCAAGGTGAAAAGACAGCCTTCTGAATGGGAGAAAACAATAGCAAATGAAACAACTGACAAACAACTAATCTCAAAGACATATAAGCAACTTATGCAGCTCAACTCCAGAAAAATAAATGATCCAATAAAAAAAATGGGCCAAAGAACTAAATAGGCATTTCTCCAAAGAAGACATACGGATGGCTAACAAACACATGAAAAGATGCTCAACATCACTCATTATCAGAGAAATGCAAATCAAGACCACAATGAGGTATCATTTCACACCAGTCAGAATGGCTGCGATCCAAAAGTCTACAAGCAATAAATGCTGGAGAGGGTGTGGAGAAAAGGGAACCCTCTTACACTGCTGGTGGGAATGCAAACTAGTACAGCCATTATGGAAAACAGTGTGGAGATTCCTTAAAAAATTGCAAATAGAACTGCCTTATGACCCAGCAATCCCACTGCTGGGCATACACACCGAGGAAACCAGAATTGAAAGAGACACGTGTACCCCAATGTTCATTGCAGCGCTGTTTATAATAGCCAGGACATGGAAGCAACCTAGATGTCCATCAGCAGATGAATGGATAAGAAAGCTGTGGTTCATATACACTATGGAATACTACTCAGCCCTTAAAAAGAATAAATTTGACTCAGTTCTAATGAGATGGATGAAATTGGAACCGATTATACAGAGTGAAGTAAGCCAGAAAGAAAAACACCAATACAGTATACTGACACATATATATGGAATTTAGAAGACAGTAATGATGACCCTATATGTGAGACAACAAGAGACACAGAGGTATAGAGTGGACTTTTGGACTCTGAGGGAGAGGGAAAGGGTGGGATGGTTTGGGAGAATGGCAGTGAAGCATGTGTATTTTCCTGTAAGAAACGAAGCGCTAATCTATGTTTGGTGTAGGATGCAGGATGCATGGGGCTGATGCACAGGATGATTCAGGTAGAGGATGTGGGGTGGGAGGTGGGAGGGGGCTTCGGCATTGGGCGATTGTGTTCACATATGGCTGATTCGTGTCAATGTATGGCAAAACAAATACAGTATTGTAATTTAAAAAATAAATAAATTTAATTTAAAAAAATAAAATAAAATAAAATAAAAAATAAATAAATAAAAAAAAAAAAGGAAGGACTGATGCTGAAGCTGAAACTCCAAAACTTTGGCCACCTGATGTGAAGAACTGACTCACTGGAAAAGATCCTAATGCTAGGAGGGATTGGGGGCATGAGGAAAAGGGGACGACAGAGGATGAGATGGCTGGATGGCATCACCACTCAATGGACATGAGTTTGAGTAAACTCTGGGAGTTGGTGATGGACAGGGGAGGCCTGGCGTGCTGCAGTCCATGGGGTCACAAAGAGTCTAACACGACTGAGCAACTGAACTGAACTGAAGGTATAACAGAAAGAAAACTATTCCAGTTTCCAAAAATCTTAGTCTCTGTCAATAATAGTCATGTCTGACATGTGTGTGTCATGTTTGTGACACACACATGAAAAATGCAACCTAAACACTACTTAACTGAAAACATTTAAATAATATAATTTTGATTAAACTGATTGGGTGTGCTCAAAATAATTTTTAAAAGTAAAGGAAGAGAGAAATGGAAGGCGGGAATCTAAACCTATAATTTAAGTGACTTGACTTGCAGTTACAGGTAATATTACTAACTAATAATTCTACCTTACAGCAACATTATTCACACTCAGTTCCCAATAACCATTCCAGGGCAGCTAACATTTGGTAGCACCTGTTGAAATAGTAGTCCAGAGTGGTTATTCATACATTGGCAACCCCACATCTGGCATACAGTGACCACTGATCCTTTCTCTTGTCTTAATTTCTTCTCTTCTACACTTCAAGAGCAGTGTCAATTTCACTCTTCTTCCTATAGTTTATATTACAAAGCTCAAGTTCTGGGGTTTGCTGGGTCACAATGTACCTGTGATGATGGACACTAGATTGTTCTCTTCAACCATGACATGCATTAGTTTGAAAAAAAAAAGGAATAAAATTAAATTACCTTTTAACTTCTAAAATCTGGTGAACACCAGAATTTTTTTTAATTTTATTTTTACTTTATTCTACGTTACAATACTGTATTGGTTTTGCCATACATTGACATGAATCAGCCACAGGTGTACACAAGCTCCCAATCCTGAATCCCTTCCCACCTCCCACCCCATTTCATCTCTCTGGATCATCCCCATGCACCAGCCCCAAGTATCCTGTATCCTGTATCGAACATAGACTGGCACTTTGTTTCTTACATGATAGTATACATGTTTCAATGCCATTCTCCCAAATCATCCCACCCTCTCCCTCAGAGGCCAAAAGTCCATTCTATACCTCTGTGTCTCTTCTGTTGTCTCACATACAGGGTCATCATTACTATCTTTCTAAATTCCATATATATGTGTCAGTATACTGTATTGGTGTTTTTCTTCCTGGCTTACTTCACTCTGTATAATCGGCTCCAGTTTCATCCATCTCATTAGAACTGATTCAAATTTATTCTTTTTAAAAAAAGTCAAGAATGAAATACTGTCTCGGCTCAGAACAAAAGAAAATGGTGTATCAATTCAGCCATGTGACTCTCACAAATAACATGACCATTAATATCTGACACCTCATTGCCATGTGGATTCTAGAAGTAGGTGCTGAGATCCATGGGTCTGCCAAGTGATAGGATTCTAGTGGAGGATGCATCCATGAAGAGTCAGTCTCATAAATATATAAGGGGAAATCTGTCCCAAAGGCTAAAAACTAAAAAGGAAAGAGAAGAATAGAAAAAAATCATAGGGAATGAATATGAGGTGACATTATTGAAAGACAAAGAACAGCCACAAGCATCAATAAAAGGAAAAAGGGACATCCACACATAAGTAGAAAGATACTGTAACAGCTACAATCTATGAAATCCCAGAGATTAGAAACGGGTCAAAAGGGAGCAGGGACCTGTGTTTCTCAGATTAGTTCTATGATTAATACCCCTTCCCTTGGACTTCCAATATCAGGCAATATAGGAACTTCTCTGGTCAAATGCTCTGTTCAAAAGTTGTAGAAAAAAATCTTCTCAAAAGGAAAACATATGAAGTTTGCTAAAAGAAGTAACTATATGGCAGGAAAAAGAAGATCTCAGAGAAAGTAATCATAGAACTTTTATCAAAAAAATGTGGCAACAGAAAGTTTCAAAGAAAGTGGTCATAAAACTTTTCTGTCCTCAACTCACTGTTGCTATTGTTTAGTTGCTAAGTCGTGTCTGACTCTTTTGTAACCCTGTGGACTGAGGCCTGCCAGGTTCCTCTGTCCATGGGACTCTCCAGGCAAGAATACTGGAGTCACTTGCTATTTCCTTCTTCAGGGGATCTTCCTGACCCAGGAATCAGACCTTCATCACCTGCTTGGCAGACAGATTCTTTACCCTTCAAGTCATTACAGAAATAGAAAATTTCCTCTAACCCCCAATACTGTAATGCCAACCAAAAAAAACACAATGAATTTGAGATAAGAAGAGTAGAATAGTAGTTTTTGAACCATTTCTGAAAAACATTTCCTTATACTGCATATTAGGGCTGGAGGATGGGACAGAGATATTGGCAGGTAGAGAGAAAATGAGGAGAGAACAAAGAGATAGAAAAACAGACAAGAAATAGAAATAGAGAGGTAGAGAGACAGAAAACCAGAGCGAGACATTCAGAGGGATGAATAGCGGCAAAAAGAGACAGATTACTGAGAGAAAAGGGACTGCACAAGATCCCTAAGTTACTTCTTTGCATGCAGGCCACATTATACCTAAACTGGTTAAATGGAAGTAAATATATCTTTTTAGATCTATAGATAAACAAATTTGGGGAGTTTCATGAATAAACAGTTCTACATAGCCAATCCCTTATCTGGGAAATATAAATTTCCTATGGCAAATATAAATCCTACATGCTTTGCTGTGTTTTCTTCTCAATATTAATGGAGGATGGTCTCAGTTTATCCTCTAGGAAATAATTTTTCACTCTTATATCTCCCCTTAGGCTTTTTCTCTTCTCTTGGCTGAATAATTATTCTTCTACCTATTTTCCATGGTTCTAATTTTCTAAGCTTTTAATTATCTTTATTGGTTTCCTGAGCATCCTCTGCCAATCCCTTCAAGCCCACCTCAGAGTGATCTAAAACAGGAGCCACAATGAACATGTACAGATCACTGTATTGTGCTTGGAGGAAATTCACCAGCTACACAGGCCACATTTCCTTCAGCCATCACAATCTCCTCTTAATACAGACATTGCAGTTACTTTTACTGTTATCAATGGGGAACAGGGCATAAAGAGATTAAAGCTACTGGAGACTCAGACTGGTAAGTGGACAGGGCAGGATCAGGAGTTCAGAGGTGTCAGCCTCTGTCAGAGAGGAGAGAGAAAGGACATGAGGCAGGGATGGAGAAGGGAAGCCTGACTCAGGAGGCTTGTGTGCCTTCAGTTCAGTTCAATAAAGTTGCTCAGTCCTGTCTGACTCTTTGCAGTCCTGTGGACTGTAGCATGCCAGGCTTCCCTGTCCATCACCAACTCCCGAAGCCTGCTCAAACTCATGTCCGTTGAGTGGGTTATGGCACCCAACCATCTCATCCTCTGTCGTCCCCTTCTCCTCTTGCCTTCAATCTTTCCCAGCATCAGGATTGACAGGATTGATCTCCTTGCAATCCAAGGGACTCTCAAGTGTCTTCTCCAACACCACAGTTCAAAAGCATCAATTCTTTAGCACTCAGCTTTCTTTATAGTCCAATTCTTACATCCATACATGACTACTGGAAAACCATAGCTTTAACCAGACAGATCTATTGCAGCCGAGGATGGAGAATCTTTATACAGTCAGCAAAAACAAGTCTGGGAGCTGACTGTGGCTCAGATCGTGAACTCCTTATTGTAAAATTCAGACTTAAATTGAAGAAAGTAGGGAAAACCACTAGACCATTCAGGTATGACCTAAATCAAATCCCTCATGACTATACAGTGGAAGTGAGAAAGAGATTCAAGGGATTAGATCTGATAGAGTGCCTATCCTCCCCACAAGAGGGCTTATGTGTGCCTTGGTAAGGACTTTTGTTTTATTCATTGGGCAATGTATATTTTGATAGAGTGGGGAATTAGGCTTGTCTTAAGGGGTGACTATTCTGGTCACCGTTAGTCTGATCTGGAGTTGGTGGGAGAGGTTTGTGCCCAGTGATTAGGACTTTCAGTGTTTCTTGAAACACACTAAGTGAGAGGTGATGAGTTCCAAATCAAGGCAAATGCTATAGAAATGGAAGATGTGAATCCACATTCAAGGGTATTAACGGACAGAGGGAGGAGAACCCATGAAAGAGACTGAGAGCAAGAGTCAAAGAAGCTGGAAGAGAATGGGAAGAACGGCACAGAGCTGCCAAGAAGCTCCAGGACCTGCGCTTGGCGGGTTGCTCTGGTGACCCTAGGGGCTGCTTGTTCTGAGCAGTGGGAGCAGCAAACAAACTGCAGTGGGCTGAGTCAGAAGGACACAGAGATAAAACTATCCAATCTGGGAGTCTTATGGTGACAGTGAGGAAATCTGAGGGAAACTGAAGGGTCAGAGGAGTTTTGCTCTGGGAAAAGTTACAGGTTGAAGAGTAGAAGCAAAACAGAGCAAAGTATCATCAAGCATTACATTTTTATGGATGAAAACACATCAGAACTTGGCAAAGTGAACCTTAGCTAAAAATAGAATGAACTGGCATTAAACACTGCAATATGCTGTATCTACGTATTAATATGTGCAATAAATCTGAGATGATTAGGATATTTAAATGGAATTTATTTGTCTTGGCATGTTTAGATACTTTTATATATTCCAAACTCTAACTAGCACTGCCCATGCAGAAAAATATGACCAGTGCTACAAATACAAAGAATAAATCTCAGTTCTAACACTCAGTTCAGTTCAGTTCAGTCACTCAGTTGTGTCCAACCGTTTGCGACCCCGTGAGTCACAGCATGCCAGGCCTCCCTGTTCATCACCAACTCCCGGATTTCACCCAAACTCATGTGCATCAAGTCGGTGATGCCATCCAGCCATCTCATCCTCTGTTGTCCCCCTTCTCCTCCTGCTCCCAACCTTCCCAGCATCAGGATCTTTTCCAATGAGTCAACTTCTCGCATGAGGTGGGCAAAGTATTGGAGTTTCAGCCTCAGCATCAGTTCTTCCGATGAACACCCAGGACTGGTCTCCTTTAGGATGGACTGGTTGGATCTCCTTGCAGTCCAACACTACTGGTCACTATATATCATTACTCCATATATTAGCAAGTAATAGAATGCTAGTGATTCCCAATTGGCATGTTTATGAAGTATGAAATAACCCATGCTTTTTAGCTTCAACATTATTTTCAGTACACCATATAATATGAAAGTACCTAGCACTGTGTTTGGCCCTTTATAGAGGATAAATGTATTGAGCTAAACTCTGTTGCTATTTTTGGAGTCCTGCTATGCCTGACTGCTGTGCTCAAATAGAATCTTTCAAAGATCAGCCTTGGGATTTCTTTAGAAGGAATGATGCTGAAGCTCAAACTCCACTACTTTGGCCATCTCATGCGACGAGTTGATCCACTGGAAAAGGCTCTGATGCTGGGAGTGATTGGGGGCAGGAGGAGAAGGGGATGACAGAGGATGAAATGGCTGGATGGCATCACTGACTCGATGGACGTGAGTCTGAGTTAACTCCAGGAGTTGGTGATGGACAGGGAGGCCTGGCGTGCTGCAATTTATGGGGTAGCAAAGAGTCGGACATGACTGAGCAACTGAACTGAACTGAACTGAAACACTTCCTGAAAGCTCTACAGTCTACATTCCAATGTTCTCCTACAATCTGTAACTTGCATTCCTCTTAATGCAGTGTCATCTCATCTCATGGTCACACACTTCCTTTGCTCCCAGTTTGCAACATTTTCTAGGTTCATTTTAGCCTTTCTACTGATACCAGTTTTTCTTGGTGGACTTTTTCAAAGTTCTGTTCCATATACATATGGCAAACTAATATTCAGTTTCTTTGTCTCCATCAATAGCATCTGACCCTGAAATTCTGACCTCTAGATTTCAAAACCGTGTTGTATGGAGTTCTAAGCCAGGATCCCACCAAACTCATCTGTCCTTCCAGGCTTCACTAGAGTCTCTCTATGTTTATCAGGTTCACCATATTTTATGGTGAAAAAGAAAAATCAAAATCAAATGTGTTTCTAAATTTTTAAACATCTTGTTATGTCACTGTTTTTCACAAACCTAAGTAATGACAAATAATTAAACAAATATCCCAGTATGTATACCATAAAAGAAAAGTATTCATGTTCCCATTTCAAATTTGGATGAAAAAGTACAGTGCTAATAGTAATCTCTTCAACCAATTCCACTGTGAACTATAATAACATTTAGGTTAATAAAAGCAAAATATCACTGAGATCTGCACAGGACAATGGTAAAAATAGATATCAGGCACAAATCTATTTAAGTATTTTGAGCTAGAAAGTTCTAAAAAATAAGAAGGAAAGAAAAATGCTGATACCAAGACAAGACTTTTCGTTAAAGGATAATTAGTTGCTGCTCTACTTACAATCTCCTTTAAAAAGGGCAGGTAATTTCAGGTTTTCTTTTCTGTCTTTTTAAAATATATAGCCTGAAGTTGGCTTTGCCTATAACCAAATAACAGCAGATTTCTAGGCAAATGGGCTGGAAACAAAATAAAGCAAATTAACACATCATGAAACCACTCTGACCCCTGAACAGTAGAAACACATATAAGATGATGGGCTGGTCCCCTTTGCCAGCCACACCTGAGGCAGGAAGTGCCTGGGATAAGATGAGATCAAGGAATGACACAGGGCATCACTAAGAAGAAGCCAGAAAAGAAGAGCTTATCTATTCCATGGCTAATTTAAAAGTAATATTTCTCAAACCCATGCTCTATATTATTTGAAGAAACTGAACAAGACCCATTCCTTCCAGAAATGTTAAAAGTGAACAAGAATAGCTAACCAGAAATATTGGATGTCACCACGTAGCCAATCTGGCTATTTCTCAAGAGACCGAGAGACTGATGATAGTATATGGTCTGGTCCCCCGCCTCTAAGACTCAACAACCTGATTTTGGCAGCAGTCTAAGAAGGGCACCATCCCAAAGGGGTTATTATATATTATAATATATTAATAATACAGAGAATGCTAATGTCCATATCTCAAAAGGGAAATATAAATGTCACAAGGACCAAAGTCCTCATATTTGTTCAACTAGTGTATTCTTTCCCAATCAGCAGACACATCTGGAAAACAAAATTATGACCAGAAACCTATATGGTTAATATGAACTCAAGCAACATCAGTTAGATAATTCAGTTCTTTAGTAATAAAAAACAAAAGCACCTGCTGCTTCTGTCTCAAAGGAAACATGCTCTGGGCAATGGAAAAGGGTTATCACTGACATCCTCTCTCCTGGACAAGGTCAGCCACATCATTCCAACAGTGACTTCAACGGCTATAAGTGCTATGTGGGGGCAGGGTCATTGTCTTCTTGTCCATCACTATGTCCTGCGCCTGGTGTCCGGTAGGCATTCAGTCTAGATTTGTGGGCTGAATGAACTCAACTCACCTTTTTCTATCTTTGCAAGGCTAGCCAATAAACATTATATTTTCAAATACATTAATATCCAATCAGAGGTCATTGTAGAACTTGTGGACCCAGGAAAATTTTGTTCTAAAGATGATTTTACCCATATCTGCTCTGATCTATTAAATATGAACTCTCAGGAGGGATAGCTTATATTCTTTTTTTATTTTATTTTGTTTATTTTTTTAATTACAATACTGTATTTGTTTTGCCATACATTGACATGAATCAGCCACAGGTGTCCACGATCTCCCAATGCCAAAGCCCCCTCCCACCTCCCACCCCACATCCTCTCCCTGAATCATCCCGTGCACCAGCCTCATGCGTCCTGCATCCTGTATTGAACATAGACTGGCGCTTCATTCTTACAAGATAGTATACATGTTTCAATGCCGTTCTCTCCCAAATCATCCCACCCTCTCCCTCTCCCTCAGAGTCCAAAAGTCCGTTCTATACCTCTGAGTCTCTTTTGTTGTCTCACATAGAGGGTCTTCATTACTATCCTTCTAAATTCCATATATATGTGTCAGTATACTGTATTGGTGTTTTTCTTTCTGGCTTACTTCACTCTGTATAACCGGCTCCAATTTCATCCATCTCATTAGAACTGAGTCGAATTTATTCTTTTATTTCAAAATTCATTATGGATGCATATCTGAACTGTCCCCAAGCATCATAAAAGCTCACTTTGACCTATTCCAGATTATTTCTGGTTTACATAATTCCAGTATGGCTGCTAGTGAAGAGCTAGAAGTCATATTTGAGTCATGGGAATTAACACTTACACTGGAATTAAGTGGGAACTGTGGGATTGAGTCTTTTCTTCTCTCTTTTCTCGTCATCCCCAGTGCTGCTTTTCTTCAACTTTCCTTTAAATCTAAGAGCCCATTTTAAATTCTCATTTCTACTCCTGTACTGACATATACTCACTATTCAACCTCCATTCCACTCTATTTCTAATAAATCATTTCTATCTCTCATCTCATGTTTCTACTTATTTCCATGTTGTCCCATCAAATTTCTATCTGTAAATCACTCATCCCCTCATTCAAAAGCATCTTTGATGCAAATTTTATGCAAGATGACTTCCCAGTCCTCATCACTGGATGAGTTTGCTTATTTTTTTCTCAATGTTGTTGCCAAGGAATTGTCTGACTTGAAGACTCCATATACAAAATGCCAGAAAAATATTAAACTGAATAAAGCAAATAAATATATTGATGTTTCAGGATCAGATTCTCATTAAAAGGCTGGTATATGATTGTGTAATATTTGTTTTAGTGTGATAGGTATGTATATAATAGGCAAATGCTGTTCCTTTATACTGCTTACCACATTGCAGACGCAGAAACAAGCTACAGTGATGTAGTGAAGCCAATGCCTGATGTCAATGCCTGAACAATGTATTTTTTTCTTATCATCCTCCACCAAAAAAGAGCTGATCATCATGGCAATAACATAACTAGTTAATTAACTAATCTTGATGATATCATACAACTAATATAAACATGTGATGGTATATAAATATTAAACAACGTCATATATTCTCAAGCAAATAATACTTGTTAGTTGTTTACAAATTAGTTACTGTCTAAAAGAATCTCTGACACAGTAGGAATTTTGAAATTTTAATTGCGCTTTTCTTTTCAATTGAGTATATACTATATACATAAACTTACACGTGTGTACTTTATTTCTTTAATTTCTTCTGTTCATTAGTTGCTAATAAGTGAATTTTGAGAAAGTTCAAAACTCAAAATATATGCCCAGAGGATGAATCTTCTTAGTGATAATGGAATTCTTGATGTATCTTCATAACACAAATGGGAAGAATTAAATATCGAACAAGAAAGAAAAATCTAAAATGGATGTTGCTATTGATTGAATTATGCTCTTTCATCAACCATCTGATCTTGCTCCTTGTGCTAGAGATGTCAAAGATAATTTTTAATACTTTTTACTAATGTATTTCCTTCATCACTCTTCTAGGGCTTTCTATATAATCAGCAAGCTGGCCAAAATAAAAATTTAGAAACCATTACTATTAATAAATGCAGGCTCCTGGGTAAAGTGTCAAAACATTTCCAAAGGGCCAGATTTTAACCTCCTATTCATTCCACTTACTTCTGTCCAATTACTAAATGCATGCCGTTCTAACTGAGGCGCACATTTTTAAAGTTTGACATTGACATGGACCACACAGCGATCACAACTGGGCAGAGGCCCATGACTTACTATGATTTATAGTCTGTCATTGGAGCTAATGCACAGTGAATGGTTCAAAACCCTTTTTCCTTTCTCCAGCCCTTTAAATGGAATCAAACACAGGCACAATATTAATTTTAAACTTAACTTACTCTAATTGAATGGCAATGCTTTATTACAGTCATGTATCAAACAAGGACCATAATACATCATAAATGCCATATTGCTAAAGCAGATCCTTTTGCGCTTTGCTTTTCATTCTTATTTTTTTAATTCACAGCACTTGAAATACCACCATTAGTATATTAATTAGTGAATTAGCATTACTAAATTATCCCTATACTAGAGACAGCATTCTTAATGATACGCAAACCACTCCACACACGTCTTCAAACAGATATCATAGAAACCCATAGCTAAAGGAACCTTAGGTGGTCATCCAGTCTATAAGCCCTCTTTCAAGAAGAGTTCATTTTCTCACATGTATCCCACATCTCTGTCCCTTAGATGGTTTTGTCTATTAGTGGCATCCAATATTGGCTTCACTGGTGGTGCAGATGGTAAACAATCCACCTGTAATGCAGGAAACCTGGTTCAACCCTGGGTCAGGAAGAGTCCCTGGAGAAGGGAATGGCTACCCTGTCCAGTATTCTTGCCTAGAGAAATCCGTGGACAGAGGAGCCTGGTGGGCTACAGTCCATGGGGTTTCAAAGAGTTGGACACTACTGAGAGACTAACACACACACACACACACACACACACACACACACACACAGCATCCAATATAAAGTAATGAGTTAATTATATTTCTTTTTCAAAATTTGAGTAAAAAATAAAAACACCCATGTAGTATGAGATCTACCCTCTTAACAAATTGTTCACTGTATAATACAGTATTCTTAACTACAAGCATAATGTTGTACAGATCTCTAGAATATTTTCTTCTTGCATAACTAAAATTTTACACTCATTGAACACCAATTACTATTCCCCCTCTACATACCCCTAGTCTCTAGTAATCACCATTTTACTTTCTGCTTTGACTACTTTATATATCTCATATAGTTGGAGTCATATAATATTTTTTCCTTCTGTGACTAGTTTATTTCACATGGCATAATTCCTTCAAGATTCATCCATACTGCTGCATATATTAGGATTTCATTTTTTAAGGCTAAATAGTATTCCTCTGTGTGTGTGTGTGTGTGTGTGTGTGTGTGTGTGTTTACATGTCAATGTCAAACTCTCTGAGACCCCATGGACTGAAGTCTGCCAGCCTCCTCCCTCCATGTGATTTCCCAGGCAAGAATACTGGAGTGGGTTGCCATTTCCTTCTCTAGGAGATTTTCCCAACCCAGGGACTGAATCTGAATCTCCTGCTTGGGAGGCAGATTCTTTTACCACTGAGCCCCCAGAACAGTACAGTGTGTGTTTGTGTGGAGGGAGGGGAGGTGAATGTATGTGTGTGTATCTCACATTTTCTTTACCCATGCATCTATCAATGGACATTAATATTATGTTCACATTTTAGCTACTGTGAAAAATGCTACAATGAATATGAGAAAACAAATCTCTTCCAGATTATGATTTTGATTCTTTTGGCTATATGTCCAGAAGAAGAATTATTGAGACATATGATAAGTTGTATTTTTCATTTTTTTGAGAAGCCTCCATACTGTTTTCATAGTGGCTCCAACATTTCACATTCCACAAGCTTGCATAGTTTTCCATTTTCTTCACATCCTCACCAACACTTGTTTTTTCTTACTTTTTGTTAATGGTTGTCCTCACTGTGACGAGGTGACATCTCACTATGAGGTGACATCTCACTATGGTCTAACAGAATAGAAATGTCATAAAAACAGATATAGAGACCAAAAGAAACACCTAGAGAAATGAAAATAAATGAAACATAGAGAAAATAGAGAGCCCAGTAATAAATCTACACATATATGGTCAACTGATCTTCAATAAGGTCACAACAGGAAAGGATAGTCTCTTCAACAGGTGGTGCAGGTAAAACTGGATTTCTACACGCAAAAAAAAAAAAAAGAAAAGAAAAGAAAGAAAGAAAAACATACATCATATACAAAAATCAACTCAAAAGAGATTAAAACTGACACCTGAAACTGTAAAAACCCTAGAAGAAAACAGAGGCAAAAATCTTCATGACATAGATCTTGGCAATAGTATCTTGGATACGATACCAAAAGCACAGGCAACAAAAGCAAAAATAGACAAGTGAGACTACATCAAACTAAAAGCTTCTGCACAATAAAGGAAACAATCAACAGAGTGAAAAGGCACCTAAGGAATGGGGAAAAATTCACAAACCAAGGCAGTGGGAATTTGCTGTACGACTCAGAAAGCTTAAACCAGGGCTCTGTGACAAGCAAGAGGGGTGGTGTGGTGTAGGCGGTGGGAAGGAAGTTCAAGAGGAAGGGGACATATGCATACCTATGGCTGACTCATGCTGATGTATGGCAGAAACCCACACAATATTGTAAAGCAATTATCCTTCAATTAAAAATGAATACTTTTTTTTTAAATTCAGAAACCATATATCTGATGAGAAGTTAATATCCAAAACACATAAGCAACTCCTGCAGTAAAACAGAATAAAACTTAATTTAAAAGGGAAAACGCTATGATGCTAATCATTTAACATATAAAGTGCATCACATCAGTGTGTTGTATACCTTAAACTTATCTAATATTAAATATCAACTATATCTCAATAAAGCTGGAGGAAAAAAAATGGGCAAAAGACATGAACAGATGTTTCTCTGAAAAGACATAAAAATAGTCACTAGTAAACGAAAAAAAAGTTCAGTATCACTAATCATCAAAAAAGTGACATGTTTAAAAGATCATATTCAATGAAAAAAATGATGATGGGGTTGATTTATAACTCCCCAGAAAAATAGGAACTTCCTATAGTTGAGCTGAAAAATCAGAAATGATTTTTATAAATATTTGTCTGACTTTCACTGTAAATATCAGAATTGGCCCAAAATGAAACTGTGAGGTCTATGCTGACACCTTCTATTTCCCTTGAAAAGTATCCTGGTCTCAGAATTGAAAGAGACACGTGTGCCCCAATGTTCACCGTAGCACTGTTTATAATAGCCAGGACATGGAAGCAACCTAGATGTCCATCAGCAGATGAATGATAAGCAAGCTGTGGTACATATACACAATGGAATATTACTCAGCCATTAAAAAGGATGCATTTGAATCAGTTCTAATGAGATGGATGAAACTGAAGCCTATTATACAGAGTGAAGTCAGAAAGAAAAACACCAATACAATATACTAACACAAATATATGGAATTTAGAAAGATGGTAACAATGACCCTATATGTGAGACAGCAAAAGAGACACAGATAAAAAGAACAGTCTTTTGGACTCCGTGGGAGAAGGTGAGTGTGGGATGATTTGAGAGAATAGCACTGAAACTTATATATTATCATATGTGAAGCAGATCGCCAGTCCAGGTTAGATGCATGAGACAGGGTGCTCAGGGCTGGTGCACTGGGATGACCCTGGGGGATGGGATGGGGAGGGAGGTGGGAGGGGGTTCTGGATGGGGAACACATGTGCGCCCATGGCTGATTCATGTCAATGTTTGGCAAAAACCACTACAATATTGTAAAGTAATTAGCCTCCAATTAAAATTAATTAATTTGAAAAAGAGAAAAGTATCCTGGTCTCTAGACTCATGTTAATTGTGAGAATTGAATGTTATATGTAAAAACACTTGATAAACTTAATAAAAAAAAACTATACAATTACAGGATTTATGATAAAAACAGGATTGATGAAAGTGGTAACAATTAGAATACTAAAATGATAAGAATTTCCTGGCTTGATACTTTAGGGCATTGGGCATAATTTAATTTGAATAACATGAGAAAATCTGTTGTTATTCTTCCTTCAGAAAAAGCAGTTTAGCCTAATCCAGCTCAAAGCCATACCAGCATTTTTGTAGATCCAAAACTTTATCATGTTCACCTTGAACTTTTCGTAGGCTCTCCCTCTCTCTGGAACACTTGTCCTCTCTTCTTACCCCCCATTACAGTCTAACTTCTAATCATCTTTCAGATTACAACTTGTAAATGTCATTGCTTCAGTGAAACTTTCCTGGCCCCAACCCTTCTTCACACTAGGTCAGGTCAATTTTTTTATCACAGACCTTCAAAGAACTCTTAATCTTCTTTTGCAGCACCTGAAAATATCATAATCATAAAGTTACTTGGTTGTAATATATGCTCCATGTGCACAGGATTTTGTTGTTTTAGTTGCTCAGTCATGTCCAACTCTTTCGTGACCCCTTGGGCAGTACCCCTCAAGCCTCTTCTGTCCATGGAAATTTCCAGGCAAGAATACTGGAGTGGGTTGACATTTTTTGTCCAGGGGATCTCCCCAACGTGGGGATCCAACCGGAGCCTCCTACATTGGCAGGTGAATTCTTTACCACTGAGCCACCTGGGAAGCACACAGAGGTAATATCTGTCTTATTCTGTTCATGTCTGTCCCCTGGCACAGCATTCAAGCTCAGCAACTATTAATAGAAAAAAAAGAGAGAAAGAAGAGTAACTAATACTCAGTCTCTCTATCTCTATGTGGATAGTGCTGAAGTTCTTCATAACAGCTTGAGTTCTCTGGTTCTCTATGTCTGCCTACTTTTTAATGATCTCAGTAATTTTTGTTCCTATGAGCTGGCCTCCACAATGGCTATTCCTTTGGCAATACCACACTCTTAAGTGTGGGGTGAAAGGTGATGCAGTTTCAATGCCTTTGGGTGTTCCCTAGGTACTGATAAAGTAATATCATCTACATAAGCCAGCATGAAAGTACATCCTCCTCCACCTCCTAGGTGAGTTGATTTCATCACAAGTGACTCAGGAAAACCTCCAGTTCTAGGTTTCATGCCCTGCCTGGTACTTGGGCCACAGTGCTGAGCTCAGTTGCTCACTGGTTCACTCTGAGACAGTAACATCTTTTTAAAATTAATTTTCATTGGAGTATAGTTGCTCCACAATGCTGTATGGTTCCTACCATACAGCAAGGTGAATCAGCTTTATGTATACGTATATCCCCTCTTTTTGGATTTCCTTCCCATTTAGGTCACCACACAACACTGATTAGAGTTCCCTGAGCTGTACAGAAGGTTGAAACAGCAATATTTTGATAGAAGATGTGATTGAGAAATATACTTTCAGAAATTCTATAATTTTATCAGTATGTGAAGAATCCAGAATGCAGTAACAGCCTACAAAAGTTGAGCACTTAATCCCACACACTGTGGTATGAGAATGACTTATTACTATACTTAGCTTTGGGGCGTTTTATTATAAAGAGAAGTAGTTGACATGTATCAGATACTTAACTGTGATCAGCCCAACCATTGTTTGCTACTAGTGAATCATGCTAATTCATATTCCAAGATGAGTCATCTAAGATCAGTATTTCCTATCACTTGGGGCAGTTATATTTGCCCCCTCATCAGTTCTACAAATCTCATGGCTTATAATTAATCTTCTCAGAACCCATCTTTGTTGCCAGAAAATGTGGGTGTAGCATTTGCAAGGCTCAGCTAACATATCCAAATAGATGGTTACAGCATAGCATGAATAAAAACTGATGACTGGACTGCATTTATCAGAACCTTTTACAGGCTAGCAGAGAGGGGGAAAACTGGGTACTATGCAATGCTCAGTTGTTTCTGGTTTTTCTACTCAAGCTTCTCTTGGGTAAATGTAACATCTTGACTGCTGTCCTTCCCAAAGCCTTGAATTTTGAAAAGAATACAAAGTTGACTGTATCCTGCCCTCTTTTGTGCCAACTGACTCTGCAATGTTGAGAACAGAAATCTTTTCCTTTCTGACCTTAACATCAATCAGTGGACACTGTCAAACTTGACATTTTATTGTCCCTTCCTTAGTGGCGTGCTGTAAATAGAAACATTATTGTTATAAATTGTTCTTTGAAGTTTGACATTGTACAAATTGCACTGTGTACTCTATTTTATTAAATGGTGAAACTCAGCAGGCTTTCTATGAGGAGGCCAACCTGTGATACTCTGTTCTCCTAAGAAATGAGGGCTGTTGTCAGGCTAGGCAAACGGTCTCATCGTAACCATTCTGTCAGCAAATAAGTCATAAAATCGTTTCTTAGAACACATGTCAAAGCATTTACCCTGATCTTTAATACATGTTGTACCATAGAGAGGCAATACATTATATCTCAGCATTGGTTGGTGCCTGCACACAGCCAAGAATCAACATATAACTGCAGTATCAAAAATCAGTGGTGGTGATGGTGGTAGTTTAGTCTCTAAGTCGTGTCTGACTCTTGTGACCACATAGACTGTAACCCGCCAGGCTCCTAAGTCCATGGGATTTTCCAGGCAAGAATACTGGAGTGGGTTGCTATTTCCTCTACCAGGGGATCTTCCTGACCCAGAGACTAAACCTGGGTCTCCTGCTTTGCAGGTGAATTATTTACTTTGGAGCCAAGAGTACACACACACACACACACAAAAGGCAACAGGATGGAAGCAAAGATGGAATTAGGCATTTTACTCTATTTAAAAGGATGTTTAAATAAATCACAAATATCTGAATATATGCCATATTTAAGGTACCAGGAAAGATGTATGGAATACAAAGAATGATAAGACTGTCTTCATAGAGCTTATGGTCTAGCTGGATAAGTATTGGATAAACACATGAAACAGTAAGAAATAAAGAAAGTACATGACAAATGACTGCTAATCACAATAGATGTGTGGGATGAGAGCTTGCAAACTATGGCTTCTTTATATAAATAATTCTTATAAATTATCTGTATGTGATTTTATTGGAACAGAGCCATGCTCACTTTTAAAAATACTATCTAAAACTGCTTTTGTGCTACAATAGCAGAACTGAGTAGCTGCAACAGAGGTGTTATGGCCCACCAAACCTACCACATTTACTGTCTTTACTGAACAAGTCTGTCAGCCCCTACTCTTCCAGACTGCTTTGCACTGGCCAGGTAAAGAAGGGTTCAAAGTATGGGTAGAAGCCAGTGAAGGAAGGAATGAGGGTGGAATACTCTGAGCTGAGGGAACCAAACAAACAAAAGTACAGAGATGGGCATCTATGGGTTGCCGTGATAGAGAGACCCACCTGGCAGCAGGTGATCGTTTGCAGAGGTGGTGGCCATGTGGAAGTGGTGGTTTTGAGTTGGGTACAAGAATAACAAAGCACCTAAATGCCAAGTAAAGAAATGAGGGTTTTCTCTTCATAGCCAGTAGAAAGGAGCTTCATTATGATAGCTATTGTCATGCGATTTGCTTTGTTTTAGCAGATAAGTAAATCAAATGAAAGACAGAGTCAAGAATATATTACCATCCTTTTATCTGAGTAAAGCAGTCATCTTATTTCACATAACTAGATAAGTTTACTGTGGAGAAAGGAAAAGCACCAGCTTTTTATATCATTTCTATAAATCTATCCTTCCTTTTCATTCATTTCAAAGAAAATTTAACGTTGTTATTTATAGTTTCTTACCCAGAACATACTTGTGTTCCTTACCCCTGTGATCCATATTTTCTTCATGTTTATTACTTGAAGAATCAAAGCCCCTGAGCGGCAACAGAGATAAAGAATGGTCTTTGGCCCCATCCTTTTGATTTACAGGGTATATGGTGTTGTCATTTTGATTTGCCCAAAGGTTAAAGCTTACAGACAGAACAGAAAGTACAGTGCTCCAAAGAGGACAGAAAGTGCAGTCCTCCAAAGAGGACACCAGGGCCAGCTCTCAGGAAATGGTATTTGATACTTTTGCTCCTGGCCATCAGCCATTTGAGTCTAGTGCTGGGGCTACAGGTCAGCCTAGGGAAAGTTTAACAAATCTGTTGAAGTATCCACTGACTCTTGAGTGGTGGCCAATTACTATTTATGCCTATCAGGCCTCTCTGAAATGTACATGTACATTCAGAGGTTAAAAACTCATGATGGATGCAATCCCAGGATCCAAATAAGAAAGACCTCCAAATCTGTGGGTTACCCATGAACAAAATCCACCTCTCAAATGTCACCCAGCAATAGCTAAATCAGACATCACAAGATATCTCTAAAGTTACATGGAGAATTCAGGTCTGCTTTCAATCAAATGATGCTCTAGAGAATGTGCTGGAACCTGATTGAACTCAACTAACCTAGCTTCATGGAGAATTTTCAGGTTACACAAGTATGAAAGAATATATGTAATAATGAAAAACACACAGACTCTGCAATTGGAAGAACTGAATTTAATTTTACTCATTGAGCTCCCTTGAGCCAATCACTTAATTTTCCTGAATGTAATTTTTTTTTTCCTATCTGCACAATGACATCTCACAATATTATTGGCGAGGTGGAAGTCAAATGGAAAATATTTGTTAATCTGCAATGCAAACCTCATAATAATTTATGAAGTTTAATAATTTATAAATATTTATTACCACTTCACATTTTATACAAGCAGTTTCTAAAGTAGTATCCAGGGGGCCCCTTATCATTCTTTGTATTCCATATATCTTTCCTGATACCTTAAACATTGCATGTATTCATCCCATAGACAGCAACTACTGAATGTAATTTTCAGAAGTTCTGCTAATACTAGATGGTAACAGAGAAGCAAGAGTCTTAGAGAAGTTATCCCATATAAGGGTTCCTTTGTTGTGGTTGTTCAGTTTCTAAGTCATGTCCGACTCTTTCCAACCCCATGGCCTGCAGCATGCCAGGCTTCCCTATCCTCCACTATCTCCCGGAGTTTGCTCAAACTCATGTCCATTGAGTTGGTGATGCTATCTAACCACATCATCCTCTGCTTCCCTCTTCTCCTTTTGCCTTCAGTCCTTCTCAGCATCAGGGTCTTTTTTCAATGAGTTGGTTCTTCACATCATGTGGCCATAGTATTGGAGCTTCAGTTTCAGCATCAAATTCTTCCAGTGAATATTCAGGGTTGATTTCCTTTAGGATGGACTGGTTTGATCTCCTTGCTGTCCAAGGGACTCTCAAGAGTCTTCTCCAGCACCATAATTCAAAGGCACCAAATCTTTGGCGCTCAGCCTTCTTTATGGTTCAACTCTCACTTCTATACACGACTCCTGGAAAACCATAGCTTTGACTATAGGGACTTTTATCAGTAAAGTGACATCTGTTTCTTAATATGCTGTTTAGGTTTGTCATAGCTTTCCTTTCAAGGAGTATGCATCTTCCAATTTCATGGCTGCAGTAACAGTCTGCAGTGATTCTGGAGTCCAAGAAAATAAAATCTGTCACTTCTTCCACTTTTTCCCCTTCTGTTTGCCATGAAGTGATGGTACCAGACGCCATGATCTTAGTTTTTAAATGTTGAGTTTTAAGCCAGCTTTTCCACTTTCCTCTCTCACTCCCATCAAAACACTTTGGATTCCTCTTCACTTTCTGCCATTAGAATGATATCATCTGCATATCTGAGGTTGTTATTTCTCCTAGCAATCTTGATTCCAGCTTACCCTTACTTCTCAGAAATGGATTTAAGATGAACTCTCATTCCACCTGGGAACATTGGTTTAAATGTCTGATGATACCAGCAAAATAGAGTTCTCTTTTATATAGAAAGCAACAGCGTGGAGAATATATTTAGCATGTAATTCAACCCAGTCATTGTTATGCTACTGTAAACATACGAAGTCAATGAGCAAATTAGATTTAGCATGGGGGCCTGAGGTATAGTGAGGAGCTCTGAAAAGACAAGGCATTTGGGAATTCAAGTCATCACATTAAGTAGGAAAGATGAAGTGAATAATTATCTTCAGATAGTGACCTTTTCTGATAAGGATGAAGAAAAGAATGAAAAACCCCTATCAGGGAAAGCTCATACTTTAAGGAATAGATTCTCCTCTTATATTTGAAATATCACTTTAAAGCACAATTTGGCTTTAAAGTTGCATTTTAAATAGCTATAATAATTAACATAATGATGTTTAAGTAGCTTTTATATTGATACAATGTTATCATTGACAATGGCATAATGACATACTACTAGGAAGGGCTTTAAAAATAAAAATGACCTACAGATATGATAGCAATGACCTAAATAATTATCATGATAAACTTTTTAATTCAACAAATATTGGAAGACTTTTCAAAGTACCAAGTATAATATAAATGATAATTAATTAGCATAAAATAAAAGTGTCAAGCCAAGTTTAGTACTCAACTTGTCCCAATAATAGACATATTAGAATTAAAAGACTTTAAAAGGATGAAAGATCACTCTTAGCTCTGGGTTTAAAAACATAAACATATTTCCAGCTAATATAGGGTACTATCTATATAATAGAATATATATATGGTTTAGTCTGGTATCTACCTTCAACAGAATATGTAATCAGAAATGAGCATTCTTTTGGTGGAGATCATAATTTTAAATCGGATTTTAATAAAAATCAATAAGAAAAAGACAGATGACCCAATAGAGAGGGGGAAAATGGACAAAAGACATGACAAGACACAAGATATTTCACAAAAGAAGAAATATGTAAAAGTAATGAAAATATAAAGGTATTCATTCTTATTAGTAATTCGGGAAATGAAAATCAAGACTATAGTAAAATCATTTTATACACAATAGATTGGCACAAATTAAGAATTCTGACCATACCAAGTTCTAGGGAGGATATAAAGATTAAATCAAATGTTGCTGGCAATAAATGTGCATATGCATTTTAAAACAATGTGCCATGTGGTAAAAACAATTTGGCACTATATAGTAAAGTCATTATTTGGATAAACTGTGATCTTCCATGCTTAAACTACTCTTCATTATATGCCACAAAGAAATTTTGCAAATGTCAGAAGACACTTACACTAATATTAATAGCAGCACAGTGAAAACTAAGGCAGTAAACAAACTTGCCCAAATGCCCAAAGATAGGATAATGAATAAACAGCTTGTGGTATATTCACACAGTGGAATATTTTACTGCAGAGAAAATGAATGTAAGTGCCAGATACAGTATCAGGGATAGGAGAAAAATTACTAAAAAGTTCAGAGATAAGCAATATTGACAACAGCTGTGGGAGGAGAGTTATGGTACATGAAACTGGTTTTTTGGTTGGTTGAGCCATGGCTTGTGGAATCTTAGTTCCCCAGCCAGAGATAGAACCCAAACCCTCAGAAGTAAAAGTGCTGAGTCCTAACCACTGGATAGCCAGGGAATTCCCCATAAAACTATTTTAAAATAAAAGCATGGGAATAACAAACACAAAATTCAAAATAATATCTAGAGGGATCCAGGCTACTAGTGTTCTGATTCTTGATGTGGGCAGTGGTGTTCCTTATATCATTGTGCCATATAACATACCTGCATGTTACACGCATCATTTTGTATTTGTAAATTGGTATATTTAAAACTCTTTAAAGATTTACATGTAATACCATGTTACACAATTATCATTTCACTGTTGTTCGGTCACTCAGTATTGTCCGACTCTTTGTGACCCCATGTACTGCATGCCAGGAAGCACACCAGGCTTCCCTGCCCTTCACCATCTCCTGGAGCTTGTTCAAACTCATGTCCATTGAGTCAGTGACAGAAAAGTGTCAACCAGAAGAAAGTCATTCTATAGCAGAAAGCTAAGGTCTACATTCCAAGGCCATCTAATTATTGATTCTTTACAAATCCATTTCTTTATGTATAAATAGATGATTACAGATCACAGAAAATTCTGTCTTTCAGTGAGAACAGTCACAGATTAACTTTAAAAAAGTAGCTATAGAACCTATAAAAATATTTCCTTCATACACACTTAGAGATCATGTAAAGTGATCAGAAGTATCAATTATATTTCAAATTTTCCTAGTGAAAAAACTGAATTTAGACTGAGACTCTTAAAAATGTTAACTGCTGAGTTCTTTTCTAACTCTTACTCAAATTTTCTATGCTATCAGAGACACAATAAATAGCATGAATACAGCTTTTATTTTGTATCAGTGCAAATAAAGATTAATATGGCTCAACGTCATTCTAAAAGAATTATTCTACTTATTTTACATATAAGCAAATAGTCATTTTTTGTCCAAACAATCTTATATTTCAAATATATAGCTTACTACTTCATAAAGAGAAGTTAGTCTTCACCTAGGAAACTTTTTCTCATAACCCTGTTTGTTCTAAAAGGTTTTAATAGTTTCTCAGATTAAGATTTATACAACTCACTCTCTCTCATGGTGATATGGGCTCTAGTTTCAAAACCTCACTGTTGTACATGTGACTTATTATGTTATGCTGATGTGATTTTATTAATGGAATTGTGAGACACTGTTTCTAATAAGCACAACTTCCAGTAAAGCACCTGCTTGATAGGATTAGAGATTTATTTGTTTATTAACTCCATCAGAAGTTTTGCATTTTGGACTTACTCCAGCCTTGAAGGAAGTCACAAGAGAGTCACTAACTTTAAAAAAATTATAATCAATAATAGTGGAAGCATCAGAACCTAGAAAAGTTTCAACCAGAAAAAGTCGTTCTATAGCAGAAAGCTAAGATTTATATTCCAAGGCCATCTAATTACTGATTCTTTACAAATCAATTTCTTTATGTATAAGTAGATGATTACAGATCATAGAAAATTCTGTCTCTCAGTGAGAACAGTCACAGAGATTTGCATATATTTTTAATGCTGCATGGCACAGAGGAACCATAAAAATGAATTGGAAACAAGAAATGCTAGAACACCATGCATCTAATTAAGATTACATTTAGCTGAGTTAAATCAGAAACAAATGGTTTGTGATTTCACAAATGTATTGTTTTCAAATTTATGGCAATTAATTGCTTCAGGGAGATGACAAACATGACTAAATTAAACATGTCTTCAAAACTATGTATTTACTGGGAACCTACTACATGTCATGCAAATGCTAGTGCAATCAAACATGTTATGATTATCCATTCACAATGTTAGCTCATAAATAATTATGACAAAATAATTATGCCATAAAGTCAAATTTATTAAAAACTATGTACTTTTTCATTGTAGATCAAAATCAGAAACTAATTTAGAACAGGAGTTGAAAATTTTTTTCTGTAAAGAGCCAAATAGTAAAGATTTTAGGCTTTGCACAGATTGTCCCTGTGGCAACAACTGTGCATGAGTGGGTGCTAAGTCACTTTAGTCATGTCTGACTCTTTGCAACCCTATGGGCTGTAGCCCACCAGGCTCCTCTGTCTATGGAATTCTCCAGGCAAGAACACTGGAGTGGGTTGCTATGCCCTCCTCCAGAGGATCTTCCCAACCCAAGGATCGAACTCACGTCTCTTCCATCTCCTTTCTCCATTGTCAGGTGGGTTCTTTACCACTAGGCCACCTGGGAAGCCCTACTCTACTATTTCAGCATAAAAACAACCATACACAACAAAAAATATATAATGGATAATACATAAATGAATGAGCATAGCTATAGTGCAGTAGTAACACTATTTATGGGCATTGAAATTGCATTCTCATAATCTCTACATGTCATGAAATATTATTTTTCTCTTTTTCAACCATTTAAATATGTGAATACCATTCAAATTATTCAAATTTTCTCCTATAATTCTGTAAATATCTCCTCTGTGTAGTTGGTTGCTAAGTTTTGGGGTTAATAAAAAGAGCATCTTCCAGTTGCTTATTACTAGTAACAGTTCTTAAAGGGCAGGCAGGACTTGGAAAGACAGAGATGGGTTAAGAGTATTTCAGTGAAGAAGGCAAATTTCAGTGACAATCCACAGCCTGCATGGATTAGAAGATACATTAGGAATGGAAAGAGTTTGTCTAGAGCCAAAGATGTCTGGAGTGAACTACGGAAGAGTAAGGACAAGGCAAGTGGTGAGAGGGCACAGAGAGCAGGTCAGGGAGTTTGGGTTTCAGAGGTGTTGTAGCATGAAGGTTGAAAGCACAGATTCTGGAGTCAAACTGCTGTCTCCTGGCTCTGATCCTTATTAGCTGGGTGACTCTGGCTCGCTCTGTTTCAGTTTCCGCATTGACAAGTGTGGACTATGATCATGCTGAACTCATTAAAGGATAGGGAAGATTAAAAGAGTTAAGAGACATGTAGCACCTGGTATGGAATACCTATTCAATAAATGTTAACTTTAAAATAAATGTAAAAACCATTCTTAGCTCATGGGTCATACCAAACTAGGCGGAATTTGATCCATGAGCCATAGTTTACCGAACCTGGCTTAGATATAAAATTATTCTTTTAGAAAAGTCTTTTTCCTAAAGTTACCAGCTTTTTGCATGACACTGAAAAAAAATTGTTCTTCTCACATGGCTTTAAAATTTCTAAAATGGTACTTTGGATAGAATTACCAAAGCTCAATATTCTTCCAGGAAAAACTCCTTTATTGCATTTAATTTGAATTCATTTTTAAAAGTACGTCTCTGACACATGTACCCCCAATGTTCACTGCAGCACTGTTTATAATAGCCAGGACATGGAAGCAACCTAGATGTCCATCAGCAGATGATTGGATAAGAAAGCTGTGGTACATATACACAATGGAGTACTACTCAGCCCTTAAAAAGAATAAATTTGACTCAGTTCTAATGAGATGGATGAAATTGGAACCGATTATACAGAGTGAAGTAAGCCAGAAAGAAAAACACCAATACAGTATACTGACACATATATATGGAATTTAGAAGATAGTAATGATGACCCTGTATGTGAGACAACAAAAGAGACACAGAGGTATAGAGTGGACTTTTGGCCTCTGAGGGAGAGGGAAAGGGTGGGATGGTTTGGGAGAATGGCATTGAAACATGTATACTTTCTTGTAAGAAACGAAGCGCCAGTCTATGTTCAATGCAGGATGCAGGATGCATGGGGCTGGTGCACAGGATGATTCAGGTAGATGATGTGGGGTGGGAGGTGGGAGATTGTGTTCACCTGTGGCTGATTCATGTCAATGTATGGCAATGTATGGCAATGTATGGCAAAACAAATACAGTATTGTAATTTAAAAAAATAAATAAATAAATAAAAATTAAAAAAAAAAAGTACGTCTCTAAGGATGATGAATATTTTAATGTCTCCCTTTGGTCTTATAAAATCTGATGTTGAGTTCATCAGATCTGCCTTATCCAAAATATCTTGACATACCTTTAAACACTAGAAATGAAACATGTTGAAGCAAATACATTGTAAATTGAGTCAGAGTGCCTTCCCTGTGGTTCATCCAATCATGCATACATTCTTGAGTTGCCCACTGAGTACATCCTCTGCCACGAATGACCCACCATGGATGAACCAGCTGTGTGTGATAAACAGTGTCAAAATGGAATATCCAGCTTTGGAAAGTCACTTTCCTAGAATGTTAAATAGTTCTTTCATGTGTGCTGCTTGACATCTGTTCTCAGCAAGCTCATCTACTCTAAATTATTTGATACAGTTTTACTAACTGCTACAAGAAATCAAATAATTCTGGGGGATCTTAAATATTTATGGATAGTTGGTGCATCTCTCTGCTCCAAAAGAATGCTCCAGCAAAACATTCCTTGAAGGAACAAAAGGGGGGCGAATAGTATGAAAATGTCTTTTAAACAAATGGTGTTCATTTATTAAAATTAAACATTTCAAGTGATTACAACATTTCTTTTTCTGAGTTTTTATCAACACAGAAGTTACAGTGATTTAATTCCTACACTCTTCCTTTCTGAATTTTGACTCTCTTCTTTGGAATTACTAGCTTTGTTCCTCAAACTTCTTTTGAGTTTGTGTATTATAACAACATATTTCAGTATCAGAAAATTTCTAAAGCTATGTCTATGAGAAGAAAATACTTTCTATAAATAAAAAAAATTAAGATAAGTAGCAGGAACCTAGAATTGTTAGCAAATTGAATAATAAAATAGTGCTGCTGCAGTCATTAGTTTGGTTTGAAGTACTCTGCCAAAATCATAAAGCGGTAACATTTTGCAACTTTTTCAAGGTCACAACTATAAATGATCTTGCTGCTGCTGCTGCTGCTGCTGCTGTCGCTTCAGTCGTGTCCAACTCTGTGCAACCCCATAGACTGCAGCCCACCAGGCTCCCCCATCCCTGGGATTCTCCAGGCAAGAACACTGGAGTGGGTTGCCATTTCCTTCTCCAATGTTTCTAAATTGTTCTTAGAAGGTAATCTTCATTTTTAAAAAAGTTGTAGAATAGTATGGCAATTTAGCAGATGATATTTCAAAATGAGAACAAAATCTTCCAGGAGTCATTCTCTTCAAATCAACATAAAGACTCAGTGAATTAACAAAGCTCAGGACTAAAGCGTGACACTGTATCCGGTCACTTTGGGGGCTAGAAAGTGTATTGTTCAAGCTATTGCTTAATGTTTCTAAGTGATAAATTTAGCTCTGCTGCTGCGTCACTTCAGTCATGCCCGAATCTGTGCAACCCCAAAGACGGCAGCCCACTAGGCTCCCTCGTCCTGGGATTCTCCAGGCAAGAACACTGGAGTGGGTTGCCATTTCCTTTTCCAGTGCATGAAAGTGAAAAGTGAAAATGAAGTCGCTCAGTCGTGTCCAACTCCTAGCGACCCCATGGACTGCAGCCCACCAGGCTCCTCCATCCACGGGATTGACCATTCCAAAGTAAGTCCCCCCAAAAGTCTTCAGGCAAATACTCTCATATAGGCTATCAACCAAAATGGTTCAAACAGTAAATGAAAACAAAACTCTCCAAATTTGGCAAAAGTCAGAGCAGAGTTCTTGACCTGTTTGCAGCAAGTTGTTATACCTGTGGAAATGCCAGCTTCAGAGTGGTTCAGTAAAGAAATAGGTTAGAGGGTGATATAAATGTGACTTATTTAAGCAACTGTTCTAATGAGCACTTGCCACTGCCTTCAGCAGGTTAAGAATATTAAAGCTTCATTCCTGCTGAGCATGCCTGGATGTTTTCTATTTGTTAGCTCCCTGGGAACTTGTTGTAACGTCTCCTGGTGAGTATGAGATGGTGTTATATTCTGTAGTTGCCAGCTGGTAGGAGCAAAAACACCTGGGCAAGGTACTTGCTAAATGGCATATTTCTTCTCCATGGCAGGCACTGCAGGCTGAGAAATCTGCTTCTCAGTGCTACATTTTTTAAAAAACACTGTACCAAGTGTCAAACCAATAGTTTTCGTCCTGTCTTTCCTTTCCTTCCTAGAAATGGCTGGTGGCTTTTGTTTCTGTCGCTTTTGTCTCTTCTGCTGGGCTAGTGAGCCCACGGTCAGCTCTTTCCTTGTAATTGTTAAATAATTTTTGTTGGTTTGATTAATATGTGTCTTGGTGTATTTATTCCTCCTTGGGTATACCCTGTATGTGACTCTGCACTTCCTGAGTATTTTCTTTCCCAAGTTGGGGAAGTTTTCGACTATGATCTCTTCAAATATTTTCTCGGGCCCTTTCCCTCTTTCTTCTTCTTCTGGGACCCCTATAATTCAAATGTTGACACATTAATGAACTATAGAAATAATCTCTGGAAGTACTGTCTTCCATGAACAGCTCTTTATCCTCACTGCTCTCAACTACAAAGTTCATCTACTAAGAAGGCAACTATTTTAATCTATGCGTTACCAGAAATTAAGATATTTTTGTGGACACTGATTACTCAACTATATAGCAGTATTGGCTAACTGGGTATATGCGCCAATTTGTTATCCATATTTAATTCCACAGCATAAATGTAGGAACATGAACAGAATCCTTCACTTGCATACTGTATATTAGTCACCCAGTCATGTCTGACTGCAACCCCATAGACTGAAGCCCACCAGGCTCCTCTGTCGGTAAAATTCTCCAGGCAAAAATACTAGGGTGGGTTCCCATTCCCTTCTCCAGGGGATTTTCCTGATTTACGACATTCAAACAAGCTTCTCCTACATTGCAGGCAGATTCTTTACCATCTGAGCCACCACTTTCATACTAAATGGCCTTCAACTTCATGAGCTGTGAGGTGTTAACAAGAAATAAAAACCCTTCTAAACACCACAGTAACAACCCATTATCATTTTTTATAAAGAAGGGATGCATTAGTAACATTTCTACTGAGATTTATTTTCCCTTGTTTTTGGTGTTCAGATTATGATTTGCTAGAATGTTACATGGCCTTATTGGATTTCCCTAGTGGCTCAGACAGTAAAGAATCTGTCTGCAATGCAGGTGACCTGGGTTTGATCTCTGTGTTGGAAAGATTCCCTGGAGAAGAGAATGGCTACCCACTCCAGGATTCTTGCCTGGAGAATTCCATACAAAGAGGAGCCTAGCGGGCTACAGTCCATGGAGTTTCAAAGAGTCAGACATAACTGAATGACTAACACTTTCATTTACATTGCCTTAAATATATAATTGAAATACAATTATTCCCAACATTAATTAACAAAATAAAGGAGGCTCATTTGTCAAAGTAACCTATATATCACAGACCACAATAACTCAGAATACGGTCTTAATTTTCTCAACAACCCACCTTTCTCTGATGCCATTTCCTCATTAGCTTTTAAAGAACCTCTAGCCCCTTACAAAATCCATTCCAATTATTTCTTAGAGTGTGCAGAATATTTCTCACCTGTGTTTTTCATACAGTGCCTAAGGAAAAACCTGACAATTGCCATTCTCCACTTCCTCCTAGGACAATGTCAGTTCCTTTTCATGGTGGTAGTGGCTGTGAGTGTATCTGCTGCTTTAAAACCTCAAAGGGAACTGTATCACCACTGTCAACACTGGCCCTGGCGCTTGGCCAGTGTTGCCACAATGCCAGCACTGACATGGTGGGACCACAGCCCAATTTTGCTGACATAAAGAGAAACACTCTCCCTCATTATCATGCCATACTACCTGACCATGGTTCCATGCATCTTTGCCTTATGCTTCTAATATCTCCTAGATGCTCTCATTTAAAAGAGCACTTTTATTTGCCCCCACCCATGGCACATGCCCACAGCTGGCTAAACCAAAAGACACCAAGAGGAGTGAACATCATGTGATGGCCAAGTTCAACTTTCCTCCTTAATAAATTAAACAGTTTGGACTAAGCTCACTGCCTGACTCTACCTTCCCATTGGCATACCCTTTCCTAGGAGGAGCCCATGCACCCTAAGATGAAGAAAACTATCCCTGTTTTATAAATTATTAAAAATTTGTTTATAAATTTAAAAATAATAAAATATGGATTAGAAACAAGATCTGCTATATAATTTGTGAGACCTGGTGCCAAATGAAAATGCAAAAGCTCTGTGTATGAAAAATGCTACAAATTTCAAGATAGAGATAGCAGAGAATTAAACCAAGGGCTGAGTCCTCTTTAAAGAAGGCTGAGCACCAAAGAACTGATGCTGTTAAACTGTGGTACTGGAGAAGACTCTTGAGAGTCCCTTGGACTGCAAGGAGATCAAACTGGTCAATTCTAAAGGAAGAAAACCCTGAATATTCATTGGAAGAACTGATGCTGAAGCTGAAGCTCCAATACTTTGGCCATTTGATGAGAAGAGCTGATTCACTGTTAAACACACACACACACACACACACACACACACACACACACACAAAACCTGATGCTGGAAAAGACTGAAGGTAAAAGGAGAAGAGGGTGGCAGAGAATGGGATGGTTAGATAGCATCACCAAATCAATGGACTGGAATTAGAGCAACCAGGAGATAGTGGAGGACAGAGGAGCTTGGCGTGCTGCTGTCCATGGAGTCATAAAGAGTCGGACATGCTGTAGCAACTGAACAAGAACAAAGGAGTCCTCCTGAGTACCAGGCCCTGGGTAACTGCAGACTACACATCCTTGAATCCAGCTCTGTACAGAGGAGTGAAGTAACTTACAAACCCACACAGCTGCTGTATGCCTAAACACAGAGATTTGAAAACAGAGGTCTGACTATAGCCAGCATATGGTCACCAGGATCTCTATTCCTTTCGTAATATCACCACTATCCTTTAGATGTGAGAGCACAACTCAGGTTCAAGATTGGAATCACAAAGTAACTGTGGTCTACCTTATTACATAGAAACAAGTTTACCAGTGAGCCAGTATAAGAAATCAGCACTTAGCACCAAGGAAAAAGCACAAGGAAAGGGTAAATTAAAAATGCTCAGTTTCTGGGAAAATTGCACAGACATTTAGAGTATAGAAGAAATGGACTAGGGAAAAATAATGCATTAGTATACATGGAAAATAGCTTGCATCTCTTTCTATTTTTTGTTTTAAATTATCTCAAAATTAGGGATGCTCCCAAGTTCTGAAGGATTCCAGGAAGAGAGACTAACCTTCATAGAAAGATTCAATTTACCTCTTCCTCTGAAATTATATTGCTCTTTCTGAGACACTGTGAATTATTTTAAGAATCACAATTTTTACTTAAATGCAGCTATTAAACATTTTTCTGCTTTAAGACAAAAACTGTTGATATAGTTTTTGATAAAATCCCAAGTCAGACAGATCTGAAATGAAAGCCTCATTTATATCTATTCAGTTCAGTTCAGTTCAGTCACTCATTCATGTCTGACTCTTTGCGACCCCAAGAACTACAGCATGCCAGGCCTCCTTGTCCATCACCAACTCCTGGAGTTCACTCACACTCACGTCCATTGAGTCTGTGATGCCATCCAGCCATCTCATCCTTGGTCAACCCCTTCTGCTCCTGCCCCCAATCCCTCCCAGCATCAGAGTCTTTTCCAATGAGTCAACTCTTCGCATGAGGTGGCCAAAATATTAGAGTTTCAGCTTTAGCATCATTCCTTCCAAAGAAATCCCAGGGTTGATCTCCTTCAGAATGGACAGGTTGGATCTCCTTGCAGTCCAAGGGACTCTCAAGAGTCTTCTCCAACACCACAGTTCAAAAGCATCAATTCTTCGGTGCTCAGCCTTCTTCACAGTCCAACTCTCACATCCATACATGACCACAGGAAAAACCACAGCCCTGACTAGATGGACCTTTGTTGGCAAAGTAATGTCTGTGCTTTAGAATATGCTATCTAGGTTGGTCATAACTTTCCTTCCAAGGAGTAAGCATCTTTTAATGTCATGGCTGCAGTCACCATCTGCAGTGATTTTGGAGCCCAGAAAAATAAAGTCTGACACTGTTTCCAGTGTATCTATTACTTACTAGCAATGAAACCTTGAGGAATTTACATATCTCTCTGGGTGTTATATCTATGATTGAGTGAGATGATGCCTAATAAATAATCATTCAATAACTATTCATCTTTATTTCTCTCCTTTATGTTAAACATTTAACTTTTCTCATAGCGTTTGCATGACTGGAGCTTTTGTTAGCTTAGTTTTATAGGCTCTATGAATTTATTTCTGATATTAATTAGGAAACAACTAATGATGGGTATTTAATAAATAAAAACTATAATTATGCTGCCTACATATTCAGTTTACCCAGGACAAGCCCAGTTGACATGCATCTCAGCTTAGTTATTAATAAAGAATCCCTTTTTATTCTCAAAAGTATCCCCTTCTGAATGACAGATGTTTTGATCACCCTTGCTATAATGGAACTAGTATAACTTCAAAAGTTACCAGTCCTCTCATTCCAGATAAGCTGTTTTTAACAAAAATTGTTCTTGTTTAATGGCTTTAGATGCAAAAATCAGTCAGAAAAGAGGGAAATAACAGTCATTCATCAACACATGCTTAATTGGTACCTGCTCCCTGTAATCCCTTCGTGAGGCATGAGAAGGCAATAAAAATGAAAAACAAAAGCTCTATCATTAGATTTCTTCTTGTCTTGTATTTTTCTTGCCTTTCTAAAAAGTTCATGTACTAAAAACTTTATTAAGAACCTGGTTCCTAGATTTAAATAATCACACATCCTTTAATTTTCCCTTACAAAAATAATTGTTCTTTTTCTTCTATTACTTACTTTTTAAATATTTCTCAATCTTTGTAGCTCAGAATAAGGAACTACACACTAAAGATCGACTTGAATACAGAGTCAGAGGGTGGCATCATGCTGTGTCTATGCCACACGGTGGGGGACTGGCTCTAGGAGGCTGCTTCCAACATCTCTCCTCGCTACTGTCTCCACAGCACATGGTGCTGCCCTGCCCACCTGGTGCTCATTGCAGTGCCTTGCTTTTCACCTTTAAAGACATACCTGTGTCCCTATCTATACAGTAGGCTCCTCATGGGTTTTAGGAAAATCACAAAAATAATAGTGTTTGCTCAGTCGTGTCTGACTTTTGCGACCCCATGGACTGTAGCCCACCAGGCTCCTCTGTCCATGGGATTCTCTAGGCAAGAATACTGGAGTGGGTAGCCATTCCCTTCTCCAAGGGATCTTCCCAACCCAGGGATGGAACCTGGGTCTCCTGCATTGTAGGCAGATTCTTTACCATCTGAACCACAAGGGAAGCCACCATAATAATAGTAACTGAAATTTATTAACTACTAAATATGTGCCAAATTCTTTATATTCTTTACTTACTCTTCAGAAAGCCTCTAAAGTTTTACAGATTATTTTTCAAAAATGAGGCCCAGAGGAAAGAAAGAACTCAGCTGGGTTCACCCTGCTAACAGGACTCAAAAGCAAGTATGACCCAGAGTTGGTTTGACTCTTTTAAGTCTGTGGTCTTAGTACTGTTCTTCTTTACATGACCCCAAAATACACAGAGTTCTCCAGGCACAGAAAATAGAATTCTCCAGGTAACAGGCACCATAAATGCTCAAAACTAACTTATTTAATCATATGTTTAAATAAGCTTACAATACAGAATAGATACACAAATTTAAAAGGTTTTCAACAGGAAACCAAAGACAATGAGGTTTTCTCAATCATTTCTTTTAACCGTAAATTACTTCTCAGCTTAACACCCAGCACATATCCAACAAACAATAAACACTCAACAAACATTTGTTGAATGACAGAACAAACTTTTGTTCAAGACTACAGCCTTGGGACTTTTGTTCTATTTTATTCTTTGTGTTGCCAGGTTGAGCTCCATATTTAAAACAAAGCCGTTGCTCAACCTGAGCCCAATGTCAGGCCTGAGTGAAATCCCAGGGACCTGAACTACTGGCCTCAATGCAGACCTAGTGAATTTAGTCAGAGAGACAATAATCTATCACAAAAGTAACTCAGAGCCCAGGAACCTAATTTTTGTCAGAAAAGGCAAGAGACAAAAGATACCCTTCTCTACTAAGGATTCAGGAAAAAAAGAAGCAGTGGAGCTGTGAAGTCTGTTAGTGACAAGAGCAGTATTTTCAGCTTCCTCTGAGAATCTCTTCTAGCATGTCTGGCTGTGTGAGTGAAATGAAAAAGTACAGAATGAAAATAAGGAGGGAAATAATAAATATGTTTTACATTTTCCTCTTCTGCGTTTGTTTCAAATTTCTGTAATCTTACCTAAAAGGGGAGTTACTTTACTTCTTCTATACCGTCTCTTATTCTCAAAGTCTGACTGGAATAAACCGGAAAAGCCTCTACTGGAGAAACCCTGTTTACCTACATCTGTGAGCAGTGCACTGGTCTGTTTTCCTTCAATTCCTGGATGTGAAACTGGAAGCCTCCTGATTTCTTGGTACTGTTCTGACTAGTGAATTTTCACTTTGAGCAATATTTATCAGAATGTTTTTGCAGAGAATCTGCATCAACATTATCTGGATACTTACCAGAGCCTCTGGGTTACAGTTCAGAAATCTGCATTTTAAAAGAAACTCTCTAAATGATTTTTAAGCACATAGATATGTGAGATACAACCACACTGACCTTAATCCAGGCCATGATAAATCTCATTTATAGGATAATTATAGCATTACCTATTTCTGAATTCAGTCCCTGAGACTTCCTCGAATTTTACCACCTTTGCTAATTTTTCTCTAGAGTCATTTTGTTTGTTTGTTTTTGCCAGAGCGTTTATGACACAGAAAACTGTTAGTATTTAAATGAGTAAAATACGCTTGCATCCAAAACTCAGGTTTTGGTTGTTTATTAGTTGTAACTTTAAGCGATTTAATCATCTGTATGGTTTAGTTTCTTTACCTGTAAAACACAAATAGTAGTAAAACATAGTAACATCTCACACATTGTTGAAAGAATTAAATGCAGTTTGTTTTCTCAATGTCATAAATAAGTTAAAAATTCCATTCCTTATAGTTTTTTACATTTGTATTCCTTATACCTAATATGAGGGCCTTGCTGTTCTTTCTTAGCCAAGTTGGAGCCTAGGGTCATTAATTATTTCAGTCCCAAGGTCTCTCAGATAGAGCATCAGTCTTGTGAAAGGAAGGGTGAATGCACACCTGGACGGAAGATGGATCTAAGGCTGAAGAGCTACATGAGCCCCTGCCAACTACGTCCACTCTGAGACAGGAGGAAAAATGTTTTTCTGACACAGACAGCAGCTGCTCTGCTTCTCAGAGCCACTCGGAAACCCAGCATCAAGCACATCTTATACCAACAGAAAACCGCAAATTTAGTCAAAAGACAGAGGGCAATTGTTGTCTTTATAAAATAATCATGTAACTCACAAAATTAATAAAAAGACACTGCCTTTACAAAAAGTTCTCCTGGTGCATGTTAAACGTTTCTTCCAAAAAGCATTCTTTCCAGGAATTTTCAGCAACTCTTCTACTGTGTCACACACCTGGAGATTGATTCTGCCTCTTCTCTCTATAGGATGTTTTCCCATACTCCTTAACTTTCTGCATTGCCCCAAGGGGCTCAGAGCCTGTGTAACCAAGGGGAACAAGCTACAGTATTACAGTCCACAACCCTTCCGAGAGAGCAGGTGCCCTTCAGGACTACAGTCCACTACCCTCAGAGAGAGCAGGTGCCCTTCAGGACTACAGTCCACTACCCTCAGAGAGAGCAGGTGCCCTTCAGGACTACAGTCCACTACCCTCAGAGAGAGCAGGTGCCCTTCAGGACTACAGTCCACTACCCTCAGAGAGCAGGTGCCCTTCAGGACTACAGTCCACTACCCTCAGAGAGAGCAGGTACCCTTCAGGACTACAGTCCACTACCCTCAGAGAGGGCAGGTGCCCTTCAGGACTACAGTCCACTACCCTTCCAAGAGAGCAGGTGCCCTTCAGGACTACAGTCCACTACCCTCAGAGAGAGCAGGAGCCCTTCAAGACTACAGTCCACTACCCTTCCGAGAGAGCCAGTGCCCTTCAGGACTACAGTCCACTCCCCTCAGAGAGAGCAGGTGCCCTTCAGGACTACAGTCCACTACCCTCAGAGAGAGCAGGTGCCCTTCAGGACTACAGTCCACTACCCTCAGAGAGAGCAGGTGCCCTTCAGGACTACAGTCCACTACCCTCAGAGAGAGCAGGTGCCCTTCAGGACTACAGTCCACTACCCTCAGAGAGAGCAGGTGCCCTTCAGGACTACAGTCCACTACCCTCAGAGAGCAGGTGCCCTTCAGGACTACAGTCCACTACCCTTGAGAGAGCAGGTACCCTTCAGGACTACAGTCCACTACCCTCAGAGAGGGCAGGTGCCCTTCAGGACTACAGTCCACTACCCTCCAGAGAGAGCAGGTGCCCTTCAGGACTACAGTCCACTACCCTCAGAGAGAGCAGGTGCCCTTCAGGACTACAGTCCACTACCCTCAGAGAGACCAGGTGCCCTTCAGCATTACAGTCCACTACCCTCAGAGAGAGCAGGTGCCCTTCAGGACTACAGTCCACTACCCTCAGAGAGACCAGGTGCCCTTCAGGACTACAGTCCACTACCCTCAGAGAGAGCAGGTGCCCTTCAGCATTACAGTCCACTACCCTCAGAGAGAGCAGGTGCCCTTCAGGACTACAGTCCACTACCCTCAGAGAAAGCAGGTGCCCTTCACGACTACAGTCCACTACCCTCAGAGAGAGCAGATGCCCTTCAGCATTACAGTCCACTACCCTCAGAGAGAGCAGGTGCCCTTCAGGACTATAGTCCACTACCCTCAGAGAGAGCAGGTGCCCTTCAGGGCTACAGTCCCACTACCCTCAGAGAGGGCAGGTGCCCTTCACGACTACAGTCCACTACCCTCAGAGAGAGCAGATGCCCTTCAGCATTACAGTCCACTACCCTCAGAGAGAGCAGGTGCCCTTCAGGACTACAGTCCACTACCCTGAGAGAGAGCAGGTGCCCTTCAGGACTACAGTCCACTACCCTTCTGAGAGGGCAGGTGCCCTTCAGTGGTCTCTCAGTGGAAAAGGCTGGATGCATAGAGTAATGCGTCAGCCAAGGAATAGAAGCCAGGCTTCTCATAACGATTCTAAAGTGAGGTGCCATAAGTAATGGTCGAGAGTCAGTGACATGCTTTGTTGTCCATGTGTGTGTGCTCAGTCGCTCAGTCATGTCTGACTCTTTAGACCCCATGGACTGTAGCCTGCCTGGCTCCTCCTTCCACAGAATTTTCTAGACAAGAATACTGGAATGGGTTACCATCTCCTACTAGATTCTTGTCCATAGTGAAAGCGAAAGTCGCTCAGTCGTGTTGGATTCTTTGTGATCCCCATGGACTATACCGTCCATGGAATTCTCCAGTCCAGAATACTGGAGTGAGTAGCCTTTCCCTTCTCCAGGAGATCTTCCCAACCCAGGTATCAAACCCAGGTCTCCTGTATTGCAGGCAGATTCTTTACCAGCTGAGCCATGAGGGAAGCCCAGGAATACTGGGTGGGTAAGCCTATCCCTTCTCCAGTGGATCTTCCCAATCCAGGAACAAACTGGGGTCTCCTGCATTGCAGGTGGATTCTTTACCAACTGAGCTATCAGGGAAGCCATAATTTGCCACCAAAGGCCCAAAGGATGTCACCCAAGGGCCAAAAAGCCCTACACACTCTGCCCTTTGAACTCATGGAACTCATTGCTGGCCATCTCTCCCTGAGTTGTTCTGTTCCTTGGTATTGACTCAACACAGCAGGTACATTTTTATGACCTCAAGACTTTTTTCTTTTTTTTTTTACTCTTTTCTCAGCCTTAATGTTCCTCCCATAGATATCTGCAAGGCTCATTCCCTTTCTTCTGCCAAGTCTCTGTTAAAATGTTATTACCTTTCAGTGAGGCCTTTCCGCTACCCAAACTGCAAAAAATTCCACTGTCTAGCGTTGTTTTTCTTAACCATGTAATGTTTAAAATTAATACAGATTCATATATTTCCCAAAATCTACAGATTTCACTCAAAAAGTTGATTTAATACTTGAGGGTTTATTCTTTTCTGAACTGTAAAAAGATTAAGGATATTTTAAAAAATTATTGTTTATGCCATAACAACATCTAAGAAAAAAATTGAGGCACTTTAGAAAACAAGCCACATACATAGTAAACCATTACATAAATAAGCATTATTAAAACTCATAAGGAGTAGAGATTTAAATGGTGATTCCCCATTTTACTTATTTTAAATCCTGGGGGTGGGCTCAAACTCCTTGGCAAGAATCAGAAAAACAACTGTGACAATTGGCTGTCATGCCAATTTACGTTTTAGATACTCATGTCAATTTACAAAACTGTTTGCACTAAATATTTACAGCCCATATTCTTCAAGGCTTGGGGTTGCCTTCAATTAAGCAATGGCTTCAAATCAGGATGGGTGACACAAGTAACTCAAAACAGTTAGCTTGTTTATGCTGATTCACCAAGTGAGTAGGAAGATCAACAGTTCCAGAGAATGCTGAGAAAACCATCTTTTGCTTCTAAAGTTAAGGCCCATTCCCATAATCTCATTTACTTTCCCCACAAACCCTTGCCAGACTCTACTCCCATCATTCTCAAAGATACTAACTGGATCTCAAAACTTATTTACTGTTTACTTCATTTGCATGTGATGTTTTCTTTATAGTCTCATTAACATGGAGAGAGGGCCCATATAACAAGGGTAACAAAGTAAATTGCTGCCTCACCTTGTAATAGGGATGAATATATCTGTCTCTGTATTGGGTTCATTTCTTTGATTTTAACCTTTGCTTACTATTGCTATTGCTACAAGTTAAGAATATTGCTTATAGTCTGAAAGTATAAAGGACAGTCCATTCTCAAGGCTCTGACCTTTAAAGGAATAACACTTTTCCATTTATATAAAGAGTTGCAGTAGTCATGTATGGATGAGAGAGATGGACCATAAAGAAGGCTGAATGCTCAAGAATTGATACTGTTGAACTGTGGTGTTGGAGAAGACTGTTGAGAGTCCCTTGAACTGTAAGGAAGTCAAACCAGTCAATCCTAAAGGAAATCAATCCTGAATATTCATTGGAAGGCTGATGCTGAAGCAGAAGCTTCAATACTTCGGCCACCTGATCCGAAGAGCTGACTCGTTAGAAAAGACCCTGATGCTGGGAAAGATCGAAGGCAGGAGGAGAAGGGGACAACAGGATGAGATGGTTGGATGGCATCACTGATTCAATGGACGTGAGTTTGAGCAAGCTCAAGGAGATGGTGAAGGACAGGAAGCCTGGTGTGCTGCAGCCCATGGGGTCAAAAAGAGCCAGACAAGACTGAGCAACTGAACAACAAAGAGCTTCAGAACAGAGAATAGTATTTGTCATCTCAGAGGTTTACAGGAACATCATGACCTTACGAGCCTAGACAGATGCAAGAACAAAGGATTCTGATACCAAGCAGTTTGCAACAACCAACAACCTGCCTCCCCTTTTAGTATAAAAGAAGCCTGAATTCTAACTAGGTAAGATGGTTCTTTGGGACATTAGTCTGCCAGCTTCCCAGTGTGCTGGCTTTCCACATAAAGTCACTATTCTTTGCCCTAACAACTCGTTTCTCACTTTACTGGCCTATCAGAAGGTGAGCACTATGAACCTGGACTCAGTAACAACTTTACTGAATTTCAGCTATAATTGTTTATCTATGCAAGAGTGGGATTTCTTCTTTATCTCATTTCTGCTGCTTACCACATAAACTCTTTCCTGGTTTTAAGGAAAATTTCAGTTCAGAAGTCTTTATGAAGTCCCCTACCCTGAATGATTTACATAGATTTTTTACAAAATAAGATTTGTAATTTTTTGCAATTTTATCTTTAATCTAAATAAAAATATAATTTTATATATTCATTTCTCTATGAACTATCTTTTTTTTTTCAAGAAATAATTACTGGGAAGCCAAGATAGTATAGTAATAAGACCCTAAGTTAACCTCCTCTCACAAGTGCACCAAAATTAACAATATTTACAGAACAACTATTGATGAGAATGATTTGAATATTAGAAAATATTTTCTACAACCAAAGATTCAAATAAGAAGCACAATAAGATGGTAGGAGGGACAAAGATCTGGTATAATTAAGACCTGCACCCCAATATAATTGAGACTCAGTATAACAGGCAACACATGAACAGGAGGATAAGCACAATTGCAGAGGTTCTCCTCAAGGTGCCAAGAGCCCATCGTGGGCTCACCAGCCTGGTGATAAGCAGGAAAGACACCTGGCTTTGAAAGCCAGTAGGAACTTTTGTACAGGAGAGCCAGGAGGCTATAAGAAACAGAGGCTCTGTCATTAAAGATGATCCACCCCCAGAATACTGGAAATAAAAGCAAAAATAAACAAATGGGATCTAATTAAAATTAAAAGCTTCTACACAACAAAGGAAACTATAAGCAAGGTGAAAAGACAGCCTTCAGAATGGGAGAAAATAATAGCAAATGAAGCAACTGACAAACAACTAATCTCAAAATATATATAAGCAACTTCTGCAGCTCAATTCCAGAAAAATAAATGACCCAATTAAAAAATGAGCCAAAGAACTAAACAAACCTTTCTCCAAAGAAGACATACAGATGGCTAACAAACACATGAAAAGATGCTCAACATCACTCATTATCAGAGAAATGCAAATCAAGACCACAATGAGGTACCATTTCACACCAGTCAGAATAGCTGCGATCCAAAAGTCTACAAGCAATAAATGCTGGAGAGGATGTGGAGAAAGGGAACCCTCTTACACTGTTGGTGGGAATACAAACCAGTACAGCCACTATGGAGAACAGTGCGAAAATTCCTTAAAAATTGCAAATAGAACTGCCTTGCTGCTGCTAAGTCACTTCAGTTGTGTCCGACTCTGTGCGACCCCATGGACGGCAGCCCACCAGGCTCACCCATTCCCGGGATTCTCCAGGCAAGAACACTGGAGTGGCTTGCCATTTCCTTCTCCAATGCATGAAAGTGAAAAGTGAAAGTGAAGTCGGCTCAGTCGTGTCTGACTCTTAGCGACCCCATGGACTGCAGCCCACCAGGCTCCTCCATCCATGGGATTTTCCAGGCAAGAGTACTGGAGTGGGGTGCCATTGCCTTATGACCCAGCAATCCCACTGCTGGGCATACACACCAAGGAAACCAGAATTGAAAGAGACACGTGTACCCCAATGTTCATTGCAGCACTATTTATAACAGTCAGGACATGGAAGCAACCTAGATGTCCATTGGCAGACAAATGGATAAGAAAGCTGTGGTACATATACACAATGGAGTATTACTCAGCCATTAAAAAGGATACATTTGAATCAGTTCTAATGAGGTGGATGAAACTTTAGCCAATTATACAGAGTGAAGTAAGCCAGAAAGAAAAACACCAATACAGTATACTAACACATATATATGGAATTTAGAAAGATGGTAATGATAACCCTGTATGCGAGAAAGCAAAAGAGACACAGATGTATAGAACAGTCTTTTGGACTCTGTGGGAGAGGGAGAGGGTGGGAAGATTTGGGAGAATGGCATTGAAACACGTATACTATCATGTAAGAAATGAATTGCCAGTCTAGGTTCAACACAGGATACAGGATGCTTGGGGCTGGTGCACTGGGATGATGCAGAGAGATGATATGCAGAGGGAGATGGGAGGGGCTCAGGATTGGGAACTCATGTACACCTGTGGTGGATTCATGTCAATGTATGGCAAAACTAATACAGTATTGTAAAGTAAAATAAAGTAAAATTTAAAATAATAATAATAATAATTTAAAAATAAATAAATAAAATTAAAAAAAAAAAAGACTGAATAGGAAATCTCACACACTCTGAGACCCAGTGCATATGCAGTAATTCATAAGGAACTTGGGTTAGACCCATCTGCTGATCTTAGAGAGCCTCCTGGAGATGTAGGAGGAAACTGGGACTCCCCACAGGGGCACGGACCTGGCAACAGCCATTTGGGGGAACTCTTTCTACCCTAAGAACACTGCTGCTGGAAGTGACATTTAGGAGTCTTCCCTCTAGTCTATCAGTGCAGGGGCTTACCTACCCAAAAGCCAGCTGGCACCAGTCTTGGGACTCCCTAGGGCTGAGTAGCCAGTCTTGCTGGAACTCAGCTCTGCTCATCAGCAAGCTGGCAACATCTCTGAGCCCCCTGGGAACTGCTAGTAGCTGCTGTAGGAACTGGTCTACCCACCACTGGGCCAGCACCAGTCCCAGGAAATCCTGGCCCATGTCGCCATCAAACTAGGACTCAGATCTGCTCAGCAGCTGGCTGACTTCCAGCCCTGAGCCTTCCAGGTTTTGCAGCCAGATGTACTGGGACTGAGCCTTGCCCACCAGAGGGACAGAAACTACCACATGAGGTAGGGCCTGACAGCCAACCAGGCAGGAGCCCAGTCTCACTAACCAGTGTGCCCATAGTACTCAGTCCCACCACAACAGAAAGCCCACACAATCCATATAAGGGGCACCCTAGAGCTCTGGTGACCAGAGTGAATGTGCTCCCTGAGCCCCAGAGGCCGTCTGCTACATGAGGCAACTTCTATAAGATCAGAAAATGTAACCAGTCTACATAATATATAGAATTAAAAACAGAATTTTGACAAAATGAGGTGACAGAAGAATATATTCCAAACAAAAACAAACAAACAAACAAAAAACAAGCTAAAATCCCAATAGAACAAAGTTAAATGCAAATAAGCTATCTGTTAAAAACTTCAAAGTAATGATAAAAAAATGTTCAACAAACTTGGGAGAAAATGGATGAATATGGTGAGAAGTTCAACAGACAAATAATGTAAAGAACCAAACAGAGCTGAAGAATACAATAGCAAAAAAAAAAAAAAAAACACTAGAAGGAATCAATAGAAAATTAGATAATATGGAGAAACAAATAAGCGATTTGGAAAATAGAGTAGTGGAAGCTACTCAAGTCAAACAACCAAACAAAGTTCTTTAAAATGAGGAAATTTTTAGGGATTTTCAGCACAACATCAAGCATAAAAATATTTTTGCATTATAGGGATCCCAGAAAGTGAAAGTAAAGGCGCTCAGTCGTGTCCAACTCCTAGTGACCCCATGGACTGCAGCCCACCAGGCTCCTCCGTCCATGGGATTTTCCAGGTAAGAGTACTGGAGTGGGGTGCCATTGCCTTCTCCAGGGACCCCAGAAGGAGAAGAAAAGAGAGAAAAGAGAAGAGAATTTTTGGCGTTCTCAAAAACTTCTCTAACTTGAGAAAGGAGAGAGATGTCCAGATGCAGGAAACACAGAGATTCACACCAAGGCTCATTGTGATTAAAATGGAAAATATTAAAGATAAAGAGAGAAACTTGAAAGAACTAAGAGAAAAGTAGTTAGTTATCCACAAAGGAACTCCCATAAGACCACCAGTTGACTTTTCAGCAGAAATTCTGCAGGCTAGAAGGAAGTGGCATGATACAGTTTAAATGATGAAAGGGAAGAAAATCTACAATCAAGAACACTATACCAGGTAAGGCTATCATTCAGAACTGGAGGAGAGATACAGAGTTTTACAGAGAAGGAAACGTTAAACAAGTTTACAAGTAAATTCTCTAATCAGAAAAGAAAACCACTAGAAATATGAAAACTGTGAAAGGAAACATCTCACTGACAAAGAAAAACATACAGGAAGGTAGCAGATCAACCATATACAAAACTAGAAAGAATGTTAAAAGACATGCAGTAAAATCATCTATGTCCACAATAAGTAGTTAACGGATACACAAGACAAAAAGATGTAACCTATGATGCCAAACATTACAAAACTGACTGAAAGTTAGGAGAAGGAAATAAGTAATAAAGATCAGAATGTGAATGATGAAATAGACACTTTAAAAAGGAACTGTCAACAAAACAAAGACCTGCTTCTTTGAAAAGATAAACAAATTTGATAAACCTTTAGCCAGAAGTAAGCAAAATTAGAAATGAAAGAGAAGTTACAACTGACACCACAGAAATACAAAGGATTACCAGAGACTACTATGAAAAATTATATGTCAATAAAATGGACAACCTGAGAGAAATTATGAAGTCCTAGAAATTTACAATTCCTAAGACTGAAGCATGAAGAAATAGGAGAAAAACAACAAACAAATTACCAGTAATGAAAGTGCATCAATAATCAAAATCTTGCCAAAAACAGAAGTCCAGAATGAGACAACTTCACAGGGTGAATTTTACTACACGTTTAAGGAAGAATTAACACCCATACTTTTCAAACTATTCCAAAACTACTGAAGAGGAAGGAATGCTTCCATATTCACTTTATGTGGCCAGCTTCATCCTGACACCAACATCAGGCAAATAAAAAGAAAAATCATAGATCAATAACACTGATGAACATAGATGCAAAAATCCTCAACAAAATACTAGGAACCAAACTCAACAAATGATTCTAAAATGGGTACAGCACCACAAAAGGCCCCAAATAATGAAAACATTTAGGAAGAAAAACAAAGTGGGAGGTATCCTGATCCCTAACTTCAAAGTATACTACAAAGTTAAAATAAACAAAAAAGTATAGTACAGGCACAAAAACAGCCAGGTGGACCAATGAAACAGAATAGAAATTTCAGAAGTAAACCTATAGTTATATGGTCAACTGACCAAGAGCCAAGAATATACAATGATAATAAGACAATCTCTTCAATAAATGGTGTTGGGAAAACTGGGCAGCTTAACATGTGAAAGAACAAAACTGGACCACTTTCTCACAGCATATACAAAAATGAACACAAAATGGATTTAAGACCTAAGTGTAAATCCTGAGGTCATGTAACTCCTATAAGAAAACATAGGTAGTACACTTTGATACTAGACTTAGCAATATTTTTGTGGATCTGTCTGCTCAGGCAAGAGAAACAAAACTGAAAATAAACAAACGAGACTACCTTAAAAAAGCTTGTACACAATGAATGAAACCACCAACAAAATGAAAAGGCAGCCTGCTAAACAAAAGAAGATATTTGCAAACAATTTGTATGATAAGGGGTTAATATTTTAAATATACAGAGAACTCATAAAACTCAATTTGAAAAAAAAAAAAGCAAAAACTACCAGATTAAAAGAGGACCTGAATGGACATTTTCTCAAAGACACACAGATTGCCTGCAAATACATGAAAACATGCGCAAATCACTAATCATCTGGTGAATACAATCAAAATCACAATGAGATACCACTTCACACCCATAAGAATAGCTATTATCAAAAGACAATAATAAGTGTTGGGAAGGGGTATGGAGAAAGTGAACACTTGCACTGCATCTGGGATTGTAGACTGTACAGCCACATGAAAAACAGTACAGAGTTTCACTAAAATTAGTTCCACTTCTGGACATTTTTTAAAGATACAAACACTGATTTGAAAAGATTTATACACCTCTACAGAGAAGGCAATGGCACCCCACTCCAATACTCGTGCCTGGAAAAATCCCATGGACGGAGGAGCCTGGGAGGCTGCAGTCTATGGGGTCGCTAAGAGTTGGATACGACTGAGCAACTTCACTTTCACTTTTCATTTTCATGCATTAGAGAAGGAAAGGGCAAGCCACTCCAGTGTTCTTGCCTGGAGAATCCCAGGGATGGGGGAGCCTGGTGGGCTGCCATCTATGGGGTCGCACAGAGTCAGACACGACTGAAGCGACTTAGCAGCAGCAGCATACACCTCTACATTCACTGCAACATTATTTACAACAGTCAAGATATGGAAGCAATCTAAATATCCAGCTGTAGATGAATGGTCAAAGAAGACATAGTAGATATACTTTTCCACCACTAAAAGAATGCAATATGGCCATTTCGGACAACATGAGTGGACCTAGAGGGTACTATGTTAAGTGAAATAAGTTAGACAGAAAAGACAAGTACCTTATGATTTCACTTATATGTGGATTCTAAAATATAAAACAAGTGAATCAACAGAAAGGAAATAGACTTCTAGATACAGAGAACAAACAGCTGGTTGCCAGAATAGAGGAGGATTGGGACTTGAGTGAAATAAGTGAGAAAGATTAAGGTACAAACTTCTAGCCATGAAACAAATGAATTACAGGGATGAACTGTACAACATGAGGAACATAGTCAGTAATATCGTGATAACTTTGTATGGTGACAGATGGTAACTACACTTATCATGTTGATCACTTTGTAATGTGTAGAAATATGGAATCATGATGTTGTACATCAGGAACTAACATAACTATTGTAGGTCAATTATATTTTTAAAAATAATAAATATGCACTAGACTCAAAAAAATATCCAGAAACTATTCTAGGCACTGAGGATAATGGTGAAAATAACCAAAGCCTCTGCTTCAAAGAGTTATGTGCTAGCTTAGTCGTTCAGAGATGTCTGACTCTTTGCAATCCCACGGACTGCAGCCCGCCAGGCTCCTCTGTCCATGGGACTCTCCAGGCAAGAATACTGGAGTGGGTTGCCATGCCCTCCCCCAGGGGATCTTCCCAACCCAGGGACTGAACCCAGGTCTCCCACATTGCAGGTGGATTCTTTACCATCTGAACCACCAGGGAAGCTCAGGAGTGGATGGCCTATCCCTTCTCAGGGGATCTTCCAGACCCAGGAATTGAACCGGGGTCTCCTGCATTGCAGGCAGATTCTTTACCAGCTGAGTTACCAGGGAAGACCCACGGAGTTTATAATTTACTATTATTTTTAATTTTAATCTTTGTCAGATTATATTACTAAAACTAAGATAACAGGGATTTTGTAGTTGTGCACTCAATTAAGCATAAGCATACTACTGCTTAAAACTGAAGAGAGAACAAGCAGTTTGTTATATTACATTGGAAATCATACCATTCAGGAGAGAAAACACTGTTTTAAAAATGGATTCATCACCTGAGTCATTATACATATGAATTGCAACACATTTCATAGAAATCTTCACCAATAGACTTGCAGAACATGTACACACCTTTTTCAAAGAGTGATTTGACAAAATACTCTTGCAATTAAGTAACTTTAGCACCAGTTAGTAGCAGAATCATGGATTTGCTTTTGACTTAAATCACAAGTCCTAAACTTTACTGAAATAACAAATTAGCATGAGGTTCCAAATACTTTTCCAGTGAAAAACACACGTTATGCAAATAGCCAATGTTTAACTTAAAATCGGCATCAGATTTAAGCAGAAACTCTTTAAACCTTTTCTGAAGCAAAACAGAAATAATGCCAACTGATTGACATTGTCTCCACGGCTTTAAGGAAAAACCTTCACCCAACCTATTTAATTTTGGCTTCATTCCAGAAGTTTATCATCATCTCTCTTTTTAGAATCACCTCATGCTCTGTGGTTTTCTTTTTAGATCCAGTAAATCAGTCATAGGTCTCCCTTTAGAATTGTCACTCAACAATCCCTTCGAAGAGACCCCCAACAGGCCCATAAATTCATCTTGGCATACAAATATATTACTAATCTCCCTACCACACAGTTTTTCCTTTAAGAAATTATTTTAAATTTCCCTCCTTCCTTCTGATTAATGCCATATTCAGAAAGGAACAAGCCTATTAATTTACAGTCTCTTCTTTGGTTGCTCCTAGCAACCACCTTTAGCCACTTTCTTCCCTTAGAGTCATGCATCCTTTACAACATCAGAAAATTGCACAGAATTTTAATTGGCCTTATTATATAATTCCCCAAAATGAAAGGAAGTAAGAACAATATACAGAGTGAAGAAATAAAACCAGAAGTGACAATTTTTGTCCTCTTTAACCACGTAGAAACTAGTTTTTTAAAGAGGCTAGTCTATGAGAGATTACTTTGAGCAGTAAGACTGCATTTTGAAAGCAAACTGGCCTTGCTAATAAAATATTCAAGGTTATGCAGAGACTACAAACTGCCAATGAGGGATTTAATGGATCTTCAGCATTCTTTCATACTCTTAAAAATCTCTTCTTGCTTCAGAACAGAAATACATCTATACTGAAGAAATACTAATATACAGTCCTCATATTTTAGTGAATAAAATGATCAAAGATTCTTGGAGACAGTATTTGCAGTCTGAGTCTCTTCACTAGTTCTGAGAACAGTCACTTCTGTTGGAGGTGGGACCGTACTGTTTCAGTTTCAGCTAAATGTTACAACTGTTCAAGGGAGAAGACATCAGAGCTCGGAGAGTAAGATGCATTGCACCCTTTGATCCATTAGTTGGAGAGTTAATGCTTTTTAAAAAGAAAAAATTAAAATTATATTTTAGGATCTCATCTTAAAGACCTTTTAGAAACTGGACCTAAAATCACGATTATCCCACCCTTATGGCCACAAGTAAACGTCAGGACATTCTTTCCATTTCAGTAAACTGTTGAAGCTTTTTGTCACAGCATTTATCAAATAATACTCTCTAGAGAGAGAAACATATCAGCCCAGCTCATCTTCTCTTGTTAGGCCATGGATCATAAGTCACTAAGTAAGTACAGCTTAGCTGTCGCACTGTCAGGGGACTACCATGTTCCAATCAGCTGAAGTCCAGACAAGGCTCAGACAATCTGGTTAAAACCATGGCTCCCAGGTCTATCCCTTCGGTGCAACTTTAAACATGAAAGTTCACCTTCTCAGCGGCAATGGGTAGAGAAAATGACAAGAAACATATGTAATACAGCCCATAAGAGCAAAATTGCGAGATAGTCAATATGGAGGGTGGATGACATTTGGATTATTCCACCAAGGGTAGAGTCTCAGAAGCAAAAAATGGAGATATTTCATAAACAATACGGACACCTACATAGATACTTAAATTATCAGGTGTCCTAAGACACATTTAGTTCATGGAAATTTCTTTTTTAATATAACTGTCATATACCTTCCTGATACATTTGAAGGAAACACAGTTCTTACCTAAATATACCCCTGGACTTTATCCATTTCTACTTCAAATGGCAACATTGCTAGAAAAATTTATGAAATTAATACAATAATATTGGAAACTATCTTTCTCTGTTCCTTGGCAATCATTTTATTCACTTGTTTACTCATATGGGCCAAAACTTTTGCCTTCCTCAAAGGCCAACATTCAACTGTGCTTCCTCACACCTATTGTTTGAGTCCATCGAATCTCACAGGCATCTTTGATCTCTTCTCTCTACCACTTCCTTCTTCTACCCTAGGAGTTTATTAGTTCGACTGTTCTAATCTTGAAGCAATATGAAACAACCATAACAAATTAAATGCTCATGAAATATGGGCCCTCCTCCTTATGAAATGACTACTTCAATACTTCACAAACAGTGATGTAAATCTTACAAGAAAACGAAACCAACTAATAGTACCAAGTATATTTTGAATTTTGCAGTTTTACTGACACTTGTAAGGATAACAGAAGGTGTCATGTCATATGAAGCATAGATTTTTCACACACACACACAAAATCTCATTAAACACGATTTTTTCTCAGTCTCTTTTCTTTCTTTTTTTTCCTTATCCTTTATTTTTTTTATTTTACTTTACAATACTGTATTGGTTTTGCCATACATTGACATGAATCCACCATGGGTATACATGAGTTCCTAATCCTGAACCCCCTCCCACCTCCTTCCCCGTATCATCTCTCTGGGTTATCCCAGTGCACCAGTCCCAAGCATCCTGTATCCTGTATCGAACCTAGACTGGTGATTCGTTTCTTACATGATAGTATACATGTTTCAGTGCCATTCTCCCAAATCATCCCATCCTCTCCCTCTCCCACAGAATCCAAAAGTCTGTTCTATACATCTGTGTCTCTTTTACTATCTTGCATACAGGGTTATCATTAATTGGAGCTGATTATACACAGTGAAGTAAGCCAGAAAGAAAAACACCAATACAGTATACTAACACATATATATGGAATTCAGTCTCTTTTCTTGACCCTGGCCACTACCCTTGCCAAGAAATCCACCAACCAGAAAGAGCTGAGACTAAGCCTTTCCTCATTTTCCCTAATTTATCTTACAGAGTCATTTTTTATTCAATATAAAACATAGCCCAGCCAAGCCCCAGCAGCTTTCTCTCAACCGTCTTCTCAGAGAAGTTCTTCCTATCTTACAAAGATGGTCTTACATGAGCTGCTAAGATGATAACACGCTCTCGTGTCACTATCCAAAACCTTCCTCTGACTCGACACCAAAGACCTACTATCACATTTCTCTCCTGCACTGCCCAGTTTCCCCAGAGAATAGAGGACCTCGGCCTCTGATTTTTAACCATGAACTCCTCCTTGTTTCCCATGCAATGAATCTTTTCAGCTCTCAATTGAAACTATTTTCTTGACCTCCATCAAAGATCCCTTAATAACCAAAGCCAATGGGTTTGTCTAATTTTCTTTTGTGTGTATTTTCTCAGAACCACTAAAAACCTTCCTCTTCGAACTCTTGCCTTGGGGATGTGATCATAAAAGCAGAGCTCATAGTCAATCCCTGGTGCAAATCCAACTTTGCCACTTAAAAAGTGCATGGATGGCCTTATTTAACAACCTCCTCATAAAAGCCTCTTTTTCCGTTCTGGAATTTGGCGATAGTGTTTCATTGGGTTGTTATAAAAATAAAGTGAGTTAAAGTCACTCACACAGTGACTGAACCTAGTAAAAGAGTCATGCCCCCAGCATGGTAGACAATTTTCTATTGTTCTTTCTCCTTTTCCCTCAATGACCACTCTTTGCTCTCTTTACTGGTGTCCCCTCCTCCCATCTGCTAAATGTGAGCATATGCCAAAGTTAGTGAAGACCTTGAACTTCCCCCTCTTTGTTCTGTCCTCCTCTTCTTCGGTCTGTTAGCCTCTGTCTCTCTCTCCCTTTGACCATCCCTCCTTCCCTTTCTGTACGTCTCTCCGTCTTTCTTTATGTATGTGTCTCTCTCTACTGCTGCGTATGTCTGTAAAAACTCACCAACTAAATGGCTTTGATATATACAGCTCTACACTTTCTATTGTGCCTGCTTCTTCTCTTAAAATCTCCTATGTCTAAAACTGAATTATCTTCTCACCTTTGAAAACAGCTCCTCTTCAGACAACCTTTTCTCTATAAATGTCACCACGTTCTAGCAAGTAAAATTATTCAACTACTTGCCCATTGGCTAGAAGATGAAGTCCACAGTTTTCTGGGTGTATCAGGCTGAAGCCCTCTGCCTTTAGCCAATCTCAGCTGTTCCTCCACTGACTGTCAGAAACATCAAGTGAACCCCTGCTGCACAGCTTTTGCTCTTGCAGGGCCTCTTGTCAGAATAATCTCTGCATTTCTCCCAGCTTTAACTTACATACCAAGCCCCTTCAAATACTAGACTACCTCTCCCTTGATTCTTCTTCAGCTGCTCCAACTTTCCCCCTGAATGACTGCACTGAATATTGTTGATATCACCCTTTTGCACCTCATCTGAGTTTCTTTACATAGTTTGGTAAAGGAAAAGAGAGACAATGCTAGCAAACAAGAAAAAATGAAATATTTATGAAGTCTCTCATATCTCAGTCACGGGGCTAGGAGTTTTCACTAATCCTCTCAATAATCCTAAAAACTAGATACCATGGTTGTATGTATAATTGTTCCAGGGCTAGGACCCTTCATATTTGTCATAATTGGAAATCATTTGATGATACTTACTTTCTCATGCTTCAAATCCCCAAGTTACTTGGGATAGTCCTTGCTAAAATGTGTCATAACAGAATTACATAGCAACGTATAAGCTATTCTCACTATGTTCTTCTTATTTAGGCTGTCACCATTTAGCCTAGTGAGAGGATGGGTCTGTAACTTCAGTCCATAAAGCTGTCACTACGATCCTCACGGACAATTTACAGTGACATGCCCATAGGCATGTCAAGAAGAAATACACATAAATGTCATAGTCAAATGCTTGGTGGCAATTTATTCTGCTTTTTCCGTTGCTGTAATTTTAATGAGCACACTGCAAGTTCTTATGTGGGGCATGCAATCCATTAGAGAAGGTTGCTGTACACACTATGTAGGTACTTGCCTGTCACAGAGTGATTTGCTGACAACACGAAAAATATGCCTTATTTCTTCAATGTGACAAGAGACAAAATGGTGCAAACTTTTGTAAATGACTTACAAAATGCTGCCAAGACTCATTTAAACTCTTTTTTTTTTTTTAAGTAAGGACCTCTCCAAATAGAAATAGCAAGGTTATCACGTGTTTCTGAACTACTGAAATACATTTGCTAGCACAAAGATTGGTAGAATTGTCACAAACGATGAGCTTCTCTCCTCAGAATAATGGGGACTCTGGAAAAAAATGTGATATATAACTCTTCCACAGCTATTTGTATGTTTTCTATTTATCTTAAAGAGATTTTGATAAAGTGATAAGAAGGTGGGTATCAATAAGCCATTTCCTTATAAATATATCTGTTATTCTAATTTCTTTCTAAACTGTAGATGCTCTGAATAAACTGAAATGCATTATTTCCTTCTTTAGCTCATACAGTGATTTCTCTGATCTGCAAAACTGACAAAGGAGAACGTACAAAATACATTGACAACACAGTGAACCAAGAAAAGCTGAAGGTAAGATCTAAAAGCTGAATGCATATGAATCTACACAGCTTCACATCCACAACTGCAGTTTACTGCAATAACTGTATGTGCATTACAGAAACCAATCCCCTGCCAAACAAGGAACACTTTTTAGAATGAATGTAGTTATGTGGATTTTTTTTTAAATCACCATGACAACTTTTACTCCTTCAGTATATGAATCTGCCAACTGCTTGAAACAATGTAAAGGAAGAAGTATCCTGAAAATAAGAACCAGTTCTTGGTTCATCTTTAAATGGATAGTGGAGAAAAATATGAAAACCCAAGAAAGTGATTACATTAGTATTCACAGCATAGAAAAACTGATTCAGGTAAGATTACCTACCAGTGCCTTCCTGGGTAACACCTGGTGAAATAGCTTTCTGTTGTGATTATAGAAGATCATGTTCAGTGAGAAAAACATAGGTTTCGGATTTTGTCATACTGATTTGACTATCTCTTGTTGTATAAGTGAGCTTTCATTTTTGACTAGAGGCTGCTGAGATTCTTAGTGAATATATTATTTTGAGGAAGTTAAAACTGTCCAATAAATGATGTCAACAAGTATGATGACTGTTCTAGAAAAGAGCACCTCTATTTCCTACATCTTTATATTGTTGGTTTTCTCCAAATTAAATATTGAATCAAAATAAACAATGAAACACAGCTGCTCTCAAATAGCTTATTATCAACACAACTGGAGCAAAATAAATGTTTCAGCCATGATTTATTTTTATATAGAACAACCTTGGTTAAACAAAATTGGAAAAACTGGTGAAATCCTGACATTATGAATTGAAGCCTATAAAAGCATTAGATAGATCAGACTCAGTCACTACTGCTTAAAACACTGACACCATTTAATGTAAAACAAATCAGCTTCACACAAGCTTTGTTATTCATTTTATCTTGATATATATTTTATAATTTTATTTCTAGATAAACAAACCAAGAAATATAGAGAAGTTTATGGATTCCCCTGCAGTCACACAGCTCATCAGTGGCAGAGTTTGGCCCAGAGTCTAGATCTCTAAACACTCTGAAGAGTGTTCTTCTGGTTGCCCTCAATAATTTAAATTGCAATTGTCATATTTTTTGACAAATATTCCGTTTTCTAATCTATTAGCTGGCCATGTATATTTTATCTTTTTACCCAAAACACATAGTATTGACTTTTTAATAGACTTTTTTTTAAGATTTTTTTATGTGGATCATTTTTTTTAATTTATTTTGAATGGAGGATAATCACTTTACATATTGTGTTGTTTCTGCCATACATCATCCATATCGCTAATAAACACATGAAAAGATGCTCAACATCATTCATTATTCAGTTCAGTTCAGTTCAGTTACTCAGTCGTGTCCGACTCTTTGTGACCCCATGAATCGCAGCACGCGGGGCCTCCCTGTCCATCACTAACTCCCCGCAGTTCACTCTGACTCACATCCATCGAGTCGGTGATGTCATCCAGCCATCTGTCATCCTCTTCTCCGAGACATGAAATCAAAACTACATTGAGGTATCATCTTACACGAATCAGAATGACTATCATCAAAAAAATCTATAAACAATAAATGCTGGAAGGGTGTGGAGAAAAGGATCCCTCTTGCACTGTTGGTGGAAATGTAAATTGGTCTAGCCACTATGGACAACCGTATGGAGATTCCTTAAAGAGCTAGGAATAGACTACCATATGACCCACAATCCCACTACTGGGTATATTCCTTGAGAAAACCATAATTGAAAGAGATGCACATACCCCAACATTCATTGCAGCACTATTTACAATAGCAAGGACATCAAGCAACCTAGATGTCCATTGACAGATGAATGGATAAGGAAGTTGTGGCACATATGTGGATCATTTTTAAAGTCTTTATTGAATGTGTTACAATATTGTTTCTGTTTTATATTTTGGTTTCTTGGTCATGAGCATGCGGGATCTCCTCTCTCCAACCTGGGACTGAACCTGCATCCCTGCACTGGAAGGTGAAGCCTTAACCTCTGGACCACTAGGGAAGTCCTAGCACTGACTTTATGGCAAATTTTCTCTTAGAACCTCTGTGACGTTATCTGACACCATATGCTGATTTAGAGGAGAACATCTTTTATTTTCTTTCAAGATATGAGTGTTGTACATACAAGCAATTTGTGTCCGGGGAGTTCACACAGCATTCTTCGATAGCCACTTGTTAACTCCTGAAATGACTTATTCCCTGTCTGGTCTGTCATCTTGTGTATTTGCATATTATTTGCCTCCCACTAGAAGTTCCTTCAGAGAAGGCAATGGCACCCCACTCCAGTACTCTTGCCTAGAAAATCCCATGGATGGAGGGAGCCAAGAGTCAGACACAACTGAGCAACTTCTCTTTCACTTTTCACTTTCCTGCATTGGAGAGAGAAATGGAAACCCACACCAGTGTTCTTGCCTGGAGAATCCCAGGGACGGGGGAGCCTGGTGGGCTGCCGTCTATGGGGTCTCACAGAGTTGGACACGACTGAAGTGACTTAGCAGCAGCAGCAGCAGAAGTTCTTTAAGAGAAAGGTTTATATTTATCTTATTTAGGCATGAATCTCCAGAACTGCAACAGGACTGTAACTGGCACCTAGTAGGTGACTGAGATACTTTTTGTTGAATAAGTGATTCATTCAGAAAACACCCTTACCAACTTGGTAATTTAGACATGTAGCTTACATTTCTAATGGAGTCGGGGTCACATAATACAGCAACCACATTTGATTAACACTTCAAAGTAATATACAAATTTTTAAGCTGTATAAAAGAAAGAATCATTATTTAAAGCAATTTCTTTCTATATTCCTAGGCACAGGCTCTCTCTGGCTTCCCCTTGGACAGTCTCATAGTCATGAGACTTGTTTTGATCAAGCTGTGTCATCCATTGCTCCACCCTACACAAGGCACCTGCTTGTGTCTACTCTGTATAACAGCTCATGCCAACCTTGAGAGGAATCCAAGCCTCACTCCATGAAAGTGAAGTGAAAGTGAAAGTTCCTCAGTCGTGTCTGACTCTTTGTGACCCCAAGGACCATACAGTCCCTGGAATTCTCCAGGCCAGAATACTCTAGTGGGTAGCTTTTCCCTTCTCCAGGGGATCTTCCCAACTCAGGGATCGAACCCAGGTCTCCCACATTGCGGGCAAATTCTTTACCAGCTTAGCCACAAGGAAGTCCACGCTTTATTCCATACTTGACTCATTAAGCCTTAGGTGACCCAAACAAGGCTGCTATTTCTCAATCCTTGAAATCACAACATAGGCTCCATGTATAGCTTCACTTTATGAAGGCAATTTTCCCCAAACTTCAAATGTGTGGCTTCCTTCTCGTCTTTGATTCCTGGTTTAAGGGATTTGGAAAGGTAATATGATGTGTTGAGCATAGAGTCTGAACCAGACTCCCTGGTTTAAATTGTGAGACTCCATCACGTATAGCTATGGAAACGTGAGCAAGTTATAAAACCTCTCGATAGCTCAGTTTCTTGGTTTTCAAAACTAGGATAATAATACAGCTTGTCCCAGAAAGGTATTATGAAGACATGAGATTATGTACAATACATGTGCTATGTACATTTATAGTCATACTTATTCATACATATACATCCCTTAGTGCCTGGCTCAAGTGTTAGTTGATGTTATCAGGTTGAATGGACAACATATTTATTCATTTTTTTTTCTCCTGTGTCATACACTTTTCTACAGATGTCTTTTAAGTATAAATTTATGTTAAAATACAAAAGAGACAATCAAGCTCAACTCCCTGCTATCTGCTAAAGTTGCCACACATACACTTTTTAAAAGATGTATAATACCCACAACTGCTTAAAATTCCAAAATATTTCCAATTCTCTGTTCAAGTAAGTGTAATTAAAACTTTAAAAATTTGATCTCTAGAAGGAAAAGAGATCAAAATTTAAGGTAAAATGTTAGTTTGACAAATGATAAACTTTGTGTTGGAAACACCTTTCCCAACATGGTATAAACAGGTAGTTTGAGAACTGAAGTTTAAAAGGGGGTAGCAATAACCTCATTCCCTGATTCTGGGAAGAAAATTAGTGGGACACTTAAAAAATAATTTTTAATGTATTTTAAAATGTTCTCATATGTATTTTCATGTATGTATCTATAATTCCATTTCTTACAACTTATCCTAAAATCAGTCATGCATGCTCAATTGTGTCCAATTATTTGCAACCCCATGGACTATAGCCAGCCAGGCTCCTCTGTCCATGGAATTTCCAGGCAAGAATACTGGAGTGGGTTACCATTTCCTCTCCCAAAGGATCTTACCAGCCCAGGGATGGAACCCGCGTCTCTGGCATCTCCTGAATTGACAGACAGATTCTTTACCAACCATGCCACCTGTAAATCATGACTGCTACTAATTTAGATTATGATTTTGTTTTAAAAATAAGCTGAAAACAAGCTGCCAACAAAAGAATGTCACTTGTCATGTGCTTCTAAACAAAGTAAGTCATTAGCTACATAGTTGCTGACCTTCAACACACACTGAAAGCAGTTTCAGGGTAGTGATCAGGAATAAGGCATTTTGTGCTCTGGGAAAACTGGCAGAACAGGTCTTCAGATAGTTTTCAGGAGAAAATTTTTAGGAACCTGATACTTGCACCTTCCCATACTTAGAGAAGCACTAAAATCATTAACTAAGGTATCTATTACTCATAAGTAGCAGCAATCTTTGGCACCTCACTCCAGTACTCTTGTCTGGAAAATGCCATGGGCAGAGGAGCCCGGTGGGCTGCAGTCCATGGGGTTGCTATGAGTCGGACATGACTGAGCGACTTCACTTTCACTTTTCACTTTCATGCACTGGAGAAGGAAATGGCAACCCACTCCAGTGTTCTTGCCTGGAGAATCCCAGGGATGGAGGAGCCTGGTGGGCTGCCATCTATGGTGTCGCACAGAGTCAGACACGACTGAAGCGACTTAGCAGCAGCAGCAGCAGCAGCAATCTTCTCCTGGCGTGTGTCATGGTTGCACATACCCCCTTCACCAAAATCCATGCACACTGACCTCACCCCTACTTCTTCTGAACAATTTCTCAGTGCTCTCTGAGAGGCCGTCTGCTGGGCTACAGTCATCACCAAGACACTGAATAGACTTCACTCACAGCTCTTATACTGTGTGTTTTCTTTCAGTCAACAAAGCTAAAAGTATAATAATAGGTTATATACTTTTTGTATTCAATGTGTGATAAATCGTTGTTTAATAACTGAGCTGCACAAAATATTTAAAATGTGAAAATGGTAACATACATGAAAAAAACAGGATCAAGATATATAGTAGGACAAAATTTTTGTTCAAAGAGCATGTGTATTAATATATAACTTATTTAAAATACATTTATATAAGCACTCAATATTCAGGTGGTTCTAGTAGTAAAGAATCCATATGCCAATGCAGGAGACATAGAGACATGGTTTCAATCCCTGAGTCAGAAAGATCGCCTGGAGGAGGGGGTTGCAACTCACTTCAGTATTCTTGCCTAGAGAATCCTATGAACAGAGGAACCTGGCAGACTACAGTCCATAGGGTCACAAAGAACTGGACACGACCCGAAGCAACATAGCCCACACACACACAATTTATTTCAGACACTGTTCTAAACACTTTACAGATATTAACTAATTTACTATTCATATCTACCCTACAAGAACGTTGTTATTATTGTTACTACTTTACAAATGAGGAATATCAAACACAGAGATGTTAGCAAATCCCCCGGCATCACACAGTTAGTAAGTGGACATGCCACTATTTGAACTCAAGGGTTCCGCTCCAGTGTCCATGCTCTTTTCACTAAACTTTTTTCCTAAGACTGATTTTTGACTATCCATATTTTAAATTTTTCTACACTGAATTTCTGTTATTTGTAGAAAAACTGTTCTCGACAGCTAAATGTTTATTCTTTCCCAAAGTGTGAATTTATTTTCATGAAAAAAAAGATGTCATAGATGTAAATAATCAGTAGAGATTTTAAAAGGTTTTATTTTTTAATCATGTGTCTAATTTTAATCTTTCAGTCTTTATTTAACAAAATAAGCTTCCTGCTAACTCTGTAAATTAGTCTGTATCATAGATTTATACTTGCCTTCATCTAAGTTGTTTTCCATGTTAACTGTATGAATTTAAACCACACCCTTGTCTACCTATTATAAATAGAGTAATAAATACATTACCAAACCAGGTTTGATTTTCCTGATATGTAGCAAGCCAAATGGCTCAGATGCCAAGGTTTGCAGCAAAGAGAGGGTTTAGTCACAAGACAGTCAAGCCAGGAGATAGGAGAACAAGCCTTAGATCTGCCTCCCCTGAAAGCAAGGGGCTCGGGGTATTTATGGGATAAAGAATAAAGAAATAGGTCTAAAGTGTGGGGAATGTGGGAAGTGTGGGGAAAAGTGACTGGAAACCAGTGTAATAATGGTCATTCTGTGTAGGTGTAGCTAAGTGACAGGTCTCTACATGTTCAAAAAGGAGGTGCTTACTAGCAAGATCTGAGGGTGGAGTTTTCAGCCCCTGACTTCTAAAGGTCACTAAGCAGACACTCACCCATTCCCATCTGGAGGGTCAAAGATCCTATCTGGTCTTTACCAGCTCAGTTCAAACACAGCTGACTCCAAGTTGCTTGAAAACAATTCAGGTAAACACCTTATTATGTAGGTGACGTGCCATTTTGAGGACATGCAAGTCTTTTGTAGCAACAATTAAAACAACATTGATTAGTGAAGGCAGATGAAATGGATTTGATTAATGATCACTATTAGTTTTACATGTGGCTCTCTGCTATATATCTAAGTAGGGTTCACACAAGTTAGCTTATGGTGTGGCTGGTCTACAGACTATGTTGGTATTTGGGGGCATACAGAATAGGACAGGTCTACCTCAACAATCTTATTGTTATCTAAAATATCATTCATCACACAGCCTCACTCATAAGCCTAAAAGCTAACAGAACTAAAAACTAACAGAACTTTGTACTCCAAGTGATAACAGATATTTCTGATCTTTAAACATTTCTTGCAAAGAATTCCAGTTTCTAAATTATGACATCTTTTTGAAAGATGACATATGGTTTTTAAGATAACCTCTCCATGCAGGTTTCACAATTATTATAACCAACCCTTTGATGCAGTTCAGTTGAATTTCAAAACTGATTGTTCATATATTCAGGGAGATTTGCAAGAAAATCAATTTTCAGATTATGGAAAAGGGCAGCCTTTTGAAAAGTCTCCATATGACCCCAAGGCGTTCTTCAGAGTCAAAGCAGTTTAGTTCCCTCAGACATGTTTGAAAATTTACAAATTACTAGATAAAATTATTCCTTTCTAATCCTTGATTAAGATTTACAGGCACACAGATTCTTTCTAAATACAAACCTTTCAAAATAATAAAATATTCTTCTCAATATATGCTTTGGTACCCAGGGAATCTCTATTCAAATTGGTTCACCAAAGGCAGAACCTTCATGGCGTTTACAGCAAACATTAAAAACATGTCACTTGTTATAAAGGATGTCATTTTTCAGCAAGTGCTTTGATCTGAATCATTTCTTTCACTCATGATTACAAAATTCCAAAAACATTTAAAGTGGTCTCACCCAAATGTAAAGGTCACACTTCTATATGAACTAACATTTACATCAGCATAGTTCCATTGCACTTTCACTGTCAACAGAACATAAAATGGGATTCTTCCTGTCTCACTTTTGGTTGGGGCTTTAAACAACAGGCACCGATCACTCCCAAATTTCAAGGTGATTGTGTAATTTAAAAAAAAATTAATTGATCTTTGTCCTAGGCTCTAGACACAAAGCTTCAAAAATCTTTGGGTTTCCTAAGTCTCTTGTTTCTCATACAAGCCACTCTGGACCATATGAAGTTTACGCTAGCAAAGTGGCCCATGGTGGTGGGGGAGACGGGGTATGGCCAGGTAGTTTCTGGACGGAAAGGCTGGTGGCCAGAGAAACCAACCACAGGATTAGAGGGTTAGAACTTTCAACCATACCCCACACCTCCAGGAGGGGAAGGGGACTAGAAATTTAGTTCAATAACACTGCCAATGAACTAATCACATCAATGAAATAAAACTTAGATTACAGCTCTCAACACTGAGGACGGGAGATCTTGGTGTGTTTTGTAGGTATGTGCCTGGAGAGGACCTGGAAGCTCTGTGCTCAGGAGCCTTCTAGAACTTGCTCCTCTAAGTATCAAGTTATCTGACTGCTCATTTGTATCCTTTATAATAAAATAGTCTCTGTAAGTATAGCAACTTCCTGAGTTCTGGGTCATTCTCATGGATTTTCAAACCTGAAGAGGGAGTGTTGAAATTCCTGAATTTGTAACCAAAGTGGACAGAAGTGCAGACAGCATTGGAATGGAGGAGTTGGAGTTAGCATTTTAAATGAAAACAGTCATGTGGAACTAAGACCCTTAAGTTGTAGGGCTTGTGCTAACTAGGATAGCTAGTAATTGAACTGAATTAAATTGTAGGATGCCCATTTAGTGTTAGAGACCACTAAAGAAACCTTACAAAGGAGGTGACCAAAAACCTCTTCAACAATCCAGAACTGGATACCCACATCTAAGGCAGGAGAGACAGAGATGAGAGGCTGCAATTACAAGAGCTCTCTGTATTCCTTGGGATCAGAGAGTGATGTTCTTGAATGTTAAGCCCTCGGAAAACAGAATCAGAGAGATTCATACCTGTCTTCCAGAACTAAGATGATGCACACAGTCGCCTGAGAAATCTAACAAGGAAGAGACTCTGGCTACCTGACCCAACAGCCTCGCTGAGAGTTCTCCTTGCACTGAGGATAGACCACAGCTGCAGAATGAGATAAGCTAAAGGGTTTGTAACTCTTTGCTTTGGGTCAGATAAAGGACGTGCTTCAGAGGGCTAACAAGAGTTGTCTTAGATTCTAGCCAAGAAGGTCCCAGGGACAGAACGGAGAGACCAGAAGTGTCTGGGAAATGAGGGTGGAACCAGAATTGATAGAAAGAGAAATCCACATCAAGGGAACTATAAGGGAGAAATTCCCAACAGTGCTGCATCAGGGTCTTCAAGGAACCACAGAGCACCCACGACCTCCTGGAGAATGCCAACAGAGCTTGCCATGACAGAGTCGTGGCAAGCCCAACTTCTCTGCCCTTTCTTTGCTGGAGGAGCCAGAGGTGGCTGAGAAAATGGGAAAAGAAATCAGAGTGCTAGGTGATGAAATAAAGAGGCCAGCCACTGCCTATTTCCCACAGTCAGCCTGAAGCAACCCGAGTCAAAAGGAAAGAGGCTTGCACTGAGCTCACTGGGAGGTCTGATCATTGCCCCTGACCCAATGAGCCTGCTTCAAGGAGGACTAGAAGTAGCCAAATGAATTTATTTTTTAAAAGATGCCAGAAAAGTCCTGCAATATGGGCTCAGTTTCATCACAAAGGATTGGAAAGGGTGAACAAATCCCATAGAACCTTGCCCCCAAATGCCTCAAACATATTGAAGGCAATGAATCACTCAATGATATAAATGTCTTCCTATAACTTTACCAGCACTGCTAATATGCAGTTTTATCATGTGCCACACACATTTTATCTACATGAGAACTCTATGAACTATGGGCACTCTTATTTTCATCTTTATATTTGATAAGGAAACTGAAACTCGGGAAAATGAAATAACTTACCAGCATTCCATATCTACTTAGGGGTAGAGCTGGTATCTGAATCCAGATCATTTTGACTACAGTGATGGTGCCATTCATTAATGTATCACATTAGCTTACCAACTGAATGTCAATTTTTAAAAACATAGTGAGGAAGCAGATAATGATGATGAAGTCCGAATGATTTCTTTTAAAGTTGCTACTACATATTCAGGTTAGTTGCTTCTCTATTAACTTGAATAATAAGTGGTGAGCATGTGGGACATGGCCATTCAGGGGCTAATGCCCCCACATTCTCCCCCCACTCACCAGGGCTCCCATTCACCCAGTCACTAGTTGCCATTTTACGGATTTTAGCTTCTTTATCAAGATGATACGATTTCTACTGTCAAGTAACTTGATTATAGAAAATCTAAATATCATAGAGGTTCCTAAGTGGCTACCTGATTTTCCACTTGACAGGAAGGGAAATATGCAGTGAAAGAACACATGATGCTCAAATTTCCTCTTTCAACATTCGTTCTCCCAGGGTCCAGTTTTACAATAATTTTTAATTATTATATCTCCAGGCTTCCAGTTTACTTTATTATTCATTTATTCCTGAGAAATGAAAAGAGGTTTGACACTCCTTGCATATTTGCATATATATATATATATAGAACAGCTTTTGCTATTGTTGTTCATTAGAACAAATGTGGATATCACCTGTTATTATCATCATCATTGTTATTATCCTCCCTCTAGCATCAAATTGCTATAGCTATGTTAGCTGGGGGAGGGTGTGCGATACCTCTGACATTCCACGGGGCTTATCATATTTTAAAACTGCAAGTTTCCCTCAGGACATCAAGGGCATCCATGTGTGTGTGTGCGTGTACGTGCCTTTCTTTCACCATTTCGGATCTCCCCAGCCTGAACTTTATATGCAGTCTGCGACGCACTTGGGAATCCTTCGACTCCACAGTATGTAACACATAAAGGGATTATTATTGTTATCTTCAATTATCTCAAATCCCAAGGATTGTAATAAATAAAAGCTCAGGAATAATGAAATAATAAATTTTCATTTAGAAGAAGTAGCAATCTGAATATCTTTAATACATGCCATCACTCTCACTCCTAAACTTCCCAGAACATGGGTGATATTGCCCTTGAATGTCCTCAGGGCTGTCAGTAAGATTAAATCTTCACTCTTTACTGATGTAAATTCTTAACTCAAAGGAATATAAGACATCCTCTGTGAAACAAAAGGTGACAGATAAAAATGGTTTAAGAAATTACTCTTTAGAACTATATTATTAAGCAGCAGATCTCTGAAGGGTTCTCTTACCAGACTCAAAGTTCCTTGAGATAATGTACCTAGCAAGCACAATGCCTCAAAATAGGCTTGTGCCATCAATATTAGATTTTTAAAAGATTTTTAAAGGAGAGAGAGAAACAAAACCAGAGAGATGGGGACAAAGTGCTGGTAGAGACAGTCAGGAAAGAGGTTTATCTATGTATCAACTTTTCAGTACCTAAAGCCAGCAAGGTAGACTGACCTGCTTTAAGCTCTCACTGCTTTAGCTGCCCTTTGGAAAGCCCCATCCAGCAAACAAAGGCTGTGATCTGCTTCCCCTAACTCCCCAGCAGCTCTGTCCCCTGCTGGGTTCCTAGCTTTCCAGTGCCCACCCCCACCTCCACAACTCTTCACTCCAACTCCACACCTTACCTCCCTTCATTGTGCAGTAGAACTGTGAATTAATGATTGCTTTGACCTACCTGTCCCCTATCCCTCTAGCTGATCAAATACTGACTCCAGTTAACTTTTTTGTAAAACCTGTCAAATAAGCTTTATTATTCACTGAGCATCGATCATCATTTGCTCTGGAATGTTTTTTATTTACAAGGTGACAAAAGTCAAAAGTTAATTTTTTTGCCTTTCATTTAATATGAGGATACAAATGATTATACTCTTACATTTCTTAAATGGTGTAACTATATTTAAAATAAATTTTGTTTCAGTTTTCTTTATGTTTCCCATAGTTTTAATTGTGATTTATAATATATAATTCTTGAAAATGTTTTGATAAATCCTTAAAAATATAAAAATGTCAAGTATTTATACTCTTTCTAATCTGAATCCCACAATAATACTTTGCAAAACTGTAATCATGTATTTATTATTTAATTCTTCAAATTATACCTGAATGTGTATTGTGGGTAAACATTATTTTTACAAGCAATGTGAAATTTTTGATGAATAATTTTGTAAAGTAATTTTTAAGGCCATTATTTTATGCATGAATACATATACACTTGTCTATTGGTACTCACACATAACTTCTCACAAGCAAAGAAATAAAGACATGGATAGGGCCTAACACGGGGATTCTCCAACTACCATTAAAATTAGGATGGAATTATCCACTGTTTAATATACATTTTCTAATACTGTCCATTCAAATATCAGTATTGTGCCAAGAGCTATAAAGAATAAAGCAAACATCATTACATCATTAAACATCACTCCTATGAAATTCTGATTTCTTATAATACTATTTATTTTGGAAAGTGTTATTTTTTTTTCAGAAAAAAACCCCCAGATGGTGTGTATTTATATTTCCTATGCTTTGGTGATGGTGAAGGACAGGGAATGTTAATATGCTCACAGCCATTAACAGCTAGTGTGGACAAATACACTTTGCATGGTTTTGGCCAACTGGTATTACTTTACCATGTTAAAAAAATTTTCTTAACCAGTGAGCACACTACCTTCCCAGGAGTAGAAGATGCTTTGAAACCCTTATTGTTCATTTAACTGTGACCTCTATTTTCGCCCTGTATTTTGTGCTATGAAAACAGTTTTAATCTGTAACAGCAGGGAAAAAGAAAATTTGCAAGTGACAATATACACCAAAATTTGTCAGATTCTTCTACAGCTGTTGTGTAAGTGTATAGGAATATGTATAGCCTTTAATGTATACAAAAGAGAAAGCAGAATACAAAAGAGAAAGAGGAATACCACTAACACTAAGAAAATAAAATATACAAACTCTTCCACAGAATAGGTGAAAAGGGAACTTTTCTCAACTTATTTTAGGTCAGCATAATGCTGATATTAAATTCTGATAAGAAATTGACGCGAAAGGAAAATCAGAAGTCAGTTTCACCTTTGGACTAAAATGCAAATATTCTAAACAAAATATCAGTCAACTATACCCAGTAATGGTACAGTTTGATCAATTTAGAATTTTTCCCTGAAAGCCTAGCACTTTGGGTTTTACAGTGTATAATCATGTAAGGAATTTTAGACAAAGCCTATGGAGTATGAAAATTAGCCAGTAAAACTACAGACTCCTGAACAAAGCAAAAATTTTGAAAAATTAACACTCTCATCTTGAGAGTCCTTTGGACAGCAAGGAGATCAAATCAGTCAGTCCTAAAAGAAATCAACCCTGAAAATTCATTGGAAGAACTGATGCTGAAGCAGACGCTCCAATATCTTGGCTACCTGATGTGAAATAACCAAGCAGATAAAAGTCTGCTCTCACTTCTAACAATTTGTAATGTGGGGTTAAACACCATGCAAGTAAAAGAGGATTACAGTTTTAAGTAGGCCAAACCTCATTGTGAAAGAGAAAACTAAAGAACAGAATAAAGAGAAGAAAAAAACTAAACAAATGGAAAAATATAACACATTCATATTTTCAACCTCCAAATTTGAAATATATAATTTTACCACCAATCTTTCTATACACGGATTGTGATGCCAAATAAATATGTCAAAAGTTTTTGGTAGAACATAATAATCTAATTCTAAAATTTATAAGACAGAGCAAAGCTCCAAGAATAGTCAAGATTTTGAAGGAGAGCAAGGTTGAGAACTTTTGCTTTACTAATGCTAATTTATTATCAAGTTATAGTAATTAAGATAACATGACAATGTTAGAATAAAGAATCTGGAAATAAATCTTCATATATTTGGAGGACAGATATATACCAGGGATAGCATTAAAGACTGGATGGGAAGGGTATAGGGGGCTTAGTATTACTAGTGCCTAGATAAACAGGCATTCTTTAAAAACAAAATGAATGAACAAAGAAAACTGGGCCTATATCTCACCATACATAAATATTTAATTCAAATTGAGTAAGAACTGAAATGTGAAAAAGAAAGCTTTAAAATATTTAGAAGATAGGAGAATCTCTTCATGATCTCAGCTACAAAGGATTTCTTAAACAAGAACTATAAACATATTAATCTGTGGAGAAAAATAGCTAATAAACTCAAATACATTAAATTAAAAACTTTTATTTATCAACAGAACAACCAAAGAAGTGAAAAACTACAACAGAATCTAAAAATAAATGATAGAAATGAATTTACAACACAGAAACAGACTCACTGACTTTAAGGAGGTGCTTATGGTTGCCTGGGTGAAGGATGACAGGAAAGAATAATTAGGGTGTTTGGGATGGGCATGACAACACTATGTTTAAAATGGATAGCCAACAATGGATATGACACAATTGCACTCATCTCACACACTAGTAAAGTAACACTCAAAATGCTCCAAGCCAGGCTTCAACAGTACGTAAACTGTGAACTTGCAGATAATCAAGCTGGTTTTAGAAAAGGCAAAGGAACCACAGATCAAATTGCCAACACCTGCTGGATCATGGAAAAAGCACGAGAGTTCCAGAAAAACATCTACTTCTGCTTTATTGACTATGCCAAAGCCTTTGACTATGTGGATCACAAGAAACTGTGGAAAATTCTTCACGAGATGAGAATATCAGACCACCTGACTTGCCTCCTGAGAAATCTGTATGCAGGCCAGGAAGCAACAGTTAGAACTGGACATGGAACAAAAGACTGGTTCCAAATAGGAAAAGGAGTACATCAAGGCTGTATATTGTCACTCTGCTTATTTAACTTCTATGCAGAGTACATCATGAGAAACGCTGGACTGGAAGAAGCACAAGCTGGAATCAAGACTGCTGGGAGAAATATCAGTAACCTCAGATATGCAGATGACACCACCCTTAAATGGCAGAAAGTAAAGAAGCACTAAAGAGCCTCTTGATGAAAGTGGAAGAGGAGAGTGAAAAAGTTGGCTTAAAGCTCAACATTCAGAAAACAAAGATCATGGCATCTGGTCCCATCACTTCATGGGAAACAGATGGAGAAACAATGGAAACAATGTCAGACTTTAAAATAGGCTCCAAAATCACTGCAGATAGTGATTGCAGCCATGAAATTAAAAGACACTTACTCCTTGGAAGAAAAGTTATGATCAACCTAGACAGCATATTAAAAAGCAGACAGTACTTTGCCCACAAAGTTCCATTTAGTCAAGGCTATGGTTTTTCCATTAGTCATGTACGGATGTGAGAGTTGAGCTATTAAAGAAAGCTGAGCACCAAAGAATTTATTCTTTTGAACTGTGGTGTTGGAGAAGACTTTTGAGAGTCCCTTGGACTGCAAGGAGATCCAACCAGTTAATCCTAAAGGAAACCAGTCCTGAATATTCATTGGAAGGACTGAGGTTGAAGCAGAAACTCCAATAACTTGGCCATCTGATGCAAAGAACGAACTCATTGGAAAAGACCCTGATGTTGGGAAAGATTGAAGGCGGAAGGAGAAGGGGATGACAGAGGATGAGATTGTTGGATTGCATCACTGACTCAATGGGCATGAGTTTGAGTAAACTTCAAGCGTTGGTGATGGACAGGGAGGCCTGGCATGCTGCAGTCCATGGGGTTGCAAAGAGACAGACACGACTGAGTGACTGAACTGAACTGAACAATGACGTACTGTATAGCACAGGGAAATCTGCTCAATGTTATCTGTCAATCTGGATGGGAGGGGAGTTGGGGGAAGAATGTATACTTATGTCTGAATCCCTTCACTGTTCACTTGAAACTATCACAACATTTTAATTGGCTATACTAAAATACAAAATAAAAAGTTTTCTTATAAAGGCCCTATAAAAATTATATGATAACTGGAATTTGCTTGAGGGGTGGAAGAGTGGATTATGGGGAGAGATACAGTTGAAGCAAGAGTAACCATATACCAAGAGAAAATTGATACTGTTGTAGCAAAGCAATGGTACCCATGCTCAGGGCACTATTCTCTAGTTTTGTTATGCTTGAAATATCCCATAATAAAAGATCTAAAAGACTATAAATTTAGAGAAATTATTAATGACACATATACCTAGAAAAAAAGATTAACCTCCAAAGCACTTGAACTCATAAAAAATTTAATAAGATAAAAAATTCAATGGCAAAAATGTGGAGTAGGGGCAACAAATATATTTTCCACAGAAGAATATGAAACATCACTAAGCATAAAAAGACACTCAACTCCATCTATAGTTATGGAAATGAAAATTAAAACCCCAAGGAGATATCATATTACATCTACTAGATAGGAAAAAGTTTAAAAGTTTGATGAGAAGGTGAATAAATAAAAGTTGATCCACAGCTGATAGACGTGTAAATTGAAACAGGCAATTTAGAGAATAATTTGGTGGTATCTGACAAAGTGGAGATACTCATAACCTACAATCTATAATTTGATTCCTACTTAAGAGCCTTGTTATAAGAGAAGAGTGAAAAAGCTGATTGGATATTCAACACTCAAAAACTAAGATCACAGTATACATTCGTATTACTTTATGGCAAATAGAAGGGGAAAAAGTAGAAACAGTGACAGGTTTTATTTTCTTGGGCTCCAAAATCACTGCACATGGTGACTGCAGCCATGAAATTAAAAGACGTTTCCTCCTTGGAAGAAAAGTTATGATAAACCTAAACAGCATATTAAAAGGCAGATACATCACTTTGCTGACGAAGGTCCATAGAGTCAAAGCTATGATTTTTCCAGTAGTCAAGTACCGATGTTGAGAGTTGGTCCATAAAGAAGATTGAGCACAGAAGAACTGATATTTTTGAACTGTGGTGCTAAAGAAGATTGTTCGGAGCCCCTTGGACTGCAAGGAGGTGAAACCAATCATTCCTAAGGAAATCAACTCTGAATATTCTGGAGGGTCTGATGCTGCAGCTCCAATAATTTGGCCACTTGATGTGAAGAGCTGGCTCTTTGGGAAAGTCCCTGATGCTGGGAAAGAGTGAAAGCAAAAGGGGAAGAGGGTGGCGGATGATGAGATGGTTAGATAGCATCACTAACTCAATGGACATGAATTTGGGCAAACTCTGGGAGATAGTGGAGGACAGAGAAGCCAGTGTGCTACAGTTGATGGGAGTCACATAGAGACGGACATGACTTTGCAACTGAACAACAGCAACAGTATTTTCTAGCTGTGTATATGTACACAAACAGACATGTACAAAAATGTTCTTATTAACAATGTTTGAAACGGCAAAAGGACTACAAGCAACCAAAATTTCTACTAAGAACAGGAAGGACAAATTATGTGTGGTATTTTTCTTAATGTAATACAGCAGTGAAAATGAATAAAACTGTCATGAACAACAATATAGATACATCTCAGACAAATAGTTAAGTGAAATAAAGCAAGTCTTAAAACATACATTATCCATATTAAATTCCAGAAATGCAAACATAAATAATATATTCATCAAAAAGGATTTAAATGTGATAATATATGAGGAAGAGCAAATGATTATAAAGCAGTAGTTTTTTTCTGGAATTCTCTTGATTTTTTAGGTTTTTCGAAACGCAAAATAATCATTCATTTTTATTTTTAATTTTAATTTTACTTGAGTGTGATTTGTAGAGTCAACAGCTCTGGTAGGTTTTCAATCACTAAAATGTGATGCGAGCCCTCTTTCTTAGTAATGTTCTGCAGTCCAAGACTATAATCTACCATAGGTACCAAAACTTAAAATTCTGCCTCCGCATAACTTTAGGAGCAGTCCTCATAAGCTTAATTGCACTAAAAGTCACACATATATTTTAATTTATTTGGACTAATTTAATAGCTATTATTTATGTTGATTAAATCAGCATTTTATTATTAATACCTATCAATATTCAAATCTAACACCAATACTATAATATGCAAAGCCAAATGTTACTGATTTACCCACGAGACCACTAAAAGCAAGGACAGAGCCCCTATTTTCATCACTCTCAATGTTTGGTCCTTGTGAATTTCCTTTATTTTCTTATGGTCACAGCTACTAATTATATTAGTAATGTTGTTGGCTGGATCTTATCCAGCATTTCTTGACATTTGTAACAGGAGGGTTTCTCTGATATAAAATCTATCATAATACAATAAGTGAAAGTCCAGGTTTCTCCCACTGTCTAAAAGTAGAGTTCCTATTAAACCTTTCAAAAGCTAAAAAATGCAAAGTGAAGGAGCAATTACCTTAGGACATATTTTGCTTATGGATGGACAAAATAATTTAAAAAGTTAAAAAGCACTAATGCCCAGAAACACATTTCAAAGCTATGGCAGCTTGATGCTGAGATGCTGCCCGTAGTTCCCAGGAAAGGAACTTGGCAGTGGCTCTCATGATGATGCAGACTGTGCTGTCTCCATAATGACTCCCTGCAACAGAACAAACCCTAAACCCTATTTTCACTTTCACCTTCCTTACAAAAGCAAAATGTCTTCGGTTAGTGAAAACAAGTACTGATGTCGGTCTTTCATTAAAGTGAAGTGGTGTAAAGCAAACTTCAGAAAAGCAGGAAAGAGCTGTATAACCCCCTTCCTAACAAAGAATGAATTTTCCACCTCCTTATTTTTCTCATCTTTCTTTGGCTGAGAGATTTTAAACTGCACACAGTGCTCTAAGATTCACAGCACCAGAGAAAGAATGAATAACACAATAAAGGCACAAACGATTTTCGCTGTTGACAAGGTAGACGAGAATAGAAAGCAAAATCCGTACATCCCTTTCTCCACTGAACTGAAGAAAACATCAAGTTCTATTAATGGTCTTTGATTCCATCCTGAGAAAATCACCAGCACCCTTAAGCTGAAGGCAAGTTGAGTACATCTATTTGGCAGAACCCCATCTAGTCCATTACCCATCTCCAATCAAGGAGAGTTACATTAAAAGCATTTTTATTAGATTCTATTCAGTCATCCTTGAAGGAGAAAGAAGAAACCTAGAAACTGATGTCAAAATATGCTTCTACACTTAGAAAATCCTTTCTGTTGAAGAGATTAAGAGGATTACCCCCAAATATGGAAGTTATTGTTAAAAGAAATGTTCAAATCCCAATCACAGTGCATGACCTTGGGCAAACCACTCCATAGTTTTAAGAACTCAGCTATTTCACCTGTTACTGAAAAATGTGTGAGGAAAATCAGGAAATGCCCTAAGGGTACGATATGGTATGGTTCTACCAAGGACATATTCTGAGGACCAGAGGATCGATTTTCAGAACTGGCACAATATCATGGCATAAATCTAATCCTGAACACTGATTCAGTGGTTCACTGATTAATTTACCTCATGCCTATGTTCTAGACACAGGCACATGCATGGAAATATATATTTTTAAAAATAACGATAACCTATACCTCATCATTCATAGACCTGACATTCCATGTTCCTATGCAATATTGCTCTTTACAGCATCGGACCTTGCTTCTGTTTCACCAGTCACATCCACAGCTGGGTATTGTTTTTGCTTTGGCTCCATCCCTTCATTCTTTCTGGAGTTATTTCTCCACTGATCTCCAGTAGCATATTGGGCACCTACTGACCTGGGGAGTTCCTCTTTCAGTATCCTATCATTTTGCCTTTTCATACTGTTCATGGGGTTCTCAAGGCAAGAATATTGAAGTGGTTTGCCATTTCCTTCTCCAGTGGACCACATTGTGTCAGACCTCTCCACCATGATCCGCCCATTTTGGGTGGCCCCACAGGATATGGCTTAGTTTCATTGAGTTAGACAAGACTGTGGTCCTAGTGTGATTAGGGGCTCCACAATCACTGCAGATGGTGATTGCAGCCATGAAATTAAAAGATGCTTACTCCTTGGAAGAAAAGTTATGACCAACCTAGATAGCATATTGAAAAGCAGAGACATTACTTTGCCAACTAAGGTCTGTCTATAGTCAAGGCTAGGGTTTTTCCACTGGTCATGTACGGATGTGAGAGTTGGACTGTGAAGAAAGCTGAGCGCCGAAGAATTGATGCTTTTGAACTGTGGTGTTCGAGAAGACTCTTGAGAGTCCCTTGAGCTGCAAGGAGATCCAACCAGTCCATTCTGAAGGAGATCAGCCCTGGGATTTTCTAGGAGGGAATGATGCTGATGCTGAAGCTGAAACTCCAGTACTTTGGCCACCTCATGCGAAGAGTTGACTCATTGGAAAAGACTCTGATGCTGGGAGGGATTGGGGGCAGGAGGAGAAGGGGTCGACCGAGGATGAGATGGCTGGATGGCATCACGGACTCGATGGACATGAGTCTGAGTGAACTCCGAGAGTTGGTGATGGACAGGGAGGTCTGGCGTGCTGCGATTCATGGAGTCGCAAAAATCAGACACAACTGAGCGACTGAACTGAACTGGCTGATACCTCATCATTGGAGAAGGAAATGGCAACCCACTCCAGTATTCTTGCCTGGAGAATCCCATGGAAGGAGGTGTCTGGCAGGCTACAATCCGTGGAAGTAACAAAGAGTTGGACACGGCTGAGTGACTTTACAGCAGCATGCCTCATCATACCACTTACTGACTGACTAACAAGTGTACACTTCAAATACAAAAAGAAAAGCTAATAGTGTGTAACATCTAAGTCTAGATCTGACAGAAGGCCCAGGGGCCTGGATTCACACATCAATCATCTCTAGTTTTGAAGAGTTTCATGAATACCACTTGTAAGGCATACTGACAAACAGTATGTCTGGAGTTCTAGAATGTAACTATCATTCACTCAGTCACTGTTAAGAAATTTGATGGAAGTATAATAAGCCAAGGTGCTTCCCTGGTGGCTCAGAGGTAAAGAATCCGCCCACAGTGAAGGAGTAACAGGAGACACAGGTTCAATCCCTGGGTCAGGAAGATCCCTTGGAGAAGGGCATGGCAACTCACTCTAGTATTCTTGCCTGGAGAATACCATGGACAGAGGAGCCCGAGGGCTACAGTCCATAGGGCTCTGAAGAGTCAGACATGACTAAAATCACTTGGCATGCATACAGGCATGTGACAAGCCAGAGTGATAAAAATTACTGCATGGTAATATTTATGATCTTAAAAGAGAAAGAAAAGTCAAACAAATACAAACAAAAAGTAGAAAAGCGGTTGCCAAGGGCCAGAGAGTGAGGGAAATAGGTTGGTAAAAGGGTGCAAATGTTCAACTATAAGATGAATAAGATCTGAGGATCTAATGTATAATTTTGGTGATTATAGTTGATAACATTGGTGGTATAGTTGAAATTTGCTAAGAGACTAAAACTTAACTGTTTTCAAAAAAAAGAAATTTGAGTAAACATAGAATTTGACATCATGTGCCTCACCATATGATGCAGTGAGCCAGAAACATCTCTCAGGTAACATTCCTGACAAAAATGAATCCAATCATGAGGAACCATCAGATAAACCAAATCTACAGATTCTCGACAACACTGCTAAACTATCCTTTCTTGAAATGCCAGGGCTTTATCAAGCTGACTTGATATGAAAGGAGAATAAAGAGATGTGGTATCTAAATGCAATGTGTGATCAAGACTTGCAACCTGGACTCATAAAACAGTTGCCAGGATAGATGTTAGTGGAACTGATGTCAAAATTTGGATGTGAATTGTGGATTAACCATTAATATAATATCAGTGCCAAGTGCCCTGTTTTCACAATTGTCTTATGTTTATAAACAACAAAAAAGTGTTTAAAGGAGACACTTTTAGAAAGTAAATTGAAGCATTTGGAGGTCTATATATAATAACAATAGGTATATATGAAAATAAAATGATAGGGCAAATACAGCAAACACATTCATAGTGAATCTAGGTATCTGGGAGTTCTGCTATTTTATAATTTCTTTATAAGTTTTAAAACATATCAAATAAATGGAAAAGAAAATAAGTGGATATCTTAATTAAGGATCTGAGAATATAAAAATGTTCCAGGTAGACATGGTGCCCACCTTAATACTGCAGAAAAGAAAGAAAAAATTTTTAAGTAACATATATAATAAATGATTATAAATTATGTCAAAGCTATGGTTTTTCCAGTAGTCATGTATGGATGTGAGAGTTGGACCAAAAAGAAGGCTGAGAGACAAAGAATTGATGCTTTTGAACTGTGGTGTTGGAGAAGACTCTTGAGATTCCCTTGGACTGCAAGGAGATCCATCCAGTCCATCCTAAAGGACATCAACCTTGAATATTCATTGGAAGGACTGGTGCTAAAGCTGAAGCTCCAATACTTTGGCCACCTGATACGAAGGGCTGACTCACTGTAAAGACCCTGATGCTGGGAAAGATTGAGGGCAAAAGGAGAAAGGGGCAGCAGAGGATGAGTTGGTTGGACAGCATCACTGACTTAACGGGCATGAATTTGAGCAAACTCTGGGAGATAGTGGAGGACAGAGGAGCCTGGCATTCTACAATTCATGGGGTCACAAAGAGCAACTAAACAACAGCAACAACAATTATAAACTGTGATGAGTGCTACAAAAAAACACAGTACTTAAATAAAAAATAACAGAAGCAAGTAGGAAGTGGGAACCAGTGGGGACCATCAGTGGGAACTAATGATATAAAGGACAGGGAATGTCTTTCTGAGATCGGGACATATAAGTAGAGACACATGGAAACCTCAGAAAAAGCACCAAAGGCATATGGGACAGCATGTGCTAAGGTCATGAAGTGGTCCCAAGTTTGTGATTACAGTCTAAATTTATAAGGATTGACAGAAAGAAAAATATGGCAGCAGGGAACCAAAGAAGCAGAAGTATAAAATCAGAATAGTCTATGGTATCATTTTGGACATATGGGCATGCTTCAAACAAAGGAATACCATCATAGATATCTAGAAAACAGCCAGAGTAAGGAAAAAGCCAGTGCTTCTCACTCAAGTGAAAGAGTTAGAAAAATCACAAGCCAAGAAGTAATAAGTCATAGACTAACAGAATCACCTACAGCCTCACGTTAGTCAATGTGTTTTATCATGCAAAGAGTGGACAAGGTTTTTGGTCTCACACTGATTTGTGTTGACAACTAAAGAGCAACCACTCTGGGAGTCATCCTTGAAAGAGAAGGACAAGTGACCTGAGCAATCTGAAATTTCCTCCAAATATATGTATATATAAGTGGTCCATGTGGGAATGGACATCCCTCTGACTGTACGTAGATTTTATAATATTTCAGTCAGAATTGCAGCTGTGTAATGAATCTAAATTTGGAATTATATCACATACATAATTGACAGAAGATTTGAAACACCATCTGTTACCATATTTAAACTTCAGAAATCTTGTAGAAATATTCCTTTCTCAAAGAAAGAAGATTCTTTAATACAAATTTTGTAGAATAAAAATGAGATGTTCCAGCATCATTGAGGCTGCCAGCATCATTTTTCCCCTAAAATACAACATCTGAATTCACAAATTGTCCTAGCATTGCATTACTAAACGTTCCTAAACTCATGAAAAGTCCTTTCAACACATTTCAATAGAGAAATGAAAAAAAAAAAGAGAACTTTCTCTCTTTATCCTTGTTTTCTACCTTTAAATAAGTGAATTCAATTTTAACATTTAGTCATTTCTCTGTATCTTTCATTTACCCACATAGTTTGTTTTCCTATATTTACACATGCATTAAGGTCCCAGCTCTGCCTCTTTTATGTTAGGCTTCCTTCTTCTCAGAAGGAGAAGCCTAACTAGGATGAATATTTTTGAAAAGTTAAACAAATCTTAACTTTTCTTGTTCCTTCCTAAATGAAAACCAGCATTGCATGAATCTACACAGTTGTATATTCCTTGCTTATGATGATCAAATGCTCCTAAATGGTATCTGCTCAACCTGCCTTCTCCCTCATTGTGTGCTAATGTTGATGAAAAATGAAATCTTTAATGTATGTCAAAATTTACAGGCATTTTTTCATCTACTCCTTACAACCATTTAAGAGTTATAATCCCCATTCTATACAAGAGGCAAGTAGAGCCTAGCAAAATCAACTTATTTATCTAAGTCCATTCACTCTTTTCACTACTATATAAGAGGCCTATCATAAAAGTAGTGGAACAACCTATTCATCTTTTAGCTATAACAGAAATTTAATCTGTGTGTGTGTGTGTGTGTGTGTGTGTGTATAGAGAGAGAGAGAGGGGTGGGGAGGGGGGAGAGAGAGAGAGAGAGAGGTGGTTTAGTCACTAAGTCATGTCTGCAACTCCGTGAACTGTACCCACCAGGCTTCTCTATTCATGGAAATTCCCAGGCAAGAATACTGGAGTGGGGTGTCATTTTCTTCTTCAGGGGACCTTTCTGACCCAGGGATCAAACTCATGTCTCCTGCATTGCAGGCAGGTTCTTTACCAATTGAGTCACCAGGAAAGCCATATATATATATATACATATATATAATATACACACACATATATATATCCAAAGAGATATATATCTCCAAAGATATACATATACATATGTATATGTATATATTGTATATTGTATATATGTATATGTACATAAGTACATATGTATATGTATAAGTGTATGTATACATTTTACACCTACATTGACTAATGGTTAATTTTCCATATGTTAATAAAAGTCTAGTAAGAAATGTTTGGGTAAATTTGCCTCTCAATCACCATAATACCTTGACGTCTTTTAATTTGTTATTGTTTTCCCCCTTTGCTTTCCTCCTCCCTCTCTCCTTCTATCCTTCTCTCCCTCCTTTCCTTCCTTGCATTTGTTCAGCTGTATCCTGCTTCTTCCCAAAAGACTTATAGCATAACTATGTGTATTATATAATAGATATTAAATAATATCCTTACTTTTTCTTAATAATTTTTTTTATCAGTGCATATAGTGGAGGTGATGGAATTCCAGTTTAGCTGTTTCAAATCCTGAAAGATGATACTGTCAAAGTGCTGCACTCAATATGACAGCAAATTTGGAAAACTCAGCAGTGGCCACAGGACTGGAAAAGGTCGGTTTTCATTCCAATCCCAAAGAAAGGCAATGTCAAAGAATGCTCAAACTACCGCACAATTGGACTCATCTCATTCCCTAGTAAAGTAATGCTCAAAATTCTCCAAGCTAGGCTTCAGCAATACGTGAACCGTGAACTTCCTGATGTTCAAGCTGGTTTTAGAAAATGCAGAGGAACCAGAGATCAAATTGCCAACATCCACTGGATCATGGAAGAAGCAAGAGAGTCCAGAAAAACATCTATTTCTGCTTTATTGACGATGCCAAAGCCTTTGACTGTGTGGATCACAATAAACTGTGGAAAATTCTTCACGAGATGAGAATACCAGACCACCTGACCTGCCTCTTGAGAAATCTGTATGCAGGCCAGGAAGCAACAGTTAGAACTGGTCATGGAACAACAGACTGGTTCCAAATAGGAAAAGGAGTACGTCAAGGCTGTATATTGTCACCTTGCTTATTTAACTTCTATGCAGAGTACATCATGAGAAACGCTGGACTGGAAGAAACACAAGCTGGAATCAAGATTGCCGGGAGAAATATCAGTAACCTCAGATATGCAGATGACACCACCCTTATGGCAGAAAGTGAAGAGGAACTTAAAAGCCTCTTGATGAAAGTGAAAGAAGAGAGTGAAAAAGTTGGCTTAAAGCTCAACATTCAGAAAACGAAGATCATGGCATCTGGTCCCATCACTTCATGGGAAATAGATGGGGAAACAGTGGAAACAGTGTCAGAGTTTCTTTTGGGGGGCTCCAAAATCACTGCAGATGGTGTGACTGCAGCCATGAAATTAGAAGACGCTTACTCCTTGGAAGAAAAGTTATGACCAACCTAGACAGTATATTCAAAAGCAGAGACATTGCTTTGCCAACTAAGGTCCATCTAGTCAAGGCTATGGTTTTTCCAGTGGTCATGTATGGATGTGAGATTTGGACTGTGAAGAAAGCTGAGCGCTGAAGAATTGATGCTTTTGAACTGTGGTGTTGGAGAAGACTCTTGAGAGTCCCTTGGACTGCAAGGAGATCCAACCAGTCCATTCTGAAGGAGATCAGCCCTGGGATTTCTTTGGAGGGAATGATGCTGAAGCTGAAACTCCAGTACTTTGACCACCTCATGCGAAGAGCTGACTCATTGGAAGAGACTCTGATGCTGGGAGGGATTGGGGGCAGGAGGAAAAGGGGACGACTGAGGATGAGATGGCTGGATGGCACCACTGACTCAATGCATGTGAGTCTGAGTAAGCTCCGGGAGTTGGTGATGGACAGGGAGGCCTGGCATGCTGTGATTCATGGGGTCGCAAAGAGTCGGACACGACTGAGCAACTGAACTGAACTGATGGTCCATCCCAGAGAATTCAATGGCACCCCACTCCAGTACTCTTGCCTAGAAAATCCATGGATGGGGGAGCCTGTGGGCCGCAGTCCATTGGGTCCTAAGAGTCAGACACGACTGAGCGAGTTCACTTTCACTTTTCACTTTCATGCATTGGAGAAGGAAATGGCAACCCACTCCCGTGTTCTTGCCTGGAGAATCCCAGGGATGGGGGAGCCTGTTGGGCTGCCGTCTGTGGGGTCGCACAGAGTCGGACGCAACTGATGCGACTAGGCAGCAGCATGGTCAATCCATGCTCTCTAAATCATCCATCACAGAAATCAACACTGTAAGTTGGAGGAGTGCTCTCTTTCACATCTGCCGATTCAGCAATAATAGTTTTATTGTATACATTTTCCAGGTCACCCTATTTTATTTGACTTCATTTTCCAACACTGGCATTTCTGTTGCTCAGTATATAGTCTCAGTAGATGTACAAATTGACTTTATTTTAGTTGCTCTATCTTTGTTGTAACCCCGTTAATGCCATGCACTAGACCAATTGCACACATCTCCTGATAACTGCACTGAGCAGTATTGTGCATTGGTCCACAAAGAGTAAATGTCAGTAGTTCATTGTGTTTTCTGATACCATTTGACCATGCTATTCTTCTGGAACGGGCTTCCTGTCCTCATGAGGACAGGTTCTGAAACACTAAGTCACCTTACTGTTGGTGTTCAAGCAGTCTGTTTTTTCTCTTAGGAGGATCAAGTTTGTCAAACCAACATAAATTAAAGCATGAAAATCAGCATCATGTTTGAGCCAGTGAACTGTAGTTTTATAATTAATCTGTTTCTTCCTTTGTAGTTTTTATTAGGTACTAGAACTCATTGATGCAATTCATTGTCTTGAAATTAAATTAAAACAAGAAGCCACCTTGGTTTTTATAAATTCATCTCTGTACTTAGGTAATATTTTCGTGGTATAATATATCTGAAGACTACATGTACATGAACCATAAAAAATGGACATATGAGAATTATTTTGATCATTAGAGGGATTTTTATTTTTGAATATTATATTTTTTAATATTTCACACTATTCACTTTCAGGGTTGTCTTTCACATAAATGCAAAATTATTCCCAAAGTCCTAATGGCTTTTTAGAACTGAGTATTATCTACTCTGAGACATTTACTCTGAAACATTTTGCTTCTATAATATGCTCACATTCCTCATAACACTTGTAGATAACTTATATGATACTTGTATTTCACTTCATTTTACCAGGGAAATGAAGTGAAGTTGCTCAATAGTGTCCGACTCTTTGCAACCCCATGGACTGTAGCCCCCAGGCTTTTCCATCCATGGGATTCTGGTGGCTCAGAGGTTAAAGCCTCTGCCTGGAATGCAGGAGACCCAGGTTCAATCCCTGAGTCAGGGAGATCCCCCTAGAGAAGGAAATGGCAACCCACTCCAGTACTCTTGCCTGGAGAATCCCATGGAGGGAGGAGCCTGGTAGGCTACAATCCATGGGGTCGAAAAGAGTTGGACACGACTGAGCAACTTCACTTTCACTTTCACTTTCTGAATCACCTCCCCTCCCCCATCAAACTTTAAAGTTTCACTTTATTTTACCAGGGAAGTGAAGTGAAGGGATTTACTTACATGATACTTGTATTTTTACCTTCATTTGGTAATAAAGAAAATGAGGTTCAGGGAAGTTCCCCTAGGTCACCTAAGCTGTATGGCCAAGTCTGAATACAGAGTCTATACTCTTCATAGTGTTTTAGAGTTTAGTGGGACTTCCTTTGTGGTCCAGTGGTTAAGACTTCACTTCCCTGGTGGCTCAGACAGTAAAGCTTGTGCCTGCAATGCAGGAGACCTGAGTTCAATCCTTGGGTTGGGAAGATCCACTGGAGAAGGAAATGGAAACCCACTCCAGTACTCTTGTCTGGGAAATCCCATGCACAGAGGAGCCTGGTAGGCTACAGTCCATGTGGTCACAAAGAGTTGGACACAACTTAAGTGACTTCAGTTCAGTTTAGAGTTTAACAACTTACTTTATGCCCTTTTTGTCACTTCTGCATTGGCATGAGAGCAATAAAAAGAATCTGGCTTTGAAAGCTAGGGAGCTTTTATCATAGGAAATCCATGGGACTGGGAGAAACAGAGATTCCACTCTTGGAAGCCACATACCAAAATCCAGGGGGTAAAACCAGTGACCTCATAAGAGACTTGGCCAGGCCTATTGAAGGTCTCATGTGGAGGCAGAGGGTGACTGTGGTTCACTGCAGGGACAAAGATGGTGGCAGCAGCAATTCTGGGGCATATTCACTGGCATGAGCACTCCTAGAGGCTGCCATTAGCCCCACCTCACAGCCTGTAGCTCCAGTGCCAGGATGAATCAGGTCAAACAACTAACAGGGAGGGACCAGAGCCCCACCCACCAGCAGAGGGCTGCTTAAAGTCTTCCAGAGGATGGTCCTGTCCATCAAAGATATAAGACACAGCTACTCCCATCAGGAACCCTGCCACAACAAGCCTCTTAGCCTCATCTACCAGAGGGTAGACAGCAGAAGCAAGAACTATAACCCTGCAGCCTTTGAAACTGAAACCACAATCACAGAAAGTTAGGCAAAATGAAACCTCAGAGGAATATATCTCATAGGAAGGACCAAGATGAAACCCCAGAACAACTAAGTGAATTAGAGATAGCCAAACTACCAAAAAAGAATTCAAACTAATAATACTAAAGATGATCCAAGATATCAGAAAAAAATGGAGACAAGGGTTAAGAAGATGCAAAAACTATTTAACAAAGACCTAGAAGATCTAAAAGAAAAAAAAAAAAAAAACATTAACAATACAATAATTGAAATGAAAAATATACTAGAAGCAATCAATAGCAGAAAAACTGAGGCAGAGGAATAAATCAGTGAGCCAGCAGGCAGAATGGTGAAAACCACTGCCCCAGAACAGAATAAAGAAAAAAGAATGAAAAGAAATGAAGACAGTCTAACAGACCTCTGGGATATTAAATGCACCAACATTTGCATTATAGGAGTCCCAGGAGGACAAAGAAAGAAAGTGCCTAAGAAAATATTTGAAGAGATAATAGCTGAAAACTTCCTTCATGTGGGAAAGTAAACAGTCACCCAAGTCCAGGAAGTGCAGAGTCCTAGGCAGGATAAGCCCAAGGAGCAACACACAGGACACAGAGTAAAGCGACCGAACGGATGCGAATTTGAGTTTCATGCCAGCTAACTATCTTAGCCTGCTATGATGTGAACATACAGGCCTTGTTAGGCCAATAGGTACACAGATGCCATCTTTGGGTCATTTACATAGTAATATACAAATCTCCACTTGAAAGACTAAATGTCAGTTACTTTGTGCAATGGAAAAGAATAATAATTAAATACATGAGTTCTCCTCCTGTTTATATTTTTAACAAACGAGCTGATAAGTTTTGCTCTGATATCAGACTCTGAGTAGAAATAAAGAAACGTCTAGGTTTTTCAAGCTTTGTAATTTCTATCACCAACCTCAGTATCACTAGAAATCATGGCATACATATTTGGTTTAACAAACTGAGGAGTAAACTGAAGAACAATTTTGGATTTTGTCATTTCTGTGTATCATAGCCTCTGTTCTGTTTTCAGCATTTTCCTAAACAGAGCAGAGATTGTAGGCTGAGTTCTAGCTGCTAGCTAATTTTAGCAAACTGCCAACTCCTTAAAAATATCCATAAAATACCCTGACTATTGAAAACTCAAGAATGTTTTTAAAATCATTAGAGTTTAAATGGAAACTCCCTAGTCCCAGATTTCAATCAGCATTCATAGCCTGGGAGTTTGCCCAGAGTTTGAAGCATATTTGCTTAAATATTCACATAAAACTTTAGGATTAAAAGGCATAAATGATAATGTTAGGCTATTTCCTTCCATTTACAGATGGGAATTAATGATGTCCCAAAATCACAACACTAGGTGGTAACCAATGATAGACTAGAAGTCAAGAATCTTGAATTCAAAATGAGTTATTGAGTTCTGCTATGCCACGCTACCACTTTATAAATCTCACAGCTGGGCTTTGACCAGAGAAAGAATATACCAAAAGTAATATGAAGCATAGTACCATGTGTTCTTTTGAGAACACTGATTTTTATCAGATTGGGCTCCGTGTAAATTAAAGATATGAAGTAACTGATTCATTGATCATGATACCTGAATACTGCTAACACAGAAACTTACCATGTTCACTGAAAGAGTTAAGCTGCAGACCCACAGAGAATAAATTAGTGGTTACCAATGCGGGGGAAGGACCACATAGGGGTAGGAGAGTGATAGATACAAATAGATGTAAAATAAGCTCAAGGATGTACTATACCTACAATGTGGAGACTATAATCAATGTTTTGTAATAACTGTAAATAGAAAGCAACCTTTAAAGTTGCATAAATCTTTTAAAAAGAGTTAAGCTGTTTCTCTTACCAAATATATCATCATTGGATTTGTCCAAAAGATCTGGAATTCTTTAATCCCAGTTTGTTCTTAATTCTAAATTCATTTTTAATTAGTATAGTTAATAACTGCAAATTTACAAGGAAATTCTATTATCAACTAAAATATTTCCTGTGCTACAGAGTGGTAGAGGAGGAAGGCTTTCTATTTGCTGAATATTATCACCAATCAGCTTCTATCACAATGTGACAGCAATCATTCTGTTTACAGAAGAGAGGCTTCATTCTGTTTCAAAGCTTTTTTTTCTGAAGTTGGGGTTTATACACGGAAAGAGAAAAGTCAAAGCAGCTAGGGGGTTCATTATTCATGATTATAGAACCTTTATTAAAATACTTCCAGGGATATAATTCCATTTTTCAATAATTAAGCATGCATGCAGCATAAAAGGTAACATTTGACTAGTTGATAATCTATACATATTTAAGCTGATTGATGAACCTTCATTTTAAAGAAATAAAAGTTAACACAAAATTATGTTTATGAACTAAATCATTACATACAACTTAAAATCATGGCCCCACTAAACTTGAATTTCTTTGTTTAAATGCCTTTATCCAGAAGAAGATAAAAGAGGAAGAAAAAGAAGATGAGGAGAAGGTAGAGAAATGTACAGTGAAGAGACTCCAGACCAGTAGGAAAAAACTGGGTCCTGGTCCTGATTCCAGGGCTTTTTAACTGTGCAAATATGAATGAGTCAATACCTTCTCAAAGCTTTGGTTTCTATGCTGCCTGTCTCTCGGGGCTGCTGTAGCTGAGCATGCTTGGGAAATATAATGGATCTTCCAGCAGAGAACTGCCAGTATGCAGTCACTCAGGGAAGTCAGACTGCTGTTAAATTTGCCTGAAATGATCACCGCCTTAGGTTTTGGCATGTTTCACATTCTGGGGGAACAATGAGTCTCGTCACACCAGATGATCTGTCCCACGATCTGGGGGAAAGATGGCTGCCTTTCATGATAAAGCCCCACAAGAAACAACAGTCTTTTATACAGAAACACAATTAAACGAGCAAAAAACTCCACAGGTAATTAGGATACATAAATCATCTGCTTCCTTGACCTTTGCCCAGAGCTGCGAACCACTGACTTAGGTGAAGTCTACTCCTGGGTAAGTGCAGCTACAAGAGGGGAGAGTTAATTATCAAGAGTATTTTCCGGATAAAATAATTGATAAGGCCCTAGGAGCTATTTTTCAAGACATATTATATGCTGTTGAAAGAATTCATAATAGTAGAAGTCCCCATTTATATAACAACCAACAGAATAAAACATACAAAGAGTTAGTCCAATCATAACATTTTTCCTAAAATAAGTGTCTCTAAATTACTCTGGCCATTTCTAATTAAAACTCTTTCAAATGCATTTCATGCAATATACCCTATTCACCAAAAGCTTTAGAAAAGTGTTGAATATTTGAGTTTTTATTGTACAGTTATAGTTCTGCAAATTCAGTAGGTGTAAGATACAATTTTGACCTTTCCTTAAAGCGTACATGTCATTTTCAAATGATCCGAGAGAAAATCCAAAGCTTAGGGATGAAGAAAACATAATGAATGTCTCCAGTGAAAGGGTTCTTCCTTTATTCAATCAGCAAATACTCCTTTTTGTCTTGTGTAACCATTCCTGGAAGTCTACTTGCCTAGCTAGGGTTAGCGCAATTCCACACATCTTGATGTTGCTTCTGTAAATTCAAGACAAAGGCAGAAAGAGGTTGTGTCTGGGCACAGCTGCATCTCACAGCATGAAACGAAGCCCAGCAGAATGGTCTCATCACCACAAACAGCCAGCACACAACAAATTGGGAGTGATTAATGCGTGATCCACCAACTAGATAGTCTAATTAAATAACAGTGGTTAATTGCTAATTAGTATGTGACTTATGTAGATAGAAGCACTTAGACTTGTCAAATGTTAAAAAGAACACTGAAAAAATCAAAGTGCTGTCATTTCAATGATCTATTTAAAAATGATGCAGCAGAGTTGGAATTTTTTTTTTGCCATCATCTGTCTAGTCAAAACACATATTGGAAACTTGTTTTATCTTTCTAAAACTGATTTCTTCCTTCCATTTAAGTAATCATGTCACTTTTGATGTTGTGAAAGGCTATAAGCACTAAAATGAAACAGTATTTTGATGTTTGTATAGTGGGGTAGTGTAATTTCTATTATTCATTTAAACATCAGCATATTTGAAATATAGCCACTGCTATTCACCTGGACACAGCTGGTTCTCCCTTCTTAGATATTTATTTTCTGTGTACTTAGAAAGACCTGGTTTCAACCAAAACCTCCTCTATTTAGCCGATTCAGTAACATATATTCAGAATATATAAATCTACCGATCATGAAATCCACTGTTCTTGGGGGCTAAGGTGGGGCCTGCAGGATCCGAGATCTGCTTTTGGAAAGTGTATAAGACTTGCTTCCACAACTGTGAGATTTGGGAGGGTTTTTTTTTTTTTTTTTTTGGCTTTTATAGAAAAAAACACCATCTGTCTCCTCATTACACTTAAAAAAAAAATGAAGGAAAAGAAAAGCCTGAGATGGCATACTGATGCCAACCTTTACTTTCAATTATTTATCATCTAAAAAGAATATACATGGAGAAGGTTTCATGAATAATGCTTTCCCCTTTTGTAGAAAGTGTAGTGGAAACACCACATGCATACTCCTAAATGGGCAGATCAGATCAATGCCCATCTTCACTAAACATTATTTTTTCATAACCTCAACCAAACAAACCAACTAAATACCTTTCCTGTCTCCTTGGTGATAGTGACACATGTGCTGCCTTAAAACAAAAACCCATAAACAAAGGAGTACACTCTAAAATCACAACACATTCGCCTGAAAGAGGCTTGCGGATGGAGGGCCTACTGCATAATTTATCAGTGTGTGGCCTGAATACCACCCTCCTCAGAATCACGCAGAATCACTGAGGATGCTTCCTGGCTCTCACTCCAGACCTCTGGGAACTTGCGTTTTGATGAGCACTCCCAGGCGATACTGATACAACCCTAAATTTTGAGGGCAGTTATGGCATTTACCATCCAGAGAGGAAGAGCCTTTCACCCACACATCTTCAGACATTTTGCTCACCCTTTTCCTCCATCTTCATCCCCATGAGCTCTGAAGAGAATAAAGAAAACTGACTTTCAACTCTGAGGAGAGAAATAAATGGTGCTGCTTCCCATCTAGGTTAGAATATTCACTGATTGAAATGTAGACTAATGGAGAGAAAGCCCTAGAGAAAAGAAAACTGGATATTCCAGAAACAGCCATTAAGTTAGGAGGACGCAAGCGGCAGCGGGAACCATTCCCAGTGCAGGGGACAGAGGCACAGAGGGGCGGCTGCTGCGGCCGAGGGGTGCTCCCATGCCCTGCTTGGAAGTGAGCTGAATGAGTTCCTGAAACTAGATCCAGGTCAGCCGCTCAAAGAAATCACCCTTGCAAGCGTGAGGCCAGGAGGAAACTGCTGCACGCATACAGCTGGCTGGACAGATGGCTGCCTCTTAACATACAGGAAAAAAAGGAAGAAATGCTCCTGAAGAATACCAGGTGGGGAAGCAGAGGGCCCATAAGTAGTGGTCATCAGAAAGCAGAGTACTAACCTGGCTCCCAGTGAAGCAGAACACAGTCAAGCCCACCCTCAGCCACAGGAGGAGGGGGCTAACGCCAGCAGTCTAGCTAGTGGGGGCACCCGCAGATTAGCAGCTCATTGCTGACGATTTCTGTTCTATCATTTCTGGAGGAGCAGAGATTGCAGCTTTGTAACATTTCTAAGCCAGTGGGCTTCTGTAATTAAACTGACCCCTCGCCCCTCAAAAACCTCTACATTCAGTTTTCCTTAACCCCATTACATATAAATGAGTTGTATAATTCTACTGGGGCTTTTCTGTTGTTCTGTTGTTTTTACTTTTATACAGCCAATAAATCTCAGTTACAAAGTGCATTCAATGGACTATTAGGGGTTAACTTAGGAACATATCACTACTCTTTTTATTGATTCTATGAGAAAAATGCATTCTGAGTTCCAAAGTAGTAATTTAAAAACAGAATCTTGGAACAGTACATGTGGATAATTGAAGACTTCCTGTACAACTAAATTCAGACAAGTTGAATCTCCTGAAAAGATGTCTCTGGTACAAGTGTTTATCCACAGTGCCCTCTAGTGGTTTTAATTGCCATTTCAACACACATCAAAAAAAAAATGAAAAAGTTCTCTGAGCAAATCCTTTCCCCTATTTGAAATGGCTATACGTATTTAGAAGTCTCAGAACCATACAATCTAAGAATTTCATATCTGAGAAATACTAGCAAATATCATTTGAGTTTATTATACAGTCAAAATTTGATCACTGTTCACTTGATCATGACACAAAAATATGTTATTTGAGGAATTAATCTAGGTCTCCCTTGGTTTTGTTCTATTTAATTAAGAACATCAGTATGGACACAAGAAGCAATATAAGACAGATTTTTTTTTTCTGATTTGAATTTTCTATTTTCTTTTTGTTTTTTTGAAGTCCAGTTTCCTTTCTTCCGGATGATGCGCTATTCCTGAACAAATGTTAAAGCTAGTTACAGAGTAATAACAGCCAAAGGGGGAAAATGTTTTCCATGATAACTTCATCACCTGTGTCTAAAATCTCAGATCTCTGATTTAAACATTATTACTGCAGTCGCCCAATTTGCTTTTTTCTGAACTGAATCTCCCTGTTTTTTCAGATACCCCTCAACAAATAAAACCTCCGAAGTGAAGTTAACAATAGAAATTATGGCAGGCTTTGTGCTGTCCTTGAGCTAAATGCAAGATAATTTATCTTAAGCTTAATGAAACTATATTATTTTCACATACTTATCACTATATTTCACAGGATACAACAAATAGGGTTTCTAAAGAAAGGTTACAGTAAAGAGAACAAAGAAAATGAGGGAAAAAGAAGAGAGCCAACATGAAAGCACAACATTAAAGAAAGAAAAAACAGTAATAACCAAGAATGGAGATACAAGTGTTTATTTTCCTGGCAACATCTAGGTGATCAATCAAGTTTCAAAAGATACACAACCCATGGTAATGGGTAATGTATCACAGCCTTTGATTATGCACTGAGTTACTTATACTTACCAAGTCATAAGGTTAGGAAGCTGCTATTACATAGTACTTTGGTTTCCAGAGTGCTCCTCCAGAACCAGCAACACCAACATCATCTGGGAACTCGTTAGAAATTCTCAGGGCTCACCCCCCCGCCACACTGTCTCAATCTGAATATCTAGGTCTTCACACACCTTGCAGGTGACTCTGATGCAACTACAGCTGAGATCCACTGTGAAAGTGAAGCCGCTCAGTCGTGTCTGACTCTTTGCGACCCCATGGACTGTAGCCTACCAGGCTCCACTGTCCATGGGATTTTCCAGGCATTAGTACTGTAGTGGATTGCCATTTCCTTCTCCAGGGGATCTTCCTGACCCAGGGATCAAACCCAGATCTCCCACATTGTAGACAGATGCTTTACCGTCTGAGCCACCAGGGAAGCCCAATAGATCAAATACTGACCTTAATTGGAACCCATGTGTGCAGAAAACCTGTACTAAGTTTTGTGTTGATTCTGAGCAGCCAGATCTTAGGCATCAGTTTGCTCATCTTTATAAAGAAGATGGTATTATCCACCTGATGATACAGGTAGCAAGCTCCTTAAGACTATTCGTGCTTAAGCTTAATCACCCATTCATTCATATTTTTAAATACTGATTGAGCATCTACAATATCCCAAGAACTGTTCTCTATAGATGCTTGGGATCTATCAGTGAACAAAAGAGTGAAAAATCTTTGCTTTCCTAGAGTTTATAATTCCAGTGGAATAACACACACCTTAAATAGTAAACATATTAGGTTCCTAGGGCTGCCATCACAAAGTACCACAAACTGGATGGGTTATAGGACAGACATGGATTATCCACAGTTATAGAGGTCTGAAACCTAGCTGTCAGCAGGATCGGTTCCTTCTGAGAACCGTGAGGCAGGAGTCAGTTCCTGGCCTCTCTCCCTGGTTTGTAGACAGCTGTCTCTTCCCCGTGTCTCTCAATCATCTTCCTTCCACGTGTGTCTATCTCTGTGTCTCTTTTTTTCCCTTTTTGTGACACAGGTACCAGTTGTACTGAATTTTGCCTGCCCACTGATCTCATTTAACTCAGTTACCTCTATAAAGAGCCTCTCTCCAAGTGGTTACCTTCTGAGGTCTTAATCCTTCTGGGGATTAGGACTCCACCATATCTTTTATGAAGAAGATACAATCTAAACCATACCATGCATTAAATGAAGGAATTCTCAGTAAATTAGATGATAAAGCATACTAGAGAAAAAAATCAAGTAGGATATTTGCGTTCAGGAGCACAGGAGTTGAGTCAGGATAGAATTTAAATAAGGCCAAAACAGGCCTCAGTGGTTAGGTGATAATTGAGCAAAGACATGAAGAAGGCTTAGTAGGGATGTCAGAGAAGAAACCCAAAAACTAACAGATGGTTTCTATGTCCACTCAGTGTCTGATTCATCATTGCCCTTTGTCTTATCCAGCTCTTTGCTGTGTGCTGTGCAAAGTGAATCTACACAGGGGATTGGCCTCAATTACTGGAGAACAATGCTCCCGACTATTTTTTCTCTCAGGCTCCTGTTTCAAGAAAATCTGGAGATATTTTGCTGAAAGCCACTTCTACCAATTGTCTAAAAGTCTGAGAAACAAGGATCACTAAACCCAACCTATATTTCCCCAGGACATCAAAATATCATCTTCTGTGAAACCAAAACAGTAATCTTAGAGTCTGTTTCACCGTGACTACTTTGCTAGTCATTAATCTGATTCCCTGGAATGCAGCTTATCGTCACCACCACATTTCCTACCTTTCCTAAAAACAGAATTTCCTATGAAGTTTCCCTTTCTAAATATTCAAGATTTCCTAAAAGATACTGTTCACCAAATGTAGACATCATTATGAAAAGTTCATATTTTATACTTAAGTTTCACGGAGCTGAGCTTTAGAAACTGAACCTCATATTCTTCCAATAGTACATTTCTACATATTTTTTCATTATTTTGATTTCCTACAATGCATATACAGATGTGCTCTTTACATGACATAAGTGGCTGTGTGTTTCTCCCGAGGAGAAGTGAGGGGCTATGGTAGAAATACTCCTGGGTAGCAGAGGGCCTGGGTTCAGTCCCAGCAATTAATTCACCCTGAGCCCATAGGGTCAGTTGCCTCAACCTTAAATAAGGTAAATAAATAAGGGGAAATCTGTGCAGCTTTCAGACTTCCAGATGACATCTACACACCTGAAAGAAAGCACACACTTCCATCAGTATCAGAGGTTCACTAGAACATTGTATGAGGCTGCAGGTGGAGGTTAAGGGTAGAAGTTTTCTGAAAAATTCCACATAAAACGTTGACATATCCAAGACCAAGATAAGCTGTAATGTCACTGTTATTTTTCAACACCACCACCCCCTTCTGGTCCATCTAGTCTCTGAGCCCACTCTGAGACTGGTAATCCCTGTACCAACGTTACGAGTACCATCACCATCTCCAGCAGCCCACTTCTCTATTACCACTGCTCACTGCTATACTATAACCCCAATGGTTAGTGTTGCTTGACTGTGTGCTCATTATATGACAGGCACTATGCCAAGTATTGTGCTTACAATGTTTTAGTCTATAGTCCCGTGTGTGCAAAAATATCACTTTATTTTTGCTGTGACAGAAATTCCCACCTCTAACTCATATTCTGCCTAGAAGCAGAAACTTCATATTAGTCCTGATAAATTCAGTTCCTCAGTGGCCCAGGTCTAAGGCCTTCTGCTCATTTTCTTATCTTCTCATCCTCCCCATCTCACCTGATCTGTGGAGGGAACATGTCCATATCACTGTCAGAGGCAAGGGCAGAAAGGTTTTGTTATTCTCTGCATCAGTTCCCACTGGAATTCTATAAGGTTGCCTGTCCATTCACTTGCCTTGACCCATCGACCTGCAACCCTTTCTGTTCTGTGACCACTATGTTCTAGGAATGAAGAGGCTAATGAGCATGGATTCCCACCTCCCAGGCTGTACACAATGATTAATACATAAGGCTCCCCTTCTTCAAGGTCCTCAAGTGTGTTTGAGGAGACATGTCTTCCTGTCTACTCCCCTTCAAAGCCTCCTGGGTATTCTCAGTGGCCATCATCCACAGGTGTCTTACTTCCAGTGATGGTTAGTTCTATGAGTCAATTTGAATAACCCAGTTTTTCATACACTATTCTAGGTGTTGCTGTGAAGCTATTTTGTAAATGTAGACATAGCACTAAAATCGGTTGTCTTAGTCTCAATATTGTATGGGGGCTTCATCTAATGCATTCTTCCATAAGGCTTTAAATACCAAATAGAGATTTTGCTGAAGAAGAATAAATTCTACTTCCTGACAGCAGCATCAGCTCTTGCCTAAGACTTTCCAGCCTGCCGGCCTACTCTACAGATTTCAAACTCACAATCCCATGAGAAAATCCTTGGTTGAGTATGTGTGGTGTGGTGTAGTGTGCAGTGTGCGGGGGTGTGTGTGGTGTATGTCTGTGGTGTGTGTGTGCATGTGTATGGCATATGTGTGTGTGGTGTGTGTGGTATGTTTGTGGTGTGTGTATGGTGTATATGCATGTAGTGTGTGTGTATGTTTGCAGTGTGTATATGTGTTTATGGTATGTGTGTGTGGTATGTGTATGTGGTGCATATGTGTGTGTGGTGTATGCATGTGTGTGTAAGTGGTATATGTGTGTGCGTGTTTGTGGTATGCATGTATGGTATGTGTGCATGTATGTGCGTGCATTCACTTGATCTGGTTCTGTTTCTATGGAGAACCCTAACTAATATATTTCTCCTCCTACTCTCACTTCTTTAAACCAAAGAATTTTTATTTTAATATTTGAAAATAGCATTCTATTCCATGTAAATTATAAGTTGATCAGGCATCCTAACTACTGTATATGATAGATACTTTTATCCTCACTTTGCAGATAAGGGAATTCAAGCTTAGAGAGGTGAAATCATTTGCTAAAGGTCAGCCAGCAAACAGCAAGCAAGTGCTGGCTAATCTCCAAATCATTGGTCTTGCCCATTGGCTGATGTACTCTAAAATTAGTCTTTCTAGTGGCTATTGTTTGGCATAATTTTATGTATCAACTTGACTATATCATGGGGTGCTCAGATTAAACCTTATTTCTGAATATGTCTGTAAGGTTGTTTCCTGATAAGACTAGCATTAAAACTGGTCACCTCAGTAAAGCAGATGGCCCTCCCCTATGTGGATGGACACCATCCAATCTGTCGAAGGTCTGAATAGAACAAGAACAGCAGAGGAAGGGAGAATCTGTTCTCCCAGCCTGACTGCTTCAGCCGGGGCATCAGGCTGCTACTCTTGGACTGAGATGTGCACCATCAGCCCTCTTGGTTCTCAGGCCTTTGGGCCAGGACCGGAATTTACACAGAAAGCTTTCCAGCTTATAGAAAGTAGATCATAAGACGTCCTAGCCTCATAATCACATGAGCCAATTCCTTAGAAGGAATCTCATTTTTACATATATATATATATATATTTTATCACATATATTATACATAGTTTTTACATTTTCTCATATGTATGTATATGTGTTTCCTCTTGGTTCTGCTTCTTTGAAGAACCCTGGCTAAGACAGCATACCTACATGCTAACACATCTGCAGTGACACCACAGTCCCCACAGACACACTTCTCCAGCTTTCCCTTTCAGCCCTGCGTGGGAGCAGTCAGTTTCTACAGCCACACTTTGTTTTCTTATGCATTTCAGTTCTTTCACTGAATCTAGGGATCTGTGTGCATGCGTGGTCAGTCACTTAGTCATATCTGACTCTGCGACCCCATGGACTGTAGCCCGCCAGACTTCTCTACCCATGGGATATCCCATGCAAGAATACTGGAATGGGTTGCTAGTTCCTACCCCAGAGGATCTTCCTGACCCATGGATCACACAAGCATCACCTGAGGCTCCTGCACTGGCAGGTGGATTCTTTACCACTACACCAACTGGGAAGCCCGGAGATTTACAGTGACAGCTGTACTCTTGGCTGGAGCTCTGACCACCTTTCCAGTCCTTCCCTTTCTCTCTTCCAATGTCTGGATAACCTTGTCTCTGTAATTCTCAAGCAGTAATTTACACCCTATATTAGAGCAGAACCACTATGCTCCTTGCAAAGTGATCTGAATATTGTACCACTTGAGATGGGTTTTTATCTTTGATCTTATCCTGACTACTGGATTCCACAACCCTTTTAAACACTAACCCCTTTGGCCCAGCAGTGAGCTCCACTACTAAAAAGAATGTTGTTTCGTCGATAAGTCATGACCAACTCTTTGCGACTCCATGAACTGTAGCCTGCCAGGCTCCTCTGTCCATGGAATTTCCCAGGCAAGAATACTAGAGTGGGTAGCCATTGCCTTCTCCAGCAGATCTTCTCAACCTAAGGATCAAACTCATATTTCCTGTATTGCAGGTGGATTATTTACCAGTGAGCCACAGGGAAGCCCTTACTAAAAGGATACAGTCTGCTTATCACTCTCTCTTTCCCAATGCAGGCTGAGGGAACCATGCCTGCCACTGAATATGCTGTAAGCAGTAATATTAGAGCGGGTAGAAGCATGGACTTCCAGAGAAGACAGAGGCGAATTCAGATCTGGGCTCCATCAATTATGTATGCAACCTTCAAAAGGTCTCTTTTAAGAGAGTCCTGATATGTAAAATGGAGAAAACAATAGCAATGGCATCAATTAGAAGAGTAATGGTAGAAGTACCTAAAAAGTCTCATTAATAAAAATTAAATGAGAAAATAACATCAAGTGCCTAAATTACTCTAGGCCTATGACAATCACTCAGCAAATACTAACATCAGTGATGATATAATGATGATGATGAAATATCACAGGTTCCATGTAGGTATCTTATTTTTAAAACTTCAGAGTTATGGGGAAATGGGGAGGGCAACGGAAGACACAAGAAGCCAAGTATCTTTAATAAAGCAGTTGATAACTAGTCCCTGCTGTGTGAGAAGTAGCCTGGTCATCCCTGGCAGGGCATTCACTGACAGTGCTGTGGGGTGCTGTGCTGAATCATTCAGTCATGCCTGACTCTTTATGACCCTATGGGCCATGGTCCACCAGGCTCCTCTGTCTATGGGATTCTCCAGACAAGAATATTGGAGTGGGTTGCCCATGCTCTCCTCCAGGGCATCTTTCCAAACCAGGGATAGAACCCATGTCTCTTACGAATCCTGCATTGTCAAGCAGGCTCTTCACCACTAAAGCCACCTGGGAAGCAAGCCCACATTAACAGTAGTAGGTGGGAAACACAGAAACACAAAGGCAGTTTTTCTTCACTGTTTCATATTCAGTTCTCTGTCCCTGTACCAGAAAAGAAAAAAGTAAAAACTTAAAACTAAAATTAACAGGTGCCTATGTATCATTTCTCCTGTTCTTGTTGCTATTTTTGTTGGAGAGAAACACATGGAAATAGAAGTTCCAGAAAATCTCTGTTCCAGGAAAATGAATGTTAATTGTTGAGTGTGCAGACCTTGGAGTCAAATATATCTGAGTGCTATCACGATTCTACCATTTTCCAGCTCACCTAAGCTCTCTCAGCCTCAGTTTTCTCATCTATAACCTCCAAGGTTAATGCGCTAGTCAAAATACTTTGTAGAAAGCAACAGAAACCCAGCTTAAATGAGCTCAGGGTATCAATAGAAAGTTAGAACATATGAGTCATAGGAAGCCAGAAATGAAGATAAGTTTCAAGAACACGTGAAACTAGATACTGGTGGGGTCCTTTTTCCTGACTCTTGTATCTTCTCTCTGCATTGTCAATTTAATTTTTTCTTACAAAGACCAACAATGGTACAGTGGTAAAGAATCTTCCTGCTAATGTGGGGTTTGATGCATGGGTCAGGAAGATCCCCTGTATTAGGAAATGGCAGCCCACTCCAGTATTATTGCCTGGAGAATCCCATGGACAGAGGAGCCTGGTGGGCCATAGTTCATGGGGTCTGAAAGAGTCAGACACAACTAAGCAACTGTGTACGCCCGGTGCACACAGGACCCAACAAACAAAGCCAGTGAAAGCTGCCAGGGTTTCAGCTACCAGAGCGATTTCAAGTTTAAAAATTTCTCGGAAGCACTCCAATTAGCTGAGTTTAGCCAGTGCACACCTCCAATCGAACCAAATAAGTCAATGGGATATGGTTAAATAAGAATATGGTTTCTCCTACAGCAGTGGGGGACTGGGAATAGGAGACAAGATGATGCTCGAAATAAAATCTCACAGATATCCACTGTTTATATATATTTATATATATATTTGCCTGAATCAGGTCTTAGTGGCCACATGCAGGATCTTCAGACTTTACTGCACCATGTGGAAATTTTTGTTAAAGTTGTGGCATGTAGGCTCTAATTCCCAGAACAAGGATCAAACTTAGGCCCCCTGCATTGAGAGCACAGAGTCTTATGCACTGGACCACTAGGGAAACCCCTAGATTTATATTTTCAAACTCCTTAAATATAAAAATAATACTTATAAAATAATGATTTTAAAATTTTAATGATACATTTCAGTGAAAAGGGATACATTAAATTTAAGTAAAAATGGTTATAAAATTGAATATAGAGTATAATCTAAATTTTAGAAAACAATATATACTAAAATCACTGTAAGAAAATGCACTAAAATATTAACAGTGTTTTTTCATAGATGATAGAATCATCAATAATTTTAATTTTCATAAAAATATTTTACTGTACTACATTTTTTCTTAAACAGGACTTATTATTACTTACACAATCAGAGAGCAAACAATAAAAGATTTCTGTTATTATTATTGCTGTTTTAATATCATCTACTCCATACATGGTTCCGGTTAAATTCTGCTGTATCTAAGACAAGTTCATATCCAGTTAGTTTATCACCCTAGTAACAACCTTAGAGCCTGAGACACAAATTTTATAAACTGTCTTGTGCCTTCTATAGGGTTTGTGAAATTATCTGGAGAACATGTACTTATTTAAAGAGAGACTTACAAGATGAAGTTTTCAAAGACGACCCATTAAAATCCCATGAAGTGAAGTGAAGTGAGCTCACTCAGTCATGTCCGACTCTTTGTGACCCCATGGACTGTAGCCCACCAGGCTCCTCCATCCATGGGATTCTCCAGGCAAGAATATTGGAGTGGGTTGCCATTTCCTTCTCCAGGGGAACTTCCCGACCCAGGGCTAATTTCATAATCTGGCTGTGTATTGTTACCATTATTGCTTCGGTGATTTTTGAGTTAACAGCCTGGGACTTATGATCATTCAGTATTCTACAGTCCAGAGTACCAGCTAGACTAGCTAATGAGAAGACAACTAACTGCTGGGGCTGCTTTCCCCTTTAAGGCTATTCCAGCTCTCTAAGAGTGTGGGAAAACAGTTTCAGTTTATCTGGTAACGGTACTGTCAGTTTCTGTAAAACCACTAGGGCATCTAAAAAACCTTTGGAAGACACCAGTTTTCAAAAATGGTTATCTCATGAGGGTTAAACAAAAGCCCTAGAGGCTTCAGAGTCAAAGATGAGGTTAAAGGCCAATTTTGCAAGCCGTGTGACCTTCGGCAAATTCCTTAATTTCTGAAGCCTCAATTATCTCACCGATAACAAAGATGCTGCTCCTAATACACAACAGGACTGCTATATGAACTAAATGAGCTAAAACCTGCAGTATACATATGATGGACTGGGACACACCAGGCACGAATCAAAACTCCATTTTCCTCCTTCAAGCCCCATCCCAACCCCCTTCCTTCTCTTCTCTCCCAGTCCTAACAAAGGCCACTTCCTAACAATCATATGTCAGATAAGTAAATACAAAATGTGATTTCCTTTGAACACATATATTCATGCTGACAAAGGGAAATAGAAGCCTTTCAATTCACTGAATGGGAAAAGGAGCATTGGAATGTACTACTAGATAAAAAAGAAAGAAAACTATGAGATGGCAGGACCATGTAGCTATTGCTGATTTCCAAAATCCTGGACTTTACTAGTTGTTGCTTATGTGTAGGCCTGTTTGCTTGATTTCCAATCTCTGGTCCTCAAAAATAACGAAACTCAATGATATACAAAACTTACATGAGTTCCCAAGCATCAGGCTTAGGAAGACAACTTACATCTCTCAAAAGAGTTAAAACATATTTAATTGAGCTGAGGGATATAATATTGATAGTAATATATCATTATAATATCCACTGTATAGATGTATAATGTCTTACAGGAAGTAGGTCAGAAGTAGCTGAGTAGAGATTACATTCTGGCATAATGACTACAGTTTGACTGATGCCCTGCAGTTTTATTTGAATACCTTTCGCTCCAGAACGAAAAATCTTCTAGTTCAAGTACTTTCATCTCTGTGCTCCTTCCTCTGCCTACAACTCAGGGCTCAGTCTTCCCTTTCTGTAACTTTTATCACACTCTTTTTGAAGCAACAGCTTCACTCTGTTGTCTATTGCTATTCATTCAACATACACTTACTGAGTATCTACCATGTGCCAAGAAAAGGACCCTAGAGAAAGACAAGTAAATAAAACATGGTCTCTCATCTCCAGGCTCTTGAGTTTAGAGGTGGGAAGTGATAAAAAGGTTACTGTAGCCCTGTGTGGTAAGTAGGTAGGAATGTAGGAATAAAAGTCTTTGAGAGCACTTTAAAGATCAAATTTCTTATTGGTGGAGGTGAGTAAATTGAACCTTGACAGGAGAGTAGGAACAAACACCTTAGGGAAGGAAGCAAACAGGGTCAAGTGATGGGCACAACACTGCAGCTCAGACAAGCAGTGGAACAGAGGCCCAGGCCAGACCTGGAGAACTGAAGACCTGAGAAAGCATGGAGAACTGACATACTGTCTAAATTTCAGAATGTGGACTATGTCAGAGGACAGATGCAGTATAGATAAGTCTGAAGAAGCAGTTAGGGGCTGGATCAAGGTCACTGCCAGTCATATAAACCAGTTCAGACTGAAGTATATGCAGAGCAGTGGCTATTAGAATGGTGATTAACATGCTCAGTTTGTATTTTAATTTCTCTTTTGTTTCTATGCAGGAAAATGGACTGCAAAGCTAGAGGCTAGAAACAGATCAGTATGGAGGCTACTTCAGTAGTTCCAGTGAGAGTGATGAGGGGTGATGAGGGGCTAACTTAAGGCAATGGGGTGGAGAACAAATAAATAACTCTTTCTCTCTTTCTGTCATCCTATACATAGAAAACAATTGTCATCCAGTCCATAAGTCATGTCTGACTCTTTGTGACTCCATGGACTATAGCATGCCAGGCTTTCCTGTCCTTCACTGTTTCCCGAAGATTGCTCAGACTCACGTCCATTGAATCGCTGAAGCTCTCCAACCTTCTCATCCTCTGTCTTCCCCTTCTCATTCTGCCCTCAGTCTTTCCCAGCATCAGGGTGTGTTCCAATGAGTCAGCTCTTCACATCAAATGCCTAAAGTACTGGAGCTTCAGCTTCAGCATCAGTCTTTCCAATGAACACTCAGGACTGATTTCCTTTAGTTCAGTTCAGTCGCTCAGTCATGTCCTGCTCTTTGTGACCCCATAAACCACAGCACACCAGGCTTCCCTGTCCATCACCAACTGCCAGAGTCTACCCAAACCCATATCCATTGAGTCAGTGATGCCACCCAACCATCTTTTCCTCTGTCATCCCCTTCTCCTCCTGCCCTCAGTCTTTCCCAGCATCAGAGTCTTTTCCAGTGAGTCAGCTCTCGCATCAGGTGGTCAAAGTATTGGAGTTTCAGCTTCAGCATCAGTCCTTCCAATGAACACCCAGGACTGATCTCCTTTAGGATGGACTGGTTGGATCTCCTTGCAGCTCACAGGATTTTCAAGAGTCTTCTCCAACACCACAGTTCAAAAGCATCAATTCTTCGGCACTCAGCTTTCTTTATAGTCCAACTCTCACATCCATACATGACCACTGGAAAAACCATAGCCTTGACTAGATGGACCTTTGTTGGCAAAGTAATGTCTCTGCATTTGAATATGTTATCTAGGTTGGTCATAACTTTTCTTTCAAGGAGTAAGCGTCTTTTAATTTCATGGCTGCAATCACCATCTGATTTGATCTCCTTGCTATCCAAGTGACTTTCAAGAGTCTTCTCTAGTACCACAGTTTGAAAGCATTAATTCTTCAGTACTCAGCCTTACTTTTTAAAATATCAACTTATTTTAATTGGTGGATAATTACTTTACAATATTGTGATGGTTTCTGCCATCAACATGTGGTCCAACTCTCACATCCATACATGACTACTGGAGAAACCATATCTTTGACAATAAGGATTTTTGTTGGCAAAATGATGTCTCTGCTTTCTAATACACTATCTAGATATTCTGGTTTCTCTTCAGAGAACAATAAGAACTGAGATTTATTGAGCACTTACTATATGTAGCAGGCGCTCTCCAATATGTTTTATGTTTGACTCATTTTGTCTTCAGAACAATTCCTCATCATGAGAAATTTGAGGTTCAGATGAGGAATCTGAGGTTCAGATGAGGAATCTGAGGTTCAGATAAGGAAAATGAGGTTCAGAAATTAACCTGGCCAAGGTCCTCAAAATCAGACATTATCTTCTATTTCTTTCATTATATAACATATATAAAATAAATTTGTATACAAGTTAATATATACATATATATTATTGGTGCCCAATAACTATTTGTGCATTGGGTATTACAATTATTCACTAGTGGAACAATGTTTTTGAAAAAGATAAGTTTTCATCTCCCAAAGTGCTCAAGTAGAGACTGTGCAATGACTTGTCAAGCATGTTTTAGAAGAAAATCCTGCTTTCTATGTAAGCTTCCAGAAAATTCTAAAGCCCCCAATAGTACTAACATTTCAAAGACTGTATGATTCATTGAGTTTGAAAGACAAACACCTGCTAGTTAACAGAAAAATACCTGAGTTTGTAGGACTCTCCATTAGTAAGAAAAATTACCATTAATCTCAAACACACTTATAGTCACCATTTTCTCCCTCTGTTTACTATTTCTGATGCCTTTTGTCAGTGCTCCTTATATGACTGGATGAAAGAAAATATCTTACTGTACCAGTATACATAAAGATACTTACATCACACGTATTTCTTTGGAAATCCTCTCAAAGTGTATAGAGAGAAAGAGATATTTTACCAGTATTAAATTCCTTTTAGGTACATTTTAATTTCCTAAAGCACTGGGCATGTAATAATATGCTAATTTTCATAGACAATGTAGCATTTTAGAGTGGAATTAGGAATATATTTTGAGGAAAGATTGGAAATTTCTCAAGTCAGGAAACTATGCCTTTATTGCTTTTCTGCTATTAACTTGCTCTGGGATTTTAAGCAAGTCCCTTAAGCCTCTCTCAGCTTCATTTGTACTTCATTTGTAAAATAAGGACTAATACTTAACCACTACCTCACCAGGATATACTGAAAAAATAATAAGCTCATAGAGTCAGGCAAGATACTTTGAGATTTTTGAATCAAAGATCCAGCAGATTAAATTCTAACTAATTTAAATGAATTAAAGATGCATATAAATGAATTAATATAATATACAGCATTATATGAAACTTTTACAGTGTGAGGTATAAAAACATTTAAATAGAAGATCATTTTCTAAATGTTCTCACCTTTTAAATTAAAAGCGCTCATCTAAATTTCATCTTCGAAAACTCCAGAAGATTGTGAAACATCTCATGATAGTATTTTAAAAGGAAATAAGGAGTTACCTTGAAGTCACTTTTGTATGATAAAATGATTTACAAATCTAATTTCTGAAACTACACAAGAAAAGACCTCACATTTGCTTGACCCTCAATACCTACATCTGTCTACCTATGTCATGCGGGTTTAAAGTGGGCAAAGGGTTAACAGCTGCCAGGAAAGCTAGAGTTGTAGACTGAGGGGGTGATAATCCATTGCTCTAACACCCATCATTCCAAGAACTGCCTTTAAGAGGCTGTTTTGTGTTTTTGTTTTTAATCGGTTTTCTTACAATTAACATTTCCTTAGGCAGATCAGCTTCTACATTAGGAAATATTGGCCTTGATTTATATAGTAGGTTAAATCTTATTAGAGGGCATGTTTCTAATTTTGGAGATACAGCCTAAAATGCTATCTGAGAGCAAGTAAATAATATAGTCATTATCTCATTCAAACATATTGCCTTTAAGGTATTCCGATATAATACAGAAATGAAAATCTCTTTCTTTGGGAGTCAGGAAATGCTACTGACGGTGAAGATAAAAGAGATTTTAATATCTAAGCTCATTCAGTTCAGTTCAGTTCAGTCGCTCAGTCATGTCTGACTCTTCGCAACCCCATGAATCACAGCACGCCAGGCCTCCCAGTCCATCACAATCTCCTGGAGTTCACTCAGACTCACGTCCATCGAGTCAGTGATGCCATCCAGCCATCTCATCCTCAGTCGTCCCATTCTCCTCCTGCCCGCAATCCCCCCAGCATCAGAGTCTTTTCCAATGAGTCAACTCTTCGCATGAGGTGGCCAAAGTACTGGAGTTTCAGCTTTAGCATCATGCCTTTCAAAGAAATCCCAGGGCTGATCTCCTTCAGAATGGACTGGTTGGATCTCCTTGCAGTCCAAGGGACTCTCAAGAGTCTTCTCCAACACCACAGTTCAAAAGCATCAATTCTTCAGCGCTCAGCCTTCTTTACAGTCTAACTCTCACATCCATACATGACTACTGGAAAAACCATAGCTTTGACTAGACGGACCTTAGTTGGCAAAGTAATGTCTCTGCTTTTGAATATACTATCTAGGTTGGTCATAACTTTTCTTCCAAGGAGTAAGCGTCTTCTAATTTCATGGCTGCAGTCACCATCTGCAGTGATTTTGGAGCCCCCCAAAATAAAGCCTGACACTGTTTCCACTGTTTCCCCATCTATTTCCCATGAAGGGATGGGACCAGATGCCATGATCTTTGTTTTCTGAATGTTGAGCTTTAAGTCAACTTTTTGCTCTCCTCTTTCACTTTCATCAAGAGGCTTTTTAGCTCCTCTTCACTTTCTGCCATAAGGGTGGTGTCATCTGCATATCTGAGGTTATTGATATTTCTCCCCACAATCTTGATTCCAGCTTGTGTTTCTTCCAGTCCAGCGTTTCTCATGATGTACTCTGCATATAAGTAAAATAAGCAGGGTGACAGTATACAGCCTTGACATACTCCTTTTCCTATTTGGAACCAGTCTGTTGTTCCATGTCCAGTTCTAACTGTTGCTTCCTGACCTGCATATAGATTTCTCAGTAGGTAAGCTCATAAATGTAGGTAAATCATTCCATGTTGACTTTTAAGAATAAAATCTTAGGTGGAAATCAAAATGATTATAATAATTGTCATTATTATTACTATTACTACTTGATAAATAGAGGAACACATTCTATGGAGCTGGTATTTGCTAAAAAGAGTTTGACATTTTAGAAGATTTAAGCAGCTAAGTGCAGAATCCTCTAACAGAGAGGACAAATGTCCAGAAAATACATATATTCAAATTAAAGGAGGTCATCAATCTGACTGGAATCTTCTAAGTGAGAGGTGAACTCTCCAATACCCAAATGTTAAGCTACATTCACAGATTATCAACCAGGTTTTGAAAAAGGATAGACAAACCAGCCATGGGTAGAATACACTGTAAAATATTGAATAAAATTACAGTTAAATAACCTATAGCAGTAGAGAGATTCTAGACCTTACACTTGTGAACCCAAAACTAAATTTCAAGTACAAATGAGTTATTAGGAAAGCATAACTGCAAAACTGCCATTTGCCCAATTCCAATTCCAGTAAGGTCTGAATCAGAGAAGTGAAGAAAGCAATGAATAAAATAATCATATGCCCAAGAATAACAAATTCTGAAAACCCATCCCAGAAATATGAAAATAAAGTTGGAATGAATAAATTGTGCCATCTGTAATTCTATTTTCAAGATATTTTATAAGGACCAAATAATGAAAAATTGGATGTAACATTTGCTATCTTATTAGCACTTGTAAAGGGTCAGTAAACACCCACACTGTTGGCAAATGATACTTTCCACTGAGCATCTTTGCTTAGAGAGGGTATTTGAATCCTCTCGAAAACACCCTCACATAGTTACTACCTATCAAGTGACATTGGTTTTGAGGTGACATCTATTTCCCATGATGCCCAACTTAGAAATTCAATGGAAAAAAGTTGCTTATAAGGGGGAAAAAAAAAAGGAATGCTTTTTCATTTATGTATCACACTTAACAAACACTACAATACATACAACAGTTTGGAAAAATGACAGTTATGATCCTGAGCAACTTCTAATTGACCTCTCAACCTCTGTCCCATGTAATTCCGCTAGTAGCTATTGTTAAATATTTAGTGTAGTGCTTTATAAAATTTCTAAAGGCATTATAATGTATCATACTTCCTCAGATCTTAAGGTTTTCAGTCAAATCTACAGCAGTTTAGCAATAGCTTTCCTAAAAACAACAACAAATTTAACACTAATATATTAGTGTAGTATAATCACAAATTATGACCCTGATGAGTTTCAGTCATTAAAACTTGAAAAATATATTACATATATGGAATTTGTATATGCTAAACCTTGTAACACACTTTTATCTCTTGTGAAAAGTAATTCTAAACCATGGGTTAAATAACACAAGCATATAAACCTATATCTCACTTTTGCAAATGCTGTCAGGCATCTTCTACATTTTTAATCAACAAGTCAGTCTTATGCGCCCTACTCTGTGGGTACACCACAAAGTATCTTGTTTTATTCATTTATAAGAAGATATTTAACTGAAACTTTTTCCATTACATAAGACTAAGATTCTAAAGACGTTTTAATGGAAAAGGAGTATATTATTTTGTTGTTACAAAATTAAAATATGATACAGTACCCTGAGAGATTGAAATTGGTAGTTTTTTATGATTAACTGCAGGTACTAAATACAGTTGAAAATAAGATTCCACCTCATTTTCAAAGACTCATGTGTTTTCTTGCCAAATATAGAAATGAAATTTAATTTTCAACTTTCTGGAGGAGGCTAAGAAAGATGTAACTTGCAGATATGACAGTACTCAGAAATGGCTAACACTGAATCATCAGAGAATGTAGGCTGATAAATGAACTCACTTTGCTTTCAAAAGATAATATGTATACTCACCCTAATTTTACAAAAGAAGAAATGCGTGTAGCCAATGTTATGTATGCTAAGTCACTTCAGTTGTGTCTGAGATCTGCGACCCGATGGAGTGTAGCCTGCCAGGCTCCTCTGCCCATGAATTCTCCAGGCAAGAATACTGGAGTGGGTTGCCATTTCCTTCTCCAGAGGATCTTCCCCACCCAGGGATTGAATCAGGTTCTTTAGCACTAGCGCCACTTGTCACTAAGTGTATTAAAAGTTCTAACTCATTAGTACCTAAAGTAAAACAAATTAAAATAAGATTCAAGTTTTGTCCATTGGATTATTATTCTCTAAACTGATCTGAGCACACAAGATTCCCAAGAAACTAATTAAAAACCGTAAGCTGGTTCATCCTACCTCCAACCACCACAAAACACACTAATTCAGCAACAATTTTCAGAAAAATTACTTTTGTGAGAAATTCAGAAACTATTTGAAAGGCCCCTATACGTCAGAGAATGTAAATCCAGACTTAATGAAGCCAGCTGGGAGATTCTGGATAATCTCTTGTCAGAGTTCTGTCCCTGGTACAGTGCCATATGATCAGCAAGAGGCCTCTAACCCCCAGCTTCACTCAAGAAGGAAAAGGGATTTTTTTTCATTTGTCCAGCATGGCCTTTCCAGAAAAATGACTTCTATCTTGACTGTCAGACTTTGATGTGTTCAGCACAAACTAGCCACCAGGGGAAAACGGAGATGGTGTTTTGGGCTGGTCAACATCATAGATCTTGTCCCTGCTGAGCACAAATGAGTAGATTTAAAAAAAAAAAATTCTATCTCTGTTTCCCCCTGGGGAGGGAAAGTGCTGATCCCTATTTCCAATGATCCAACTTCTTTGGGACCACCCAAAGAATTATCATCTGTCTTGCCAATCTTGGAGCTCCAATGAGCTCTGACATTCCAGCAGCCCAGGGGAGCATGAAGGTGACACCTTGGATTGATAGATGCCACAGATCCTCCTCTTTGTTCAGCATATCATGAGCAGATGAAAAATCCTAACTGTTAGATTCCCCCTGGGAGAGAAAGTTGATCCACACCCAGGGCCCTAACTTTACAAGGGATGCCTAAATAATTAGCATCTGATTTACCAGTTTTGAAGCTCTGACAGGTCAAGCACAGTCCAGCACAGTTTGGGGGAGAATAGAGACAGCAGTTTGCATGGAAGGTGCTATAGCTCCTCCCCCACATTCCCTAGATCACCACAGGACAAGTGGGCTCAAACAAAAGCTTTCTACTTCAGCCTCATGAAGGAAACAGTTCACAGAGGCCTCCAGAATCCCTAGCAAGCATGCTTGACGGGGTCTTTTTCTGTACAAGGCTGCTCTGTGAAGAATGAGATAGGTGTCTGCTTTGTCCACTGCATAGACAACCAACACACTGGGTCAAAATAATAATAATAATAATAATGAGGAATCAGACAAAGGTATCACAAGCAAAGGAATAAGATACAACTTCAGAATCTGACCATAAAAAAAAAAAAAAACTTGTATGATTTATCTTACAGATAATTCAAAACAATTGTCATAGAGAGGCCAAGAGAACAATGCATGAACAGAGGGAGAATTTTAACAAAGAGTTGAAAAATATGTTTTAAAATAACCAAACAGAAATCATAGAGCTGGAAGTATGCACTAAATGAAATAAAACATTCACCAGAAGGTCCAACAGCAGACTAAACAGGAGAAAGAATTCATGAACTCAAAGATGTATCACTAAAAATAATTAAGTCAAGGATTAAAAAAATGAAAAAGAGTGAAGAAAGCTTAAGGGATCTATGGGACAACAATAAGAGAACTGTTATATTACATTATTAGAGTGCCAGAATGTGAAGAGAGAAAGGAAAACATACTCAAAGGAATAATGGCTGAAAATATGCCAACTTTAGGAATAAAAAGAAATCCACACTAAGATATTATAATCACCTTGTCAAAAGTTAAAGCACAAAGAGACAATTTTGAAAGCAGCAAGAGGAAAGTGACTTTGACACATAGAAGGCAACCACCATAACACTCTAAGTGCATTTTTCAACAGAAACATTGCGTGCCAGCAGTGGGATGATCAGAGAAGGCAGTGGCACCCCACCCCAGTACTTGTGCCTGGAAAATCCCACGGACAGAGGAGCCTGGTGGGCTGCAGTCCATGGGGTCGCTCAGAGTCGGACATGACTGAGCGACTTCACTTCCACTTCTCACTTTCATGCACTGGAGAAGGAAATGGCAACCTACTCCAGCGTTCTTGCCTGGAGAATCTCAGGGACGGGGGAGCCTGGTGGGCTGCCATTTATGGGGTCGCACAGAGTCAGACACAACTGAAGTGACTTAGCAGGAGCTGCAGCAGCAGTGGGATGGTATTTCAAAGTGCTGAAAGAAAAACTGCCATCAAGGAATGTAAAACATAAAAATCACAATTATCTCAACAGATGAGGAAAAGCATCTAACAAAATTTATGATAAAAATCTTTTGGAGGCGGGGAGTGGAGCAATGACGCCCATAACACTACATAAAGAGGAAAAAGACTAATGTTTTCTTTTATTTTTTGGCTGTGCTGCATGGCATGTGGGATCTTAGTTCCCCAACCGAGCAAGTACCAGAAAAAGGCTAATTTTAAAATAAAATAAAACTTATGGAAGTGAAAAACACAATCTGAAATTTAAAATTGGTAGGTTAAAGAGTAGAAGTTTGGTTCAAAGTTTTGAGAGGTAATTAGTTAACTAGAAAACATCTGTGGACAATATACAGTACACCACAGAAAGCCACAAAGACAGAAGAATAAGATTTTCTTATTCTTATAATGAAATAATTAAGAGGGAAAGAAAATAAGATAAAATGGTATAATATATGTTTTATTGACATTCAAGAAAGGATATTACAGAAATGAGATAGAGACAATATACACTGGGATAATAGTTGAGAATTTTCCAAAAATCATAAATATGTTAATTCTAAAATTTGAGAATAGCAAAAAATTCTAAGCAAGATAAATGAAAATAAATCCACACTTAGATATATTATAATGAAATGCAGAAAACTTCAAACACAGATTATAAAAGCAATGAAGGACACAGAACAATTATTATCTAAAAAGAATAAAAATTACACAGATATTATTAACAATAGATATAATAGGACAACAGAACAATATCTTCAAAGTGCCAAAGGAAAATAACAGTCATTTCTAATTCCATATCTAGCTACATCTTCATTCAAGAAAAGAAGTCAAAAAAAAAAAGTATGTATACCAAAAGTTTATTGCAATTACTTCTAAATACATTAATTGCAGGTGATTTTTGTTTCTCCCTTATACTTTTTGTGTTTTAAAAATTTCTACAGTGAGCTAATGTTGCTTTTAACATCTAATATTTTAACATTAACAATTACCATTAAACAGAAGCAGCCAAGATGGCACAGTAGAAGGACCCTAGAGCTCACCTCCTCTCACAAGCAACTAACTGCAGGATTATTAATGTAAAAGACTGACACTTACCCAAAAATATCTTCTACAACTAAAAACATAAAGAAGAAGCTACAAGATGGTTAAGTAAGTGGATGTGCTGCTGCTGCTGCTGCTGCTGCTGCTGCTAAGTCGCTTCAGTCGTGTCCGACTCTGTGAGACCCCATAGACGGCAGCCCGCCAGGCTCCCCGTCCCTGGGATTCTTTAGGCAAGAACACTGGAGTGGGTTGCCATTTCCTTCTCCAATGTGAGATACAATTAAATCCCACACACCCTGGTCAGGAGACCCACAAACTGGAGAATCATTATATTACAGAGGTTCTCACACAGGAGTGAGACCTCTGAACCCCATATTAGGTTCCCCAGCCCAGGGGACAACTACCAAGAAGAGGATTCCCCCAGAGCATTTGGCTTTGAAGGCCAATGGGTCTTGATTGCAGGAGTTCCACACAATGGGATGGGGGTGGGGAGGCGGGGAATAGAGACTTCTCTCTAAAAGGGTTAGAGAAATTTCACATGCACCAGGACCCCTCCCCACCCTCACCCCCAAAAAAGCAGTAATTTGATAGGAGCTTGAGCCAGACCTACCTGCTAGTCTTAGAGGGTGTCTTGGGGAGGTAGAGCAAGGGGCTATGGAGGCAGCTATGATTCACTCTGGGGATAGAGACACTGGAGGTGAACATATCAGGGAGTATTTATCTGCATGAGCTTCCCTAACCAAGAAGCCACATGTACAACCCCACCCACTGCGAGGAAACTCCACAATAAAGAGAACTCCACAAACTGCCAGAATACAGAAGGGACACCCCAAACTCATCTGCATGAGTTTTCCTAGAGGCTGACACCTTGGCACTAAGACCTGGCCACATTCAATAAGCCTATATCCTTTGCTTGGATGCCTCAGGCTAAACAGCAAACTGGGTGGGGACACAGCCCTACTCATCAGCAGACAGACTGCCTAAAGACCTTGGGAGTCCACAGCTACTTCTAGACAGAGTGCTACCCACCAAAGGGCCAAGACCCAGCCTTACCCACCAGAAGACAGACACCAGAAGCAAGAAAACTAGAGTCCTATAGCTTACAGGCCATATCCACAAACAAAGGCCAGATGGTTCCTTGCAACCAGCTTGTCCTTGGGTGATGACAAGGGGGCTGCATTGCTAGGATATAAAAGATATCACCTACTGAGGGCCACTTCTCAAAGGTCAAGAAATGTAACTCATCTACCACATATGTAAAAATACAAACAGCAGTTCACAGAAAATGAGGTAACAGAGGAATATGCTTCAGATGAAGGAGTAAGATAAAACCCCAGAAGAAAAACTAAGTGACATACAGATAGGCAATCTACCCAAGAAACAGTTCAGATTAATGATCATGAAGATGGTCAAAGACTCAAGAGGAGAACAAATACACCAAGTGAGAAATTAGAAGTTTTTAACAAAGAATTAGAAAATATGAAAGACAACCAAACAGAAGAAGAATATGATAACGGAAATGGAAAATACACTAGAAGGAATTAATAGCAGGCTAAATGAGGCAGAAGAGCAGATCAGTGAGCTAGAAGACAGAATAGTGGAAGGCACTATTGCTTAACAGAACAAAGAAAAAGATAATGAAAAGAAATGAGGACAGTAGAAGAGATCTCCGGGACAATATCAGATATGCTAATACTCACATTATAAGGATCCTAGGAGAAGAGAAAGAAAAATGATCACCTAACCGTGTAATGCGAATATTTACTGACATAAATGGAAAACTTGATAATAACACAGTAGTAGCAGGGGACTTTAATACCTACCTAAATCAATAGACAGATCATTCAGACAGAAAATCAAAAACAAAACATTAAGCTTAAATGACATATAGGTCAACTTATTAGATATATACAGAATATTACAACCAAAAGCAGAATAAATGTTTTTTCAAGGGCACATGGAACATTCCCCAGGATGAATATTATTTGTTGTTGTTCAGTCACTAAGTCATTGTCTGACTAATTGTTACCCCATGAACTGCAGCATGTCAGGCTTCCCTGTCTTTCACTATCTTTCTGAGTTTGCTCAAACTCATGCCCATTGATTCAGTGATGCCATCCAACCATTTCACCCTTCTGTTGCTCCCTTTTCCTCCTGCCTTAAAATTTAAGAACTTAAGAAGATTAAAATTATGTCAAGCAGCTTTCCAACCACTATGATATGAAACTTGAAATCAACTACAAGAAAAAAATGGCAAAAAAATACAGAAATGTGGAATATAAACAATATAATACTAAACAAATTATGGATCACTGAAGAAATAAAACAGAAAGTTAAAAAATAACAGGGGGCAAATGAAAATAAAAACACAACAATTCCAAAATCTATGGGATACAGCAAAGGCAGTGCTAAGAGGAATATTTACAGACATAAAAACCTATCTCAGGACCAAGAAAAATCTCAAATAAACAATCTAAGCTTACCTCAAACAGAGCTAGAAAAAGATGAACAAACAAAACTCAAAGTTAGTAGAAAGAACAAAAAAGCAATGATCAGAACAGAAAGACATGAAGACTAAAAAACAATAGAAATGATCAATGTAACTAAGAGCTGGTTCTTTGAATATAAACAAAATTGACAAACTTTTAGCCAATCTTATTTAAAAGGCCCCCATAATTAATTCAGAAATGAAAGATAAGTTACAACTGACACCACAGAAATACAAAGGATCATAAGAGATTACTATGAACAATTATATGCCAACAAAATGGACAAACTAGAAGAAATGGATAAATTCTGAAAAGCATACAATCTTCTAAGACTGAATCAGGAAGAAATAGAAAATGTGAACAGACTAATTACTAATAAGTTGAATCAGTATTCAAAACCTCTCAAGAAACCCAGAACCACACAGATGCACAGATGCCATCTACAAAACATTTAAATAAGAGTTAAAAATCATCCTTCTCAGATTAGAAAAAACTCAGGAGGAAGTAATGCTTTCAAAGTCACCCTAAAAGTTCAGTGTCAGTCTGATAACAAAACCAAAGACATCATCAAAAAAAGAAGAAGAAATAAAAAGAAAGAAAGAAAATTACAGGCCCGTATCACTGAAAAACAGAGATGAAAAAAATCTTCAACAAAACATTAATATTAGCAAGCCAAATTCAGCAATACATTAAAAGGATCATGTATCATGATCAAGTGGGATTTATCTCACATGCAAGGATGGTTCAATATCTGCCAATCAATCAATGTGATATGCCACAGTAACAAAATGAAGAATAAAAAGCATCTTTCCTCTCAGCAAATGCAGAAATACCTTTTGAAAAAAATTAAATATCTATTTATACCTAAAACTCTCTACAAATAAGGGAGGGAGGGAGCATAGCTCAACATAATAAAGGTCGTTTACACAAACTTAAGGCTAAAATAACACTCAACAGTGAAAAGCTGAAAGTGTTTTCTCTAACATAAGAAACAAGACAAGGATGCCCTCTCTTGCCACTTTTATTCAGTGTAGTATTGAAAGCGCTATCCACAACAATCAGATAAGAAAAAGTATCAAAATTAGAAAGGAAGGAGTAAAACAGTCACTACTTGTAGATGACATGATACTATACTATACATAGAAAATCCTAAAGATGCCTCCAAAAGACTACTAGATTCATTAATGAATTCAGCAAAGTTGCAGGATAAAAATGTGCAGAAATCCATTGCATTTCCACATACTAATAACAATCTATCAGAAATAGAAATTAACAAAACAATTTACAATTGCATCAAAAGAATAAAATATCTAGGAATACAAGTAATCCACAAAGTGAAAGACCTGTACTCTGAAAACAATCAGATAATGATGACAGGAAATGAAGACAACACAAATAAAAAATACATTCCACGCTCATGGTTTTGAAGAAGTAACACTGTTAAAATGGCCAGCTAACCAAGGAAGATTCAATGTAGTCCTATCAAAATACCAATGGCAACTGTCACAGAACTAGAATGAATAATTCAAAAATGTGTATAGAACAGCAAAAACCCTGAATAGAAAAGGCAATCTTGAAAAAGAACAACCACGCTGGAAGGATCACACTCTCTGATTTCAAACTACAGTGCAAAGCTTTAGTAGTGAAAACAATATGGTACTGGCACAAAGCAGTCACAAAGATCAATGCAACAGAATAAAGAACCCACAAGTAAACCCACATTCATACGGTCCCTAAACCTACAGCAAAAAAGGTGAGACTACACAGTGGAGAGAAAGCCTCTTCAGTAAATGGTGCTGCGAAAACTGTAAAGGTACATGCAAAAGAATTACACTGGATCACTTTATTACTTTACTACAAAAGTAAACTCAAAACTGGACTAAAGACAGACTTCCCTGATGGCACAGTGGATGAGACGCTGTTAGCCGACTGATGGGACACAGGTTCGATCTCTGATCCAGAAGGACTTCACACGCCAGAGAGTAACTAAGGCCCTGCAACACACCTATGGAGCCCACGCACTACAGCCTGCACTCTGCAACTACTGAGCCCCCGTGTTGCAACTACTGAGCCCAGCTCCTGCAACTACCGAAGCCTGCGAGGCTAGAGGCCATTCTCCACAACAAAAGAAGTTACTGCAATGAGAAGCCCACACACCGCAACAAACAGTAGCAGCCGCTGCTCACCGCAACTAGAGAAAGCCCACGCACAGCAACAAAGATCCAACACAGCTTAAATTAAAAATAATAACAAGTAAATAAATTTTTAAATGTATTAAAGACTTAAAGGTAAGACCTACAGTCATATAATTCTTAGAGGAAACCATAGGCAGTAAGTTCTTTGCTATCAATCTCAGAAATAGTTTTGGGTGATCTGTCTCCTCAGGCAAGGGAAACAAATGTGAAAATAAACAGGACTATATCAAATTAAAAAACCTTTTGCATATGGAAGGAAACTATTAAAAAATGAAAAGGCCACCTACTTAATGGGAGAGGATATCTGCAAGATGTATATGCTGAGAGGTTACTATTTAAAATATATTAATACAAAGAACACACAAAACCCCATATCAAAGAGATAATCTGACTTAAAAATGGGCAGAGGACCTGAATAGACATTTCTTCAATAAAAAAACATATAGATGGTCACCAGACATGTGAAAAAAATGCTTAATGTCACTAATTATCAGGGAAATGCAAATCAAAATAATAATGATATATCACCTCATACCTATCAGAATGGCTATCATCAAAAAGACAACAAATAACAATAGTTGTCAAAGATGTGGAGAAAAGGGAAACCTCATGCACTGTTACTGGGAATGTAAACTGGTATAACCACATTGAAAAATCATAGTTTCCTCAAAAAATTAAAAAAGAGTTGCCATAGGATCCAGCAATTCCATGTCTGGATATTTACCCAAAGAAAACAAACTCAGTAATTTGAAAAGATAAACTCATCACTGTTTCCTGCAGCATTATTGACAACAGCCAAGATATAGAAACAACCTAAATGTTCATTAATAGAAGAATGGATAAAGAAAATGTGATGTGTACGTATATGTATATACACACAATGGAGTATTCAGTTCAGTTCAGTTCAGTCGCTCAGTCATGTCCAACTCTTTGCGACCCCATGAATCGCAGCATGCCAGGCATCCCTCTCCATCACCAACTCCCGGAGTTCACTCAGACTCACGTCCATCGAGTCGGTGATGCCATCCAGCCATTACATCCTCTGTCGTCCACTTCTCCTCCTGCCCTCAATCCCTCCCAGCATCAGAGTCTTTTCCAAGGGGTCAACTCTGCACACGAGATGGCCAAATTACTGGAGTTTAGGCTTTAGCATCTTTCCAAAGAACACCCAGGACTGATCTCCTTTAGAATGGACTGGCTGGATCTCCTTGCAGTCCAAGTAGATGCAAATAGGGTATTATGCTAAGTGAAGTAAGTCACACAAAGAAGGACAAATTACTGTATAATTTCACTTTTATGTGCAAGCTAAAAAATAAAACAAATGAAAAAAACAAAACAAACTCATAGATAGAGTGAACTAACTGGTAGTCATCAGAGCAGAGGGAGTTTGGGGATTGGGTGAAATAGGTGAAGGGAATTAAGAGGTACAAACTTCCAGTTATAAAATAAATAAGCCACAGGGATGTAATACAGGGCATAAGGAATATAGTTAACAATACTTTAATAATAGATGTGTAGGTGGTGACTGCACGTATTGTGGGGATCATATCATAGTATATTAAAATGTCAAATCACTATGTTGTACACCTGAAATTAGTATAATATTGTACATTCACTAGACATCAGGTAAAAATTTTAAATGGATTAATAGAAAAGTGAATCATTTCTGTTTAAATGGACAGTCAAAGGGGTTTTGTATTGGGTTGTTTACTGTTTGGTATAATTGGTATAACTTTGCAACAGTAAAGGTACTTATAACAAAAGCACAATTTTACAAAGTAGAAAAAGAACCTAAATATATAAGTATTCATCCAAAGGCTCTTACTCTTTTCTGATGAAATCTGTTATCTCAAAATGACAATTGAAGAAAAGTGGGAGAGTGAGTTGCAATTCAAGTGTAATGGATTTATAACATTGTATAACAAAATATTATTAAACTAACAAATTATGAAAGTGCAAGTCACTTAGTCATTTCCAACTCTTTGTGACACTATGAATTATACAGTCCATGGAATTCTCCAGGCCAGAATACTGGAGTGGGTAGCCATTCTCTTCTCCAGGGGTCTTCCCAACCCAGGGACTGAACCCAGGTCTCCCTCACTGCAGGTGGATTCTTTACCAGCTGAGCCACCAGGGAAGCCCAAACTAACAAATTACAGAAGCTTCAATTTGGAGTGGCCACACTGGATCTCTTCTAATGGCTTGCTCTCCTGGCATGTGCTCATCACTCAGTTGTGTCTGACTCTTTTGCAACCCTATGTCACGGGCTGTAGCCTACCAGGCTCCTCTGTCCATGGGATTTTCCAGGCAAGAATACTGGAGCAGGCTGCCATTTCCTCCTCCAGGGGATCTTCATTATGCGGCAGGAATCTGCGACTCCTGTGTCTCATGCAGCTCAGGCAGATTCTTTACCACTGGGCACCTGCAGAGCCCTCTTCCAGCATAGATTGTTGTTTGTTTAGCCACTTCAGTCATGTCCGACTCTTTTGCAACCCCATGCACTGCAGCCCGCCAGCTCCTCTGTCTATTCCAGGCAAGTATATTGGAGTGGGTTGCCATTTCCTTTTCCAGGGTCCAACATGGATAAGCCTATTTTATCAGCAGTCAAAAGTGCAGCCCAAGGAGCCAAAACAGGAGTCCTGCTGGGGTTCTATACTCAGGTAATCTTGCTTTGTTTGGGAAATTATCTTCTTTTAATCACCTTCATTTTCAGTTTCTATCATTTGTTTGCTAAAATCATTTTCTTAAAAATTGACGTACCTGGCAGTAATTACAAGCTGATTGTTGTTGCTGACTCTTTCCTTTCAAAACAATACTCCAAATACAAAGCAGTATCTGAAAATAAACTCAGTAAGTAGTAATCATACCACAATTACATTTCATAAGCACTTTTATTTTTTCATTAATTTAAATTTATTTATTTTAATTGGAGGCTAATTACTTTACAATATTGTATTGGTTCTGCCACACATCAACATGAATCCACCACGGGCGTACACATGTTCCCCATCCTGAACCCCCCCTCCCACCTCCCTCCAGGTACCATCCCTCTGGGTCATCCCAGTGCTCCAGGCCCAACCATCCTGTATCGAACCTGGACTGGCGATTCGTTTCTTATATGAAAAAAAAATTCATGCCTTTAAAATTGTGTTCTTCATTAGTATTTCCTAAATAGGGGGTAATTTCAAAATGTGCAGCTTCCCAGGTGGCGCCAATGGTAAAGAACTCGCCTGCCAATGCAAGAGACATAAGAGACATGGGTTCGGTCCTTGGGTCAAGAAGATCCCTTGGAGCAGGGCATGGCAACCCACTCCAGTCTTCTTGCCCAGAGAACCCAATGGACAGAGGAGCATGGACAGCTACGGTCCATAGGGTCACAAACAGTGAGACACAGCTGCAGCAGCTTAGCACACACATGGCACATCTCTTTGGAATATGCCACATTTTAGAAAAATATCACCGTTTTTGTCTGAATATTGCTTTCACATAAATATAAAGATTTGACCTTGTAATTTTCAATGTTTCATTGCAATTTTACTAGCATTTGGGCTCTGGAAGAATCCTGCTCTTTTCCTTGCAATAAAATGACTTTAAAATAACTTTCCAGCCCATACTTTACTTGGAGAGCACAGAAGATGATGGCTGTAAAAATCTCTAATCAATCTCTAAAACATTCTTGAGAATTTCAAGTTACTGTTTGAATTCTTTGCATGCAGAGATTTGTAGGAATTTATGAACATTTTCTTTCTATTGTTTTCTATCAAATGATTTCCAGTTTATCAATTTGCAATTTTTACACATGTTGGGTAAGTATGAAAAAAATAATCTCAAAGGAGAAGCTTCAAATAAACTCGAGTAGAAACTTATTTCAGCTCAAGAAACTTCTAATAGAAATACTCTTATTCTGTTGATATTTCCTTAAAAGTCTCTTTCTCTTCCCGTGTTTAATGGAAAGGTTCCATTTTGCAAATAAAAGAAGACATTCTGCTATGTGTGCTGATTTTAAAATGAACATTTCATTTTGTACGATTGAAGAAAAATGAGGTTAACAAAGAAATAGTAATAGATTGTGATAGGAAGCTCTCCCGTACCTCTTTCAGACACCCAATCTGAGTAACAAATGTTTCAGTTCAAACCACAGTATTGCATCCAAACTATTTCAATGCCTCTTTTGCTCTTTATTGGTTTCTAAAAGGGTTTATCAATAAGGAAAATTTATGTTCTAATCTCTTCCACTCTGGAATATAAAATCTTTCCTAAGGTCATGATTTTGTTTAAGTCTCAAAGAAATGTTAGTAGATGCTGATAAAAAGAGATTAACTGCAGTGGAAAAGGTCAGGTGCTCATCACCTGATTAAAACACTATGTCAATGTAATATAGTAGTCAAGGTACACCTTTCAGATAAGGCAGGAATGGGAAATAGTAGTATATTTTTAAATCCCCCTGGTTATGAGCATTCTGGTTTCATACACTCAAGGGAGACCATATGGGCTAATAGAGTGTCTTAAAAGTGTTTTGAAAACCTATCCATTACAAGAATTTTATTATGTATTGTGAACCAATGCATAAGAATAAATACAGTTTATAAAAGAGTGCCTATCCTTAATACGTATCATAACTAATATTTTCTATTTTTTTAAAATGCTTTTTGAGACCACAGGCTTGTTCACTGTGACCTTACACAAGGCTTTTAATCTTGTCTTTCTTAATTTCAGTTTTCCACTCCAACTCACAAAATTAAATGAGATAAAGTATGTGAAGTTCTTAGGATCATGAATTCTCAGTGTATTAATATTTTATTCCCTCCTGTCCACACCACACTTTTACTTTCTTTAGAGTCTATGCTCATATTGACAAAAATAAAAATTAAAATGCATCAAAAATTAAATGTGCACACAAATATGATAGCTGGCTATATAAACAACTTAATTAATCACATCTCCTTCCATCCATGACCCTGCATCATCTACTTCCTTACCAACAAATGCCTTCTTTTGACCAATGAGATTTAAGCAAATGTGACACAAACAGAAGCTTAGAAGTTGCTTTTTCGTTAGACTTCTCTTCCTGCTACTGGGAAATCTCTCTTGCAACTTTTGAAATGTTGCCACCATGTGAACAAGCCTGTACAAGCCAGCTACAGACTTGTGGTCCAGCTGACAGCAGAAATGAACAAATATATGAGTAAGGTCATCCTAAAGCATGTCAGACTACAGCTGAATGAGATGGGCAAAGGAATATCTACCCTGAATTGCTGACCCATAGATACACAAACAAATAAAATGGCTATTTCATTTAAGCAATTATTAAATAAGTTGGCATTAAGCCACTCAATTTGGGGGTGGTTTATTATGCAGCTTTTTCAACTGCATAATTCTCATTTTTATAGTAAGATTTTAAAAATAACTTGCTTGAAAAGGTACACATGAAGAAATCCTTAACCAGGGAAATGAAGTCAAAGAATGTTATTTTTCCCCAAGAATTCATGTAGCTCAAGTCTTTGATGGCTGAGCTCCTAAACAAAATATATGTTCAGTTCAGTTCAGTTCAGTTGCTCAGTCGTGTCCGACTCTTTGCGACCCCATGAATCGCAGCACGCCAGGCCTCCCTGTCCATCACCATCTCCCGGAGTTCACTCAGACTCACGTCCATCGAGTCAGTGATGCCATCCAGCCATCTCATCCTCTGTCGTCCCCTTCTCCTCCTGCCCCCAATCCCTCCCAGCATCAGAGTCTTTTCCAGTGAGTCAACTCTTCTCATGAGGTGGCCAAAGTACTGGAGTTTCAGCTTTAGCATCATTCCTTCCAAAGAAATCCCAGGACTGATCTCCTTCAGAATGGACTGGTTGGATATTAGTAATATGTAAATACTCTCTATTTTCTGACTAGTGATATCACAAGAGAAGTAAAAGAAAGAATATTTTATTCCCAGGTTACTTCCAGAAGAGGCTACAACTGAGGAATCTGTGGTGTGATTTTTCCTGAAGAAACATGGCAGACAAACTAATTTTTAAAAGAAAATAGAGACCTTTCCCTAGTGTGAGCAAAGTGAAAAACGTTACAAAGGCACTTCAAAAAATTGCCAGGCATATGTAGGGAAAAAAATTTATCAATGTAAAAAATTAAATCATAACAAGTTTACTGTTAATTTAGACTTTATATTTTGTATTGGGGTATAGCCAATTAACAATGTTGTGATAGTTTTGGGTGAACAGCAAAGGGATTCAGTCATATGTATACATGTATCCATTCTTTCTCAAACCACCTTCCCATCCAAGCTGCCACACAACATTGAGCAGAGTTCCATGTGCTGCACAGTAGGTCCTTGTTTTCGGTTATTGATTTTAAACACAGTGTGCACATGCCCACCCCAAACTCCCTACCTATCCTTTCCTCCCATCCTTCTGCCTCCCAGCAAGCATAAGCTCAGTCTCAAAGTCTGTAAATCCACTATTAATTTAAAAAGAAACTTCACACTGGGCTTCTTGAATACTTTATAGAAACCTGATCAAAATAGGCAATTTTAAAATATGGGTCACACTTATATGTGGAATCTAAAACAAAATTATACAAATGAACTTATTTATAAAACAGAAATAGATGCAAAGACACAGAAAACAAATTTAGGGTTACCAAAGGGGAAAGGGGTGATGGGAGGGATAAATTAGGAGTTTGAGGTTAACAGATACAAACTACTATATATAAAATAGATAAACAAGGTCCTACTGTATAGCACAGGGAACCATACACAGTATCTTATAATAAGCTATAATGGAAAAGAATCTGAAAAAATTTATATATAGATATACACACACACACACATATAACTGCATCACATTGTTATATACCAGAAACTAATACAACATTGTTAATCAATTATACTGTAATTTTATTTAATTAATTAAAAAATAAAATTTTAAAGAATGGATCATAATAATGTACTTCATCCCACATGAGGCCAAAAAAGAAAAAAATTATAGTGGCAAAATTTTCAGTGGCAAAATTAGATATGGGCAAGATGTGACCAAATCTTCAAAACCAAGAATTGATTCTGATTAAATAATTTCAGAGAAATAAAAATAAAATGAAAAACACTGGAAAAAAAAAGAAATCTGGGCGATAAAGCACACATATAGGGTTCAAGCAAAAATAAAAGTATCTTAAAATAACTAACTACAAGCCTATTGGATTTAACTATAACTTGATCCAAAGTACCACCTTTTAATGTGTTTAATTAGCAGGGAAATGGCCAGAAAACAAGAGAGTGGGGTTTCTTGGTAAGACCTGTCTTTTTCTATACCTAGTAAAGAGGGCTCCTGTCATGTTAATGGGTCCACTGAGTCCACCTTTTCATACTGTTCATGGGGTTCATGAATGGTTCACGGGCTTCTGAGTCTGTCTAGCAGGCCTCTCCCTTTTGTGGAGATGGAGGCATTAGAACTGATGTAAGTAAACAGTTGTACACTTACTCCTTTTGTTCAGGTGCACACTCACCTGGATCCTTCTGACAATTTGAATTCAATATTGTATTCTTCAGGAAATCTATTTAAGCTGATCCAATTTTCCTGACATTTGTAGTTTTGTCCTAAAATAATAAATTCACATTCCTACTTGTAGATTTTTTTAAAGTACTGTTTTATATAAAGAAAGCTGAGCACCAAAGAATTGATGCTTTTGAACTGTGGTCTTGGAGAAGGCTCTTGAGAGTACCTTGGACCCCAAGGAGATCCAACCAGTCCATTCTAAAGGAGATCATTCCTGAATATTCATTGGGAGGATTTATGTTGAAGCTGAAACTCCAGTACTTTGACCACCTGATGCAAAGAGCTGACTCATTTGAAAAGACTGTGATGCTGGGAAAGATTGAAGGTGGGAGGAAAAGGGGAAGATAGAGGATGAGATGGTTGGATGGCATCACAGATTCAATGGACATGAGTTTGAGTAAACTCTGGGAATTGGTAATGAACAGGGAGGCCTGGCGTGCTGCAGTCCATGGGGTCACAAGGAGTCAGACACAATTGAGCAACTGAACTGAACTGAACTAGTACAAGTAAAACTACATATAAAATAAATTTTAAAATTGTGCAAATTTTAAAAATTAAAAGTTGTATCTCCTGAAAAGGTAATTTCCATAGTAGAATTCATATTCCTCCTCATTTAGATGTCATTTTATGAGGCAATATTTAGCTCTGCTGCAAACATTAATGTCCCCTTTTTTCATAACAATAAAGGATTCTGGACTTGGAAAAGACCTTAGAGGTCATCAGGTTTAGCCAGTCACCCAAAGCAAAAATCTTTTCAGTATTCTCCCTGACAAGTGGTTTGCTAATAGCTGTTTGAACCCTGACAGGGAACTAACTCATTGTTCTACCAACTAAAACAGTCCCTTTAGTTCAAATGGCTTTAATAGTTTAAAAGCTCTTTCTTATATTAAACCCAAACTGATTCTCTGTAACTGTGATTCATTCATCTTTTCTCTTTTCTGTCCCTCTGGCACTTCAAAGATTAAGACTACTCCCAATTGTACATGACAGCTCTTCAAGTATTTGAAGACAGAGATAACATTCCCAGCACTAAAATCCAGATTTAACAGTTCCTCAAATCAAATAGTCAGAACATTCTTTATTAGTTTGGTCTGGTCTCCAAGTACAAGCAGATGGTTGATTAACTTTTTAGTATATGAAATGAGACCTGATCAAAATGTATGAGACGTGGTCTGCTACTGCTTGAGTATGATTCTTTTCCTTATTTTGGAAAACAACTCTATGTATTATAGCATGAGCTATCCTAATAGTCATTTCACATTAGTGATTCCCATTCAGCCTCCAGTCAGCTAAAACCTTAAGAGCTTTACTAAACAAGCTTCCATTAAAAGCACAGCCTGGTACTGATGAAATTACTTGCAGGCATCACTGGAGACACAGATATAGGGAACAGACTTATGGACATAGTGGATGGGGGGAGGAAGGAGAGAGTGGGATGTACGGAGAGAGTAACATGGAAACTTACATTACCATATGCAAAATACATAGCCAATGAGAATCTGGTGTTTGATTCAGGGAACTCAAACGGGGGCTCTGGAACAACCTAGAGGGGTACGATGGGAAGGAGGTGGGAGGGAGGTTCAAAAGGGAGAGGATCTATGTATACCTATAGCTGATATATGTTGATGTTTGGCAGAAACCAACACAATTCTGTGAAGCAATTATCCTTCAATTTTAAAAAATAAATAAATTTAAAATTAAAGAAAAAAGTACAGCCTGTATTTTTCCGGTAGAATCCAAGTAAAGGATCTAAAGTTGTTCCTAATTTCCCTCTTGTTAGTTTCAGCCCATTACTCGAGTCTATGCATATATGGTATGTGCATGCTCAGTGGTGTCTGAGTCTGCCACCCCAGGGATGGTAGTCTGCCAGGCTCCTCTGTCCATGGAATTTTCCAGACAAAAAGTACTGGAGTGGGTTGCCATTTCTTTCTCCAAGGAATTGTCCCAAGCCAGCGAATCTGTGTCTCCTGCATTGGCAGACAGATTCTTTACCCTTTGCACCACATGGGAAGCCCAACAATTCTTAATTAATTTGGTTCAGTTCCTCAGCCTCTTTACCATCATCCACACTACTGATAGGCTGATAGGCCAGGGGAAGACCCAGAGCCCTGTAGCACACCATTAGAATTGCTAAGGGTCATCTGGCTATTGGTCTTTTTAACATTTGCTTCTCCCTGTAATACTAAAACCAAAACACTCTATGTATTTTTTTTTCAGTATAAGATAATGAATTGCTATCATCAAGGCACTGGGTTTCAAGCAAAAATCATCTTTGTTTAGTTGAGAATGCAGTGTACCCTGATAGCCTGCTAAAATGTTTTCTGTTTAAATCTATAAAAATATTCATATATTAATAATCACCAAATGAGTCCTATATAAATCAGGTATTATTATTTTTATTTTATAGCTGGGGAAAACTCAATGTGGCTAAAACTTCAGGTTCTCTGGAGTCATAAAACCTGCATTTGAATTCTGACTGTGTCCAACACAATATTAGCTGCTTAACCTTTGTTAGCCAACTCTCCTTCTAAGATTTTCTGAGCATTAAATAAAATAATACATAGAAATCATGTAACACAGCAACTGGAAAATAGTAAAGTCTTAATAAGCATTATCTATAATTATTATAGCCAAAGACAAGAGAGTTAGAAAAGCATCAGAGGCAGGATTTGAAGCAGAGCTTGACCTCAAAGCTACTACAAATATGCCTAGTCAAGAACACATACAACTAATTTTTTTTCTTCTTAGAAAATACAACCACTCTTCCTGATCCTATCATTTGATATCATAGGGGAAAAAAAATAGGATTTTGAGACTGGTAAGAGAAACAATGGAACCAAAGACATAGTCTACTTAGAGATTTTATAGTGACAACTTAAGGATAAAAACAAGGCTAAGGTCTAGGCAGAGGAATCAGAGACCAAACTGCCAACATCTCCTGGATCATAGAAAATACAAGAGAGTTCCAGAAAAACATCTACTTCTATTTCATTGACTATGCCAAAGCCTTTGACTGTGTGGATCACAATAAACCATGGAAAATTCTTAAAGAGATAATCACTTGACCTGCCTCTTGAGAAATCTGTATGCAGGTCAGGAAGCAACAGTTAGAACTGGACATGAACAACAGACCAGTTCCAAATCAGGAAAGGAGTATGTCAAGGCTGTATATTGTCACTGTGCTTTTCTAACTTATATGCAGAGTATAAGAGGAATGCTGGGCTGGATGAAGCACAAGCTGGAATCAAGATTGCTGGCAGAAATATCAATAACTTCAGATATGCAGATGACACCACCCTTATGGCAGAAAGCGAAGAAGAGCTAAAGAGCCTCTTGATGAAAGTAAAAGAGGAGAGTGAAGGAGTTGGCTTAAAATTCAACATTCAGAAAACTAAGATCATGACATCTGGCCCCATCACTTCACAGCAAATAGATGGGGAAAGAGTGAAAATACTGGCGGACTTTATTTTTTTGGACTCAAAAATCACTGCAGATGGTGACTGCAGCCATGAAACTAAAACATGTCTGCTCCTTAGAAGAAAAGCTATGACCAACCTAGACAGCATATTAAAAAGCAGCCATTACTCTGCCAACAAAGATCCATCTAGTCAAGGCTATGGTTTTTCCAGTTGTCATGTATGGATGTGAGAGTTTGACTATAAAGAAAGCTGAGCACTGAAGAATTGATGCTTTTGAACTGTGGTGTTGCAGAAGACTCTTGAGAGACTGTTGGACTTCGAGGAGATCAAACCAGTCCATCCTAAAGGAAATTATTCCTGAATATTCATTGAAAGGACTGATTTTGAAGCTGAAACTCCAAAACTTTGGCCACCTGATGCGAAGAACTGACTCATTTGAAAGACACTGATGCTGGGAAAGATTGAAGGAAGGAGAAGGGGACGACAGAGGATGAGATGGCTGGATGGCATCACTGACTCAGTGGACATGAGTTTGAGTGGACTCCGGGAGTTGGTGATGGACAGGGAGGCCTGGCGTGCTGCACTCCATGGGATTTCAAAGAGTCAGACACAACTGAGCAACTTAACTGAAGAACTAGGTCACAAGATCAAGATGAGTTACAAGGTAGACAAGCAGTAGTTCAAAGCGGGACATTCATGAGACAGCAACAAATTCCTCTGCTATTAAGTATTTGAGGGCAAATATGAATGGCATTTTTATTTTGGGGTTACCATAAATTTTCATGACTTCTTTAACCTTTCTGGGCCTTCAGGCCAGTTCAGTTCAGTCGCTCAGTCATGTCCAACTCTTTGCGAACCCATGAATCGCAGCATGCCAGGCCTCCCTGTCCATCACCAACTCCCGGAGTTCACTCAGATTCCCATCCATGGAGTCAGTGATGCCATCCAGCCATCTCATCCTCTGTCGTCCCCTTCTCCTGCCCCTAATCCCTCCCAGCATCAAAGTTTTTTCCAATGAGTCAAGTCTTTGCATGAGGTTGCCAAAGTAATGGAGTTTCAGCTTTAGCATCATTCATTCCAAGAAATCGCAGGGTTGATCTCCTTCAGAATGGACTGGTTGGATCTCCTTCTACCCCTAAATTTATTATGGGAATCTATTATTAATATAGTATGAGAAATGAGAGATATTGGTCAAAGGATACAAAATTTCAGTTATGCATGAAGAATAAGGTCTAGAGATCTAAAGGTTAGGAAGATAAATTTATTATGCATTATGCATTAAATTCATTATTCATTAGCGTGACATAATATTAACAGACATATCAATATTACTCAGGATAAAAATCTCAAAAGAAGACATACAAATCTTCAACAAGTATGTATTTTTGAACATTCAGCATCACTAATCATCAGGGAAGTGCAAATCAAAATCACAGTGAGACATCACTTCACACCTCTTAGAATGTCTGTCATCAAAAAGACAAAAGATAACGAGTGTTGTTGAGGATATGGAAGAAAAGGAACCTTCCTAAACTGTTGTTAGGAATGTAAATTGTAGCCATTACAGAAAACAGTACAGAGGTTCCTCAAAAAATTAAAAATAGAACTACCATTAATGATCCAGTAATTCCATGACTGACTGAGTATGTACCTAAAGGAAAGAAAACCATTATCTTAAAGAAATATCCATGTTCATTTCAGCGTTATTCACAGTAACCAAGATACGGAAGCAACCAAATTGTGTCCGTAGAATGATGAATGAGTGAAGAACATATAAATATGTGTGTGTGTGTATGTATATACATACATACATATAGTGGAATATTATTCAGCCTTTAAAAAGATAGAAATTCTGTCATGTGCAACAATAGGGGTGAACTTTGAGGACAACAGGCTAAGTGAAATCAGCTACTAACAGAAAAACAAGTACTGCATAACCTCACCTATTGTGTTCGTTGCTTAGTTTTGTCTGACTCTTTGCAACCCCATGGACTGTAGCCCACCAGGCTGCTCTGTCCATGGAATTCTCCAGACAAGAATACTGGAGTGGGTTGCCATTCCCTTCTCCAGATCTTCCTGACCCAGGGATCGAACCCAGGTCTCCTGCATTTCGGGCAGATTCTTTACCATCAGAGCCACCAGGGAAGCCCAATCTTACCAATATGTGGATCTAAAAGTTGAACTCATACAAGCAGAGAGTACGATGGTGATTACCAGGGGTTTGGAGGCAGGGGGTGGAGGATGAGGAATGGGAGACATTGGTCAAAGAGCACAAAGTTTCAGTTATGCAAGATGAAGAAAGTCTAGAGATCTACTATGTATCATGGTGACTAATGGACTGTAGTCTACAGGGCTTCTCTTTGGACTTTCCAAGCAAGGGTACTGAAGTGGGTTGCCATATCCTTCTCCAAAATTAACAAGACTATATATTTGAAATTTGCTACAAGAGTAGATCGTAAAGGTTCTCACCACAAAAAAAGAAAAAGGTAACTATGTAAGATGATGGATATGCTAACTGACTTGATTTTAGTAATCACTCCACAATGTTTATCCCACTCCAGTACTCTTGCCTGGAAAATCCCATGGACGGAGGAGCCTGGTGGGCTGGGGTCCATGGGGTCACTAAGAGTCAGACCCGACTGAGTGACTTCACTTTCACTTTTCACTTTCAGGCACTGGAGAAAGAAATGGCAACCCACTCCAGTGTTCTTGCCTGGAGAATCCCACGGACGGGGGAGCCTGGTGGGCTGCCATCTATGGGGTCGCAGAGTCGGACAAGACTGAAGTGACTTAGCAGCAGCAGCAGCCACAATGTTTATGTATATCAAATCATCACATTGTACACATTAAATATAATACAACTTCTGTCAGTTATATCTAAATAAACCTAAGGAGGAAGATATAAAGATATAAAATTACATAACTGTTTATTTTATGGTTTTCTAGTAAAAGAAATATCTATTTCTATGTTGTAACAAAGTTGAGGGGGCTGTATTAAATATATGATAACTGGGATAAAAGACAACAAAAATGTTCATCTGGACCAAGGTAAGGTAAGACAGAAGGAGAGATAAAAAATGTGCTTATCTTAGTTATTCAATGAAGAAGACAAAGAGAATTAGGAACAGAAATTCAGTCCTTTCAAGAAAACAGAAAGAAGCATTCTTATTCTATCAGTTATCAGTCAGTCTAATGTGTATTTAAGCACTGAAGTGAAGTGAAATGAAGTCGCTCAGTTGTGTCCAACTCTTTGCGAACCCATGGACTGTAGCCTACTGGGCTCCTCTGTCAGTGGGATTTTCCAGGCAAGAGTACTGGAGTGGGTTTCCATTTCCTTCTCCAGGAGATCTTCCCAACCCAGGGATCAAACCGAGGTCTCTCACATTGCAGGCAGACGCTTTACCATCTGAGCCACCAGGGAAGACTATTTAAGCACTAAGCAAGCACTAAGCACTCTTAAAAATAGGTTAAAGAATCAAGAACTCAGAAATATAGTAAGTCCATCTCAAAGTTTACTTTCCAAAGAATAATTCCAGCTTCATATTCTTTCATTTTAAACAAACAATAACATCAATATTCTCCTATACAATAAAAAGGTTTCTGAATAAAATCAAATTTTAAAATTCTGAAGTTTACTTCCCTGGTAGCTCAGAGGTTAAAGCGTCTGCCTCCAATGCGGGAGACCCGGGTTTGATCCCTGGGTCGGGAAGACCTTCTGGAGAAGGAAATGGCAATCCACTCCAGTATTCTTTCCTAGAGAACCCCATGGATGGAGAAGCCTAGTAGGTTACAGTCCATGGGGTCGAAAAGAGTCAGACATGACTGAGTGACTTCACCTTTTTCACTTAAAGTCTTTAATACTGGGACTCAACCAGAAATGTTCAATCAGGGCTTCAATAGACACTGAGATTAATGATAAAAGATGGTGAAATGTCACAGTTCTGTGTCAGATGATGTCAGACAGCATGACACAGACAAATCTTTCAGAGTATAACAAAGGCAGGAAATTCTTCCAGTTGTAGCTTCAACTCAAATGACTGAAGGATATAGAAAAAGTTACTTTATTCTGTTTCATTAAACCCTTATTTCTCTTGGCTGACAACTAGAATGGTTCTGTGGAAAAGACTAGGTCACATAGAGTTCTTCTACAATCCATAAGAATTCTTGTTTAATATACCTAAACTGACAAAATTATGCAAAACTATCTTTTTTGGCTTCACAGGTGCCTCAGTACTCAAGCAAATATCACTATTTTAAAATAAGAATTCATTAAATTATAGCATATAAAAATGGAACATAATCTTGATTTAGAAATCGTTTAAGAAGTTCACCTGCAGTATCCTTTAAATTCTAGGCATCCAAAGAAGTATCTCAATAAGAATAATGCCATCCCAGAAACTAACCCCAAACCAAGGACCCAAGGTTGCCTAAGTAGGCATGAATGAAAAGCTCTGCAGCAGTAAGCATATGGCAGTCCCAAAGTGCAAGCCACTGCTGATCTTGTTTCAGAGTTTTACTCTTGATACACTCCAAAGTATTAACTATTTTATAATGTGGAGAAATGATTTCAAAATGTGGTGCTGGAAAAGACTCTTCAGAGTCCCGTGGGCTGAAAGGAGATCAAAAGAGTTGATCCCAAAGGAAATAAACCCTGAATATTCATTGGCAGTACTGATGCTGAAGTTGAAGCTCTAATACTTTGGCCACCTGATACGAAGAGTGACTTGTTGGAAAAGACCCTAATGCTGGGAAGGATTGAGGGCAAGAGGAGAAGGGAGCAACAGAGGATGAGATGGTTGGATGGCATCATCAACTCAATGGACACAAATCTGAGCAAACCTCAGGAGGTAGTGAAGGACAGGGAAGGCTGGTGTTCTGCAGTCCATGGGGTCACAAAGAATTGGGCATGACTTAGTGACTAAACAACAACAAAAAATGTAGTGAAAAACAACCTGCCAGCAACAAAATATCATCATTTAAAGGGTTACCTCACTATGCATCGCATGAACACTTTCAAATCCATCATCATCATCTCTTATCCTTCTCAAAAGAAGTCTAAAAGGTTAAGTCTACAGATACGTACACTGAGGCTTAAAGACTTAACAAATTGCATAAGCTCTGATAATTAATAAACAGAGCCAAGAGTCAAAGCTCCACCATCTTATTGAAAAACTTACATTTGCCCAGTTACAATCACTTTGTCTCCAAATCCCCTAAACCTGCAACCACTGTCCATTATTCCAGCTTCAAAGTCTTACCTTCTTGGTTCCTTTATGCATGCTTTCACTTTCCAAAAGAGCAAGAAATATATGAAAGAAAATGTAACACTTTCCAAACATGTTTATCTATAACAAAAATTATGTTTCTCCATGAAGAAAAAAAAAATACAAGAAAGCCCAAGGAAGTGGTCAGAAATCTAGAATCACCACAGAAAATATATTGGAGCACTTCCGGGGTCCAGCTCCAGTTGGATCCAGGGTACCCAAAGCGTGGACAGCGAGGTGAGAGAGATATATAGATATAGAGAGAGGTGAGGAAAGAATTTGCAGTGAAGAGAATAGAGTAGAGAAAAGAGGCTAATATTCCTTGGTTTACGCAGAAAGCCAATAAAGCCTCAGACAAGAGACTTGCTCTGTTCACGTAGGCCATAAGCACCCTCTTGAATAGCGGAAGGCGCCCTGCCTTGGGCTCCGTCTCACGTGGGTCTTAGAAGCCCAAGCAGGAAAGTGAACTCAGAGGGCCCCTAAGCCCCAGGGAGTCAGCCTGAAAATAAGATAAAGAAAGAAACAAAGAAAGACACGGGGGAGCCAAGTGATGTTGAGGCAAGGCCCAAAACTTTATTTTCCAGGGGAGCTTGTATACCTTGAGCTGTACATAGAGAATAATGGAAGATGCAGAGTCATGCAGGGTCAGCAGTCCTGACCCTTATCAGACCAGGCTTTCTTTCTGCATACCTTTCCATATGCAAAAGTTTTATGTAATTTGCCAGGAGGCCTGCTAACATTTTATGACCCTTCTTTCTGATAAAGGTTAGTTAACCAGAAAACTTATTTTCTCTAAAGATGATTCTTCTAAAGTCTAGCAACACTCCCTGAAAGCACTGGATAAAGCTGCATTCCTATAGGGCAAAGGTGCGATGGGCTATAACAAGGAAGGAATTTATTAACTCAAGGTTTAATGTTGTAAATATCAAGGCTACCTACTTACATTTCTATATATCACTATATTAATTAATGCACTCCCAGGTACACAATGAAAGATATGAAAACTTGACAGCAAGCATTGGCTCAACAATGAAACCCTTAGCCAGTTCTATTCTAATGATTCTTAACTCCTCGAAAGGCTCTACATTCCTAGAATGTTTTAAGCTTCCTGTGCCTCTCACAATTGGGAGGCTATAAATAATCACATGTATAACTGCAGGAGTCTGAACAAACCTGTCAGGCAAGCTAAAAAGTCATCAGAGGGGTTTGGACTGGAACATTCTTATCATGCCCAGGAGACTTAATAACTAGAGTTCTAAGCTGATTTCTTTCAGAGAAAGGTGGTCAGGGACAGCCCCCATTAATATCAGAAGAGTCTGGCAAAAAGCATAAGATAGTAAAATGGACAAATGCTGGTTTGGGGGTAGATGCTCAAGCAGGTCCAGGGGATCCCTCAAGTCCTGATCCACCTTGCCCGTCAGGGCTCTCCACATGACCCTGTCATGGGTGAGATCGATCCAGGGAGTCCCTCAAGTCCTGATTCCACCTTGCCTGTCAGGCCTCTCTCATATGACCTTGTCATGGGTGGGATCTCCCGTGCTGGCTCCCGGCAGAGCACATGCTCTATTTGTGCTCATGGTGATCAAAATGGCTACAAACAAACCTTCTTTTAAACTGCTGCAGTGAGGAGTACTAACTGTAGTTATACAAGGTTTCAAATTTTTCCATGCACACATTAACACCATCCATGATCAAGTAAGCTAAAATCACACAGGAATCAAAATTAAAAATTGGTTTCACATAGCCAAGTTTGCATCTAGTACCTTCAGACAGATATCAAGGTATACGGATGTGAAATTTAAAAAAACAATGTTGTGAAAAGAAAAGTATGCATCCATCACTTAACCTGGAATAAAAACCAGAATATTCAGTGAAACTAAGAGCTGTGCTCTTTGAAGAGACAAAACTGATAAACCTTTAGCCAAACGTACCAACAGAAAAAGCGAGAGAAGTCCAAAGAAATAAAATCAGAAATGACATAGGAAATATGAAAACCAACCCCCAAATACAAAGGAGCAAGCGGCTGTGGCCGGCACAATAGGCACAGCTGAGAGAAGCTACCCTTAGTCCGAGGCCAGGGACAGTGGCCGGGAGGAGCTACCCTCCGTCCGAGGTCAGGGGTGAAGGCTGGGAGGAGTTACCCCATGTCTGAGGCCAGGGACGGTAGCCAGGAGGAGCAACCCCACGCCCAAGGCCAGAGGCAGCAGCTGAGAGGACCAAACCCATGTCCAAGGAGTGGTGGCTGCTCGGGCACAGGAGGGCCTAGAGGAGCCATCCCACGTTGAAGGTCAGGAAGGGCGGTGGTGTAGGGAGATAACCCTCATCCAAGGTAAGGAGCAGCAGCTGTGCTTTGCTGGAGCAGCCATGAAGATACCCAACGCCCAAGGTAAGAGAAACTCAAGTAAGATGATAGGTGTTGCAAGAGGGCATCAGAAAGGCAGACACACTGAAACCATACTTACAAAAAGTAGTCAGTCAAATCACACTAGGAACACAACCTTGTCTAACTCAATGAAACTAAGCCATGCCCCTGGGGCAACCCAAGACGGGCAGTTCATGGTGGAGAGGTCTGACAGAATGTGGTCCACTAGTAAAGGGATTGGCAAACCACTTCAGTATTCTTGCCTTGAGAACCCCATGAACAGTATGAAAACGCAAAATGATAGGATACTAAAGGAGGAACTCCCCAGGTCAGTAGGTGCGCAATATGCTACTGGAGATCAGTAGTGAAATAACTCTAAAAAGAATGAAGGGATGGAGCCAAAGCAAACAATAGCCAGCTGTGGATGTGACTGATGATAGAAGCAAGGTCCGATGTTGTAAAGAGCAATATTGCATAGGAACCTGGAATGTCAGGTCCATGAATCAAGGCAAATTCGAAGTGGTCAAACAGGAGATGGCAAGAGTGAACGTGGACATTCTAGGAATCAGCGAACTAAAATGGATTGGAATAGGTGAATTTAACTCAGATGACCATTATATCTACTACTGTGGGCAGGAATCCCTCAGAAGAAATGGAGTAGCCATCGTGGTCAACAAAAGAGTCCGAAATGTAGTACTTGGATGCAATCTCAAAAATGACAGAATGATCTCTGTTCGTTTCCAAGGCAAACCATTCAATATCACGGTAATCCAAGCCTATACCCCAACCAGTAACACTGAAGAAGCTGAAGTTGAATGGTTATATGAAGACCTACAAGACCTTTTAGAACTAACACCCCCAAATGATGTCCTTTCATTATAGGGAACTGGAATGCAAAAGTAGGAAGTCACGAAACACCTGGAGTAACAGGTAAATTTGGCCTTGGAATGTGGAATGAAGCAGGGCAAAGACTAATAGAGTTTTGCCAAGAAAATGCATTGGTCATAGCAAACACCCTCTTCCAACAACACAAGAGAAGGCTCTACACATGGACATCACCAGATGGTCAACACAGAAATTAGATTGATTATATTCTTTGCAGCCAAAGATGGAGAAGCTCTATACAGTCAACGAAAACAAGACCAGGAGCTGACTGTGGCTCAGATCAAGAACTCCTTATTACCAAATTCAGACTTAAATTGAAGAAAGTAGGGAAAACGCTAGACATTCAGGTATAACCTAAATCAGATCCCTTATGATTAGACAGCAGAAGTGAGAAATAGATTTAAGGGCCTAGATCTGATAGAGTGCCTGAGGAACTATGGAATGAGGTTTGTGACATTGTACAGGAGACAGGGACCAAGACCATCCCCATGGAAAAGAAATGCAAAAAGCCAAATGGCTCTCTGGGGTGACCTTACAAATAGCTGTGAAAGAAGAGAAGTGAAAAGCCAAGGAGAAAGGAAAGATATAAGCATTTGAATGCAGAATTCCAAAGAATAATAAGAAGAGATAAGAAAGCATTCTTCAGCGATCAGTGCAAAGATATAGAGGAAAACAACAGAATGGGAAAGACTAGAGATCTCTTCAAGAAAATTAGAGAGACCAAGGGAATATTTCATGCAAAGATGGGCTCAATAAAGGACAGAAATGGTATGGACCTAACAGAAGCAGAAGATATTAAGAAGAGGTGGCAAGAATACACAGAAGAACTGTACAAAAGATCTTCATGACCCAGATAATCACGATGGTGTGATCACTCTTCTACAGCCAGACATCCAGGAATGTGAAGTCAAGTGGGCCTTAGAAAGCATCACTATGAACAAAGTTAGCGGAGGTGATGGAATACCAGTTGAGATGTTTCAAATCCTTAAAGATGATGCTGTGAAAGTGCTGCACTCAATATGCCAGCAAATTTGTAAAACTCAGCAGTGGACACAGGACTGGAAAAGATCGGTTTTCATTCCAGTCCCAAAGAAAGGCAATGCCAAAGAATGCTCAAACTACTGCACAATTGCACTCATCTCACATGCTAGTAAAGTAATGCCCAAAATTCTCCAAGCCAGGCTTCAGCAATATGTGAACCATGAACTTCCTGATGTTCAAGCTGGTTTTTAAAAAGGCAGAGGAACCAGATATCAAATTGCCAACATCCTCTGGATCATGGAAAAAGCAAGAGAGTTCCAGGTAAACATCTATATCTGCTTTATTGACTATGCCAAAGCCTTTGACTGTGTGGATCACAATAAACTGTGGAAAATGCTGAGAGAGATGGGAATACCAGACCACCTGACCTGCGTCTTGAGAAATCTGTTTGCAGGTCAGGAAGCAACAGTTAGAACTGGACATGGAACAACAGACTGGTTCCAAATAGGAAAAGGAGTACATCAAGGCTATATATTGTCACCCTGCTTATTTAACTTCTATGCAGAGTACATCATGAGAAACGCTGGACTAGATGAAGCACAAGCTGGAATCAAGATTGCCAGGAGAAATATCAATAACCTCAGATATGCAGATGACACCACCCTTATGGCAGAACGTAAAGAGGACTAAAAGCCTCTTGATGACAGTGAAAGAGGAGAGTGAAAAAAGTTGGCTTAAAGCTCAACATTCAGAAAACAAAGATCATGGCATCCAGTCCCATCACATCATGGGAAATAGATGGGGAAACAGTGGAAACAGTGTCAGACTTTATTTTGGGGGCTCCAGAATCACTGCAGATGGTGACTGCAGCCATGAAATTAAAAGATGCTTACTCCTTGGAAGAAAAGTTATGACCAACCTAGATAGTATATTCAAAAGCAGAGACATTACTCTGCCGACTAAGGGCCATCTAGTCAAGGCTATGGTTTTTCAGTAGTCATGTATGGATGTGAGATTTGGACTGTGAAGAAGGCTGAGCACCGAAGAATTGATGCTTTTGAACTGTGGTGTTGGAGAAGACTCTTGAGAGTCCCTTGGACTGCAAGGAGAACCAACCAGTCCATTCTGAGGGATATCAGACCTGGGATTTCTTTGGAAAGAATGATGCTATAGCTGAAACTCCAGTACTTTGGCCATCTCATGTGAACAATTGACTCACTGGAAAAGACTCTGATGCTGGGAGGGATTGGTAGCAGGAGGAGAAGGGGACGACCAAGGATGAGATGGCTGGATGGCATCACGGACTCAATGGACGTGAGTCTGAATGAACCCTGGGAGTTGGTGATGGATAGGGGAGGCCTGGCGTGCTGCGATTCATGGGGTCGCAAACAGTCAGACACGAATGAGCGACTGAACTGAACTGAACCGATATGACATTACTACAAACAGCTATAAATGCCAATAAAATAGACAATCTAGAAAAAATGAGTAGTTTCTAAAAATGGATAATCTTCCAAGACTGAATCAGGAAAAAAAAAAAAAAGAAAAAAAAGAAAATATGAAGAAACCTTTTACCAGTAATGAAACTGAATCAGTAATCAAAAAAACTTTCAAACAGGTCAGGACTTTTCTTACAGAGAAGAATTCTACAAAACTTTTAAGGAAGAGTTAATATCTTTCCCAAACAATTCAGAAAAATTAAAGATGAAAGAATGCTACTGAAGTCACTTTCAAAGCATCAGCCCAATACTAAAAGAAAACAAAGATACACACATACACATACACACACTCTTACAGACCAGTACCATTCATGAACATATATGCGAAAATCCCCAACAAAATACTAGCAAATCAAATCCAACAATACATTAAATGGATCATATACCATAATCAAGTTGGATTTTTCCCAGGGATGCAATGATGGTTCAGTATCCACAAATCAACCAATATGATACATCAAATTTACAAATAAAGAATAAATATCAGACAATCATCTCAGTGGATGTAGAGAAAGATCTTGTTACAAAATTCAACATCCATTTATGGTAAAAACACTCAATAAAGTGAATATGGAGGGGACATGATGTAATAAAGGCTATCTATGACAAAGCAATCTAGAAGCATCTACTCTAACATCAGGAACAGGACAAAGGTGCCCACTCTTGCCACTTTTACACAACACAGTATAGAAAGTCCTAGCCATAACAGTCAGACAAGAAAAATAAATAAAAGAGATCCAAATTGAAAAGGAAGAAGTAAAATTGTCACTGTTCGTAGATGACATGATACTATACATAGAAAATCCTAAAGACATCACCAAAATATTAGAACTAATCAATTAATTCACTAAATTTGCAGAATGCAAAATTAATATACAAAAATAAGTTGCATTTCTATACACTAATAACAAGCTATCAGAAAGAGAAAAATAAGAAAACAAACCCACTTACAACTGTATCAAAAAGAAAAATACCTAGGAACAACTATAACAAAAAGTAGGTTAAAGACCTATACTCTGAAAATTATAAGACACTGATGAAAAAAATTGAACACAATACATACAAATGATAAGATGTACTGTACCCATGGGCTGGAAGAATTAATATTGATAAAATGATTATACTACCCAAGGCAAGTTACAGATTCAGTGCAATCACTATCAAAATACCAGAGACATTTTTCACAGAACTAGAACAAAGTATTCTAAAATTTGTATGGAAATAGACCCACAAAAGACCCTGAACTGCCAAAGCAAACTAAAGAAAGAAAAATCAGAGGTACCGTGCCCCCTGATATCACCTGTACTCTCTGGTACTGGTACAAAAGGATCGTCGTGACGTCGTGAAGTGGCTCAGTCGTGTCCGACTCTTTGCGACCCCATGGACTGTAGCCTACCAGGCTCCTCTGTCCATGGGATTTTCCAGGCAATAGTCCTGGAGTGGATTGCCATTTCCTTCTCCAGGGGATCTTCCCGACCCAGGGATCGAACCCAGGTCTCCTGCATTGTAGACATGCTTTACTGTAGACATGCTTTACTGTCTGAGCCACCAGGGAAGTCCAAAAGATCAATAGGACAGAATAGAGAACCCAGAAACAAAGCAAAACTACACAGTCAATTAATTTACAACAGACAGGAATGTACAATGGGAAAAATATAGCCTCTTAAATATACATGCTGGTAAAAGTGAAGAGCTTTGTGCAAAAAAAATCAAACCAGGCTACTTTCTCATACCATATACAAAAATAAACACAAAATAGATTAAACACTTTAATGTAAGACCTCAAACCATAAAACTCCCAGAAGAAAAGCTAGGCAGTAAACTCTTGACATCAATCTTAGTAGTATTTTTGGTGATCTGTCTCCTCAGACAAGGGAAGCAAAAGCAAAAATAAACAAATGGGATTACATTGAACTAAAAATCTTTTTGCACAGTGAGGAAAACTATCAGCAAGACCAAAAGACAATGTACTGAATGGGAGATGGTATATCCAAATGATAAGGTCAATAAGGAATTAAGTCCAAAACACTCAAAGAACTCATACAACTCAACATTAAAAAAAAAAAAATCCTGATTAAAAATTGGGCATAGGACCTGAATACACTTTTTTCCCAAAGAAGACAAACAGATGGCAAATAGTCACATGAAAAGATGCTCACTTAGTAATCAGCAATCATTTGGGAAATTCAAATCAAAATCATAATAAGATACCACCTCACATCTGTCAGAATGGCTATTACCCAAAAGGTAACAAATAACAAGTCTTGGTGAAAACATAGAGGAAAAACTGACCCCTGTTGGTGGGAATGTAAATTACAGCTGCTATGGAAAACAGTACAGAGGTTCCTCAAAAATTGAAAAATAGAACTTCCATATGATCCAGCAATTTCACTTCTGGGATGCAACCTAAGTGTTCATAAATAAAAGAATAAAGAAGATGTGATATCTATATACACAATGAAACCATATTCACCCATAAAAAGATAAAACATTTCCATTTGTCATAGCATGAATGGATCTAGAGGGTACTATGGTAAGTGAAGTAAGTTAAACAAAGAAAGACAAATGTCACATGACCTCACATGTGGAATCTAAAAACCAAATCAAACAAACAAAAAATTAAAACAGAATCAAACAGTTGGCTCCCAGAGGAGAAGTGAGGTGAAGTGAGGTGAAGTCGCTCAGTCGTGTCCAACTCTTTGCGACCCCGTGGACTGTAACCTACCAGGCTTCTCTGTCCATGGGATTCTCCAGGCAAGAATACTGGAGTGAATTGCCATTTCCTTCTCCAAAGGGGGATGCAAATAGGTATAGGGGATTAAGAGGTACAAATACCTGGTTATAAAATTTTAAAAGCCGTGAGGATGCAATTCACAGCATAAGCAATATGATGAATAATACTGTAGTAACACTGTATGGGGACAGATGATTACTAGACTTATCATGATGATCATTTCATAATGTATACAAATGTCAATGAAGTGCATTTTCACCTAAAAATATTTTTTTAAAAACTATCACCCTCATAAAACTCATAATTTGAGGAGAAATATATACAAGTAAAAAGGCAATTAAAACACAATGTGGTAAATATGTTATGATGTGGATGATGCGCAGAGTTATGCAAATATAAAGACGGAACATTTTACCTGACCTTTAAATGTTAGGACAATTTTCTAAGAGGAAGTGATGTCTAAGCGGAGACCTGAATAGATAGTTAGCCAGAGGTGAGAAAGATATTGTTCTATTTATAGAACTAAAAGTTCACTTTGGATAGAACTTAGTCTTTGGGCAAAAGTAACAAAAGAACATAATAACAAAGTAAGCTGGGGCCATATTATTTTGACTCTTTTAAGCCATGGAAGAAGTTGGACTTTATTATGAAGACAATGAAAACTGAAGAACTGTAAGCAGGGATATCTGCATTTTAAGAGGAATCACCATAGTGTGGAGAATGAATTGGAAGGGGTAGCTGTTGCAGAATCCAAGGAAAAAACCATAGGGAGTAGCAGTAGGATAGACCTAAGTAGATCCATTTGAGAGGTATTTAGCAGGTATAATCAAAGAACCTTTGTGACATCGCATGTATAAAATAAGCAAAGAAAAGAAAGCATGAACAGTACCTAAGTGTCCAGACTCAGCAACTGGTTAGATACCAGTTCTGTTCACTGTATGGAACAAAGCAGGGCTGCGATGCGGGATTTGAGTTCAATTTGGGATTTATCAAGGGTAAGTACTGTTGAGATGCTTGAATGGATATTTATGGCAGTTAAAATGATATGCGTCCCAGAAGAAAAATAAGCAATAAATATTTTAGAACTACTGACGTAAGAATTGTCAATCAAGCCAAGAGGATGGGTCTCATACAAGAAGGCTGATGAGAGCCGAAAGAAAACTAAAAGCAGTACTTGAGAGGAGAGAATAAAAAGAAGAGGGGAGTATACGGACATAGAAACCAAGAATATATAGCATCTCAAAAAAGCAGGAATGATCCCCAGTGCCAAGTGCTGGAGGGAGAGGTCAAATAAAGACTAAGTAGTATCCATTAGATGGTTTGACAGGAGGTGATAGGTGACAGTGTGGATTTTAGATACACCCGGAACAATGGCAAGATTTACAACAAAGAGCAAGCCAATGAGATGGGTGCTAAAGCCTTTTACATGAATAAGAGAGAATAATCAGCAAGATGCTAGATGACAGGTTGGAAGAATTACAAAGTGAGTGCCAGAAGCCTCATGGGAGTTTTATATGAGGGCAGGGTATAACTTTAATTTTTAAAGGCATAATAAATTGCAGCCCACTAACAGACATCTATCACAAAGAGTATCTGCTCCTATCTTTACCTGAAACCATTACGTGAATTTTCTGCTTCATTCTGCAAAGTAAAAGGGTATTCCCATGGCTCTGTTGTGCTTTCTCCGGTTAGGGATGCTATGACATTACTAGCTGAAAGTATTTTATTATATCTTTTTATATTTCTGCTTATAATGTAATTCTTACTTCCCGAAGTAAAATTCAAACTCATTTCCTGCTAAAAGGATATACATATATATCAATGTGTCACACAAAGCTCATGAGGAAGTGTTAGGTGATTTTAGCTAAGAATTATTTGCTCAAGTGTAGGCTGCAGTAAAAACTGCCAAGTCTGGAAATATTTTTAAATACAGGTACTTTCTCATGCCTAACTTAAAGAGCATTACACAATTACTCCTAAATTAAAGTGGTATATGGCACCTGTAATCTGATGACTCAAAGAATTTGCACTGCTCTAAAGAAAGAAATAGAAAAGACCTGCAGAGTTTTAACTACCCCTATAGTCAGAATGGGAGGAGAAGTTGCCTTGAATTAACCTTCCTTCCCCAGGTTTTCAAGCCAAATATACACCTTTTAGTAACAAACACTTAAAAAAATAGGTTGTCTAACAACAAATCATGGAATTACATAACTGGAAAACTTTAAGATATTACCTGACAATTGCTTTTTCCTTGTTCACAAGTAGAATTTTATATCTAAAAGAAACCATCCATCTGCAGAAAAAAAAATTGGCAAAAACTTTTGCCATAATGCTTGATGTTGTTGTAAAAGCCCAATAGGTAATACACTCTCCTTGGAAACTAATGACTTCCACTTGGGTGCCACACCTACAATGAGGTTAGTCCTTAAGACTGGAAATAAAGACCATACTGAGACACCAGGAAAGAATAAGCTCACTAAAATTCATTATTCTAGTTACTGTAAGAAAATTACTAGGATGGTCACTGAGGGTCTTCTTTATGACAATTCATAGAAAAATTATCTCTGACTTCCATAAGAAGATGAATAGTGCCTCTAAAATCTACTGTATGATACACTATACAGTCTCTGTGCCTGATCAGTTCAGTTCAGTTGCTCAGTTGTGTCTGGCTCTTTGTAAACCCATGGACTGCTGCATCCTAAGCTTCCCTGCCCATCACCAACTCCCAGAGCTTACTCAAATTTATCTCCATCAAGTCGGTGATGCCATCCAACCATCTCACCCTCTGTTGTCCCCTTCTCCTCCTGCCTTCGAACTTTCCCAGCATCAGGGTCTTTTCCAATGAGTCAGTTCTTTGCATCAGGTGGCCAAAGTATTGAAGGTGAAGCTTCAGCATCAGTCCTTCCAATGAATATTCAGAACTGACTTCCTTTAGGGTGGACTGGTTGGATCTCCTTGCAGTCTAAGGGACTCTCAAAGGTTTCTCCAACACCTCAGTTCAAAAGCATCAATTCTTTGGTGCTCAGTTTTTTTTTTCTGGTCCATCTCTCATGTCCATACATGACTACTGGAAAAACCATAGCTTTGACTAGACAAACATTTGTTGGCAAGGTAATTTCTCTGCTTTTTAATATGCTTTCTAGGTTGGTCATAGGTTTTCTTCCAAGGAGCAAGTGTCTTTTAATCTCATGGCTGCAGTCACCATCTGCAGTGATTTTGGAGCTCCCCAAAATAAAGTCTCTCACTGTTTCAATTGTTTCCCCATCTATTTGCCATGAAGTAATGGGACCAGATGCCATGATCTTAATTTTCTGAATGTTGAGCTTTAAGCCAACTTCTTCACTCTCCTCTTTCACTTTCATCAATACGCTTTTTAGTTCTTCTTCACTTTCTGCCATAAGGGTGGTGTCATCTGCATATCTGAGGTTATTGGTATTTCTCCCAGAAATCTTGATTCCAGCTTGTGCTTCATCCAGCCTGGCATTTTGCCTAATGTACTCTGCATATAAATTAAAAAAGCAGGGTGACAATATACAGCCTTGACGGACTCCTTTCCCAATCTGGAACCAGTCTGTTGTTCCATGTCCAGTTCTAACTGTTGCTTCTTAACATGCATACAGATTTCTCAGGAGGCAGGTCAGGTAGTCTGGTATTTCCATCACTTGAAGAATTTTCCACAGTTTGTTGTGATCCACACAGTCAAAGGCTTTGGCGCGGTCAATAAAGCAGAAATAGATGTTTTTCTGGAACTCTCTCACTTTTTGATATCTAACAGATGTTGGCGATTTGATCTGTTGTTCCCCTGCCTTTTCTAAAACCAGCTTGAACATCTGAAATTTCACAATTCACATAATGCTGAAGTCTGGCTTTGAGATTTTGAGCATTACTTTGCTAGCGTGTGAGATGAGTGCAATCGTGCAGTAGTTGGAGCATCCTTTGACACTACCTTTCTTTGGGATTGGAATGAAAACTGACCTCTTCCAGTCCTGTGGCCACTGCTGAATTTCCCAGATCTTCTGGCATATTGAGTGCAGTACTTTTATAGCATCATCTTTTAGGATTTGAAATAGCTAACCTGAAATTTCATCAGCTCCACTAGCTTTGTTTGCAGTGATGCTTCCTAAGGCCCATTTGACTTCGCCTTAAGGATGTCTGGCTCTGGGTGAGTGATCACACTATTGTGGTTATCTGGGTTGTAAAGATTTTTTTTTGTATAGTTCTCTATATTCTTGCCACCTCTTCTTAATATCTTCTGCTTCTGTTAGGTCCATACCATTCCTATCCTTAATTGTGCCCATCTTTGCATGAAATGTTCCCTTGCCATCTCTAATTTTCTTGAAGAAATCTCTACTCTTTCCTGTTTTACTTTTTCCCTCTATTTCTTTGCTTTGATCAACTCTGCATTCATATAGCTATATCTTTCCTTTTCCCCTTTGCCTTTAGCTTCTCTTCTTTTCTAGGCTATTTGTGAGGCCTCCTCAGACAACAATTTTGCGTTTTTGCATTTTTTTCTTGGGGATGGTCTTGATCACTGCCTCCTGCACAATGTCACAAACCTCCGTCCATAGTTCTTTAGGCACTCTATCAGATCTAATCCCTTAAATCTATTTCTCACTTCCACTGTATATTTGATTTATGTCATAACTGAACGGTCTAGTGGTTTTCCCTACTTCCTTCAATTTAAGTCTGACTTTGGCAATAAGGAGTTCATGATCTGAGCCACAGTCAGCTCCCGGTCTTGTTTTTGCTGACTATATAGAGCTTCTCTATCTTTGGCCTCAAAGAATATAATCAATCTGATTTCAGTGTTGACCATCTGGTGATGTTCATGTGTAGAGTCTTCTCTTGTGTTTTTGGAAGAGGGTGTTTGCTATGACCAGTGCATTCTCTTGGCAAAACTCTGTTACCCTTTGATCTGTTCTGTTTTGTACTCCAAGGCCAAACTTGCCTGTTACTCCAGGTATCTCTTGACTTCCTACTTTTGCATTCCAATCCCCTATAATGAAAAGGACATCTTTTTTGGGTGTTGGTTTTAGAAGGTCTTATAGGTCTTCATAGAACTGTTCAACTTCAGCTTCTTCAGCGTTACTGGTTGGGGCATAGACTTGGATTACCATGATATTGAATGGTTGGCCTTGGAAATGAACAGAGATCATTCTGTCATTTTTGAGACTGCATCCAAGTACTGCATTTTGGACTCTTTTGTTGACTATGACGGCTATTCCATTTCTTCTAAGGGATTCTTGCCCACAGCAGTAGATATAATGGTCATCTGAGTTAAATTCACCCATTACAGTCCATTTTAGTTCACTGATTCCTAAAATGTCGATGTTCACTCTTGCCATCTCCTGTTTAACCACTTCCAATTTGCCTTGATTCATGGACCTAACATTCCAGGTTCCTATGCAATATTGCTGTTTACAGCAATCAGACTTTACTTCCATCACCAGTCACATCCACAACTGGTGGTGTTTTTGGTTTGGTTCTATCTCTTCATTCTTTCTGGAGGTATTTCCCCACTGATCTTCAGTAGCATATTGGGCACCTACCAACCTGGGGAGTTCATCTTTCAGTGTCCTATCTTTTTGCTTTGCAATACTGTTCATACTATGCCTGATATTATCCATTAATTATTAGCTAATCTCTTTGGGACTGCTCTGAGGTCTCCCTACCATCAACATGGAAGAAAACAGTTAGAAAAACATAGCTGAAAATAAAATTAGTGCAGAGAAAGGTAAAATGGAGGAAAGAAAAGAAAAAAACTCATACCTACCATACATTCACAGGGATTTTGTGGCCCTTCTGGATGTGTGTATGGTAAAAACTCCACCTGCCAATACAGGAGGTACAAGAGATGCGGGTTTGATTCCTGGGCTGAGAAGATCCCCTGGAGAAGGAAATAGCAAACCACTCCAGTACTCTTGACTGGTAAATTCCATGGACAGAGGAACCTGGTGGGCTACACTCCATGGGATCGCAAAGAGTTAGACATAACTGAACAACTGAGCATACATTCATCAGTGTATACAGCGTTCTTATTGAATGTTTTCATGACATATAACCCTCTGTTTTAAACAGTGTATTATCTACTGAAGAAAGTAAATTATTCCAAAATGTGGCAATTTAAAAATAGTAAATATTTATTATCTCACAGTTTATGTGGATCAGGGATCTGAGCACAGTTTACTTGGGTCTTCTTGCTGAGGGTCTCTCATGGGCTAGAATGACTATATTGACTAAGCCTATAATCTTCTCCAGGCTTGATATGGGGAGTATCTGTTTCCAAGCTCACTCGTAGTTATGGGCAGGCCTCAGGTCCTTGCTGCCTGCTGTTGGCAGAGCTCCTTGCCAGAGGGCTTTTCCATAAAATAGCTCTCAGTGGGGCAGTTTGTTCCCCAGAGTAAGGACTAGATGGAAAAGAGGAGATGGGGAGGGGCAGGAAGGAGAAGGGAGGGAAGACCAAAGTCTAATCTTGGAATTAACAACCCATCATTTTTACATCCTCAATTCATTAGAAGTGAGCCACTAGATTCAACCTACACTTAAGGAGAGAAGAACCCAAGGCCCTGAATACCAGGAGTAGCGTCACCGGGACCATGTCAGACACTGCTGATTGCACACACAGGTACAATCATATTCTTATGTGACATGGACACTTATTTACTATTATTGGGATCTGGGAGGAGAAAATGGGGCTTTGGGAGTTCCCTGGCAGACCACTGAGTAGTTAAAACTTCACCTTCCAATGCAGGGGATGCAGGTTCAATAACTGATTGGGGAGCTAATATCCCACATGCCTTGTGGCCAAAAAAACTAGACATAAAACAGAAGCAATATAGTAACAAATTTAATAAAAACTTTAAAAATGGTCCACATCAAAAAAATCTTAAAAAAAAAAAATGGGGCTTCATAATACTGCCTGAAGCAAAATGGAACTGATTTTAACTTCCTTAAACTATAGCCATGGGTGCAGAAAATGGAATCAAATTCGTCTGTCAACCCTTAAACTTGGCCTTTTTTTTGCCAATCACTAAGGCCCTTTCTGAGGCTTCACTGTGAATATGGATCCCTATCATTTCATTTTTTACCTATGAACTCATTCTTACTACATTTTAACCTGATATCCACTTATTCCTGGAAAAGAGCAATAAGAGCTTTAATCTTAAAATAATTTCATGGTCCTTATTATAACACAGAGTGAAAGTCATTCAGTAGTATCCAACTCTTTGAGACCCCATGGACTATAGAGTCCATGGAATTTTCCAGGCCAGAATGCTGAAGTGGACAGCATTTCCCTTCTCCAGGGGATCTTCCCAACAAAGGGATCAAACCCAGGGATCAAACCCAGGTCTCCCACATTGCAGTGGATTCTTTACCAGTTGAGCCACAAGAGAAGTCTAAGAATTTGACTGAAAATTAGTTCCAACCAGGGATACTCAGTGTACATATCAAGGCCAAGACTTTCCTCTAGAACAGAGAAGGAAAAATAGATTTGAAAGAGTGAGGTTCCCATTGTGGACTCTTCCCAGGCTCTCAGTTCTCCAAGCAGTGCTACACATTCAACCAATATTTAAAAGTAGAAAAGGTTCAGACCATTGAGCAGAATTTGAAAAGATACATTTGGCATGAAAAAATAGCACTTTATGGAAACATTAAAAACAAAGTAAACTAAATTCACAGAAATATATGGGCAAATCTGTTTTGACTGCCTCTTGATCCTTCTGGGCAAATGAGAACTTCCTGGGTAAGTACATATAAAAGCAGGCAGAGCATTCCAGACAGCAGATGGCTCTAATCCAAGCCAATTTACACAGGTCACCATTTCCCAGGCCAGTACTTTCTCTGGGCTATGCTGGAAGAGATAATCTATCACATATGCAACCATGTGATTTACTGTCTACCCTGGCTTCAACCAAACTCAGGGAAGCAGCGCTGCTGTGTGCGGTGCTAGGCCCGGAAGCTTTCAAGCTTAATTTAACTCTTTTTTCTAATTTAAATTCTTCCGCTCTCATGACCTCATCCTTTGCCTTTAGCAAACTCCCTCCCTAAGCTTCCCAGAAGTAGCCGTTGATGTGAACACATATTTTTCTACTTCCAGTTATTACTTCACTCACATAAAATATTACTTGCTTGGGAAGGGAGCCCTGTTGCCCGGGAAACCAGGAGTGCTTAAGTTCAGCCTCAGTTGGCTCCTCGATACTAACTTATCGAATTCCAGCTGTGTTCTTGACTCAACTCAATTTTGTACACATAGAATGTAAAAAGATTCCATGATACCTCTGATTTATTATACATTTTATCAATATCTTCCTAAGATCTCACTGACCTGTGTCTCTTCTCCTGAATTTACTAACTTACCTCATTTATTTCTTTTAAACAGGGATGATATTCAAAGTATTTAGGACAGACACAGCAAGAAGAACTATCGTTCAGAATGAATGTATTCACCAAATTGGTATGTATACTAGCTGTAAAAAGAACTGAACCAAGGGCATGCTCCCATCAGTCTAACAAACCTTGATACCATTCCTTCCTGCTATCAAATAGATTTCTCTTCCAATCAATCATTAACTATCTGATTGACCATCTAATATTATCACCATATACAAACGAGTATTAGAGTTTGATGAGAAATTCATCTATGCCTTTTATGTCAAATTACAAGATAATGACTTTTTAATCATTTTATATCTATTCCCTTCACAGGAAGAAAGACACTGTGTTAGAAAGTGGAGAAGTATATTAAAGACACTTCATATAGGAAGGATAAGTATGATATATTTTTACTAAGTAGAATTCATTTGTTACTAATATAGACACTAATCGATCCTGACTGATACATCTTAGCTTTAAGATCTCTTCCTTGGAGTTTCCTATTTAGTCTCCTAATTCTGAGACACATACTTTGGTGGCTTTCAAAATGAAGTTTATAAACTTCCTCATAATGTACACAAAATTTGAGCCTCTGGGGAGAGGGTCCACAGTGATCATTAGATTCTCCAAAACTCCTGATGTCAGCTCTATCTTGTTGCAGATTTTTTTAAAAAAATTGTTGCTGATTGTTAAGTAATCTATACATTTAGTCTACAACCATGACAGGTAATCTCTTGTTGCTGACCTTGACTTGGATTTCCTAGTCCAAGATTCTTACATTATCCTTGTAACCCATCATCACCCATTGTCTAGCCATGATTAAATTTGTCTGTAACCTGCTTCCTGAACCAGCTCTAGAAACTTCTTTGACCCCAAGGAGATCAATCTCTATAACTGGTGATTGGTACTCAAAGTGAGTGAGTGAGTGATAGTTGCTTAGTGGCGTCCAACTCTTTGTTACCCTATGGAAGTACTCATAAAGTGTATTTTTAAATCAATGAGGTCAAGTTCAGGAAAATTAACAATGTCAATAGTCTGCTTTTGTCTGAGACCCTGTTCCTAAGAAACATAAAGAGAAATGGCTATTGTGAATTTTAATTAAGAACTGTCCCACAGCTTGAGGGTCTAAGTAATAAGCAAATTCCTAGAAGCAATTCAGCAAATGGGTGCACAAATTTAGCTTCTTTACTAGTTTAGGTTACTGAATTTTCATAAATTTACCCTAAACTGACTCACCTGTAGATAGTGTAGTGAAATGATAATCAATACCATCTTCTCCAGACATTTAAATTGTTAAAGATGTTGACTTAGCTTTCCCCTTTCTTCTGAACCTACTATGTGCATTAACTTGACACAATTCCCACATAAATATCACATCTGTTGTTCACAAAACACCTACAAAATCTTAATTATTCCTTGGTTTTATATACATCCACATATTCAATTAAGATGACTTTGTAAGGTTCATTTTATACATACTGCTGCAATTTCTTCTTCCTGGGTGGTTGTAAGGTTCATTACATACATATTGCTACAATTTCTCTTCCCTGGGTAGCTACTCATAACTTTTTTCCATTATATATATATGTGTGTGTGTGTGTGTGTGTGTGTGTATGTTTACTTACAATATTGTATTGGTTTTGCCACACATCAACATGAATCCACCACGGGTGCACACGTGTTCCCAATCCTGAACGCCCCTCCCACCTCCCTCCCCCATACCATCCCTCTGAGTCATCCCAGTGCACCAGCCCCAAGCATCCTGTGAGTGAGTGAGTGAGTCAAGTCACTTAGTCGTGTCTGACTCTTTGTGATCCCATGGACTGTAGCCCACCAAGCTTCTCCAACCATGGGATTCTCCAGGCAAGAATACTGGTGTGGGTTGAAATTTCCTTCTCCAGGGGATCTTCCCAACCCAGGAATTGAACCCAGGTCTCCTGCGTTGCAGGCAGAAGCTTTAACCTCTGAGCCACCAGGGTAGCATCCTGTATCCTGCATCAAATCTGGACTGGTGATTCATTCCTTATATGATATTATACATGTTTCAATGCCATTCTCCCAAATCATCCCACCCTCTCCCTCTCCCACAGAGTCCAAAAGACTGTTCTATACACCTGTGTCTCTTTTGCTGTCATGTATACAGGGTCATCATTACCATCTTTCTAAATTCCATATATATGCATTAGTATACTGCATTGGTGTTTTTCTTTCTGGCTTACTTCACTCTGTATAATAGGCTCCAGTTTCATCCACCTCATTAGAACTGACTCAAATATAATCTTTTTAATGGCTGAGTAATACTCCATTGTGTATATGTAACACAGCTTTCTTATCCATTCACCTGCTGATGGACATCTAGGTTGTTTCCATGTCCTGGCTAATATAAACAGTGCTGCAATGAACATTGGGGTACACGTGTCTCTTTCAATTCTGGTTTCCTTGGTGTGTATGCCCAGCAGTGAGATTGCTGGGTCATAAGGCAGTTCTATTTCCAGTTTTTTAAGGAATCGCTACACTGTTCTCCATAGTGGCTGTACTAGTTTGCATTCCCACAAACAATGTAAGAGGATTCCCTTTTCTCCACTCCCTCTCCAGCATTTATTGCTTGTAGACTTTTGGATCGCAGCCATTCTGACTGGCATGAAATGGTACCTCACAGTGGTCTTGATTTACATTTCTCTGATAATGAATGATGTTGAGCATCTTTTCACATGTTTGCTAGCCATCTGTATGTCTTCTTTGGAGAAATGTCTATTTAGTTCTTTGGCCCATTTTTTTGATTGGGTTGTTTATTTTTCTGGGATTGAGCTGCAGGAGTTGCTTGTATATTTTTGAGATTAGCTGTTTGTCAGTTGCTTCATTTGCTATTATTTTCTTCCATTCTGAAGGCTGTCTTTTCACTTTGCTTATATTTCTTTTGTTGTGCAGAAGCTTCTAAGTTTAATTAGGTCCCATTTGTTTATTTTTGCTTTTATTTCCAATATTCTGGGAGGTGGATCAAAGAGGATCCTGCTGTGATTTATGTCAGAGAGTGTTTTGCCTATGTTCTCCTCTAAAAGGTTTATAGTTTCTGGTCCTACATTTAGATCTTTAATCCATTTTGAGTTTATTTTTGTGTATGGTATTAGAAAGTGTTCTAGTTTAATTCTTTTACAAGTGGTTGACCAGTTTTCCCAGCATCACTTGTTAAAGAAATTGTCTTTACTCCATTGTATATTCTTGCCTCCTTTGTCAAAGATAAGGTGTCCATAGGTTTGTGGGTTTATCTCTGGGCTTTCTATTTTGTTCCATTGATCTATATTTCTGTCTTTGTGCCAGTACCATACTGTCTTGATGACTGTGGCTTTGTAGTAGAGCCTGAAGTCAGGCAGGTTGATTCCTCCAGTTCTATTCTTCTTTCTCAAGATTGCTTTGGCTATTCGAGGTTTTTCGTATTCCCATACAAATTGTGAAATTATTTGTTCCAGCTCTGTGAAAAATACCGTTGGTAACTTAATAGGGATTGCATTGAATCTGTAGATTGCTTTGGGTAGCATACTCATTTTCACTCTATTGATTCTTCCGATCCACCAACATGGTATATTTCTCCATCTATTAGTGCCCTCTGATTTCTTTCACCAGTGTTTTATAGTTTTCTGTATACAGGTCTTTAGTTTCTTTAGGTAGATATATTCCTAAGTATTTTATTCTTTTCCTTGCAATGGTGAATGGAATTGTTTCCTTCATTTCTCTTTCTATTTTCTCATTATTAGTGTATAGGAGTGCAAGGGACTTCTGTGTGTTGATTTTATATCCTGTAACTTTACTATATTCATTGATTAGCTCTAGTAATTTTCTGGTGGAGCCTTTAAGGTTTTCTATGTAGAGGATCATGTCATCTGCAGACAGTTAGAGTTTTTACTTCTTCTTTTCCAATTTGGATTCCTTTTACAAATTACATTACATACATACTGCTACAATTTCTCTTCCCTGGGTAGTTACTCATAACTTTATCTTCAGCGAATTATTTTAGGTGCTTAACTTTAAAAGTTTGCACATCAAATTCTCTCATAAAAGTAAATGACTTAACTAAGAAATAGATTTGATTATCTAATAATTAACATTTATATATACACATATATGTATATAAGTATATTGCATAATATCTATTATATATAATGTATGTTTTCAAATATATTACAATAACATATTACACATTAAAAATAGTATATGAAGAAATGAAGCAAACAAACCTATTAATTTTTGCTAAAAAAATCATTTTTTATGTGATAAATATTTTTTCCTCTTAACTGCACATGATGTTGAATATTTTACACTTCTCAACATACCTGGGAACTATCCCACTAATCTTTTAAGATATGTATTTTTAAGGAGAGATAATTAAAATATTAGGCTACAAAATATAAGTTAAAATCTAATACCCCTTTAATTTCTTCAAATTTTTTTATTTCATTGATCTTTTATTATAAATGATACAATACAGTATTTTTTAATTAGGTAAGAACATTCATTTAATATGTTGCTTAAATCAGGACAGGTCTTTGAGCATCACTGATTAAAAACAAAGAAAAGAATAGCTTATTGCATTCATAAAGATGTGTTCCAGTAGCATTTGAGCCAGGTGCTATGTATTACAGGCAGTGATTTCACTTCTAAATTAAGAAAGTTTATGATTATGACATAGAAAATTAATATTTATTGAAAACCTACAGGTGACAAGCATTGATTTGGGTATTTTTAATGAAATTGATAGTAATTATTATAATTGATGATAATGTAATAAGATCATTGTCATAAAGTATATCACTTCATTATATTAACCAAAGTACTTGCTGTTATTATAACAACTGATATTTAATGAGAGCTAAAGATTTGATAAAGTGTTATGTTTTCAATTATTATAACAGCAACTTGCATTTATCAGGAGCTCATTATATAGCAGGAACTATATCAATTGTTTTGTTATCTCTGATTGTCACAGCAACACAAAGGCAGGTACACACATCCCCACTTTATGTTGGAGGAACTCAGGCTCAGGAAGTAAAGTTTACCTAAGGTGACACAGTTAAAGAGTGTCAGGACAAAAGTCCATACTCTTTCTACTATACCGCATTGCTTTCTACACCAAGAAAAACTAAAGGCAACCAAGATTTGGGGCAATCTTATGTTTAATTTAGCTTGCTACTCCAATATGGAAGCATGCATTTCCCCCAGATTAATAATAATAATGAGGAAGGTGATAACAGTAATATAATAAGGACTCTCTCACAACAACCTATTTCTAAAAAGAAAAAAAGGAAACTAACTTTTTTGAGTTATTTTTGCCAGTAAGTAGCTAAGATGGGGTACAAACCAGATATCTGATTCCTGGGTCAGAATTCTTCCCCTGTAACAAGCTGAGGATGAGATGGCTGAATGGCATTACTGATGCAATGGACATGAACTGGGGCGAAATCCAGGAGATGGTGAGGACAAGGAGGCCTGGCATGCTGCAGTCCATGGGGTCATGAAGAGTCAGACATGACTGAACGAAAACCCACAAGAATAACAAGCTGATAAACTAACAAGAGAGTTGAAATAAGCAACTATGAACAATGATCACAGAACACCTGGTAAGTGTGTCAAATCAATGTCAATTCTAGACAGATGATAATGCATTCCCATAGAGTAATAACGATCCTACAGAATAATAAGGAGATCAAACCAGTCGATCCTAAAGGAAATGTGTCCTGAATATTCATTGGAAAGACTGATGCTGAAGCTTCACCTCCAATACTTTGGCCACCTGATGCGAAGAACTGACTCGTTGGAAAAGTCCCTGATGCTGGGAAAGATTGATAGTGAGAGGAGAATGGGATGACAGAGGATGAGATGGCTAGATGGCATCACCAACTCGATGGACATGAGTTTGAATAAGCTCCAGGAGTTGGTGATGGACAAGGAAGCCTGGCATGCTGCAGCCCATGGGGTCTCAAAGAGTCGGACACAACTGAGTGACTGAAATGAACTAAATAAGGATGCAAAATTGAGTATGGTTTTCATTAATGTTTTAAAATTTTATCAATTTAACCAACACTATAAATAAACCTGTGACAACTGAGACACACTGCACTATTTTACCTTTATATTACTACTATCAAAACTAAGTAATGTGCAACCAATAGTACTAAAAGCAGCCACTTGAGTCTTATTGCTATACTGCCTCTGGCTAAATAAATCTCTCTCTCTCTCTCTCTCTCTCTCTCTCTCTCTCTCTCTCTCAATCTTCCTCCCTTTCTCCCTTTCTGTCTCTCTCACCAGCCTCCCTCCCTAGGTCAGCCCTCTTGATCAGACTCAGTCTTCATTTGCAGCTTTTCTTCTCGCCAGTCCATTCTAGGCAACCAGCTCTGCACCTCCCTCCCAGCCTTAGTAATTAATTGTGCTATTATTGTGAATTAAATGTACAAGCAAGTCAATGTTTAGCCTAATTAAGAGTGAAGCCAGCAAATTATCTAAAGCACCACTCCAGCAGAATTTGCATTCAGCCTTATATTAGTAGCCAATCAGGCTTCTCAGCTATTGATTCAAGCACTTCCAGGCTTCCTTAAAAGCCTCATACAGCTAGGCTTTCTCCTCACCCCAGCTCCTCAACCTTATACCAGGCCTCCATCCTTTACCCATCCCTAAATTCAATGTTTTATTACATACCACTGAAAGGAGTCTCAGAGCCCTTTTTTCATTTACTACAGTTTAAATAGATAGCTTTGCACTTAATAATTTTGTCAGTTTAGGTTACAGGAAAACTGCATTGTTTAACATTATTAAAGACTATTTAAATTTTTCTTGGCATTTTATCAAAATAAATTAATCACCTTTCAAAACAGATAAACCAGTAAGTCTCGTAACGTTGTATTTGCAGAGCAAATGAAAACCACAGTTGTTAACAATAAAAACATGTAGCAGGGCTCCTACTTCTAGACTACTGGTGACTAGAAAGAAGTCTGATTAAGGAAACTAAAAGCTTTAGCGAAGGTTTTAAAAATAGTGAATTTAGTAAAGAAAAAAGTACTGCCTGGAGTAAAAAATTTCACCCTGATTTTTATACTGGGCTGCAACCTACATCCCTGGCAACAGAAGCTGAGTCTTTTCTGATGTAATGTATGCACACCCTGACGGACCGGAGTATGATCATTCTTAAAAAAAAAAAATTAGGATAAGAGGGTGACAGGCAAAAGCCTCGGGCAGCTGCACACGTGTACTATACACAGCATTATTAGACCTTAAATGATTACATGCAACCTACAGACAAGTCTAGGCTAGTCTCTCAACTTGTTTCTCTGATTCATCCTTGCTTGCTTCTGCTGCCCCCTCTATACATACAAGCCATTCATCTTAGATTTTAAAATGGTGCCCATTTTAAATATTCCCTCCTTGTCGCCTCCCCTCAACAAACTGCTCTTACCACACCCCCTCACGGACAGTGCACACCGCGCTCATTCAGTGAGTACTCCAGATAAGTTCTTACTAAACGTAAAGAAAGAAAACAAAAGAGAGAGACAAAGTCTCTTCCACTGTCATCACACCCACCACCTAATTCTTACCTCCATTCTCTAAACTGCCTGAATTACTTTGTCTTATTTCTCAAATTCTGTCATTGTGATACTTAACACATACTAACATATTAATTAAAATTTGTAAAACTCCCCTGGAAAAGGTTCTCTATCAGGAAAACTAAAACATTTCTTTCTGATTAACACTAGAAAACATCCGCTTCTTCATATCCTGCCCTAAATACTATGTACTCTTCAGACACTTATTCTAGTTCATGTAGGAATTTTTTATCAGTGAGTCAAGTGTCTCATTTCTTCAGTGCTAAAGACAATATTTATACTTGTAACACTAGAATAAGTCGATAAACATAGGAGTGCATGTGTTCATAGAGATGTTTATATGCACTATATTTAAACCTGCTTTAGAACATAAAAGGGGCCAAACACATCACAAAATAGGTACTTAAAAGAGAGCTTACTATATGGATTTCTTAAAATGGCCGTTAACCACTGAGAGGGCAAATATTTCAACACCAAGTTTCAAAAATTCAGAAGGGGGAGGAGACTTCTTTTCCAAGGAGTAAACCTGCTTGTGATACATTGAAAACAGGCAGAGTGATGAAAACATGCCCTTTGCTGCCATCAAGTGGTCCTTTTGGAATCTTTTTATATATAAGCCTAAAGAAATGGCAACCCACTCCAGTATTCTTGCCTGGAGAATCCCATAGACAGAGGAATCTGGCAGGCTACAGGCCATGGGGTCGCAAGAGTTGGACACGACTTAGTGTACTGTCTCAGCTCAGTTCAGTCACTCAGGCATGTCCAACTCTTGGCAACCCCATGGACTACCAGGCCTCCTGATCCATCACCAATTCCTGGAGCTTACTCAAAACTCATGTCCATAGAGTCAGTGATGCCATCCACAGCTCATCCTCTGCCCTCCCCTTCCGCCTTCAATCTTTCCCAGCATCAGGCTCTTTTCAGATAAGTCAGTTCTTTGCATCAGGTGGCCAAAGTATTGGAGTTTCAGCTTTAGCATCAGTCCTTCCAATGAATATTCAGGACTCATTTCCTTTAGGATGGACTGGTTGGATCTCCTTGCAGTCCAAGGGACTCTCAAGAGTCTTCTCCAACAACACAGTTCAAAAGCATCAATTCTTCGGTGCTCAGCTTACTATATAGACTAACTCTCACATCCATACATGACTACTGGAAAACCATAGCTTTGACTAGACAGACCTTTGCTAGCAAAGTAATGCCTCTGCTTTTTAATATGCTGTCTAGGCTGGGCATAGCTTTTTTCCAAGGAGCAAATGTCTTTTAATTTCATGGCTGCAGTCATCATCTGCAGTGATTTTTTGAGCCCCAAAATATATAAGCCTCAATCTCAGAGCAAATGCTTTGCTTTCCCACCAGTTCATTTCTTACACATTTACACTTGTGGAAGAAAAGCTATGACAAACCTAAATAGCATATTAAAAAGCAGAGACATCACTTTATAGACAAAGGTTCATACAGTCAAGAGTTCATATAGTCATATAGGCAAGAGGAGAAAGGGTTGACAGAGGATGAGATGGTTGGATGGCATCACCAATTCAGTGGACATGAGTCTGAGCAAACTGTGGGAGATAGTGAAGGACAGGGAAGTCTGGCATGCTGCAGTTCATGGGGTTGCAAAGAGTCGGACTGAGCAACTGAACAACAACACATGTTTTAGCCTTTGAGGGGTCTGAAAAGACCATGTAATCATTCCCTAAATTAGGGCTTAATAGTTTCAATTCTAAAAAAATTCCATGACTAAGAAGCTCTTCAGAAAGACAACATTAAAAGGGGTCTGAAGTGTCCAAACACCGAAAACCCTTTCTAGCCATAATCTGGACCGGGAACAGAGCCCTCCATTTCTGCCCAAGAGAATTTCTAATAGATTGGCTTTGACACACCTAATGAACACAAGCAATTTCAAAAATTGGAGAGAGATTCATTTAGAATCATTTTTAATCAAGTCCTATAACTCCAGGAGAAAATGGTTTCCTGTTTCTTTCCTATCGGTGTCTCGCTGCCTTGAGGCTTCAGTCTCCTATGTAAAGAAAGCAGCACACCGTGGAATGTGATTACTACATAACCTTAATTTTAACTTGGTTGATTGCTCTGCCCCCTTTTCTTTGAGCATCTTCGTGTTTCTCTCCCAAGAGATAGTTAATTAAATACACAGCTGAATGAAAGGAGAAAGGATAATTGCTATTTTTAAAGCACGGCGAAATGCCATGGCCGCAGCCTCTGCACTTCTGAGAATGACAGCATTCATCTTAGAGTATTGGTTCTCTTGATTGGAACATATAGCAGTATGATTTTGGTTATGAAATGAAAAGCCCCAGTAAATCAAAGTGGACACAATTTGAGAAGAGCGGGAACTAAATTGCTCTGTATAAGCAAATAGAAGCATTCTGGAAGTTTTGTGGGGGTGGGGAGGTGCTCCAGAGAGAAGCAGAAACTTCAAACTGGGAGAAAAGAGCAGCCAGGGAGATTTGGCAGGTGTTCTAAATCCAAAAGAAAATGTATGTGAAAACCATAAATCACACCTGTGGCTATGAGTCCTTGGAAGATTTTTTGTGTTCCACCCAAGGCCTGCTCTAAATCAAACTTCCTGGATGCTCCCTGCGCCAGTGGTTGTATGTTTCCAGCCCATCCTTTTTCTCAGAGGCAGCTTGCAGGACCATCTAATGTGGAGGCTTCCATTTCAGTTTCTCACTTATACGACCCAAGTCCCTTGTTTCTAATCCCGACATGAAAGTTAAAACTCAAGTCCTTAAGTCACTGCCTCAGTGTCACTTCATAGACTCACTGTCTTGGTGTTCAGATCCTTCTTCATTATTGGCCTCAGGGCTTTTCTTTATCTTCGGGTAAGCTCAACTATGCATTTATAAAGAGCCTATCAGGGTGTGGGGAAAACTGGACAGCTACAAGCAAAAAAATAAAACGGGACTACTTTCCCAAACCATACCAAAAACTCAAAATGGATTTAAGATTTAAGTGTAAGATCTGAGACCATAAAACTCCCAGAAGAAAACATAGGCAGTATGTTCTTTTATATAAGTCTTAGCAATATTTTTTGGATCTGTCTCCTCAGGCAAGGGAAACAAAAGTGAAAATAAATGAACGGGACTACATCAAACTATAAAACTTTTGTCCAGGGAAGGAAACTATCAACAAAATGAAAAGGCCACCTCGAACAGGGAGAAGATATGTGCAAATGATATATTTGATAAAGGGTCAGTATTCAAAATATACAAAGAACTCATCTAACGCAACATTTAAAAAAAAAAAAAAAAGATTTAACAATGGGCAAAGGACCAGAATATACATTTGGTCTCTAAAGACACACAGATGACCAATAAGCACTTGAAAAGATGCTCAACATCACTAATCATCAGAGAAACACAAAAACCACAAGGAGATAACATCTCACACCTGTCAGAATGGCTATCATCAAAAAGACAATAAATAGCAAGTTTTGATGAGGAAGTGAAGAAAAGGGAACCCTGTGCACTGTTGGTGGGAATATAAATTGGTGCCACAATGGAAAACAGTATGGAGGTTCCTCAGAAAAAATAAAACTGGAACTACCATATGATCTAGCATTTTTACTTCTGGGTATCTATACCCCAAAAATAAAAACAATAATTTGAAAAGACATATGCACCCCTATCGGAGAAGGTGATGGCACCCCACTCCTGTACTCTTGCCTGGAAAATCCCATGGACAGAGGAGCCTGGAAGGCTGCGGTCCATGGGGTCACTAAGAGTCAGACACAACTGAGTGACTTCACTTTCCCTTTTCACTTTCATGCATTGGAGAAGGAAATGGCAACCCACTCCAGTGTTCTTGCCTGGAGAATCCCAGGAACGAGGGAGCCTGGTGGGCTGCCGTCTATGGGGTCACACAGAGTCGGACATGACTGAAGTGACTTAGCAGCAGCAGCAGCATGCACCCCTATATTCATTGCCCAACATTATTTATAATAGCCAATATATGGAAAGAACGTAAATATCCATCCATACATGAATGGATAAAGAAGATGTGGTATTATATATACAATGGAATATTAATCTTAATAAAATAAATGGAACTTTGCCACTGCAACAAAATGGATGGATCTAGAGGGTATTGCTCTAAGGGAAACAAGTCAGAGAAAGAAAATCACTCTATGATCTCACTTTTATGTGCAATCTAAAAAACAAAACAAAGACACAAGAAAATAAAATGAAGACAGTTACAGATACAGAGAAAAGAATAGGTGTTTGTCAGAGGGAAGGGAGGTGATGGGATGGAAATAGGTAAAGGAAATTAAGAGGTACAAACTTCCAGTTATAAAATAAATAAGTCACAAGTATATAATATAAAGCATAAGGAATATGGTCAATAATACTGTAATAACTCTATATGGGGACAGATGTTACTAGACTTATCATGGTGATCATTTCATAATGTATGCAAATGCCAAATCATTTAGGCAGTACATCTGAAACTGATATAATATTACCCACCAACTATATTTCAATCAGTCAGTGTTAATCACATATAAAAATAAAAATAAATAATACAAAATGAGAGGGGGAAAGTCTAAGGCTGTACTGTATTTTTAAGCATCTCTACATATCTTTTAGGAGGAGAGGTTTCAGGTTAGCTAGTCGGCCACCTTGCAAAAAGAAAATTGTTTATAAAATGTCTAGATGTAAAACTCTGCCCAGGCTGAGAGCCTTCTCTGCAGCAGAACCCTCACCTACAATCTCACACATTAATGGAAGATGATTAGTTTCATCTTGGTGACTTAAAGAATAAGGAGGTTGCCACAGCACCACTTTGGTGGCAGGAGGTATGGAGCACTGGAGGCAGAACCGAAGGTAAGAGGAATAGGGATTGTCTGAACCGCGGTCCCTTTAGCCCATCTCTTACCCCCTTCATCTCATTGCCTCTCAGCTTAGCACCCCACAGGCAGCTGAAGCCATGAGTGAGTATATACCTCAGGGAATTCACTGCAATGAGAACTCCAGGACCAGGCAACTTGACTCTTATCAAGTAAGCTGTGGCTAAAACTATTGAAGTTCTGATCAGATAAATCTAGGGACTTTGTTCTTGGTAACAAGGGATCAAGGGACTCTGGTTGAGCCTAAATTTATAAACAATTCTAAAATTGGGGTAGGGGAGGAGGAAAAAAGCAAATCATTCTAGGGAAACATCTTTGTTTCCTATCTTAAATCCTAAATTCATTCTTTGTAGGCCTAACAGCTTCTGTTCTAGAAAGGAGTTCTAAACTATATCAACAAAAGTTTAGCCTTCATAGAAAATCCCTGAAGTCCTCTTTGGAATGGTTCTAAACCAATATTCCCAGAAAGATCTAAAGACCAGTACACATAGGAATCCTCAATGTAAATCAGGTACAGGGTAAAGAATCCTGAATTCCTCTCTACCACTAGCAATCCTCTGATAGAAAATCTGTCAATCATGATACCTGTGAGCCTGCTAACCTTCCTGTACCCTCTGGCTCCATCATTCCCTGCCTTAAATAAGAGAAGCAATGCCTCAGATAACATGGAGCATCTACCTCAAAGGCACAGTGGTATCTACACACTCTGAAAATTGATTTTTCTTAAGATTTGCAGTCCTAGATAAAAGCACTCACTAGTTCAAATGACATGTGTCAAAATAATTAATAATGCATCTTTTATAAATGGAGATTTAATTTTTTTAATCTGCAGAAATAAACCATTTTTCCTGTGGTTGGACTTCTTTTTCAGTGGTACCATTAAAAATGTCCTCTCAAGAAAAGATCCTTTTCAACAAAGATGCAACCTATTGGTGAAGAGTTCAAGAATTACACAAGAGTATGAAATACTATATTTAGTCTGAGAATAAAAGACAATCACGTTCCATTTTACTTAAGATAGATACATATAAAAAATTCTCTTCCTGCACATACCTACTACTTCTTTCAATTTTCAAATTCAGTTTGAATGATAAAAATACAAAGAAAGGTTCCATATGGTGGTGGAACAACAGAATCAACCATCCCTCAAATGTGTGCTAACCTTAGGGCAGGCTATATTACTAGAATTCACTAGTTAATGGCTCAACACCTTCTCTATTATTGCTTCAGTGATGAAACCTCTCTGGTCCTCAGTTTCTTGATCTGTAAAATGGAGATAATAAAAATACCTGTTTCAGAGGGGCCTTGTGAGATCTGAAACAATTCAGGTCTGCTACTGAGTGGTCAATTCTTGCTAGCTCTCACTAAAATTAGCTTTATTATTAGCTATGGAGTGCTTTACAATGTGCCAGGGAATCCGCATTGCTGCATTTATTACTTTTAAATCTGCTTCTTTCTTCAGAATAAGCACTTCTGATTATCACAGACCTCATTTAGTTCCATTAAAAAAAAAAAGAGTAGAATCAAATGAAAAGTCAACTTCTAAGCAAAGGACATATTTTACATACAAATGATATTTAGTTAATAGTTTATTTCCAGCAACAGCTTAGAAAGAGTAAGTTTTACATGGATCCTCTCCTGATCCACTTCTGGTCCCAGGGGTGAGAATACACAATTCTCCTGAGACTTTTTAAAAACTTCTTTTGTATTGGGGTATAGCCAATTAACTAACACTGTTGTGATAGTTTCAGGAGAACAGTTAAGAGATTCAGCCAAACATACATATGTATCCTTTCAGAGAGTTTCAACTGTGTTAGGTAATTCCAAGAACACCATTACCCGTTTCATTACACAGGTACTGCTCTAAGGCTGAGGCTTATTCTGACTAGCCATGGGTTAGAATCTGCAACTCCACTATTTAAAAATAGACCCAGTATGAATGGCATCATTTGAGGCCCAAGAAATAACTAACAGACAATAGGTTTTAATAGCTTCCTAAAGCCTGAATGTTTAACCTATTAAACAATCACATTATTGAATTTACCACTTGTGAGTACGGACTAAAGTATAAATCTTGTGAAATATCTGCTTTTCCTTGACTATTCATCTCCTTTAATGGTGAGGGAAAAACTAATAAAGTTTTAATTGAGCTATCCCTCTCAGCATTGAAGAGTGGTGGTTAAAATCCATACATAACATCAAAACAATTTCACTATAGAACTGGTTGACAGAAGTGCTTTTACTACATTTAGAAGAAAAGGGTATTAGCTGGCTTTCCAATCTATTGGGGGAATAGATCAAAACTTTCCTTAGGAACTGTTTCAGTGCACAACAAATATCTAAGGTGGTTTCTTATTGTCACTGATCTAATTCTTAACGCTGTAAATTAAGCCATTTTCCTTGTATTGTGCCCTTAAAACTTAAAAAGAGCAAACCAATAACTGGAGAAGTTTTTAAAAATCTACAATCTACTTGTTAGCACATCTTCACACCATGGTGATTTGATTAGTGATTTGATAAGTATAGATTACAACCCTGGACTTAATACAGGGTGGCCCACTTTTAAAATGGCCCATTTATAACAAAGATCTCTCTGTTGGAACTGCCAGAGAGTTAAAAAAAAAATGCCACCAGTATAAAAACTTTTTTAGCCATGTACTGTAGAGCTGTGAAATTGTAAACGTGGAGACCTTCATTTCAGCACAGCTCTACTGATTGTGTGAATATAAACAAGTCAAGATTTCCTGATTCTAATACTCTGTCACTATATTAAGATTACTGCCTGCTCTCAGACTACCTCAAAAAAAGACCTAAAGAATAAGGAACACAGTCTAAGTACTATAAAATGCTATAAGCTTCTTGGAGAAAAGACTCTAAATGTCTTACGTAAGAAAAATTCATAAATATCTTTTTAAAATAGAATATTTGTAATAAAGATTCAGGCTACCACAAACTAAAAATTATTGAATTCTTACGAGTTCCAAATATAACCCTCACCACAGGAGAAAGGGGAAAGATAACCTACCCCATTGTCCCATCCATTAGAAGAATCGTGTTGTATATGTGAGAAAAGATGAAGAGAAAGAGAATTGTGCTGAAGAACATTGTCATCCACGATCCATGATCCTCACGAAACATTTTTAACCGGAGCAACTGACCTGCAATATAATTATTATTGGATATCAGTGTACATTGCAACTCAAAATACATACAGCATTGTTTTATTTTAGTTAATTTCTTTTATCTCACTAATATTCTGAAGTCTTTGCTCCTATCACTTGACTTACAGGAGAAACTACTACCTAAGGTCTTTAATGCTCTTTTGTAAATAAATGATGACGTTCAAGACAATCTCCACCTCATCATCCTAGAGCAAATACTAGCATGAAAATCTAGTGTACAGAGAGCACTCATTATGCTAGCATGAAAATAAGATTAATTAGAACACTTACCTTATATTTTTTATTTCAGAAATATGTTTTTGGTTCATTTACTGAAACTACTTAAGTAAGGCAAATGGTAAAGATGTTGCATAAATTCTTAATTCCCTTTTGTTCCCACAGGCCCATTCCCAGTACTGGTCAGATGATAGGCAAACTTCACTTATGATAAAGTACATGAAAGTGTAAACAGTAAAAATGAAGTCTCTATCGTAAGAGTCAGAAGGCTTATTAGTCTTGCTGCTCCTGCTGCTAAGTCGCTTCAGTTGTGTCCAACACTGTACGACCCCATAGACGGCAGTCTACCAGGCTCCTCCGTTCCTGGGTTTCTCCAGGCAAGAATCCTGGAGTGGGTTGCCATTTCTTTCTCCAATGCAAGAAAGTGAAAAGTGAAAGTGAAGTTGCTCAGTCGTGTCCAACTCTTAGCGACCCCACGGACTGCAGCCTACGAGGCTCCTCCGTCTATGGGATTTTCTAGGCAAGAGTACTGGAGTGAGGTGCCATTGCCTTCTCCTTATAGCCTTCAGTTCAGTTCAGGCACTCAGTTGTGTCCAACTCTTTGCAACCCCATGAATCACAGCACGCCAGGCCTCCTTGTCCATCACCAACTCCCAGTGTTCACTCAGACACACATCCTTTGAGTCAGTGATGCCATCCAGCAATCTCATCCTCTGTCATCCCCTTCTCCTCCTGCCCCCAATCCCTCCCAGCACCACAGTCTTCCCCAATGAGACAACTCTTCGCATGAGGTGGCCAAAGTACTGGAGTTTCAGCTTTAGCATCATTCCTTCCAAAGAAATCCCAGAGCTGATCTTCAGAATGGACTGGCTGGATCTCCTTGCAGTCCAAGGGACTCTCAAGAGCCTTCTCCAACACCACAGTTCAAATGCATCATTTCTTTGGTGCTCAGCCTTCTTCACAGTCCAACTCTCACATCCATACATGACTACTGGAAAAACCATAGCCTTGACTAGACGGACCTTTGTTGGCAAAGTAATATCTCTGCCTTTGAATATGCCATCTAGGTTGGTCATAACTTTTCTTCCCAGGAGTAAGCATCTTCTAATTTCATGGCTGCAGTCACCATCTGCAGTGATTTTGGAGCCCCCCAAAATAAAGTCTGATGCTGTTTCCACTGTTTCCCTATCTATTTCCCACGGAGTCATGGGACCGGATGCCATGATCTTCGTTTTCTGAATGTTGAGCTTTAAGCCAACTTTTTCACTCTGCTCTTTCACTTTCATCAAGAGCCTTTTAGTTCTTCTTCACGTTCTGCCATAAGGGTGGTGTCATCTGCATCTCTGAGGTTATTGATATTTCTTCCGGCAATCCATGATTCCAGTTTCTGCTTCTTCCAGCCCAGCGTTTCTCATGATGTACTCTACATAGAAGTAAAATAAGCAGGGTGACAGTATACAGCCTTGACGTACTCCTTTTCCTATTTGGAACCAGTCTGTTGTTCCATGTCTAGTTCTAACGAGTTGCTTCCTGACCTGCATACAGATTTCTCAAGAGGCAGGTCAGGTGGTCTGGTATTCCCATCTCTTTCAGAAGTTTCCACAGTTTATTGTGATCCACACAGTCAAACACTTCAGCATAGTCAATAAAGCAGAAATAGATGTTTTCATGGAACTCTCTTGCTTTTTCCATTACACAGTGGATGTTGGCAATTTGATCTCTGGTTCCTCTGCCTTTTCTAAAACCAGCTTGAACATCAGGAAGTTCACTGTTCACATATTGCTGAAGCCTGGCTTGGAGAATTTTGGGCATTACTTTACTAGCATGTGAGATGAGTGCAGTTGTGCGGTAGTTTGAGCATTCTTTGGCAGTGCCTTTCTTTGGCCTTACTCGTACCTAAAATACCCATTCCACATACAGGCTGGTGCACAAGTGTGTGGGGTCTGGTAGCATGTATATGTGTTATGGAGTCAATGTGGTTCCCAGCAAAACATGATCTCTAATCATGCCTAATATTAATTTACAAAGATAATTACTAAAAATGGAGAGAATGGTGTATTAATCTATGGCAAAGGAGGCAAGAATACACAATGGAGAAAAGACAGTCTCTTCAATAAGTGGTGCTTGGAAAACTGGATAGCTACACATAAAAAGAATGAAATTAGAACTGGTGCATGGGATGATTCAGGGAGAGGATGTGGGGTGGGAGGTGGGAGGGGGCTTTGGCATTGGGAGATCATGGACACCTGTGGCTGATTCATGTCAATGTATGGCAAAACAAATACAGTATTGTAAAATTTAAAAAAAAAAAAGATTGGAAAAAAAGATAGAACACTCCCTAAGACCATACACAAAAATAAACTCAAAATGGATTAAAGATCAATATGTGGAGCTGGAAACCATAAAACTCCTAAAGGAAAGCACAGGCAGAATACTGTTTGACTAAAATTGTAGCAATTTTGGATCTGTCTCTTAAAGTGAAGGAAATAAAAGCAAAAATTTAAAATGAGACCTAATTAAAGTTAAAAGCTTTTGCACAGATAAAAGGTGGTGGTGGTGCAGTCACTATGTCGTGTCTGACTCTTGCGACCCTGCAGCAGGTTAGGCCCCTATGTCCCTGGGATTTCCCAGGCAAGAATACTGGAGTGGGTTGCTGTTTCCTTCTTCAGGGGATCTTCCAGAACAGGGATCGAATCCAGATCTCCTCCATTACAGGTGGAATCTTAACTGACTGAGCCAAAGGTAACCACCAACAAAACAAAATGACAACTTGGGAGAAAGCATTTGCAAATGGTATGACTGACAATGAGTTAATATCCAAAATACAAAAACAGCTCAAACAAGTGGACATCAAAAATAAATAAATAAACAACCTGATTAAAAAACAGGCAGAACACCTGAATAGATATTTTTCCAAAGAAGACATGCAGATAGCCAACAGACACATGAAAAACTGCTCAGTATCACTTATCATCAAGGGCAATGCAAGTCAAAACTAAAATGAGATATCATCTCACATCTATCACAACGGCTATTATTAAAAGAAGACAAATTACAAATGCTGGCAGGCATGTGGACAAAAGGGAACTCCTTTACACTACTGGTGGGAATGCAAACTGGTACAGCTACTAGGAAAACCAGTATGGAGGTTTCTCAAAAAACTAAAAATAGAACTACCATTTGACTCACCAATTCCACTCCTGGGTATATAACCAAATGAGCCAAAAACACTAATTCAAAAACATATGTGAATCCCAATGTTCATAGTAACATTATTTGCAATTGTTAAGATATGGAAAAAACCTAAGTGTCCATCAACATATGAATCACACACACACACACACACACACACACACACACACACACACACAAAGGAATAATGCTATAATGAAGAATGAAATTTTGCCACTTGCAATAGCATGGATGAACTGGGAGCGTACTACACTTAATAAAAGTTAGACTAAAAGATAAATACTATATGATATCAGTTACATGTAGAGTCTAAAAAATAAAACAACCTAGTAAACATAATAACAATGAAAAGAGCAGACCCACAGATAGAACAAACTAGTAGTTACCAGTGAGGAGAAGGAAAGGAGAGGGGCAATATAGGGATTAAGAGGTACAAACTATTAGGTATAAAATAAGCTACAGGATATACTGTACAACACAGGGAATATACCCAACACTTTATAACATCCATAAGTGGAGTATAACCTTTAAACATTGTGAAACACTCCATTTTATACCTATAACATATAATACTCTACATCAACCACACTTCAATAAAAAAGAAAAAATGTTAAAACGCAAATACTTCAAGGAGGAAAATGTATTAAGATGAATACTAAAGTAAAAATTACTGGTATCATAAATAGGCCAGATAAATATTTTTATTTATGATAAAGAGAACTGAGAGTACTAGTATCCTGAAAGGTGAGGAAGATTGAAAGAAAAAAAAAAAAAACCAAGGTAAAAAATAACCACAGGCCATCCCAGTTTCTCCTAAGAGAAAGTTTATCCAAATAATGAGAAAAAAAGATGATGCACATATAGGAACTACAAATAAAATAGGGTAGATCTGAAATCTCACAATAAAATTTCTCATGATAGAAAATATTTCTTTTTGATGATATGTCAAAGCTGTGGGGAAAATAAGTATATTTCCATCTGGAAAATATCTCTCTAGGGAGAGACAGTAGCTCTCACATAGGCTTCTGAGCATAGGAAGTAACACATCTTTTAAGATTTAACTAATTTTCCCTCATCCCTTTTTGTTATCAAAATAGCACTTTAGATTTCATTTGGAAACCAGGCTAATAGAAACACTGCCCCAGCTAAAACTAAATGGAGCAAATATGGGAGATTTGGTTACCTCATCTGGTTTCTTGGCCTGTACAAGAAAAGCAAAGGACAAATCTGAAAGTCAGAGGGAAAGTGAATTATAACAGAGAATGATATGGAAAATATTCTACTTAAGCAAAGGATACTGATGCTGCAAATTACAGCCTTATACAACTTGTGATAACTGAATCAATAATTATAGAAATCCAGGGAACTGCAAGTCTCCACACAACCCCTTGTTGGGAATATTATAAATAGATATTAAACAAAGAATGCTTGAGAATGAAAAATCCATGCTATAAACATCTTAAAGCAAACTGCAAAGAATATCATTCATTATTTGAACAAATATCGAATGTGTGTTTCTTACATGCCAGCTGTGAATCAAGGTGCTAGAGGTACAGCTGTGAGCAAGGCAGGAAGATGTTCAAAGTCAACCATCATTTGAGTAGTTAATGAAAATCTTATTTTAGACTGATGGACTCAGTGTTCCCTTTGCTGCAAGTCCTTCAGCCTTGATCTATTTATTTAATTCAGCAGTTGATATGTTGAAGAACTGCTAAGACCAGAAATTAGAGTTATTTGAAATTAAAATGTGAATTTCTTTCTTAACATATGCACATGTCAAAAATTTCACTAATGGATATACCTTAAAAGTCAAATAATAATGCTGGTGACTCAAGAGTGCTTTGCAAATAAAATACAGTGGGTTAACTGTACATGACGACTGACGACTGTACACGACGAGTTAGTAAAATGAGAGATGTGATGGGATCATTTATGCTGTCATTGCCAAACTCATTGCCTGGCGCTAATTTCAGTCATTAGAGCCATTATAACGAAATGGCAGGTTAACACGACTTGAAATTCACTTAAAACACACAATAAAAGAGCTTCAATATATTAACGCCGGAACCAGAGTGACCCAAATGTTGAGTCAAATCAGATTAAAAAAAAAAAATTCCCGTAAGCTACTTCAAGGTTAACTCATTGAGTGACCATCCTAATGTTAGAAATATGTATACACAGTGTCATCAGCTGACTCCCCATCAATTTAATCAAATCAGAAACCTCAGAGTTACCTTAGGATGTCAGACAAAAGTGAGCTATCTCCACCCTACGGTGTGACCACACACACATTTGTTTTCCCTGGGACAGCAGTGGCCTGTGACTGTTGTCCCGGCATAATTATTAAGAGCGTCCCCTTCCTTTCTGAAGTGTATTGTTTGGATAATTAGTTACATACCACCTTTCTTATAGGTAAAAGAATTCAGAATTTTTTAACACTCTTCTTTAGAGGAGATTCAGGGAGATACCTGAGTGAAAACAGTCCACTGAAATAAAAGACATCACTAAGAGGGATATATCACTGACAAAGTGATAAATGACTTTTATTTTAATCATATGTATATTTGCAAATTTTAGTGTTTGTTTATGTTCCTAATAAAATATGTCTTGGACTGTATGGGCCATCACCTTTGATATGGTCAAGGTAATTGGATAACAAATCTTAAAACTATCAACAGCATTAAAGTGGTACACAAGCCCATGCGTTAGAAGAGAGGGTTGGAGGGCACAGTGATTAATTGTTACAAATGTTGGTGTAAAGTACTGAAATAGCCTAGAATCTCAGAATCTTTCCTGGAGATACAGTAGGTTTAGAACCACTAAGAATCATAAGATTCTAACAAGGATAATGACCTAAAAGCTAATTTTAAAATATATGATGAGCTTACATGAATTGTGGAAGATGGAAGTAGACAGGTGTAAGAGAATTAGGGAGAAACTACTTTGTTTCTTGGCTTTTTTGTTTGTTTGTTTTTGTTTTTGCTGCTGTGTTCTCATCAGCAAAATAATAAAAAGGAACATTTGCTCTCTACCTCACAGCCAGAATTTTATGCTAAGTTCGGGGTCCCTTTTCTTTAGAAGCAGTTTTCAGCAGGAGACCTTGAACAAAGAAATAAACTAAACAACCTCAGAGGAGAAGGACTAGAAGCATGTGTGGGGGTAACTCCTGGGAAGTTGTTGAAGCAAGGTTGAGTGGAGGGCTTTTAGAGTCAGAGAGGATACAAAGATTCTGGTCTCCAAGGTGGCAAAACCTCACTTGGGTTTGAGTCCATGGATGCTGGTGAAGGCCAAAGTATCAGGGGTCACGGCCTTGGAATTCAAGTAAAGATACTGAGCTGGCCTCAAGGGAAGAGCAACCAGTACAGCAGCCACCCGCTTTCATTAGGAGCACAGCAAGCTGGGCAGGATTCCAGCAGTCTGCTAGTGGAGGTCATCCAGAGGGCATGACAGCCGGCTGACCCAGGAACAGAACCGGGGCAATGAGAGGTTCCTCACCCCCATGCCTGCACTCGGGATATGCACTGCCCACTGGTTCCCTATGCTTTATGCTAAGTCGCTTCAAGTCGTGTCCAACTCTGCAACCCCATAGACTGTAACCCGTCAGGCTCCTCTGTCCATGGGATCCTCCAGGCAGGAATACCAGAGTGTGTTGCCATTTCCTCCTCCAAAGGGTCTTCGCAACCCAGGGATCAAACCTGCATCTCCTTTGGCTCCTGCACTGCAAGCAGACTCCTTACTGTTGAGCCCCTGGGGAAGCCCACACTGCCCACACTGTTCCCCTAATGGGAGCCATTTCCAAGAACACAGTCTTAAGAGAGAAATGTGTTTTTGAGACCATCAGGATGGAATATACGACTGAACCCACTGAATACCTCTGTATAAACCTCTGATTCTGGCGTGTAGATGCAGAGATCCACTGTCTTGCAACCACTCGAGACAAGCCTCACACATAAGTTCCTTTGCTTGCTAAGCCTACCAGTCTAGAGGAGTCTGCTAAATGCTTGGTCTGTTCCTTCCCTCCTTGCACAGGGCCAGTTTCAGATTTCACCAGGAAGTTCCTGAGGTTCCAACCTACACTCTCTTAGATGGCATCATTGTGCCAAAGACCATCACCCGAAGCAGCAATAGGAGAGGGGAAGGACAGGTTAATGCAGACTCAAAGATTTATTTCCAGGACTCAATAAGCCTTGGGACTGCTTTAAATTTTAAAGATAAAAAAGATGTTCTAAAAAATTACCAATTTTGTACTCTCTGTTCACCTCAGTAAGTAGGAAGTCTGTGCAAGATATTTAATTTAGAGGAGAAAATGTGGCATTACACATACTACCTGACCAGGAAATATGAAAGGAGATACTTTCTTCAAGAAGATGCCAAACTGAAGCTAACACTACTATTCATTAAGTCTTCTGCTCCAAAATCTCCTATATACAATGTGTCAATTACATACATAATGTATATATGTGCAACTACTTAATGTATACAGATATACATAAATCAAATTTGCAGTTATTTAAAGGAATATATTTAATTTGCTGCAGTCAAAACTCAAAGTCAGCACAGCAGGCATTCTACATACCAGTAAGAATATTTTATGTTGCTAATAAGAAAAACAATAGTTCCAAAACCCTTGCTTTTTATCACTACGGAATACTTAGGCTTCTGATGTACTCCAAAAATGGTGTTACAAAACATATGTTAAATAGATATCATTCTAAAACTTAAATAAAACAGAAAACTAATATCAGCTTAAATTATAGTAAGTTGATCTTTATGGCTTCTCATATTTTCTGAAGATATTTGTTCCTTGAACAAAAAATAATTTTCTCCTTACTATAAATGTTTAGAAAATAATGTAGATTTAGTTTAACTAAACAATAATATGACTTCAAGAAAGGCTTGATCCAGCACTCAAACAATATGGACCAAGGCTTGATTTATCTCTGTTTCCCAGCTCTTTCTTCACAGTGGGGTCCCATCTTAACCAGCTTCTCCAACACATCTGCACATAATTTTTCTAATCTTAAAATGACTGAAGTAATCCTCAGGAATGTGTCTTCATTTTTGTCTAGGGACAAATGATTTGTAGGAGCATTTCTTAAGAAAGCCATATGATTAACTCTACCTGGGCTTGTTTGGATCCAGAACCAATCACCATAACCAGAATTATGAAAAGCAATGATTAGCTAAGCCTATGTCACGTGTTTCACTCCCAGAGCCAGACAAAGTTAGTTCCCTAGCATTACACTGATCCACAATGCAAGGCAAGTATTGCAAACAAGTTGAAAAAGGTGGAGCCCTACATCCTTGGGATCCAAAGTCCCTGGGTCCTTGAATCACTGCTTCGGACAGAAGAGTCTGTCATGTTTTGGGCTTTATAGGAGTGAGAAATTCAATTGAGATATAGTCATATCTATATTTTGTAGGATTTTATTACTGCAGCTAGTGTTGTCTTACCAGATACAAGATGACCAGTGAGTGAATCAAAGCTCTGAGACGGTAAGAAAGAATGGGGTTTATAATGGTCCAAGTTGTGGAATCTTTATTTATTTTTCTTTCTTTATGTACCCAGTATTCAGCAGAATACACGGTAAACATTTTTGTTGGATGAAATACTGATGGGCAGATTCTGGAAGGCAAATTAAGACCTGCCCTCAAGTCCTCCAAAAACTTCTACATGTAAAATATGCAGGGAAACACATCTTGTTGGTGATGATGTAGCCATCTCTCAGATAACACAACCTCAGAAAACCTGATGCCCAAGACTGTCCAGCTTCCTGTCTGCACCACACCTGTGTGAAGCTGCCACACAGTGAGGACCATGCTTGTCTTCCTCACCACTGGTGGCTCCATGGCACTGACACACAGCTTGTTTTAAATCATAAAGATTTGTCCAATATATTAAAAAGGAAGGGACACACAAACAAATGAGCAAACAACATTCCACTGTACAACTAAAACCCCTCTGTCTTTGTAAATCTGGTGTCTACTACCCCCACCTTTTGAGCCCTGTGGAGCCCCTGCAGTTCTTTAAGCTTCACCTCCTCCCCAGTTTCTCCCCATCAATTAACCATCTCCTGAGATCCATTTCCTCCTATTCAGCACTAAACTCCTGTTTCCTTATCATACTTTCTTTTCCCAGGCACCCTTGTTTTGTGTGCACCCTAGGTTTATTTTATATTTGCCCCACAAAACCCCAACTCTGACTCAGAGCTACAAATTTGCTTTCTCCGATTTCAGTAAACTTCTGGGGGAAAGCTACACAAACGGGTTGATGCACTACTACGTAATCAAGATCTCCAACTTCTGCTGCTACCACAGCACTGCACATTAATACATCCATTTTAAATTCCACCTCAAAGCTCCTACTAAGCCTCTTTCACTCTCAGAATGTGGCCTTAGTCTCAACATAAAGAAAATATCACTAAAAACATGACTCCCTTCAACTTTCTTCCCACTCATATACATCCATCCACTCATCTACTTTCTCTGCTATTCCTGCTATCTTCTTTTGTGTTTTTCTGTGCTCTTCCTGCAAAAACATTACATGTGCTTTTAAAACCATAGGTTCCCCGGTGTTGGTGCCTTGCTTCAGCAACCATCTTTTCTCTCCTTCTTGTGTCCAATCTCTCTCTCTGGGTTCTCTTCCCTCTGCCTTTTAAGCTTCTTAAGTCCATCCTAAAAAACAGTGCTTTCTTGACTTATGTCCTTAAACTACCATCCACTCAGTTTCCCTTCTCATCCAGACTTCAAGAGAGTAATCATCAGTCCCCCTCATGAGGGAGACATACAATGCAAGTACTATTGAAATTGTTCTGGCAAATGTTAATAGTCACCACCACTGCCAAATATAGTAGAAATATACTGGCCTTTAACTTACAGGCTGCATCTGACACAGCAGTTATCCACTCTGTCCTTTTGATACTCTATTTCTTTGGTTTCCCAAACACCAAATATTCCTTGTGCTTTTTCTACTTTCTTGTTTATTCTGATCAATTTGTGGGGCATCTCTTCCACCTGTCACAGAAACAACAATGTTCCTCATGGTCTGCCCTCAGTCTTTCCCTTTGTCATATCCCTATAGAGTCTCATTCACTCTGTGGGTTTAATATCAAGTATCTCCAGCGTAGACTTTTCCTCCTGAGCTTCAGACTGGAAGAACAAACCTACCCGCTGTTTTCCTGAATGTCCAGGTGGGCCGGTGGCAAAGAATCTGCCTGCCAATGCAAGGGATGTGGTTTCAATTCCCAGTTTGGAAAGATACCACATGCCATGGGGCAACTAAACCCGTGCACCACACTACTGAGCCCCCACGCACAAATATCGAGCCCATTCACCACCACCACTGAAGCTCACTCCTCTCGAGCCTGTGCTCTGCAATAAGAGAAGCCACTGAAACTGGAAAGCTTGCGCACCACAACGAAGAGTAGCCCCCGCTTGCTCCAACTAGAGAAAGTCTGAGCACAGCAACAAAGACCCAGCACGGACAAAAATAAATAAATAAGGTAATTAAACATAAAAGAATTCACAATTTCCACTTCTTGTCCCAACACACCATTTACCTACGACTCCAATCTGATCTTTCCCATCCCTAAATCCATCCCTACTTCTGACTTCATCATCTTATCATTTTCAAAATGACAAGGTTAGATTCATTCTCGATTCTTGATTCCTGCATACCTTCCGTTTCAATCAACAGTCTTATTATTTTATAAGCTTTCATGCATGCTCTTCTCCCGTAATTTGTTGCAGTGGGACTGTGGCAAAAATCTGACTGATACTCCAGCCTCTTTTCCCATCTCAATCCACCCACAATAGAGCTAACTAAAATATAACCATGGTCACACTACCCCTTCATTTTGAATCTTTCGGTGCTCACTCCTCACCTAAAGAATAAAATTCAAGTTCCTTACCATGGTATAGAAGGCACTGCTTGACTTGAAGCAGGCTCATCTCTCCTCTCTCACCAGCTTTCTCTCTAGTTCCATCAACACTAAACAGACATCAGTTTCCTGTGTTCAACGCTTGGGGTACTCTTCATCCTCCATCACTGGACTGAGACCTATATTTCCTGGGGGCCTTAAAATTAAGGTCAGACATGGAAATCTCCCTCACTGTCAAACATTTCATATATTGGAGTAATAGCCAGAAGAGCTTACAGGACTGATTCTTACAGGAGGTAATAATTTTCCTCCAGTGAAGACAAGGCGATATGGGCACTAGTCAAGCACGGTGTTAGGGGTGTGTTAGATGACTTTTATCTCGAGGACTGTTTTGTTAAAAGATACTAGTTCAGAGTCTGCTAACTCAAAAGTCTTGAGGTTAAAAAAGGAATCAGTCTTACTCGTTGAGAGAAAAAGTATTACTTCTTATATTTTATCTATCATTGCATGCCTCTCTAATATATAAAATGAACCCAAAGTAACACACTGATAAGATTCTTTAACATTAATATTTAACATTTTAAATATTAGCATACTTGACAATTAATATGTTCTATTTCTTAGGTCTAGAAGAGGATAAAGTGTAAAATGAAATTGGATCAGAGCACTTAAAATTAACTGAACTTCACTTTCAATAAGACTAAAATAAGTATATGAAGAATTCATGACTGGTTTGTATAAATGTATAGTTTTTAAGAAAATGATATTTTAAGATTTACTAATTTTAAAATGCTAACAGAATAAAAATAACAACAATTAGAGAATTAGTCCATGAATAGGACCCCAACAAAGAAAATAATATAACAAAACACACCAGAATATCATTAGGGATGAAGGCTATTCTAGTTAGACAAACACAATTTTATATAATAAGTATAAAATGATGAAACTTTTCTACCCTAGGGACACCATTTCATTATTATTCAGATAAAATCTCCTTACTTCAGTGTACTAAGAGAATTTAAAAACACTGAACAGCTGGCTATCACTCCTTATTAGAAGTAGGTGGTTACACAGAAAATATTTGTGTCATTGAATTTGACAGAAAATCAAATATGGTGAGTTGAAACATAATTGTGTGTGAAAATAAAAATCATAATATGCATTATAAGTATAACATGTATATTATAATATGCATTATAATGTACATTTCAAAAGGTTCTAGAAAGAAAGGAGAATCAGACTACGTCCTCTACCATCTCCCCAGAGTTTGCTCAAATTCATGTGCATTGAATCAGTGATGCTACCTAACCATCTCTTCCTCTGCTTACTCCTTCTCCTCTTTCCTTCAGTCTCCCAACATCAGAGCCTTTTCCAATGAGTCAGCTCTTCGCATCAAGTGGCCAAAGCATTGGAGCTTCAGCTTTTGCTTCAGTCCCTCCAATGAATATTCAGGGCTGATTTCCTTTTGGAATGACAACATCATCACTAATAATAAATTTTTGCATCATCATTATTATATGGACAACAGCTTTGAAAAAAATAACATTTATACTTTTAAACGAGGTTTTAATTTAGTGTTGGGCATTCTACTGATCCAACAGAAAAAGAAAAATTAAACTGTCAAGACTAATCCCTTGAAGGCTGATCCATTTTTTTCAAGCAATTCTGATCAATGAGAGGCTCAGACATTGGCTCCCTGATCATAGGTGGTGATGGGACAGGAGAGACTGGCCCTCTCACAATCATACATATTGGGAAGGTTGGGAAGCCAAAATAAAGTCAGGAGCCAAAATTCTGCCATGTCCTCTGGGTTTCCTATTATTTGTATCCATGTATACATGACTCTTGCCACTCCAGTACTCTTGCCTGGAAAATCCCATGGACAGAGGAGTCTGGTGGGCTGCAATCCATGGGGTCACTAAGAGTCAGACATGACTTCACTTTCACTTTTCACTTTCATGCATTGGAGAAGGAAATGGCAACCCACTCCAGTGTTCTTGCCTGGAGAATCTCAGGGACAGAGGAGCCTGGTGGGCTGCTGTCTACGGGGTCGCACAGAGTCGGACACGACTGAAGCGACTTAGCAGCAGCAGCACCATACATGACTTCATCACAACAAACTGGAAAATTTTAAAGAGATGGGAATACCAGACCACCTGACCTGCCTCTAGAGAAACCTGTATGCAGGTCAGGAAGCAACAGTTAGAACTGGACATGGAACAAGAGATTGGTTCCAAATCGGGAAAGGAGTACGTCAAGGCTGCATATAGTTACCCTGCTTACTTAACTTATATGCAGAGTATATCATGAGAATGTGTGTGTGCTGGAGGAAGCACACGCTGGTATCAAGGTTGCCAGAGAAATATCAATAAACTCAGATAGGCAGATGTCACCACCTTTATGGCAGAAAGTGAAAAAGAGCTAAAGAGCCTCTTGATGAAAGTGAAAGAGGACAGTGAAAAAGTTGGCTTAAAGCTCAACATTCAGAAAACTAAGATCATGGCATCTGGTCCCATCACTTCATGGTGAATAGATGGGGGAAAAATGGAAACAGTGATAGATATTATTGGGGGCCTCCAAAATCACTGCAGATGGTGACTACAGCCATGAAATTAAAAGACACGTCCTTCTTGGAAGAAAAGTTATGACCAAACTAGACAACATATTAAAAAGCAGAGGCATAACTTTGCCAGCAAAGGTTCATCTAGTCAAAGCTATGGTTTTTCCAGTAGTCATGTATGGATGTGAGAATCGGATTATAAAGAAAGCTGAGCACCAAAGAATTGATGCTTTTGAACTGTGTTGTTGGAGAAGACTCTTGAGAGTCCCTTAGACTGCAAGGAGATCCCACCAGTCCACCCTAAAGGAAATCAGTCCTGAATATTCATTGGAAGGACAGATGCTGAAGCTTCACCTCCAATACTTTGGCCACCTGATGCAAAGAACTGACTCATTGGAAAAGACCCTAATGCTGGGAAAGATTGAAGGTGGAGAAAAAGGGACGACAGAGGATGGGACGGTTAGATGGCATCACCAACTCAATGGACATGAGTTTGAGTATGCTCCGGGAGTTGGAGATGGACAGGGAAGCGTGGCGTGCTGTAGTCCTTGGGATCTCAAAGAGTCAGACATGACTGAGTGACTGAACTGAACTGAACTGATACATGACTCCTGCCTTCTATTTGGAAATTGGTTTTCATTCACAAGTCCTCTAACTCTTTGAGACTGGCTCCTTGTATTTGCAAACTTAATATTTTTCTACCCATTCCACTTACAGATTAATTAAATAATGGTGTTAAAAATTTATGAACAGGTTATCAATTCCAGATATAAGAAGCTTGCAAGTAGCCACTTAACAAGCAAAAAGCTGAACAGACTGAAAACTCAATAACTTTTCTAAGACCTGTAACACAGGCGAGGTCAAACCATTATAGAGGCAGACAGGTGAGTACAAAGAGTCACAGCTGATTACACAAAAGTTATTAAAAAAAAAAGAAATCACAAAAAACTGCCTTGGAAACCAGGCAGTGCTAGCATAGGAAAACCTGAACTGTAATTAATGCTGCAGGATCCGTGTGTACAAGTGCTGTGCTGTGCTGTGCTGTGCTCAGTTGCTTCAGTTGTGTCTGATTCTTTGTGACACTATGTACCATAGCCCACCAGGCTCCTCTGTCCATGAGATTTTCCAGGCAAGAATACTCAGCGTGTGCACGACGGAAAGTTAGAAACTCCAGACACCTAGCCATGGCAGGGGTGGGAGGGAGGCTCATTTTTAAAATGCTCCAGAACACTCTATTCTTCTTAACAAGGACTGCCCTCAGAAGCAGCTGCTTCACCACACCTAACGTGCTAAGTTTCAATCAGAATCTAAGTGATCCGGAGGAAAAGAAATGCCCAACTCCAGGCCTCTCAAGGTATCCTCTCCCGCCTTAGGGAACTGTGGGATAACTAAGAAGTACCTGGAGGTTCAGTCCAGAGCCATAGGCTCACTGAAAACGGAGACCTAATTACAGAACTATAAAATGCCTCTTTCCCTCCACATCTTACTGCCATATTACCAATGGCCTATGTATACCTGATACATCATGTCCAGCTATTAAGAAAAAAAATTACAAGTCATACCCAAAGACAAAAACAGATTTTGATGCTCATGTTAGTAGTTCATACGGAAAATTCTTCATTTTGTTGGTAATATTTTTTCACAATAAAAATATTTGTTTTACACATTTGTTGAGCACCTACTATGTGTCTGGCTATATTATGTACTATAAATGTAATGTATATAAATATAATTGTAAGAACACAACATATGTACATTTATGACCGACCTAGGTAGCATATCAAAAGCAGAGACATTACGTTGCCAACAAAGGTCTGTCTAGTCAAGGCTATGGTTTTTCCTGTGGTCATGTTTGGATGTGAGAGTTGGACTGTGAAGAAAGCTGAGCACCAAAGAATTGATGCTTTTGAAGTGTGGTGTTGGAGAAGACTCTTGAGAGTCCCTTGGACTGCAAGGAGATCCAACCAGTCCATTCTGAAAGAGATTAGCCCTGGGATTTCTTTGGAAGGAGTGATGCTAAAGCTGAAACTCCAGGACTTTGGCCACCTCATGCGAGGAGTTGACTCACTGGAAAAGACTCTGATTCTGGGAGGGATTGGGGGCAGGAGGAGAAGGGGACGACAGAGGATGAGATGGCTGGATGGCATCACAGACTCGATGGACGTGAGCTTGAGTGAACTCCGGGAGTTGGTGATGGACAGGGAGGCCTGGCGTGCTGTGATTCATGGGGTCGCAAAGAGTCAGACACGACTGAGCAACTGAACTAAACTGAACTGAACTGAACTGAACTGAGTGAGCACATTTAAAATCTGGTGTTCCTTTAGGGCCATGGCCCATAAGAGAGCTAAGAAAATTCAGTTAAGAATATGAAGTTAATACTAAATATTAGGAAATGAACTTGCATCTCTACAGTAAATCAGGATCCTCCAAAGAATCTACAGTTGTCCTAAAGGAATAGTGTCTCCTGGACGCCAAACTTGGCAAACCCAAATGTATTCTAGAGGAAAACAAGCCTAATTTAAATCCTCAGAATTCCCATAGGTCATATTATTAAAATGTGAGTTCAGAGTTAATATTCACCAAATACAAAAAGAAATGTTACCATGCATGAGTTGACAAAAACAGCAAATAGAATGTTTAGACCACATAAGGACTTCAGATTTTGGAATTACCAAACATAAAGTATTTAAAATTGGCTGTCCCAACACATGCTAGCATTCCTCTACATTCTTAAACATATGAATTACAGTAATAATTTTTAATACCTTTGTTGACTATGTTGACAGTGTCAGTTCTGGCTTTGTTCTATTAATTAATTCTTCTTCTCATCATGGATCATATATTCTTGCATCTTTGCATGCCTGGTAATTTTTTTTACTGAAATCTGGACATTATGAATTTTTATCTTATTAATTGCTAGATATGTTTGTATTCTTATTAAGTACTTTTGGGTTTTGTTCTGAGATGTATTTAAGTTACCTGGAAATCATCTGATCCTATTGAGCCTAGTTTTTCAGCTCTGTTAGGTAGGATCAACCTGTGGCTGATTCATGTCAATGTATGGCAAAACAAATACAGTATTGTAATTCAAAAAAATAAATAAATAAATAAAAATTTTTTTAAATAAAATAAAATAAAAATAAAAAGAAGCCTTTATTCTAGGGCTAACTCTGTCCCACTATCACCCCCTCCACTCTACCTGATGCACCATAAATTCCAAGACCGTGCCTCTCTGACTTGTGGGGACACAAACTATTCTTGGCCTTGTATGAGAACCAAAGATTTTACCCCTGATCCTTTTGAGTGGTTCCTTCCCTACCCTGAGTGGTTTCCTCACAGGTATATGTTCATTATGACTCAATTGAAGACTTAAGAGAGATCTGCAAATCTCTGAAGTTATTTCTCTGTGCTCCTCTCTCATTGCTGTCTTTTCCTCTTGAGAGATTTTCTGATTTTCAGGGACCATATGGAATACTGTGGCTTATCATCTGAGGCAATCACTGGGTGAGACAGAAATTGAAATTCTGGCTACCAATGTTACTAGAACACAAGGGACCAACTACCAGAAAAAGGAAAACTCAGAAAGTAAGCCCCAAATTCTAGCACAATTTCCTGTAGAGTATTTGCTGAGACCTAAACTGTGTAGATGAGAGATATCAACTACAAACAGGTACTTGCCGTGGGCACTTACCATCTACCTCTACAAGGATTAAATCATGTGTGCTGCAGCTTCGGATTTTCAACACCCCTTGAAAGGAGATTAGAGTTGAGAACAGAGATGAGCCATTCTGTGCTCAAAGGAAAACTGGCAAGACAGGTCTTCAGATAGTTGGATATTTTCAGGAGTTGATTTTATGAGCCCAATACTTGTATCTCCTCATCTATGAAAGTTCTAAAATCCTTCACGGTTGACAACTGTTCCTCGTGACCAGCAAAAGTTTCAGACGACTAGTAGAAAACTTCAGGAAAAATAAATGCTTGCTTGCATGTGTTCCCCCTTCATCAAAATCACCTATCTACTGTCCTCCCCCACAGCTCATCAGGACAGTTTCTCAGCACTGTCTGAGGTGCTGCCTTCCGGACTGCAGTCCTCATTTTGCCACAAATAAAACTTAGCTCTCAACTTGCACATGGCGCATTTTTTTAAGTCAACAGAGGCAAGACCGAGTGAAGAATAACTGATACATGAACATCCCTAAATATAGGCTCTAGTAGTCTCATAAGGCTGATGAAACAAAAGCTGGAATTCGGGATACACCAAATCAGAATATAGCAGGAACTCTGTGTGCAGTCCAGGATATCAGATGTGGCACATAAAGGGCTGTAACACAAAGAGGACAAACCCGAAAGAGATGAGTCCAAAGTCTAAAACTCATTTTCTATCTGCATGCAGGAAGAAAATTAAAACTTCCCTAGGAGAATTATATCTTCATGAATCTATATAATTCTTCACACATTACCTTTGACATTCAATTTTTCAAGAAAATAGGTACACAGAAAAATAAGCTAAGAAAATTACTTAAAACCCAATAGGAAAAGAAAGATACTATAAAGTGGTTAATGATGCACATAGAAATCAAAATAACCATAATTGATATGTTCAAGAAAATATATTAAAAGATTATGAATTTTATCAAAGAACTGGCATCTGTTTTTGAAATCAATTAAAAAGTCAAAAATGAAAATTAATGACTAAAACGAAACACCAATATATCGATTAAACAGTAGGCACATATGTACACATTGTATAATCCCATTGATATAAACTTCTAGAAAATACAAACTAGGCAGGAGAGTAGTTGCTTGAGCGTTAAAGGGATCAGAAAAAGTCATTACGCAAGCTCATGAAGAGACATTCATGCTGAGTGCACTGACAGCTTTGCCAATGTATACCTATGTCAAAACTCAGCAGGCTGTGCACTGACACACATGTACTCTAGTGTATGAGGATTATACCTTGAGAATATTGTTTTAAAATAAAACAACAAGGGACTTCCTTGAAGGTTCATTGGTTTAGAATCCATGCTTCCACTGCAGGGGGCATAGGTTTGATCCCAAGTTGGGGAATTAAGATCCCACATGCCATGCGGTGCAGCCAAAATAAATAAACTAATTAATTAAATAAAACAACAATCATACTATTATTTAGGTTTAACACATATGTGGAACGTATGACAAAAATATGTCTAAAGGCAGAGGGGATAAATGGAGTTGAAAGCTATAAAAGTCTTGTAAACTGTTGACAATATTAATCAAAGATAGACTCTGATAAGTCAATTATGTATTTACACTGTAGGGTGATCACTAAAAGAATAAAATATGTATGATAAATAAAGAAATAGAATGAGAAGAAATAAAATACAAAAGTTGTTTGATTTAAAGGAAAGCAAAGAAGAAGAGAAAAAGAACTTAGACAAAAAGCTAGTTTGTAGCAAAATTATAGATTTAAACATGCATATATTGATAATTACATGAGGGCAAATGCACTAAAATTGTAATTAAAAGACAACTGTCATAAGGATTTAAAAAGTAAAGGAAAAATAAATATTGAGAGCGTTTATCTTCTACAGACCTTCAAAAAATTTCTAAAGGTTGTACTTCAAGGAAAATGAACTTGACTCTGGGATTGACTTCATTTCCAGAGAAAGAAATATCTGAGACAAGAAAGAATGGTGAGAAAAGAAACTGACCAACACATATATCAAATCTAAACAATGTTTGTATAAAATAATAAAAATATTAATGCCTCCTTTTGGAAATAAAAAAAAAAAGAACCAGAATACTCAACAACAATCCCATGTAAGAAACTGTTGACTTTAGTTAAAACAGTCTAATAATTTTTATCTTTTGGGAGGTGCTTAAAACATTGATTAGCTGCAGAGTTGCTAGGTTTTAAATTTTACTTGAAATAGTGATATTTCAAGGGCAGACATTAAAAGTAGGTATTGAAAGTATAATTTATAAACCAAAGGAGGAATAGAGGAGGGATAGAAAAGTGAAAGAAACAGAGAAATGGACAAAATTAGTTTATCCTCTCTTCCCAAAAAAGGACAAAAAGAAGGAAAAGTTACATAATGGGAAAAACACAAAAAGTGGGAGAATCAGATCACAATATAAAAGTAATATATTGATCATATATAGTATAATAATTATTAGAAGTTAGAAAACTGACAAAAAAATGAAATCAAAGATGAATGCTTGCAAGAGAGACAGGAGAATATAGAAAGGTTGAAAGCAATAGATATAAAATTGTATATCAGACAAAACTAACCAAAAGAAAGCTAGAATGGGTATGAATTCTAGACCAATAGATTTTAAGTGAAAAAATAATATTAGGACTAAAGAGGGTGACAAACATTAAATTCTCCAGGTAAATACAATAATCTTCAAGCCGGCACAGTACATCATGTAAGATAAATGCAAAATATATAAAACTAAATCTGATAGAACTAGACGGAAAAACTAAGAAACCTACCACACAGTGTGAGATCTGAACATCCCTCTGTTATTTATTGATAGGTCATGTAGACAACAAACTTTAACAAACAAACAAAATATTTGAATAATAAAATTAAAACGACTTAATAGACATACTGAACTCTGCATATAGCAATTAGAGAATGCATACTCTTTTAACATGCATTGAAAACTTTACAAATTGATCATGTATTATGTTACAAAAGAAATCTTAGCAAAATTCAAAGATTAGATATCACACAGACCACAGTTCCAAACACAATATAATTAATTAGCAATCAACTAGAAAAGTTAATGATGTTTATATCTCACGGTCCAGAAAATTTAAAAACATATTTCAAAATAATTCACTCATAAAACAAAAATTCTAACCAAAGTGGAGAAATATTTAGAATTAAACAATTTTTTTCAACAGAATTTACTTGTACATTTTCCACTTTCTACAATATTTGAAGACATACGATAGCTGTGAATAAGCTTTCTACAACACTGTGTTTTAAGCTTATCCCGTAAACTAAAATGTACAAATTTTATACAACTTAGGAGATTTTTTTAAAAAAATCTCCACAGGAGGAAAAACTCAGCAGTTCTGGTATTAAAACATTTTCCCAGAAAAAAACAGATAAACAATTGCATCAAAAGGCAGTTTTCAAATATTTAAATTACACTAGACTCCTTTCCAAAAAATTCCATATCAAATATGTAGAATACCAAAAAAGCATTACAAAATGGTAAATTTAGTCATCAATTGCTTACATTACAAGAGATGGCCTGAACCCATCTAGATAGCATATTAAAAAGCAGAGACATTACTTTGACAACAAAGGTCCATCTAGTCAAGGCTATGATTTTTCCAGTTGTCACGTATGGACGTGAGAGTTGGACTATAAAGAAAGCTGAGCGCCGAAGAACTGACGTTTCTGAACTGTCGTGTTGGAGAAGACTCTTGAGAGTTCCTTGGACCGCAAAGAGGTCCATCCTAAATGAGATCAGTCTTGAGTGTTTATTGGAAGGACTGATACTGAAGCCGAAACTCCAATACTTTGGTCACCTGATGTGAAGAACTGACTCATTTAAAAAGACCCCGATGCTGGGAAAGACTGAAAGCAGGAGGAGAAAGGAGCGACAGAGGATGAGATGGTTGGATGGCATCACTGACTCAATGGACTTGAGTTTGGGTAAACTCCAGGAGTTGGTGATGGACAGGGAGGCCTGGCATGCTGCAGTCCATGGGGTCACAAGGAGTTGGACAGGACTGAGCAACTCAACTGAATGAAACTGAGGCCTGAACACTTATAAACTAAATATTCAACTTAAAGAAAAGAGAATATACCTGGAAGGTGATATTAAAGACAAGAACAAATAATAATTAAATTGAAGGTAAAAATAAAATACAAAGAATCTACAAAGCTAAAAATGTTGACATTTTATAAAACAGACAACTGTCTTACCAGATTAACGAATAAAAAAAGAGAGATGGCTAAAAAAAGGGAGATGGCTGAAAAAAGTACTAGAAATAAAAAGGTACATAGTCACAAACACCAAAAAAATAGGAAACAAAATGAACAAACTTTCTGAAAAATATTTATTGTGCCAAAACTGATTAAGGAAGCATAAAACTTGAATTATTCTAAAACCATGAAAAAAATTCTTCAGTAGTTCAAATATCTTTCTATAAAGAGAATGTCATTTCCAGACAGTTTGATAAGGAGTGCTTTTAAACATTCAAGTAACATGAATTTCAGTCTTTCAAAAACTCTTTCTTCTAGGACTTTATAGTTCATTAAAATATCTATTTAAAAGAGTAAATATTGACTAAGATGGCTAATGTTAATTTAGACTAGAAATTCAGATGTTGTTATTTTTTCTCAGACATATTCCATAGCTTATGAAAACAATTTCTCAGAACTTAAGCACTGCAGTTCCTGAAATCCTATAGGCTATAAGCTTGGTACAAATATCCAGTTGGAAGAGGGGAAAAGAGGGCTCAATCTAGAGTTACACAGCACTTTACATAAAATGTAGGAAAAATCTATTATCCATATTTGGGAGGGATATGCCAGGGTGCTTTTTCCTGAGTTTAGGTAAAAGTTTCACGCTGCCCATTTTAAATTGAAATATTTCATTATAGTACCAAAGATACCTTGACAGGTGTTTGCAATGAATAATTCCAAGACATACAAAACCAAATCTCATTTTTCTCAACGTATATTTAATGAGCACAAAGATCAACAAGGGCTTCCCAGGTAATGCTCATGGTGAAGAACCCATCTGCTAATGCAGGAGATATAAGAGATGAGAGTTCAATCCCTGGGTCAGGAAGATCCCCTGGAGAAGGGCATAGCAACCCACTGCAGTATTTCTGTCTGGAGAATCTCCATGGACAGAAGACTGACAGGCTAAAATCTGTAGGGCTGCATGCAAAGAGTCGGACATGGCTGAAGCAGCTTAGCACAGCACAGCACATCGGTTAACAATCTTCTAATTTCAATATTTTTTCCACAAATATTCTTTATGCAGCTCCTAAAAGTACTGGGGATATATTTGTGTAACACATACCATGCTGTGCAGATTGTGGCAGGTGACTAGTTTGAGCCTACAGCTGGGAATCAGAGAGGTCTGATGAATTTAAAGGAAAAATTCTAATAACTTAAATAATTGTATCTTCTTGAAATATTCTGCTGCTGCTGAGTATAAGAAGAAATAGGCAAGACAACACTGCTTCTAAAGCATCATGGTACACATTACCATCAGGCTCAGCACATGAATCCAAGTATGAGCCCTGTGAGACACAGAAGCATCATGCTCTTTGGGTACTTAGGAATAAAATAATATGCAATTCAGAGATGCAGATAGAAACATTTTTTTTCCATTCTTGGGTGGAAATTGGTACAAGTCTAAAAGAGGAAGGATTTCATGGAGTTCATCTTTATTTTAGCAGTTTGATAGATTACAATTTGGGAACACTAGGAAACCAGAGGATAGGCATGATCTCAAACTGAGTAGGTTAAAACATGAAGCCATAAGAACGGAAGCACCAGTCTCCACCAGCCCCAACCCCACTCCACCTCCAGGCAGTGGACATCAACAGAAGGCACTAAAACAGCATATAGGTTCATTAGCCTACATGATATGCTCCTGGGGACTGCAAGAAATAAATGTTTGAGATTTACAAGGCTAGAATGGATACACGTATATGCAAGGCTGAGTCCCTTCACTGTTCACCTGAAACTACCATAGCATTGTTAATAAAAAATAATTGTATTTTGTAAATATAAAATAAAAAGTTATAAAAGCTTAGAAATTAGAGGTTTCAAAAGAGTCAGTGAAATTGTTTTATGCATATAAATATGACCCTCTAACTCAATTTAATACTTTTAACTAAAATAAACGTTTGTAAATTGTGACAGCCAAACTCCAAGACAGCTCCTACTGAGTCTCACCTCTTGCTAGTTATCCCTTGTGTAGAATCTTCTCACACTGAACTGTGACAGGCTTGTATGACAGGTGATAAATTGTTGAAGTGACAATAAGTGACTTCCAAGACCAGGTTTGAAAGACACTGCAGTTTCCACCTTGGTCTCTCTCTTGAATTGCTCACTCTAGGGGAAATCAGCTGTCATGTCTTGGGGACAATCAAGTGGTAAGGAACTGAGGGCTCCAGCCAATAGCTTGCACCAACTCGCCATCCACTTGAGAGAGTCATCTTGGAAGAGAACTTTCAAGACAAGCCTTCACATGCCTGTAGCCCTGGCTGAAATAGTCACACAACCTCATGAGAGATCCCAAGGTGTAACCAGCCAAACTCCTCCCAAATTCCTAACCCAGAGAAATTGTGACATCCAAAATATTTATTATTGATTTAAGCCTCTGAATTTTGGGATAGTTTGTTACCTAGCAATAAAAACTCTAAGCTCTGTAATTATTTTGGCAGCTAATAGGAGCCACTTGAGAATCTGAAGCATGGAAATCACAAAACCTAATAAGATATATGATTTTATGATGAAAGATATAATATCACAAAATAGAAAATAATGCATACTTTACCTAATAAAGTGTTTGACATTATGGTGACAGGGCACAAGAAATTTTGTGGAAAGAGTCTTCACAGCATGAAAGTCTTGAAATAACTAAGTTATTTTAAAGGGCAACCTTTGTGTAGAAAATGTCACTAATGATATTTTCTTTTGATCGCTACTATAATTCACATGATATGTCATTTTCTCACCATATTTTATAACCTTTTAGTCAGACTCTTGATTCATATATTACCAATAAAATAAAAAAGATTGGAGTTATTTTAAAGGATCTACGTGTGCTGTATTTTAGAGGATCTAGTCAGTCATTATTATTATTTTAGAGGATTAGTTATTTTAAAGGACCTATTCATTCAGTGTCCATGCAAGCTGAATGAACAATACATTATAATTTACCTGTTAGGTGTACTTTTTCATCTTTGAGCATGCAACAATATTGCTTTCAAGTTTTAATCTAGTAATGTTTACAATTTATCTCTGATATAAAAAGGATAAACAAGCAAAACAAATAAGGACCCACAACACTGGATAGCCAACAAAATGCATTTCACAGAAAAGAGCTAACTGTATACAGACCATTAGAATCCACTCTTCCATTCTTGTTTGAAGTCCTACTTTCATAGAATCCGCTTTTTATTTAGTTCTTATATAATATGTGGACACATATGTAGTTTTATGGACTTCAAGGCTGTGTTACAGGTATTTTATTAAAGAGTTACTTATGTAGCTTTATTATAAGGTTTGATGGAGATAATTTAATATTTAATATGTATATTAAATATTGCAATATATGCAATATATGCAAATTTATTTCCCATCCTGAACATCACAACTGTTTCTATGACTTAATCACTGTAGAATATTACTGACATTTACTTTTCTGTATGTGAAGGCATGAAAATCTGTGGTTGGAATATTGGTATATTTCTCAATACTTTCAATTCATAGACCTGTTTGTCCTCAAAGAAGTTCCATGACTATACGAAATGAAACTGACATGTACCCCAATGTTCATTGCAGTGCTGTTTATAATAGCCAGGACATGGAAGCAACCTAGATGTCCATCAGCAGATGATTGGATAAGAAAGCTGTGGTACATATACACAATGGAGTACTACTCAGCCCTTAAAAAGAATAAATTTGACTCAGTTCTAATGAGATGGATGAAATTGGAACCGATTATACAGAGTGAAGTAAGCCAGAAAGAAAAACACCAATACAGTATACTGACACATATATATGGAATTTAGAAGACAGTAATGAGGACCCTATATGTGAGACAACAGAAGAGACACAGAGGTATAGAATGGACTTTTGGACTCTGAGGGAGAGGGAAAGGGTGGGATGGTTTGGGAGAATGGCATTGAAACATGTATACTTTCTTGTAAGAAACGAAGCACCAATCTATGTTTGGTGTAGGATGCAGGATGCATGGGTCTGATGCACAGGATGATTCAGGTAGAGGATGTGGGGTGGGAGGTGGGAGGGGGCTTCAGCATTGGGAGATTGTGTTCACCTATGGCTGATTCGTGTCAATGTATGGCAAAACAAATATAGTATTGTAATTAAAAAAATAAATAAATTTTTTAAAAAGAAAAAAAACTAAAAAAATGAAACTGAGTATTTTTGTGGCATATCAACTTGAAATTATGACAGGAAATTTTGTTTTTAATCAAGTATGCAAACCAACAGTTGCAGAGATACTGGCAGGAAAATCTTTCCAAATATCTTTTTGAGTTAGTCTCTTGTACAGACTTGAAAATAGCTATTTTTCAGTGTCTAGAGGAAGTAATAACTTATGATGTGTTGGTGATGATGAATACTAATATTGTAACAGGCTAGATGCTATTGTGGTTTATCATTAAGACTTAGTTAAAACAGTAATACCTATTACAGGAGCATATTGGGAATCATTTGTGTAACTGTAAATGTGTGACCAGGTGTCACCCTAATTTGCACACAAAATACATGGGAAAAAAAACATTTTTAGGTAGTTGCTAAATGCAAAGTAATACATGAACTCTCGGCTATTCCTTTTCTTAAATATACCAAGATAAATATATTTTCATTGTCCATACCATTTTCCTAACCACAAACTTACCACAAGATGATTAACACCGCAGGGGGGATGTCTATCCCTGCTCCAGGTTGTTTCCTTCCAGGTGGAGAACGCTCCACTGGCTATACCACTTCTAACCTCTCTCCACTTACAGGGCAGAAGTGACATATCTGACTGATCATTTCAGAAGAAGAAAATTGGCATAGTGCCTTTTCCGTAGAGACCTGGTTTCTCCTGGAGAGCACAACAAATTCTGCTCTGCTTCTCCAGGGGAGGTATATCAGTGCAATACGGCCTGGGACTGGGGAGCCTACTTAACTCTAGAGTTGAATGTTGAGAAGTCCCCTTGCCTGCAGATACAAGCTATACATACTCTCCAGCTCACAGTATTCCAGAATAGAGATATTATCTTGATCACCATAATATTTATGTCTTACTTCTTAATTTGTTTGGAACTTGGGCACAGATGAGGGGTGTTTCTTCCTGGATCTTCTAAAGAATTTTAAAACATCAGTGATTAGAATAACTAAATACCCCACAAAATGACAAAATAAAACCATGCAGACACCAACCGGCATTTTCATGAATTCTAACTTTTATACTAATGTAAACTACCTCAGTTGTTTGAGTTACAATAATGAGATTCAGAAAATTTAAGCAAAGGTTACGTTAACAAATCAACATGGTTTAACCAAGAAAACTTCAAAGCAAAGCTGATTTCTAGACCAACTGGAACATAATATTAAGATGATGTCATGCTAACATAAATTCACCAAATTCATCACTTTACTGTACTGCCTTTACTTAAAAAAATACCACAGACATTTAAACAACTAAATATAATTAAGCCAGAGGCACAGATAAGGCTAGATTTGCCTGCATGTTAATTTCTATAGCATTCTCTATTTTCCATCACCATCAGGAAATCATCAAGAAAGTCCTTAAGTTCAAAGAAAAATTCAAAAGAATTAGGTTCATAATGAACCTCTACAGACAATGAAGTTACTGCTCCATTCTCTAACTATACAGTCCTTCCTATCAACAGAATCCATTGCAAGCATACTGCTTTCTAACACCAAAGAAAGGAATAACTAGGTAAATGCTGAGAGAAACCAAGTGTGTGAGATATATTTGATTCAGTGTTAAATCCAACAAAAAGACTCCTTATTGTGCTTTTTTCTGGTCCTGCTCACAAGAGGTGTTCTAATGTAGGAAATCTGGGGAAAGAAAGATTTAGGACTAGGTACAGTAGAGACTCTTGAGAGTCCCTTGGACAGCAAGGAGATCAAACCAGTCAATCCTAAGGGACATCAACTTTGAATACTCATTGGAAGGAATGATGCTGAAGCTGAAGCTCCAATATTTCGGCCACCTGATGCAAACAGCCAACTCATTGGAAAAGACCCTGATGCTGGGAAAGACTGAAGGCAAAAGGAGAAGAGAACGGCAGAGGATGAGATGGTTAGATAACATCACTGATTCAATGGACATGAACTTGGGCGAACTCCGGGTAATGGTGAGGGACAGGAGGCCTGGCAAGCTGCAGTCCATGGGGTCACAAAGAGTCGGATACAACTTAGCAACTGAACAATAAAACAACACTAGAGTTCAGGAAGAAAGTCTACCTTAAAAGCATGAGTGTGCAATTTGGGAGGTGTGTGAATAACAAGAGGAAAGAGACCAAATAGAGGAAAAGATGGAGAAGCAGCCAATATAAAAGTCATTGAATGGGAAGAATGACAACTGAGTAAAGAGGTAAACCTCATTCATCCAATGAATATTTATTGAACAACTCTCTATGTAGAGACTGATCTTAACTGCTGATATGAATATAAAAACTTTTCCTTCCCTCAAGGTATCTGGCATTTAGTTGAGGAGATGAGATACACAGTAACAAAAAGTAAATAATAATTGCATTGTTATTTCATTTATGATAATAGAGAAAAAAAAGAAGAAAGAATGGAAAACAGTGGGGAAAGCAAACTTTTACTGACTCCCTCTCTTTGCCAAGGTCTTTCACATAATATCTCATTCAAATGTCATAGTAAGCACCACATACGATTCTTCCCCAATAACAGATGAGAAAGTAAAAGCTCAGAGAAATTACATAAATTGTCCAAGATCATATAAGTAGAAATCAGATGTCTATAATCTAAAGCTAGATCTATCAGATTCCAAACCTCTTTCTCTTTTAAAACAGTAATTTTTTAACATAAACTGTATATAAAGAAAACCAAGCACTGGAAAATGAGCAAAATATAATTCATTCATCTATGCATCCACCAAATATTTATTAACTACCTTCTCTGCTGAAGTATATGCATGTGCTGTGGGGAAACGATCAGAAAGAAAACAATGTGCAATATTTTTGAAGTTTCTAGGCTGTTGCTAGGTAGTGGAGTGGAGAGAGACTGACAGCTCAACAAATGGAAATAATGCAGAGCTGAGTAAGAAAAGCATCAACACACACGCACACACACAAAGACATAAAATGCTATAGGGCTCAAATAAGGATACAGACATTATTTTAAGAGAACCAACTAAAGCATAATAAAAGATGGAAAAGTAGCCAGGTTTATTATAACAAGAGTCAAAGACTCCAGTTATGAATGACACCATGAGTAAAAGATATGTAAAGCAAGCACAGATCAATGACTGACAAAAACAGTAGTTTAAATGCAGAATAAAATAAAGGAAGCAGGCTACAGGAGGGAAAGCAAAAAGGTAACTGGAGTCAGGCTATGGGAGACTTCAAATATCTAAGCGTTATTTTATCTAAGTTTCATTTTAAAGTATTATTTTATCTAAGTTTCATTTTAAACACAGTGAATAATTGGGTTTCCAAAAAGAGATGAGACATTCTCTGAATTATCCTTCAGACGATATATTCATACTAAGTTATCCACATTGTAAAGAATAGATTTTAAAATGCCTGTTGAAAGAGTACAGGTTTGAATTAGTATGATGGCAAAAAAAAAAAAAAGAGGAGGGGTAGGAAGGGGTACAGGACACTTAAGGGATAAAATCTATAAAATTTGGCAACTGACAGCCTATTGAGTATAAAGGAGACAGAGGTCAGAGAATGGCTTCAGCATTTCAAACTTGGGAACCTGGGAAATGGTAATGGCAGTACCAGAAGAGGGAAAGATGCAGAAATGGACAGCTGTCAGAGACAAATCTGGAATGGAGAGGCCCTAAAAGAGACAGAAATAACATGAGTGAGGTTGGACCTAAAGATATAAACTTGAACTTCATCAAGCCAGAGCCAATCAGTGAATTCTACAGAGTAAGTAAAGTCACTGAAAGAGAGAGCATCCATTGAGGAAAGAAGAAAAGAATGGAAAGGAGAGCTAGGGACACAGCATGATCTCATGTCTGAATCACAGAAGCTTGAGTTTTTAAATGACAGAAGCAGCCATGTCATCTAGTTCTCTTAGTACTTATAGGAAACTGGAAGATAAAAAACAACAATGGAGGCGAAAAAGAAGAAAAAGCAGAGTAATACAGTAGATAACATTCACTATGGAAATCAAATAAGGAAATATCAAGGAGTATGGTGAACGGTATCAAATTTTATAGAAATTTAAAAGAATGTAGACAAGAAAGAGGATTTTGTGTGAAGATAGTCATTTGAGACTGAAGACAGCATTTCCAGAAGCAGGGTGAGAATGATACAGTGGCTCTGAGCACTGGCTAAGGCAGACAGTTGCAAACTCAGCAGAACACAGAATAATCCCGTGTCAAGGAGGCAGGCACAGAGGGAGTTCCTGGCCTTCCAGTGGTTAGGATTCTGCGCTTTCACTGCTGAGGGTGTGGTTTCAACTCCTGGTCCGGGAACTAAGATTCTTCAAGCCATGTGGATCAGCGAAAAGGGGAAAAAAAAATGCATATAGGAGGCTGACACAGAATCAAGAGCAATCAAACCCACATGAAGAACTGCACCAAGCAAGTATCAAATTAGTTTAAAAAAAGAAGAAAGAAAGGGGGAAGGGGAGGAAAGAAGGAGAAGCAGAGACAGAGAAAGGGAGAGGGAAGGGAAAAAACCAAAGAACAGGTCTAGAGTCCAGAAAGCATTTATCTTGAAATACAGAATCAGAAACAGCTTCTAATTAACTACTCAATTATACAAAGCCAAACAAAAGGATTAGCATGGTGAAATAACCTTTTGTTTCAGTTCAGTTCAGTCGCTCAGTTGTGTCCGACTCTTTGCGACCCCATGAATTGCAGCACGCCAGGCCTCCCTGTCCATCACCATCTTCCGGAATTCACTCACTCACGTCCATCAAGTCAGTGATGCCATCCAGCTGATTAATTCTTAAGTGAGGTTGGCACTGAAAAAATTTGCTGTTAACCTTTGTAGGAATTTGGCAACAAGTTAAAAAGGAGATTTTTTTTTTTTTAATGCCTGCAAGAGATGTTCTAAAAATGAAACAAAAATATGATTGCTGACAACATAAAAATAACCATCAACCTACATCAGACTACACCAGATGGAGCCGGCATAAGCAAAGAGGGCACAGTCACTTATTATGAAAATTTAAAAAAAAAATGTTTGGGCAAGGGCAGAATGATGTCTCTGGTAAGGTCTATGATCTGCCAGGAGTCCTACAGCACCATGGAGGCCATAATTTTGTCAAATAATGTGAGTGTGTCTGGCAGTTATGTTCTATATCAGGCTCTGTCCTTGGTAAGAGTATTCTGGTGGAGCAGAAATTGAAACTGAAGGATTCCCCTCCGGACTAGAGAAGAGTAAGATATCTAACAAACTAGTGAGGATGACTCCAGTGCCACAGACTAAGAGACTGGAATAGAGATCAGAGCAGAAATCTAAATCAACCTCAATCAGCCAAGGTCTAAAATCACAACCTAAGTCTATACAACCAGACAACAGGACAAGGGCATTGCTGAGACTCCTCACTCAAGCTGAAACATTCTATGAGTTTATAAGTCCTCATGAAACTTTTCGCTTTTCTGCCTGATAAAAGTCTTAAAAGAAACCTAATATTAGAAGCAAGTAAAATAATTGGCTTAAAAATTCAGGTAAGAATTATGAAATGTCCTGGCTTTATTTTAGCCCATAAACTTTTAAAAAGTAAATTAAACTAAAAATTATACACATTATTTATGATATACATGATGAGTATATCATCACGAAGAATAAGGAATATCAATAACCTCAGAGCCTCTTGATGAAAGTGAAAGAGGAGAGTGGAAAAGTTGGCTTAAACCTCAACATTCAGAAAACTAAGATCATGGCATCTGGTCCCCTCACTTCATGGCAAATAGATGGGGAAACAATGGAAACAGTGTCAGACTTTATTTTGGGGGCTCCAAAATCACTGCAGATGGTGACTGCAGCCATGAACTTAAGAGACACTTGCTCCTTGGAAGAAAAGCTATAATCAACCTAGACAGCATATTAAAAATCTGAGACATTACTTTGCCAACAAAGATCCGTCTAGTCAAGGCTATGGTTTTTCCAGTAGTCATGTATGGATGTGAGAGGTGGACTGTAAAGAAAGCTGAGCACTGAAGAACTGATGCTTTTGAACTATGGTATTGGAGAAGGCTCTGAGAGTCCCCTGGACTGCAAGGAGATCCAATTGGTCCATACTAAAAGAAATCAGTCCTGGGTGTTCTTTGGAAGGACTGATGTTGAAGCTGAAACTCCCAACACTTTGGCCACCTGATGTGAAGAACTGACTCATTGGAAAAGACCCTGACACTGGGAAAGACTGAAGGTGGGAGGAGAAGGGAACGACAAAGGAGGAGATAATTGAATGGCTCACTGACTCAATGGACATGAGTTTGAGTAAACTCTGGGAGTTGGTAATGGACAGGGAGGACTGGAGGACTTCAGTCTGCAAAGAGTCAAACACGACTAAGCAACTGGACTGAACTGATGAGTAAGGGTGAGGGCTCAAGAAACAGACCACAAAGGCTTGAATTCTGGTTTACTTACGGCCCACTGGGATGACCTACAGCCAGCTATGTAACCCCACCCCACCTCTGGGTCTTCATATGCCAAATGAAGGTAATAATATTAACTGTGTCATAGGATTGTTAGTACCTGATACATGGCATATGCTCAAGGTAAGTTATTATTTTATCTCTACATCAGTGAATCACATTTGATCTCTGCATGCAACTCACCACATTTACAACTAGGCATAGAAAGGTCTTAAAAGTGGTTTCAGATAATATGAATATGCTCTGGAAAGCTCCAGCCCTAACTTGGATCTAATTATAGCAGCAAAGAAGAATGAGCCACTAGGAGGAGCTGCAGAGGGAAGTGTAAGCATTGGATGCATGTATACTATGTCGCTTCAGTCATGTCCGACTCTTTGCAACCCATGGATTGTGGCCCACCAGGCTCCACTGTCCATGGGATTCTCCAGGCAAGAAGCATTGGGCATAACACTGAAATCGTATCGGCCAGAAGAGCCTATATCTACTTTAGGACAACAAGAAGTCAGAAGGAAGGAGAGGCTCTGCCCAGTACATCTACCTGGCTTATGGTTTAGCCCCTTCAGCCCTAGGGATCATGTGAGTCCTGTGAGGGAGGAGGAAAATTGCTACAGATAATTTTTGATTTCTCAGTCCCAGGAACTGTAGGGAGAGCCCCACCAGACCCAGGAGTTACATATTCCAGCAGCAGTGATGCAAAACACTTCACTGGGTTCGCCTTTCTAACAATGTAGAAAAATGTAGGGACTAAGATGTTCACATTGGAGTGAACAGTGAATAGTTTTAAAGGTGGCATCTTATGAACATCCTAAATGTTCAACCAAATATCAGGGTGCAATAAAGTGACAAAATCATGCAGCCATTAAGATGGGTGTAAAAATGATGTTTAATGGCCTGGAAGGGGGTAGGACTAGATAAATATTGACTATATACTCTAAGTGCATATCTTATTCAGAGAACACATGTCAAAATATTAACAGAGGTGGTCTCTAGATGAAAGGATTACAAGAGAAATTTTCTTCTCTGAATCTTGCTACAGTTTCTAAATTCTATACAATAGTCTTACTTTAGCTTAATAATTTTAGCAATTTTTAAAGGAAATAAAACGTTTAACAAGGTTTGCGTTAAGTCACTGAAAACATTTGGCAGTAAAGAGCAAACAGCTGGGATAGGGAATCCCCCTCATGCCTCCATTTCCCTTGAACCTTTCTCCGTCCAAGTTTTCCCTCTTCTGATGGCCAAAGAGATTGGTACAGTCAGGCTGCCCCCAAAATATAGCCGGGGAGAGAAGAATGAGTTAGGAGTAGCTATGAATTTAGCCTCACCCTTTCCCTGACACTATTCACCATAATGGGCATGGCAGTTCTTTCTCTAGATCAAACAGAATTTTTAGTGCTGCAGAATTGTTAGTTATTGCTACTGCTGCTAAGCCGCTTCAGTCGTGTCTGACTCTATGCGACCCTGTAGACAGCAGCCCACCAGGCTCCCCCATCCCTGGGATTCTCCAGGCAAGAACATTGGAGTCGGTTGCCATTTCCTTCTCCAGTGCATGAAAGTGAAAAGTGAAAGTGAAGTCGCTCAGTCGTGTCTGACCCTCAGCGACCCCATGGACTGCAGCCCACCAGACTCCTCCATCCATGGGATTTTCCAGGCAAGAGTACTGGAGTGGGGTGCATTGTCTTCAGGAAGTAGCAATGTCAGTAGTAGCAACACTGAATTGTGGTCATATCCTCCCATTTAAAAAACTTTTTCCTTACTCTCATTTACCCCTCTATTTGAAGATAATATATACTCAATAAACATTACTGAATTTTTCTCTCCTCGCCTCTTCCCTTCCTCTGCCTCACCCTCCCCTCCTTTTCTTCCTTCCTTCCTTTCTTCCTCCCTCCTTCCCTCTTTCCCCTTCCTACTTCTTTTTCTTTCTTTTAATAACGAAAGCAAACAATTCTTTATGCCCCCTTACCTGAGCAATCTTCTAATTAAGCAATTCTAGGGCTACTAGACAGCCAGTATCCTAGGACTAAAGTGCAATAAACCCTTTTGTGATCAAGCAAGAGATCAAGCAATCTGGCTATGCAAAATTATCACTGATTGGGATGTGCATCAATTAGTATAAAAACTAATGGAATTTGAAGTTAGGGAGATTAATTGGTCAGGGGACAAAAAAAGGGCAATAAAGCTCTAGAAACAAAATTACGGTGAGGCAAAGAGAGCTGTGGGCTGATAAACCAGACTCAAAATAAGATGTCCAGGGTCTATAGAAGAGGACTGACTTTGGTCTGTCCTCCATTTCCAGCCGCCTGTCACAGTGCTCGGACCCCAGCGGGCAATGCCTGGCCACAGGAGGATTAACTGAAGGGGAAACCTAAGTGTGGCGTTCCTTCAGTAAAGGTCACTGAGGGCTGGGCCAAACCTCATTCTTAGGACAGTGGGGAGGACCTGCACCCTGAGGGCAATGCAGAACAGGGCTGCCTGTGGGCCTGAGAGAGCCTGTCATTCAATACTGACAGGGTATGGAAGCAGAAAAACAAACGGCAGTAACACTGTTCAAGTATCAGTGCTTTGCTTGGGGGATGAAAGTCAATCAGACCATCCTTTTACAGCATAAGCTGCTGGGGCTCTTAGGCAAATCAGGAGGAGAAGGAAATCCCCAAGAAGATGCTGTATACTTTCTGATATGCAGATGTATAATTGGTTTTAATTTATATTTTCAGGGGGAAGTGAATTTATATCACTGAGTTTTATTAAGTGGTCCATAACTGTTACATTATAAACAAGTCAAATAAGATCAAATCCCTACTAGTTGAAGCTTTCAGCTTCCTCTCCTTTGATCCCAACATTCCCATATACCCAAATTTTTTTTAGACAGAGCCAATCAATTTTAAATTGAGTTGATCTCACGAATGAGTACAAGAAGAATAAAGATGAGCCACTACTACTGCCCAGTTTCATCGATCCTGGCACCTTTCCACATGGAGATTTATCAGCTTGAGACTGTAAGCCTAACACATTGTTCCCCATGTCTCTCTCTATCATGCATTTAACCAGAGGCCTAGAGCTCCAATGGCAGGAGCTGTGTCTCTTCTGTTCCCCACTGAATACCTAGCAAAGTGCTTGACACACAGTAGGAGCTCCAGGATGATTTGAGAAATGAATGAATTAGTTCATGCAATCACCATATCATACTTGCAGCAAGGAAGAATAAGAAGCGATCACAATCTCAAGGAAGAATGAGGAGTGTGTTCATTTTCATTGAGATTCTTAACAGACCTGCAGGTAGGAGAAGGGGGAATAAAAGACTTATGGAGAAGAAGAGGAGCAAAACCAAATCAGAGTCAGAACAAGTTTACTAACTCCATTTCTTCTCTGTAGATAAGTGTTGCTAGCATTAAGCCCTCCAAACCTATCCTTTCCTTACCCTCCCTCATGGCTTCAACTCTCCCACACATCAATTATACATCAGGTTGCAGGATCTGGGTTTGCACTTAACTGAATGTAGCCCAAAAACTTATCCTGTGTTCCTCTGTCTACCCCAGGATGTCCCAGAGAAACAGTGAAAAGGATAGAGCATTTCTGCCTTTCACATCTAGGTACTTATACCTAACCTAACATCCCCAAAACATGGGAGACTTAAGTCTGTTGAAATGCATCAGTATGAATAGGAGATTTCATGATAGTTTTTATCTTATTTGACAAGATATATTTAATATTCTTACTTGCAACACTGCTGCTCTCAACTGTATTTCTATAAACAAACAAAAATAATTATTTTTCTTTTGCCATGATGGAAGTGAACAAAGTGCTTAATGAAAAACAGAAGTCAAGAATTTCCTTTACTCTCATATTAAAGTATATTGCATGACTCTGTGCCTTGCACAAATCCAATTTATATTGATTTCTTAGAGATAATACAGTCGAGCAATAATGGCAACTTGTCACACAGTGGCAAAAAATGAGAAAGATTCATAAACTTAAGAGAACAACTGGGTCTTAGATTTAGAGTAACAGTTGCACAAGGTCAAATATACCTCTAACTGCTTCTGCTCCCCTGTGTCCAGTTCCCATGCAAATGTCATTTAGATAGTCCCAGCTTTCTGTAAAGAAAAGTCCTTCTGTTAGCTCCCTTCCCCTTGGACATCATATATGTCCTTTATATTACAATATGACAGGACAAATATCCAAGACAAATTTTATTAACGTTTGTAAACACATTGATAGTAAAAGTTTAAAATATTATCATAAAACTATGACATTTTTATCACTGGACATTATTTCACTTAATATTTGTTAAGCATAAAGCACTTTTCTGTGATGGAAGATGAATCAGAATCAGATACTGAGCTCAAAAATTTGAAGTCTGGTATTATAGTTATTCCCTTGAAGTCAGATTATCTAACCAGAGTCCAAGAACTCACAGACAGTCCATGAATAAGCTTTTAAACCCAGGTCACCTGCACTGCAGGTGGATTCTTCACCATCTGAGCCACAAGGGAAACCCAAATAAGCTTTCAGAGGCTTATTAAGGCAAACACATTATGTGTGTGTTGGTATGTACATTTGAGAGGGTCAGGTGTTTGATAGATATCAAATTTTCAAAAGGCTCGGTGGCCCCAGTGAGGTTAAGAATGACAAACTTGGAGCTTATATAAAGAATTTCATCTCTCAAAACATTTCTAGTTGCTCAAAACATTTTTTGAACTTTTCTGTTGGAATGTTTCAAAGCCTAGGAGATCTTTAGAGAATAATTTCAATGATGTCAAGCTTTCCTTGGAGTAGGGAAGGGTAAGTTATTCAAAATCAGAGTGAAAAACTATGATTGGTAACACTTATTAAACTGTGAAGTTTATTTCTGGTTGAAATGAAAATATAAAGAAATGAGACTAATTTCCTTGGAGGACATACAGGAGATGAAAGGCTACATGCTAACTGAAAATTACATGGAAAAGCAACTTTAAAACATCAGCGCATGTGCTCAGTCTCACCAGCTCTTTGCGACCCCATGGACTGTAAACTGCCAGGCTCCACTGTCCATGAAATTCTCCAGGCAAGGATACTGAAGTGGGTTGCCATTTCCTTCTCCAGGGGATCTTCCAGACCCAGGAATCGAATCTGCATCTGTTGCATTTCCTGCACGGGGATTATTTACTGCTGAGCCACCAGGAAGCCCCCAAAACATTAGCACCTTAAGGATAATATTAACTGAGGGGGGAATCATATTTTTTCATTCATTCAACAAATATTTATTGAGTGTCTACCATGTGCTGAGCATTCTTGTAAATGCTGAAAATACAGACAAAAAATACAGACAGAAATCCTAGCCTTCATGGAGCTTCCATTCTACCATCTTTATTTAGTAATTCATCTTACGTGAACTGATCAGCAGAGACATCACTTTGCCAACAAAGATCTGTATAGTCAAAGCTATGGTTTTTCCAGGAGTCATGTATGGATGTGAGAGTTGGACCATAAAGAAGGCTGAGCGCCAAAGAACTGATGCTTCAAACTATGATGATGGAAAAGACTCTTGAGAGTCCCTTGGACTCAGTCAATCCTAAAGGAAATCAACCCTGAATATTCATTAGAGGACTGAAGCTGAAAATAAAGCTCCAATATTTGACCACCTGACACAAAGAGCCAACTCACTGGAAAAGACCCTGATGCTGGGAAAAACGGAAGGCAGGAGGAGACGAGAATGACAGAGGATGAGATGGTTGGATAGCATCACTGACTCACTGGACATGAGTTTGAGCAATCCAGGAGATGCTGAAGGACAGGGAAGCCTGGAGTGCTGCAGTTCACAAGGGCACAAAGAATAGGACATGATTTAGCAGCAGAATATCAACAACGGCATGTATTGATCAACTATGAATAAGTATTAATAGAAATAAAATAGAAAAAGTAAAATAGAAATAAAAAGAAAATATGTTATAGAGAAAATAATGTTTAGATAGAAAAGGTAGTTTCAAATTAGAATCCAGCAACACATTAAAAAGATCATACACCATGACCAAGTGGGCTTTATCCCAGGGATGCAAGGATTCTTCAATATCCGCAAATCAATAAATGTAATTCATCACATTAACAAACTGAAAAATAAAAATCATATGATTATTTCAATAGATACAGAAAAAGCCTTTGACAAAATTCAACATCCATTTATGATAAAAACGCTCCATAAAGCAGTAATAGAAGGAACGTACCTCAACATAGTAAAAGCTATATAATGACAAACCCACAGCTAAAATTATCCTCAATGGTGAAAAATTGAAACCATTTCCCTTAAAGTCAGGAACAAGACAAGGGTGTCCACTCTCACCACTACTATTCAATATCGTACTGGAAGTTTTGGCCACAGCAATCAGAGCAGAAAAAGAAATAAAAGGAATCCAAATTGGAAAAGAAGAAGTAAAACTCTCACTATTTGCAGATGACATGATCCTCTATATAGAAAATCCTAAAGACTCGACCAGAAAACTACTAGAGCTAATGAACGAATATAGTAAAGTTGCAGGATATAAAATCAACACTCAGAAATCCCTTGCATTCCTATACACTAATAATGAGAAAGTAAAAAAGAAGTCAAGGAAACAATCCCATTCACCACTGCAACAAAAAGAATAAAATACTTAGGAATATACCTACCTAAAGAAACTAAAGACCTATATATCAAAAACTATAAAACACTGATGAAAGAAATCAAAGAGGACACTAATAGATGGAGAAATATACCATGCTCATGGGTTGGAAGAATCAATATAGTGAAAATGAGTATACTACCCAAAGCAATCTACAGATTCGATGCAATTCCTATCAAGCTACCAGCAGTATTTTTCACAGAACTAGATCAAATAATCTCAAGATTTGTATGGAAATACAAAAAACCTCGAATAGCCAAAGCAATCTTGAGAAAGAAGAATGGAACTGGAGGAATCAACTTGCCTGACTTCAGGCTCTACTACAAAGCCACAGTCATTAAGACAGTATGGTACTGGCACAAAGACAGAAATATAGATCAATGGAACAAAATAGAAAGCCCTGAGATAAACCCACACACCTATGGACACCTTATCTTCGATAAAGGAGGCAAGAATATACAATGGAATAAAGACAGTCTCTTTAACAGGTGGTGCTGGGAAAACTGGTCAACCACTTGTAAAAGAATGAAACTAGATCTCTTTCTAACACCATACACAAAAATAAACTCAAAATGGATTAAAGATCTAAATGTAAGACCAGAAACTATAAAACTCCTAGAGGAAAACATAGGCAAAACACTCTCCGACATAAATTACAGCAGGATCCTCTATGATCCACCTCTCAATATACTGGAAATAAAAGCAAAAATAAACAAATGGGATCTAATTAAAATTAAAAGCTTCTGCACAACAAAGGAAACTATAAGCAAGGTGAAAAGACAGCCTTCTGAATGGGAGAAAACAATAGCAAATGAAACAACTGACAAACAACTAATCTCAAAGATATACAAGCTACTTATGCAGCTCAACTCCAGAAAAATAAATGATCCAATAAAAAAATGGGCCAAAGAACTAAATAGGCATTTCTCCAAAGAAGACATACGGATGGCTAACAAACACATGAAAAGATGCTCAACATCACTTATTATCAGAGAAATGCAAATCAAGACCACAATGAGGTACCATTTCAAACCAGTCAGAATGGCTGTGATCCAAAAGTCTACAAGCAATAAATGCTGGAGAGGGTGTGGAGAAAAGGGAACCCTCTTACACTGCTGGTGGGAATGCAAACTAGTACAGCCACTATGGAAAACAGTGTGGAGATTCCTTAAAAAATTGCAAATAGAACTGCCTTATGATCCAGCAATCTCACTGCTGGGCATACACACCGAGGAAACCAGAATTGAAAGAGACACATGTACCCCAATGTTCATTGCAGCACTGTTTATAATTGCCAGGACATGGAAACAACCTAGATGTCCATCAGCAGATGAATGGATAAGAAAGCTGTGGTACATATACACAATGGAGTACTACTCAGCCCTTAAAAAGAATAAATTCGACTCAGTTCTAATGAGATGGATGAAACTGGAGCCGATTATACAGAGTGAAGTAAGCCAGAAAGAAAAACACCAATACAGTATACTGACACATATATATGGAATGTAGAAGGATAGCAATGAAGACCCTCTATGTGAGACAACAAAAGAGACTCAGAGGTATAGAACGGACTTTTGGACTCTGAGGGAGAGGGAGAGGGTGGGATGACTTGAGAGAACGGCATTGAAACATGTATACTATCTTGTAAGAATGAAGCGCCAGTCTATGTTCAATACAGGATGCAGGACGCATGGGGCTGGTGCACAGGATGATTCAGGGAGAGGATGTGGGGTGGGAGGTGGGAGGGGCTTTGGCATTGGGAGATCGTGGACACCTGTGGCTGATTCATGTCAATGTATGGCAAAACAAATACAGTACTGTAATGTAGAATAAAGTATTAAAAAATTTTAAAAATGTATATTTTAATGAAGATTAAAAAAAAACAAATTACAATGTAATGCTTAATATACTGGTAAAAAAAAATGAACAGAATCATCGTAACCACAACATGGAAATAAAGAAATAAATGAAATAAATGATATTATGAGCATGATATATTCACTCATCTGAACTCAATAAAAGCAACAGAAAAATTTTAGGGATTTGGGAGCAGAGGATCATAAGAAAACATGCAGAGAACAAAACCAATGCTGTCAATGCGAATAGGCTGGAGGCAGAGTTTACTCCCTTCTCTATAAAGAATAAGATGTTAGAGCTAGACCCAGGGAGTTCATGGAAATGTTCATGGAAAATGAAAGTTCTTGCTCCAAGCCTAAGTAACTTTCCTAAATTAAATGGATGAACTAGTCTTCATTCTTCTCAAATTTGAACACTTCAGGTTATTTCTAACACACACTCTATAGAAAAGGTTGAGACATGGCATTTTTCTGATATTATTCTTACACACACACTTGAATAAAAAATCACAAGTGGTTTTAAAAGTATATGTGAATTGATTTAACAGTTGATGTAATGAGAGTTCTATAATGGGAGAAAAATATAGACCGATGGAGTCTGGGAGGAAGAGAAGGGAGATGATCCTGCTTCCCACTCCCCATCAGGACTGCTTCCCACCCTCCCATCACATGCCTCAAAAGCTCAACTGGGTACATACTGGGGATGAGAAAAAGGACAAGTATCCTAATGTGAGTACTAAGAAATTCATCTGATGCCCATCAACTGAGGCCACCATTTCAAAGCTTTCACTAAAATTTTAGGGAGCTAGAAATTTTGAGATTGGACATACACACACAGAGAGAGAGGCTTAAAAACAGATTCTGATATGCAAATACTGAGGCAAATGCTATTTTTGGAATGAAGAAACAAGAACAACAAAGGGACTAACCTGCTTGGTATAATGACAAGGAGAAGGTGGTTTTCTTGGATACAGAGAGTATTAGCTGTATGATTGCTTTTCCACTTCAGATGCGTAAATGATAAGAGAGAGGGAAGCTAAGACACTCACCTGGGATAATAAAATGGTACAAAAGAGTTGGCCAGGACCTCTCCTATGCAAGGGCATGGTGAGGACTCTAGGACTAGTACTATCAAAATCTATCTTAATACATGCTATAGGTAATCTAATGCACTCATGCAATCTTCAGGCCTGAAGTTAACTGTAGGTTAATATATGCAGGTGGAACTGAAAAACATTCCCCTGGGGAGTAAGGATTTTCTTCAGGCCATGGAGATTCAGTGGCAAATCTAAAATCAAGACATCATCAACAAATCTCTCTGATTCAAACACATTCTGCTCTGCCATCTAGATTTAGAAACAGAAAAATACCTTCTGTGTCTAACCGTGACTTTCCCCACTAATTTCAATGCTTGTTTCACTCACAAATGAAAGGGACATTTTCCCAATCTTTTAAAAACCAATTGCTCACATTATAAATAGTTGCCAGCAATCCAGGGTATACTGAAAAATTCCCATTTAAAAGATGAAGATATCATTTAAAACATTAATATCACAAAGGATTTTAAATTAAAAAGTTGTTTTTAAGGACATAAAATTTCTTTTAGGAACAATTTAAAGAATCTGGTTTATTCTATAATTTTGAAAAAACAATTTCAAATCATCCTTTTTAATCTGTGAGGATGCTAAATCGCTCAGGTAAACTGATTTCAGAAAACCTGAATTGCTTCTTTTCTTAAAATATACTACCTGACAAGATGATCATGCATTCACTTAGATAAAACACAATACTCTGTAAATGCATATGACAGTGCATTAAATAGTGCATATAATTAAATATGATAGTGATTAAAGAATTGAGCTTTTGTGGAAGAGAAGTTAAGACAACAAAAGAATAGTACTTGAGGACGTAAAGGAGACATTGAGGCAGAAGTTAACACTCAACCACTATTGGTGGTAGGAAGATTAAAGAGGATAGGATTCCTGTTTCAAGAGGTCAGACAACCAGATACCCATGGCTAGGCATGTAAGTGGCCCAAACTGAGCTGAGCTGCCAGAAAGAGGGTTGCTTGGCTTGAATCACCTCCAAAAAAATTACCTCGACCACCTGGCAGAAACTTGGTTTAAAAGCACAGTTATATCAGACATTTTTACATTTTCTGTAATGTTAGGGCTCCTGAAAGGCCCATATCTCAGGCTATAAGTGTTTCCTCATTCCCTTACCACTAACCTTTTTCATCTTTATCTAAAAATCCACATCAGTGCATTATATCTTTCAAGTATTATAAAAATTTTTAATGAAACTGAAAGCACACTATTAGTGCAACACATGAAAATCATTCTAATAAAATTTTCTGCTGCACTGATATTTCCATTTATAAAAAGTGGGATGACTCATTCCAATGTCTCCTCAGCTAATTTTTATTTTTCTCTGCTCTATATTCAATAACTCCCTTTTGTACTCAATTGACCTCAGGTCCTCAATACTCAATTTCTTAGAAGTTTTTATTAAAACAGCAGCAGAAGCAGTAATCAGGAGTGTTTAGTGACCTTTTCCCATCCAGCACTAGAGCAACCAGATTTTTCTTTCATGATATCCATTTTCTTTTGACTTGGAGCCAAAAAGAAAAAAAAATACAATACTTATTCTAAGAACCTGCCAGTTGGCAACAAAGAGAGGTCTGATACATATTTTATTCTTGTTATAAATGTAACCAGACACTACAAAATCCAGTACATTTCAGGAGATATTAAAACTGGTAAGACTAAAATTACTAATGTCTCAATTTAAAAATTCCATTAATAGCTCATGAGTTTTCCAGAAAAGGTCAACTAGAAAATAAAGGTCTTCAATCTTTTAGTCTGTAATTGAGTAGAAATAATTTATTGGTAGCACTTGTTTTTCTATTTAAAGGTATTGTTGGACATTTGTCCTTGCCAAGCTACTGTTGGGTTTTAATCATTTATCGAGTTTTTCAAAATAATATTGAGATCTAATTTCCCAAATTACAAACTACTATTTTTATTTAATGTCATTTGAATAGTGAATGGCTTGTTCTCTAATTTATCAATTTAACAGAAGTGTTAAATAGCACTATATCTAGGCCTGGCTCCTCTACATCACCATATATCTAACTTCTTCTAAAACCCTGACAGTCACCTTTGGTGACATTACTGTGGTCTGTCTGCTTCCAATATGCTCCAACCCCATAGCTCCTTTCTGTAGAGTGGGAGCCACTTAATCTCTCCTGGATGTTCAGTCTTATCTTAGGCTTTGGACCAAAAGCATGGTATGAGACAGAAACTCTGGCTCAATGTAGGGCACCAGCTATCAAGTGAAACTCACTGTTAGTCCAGCTCTGGTAACTGGTCCTTTGGCCAAGTTTTAACAATTAGACTTCTGGCTTGCTCCTGAAACCTAGTCCTGATTGACCCTTTAGGTGCGGTAACTGGTCTTTCGCTCACATTCCTCTGTGCCTGGCTCTCTGTCCTAATAAAACCATTACATCTGCACTCTGTACACAGCAGAGCACCTTCCTGAATGGACTTCCTCCCAGCGGCTGTAGTTATGTCCTGGTCCCATATCCCATCCCAGCCTCAACCTCTTCCACTCAACGGCAGGTCTAGTTCCAACTTTCAGATCCTCTAAACTTCTGGTCCAGTGGAGTGAACACTGCCATGCCTGACTCTGTCTCAAGGTACACAAAGCCAACTGTAAATTCTCCAACATACTGTTAAAAAGGAAGGCATTTGGGGGAAAAAAAAAAACCCTCTTCTATGCTGCTGGTGGAAATGCAACTTGTTCCATTCTTTTCAAAAAGCTATTGTATGATTTGTTTTCAGAATTTTTAAAAAATTCTATTATTTTGACTCAAATAATTCCCTAAGAGTCTCCCCTTAAAATGTCAGACATTCAGGCAAATGCTTCATTTATATCAACAGGAAAAATGACCTAAGTAATCAATGAAATTTGGCTCAGTAAATTACAGGATAGACATATGATAGGAAATCATATAGTCTTTTAAAATTGTTATCTTATAAAACTTAATAAAATGGAAAAAATCAGAATCAAAATTGTATTCTGGTTAGTCAAGACTGATGGAATGGTTGTTCAGTTGATAAGTTGTATGTCCAACTCTTTGCAATCCCATGGACTGCAGCATGCCAGGCTTCCCTGTCCATCACTATGTCCTGGAACTTGCTCAAATTCGTGTCCATTGAGTTGGTGATATTATCTAACCATCTCATCCTCTGCTGCCCTTGTCTCCTTTTGTCTTCAATCTTTCCCAGCAACAGGGTGGAATGGTAGATGAATTTAATTTTCTTTCCTCTCTCTCTCTCTTGCATGCACATTTGGTTATATAGATATCAAAAGCTCTATACTAAGTAAGTATTGTTCTAAACCTAGAAAAACATAAACAATATAAAATATTTTTAAAGCATGAGAGTATCTTCAAGTATAATAAAGAATCTAATTGATTTCTCTTTTTCATTGGTTTTTCATTGGTTAACAGGGATGGTTTCCCAAAAAGTCACACTCAGTGCTGTAGCTCCTTAATCTGCCTCTGTGTGGTGCCTGCTCCTAGCCTCAGAACTCTAAGGCTTGCTAAGATCTTAAGGATCTTAAGAAAAAAGCAGGCAAGCAAACAAATACACCAAAAACACCGTACCGTATCTAAATATCTTATTCAAATGTAATACAATGTAGCAAGCTCCAGCTGTCTAATCCCACCAGAAGATTTTTTAGATTTTTACTGCTATTAGGAGAATCAGACAACTTGAGAACAGATTGAGAAAAGTGTAGGTGGGCTCCAAGTTTCAAAATAAAAACTCACATTCAATTCTCACCGAAGGGATTAATATAAACACTGAGTGCTATTGATTTGACCAGCTTTATATTAACATACGTATGAGGATAAAACAAGTACACATGAATGGTATGACAAACCTCTCCAGAGACAAGAAAAATAGCCGTATAAGGTTACAAATCTATACAGTGGTAAATCCAGCTCTGATGGCCTCCAAAGCTCATTTTCTTTCTAATACACTACTTAGCAGCTGAGTCTACTAATTTGAGATAGAACAAGTATAAAGTACCTTGAACCGTGCTATGCACTGGGCAAGTGCTCAATGATAGTCATTTTTACAGCTGCTGAAAGTTAGTGATTTTTGTACATTCTCACTTCAAAAAGAATTAAAATGTGGTAAAAATATACCTAAAATGAACTTCAAAGGTCTTCTATTCATTGAATTAGCCTCTATTCATTGCAAAACACAGTTTTCCACATGAGTCCAATATGCAAATTTCAGTATGTGGTAAATTTCTGTTTATTCAGAATGATCAGGGAATAAGGCTGTTTAGCACTGCTACTTCAAAATGCAAATATAGACCACCAATGGGTTACACAATAAAATTCTCTAACATACATTGAAAACAAGTTTGTCTCTTGATAGTCCAGGAGACAGTTTGGAATCTTTCACAAATCATGAGGTTGCCACTGTGGTCTAGACAGTGGACCCATCAGTAAAGACACTCAAGAAACTGCTCTACACAATCCAACTTTCTCTTCGTGCCTTACAAAGTTCATTACTGTTAGGATGGCTTCAACCGGAGCTAAAAAAATATTTTCAGTTTCTTAAATATACTCGGTACCAGACTTCAAGCAATATGGGTTTCAAAAAACAGCACAATCATCAACTCTCTCATGTGGTTGAATTAGGCCTTGTACTGAATTCTCATTAGTCTGAGAGGTCCATGTATGGGAGCAGAGGCTGCATTCTGAAGATCTTCTTGATAACAGATGCAATGCTTGGTTATCACATATATTTGATAGATACTCATTCACTGACAGCTGCTCCATGCCAAGTGGAAGATGACTGCTGTCTTCTTTGGTGGGACTAAGAATCTGGAAGTTCCTGAATTAGTCAGATAGGTTGCTTTTCCAACTACCTGTAAAGCTGCTTTCCTCCTAAAGTCAGTCCTACCTTCTGTAGGTCTCAGACTCTCTGGTTCTACCGCAAAGGTTAACAAATCAGTTCAGGAGTTGAATTTCAACAGAAGCGTTATATAAGAGAGGCAGTCTGGTAGAGCACAAATAACTACTGTGCTGGACACTGTGAAGTAAGTTATTCAATACCAACATCACAAGGTGCTCTCACCCACAGAGAACTGCTAAGGGGACACTGTATTAGGGCAACAGGATCAACTCACTGCTGTGACTCTGCAGCCACTATTTTCCTACATCCTAGACATCTAAAATGGATTACAGGTGAGGTGAAAATAGCCTCCCACTCAGCAGACAGAAAAAGGCCAGGTCTAGAAATGTGAACTTCAAGTAGGGTCTACTCTTATTCATTATGAGTCAAGTAGGGTCTTTTATCAATCATTCTTAATCATAATGTATTCTGAAAAGTCTAGATTAACACTGAAACCCTAGAAGTGTATAAATAAAATTCTCGTTATGTTACTAAGAGAAACATAACACTCTTACAAGAAAATAAGAAAGTCATGAGGACTCAAATTCATAGGATTAATTTTAAAATTATCCAGTAGCTGTATGAACTCATCTGGAGGGAAGGATTAAGAATTCTGTTTTGACTAGTTACGTTTCATATGCCAATAAGCAAACAGTGGAATTTAGAAGTCAAGACTATGAAGGCTGTGTGCATGTGTATATGAAGTATATTTAATAGTAACCTTCACAGAGATGACAGCTGATACCATGGGAACAGACAAGATCAAGAGAAAAGTAGGAGCAAAGAAAACAAAACCCCAAAGAAAAACCACTGGGAATGCCTATATTTCACTGGACAAAAAGAAAGGCAAGCACAGAAGGAGATGTCAGGAGAGGGGGAATCAAAATACTCAATGTGTTAAAAGCCAAGGAAAACATACATTTTTCAGAATGTGGTCCATCAGTTTTAAAATATAGTGAGAGACAGAAAAATGTGGATTAAAAAAAAATTGAATCTGGCAACGTTTTGGTCAAAGCATTTTGGGTTGCAAAACATATTCAAGTGAATGTGTGCGATCAAGACCATGAGATCAAGATTTCAGTGATCATCTGAGAGGCAATCTCATAAAGAAAGCAACTAAAGTGAAGTTCAGACTTAGAGGAAGTTGAACTGTGGAACAACTACAACCAAAGTCACACTCTCAGAATCTCCAATTGTTGTCTCTCTCTTTGGGTACAGACCAATATGGTCGTTTGACTCAAAAACATATTAAATTATAGGGCAAACATCTACCACAAACTGAAACTTTTCAGTTTAAGTGCAAACTCATTAAAAAATCTGAAAGGCTGATAAGCTGCAGTTCAGCTAATGAGTTCATCAGCCTTGGGTCCTGTGTGCTTTTCCTAGTCCAAACAACTGCAGCAAGGGGAAGTCAGAGGTGACAATGATCACAGGCCCTGGAGACAATCACAGTCACCAGGGCCTTCAGCAGAGGCCATGACTGAGGCAGAATTCTCCTGTGTAGAAGGCAGGGACCAAAAAAGATATGTTTGTTTCTGGCAAACTGGAAGTAGCTGTTACAAAGTCATCAGTGTTCCAACAGGTGGGGGTGCATATATCATAAACTGAACCCAAATTTTTCCTCTTGCTGAATATCAACAGAGTAGGAGACCCAAAGAAGTTGTAGACAACCATATAATTACAAACTGTGAACAATACAAAACCTACAATATAAAAATGACAAGATGACCAGAGAAACAAAAATGGCTTCATAGAGGAGGTGACCTTTTTTTCTGACATCTGAAAAATGAGTAGGATTTTAACAAGAGGTGGGAAAAGGAAGTGAAAGAGGGATGAGGCCCCACCTAGGAGACATCATCTCTAAATGCTGGTATGAGAATCCCTTGAGGGTGAAGAACATTTCCTGCTCACCTTTATATCTCTAGTGCCTTGTATCTCACAAAGTAGCATCTCAATCTGTATTAGTATTTTAATAAGTATAAATAAAAAGAACCTAGAGGGAAATATCATCAAAATTATAAGAAAGTTTTTGGGTCTGTTGATAAGACAAGAATATTCAGTACTTAACATGTGAAAAGTGAAAGCATAGTCACTTGGCTGTGTCCAATTCTTTGCGATCCAATGGACTGCAGCTCACCAGGCTCCTCTGTCCATGGGATTCTCCAGGCAAGAATACTGGAGTGGGTTGCCATTCTCTTCTCCAGGGGATCTTCACAACCCAGGGACTGAACTCGGGTCTCCGCATTGCGGGCAGATTCTTTACCATCTGAACCACCAGGGAAGCCTTCCACTTAAAAGTGTAGTGAGAGGTATAAATGGAAGGGTAGATTTATGACTATACTATGGAGGGCCTAGGCACTAAACCTCAATATGGTATATCATTGCCCTGGAAATAAACAGGATAAATTACAGGCCTATATCTGCCAGTTCTCTAGACTGGTCCGCATCTGTAATATGAGGATGGCAAATTCTCTCCATACACCTCAGACATGATTACAAGAATCAGACCTAAAATGAAAATGGATCCTCGAATCCCAGGGACTCTAGAGATGGCACACCAGGTAAATGACATAGCAGAGCCCTTTCTGCATTTCTGGCCCACAAATCATGAGCAACATAAAACTGGTATTCCCTTGTAGCTCAGTTGGTAAAGAATCTGCCTGCAATGCAGGAGACCTGGGTTCAATCCGTGGGTTGGGAAGGTCCCCTGGGGAAGGAAATGGCAACCCACTCCAGTATCCTTGCCTGGAAAATCTCGTGGACAGAGGAGCCTGCAGGGCTGCAGTCCATGGGGTCACAAAGAATCGGGCACGACTGAGAGACTAACACTTATACTTACTTACTTAAGTTTAGCTTAGATTTTTAGGTAGCAATAAAGTAGTGGAAAAAAAAATAGATAAATCAATTCCAAAGTGGAATATAGGGAAGCATTCATAGAAAAGGAGTTTTGAAGAATAAGTAACATTTGGATACAAAAGAACAGTTAAAGGCTACTGTAATTTTTCACAAGAAGACGAGTATAAAATAAATCATGAAAGTGAGGGGAAAGGTATCATATTTAATTAATGGCCAGAGACTTATGCTGAAATAAATATGGAATATATAAGAGGAAATTTTGAGAAATTTTTAGTGGGAATGAGATGGGTTCAAGATCAAAAATGTGTTGAAGGCCAAAGTAAGATATCAGAACTGTATATTGTAGCCACTGGGTGACTGCAGTCCTTAAGAAGTAAACTGTCCTAATATCTTCTCATCACTCCACAGCTCCCTCTCTAGTACAGCCCTCCAAGACATCTTAAGACTTTTAGAACTGAGTGTCTTCCACTCTTGCACTAGTTTTTGACAGCAACTAATATGATCATTTAAAAATATAAGTTAGATTGCTATTCACTATTCCAAAAGCTTTAAGAAATTTCCATCACAGATAGAATAAAATTCAAGCTTCTTACCACGGTCTCTGAAAAGAGCTCATATAATCCAGTTTCTATATCTTCAAACTTACCTCCTTCTATTCTCTCACCTTTCGCATTCCACTCCAGCTACATTAAATGTTGTGGTTTCATTCTAGGCATTTCACCAGCTATTGTCTAGGCTTAGATGTTCTTTTGAGTCTCTACTAAAATTTCACTTCTTCAGACAGGCCTTCCCTTGTGACTCCATCTAAAACACCACGCACTCTATCTCATTGGTCTTTATCTAATTAAGCTGCTTTATTTTATTTCATAACCTTGATTACCATCTTCAATTGTGTTACCCAAAATAGGAATTTTATCTATTTTGCTCATCACAGCATCTCTAATACCTAACACCATACATAATGCATTTCAGATATTTACTAAGCTTTTAGTGAATGATTGACATCAGAGCTACTCTTTAGGAGGAGTGTGCAGAAAAGAGTTAACATAGCAGTCCTGAACGGCAATCTTTAGAAAGGCCAGCTGACAAAGCTGGCCCTTGGCTAACACGTGGGGATTTGGATGTTGGAAGAGTTCCCATCATCTATAACTAATAAGGCTGTCTCTTCATAAACTGTTTGCATAAATAATATGACTATGCTAAAAGCATACTTTCCTTTTGGGAGTCTGGAATTTGGACATGCGCCAGAGGTAGAGGGTGCCTATATGACCAGCCCTCAATTAAAACTCAGGGCACTGAGTCTCTAATGTGCTTCCCTGATTGGCAACACTTCAAAGTTGTTACAACTCCTTTCTGGAAGAATTATGTGTGTTCTGCATGCCTTCACTGGGAAAGAACTCGGGAAGCTTGTGCCTGGTTTCCCAGGTTTGTGCCTCACGTAGCTTTTCACCTCCTGGATTTTGCTTTGTATCCTTTCGACATAATCAAAGCCATTGAGTAGTACATACTGCGGCCTCTGAGTCCTGGTGAGTCATCAAAACTGGAGCTGGTGTCGGGGAACTTCCCAACAAAGAGTATTCTGCCAGCAGCTTATAAACTGGACTTGAGGACTGAGGTAACTATGGGCAAAGAGGCCCGTTAGAAAAGAATCTGCTTCAATGATCCAAGAAAAAGGCAAGATGGCAGCAGTGGAAGCTAAAAGAGATTAACATGGGAGTACAGCTTCCTAAAAAAAAAACGCAAACTTTTAAGACATTAGATTACAAGATTCCTGGGAATGGAAAATTAAGGAAGATGGGATGCTAGATGCAAACTACTCAGACAATGGAGGGAAAAATTAAGAAAGTATTGTGGTTTTACGGTAGTCTGACTGTAATATAAATATATATACACATATATATACATATACACACATGTATATTAAAGTGAATATCAGTATACATGTAGAAAGCTCGAAGATGCAATAGGTATTTTCCAAAGAAAACATTTAAGAGATGGAATTAAGAATGGAAATGAGGACTTATTTAGTACAAATGTAAGTTATTCTGTGAGCTCATTGAGGGCAGGGACTTCAGAGTGTTTGTTCTTTGGCATATTCTGAGCCCCTAGAAGAGAACCTAACACGTGGTATGTACTCTTCTACTCAAGAAAGATGAGAGGTCATACGAGAAACACACAAAGCTTGAAATATGGGAGGATGCAGAGACATCAAATATGATTATCTCATACTTCTCAGTACAGTAAGACGCTGCTAGGTTTAGAGGAGGATGGCCCAGGAAAAGAAGAGGTAAGGTCCATGATCACCTCTCAGGGAAAGTCATTAAGAAATCAATAAGAGAGTAACTAAAAGTACTTTTTTTCTACCCAGATTTCCTCTTCAGATAAAAAAGAAACATGAATCTAAAATACTCTTAGAATATACGTAACATAATATCTAATTGGGCTGAACTGAATCACGGCCTTATTTAATAATATTCATAATAAAATAATCCTTAAAGTCCTTATCCCTAGGTCTAAAACCTGATGAAAAAGATACTAATTTTACCTTAAACCCATCCAGAATGGCTGGACATACAAATGACCTTCATTTAACCTGGAGAGGAAAATAATTTTACAGTATTTTACACTACTTGGTGAGATTTATTAACAGATTTTCAACAATGATCTTCAAAGCAAAATTAAAGTGTGGAAACAGTCAACCTAGTATAGAAGTTGCAAAGGGAACTGTTACCATTTGAAAGGGAAACAAAGAAAATTAAGCTTCAGTTTATAACTGGTAGGAAAAGAGAACATAGGAAATAATTCCATGTGTTGTGCTTAGTCGCTCAGTTGTGTCTGACTCTTTGTGTCCATGGACTGTAGCCACCAGTCCAGGGGATTTTCCAAGCAAGAATACTGGGGTGGGTTGTCATTTCCTACTCTAGGGGATCTTCCTGACTCAGGGATCAAAACCACATCTCTTGTGTCTTCTGCATTAGCAGAGGTATTCTTTACCACTGAGCTACCAGAGAAACCCACATTAAATGTTTACTTTTCTAGTACCTCATGAGAAACGCTGGGCTGGAAGAAGCACAAGCTAGAATCAAGATAGGCGGGAGAAATATCAATAACCTCAGATATGCAGATGACACCACCCTTATGGCAGAAAGTGAAGAGGAACTAAAAAGCCTCTTGATGAAAGTGAAAGAGGAGAGTGAAAAAGTTGGCTTAAAGCACAACATTCAGAAAACAAAGATCATGGCATCCAGTCCCATCACTTCATGGGAAATAGATGGGGAAACAGTGGAAACAGTGTCAGACTTCATTTTGGGGGCTCCAAAATCACTGCAGATGGTGACTGCAGCCATGAAATTAAAAGACGCTTACTCCTTGGAAGAAAAGTTATGACCAACCTAGATAGTATAGTCAAAACCAGAGACATTACTTTGTCGACTAAGGTCCATCTAGTCAAGGCTATGGTTTTTCCAGTGGTCATGTATGGATGTGAGAGTTGGACTGTGAAGAAGGCTGAGCACCGAAGAATTGATGCTTTTGAACTGTGGTGCTGGAGAAGGCTCTTGAGAGTCCCTTGGACTGCAAGGAGATTCAACCAGTCCATTCTGAAGATCAGCCCTGGGATTTCCTTGGAGGGAATGATGCTGAAGCTGAAACTCCAGTACTTTGGCCACTTCATGCAAAGAGTTGACTCATTGGAAAAGACTGATGCTGGGAGGGATTGGGGGCAGGAGGAGAAGGGGACGACAGAGGATGAGATGGCTGGATGGCATCACAGACTCAATGGACGTGTGTTTGAGTGAACTCCAGGAGTTGGTGACGGACAGGGAGGCCTGGCGTGCTGCGATTCATGGGGTCGCAAAGAGTCGGACACAACTAAGCGACTGAATTGAACTGAAAGTGCAAAAGCATACAGCTGACTTTCAAAACCACTATTTCAGTTCCACCATTAATCCATATGAGCATGGACAACTTAAATGCTTTGATTCCCAGTTTCTTCACTATAAACAAAAAGAAAATAGCACCTATCTCATCAACTTGTTGCATAGGTAAACTACGGGGATATACACAAAAGTGCATAGTAAGAGCTGGACACATACCCCTTCCCTTCTCTGTGCTCATTAGCAATGGGGCAGGAGTTTAGAGTTGCTTTCCCTTAACAGCCATGCATTTACACCGATGATGCAAACTACTAATAATTAAGAGTATGCAACTATGAATCATGTGTATAGTTCATGGATAATACAGCTGATCATTAAGGTATGAGAAAGTAGTATTCATACTATATAGAATCTGATAAATAATAGTCACTTAGCACTTACTAAGCATTTACAATATAGCAGGTAACAGTTTGGATTGTTTTTATATACTATATTTTATTTAATCTTCAAAAAAAGACACTATGAGATAGGTATTATGCACTTTGGCAATACAAAACTGATGATGCTTAGAGAAAGTAAGTGAAGTGTTTGAGATTACCCATTTGTTAAGAGGTAGAACCAATATTTAACTTAGTTTTCCTGCACATAGATATTTATATTAATCTATAAGATCTCTTTGCTTTACTCTTCTTCTACAGATTTGCCGCATACAGACCTCTGGCATACCAGCAATACAAAGACACAAAGAGTCATCTTGGAGACCACAGCCTGCAGAGTAGAAAGAAGGAATCTTTAATCCCCAATTTGCTCTTATTTGCTCTTCAATCCCACATTCCCTCTGCTTCCATGCTTAGTCCACGGAATCTGTCTTCTCGTCCCTGTCATCCTTGAGTAGACTGACCTTTATCTGGGCATTGTAGTGCAGTGAGGCTACAGCAGCCCTCACTGTGATCCCAAATGAGTGTAATTTCTGCTCTTTCTTCTGGTCCTCCAGGCCTGCACATTAGATCTGCTGGGATCAGAACTGTGGGGGCCCCTGTTCTGAGCTCCCATGTCTACACTGGCCCAAAGTCCTGGTCACAAAGTAGACCGAACACTGAACAGACTCCAGTTACACCTTTTAAAGAGCAGATTTAGTTTCTTGTAAAAGCCCCTGTATTTGTCACCAAAGGTTGCCTTCCAACTGTTCAAATTTTCATGATGCTTTTGTGCATCATGAAACAGCAATCTGCAACAATCTGTTTTAATCAGTTTTGTATACATTGCAGAAAATAGCAGGCAGAAAAGTACATTCTTTATTCTTAGCCTGCACTAATCATTACTCTCCCCAGAGAACGGCTATTTACAAGATACCAAATAACATTTTCTCCTAGGAAATCTCCTCCTGAGAACGGGATTCTAGCTTGGTTTCAAGCAGCAGTCCTGACTTCCTGCCATGCCGGAGAATGACAGCTGCTGTAAGTAAGTCGCATAGCAGGGGCAATCATTCAGTGCCTCACTGAAAATAGGTGAGTCCCTTCCATCTCTATCAAGAGCAAAACAGTAAGGAGGAGCTGCATCCTGTTCTCTTTGAAGCACTCACGTGTTGACAACAAGCCTATCTGGGCATGGGGCACCTTGATCTCAAAGAGTGTCCTTACACAGCCCGCCCTAAGGACCAATACACACAGAGCTGAATTGTTCACACCAAAAGAGGCCAGCTAGCCACCCTGCGCTCAAGTGACTGAGATTGCTACTAATCCATGAGGTGTCTGTTGGCTCACTGCCTCGCTTTCACAAAGGGGATGGGATAGAAAAACAAAAACAGTAGGAAAGGAGCAAGAACATGGGAGATGGTGGAAACAGTTGCTTGGAAGACTCCACTGAAATGGATACTTTATTTAAAAAAAAAAATATATATATATATATATATCTCCTGAAAGGACATAGGTCAAGGTCTCTCATCAACAGAAACCTTTACTAGAGGCTACGAAACAAGCATAGATTTCTGGAAATGCTAGACAGAACTGAATAATGGTCATCATTAAAACTAATATTATAAATTTAAAAGTTGATCTTTTGGGGAAAGTGAGTTTAAACAAAATTCTTATTCCATCAAGAACTGATCCATCTAGTAAATAAATACTATGCAATATTTAATAGTGATTTTAAAGTCTGTTCCCACATTGAAATTCATGAAGGCTTTTTAATTAATAAAGCAATAAATGGCAATAATATTTTCATAAGAATGGAACAATTATTTCAGCTCTTTGTTGTCAATATGGGTAACTTCTGTCTCCATTCTCTAATGTGGCAAGGTCAACCTTATGCTTCCTTCTTATGACATATTTGGTTGGCTAGTTTCTCAGTTTTGAATTGTCCTGGTATCTGTGTTATATTTTCATAATTGGAATGGTTTTTCATATAATTGTTGGATTCCAAAAATGTAATATGTATACAACAAACAAATTTTAGAAATGGGCTGCTAGGGTCTCCAAATGAAAGGAAAATCAAACTGATTCATTCCCTCCTAGCCACTCTTTATATGTAGTTTCTCTCACATCAGCTTAAAAGGCAATGAATGCTTTGGAAAATTTTGGTTAGCTGAATGGCTGGATGTTGCCTCATCTAGTAATTGTTCTGCTAGACTTGACTGAGAAATTTATTCTGTTCTCAGGATTAATATCTCAGTGATCTGGCAGTTATTTTTGACAGGCTTTGAATATGAAACGGGATGATGAAGAGATATAAACTGAATAATTAATCTTTATATATATACATGATACATCAAGAAGAAACATTAAAAAACAATAAATATATGAACTAGACTCTTTCAATAGCTTCACTTTTAAAAATTCATGTCTACAAATAACTAAAATCAGTTTCAGATAATTTAATATAAATTGTTTGAATCTTTTCTCCCTCCATTATCCAACAGTGCTTACTTGTTTAGATCAAATAATTTAAACACTCTTTGTTTTGCAAATAAAAAGGGCAAAAATATAGAACTCTTTTTATAATAAAATGCAAATATCTCAGTTGGAAATTTGAGAAAGGAAAAATAGCTCAAGAACTTGAATGAGAGCTTTTTATTTTTAAAAGCACACCAAATCAGAATGCTATTATCCTATCTCAACTTCAGTATCACATAACTAAGAAAAATCAGTCCCAGGACTGAAATAAGCCTTAGTAATGAACGAAGATGCTACAGAGAAGTGTACATCTTTATTGTTGTTCTTAGTTTCTTTCTCCAAATGTCTGAAATAAATTAATTGACTATTCCAGGATCTTAAAATCTACAATTGATGGCTGAAATAAGCTGCTATACTCAGTACATTCCACAAGACGGTGCCCTGTCCCTAGGAAGAGCCTTTCTGTACACAGCTGAACTACAGAACGCTCATGCTCTCTGACCCAAAGCGAATTTAAAGTCGACTTTCTACAAATGAAACCTCTAAGAAATTAGCAAGCCCTTGAAATAATGCAATTCTTGATGTGAAACAATGAAAATCATTGCCTTTGGAAATTGCATATCTCCCTAAATTGCTCTCAAATTCAGGGGTAAATGAGGGCACTCAGTGAAGAGAAGGAGCTAAACATAATACAACTATACCAAAACTACTTAGAGCAGTACTGTGCAATAGAAATATGAGAGTCTCTCATGTAATTTTATTTTATTTTTTTATATCCTGTCTCTCTTTGAGCCTCTCATACATGGTGGGTCATTTTCCCCACCAAATGGCTTAATATATAATTCCATATAATGAGAGGCTTCCTATGTGGCATTTTAGTGAATTTCTCAAAGCAAGGATTGAGTATCCCCTGTATCAAAATAATGTGATGCAAACAAAAGATTTTCTCAAACATTTACTGAACCAAAAATTAATTTGCTATGTAAGACACCTTTCAGTGCCCTGAGAAATTTTAAATAACTTTTACTTTCTTTTTTGTTTGTTTGTTTTTTTTTAATTGCTTGTGTTCTTTTTTTTTTTAATTGCTTGTGTTCTTTTTTTTTTTTTCTACATTACAATACTGTATTTGTTTTGCCATACATTGACATGAATCAGCCACAGGTGTCCACGATCTCCCAGTGCCAAAGCCCCCTCCCACCTCCCACCCCACATCCTCTCCCTGAATCATCCCGTGCACCAGCCCCATGCGTCCTGCATCCTGCAATGAACATAGACTGGCGCTTCATTCTTACAAGATAGTATACATGTTTCAAAATGCACACCCCCTGGCAACCACTAACCTGTTATCCATCTCTGTAATGTCACCATCTCAAGAATGTTATATGCAACTGTAAATGTTTTAGTAATCACAATCAAAAAAATTAAGAGTGAAATTGATTATAATATCTTACTTTATCTGAAATAACATTCCAACATTCAATCAATGTAAAAATTATTAGTAAAATATTTCATATCTTTTCTGTGCTTTTTTATGTGCACTTTACAACACCTAACACATCTCAGCTTGTACCAGCCTCACTTCACATATTCAACTGTCACATGCAGCTACTATGGCCCCCAAAAAGGTGAAGGATTGTAGCTACAGACTGAGCACAAGATTCCCATAACACTGCTCTATTACCTCACCACGAACCAATCAGAAAAAAGTCACATACCCTGCAGCCCTCATCCCAAATCTTGTCAAAAGAATTATTCCCTGAAAATCATCAGAAAGTTCAGCTTTTTCGACATGAGCCATAAGCCACCAATTCTCCTTGTGTAGCCCTACAATAAACCTTTCTCTGCTCTAAAAAAAAGAGAGAGAGAATCTAACCAAACAATTTACTATTAAAAAGTTAAATATTCAGCCTATTTTTAGGGTCAAATAGTATATATAAACAAAAATGCAAACAGATTATTTCTTACCCTCACTACTGACACAAAGAAATTCACAAATGCTTTCTTCTTATAAATGATATAAAAATAATTGATCTAAATTCCCCCATCTCCATAAGCTTTGAACTGAAGACTAACTTGTGCACTCTAAGTTGCTTAAGTCGTGTCTGATACTGTGCGGCCTGATGGACTGTGGCCTGCCAGGCTCCTCTGTCCGTGAGATACTCCAGACAAAAACATTGGAGTGGTTTGCCATGCCCTCCTCCAGGGGATCTCCCTGACCCACGGATCAAACCAGTATCTCTTATGTCTCCTGCATTGGCAGACAGGTTCTTCACCACTAAGGCCACCTGGGAAGCCCAAAATAGATCCCAGCCTTATTTAATAATATCTATGTTACTGACATAGCCAGGTATAAAATACATGAGAAGATATGACAGAGCAAATAGTTGAAAATTCACACATACATAAGATGGGTATTGTATGTCATGCCTATAATAATAATAAAAACAAAGATCAAGGATTAAAAAGTAAATTTAACAAGCATCTTTTCATTATGGGTTGTAGAACTCTCCATTTCACCAGCCCTGATAGTTGGAACTTTCTAGTTCCAGACAGAAAAAAGCATAAATGGCCTATTTATCAATCCTGATTCTTTTTTTTTTTTTTCATAATAGGCTGCACTTCTACATGAAGAATGGGAAGTTGATACAAAAGTATTCTCAACAAAAATGAAAAGGATTGACTTCTCATTAGGACATAAGAGAAGTTGAAACTGTTTATTTTTGCTAAGAATCCTTTTCAGGACCTAAAGTCCTGCCTGAAAGTAGGCTGGGTTTTATTTTTCTTGTCAACAGGAGCCCAAGTTTAAAAGACAACCTTGTTTCTTTTACAAGATGGGTTTATGAGCACAGTGAAATACAATCTCTTTGTGAACCTGCAGCAGCAAGAGGTCACACATTCTGGCTCAATGGGAAAGCGCCTGAAGGAAAGCACTGCCTCTGGGCCTGCAGGCGAGTCTTCAGGGACCCTCTGAGCCCAGTTCCAAGACACAACAAGCTGAAATTGGGCAATGCAACTTTTTCCTTAGGACCTGAACATCCAGAATAAGTGGGCACGCATCTGCAGTTCCTCATGCTCCCCAAGCTTCTGCAAAGCCTCAGCTACTTAATTTTTCAAGACAATTTTGAAATTGGAAATGAGTGACTGCAGGCTGATTTTCTTTATGCACAGAAAAATAAAAGACAAAAATTCAAGTTAGTGAGAAATGAAATTTTTAACAATCCTCTAACAATGTAACATGGTTAGTTATATGTTATATTCAAGTAGTAGTATCAATATATAGTTCAGGAAGTTATCAAAGTAATAAAAAGAAAAAAATTGAGAAAGAAAGTAATGCCTTAGAGTAGTATGCAAATTTATAGGAGCTTTTACATCTCTCTAACTACTTAATCTTCACAAAACTGTAGAACTGAAGGCAGTTATTACTTTAGTTTATAAATGAAAAAACTAAGACTCAGAAACTCTCCTACTGAAAGCTGATGAAATAAGGAATGTAAAAATAAAATGCTACTTGAAAAACGTTACAGACACTAGAGGGAGGCATTCCAGTGACTTGAAGGAAGCTTTCATTTATTTTCCTTATATATATGAATTATTCTTCTGTCCTGGTAAAACAGATTTCCTTTCTCAAGGTTTATTACAACCTCCATGTACATTTTTTCCAGCCAGCCAGAATCACTCTCAGTCGAGCCATGGAGGCTGAGCCGCAGCTGCTATAGCAATGTGGCTCTGTGGACCAGCGGGCTCTCAATTATTCAAGATAACACAGAAAGGCTTGGGGATAGATTACCCCAAATGCAGCAGGAACAAATTACCAGTTAGCTGAGTTAGATAAACTTGAATAAGTGAATGTTTTAACCTGTGCATACTGATAAAATATACATTGATGAAATCTGCAGAGAGGAGTCGGGGATCTCCTTGAAATACAGCAGACGTATGAAAGATGATGATTCAGCCTCTCTATGGAAAAGCCACAGCCCACATCAGACCTGTAAGAACTGCCCCTCTCTGCATGTTAACTACTGATACACTTGCCTCACCAAATAGCAAAACTAACTTATTTACTGCTTGGGGTCCTGTACTGGCACAGCTTATAAAACTTTGCTTCAGAGAGATGTGTTACCCTCACTGACCTTACCAATGGTGGGAGCTGGCAATGGGATTATAGATAGAATTATATACTAATATATAGGGTGTCACCGATAATCACCACGGAAGATTTTCATTTCCATTTTACCAATTTCATTGAGTAGTTTAAATGTTTTGTTCATAAAGTTTTATAGATGCTTTAAAATTATCGAATAAAAATGCTTTAAAGTTTATTGATTATAAAGTTTTAGAAAATATAAGATAAAAATCTGCCTTATTCATTTAACCTATGTTACGACTCATATAGGGGCTCCCCTGGTAACTCAGCTGGTAAAGAATCCGCCTACAATTCAGGAGACCTGGGTTCAATTCCTGGGTTGGGAAGATCTGCTGGAGAAAGGATAGGCTACCTACTCCAGTACTCTTGAGTTTCCCTGGAGGTTCAGAATGTAAAGAATCCGCCTGCAATGTGGGAGACCACGGTTCGATTAGAATTTAAATTCTGAAACTCTTACAGGAGAGGAATAATTTCAACATATACCTTGGATAAATCTATTTATATGTGCAGCCGAAACACAACCATATTAAAATAATGTAGTGGTAATGTTTGGATCCCTAATCTAATAATGTTTGACAAACTTATTCACAAGTCCGTATGTGTGACTAGCATTTGTGATCATTTATAATTCAGCTAAAATATATTTGTTTTGGTTAATCAAGAATAAGCACAGCTTTCCAGGGACACATTTCAATACATTCTTTCAGAGTATCACTGGTACACATTTCTAAACTGATCATCTATTATATTTAAGTCACTGTGCTGTATCTTCAGGGGCTTTCAATTATCAAACTTATCCATGAGCAATAATCAATGTTTTTATTAAATAAAGTAGGTACTTTACATTTGTTCTTTAAATTACTAAAATGTCTCATTTGAAAATGGTTTTTATACAGTACCATGCTTCAAAATTTCTAAAACATACAAAAATTTTTCCCTTTAACTGTTTACTGTTTTCCTATGTAAAAATAAAATTTCAATCAAAATCTCATAAACCTAGTGAGTTACCAAAAGCACAAATTTGGCTACATATTGTTTCCACCCTATTTGATTCTCATATTTTTAGCTGCTCAAAATGTGTTCCTCCCTCTTATCTACTGAAAATTATAGATTAGTTCTAATAACTTCCTAAATTGATACACTTTTGCTATTTCATACACTATTTCCACTTCTGGAAAACTGGTTGCTTGACATGAACCAGGCCAGGATGTAAGCAGGTTTTTTCAGCAGTCTTTCTGAGGATTATTGCCTCTGAGAACATCAATAACTGGATAAATACCAATAGTTTAGCTGTTTTCCTTTGTAAAATAATATAACAATTAATTTAACTACAAAAGTCATCCCAACTTCAGAGCACACTCTTCGAAGCTCTGAAATTCCCCTGGGGACTGCAGAAAGCTCTCTGGTCTAGAAAGCAGTTTGGATAAAAGTTACAGTGGTTTCTCAGAGCTGTGATGTTTTTCCTGAATTTTAACTTTTTATTACAAAAGTAAAATATCCTTATTGTAACATGTGACAAAAAGATAATGTATCAAAAGCTGAGTCTATCTTTTCACAACTCTATGTTCAAACAAATTTTAAATATATATACATATAAAGTGTGATTCCTGGAAAAGGGCATGGCAACTCACTCCAGTATTCTTTTCTGGAGAATCCCTATGGACAGAGGAGACGGGTAGGCTACAGTCCATGGGGTCATAAAGAGTCGGACACAATTAAGCAACTAAGCACAACACAAAGTGATTATATGTATATATGTGTGTGTGTATGTGTATGTGTGTGCTTTTGGTTTTATAAACACAAACTTCAGTTCGGTTCAGTTCAGTCGCTCAGTCATGTCCGACTCTTTGCGACCCCATGAATCGCAACACGCCAGGCCTCCCTGTCCATCACCAACTCCCCGGAGTTCACTCAGACTCACATCCATCGAGTCAGTGATGCCACCCAGCCATCTCATCCTCTGTCGTCCCCTTCTCCTCCTGCCCCCAATCCCTCCCAGCATCAGAGTCTTTTCCAATGAGTCAACTCTTCGCATGAGGTGGCCAAAGTACCGGAGTTTCAGCTTTAACATCATTCCTTCCAAAGAAATCCCAGAGCTGATCTCCTTCAGAATGGACTGGTTGGATCTCCTTGCAATCCAAGGGACTCTCAAGAGTCTTCTCCAACATCACAGTTCAAAAGCATCAATTCTTCGGCACTCAGCCTTCTTCACAGTCCAACTCTCACATCCATACATGATCACAGGAAAAACCATAGCCTTGACTAGACGGACCTTAGTTGGCAAAGTAATGTCTCTGCTTTTGAATATACTATCTAGGTTGGTCATAACTTTTCTTCCAAGGAGTAAGCGTCTTCTAATTTCATGGCTGCAGTCACCATCTGCAGTGATTTTGGAGCCCAAAAAATAAAGTCTGACATTGTTTCCACTGTTTCCCCATCTATTTCCCATGAAGTCATGGGAACAGATGCCATGATCTTCGTTTTCTGAATTGTTGAGCTTTAAGCCAACTTTTTCACTCTCCTCTTTGACTTTCACCAAGAGGCTTTTTAGTTCCTCTGTTACATGTACATTATTCTGGAACTTGTATTTCTCCCTTAGCAAAATGGACATCACTGTGGGTCAAGAGATATAATTTTAATGACTATATAATACTATGTAACATGGATAATCCACGTTTGTCAGGGAACATTTTACAGGAAGATTCCTGTGTGCTGTTTTCTGTCTCTCATAAATCTTCTGTTCCTTACCACTTACTGGTTAACGGAACAAGTCGAGTGGCATGCTGCTCCCAGGACTGAGGTCATGAGATAAAACTCGTGCATGGATTTCCTTCAGTAAACATTCTCCTGAGGACAAAACTGCTTAGTCACGATCCTCTTTCTTGAGGTGTGGATTGTCTTTTGACCTTATGATTATTGCTAATTCCTTGTTTCCTTGATAACAGTTGCTGTACGTTTGGTTTTCTGATCTTTATCATTGTCAAAAGAAATTCCTTGTATAACAGCTTATATATACTCACAGAAAGATCATTAAAGCACCCTTCCTCCACCAGAGGCTTGGGTCCCCGTGTCTCTCTCTCTCTCTTCCTCCCCCCTCCCCACCTCGGCTAGTCCTCTGGAGCATGGAAACCCACTGAGCTCACTCTCCTGCCTGGGCTTTCAAGACCTCCTCGAGAGGATGCCCTGAGCCTTTGTGAGCAGTGCAAGCCCTATTATAGGGTTGTTATTAGTTCTCTGCATAAACCAGGGAATACTAGCTTCTTTCTTTCACTTTCTTATCGTCGACTCCGGACCACCAGGTTTCGGTCCATTAAAGGACCACAATACACATTTTATTCAACTTTTTCTTATTTGTTGTCATTCATACTGATTGCAGCTATTTGCTGCTACAAGTCCCATAAATGTTCAAACATATGTTTACATAAAACCAGTTTTATTTCTAAAGTATAAAGTGTGAAAGTGAAAGTGTTAATCATTCAGTCATGTCTAAATCTTTGTGATCCCATGGACTATATAGCCTGTCAGGTTCCTCTGTCCATGAGATTTTCCAGGCAAGAATACTGGCGTCAGTAGCCACTCCTTTCTCCAGGGGATCTTCCTGACCCAGGGACTGACCCCAGGTCACCTACATTGCAGGCAGATTCTTTACCATCTGAGACATCAGGGAATAGATTCTCCCAATTAATAGGTCAAAGAGTACATACTTCAAGTTGAAAATCAAGTTTATAGAACAAATAGGACAGATCTTAAGATTCCAATATTCTCACCAATAGAATATAACCAGAAACAATCTGTGCCACTTCCAGGCAGAGGCAGTTGAAAATAAGTATGCCTTTTCCAGGGGCTTACTTGGTAGCTCAGCTGGTAAAGAATCTCTCTGCAATGCAGGAGACCTGGGTTTGATCTATGGGTTGGGAAGATCCCCTGGAGGAGGGCATGGCAACCCACTCCAGTATTCTTGCCTGGAGAGTCCCCATGGACAGAGGAGACTGGCGGACTACAGTCTATGGGGTCACAAAGAGTCGGACACGACAAGGCATATATGCACAACACAGCATGCCTTTTCCATCCTCTTGTCCTCTGTCTGACAGCGGGATATAAATGAAAGGAGTGCCCTTGAGACCCATCTGTTGAAGATCAGCCTAAGTTCCTGAATGACCCTAGAGATGATGGAATACCAGTGAAGGAAACTGAGTGGACAGCCCAAACCTGGCTGAGGCCAGCCATGGTGAGGAAGAGGTGGAACACTTTGGGTAGGAGCCAACAGATGAACCAGTCAAAGACCCAAAGAGCCCAATCAGCCACACTTGAATAATCTAAGAGAAATCAAATCATGAGTCTTATCAGCTGCTAATCTTTACCATAAGTGCAAAACAAACGATAACCAGAATGAAAGGGACAAGGCCACAGAGACAGGATGAGCTACTGGACACCATGCAGATCATGAAAGGCACAGTCTTCTATCATAATTCAAGATGACGTTTTAGAGAGGGAGAGGAAATCTGAAATAATGAGTTTACCCAAAGGGACCAAGTCAATCAAAACTATCCCAACGAGGTATTTGAATTTGAACAGACTAAAAGTTTAAGCCATTCAAATTATTCCACATGAGTAAGTTTACCAAATGAGACTAAACACAGAGGTTCCAGCTATGTAGTGGATTGGGTCTGTGGATGCACATCATTCTGGAAAATTAATACATAAGGGAAAGAAAAAGAGCGAGACATAAAGACAAGGCAAAATGGCCTCACATTTTTTTCCCTTGCCCATTGTTATCCAAACTCAATAATGGTATGATAATTTGTCACTCTTCTTTTTAACAATAAATAAAGCAGCCCTACATGTTTTTGTTCTACGCTCTGTCCCAAATTAGATTCTTTGAATTTTAAGCAGCCAGATGATCAATCCAGCCAAAACCACAGTCAAGAGAAAGAACAAATGAAATAAAGAGATTGAGAAATGAGTTTATGAAAGAAACTCTATTAGACACAATCCAGCATGACTTTTAGAATGGAAATGAGAAACACAGAATTCAAATTGAATTGCCTGAGCTACTGAAGCATAAAGCAGTAACATATCTCAGAAGAAAGGATGTGGATTTCCAGTTAAAACTCAAGTTACATCTGGTCCATGGGTCTGAGCACACAGGATTATGTCTAATAGACATGCAACTACTGGATCTCCTAGAAACCTCAGCTTAGCCCTTTCAGCTTATCCCCTTACCCTACTAGACTCTGACTCTGTTTATATACACCTTGTACACCATATCACAGTTCAGTTCAGTCGCTCAGTCGTGTCCGACTCTTTGCGACCCCATGAATCGCAGCACACTAGGCCTCCCTATCCATCACCAACTCCCGGAGTTCACTCAGACTCACATCCATCGAGTCAGTGATGCCATCCAGCCATCTCATCCTCGGTCGACCCCTTCTCCTCCTGCCCCCAATCCCTCCCAGCATCAGAGTCTTTTCCAATGAGTCAACTCTTCACATGAGGTAGCCAAAGTACTAGAGTTTCAGCTTTAGCATCATTCCTTCCAAAGAAATCCCAGAGCTGATCTCCTTCAGAATGGACTGGTTGGATCTCCTTGCAGTCCAAGGGACTCTCAAGAGTCTTCTCCAACACCACAGTTCAAAAGCATCAATTCTTTGGCGCTCAGCCTTCTTCACAGTCCAACTCTCACATCCATACCTGACCACAGGAAAAACCATAGCCTTGATTAGACGGACCTTAGTTGGCAAAGTAATGTCTCTGCTTTTGAATATGCTACCACTCCACATATACACAAAGAAGGCAATAGCAACCCACTCCAGTGCTCTTGCCTGGAAAATCCCATGTTCAGAGGAGCCTGGTAGGCTGCAGTCCAAGGGGTTGCAAGGAGTCAGACACGACTAAGTGACTTCACTTTCACTTTTCACTTTCATGCATTGGAGAAGGAAGTGGCAACCCACTCCAGTGTTCTTGCCTGGAGAGTCCCAGGGACGGGGAGCCTGGTGGGCTGCCGTCTGTGGGGTCGCACAGAGTCGGACACGACTGAAGTGACGTAGCAGCAGTAGCAGCCACATATACACATACACATATTCTTCCCCATCATTCCTTTCAATCCCTTGTCCTGGGGTTTAGCAAATGATACAAATAAACTATTTGTATTTCTTTCTTTAAAAATACATCATTTATATAATACCTTGGCGCAACTTGTATCTAACAAATGATTGAGGGTTAACTTGTTTTTCACAGAGGAGAATTAATACAGTTGGTATTAATCAGTCCAGTTCCCTGGAGGATCTTTCATTACTTGAGAAAACTTATCAAATATCAAATGTTATTTACTAGTGAGAAAACATAATTCCCTCCTGGATCCCCAGAGAGTTTAGGCCATCCTGGCATCACTCCATCCCACAAGATCCAATTTGGTATCACCATTACCCTTCCAGAAATTAGAGGTTTGAGTGCGTATTTAGAAGGTGACAAAACAAGTACATTAGACAGTAGCTCCAATTAACTCAGCTGATACATACAGTCTATAATTTGTGTGCCAAGTACTAACAAAGGACTTAAACTGAAGAACAAGTCAAATTAAAAAGAACACGAAGAATGCAGGATCAACTATCCAAAAATTTGCTTAGATTAAAAATAAGAGGGAATAGGGATTGGAGAAACAGACAAGATGAGGCTATCTTCCAGGATTTAATACTGCTGATAAGTCTTTCTGGCCTCTCACCCTTGAAGAGACAAAGTCCATAATACTTCTTATTTATTGTGACAGAAAAGCAGAAGGTTCTCCTTAGTCTTCATTAAGTAATGCTCACAATTCTCCAAGCCAGGCTTCAGCAATACGTGAACTGTGAACTTCCAGATGTTCAAGCTGGTTTTAGAAAAGGCAAAGGAACCAGAGATCAAATTGCCAACATCTGCTGGGGTTGCAAAAAGTCAGACACAACTGAGCGACTGAACTGAACTGAAGTCTCTCTAATCTTTACTATATTCACTCCCTCCTACAGAATTATGAACTAAGAAAGTTTAGTCCATTAGTCCAAAGGAAAAAACACCAACAATTACCAAAGTGGAAGAAACTAGGATAGGAAAACAAGAATAAAATAAAGAAATGAAAAGAAGTCAAAACAGATGAAAGGACAGTGTGTAAAGATATGTATGCAATTTTCAGTTCAGAGTAAAAGTAAGCTACTACAAAAACAATTATAGCTCATTACTGGCTGTAATGACAAATAAGGAAAAATCATTGAATGAATAAAGAGAAATAAAGGAGAAAGCAAGTATATGCAAGAAACAAAAACAAAATAGCAAAAACTCAAGGACTGATCTTGATAAGAGGCAAGAGATAAAATTTCAGAATGAAACAGGAAGTGACAAGAAAAGGTAAGAAATAAAAGCTAACCAAAAAGAATACAGTACAAATGAGTAGGAAAGTAAAAAAAAAGGAAAAAAACCCTGGTGCTGGGAAAACTGGTCAACCACTTGTAAAAGAATGAAATTAGACCCCTCTCTAACACCATACACAAAAATAAACTCAAAATGGATTAAAGATCTAAATGTAAGACCAGAAACTATAAAACTCCTAGAGGAGAACATAGGCAAAACACTCTCCGACATAAATCACAGCAGGATCCTCTATGATCCATCTCCCAGTATACTGGAAATAAAAGCAAAGATAAACAAATGGGATCTAATTAAAATTAAAAGCTTCTGCACAACAAAGGAAACTATAAGCAAGGTGAAAAGACAGCCTTCTGAATGGGAGAAAACAATAGCAAATGAAACAACTGACAGACAACTAATCTCAAAGATATATAAGCAACTTATGCAGCTCAACTCCAGAAAAATAAATGATCCAATAAAAAAATGGGCCAAAGAACTAAGTAGGCATTTCTCCAAAGAAGACATACGGATGGCTAACAAACACATGAAAAGATGCTCAACATCACTCATTATCAGAGAAATGCAAATCAAGACCACAATGAGGTATCATTTCACACCAGTCAGAATGGCTGCGATCCAAAAGTCTACAAGCAATAAATGCTGGAGAGGGTGTGGAGAAAAGGGAACCCTCTTACACTGCTGGTGGGAATGCAAACTAGTACAGCCATTATGGAAAACAGTGTGGAGATTCCTTAAAAAATTGCAAATAGAACTGCCTTATGACCCAGCAATCCCACTGCTGGGCATACACGCTGAGGAAACCAGAATTGAAAGACACACATGTACCCCAATGTTCATTGCAGCGCTGTTTATAATAGCCAGGACATGGAAGCAACCTAGATGTCCATCAGCAGATGAATGGATAAGAAAGCTGTGGTTCATATACACTATGGAATACTACTCAGCCCTTAAAGAATAAATTTGACTCAGTTCTAATGAGATGGATGAAATTGGAACCGATTATACAGAGTGAAGTAAGCCAGAAAGAAAAACACCAATACAGTATACTGACACATATATATGGAATTTAGAAGACAGTAATGATGACCCTATGTGTGTGACAACAAGAGACACAGAGGTATAGAGTGGACTTTTGGACTCTGAGGGAGAGGGAAAGGGTGGGATGGTTTGGGAAAATGGCAGTGAAGCATGTGTATTTTCCTGTAAGAAATGAAGCGCTAATCTATGTTTGGTGTAGGATGCAGGATGCATGGGGCTGATGCACAGGATGATTCAGGTAGAGGATGTGGGGTGGGAGGTGGGAGGGGGCTTCGGCATTGGGCGATTGTGTCCACCTATGGCTGATTCGTGTCAATGTATGGCAAAACAAATACAGTATTGTAATTAAAAAAATAAATAAATTTAATTAAAAATAAAAAAAGATTAAAATGAAAATAAGCAGCTTCTTTTTAATGACATAAAACTAACCAAAATGTTTTCCTGCTTTAGTTCAAGTCTGATTTTAGTTAATATCCATGACAAGCAAAAATAATAGCAGATTCAAACTTTTTATTAAATTTGATATGAAAAATAACTGATAAATTAGAGCTTCATCAAAACTGTGAACATCTCAATGTGTTGGATGAGCTTGATTCCTTTATATTACACATTAGAGTTAACAGATTTCAGATATGTTGACATACTCTGATATATGAAAAGGTTTTGATTAAAGTAGATCCTTAAATAATTAACTTTCTAAATAACTCCTATGCTGCACAGCACTTGCTAAATGTGCCAGATTATACTGTACTAAGAAGCTTCTTTAAAAAGAAATGTAAGATTTTCTTTCATTTTTAAACTGAAGGATAACACTCTAAGAATTTAAATCTATAAAGCATTATCATTCCATAAAAAGGATAAAATTGAAGCAGTTTTGATAACAAATGCTGTCTCTATTTTAAACTATCAGCACATTTAATGACTCTTTATTTGTGACATCTTTCTGTCTGTCTTCAAGCATTCATCCCTACTGAGCACCCACTTCTTACATTTTTGTTTCCCAGGGCATCTTTGAAGAATTCTCTGCTGGTCTTCCTCCATCCTCTTCAGCTACTGCCCCTACATTTTAGACTCTGACTTTATGATCTTCTATTTCAATATATTTTCCAATGCAGTAAAATACCTCATTTGTATCATCATTTCTTTTCTTCTTTCTCTTTGCCAAAAAAGAATCACAAGAAGAAAAGTAGGCTATAATCTATGGATATTACACAAACTGCAGAATGCTTGAAAGGATATTAACAATTCAAAGATGGCTAAATTTTACTTCAACATTATTTCTTTGCATCATGGAGCAAGTAACACTATAACACTTGATGGTAGAGTTGGGAAATTCATTATTATCTTAAATGTCATAATTTAAAGATGGAAAGATTCATAAGTACCTTTGCAACTGGGGGATTGTCATGCTCAACCCCTTCAAGTAGGTCATATAATGATTTATAACCTTTCATTCTTAAGGAAGCTAGTTCTCTGGTAACATTAAAACACACATACAGGGTAGATAATGAGAAGTATTTGGAATTTTCAACTAAAAATTAGCAAATTAGATGCCTAAAAGAATTTTCTTACTTCTTAATACCTGCCGTGTCACTGTGTTCTCCACTGGCTAAATAGGTACAGTGCCTTAGTCACAGGTTTTCTACAATTTTTTCATTTATTTTTAGAATAGTATCTGTACTCATAAAGATGGTCTGTGCCAGTACTGTTTTCAAGCCAATCCTTGATTACTAAAGGATATAAGCCCAAAATGGAAAATGATGAGCCTGTGTTTTGTATACATAGCAGGTGGTTCTGAAGATAGGGAACTTTGAAAAGCCTTAGTCACAACTCACCCCATGAAACAGCAAAGACTGTTACACTCATTTACATCAAGTCTTTCAGAAATTACCACTTATGATTTAATCCCAATTACATATTTAATAATAAACAAATACATTGACTAAGGAATTAAGATAGGACCTAGAAAGCTGATAAGGTGCTTTTTTCTATCAGAACAACACCTGAATGAATTGTTGAACATCCAATAAGACCTAGTACTGTACTCTGAACACAGGGAAAAAATATCCCTCATAAATGCTTTGAAAAATACCTCTAATTAACGTTTCATGAAACATTAATTTCTTGTTGACATACATCAATTACCAAATCAAATCAATATCAAGTCAACCTGATCTCAAGTACTGCAAAATTGCTCTATAACAGCTTAAACAGCTGTATTAAACATTAGTCACTGTTGTGCAGCAAAACTAGACATTTTATTCAGAGCTAATTTTTAGTCTTAAAAGCACGATACCAATGAGGATGAAGCTGCAATGAGAAGGTTGCTTCTTTGAATCATCTAACATAATAGATACCTGCCTTCATTCACTCATCTATTCATGTGCTTCAAGAAATGCTTATTAAATCTTTACAATGTGCAATATGCAAAGGATTTATACAAAGACAAATCAGGAAGGAGGCAGCATTTGAAATAAACTGTGATGAACATATAAGGTTTGACACGTAGAGATGTAAGGGAACAGACAGTATGACTTCGAAAGGCAGAAAATGATGAGGCAAGAACAAGGAACAGAAAGCAAGACAACTGGGCCTCATATTTCAGACTTTAACCTATTGTGTTTTACTCTGAAAGACAAAAGAAAATTAGAATAAGACACTGACTGATTGATCACAGTATCAGAGCACACATCTGAAAGCATGATTCAGTTTGCCCACAAGTTTCTGTCACTTGTGCGAAGAAAACAGCCGGGTTCTGTTAAGGTATACAGCATATTTGTAGGAGGTAATCATTCCTGAAATTCTCCTTCATCTCTCCATGTCCTTACCACAATAAATATCTGACATTTTGATTTCATTTGTAAAGTGCTTGGAACAATGCCAGGCACATAACTACTATACAAGTATTAAATAAATGAATGAATAAATCCTTGAATTGCTCTTTTGCTTACAGAATAACACCAACTCCTCAAGGCCACAAGAAATGGGAACATTTCTTTGTGGACAGATTTTTGATAATGAATTCAATATATTATATCTATATAAAAGTTATTCAGATTTATTCTTATTTCAGGTTTGTTAAACTAAGTCTATTAAGAAATTTATCCACTTCTTTTGTGGGGTTTTGGGGAAGTTTATTGGCATAAATAAATTGGTATTCCCTGTATTTTAACATGTTTAGAAATTGTAGTGACATTCCCTCTTTAATTCTTGATATTGGTAAACTGTTTTATATCTTTGCTTCTTGATCAATCTTAGTATGACTTCAAGTTTTATTTTTTCAAGATAATCAACCTTTGGCTTTGTTAATTCTGTCCATTGTTTGTCCTTTTTCTCTTTCTTTTCTGCTCTTATCTTCTCTATTTTCTCCTTTCTAGTTATTTTTTTTTCTTTTCCTAACCTCTGAAGATGGGAACTTAATGCAATGATTAAAAATCTGTGGTTTTTTCATAATATAAGCATTTAAAATATAAATTTACCTCTAAGCATTACTTTTATTATATCCCATAAACTTTGATATTATATTTTTATCATCATTCAGTTAGAAATATTTGCTAACATCCTTTCTAAATTATTCTTTGATCATAGGTATCTAAAGAATGTTTTTAAGTTTCCAAATATTTTCTGATTTCCTATGTGTACACTGTGTGCTTTGTGTTTTTGTCTATTTCTAATTATAATTCCATTGTGATCAGAAAACATACTCTGTATTAGTATCTTCTGATATAAATTTGAACTGTTTTACATTCCAAATAGTAAATAAATAAATAAAAAATCCTCGATTCTCCCTTTTCCTTAGAGAAGAATAAACCTTGGTGAATATTCCATTCCACTTGAAGAGAATGTATATTCTGATGGTTTTTGTTTGATGCTTGATATTAGTTTTAAAATAGCTTATATTTTTATTAAATATTCTGTCTAATTTAATTCTATAAATTATGTAAAGAACAATAAATCTATACAACTATATTAATAGTTTTGCTTTCTTCCCTTTAATTCTGTTAGTTTTTGTTTCTGGTGTTTTGAATCTCTATACTTGGCTGCATATGTATTTGCTGTATCTTCTGGAGGAACTGACCCATTTATCATTTTGAAATGCATGCTTTGGTTACTCTGATAGTAAGACATTCATACCAGTTTTCATATACTGTGTAGATGATATGTTCATTTTCCATCCTGTCAACCTCAATTGCTCTATGCCTTCATACTTAAAGTACATGTCTTACAAACAGTGAGCACATTCTTGGATAAAGCTTTTTAAATTCAGTAATGACAAAAAGCAAGAGAGTTCCAGAAAAACATCTATTTCTGCTTTATTGACTATGCCAAAGCCTTTGACTGTGTGGAACACAATCAACTGTAGAAAATTCTGAGAGAGAGGGGAATACCAGACCACCTAACCTGCCTCTTGAGAAATCTGTATGCAGGTCAGGAAGCAACAGTTAGAACTGGACATGGAACAAAAGACTCGTTCCAAATAGGAAAAGGAGTACGTCAAAGCTGTATACTGTCACCCTGCTTATTTAACTTATGTGCAGAGTATATCATGAGAAATGCTGGACTGGAAGAAACACAAGCTGGAATCAAGATTGCCAGGAGAAATATCAATAACCTCAGATATGCAGATGACACCACCCTTATGGCAGAAAGTGAAGAGGAGCTAAAAGCCTCTTGATGAAAGTGAAAGAGGAGAGCGAAAAAGTTGGCTTAAAGCTCAATATTCAGAAAATGAAGATCATGGCATCTGGTCCCATCACTTCATGGGAATTAGATGGGGAAACAGTGGAAACAGTGTCAGACTTTATTTTGGGGGCTCCAAATTCACTGCAGATGGTGACTGCAGCCATGAAATTAAAAGACACTTACTCCTTGGAAGAAAAGTTATGACCAACCTAGATAGCATATTCAAAAGCAGAGACACTGCCAACAAAGGTCCGTCTAGTCAAGGCTATGGTTTTTCCAGTGGTCATGTATGGATGTGAGAGTTGAACTGTGAAGAAGGCTGAGCATCGAAGAATTGATGCTTTTGAACTGTGGAGTTGGAGAAGACTCTTGAGAGTCCCTTGGATTGCAAGGAGATCCAACCAGTCCATTCTGAAGGAGATCAACCCTGGGATTTCTTTGGAAGGAGTGATGCTAAAGCTGAAACTCCAGTACTTTGGCCACCTCATGTGAAGAGTTGACTCATTGGAAAAGACTCTGATGCTGGGAGGGATTGGGGGGCAGGAGGAGAAGGGGACGACAGAGGATGAGATGGCTGGATGGCATCACTGACTCGATGGACGTGAGTCTGAGTGCACTCCGGGAGCTGGTGATAGACAGGGAGGCCTGACGTGCTGCAATTCATGGGGTCTCAAAGAGTCGGACACAACTGAGCGACTGAACTGAATGACAATCTCTGCCTTTTAATTGGAATGTTTAGCCTTTTTGCATAGAATCTAATTATAGATTTCATTGGGTTTAGGTCTACCACTCTGCTATTTGATATATCCTTACCCTACCTGTATATGTTGCTACTTCTTTCCTGTCTTCTTCTAGTATAATCAAAAATAATTTTAATTTACTTCCTATTTAGATTTCTCACCTATCCTCTTTGTATTATTTTTCAGTGATTGTTCTAAAGATTGCAACACGACTTCTTAACTTACCATAGTCTAAGATTAACACTGTATCCACTCGTGTAAAATATGAGAATCTCACTACAGTATAGTTTCATTTACCTCCATTCTCTGTGCTATGATTGTCATATATTTTATAAAGTTTCATAATATAATTTTTCCTTTATGCATCTAGTTTTAAAGAAATTAAAAGTAAAAATACAGTCTTCTAATCTACCCCCATATTTATGACTTCTAGTGCTCTTCAGTCTCCTGTAGACTTTAGTGTCTGTCTGCTTCCACTGCTTTCCAAGCTAAAGAAGCTTCTTAAGCATTTCTTATAGTGAAGGTCTGCTAGAGATAAATGTCTTTACTTACCTTCATTTTGGAAATATATGTTGGCTGGGATATAGAATTCTGGATTGAAATTTTTGTTTCAGTAAAGATATTTTCTGGTCTTGTTTGCAACAAGAAGTTACCTATCATTCATACCATTATTCCCCTATATAAAATGACTTTATTCTCCAGCTGCTTTCAAGATTAGCATTTTATCTTTGATTTTAGCAGTTTGATTATGAACTTGGTAGTGGTCTTCTTTGTATTATCCTACTTGCCAACAAACAATGCATAAACACTGCTTTAAAGTCCTTGTCTGCTAACTGAGTTCTAGGTAATCTAGGTATCTGTTCCTATTAACTACTTTTTCTTTGGACTATGGGTAAAACTGTGCCGGGGTTTTGGTTTTGTTTTTGTAAATAAAATCAATTTTTATTTTATACTGGACATTATACATGATACATTGTAGAGACTCTGCATTCTGCTATTTTCCTCTAAAGTATTGATTTCTTGTTTAACCATTCACTTAAATTGTTGACTAGTTATCTGGAACTTACGTAAGTGATTTTATACTAGGATAGGATGAGTCTATGTTGGTTTCCTCCTCAGGTCTGGGGCAAATCACGTAGCCGTAGGATACAGCCTTCTAAGGAGCAGCCCTTCTGAAGTTTCAGTGGAAAACCCAAGGTGTTTACTGATTCTTCTAACTTAGCAGGACTCAAATTCCAAACTTTTTATCCAGTGGTGGACAGCCAGTAAAATCTCCATCCAGCTCTTCAACGCACCAGCTATAGTGCTTTTATTGGGATTTTTGAAGATTTCTCCAAGAATGTACAGCTCAGAGTACATTCAAGCATAGTTTACACATAAAATACAGGGCATGCCACTCTGTGAATATGACTTTTCCAGGATTTCCCTCATTACATTGCAACTGCTCTATCAGCCTTGAATGGCATATTCTGAATCCTCAAATCCAAAGAATTGTGTCTTTCTACTGGAGTTATAGCTCTTCCCCCACTTAACAGACCAAGAAATACCTTCAGCATTAAGGCTATATATACATGTATCTCACCAGTATGGCTCCCTTTTATCAAGATTAAATCCTCTCCTGTTTCTGCCTTCTTTTGGTAATTCTCCAGTGCCTTAAAATAGTAGTATTGGGGGAGGAGGAAGCATAACAAGTTAGAATTTCTATCTGCAGGAAAGTTAGTCTGATATAAGCTGCTGCATATTACTAGAACTGGAATCTCAAACACATCCAACATGTATGGAATAAATATGATTATAGATAGGCATTTCAAACTCAGTGTGTCCAAAACAGAAACATGATTTTTCATATCCAAATCTTTTATTCCCCCAATCTCCCTACCTTATTAAGTAGCAACACAATCTACCCAGTTGCTCAAAAATGTACACACACACACACACACACACGATCCCTCTTTAAATCTTATGAGTATCACCCACATTCAATCTATCATCAAATCCTATAGAATCAAAACCTCCAAAATACATTCTAATCCAATCCACTTCTCTCTGTCTCCATACTACTGCCCTGAATCAAACCACCATATTCTTTCATGAGGACCAATACAGCAAGCAATCACCTAACTACCAGTTAGAAGTTAGTCTCCCTGCTTTCATTCTTTCCCCCATAAAGCCATCTTTTCCAGAGCAACTCAAATAGTCACTATAAAAACCTAAATCAGGTAATGTAGTTTCTCTGCTCAAATCCCTATGCCAGCTTAGTCTTAAAATGAAATAAAACTTCTTTACCATGACCTGCCAAGTCCTACAACATCAGCCCTTACCTACTTCTTCCTCCTCCCTCTTCAGCCCCCATGAATATCTTTGATGTTTCTCAAGCATACCAAAAGAGATTTTTTTTCAATTTTTGATTTTTTATTTGTTGTTCCTTTAATTTGAAGTGCACTGCTTCCAGATTTCCTTGGCTAACTCCCTCTCTCCATTCAGGTCTTCAGTTCAGTTCAGTGGCTCAGTCGTGTCTGAGTCTTTGTGACCCAATGAATCGCATCACGCCAGGCCTCCCTGTCCATCACCAACTCCCCGGAGTTCACTCAGACTCACGTTCATCAAGTCCGTGATGCCATCCAGCCATCTCATCCTCTGTCGTCCCCTTTTCCTCCTGCCCCCAATACCTCCCAGCATCAGTCTTTTCCAATGAGTCAACTCTTCGCATGAGGTGGCCAAAGTATTGGAGTTTCAGCTTTAGCATCATTCCTTCCAAAGAAATCCCAGGGTTGATCTCCTTCAGAATGGACTGGTCGGATCTCCTTGTAGTCCAAGGGACTCTCAAGAGTCTTCTCCAACACCACAGTTCAAAAGCATCAACTCTTCGGTGCTCTGCCTTCTTCACAGTCCAACTCTCACATCCATACATGACCACAGGAAAAATCATAGCCTTGAGTAGATGGACCTTAGTCGGCAAAGTAATGTCTCTGCTTTTGAATATACTATCTAGGTTGGTCACAACTTTTCTTCCAAGGAGTAAGCATCTTTTAATTTCAGGTCTTAGTTCCAATCTAACCTAGTCAAAAGGAGCTAATTTGACCACTCTGTTTAAAGCAGGCTCCACACACATCCCAGGCATTTTCCATCAGCTCTCTGTCTTGTTTTCTTTATAGAATTAGCATTATTTGAAATTCTCTCTTTGTAAAATTGGGTTTATTTTTAAATTACTATATCAGTCAGGTTATGCAATGACAACAAACAACTTCAAAATTTCAATGGCTTTAAACAACAAAGGTTTATTCCTTTCTCATACTACATGTCCACTATGGGGAAGCTAAGAGCTCTGTTCCACACTGCCTTCACTCTGGGACTCTGAGCAGCAACTACCCGGAAGACTGCTGCTCGCTCAGGATATGAGGAAACAAAGCTGGAGGGTCTTGCATGTGCAATCAAATGCTCTAGATCAGAAGCGCTACACATCATGCCTACTTACTTAGTAGTCAGTGTTAATCACAAGAGTTACCACAGAGTTAATCACAAGACCACAAAGTACACTCCCAATGGAGAAGGGTGAGACAGAAGCATCTGACGAACTGCATGAATGACCACAATTGTTTATACCCCACCAGAGTATACTGACATAGGAGAAAAAGAATCTTGTTTTCTTGTTCCTATTATCACTCACCATTGTATCCCCAGTGCCTAGAACTGGGTCTCCCATATAACAGGCACACCAGAAATATCTTTTGAAGGGATGCGTAACACCTCTTTTATTAATGTTTCTTGGTTATCCAAGGCAAGAAAATATAGATTTGCTCAAAGTATTCTGTCTGAAAATCCTCCTCCACCCACTGCTGGTAGTTTTTCTGAGAAAGCGCAAAAATAGTCTTCTTTCATTTTCAATTTGATCTACCATCTAGAATTTGGCTGTTAAATAAATTCTCTGTCTTGGTTTAAACAAATGCTTATGTTTACAAAATTCAGTGATCTGTTTAGGCTCTCAATAGAAGCAGGAAAACAACCTAGGAATAAATGAACAGGGTCATTTTTCATGTGACTAAAGCAACAGACTTACGGCTGGGGTTATAAGGCAGAAAAAACCTGGGAAGGGCTGTGAACCTCCATCTCTACAACACCCGACCCCCTAATATGGACAGAACATCTATTCACCCCTAGAGAAAAAAGATCCTTTTTCTTATTCTATGGGGGAAATATGAGAGTTAGGACAGACAATTGGGGCTGCCCCACAACTGATGCCTTCAGTAACATCCTCCCCCGCCGTTCTGCTAAAAACACGGCAACTCAGAGTTAGCACTGCTGGCAGCGGGATACGAACAGGCACGGAGTTGGTGTTGCTGAATGGCTGAGACGCGTCCGGCTCTTCGCAACCCTATGGACTGCAGCACGCCAGGCAGAGGAGAGTGCCTTTAAAATTACTTTAAAATTCACCCATCCTTTTAAAAAAGCAGCTTTCTTCCTTTCTATATCCCACTGGAAGGGGGTGGGCACCCCCATAAAGGAGCATAATGGGGAGTTCAGAAGAGTAAAGAAATAGAATAAAAGTCACTGATTGTGCAGTATTTAACAAGCAGCAGGGCTCAAGAGTTTCATTAAAATACCAATTTTAAATACAGTATATCTATATTAGGAACTAAATTCTTAAAGCTACACTGATGTATTTGCTTAGCATTCGCCATTTACTTAAGGGAAAAGGACTGTTTACAATGAAATGACTGTAATCTTGTCAGCACATGTCAACCCCACTCCTATTTTCTGCTCACACTCTCAGCCTCTTTGCTGCTCATCAAACACTCAAAATAACATACTGCCTTGGGGCTTGCTCTGCTCTCTTCTTTTTCAGTTTCCTCCCCAGAAAGCTACTTGGGTTTCTCATTCATCTTTCGGGCCTTTGCCCAAATGCCACCTTTACAGAGAGGGAATTTCAGCAACTTCCCAGGCCCCTCCCTAAAGTTCTCTTGCTTTATTTGTTGCCACAGAATTCACTGCCCTCTGACATAACATGTAATAACCTGCTTATTGTACATTTTTCCCCTAGAATGTAAACTCAGTCAGGGCAAGGACTTTGTATTATTGCTCAATGCTGGATCCCCAGAGCCAAGACAATGCTCGGTAAGCATTTATTGAACGAACAAAATCAAGCCCTAAATAATTAAGGCTGCCATACTTTTCAAGTGAATTGAGACAAATCAAAGAGCATGATTCAAAAAAATAGGCAACAGCAGTCAAACACTAAGCTTCAAAACAGAAATTCAATGCTGTAAGTGTCTTCACAGTTTTATATATATATATACATATATATAAGCATAAATCTGCTTTTTCCTAAAGGTCTTCTAGTGTTACAAATAACAAGACATTCATTTCTTTCAGCAAACTGAGAAAATAAGGTAGGATGATTTAATGATAATTTAAGTTTCAGTCTTAGAAATGGATCGATATGTTTTATGTTCAATAAATGATGGGGCGTAGACTCAGGAAACAGAAGTACCTAAAATGAAGATGTTATTTTTAAAAGAAGAAGAAGAGTGAGCATGCTAGGACTCCTTCACAGCCTCTCTTCCTCCCTTTCCTGATGTTCCATCTTCACTGCCACTTCTACACCAAGCCTTGCTTATCTGAGGCCAGGTGTATCCGAGCACTTCCAGCACACCTCCTGCCTCAAGGCCAACTGATCCTGTGTTCATCTTCCTACAACAGCATCTTGATCTTGTCATTTTATCATCAAAATGTTTGATTTTCTTCTTTGATTTCACATATTTGCGGGGGTTGGGGTTTTTCCTCATTACAATATTATACTACTTTTGTAATTTAAATTAAAACAGGCTGGCCATGCTCCATGACTTGCTATGTTTCCAAAATAAATTTTAAGTTTCTGAACTTTAAATTCAATACTGTCCACAATTTGCCTTGCAACTTCCTTTCCTGCCTCCAGTCAACTCACATCTGTTGCTGCAGATTCTCATTCTACCTCAAAACCATTTGTCCTTTCCCCTGCACCCACAACTTTGTGCTTGCCCAGCTTGGAATGCCCTCCTCTATCCAGTAGTGCGTGCTCCAGCTTGGAATGCCCTCCTCTATCCTGTAGAACTCTACCGGAAGTGCAAGGGAAAACTCAGATTCAGACTCAAGAACTGTTGTACAAATGTGGTCAGAGACACACTTCCTGAGAGATGGTGAGTTTGCCACTATTATAGATGTTCAAATGCTGGCTGAAAATATAAAAAGGATGCTCTCACTAAGTCCATTCACACTGAGATGCTATGGTTCCTGTGAATTCCAAATTCTATTACAAAGACTTATTTAACGATTTCTGTTTAGAATAGACCCCTCAAAATAGACTGCCTATCTTGCTTACATGGCAATTATTACATGTCGGCACTGCCGTTATGGTACAGCTGTATTTTCATATATGTGTCTAATCTCTTAGCTCATTGCAACCTCCTAAAAGACAATGTCTCATAGCATCTAGCACTGTCCTTTGCAAATGATAGGTACACAGTGTTTATTACTGATGATGCTGAAAAATGGTACAGTTCATACAGGAACAGAGAGTGGATAAGTCAAGAAGCTGCAAGAAATACCATTTTATATTCTCTCATGAGATGGTCAGCCAGGTGCAGTCACAATAGGAAACACAAGGAGAGACACAGGAAAACATTATACTCACATGTTCCAGAGGGACAGTCACTGGGGCCACACAGGGATAGGGGCATGGAAGGCCAAGGAAGCAGGCTCAACCAGCCAGGCAGGGAGCGGACAGTAAGGACCCATGGGCAAACACCTTTACAGGGGTCAGGGTCAGGTACACAGAACGTGTGAGGGATTTTACTGGTGTGTTTGAACGCCACTAGGGCTTCCCAGGTGGCTCAGTGGGAAAGAATCCGCCTGCCAATAAGGGAGATACAGATTAGATCCCTGGGTCGGGAAGATCCCCTAGAGGAGGAAATGGCACCCCACTCCAGTATTCTTGCCTGGAGAATCCCATGGACAGAGGAGCCTGGTGGGCTACAGTCCTGGGGACGCACAGAGTCAGACACGACTTAGCAACTGATCATGTGTTCACTGAATGTCACTAGGTCACAGTTTAGGGAGTTCAAGAAGAGGGACTTGTGGCAGAGGCCAGCCTCCTCACCCTTGTGCCCCTGGTCACCTGAGTCAGGTGTTTGCAGGCATGTGGCAGCAGCAGGAGAATGTGAAATTTAAAATTTACAAACAATCAACTTACAATACAAACACTCTGGGGCTGGTGGAAGGGAAGTTCTGACTCACTCTCCCAAGTTTACATGTCTGCTCACGCACTTACTCTTAGCAGGTCTATCCATTTTGATGGGCATATTCTCAAGAACACACAAAAAATCACACAAGCACGGACAAGCCTAGGGAAATCCTGACATGTAATCACATTCCTCTGGAATCTGGGGAAGAAGTAAAGTCCAGCAAGGCTGTGAGATTACTGATGGGTACATGAGCAGAGACCATCGTGCTCAGATCTTCCGGGTCAGCACCAACCACAGGCTCTTCCGGGGAAACTGCACGACATTCTGCGGGCTCAGCTAAATGACGTTCTTTGTCCAAAAGAGAGGGCTGGTCAGGCAGGAGGGGATGCCAGAAAAGATCCCTGCACACAGGCAAAGTGGAGCGAAGCCAAGGGAAGTGGCCCTGCAAAAACCAGTCCTGAGGCAGGCAAGGCTCGCAGGCTGTCAGTTCACCATCTGGGAACCAGAACAGGCGCCTGTCCAGGCACCAGGAGACTTCAGTTTATGTTCCAGTTTTACAGCTGGCTATTGTTGTGACCTTGGAGCCAAGCTAATCAACCCTGAACATTTCTGTTTATCCATCAGCAATAAGTCTGGGTCACAGCCATGATAAAAATACAAACCGAAAACAACAGGACTACTTCAACCACCACTGATATTCAAAATTAAATGTGCAGCTTCAAGTCTACCACTGAAAGCAACTAGAGTTTGTCTTTGGCAAGGCTGTGCACCTCATGTTCCAGCCTGATTCCGTGTTCCTCCAGTTCTTCGAATGGTTTTTCTTCTCCCCTTCTACCTAGAATTCTGCACAGCAACCCAGCTACCACATCAGAACACTCTCCAGCATTCTCCCATCCACCAGCACTTATCCTTGGAACCTAGATCTCCCGAGGATGTCAACCTCTCTGTTAGTTCATCACCCTCTCAAGTAGCATAAAACTTCTACCCAGTAAAAAACCTTCAAGAAATGATTCGTAAGGTATGGGTATTAATAAAAGAGAAAAGAAACAGATGAGGGGAAACTTTTGTCAGTACTCTTTCAAATCACCTTCCTCTCCCACCCAGCACTATTCTACTATTTGAAAAACAAAACCTCAGCAATGTGATTCCAAATGAAAAGTGATCAAGCACTCTTCACTTCAAATTTTATTAAGTATTGTTTAACTGGTTAATTACATTTCACTCATCGGTGGAAGCAGTTTCTCTTAGCACCATGTGTGTGTGGGGAGAGGTGGGGTCTCTCTGCTGCAATCAATTCCATTTGACAGATGCTTTCATAAGAAATTTCTACCATTAAGTAGGAAATGAGAAGAGAAAGTGGAGGCCACTATTGACTCTGGAAAGGATAGGGTGCCTTGGCCCCTGAATGACTCATCTCTACCAAGTATAGTAAAAGTACCTAGAAAGATACTTGGTTAACAATTGCTTAATTACCATGCCCTAATCTGAATTAGTTTTAGTAAGTCCTTGAGGTATCTTTTATAGTGTTTGTATCCTCTGTCCTCTGGGAAGCAGAGCAGCCAGAAGATCCTAACACATCAGAAGCTGCGGCTGATGCCCTCTAGTGCTAACGCATGCACAGCTGGCTGCCCCGCAAACTAACCGAAGGCGCCTAAGAAGCAGGTGTGGGGAGAAACAGCCACAGGCTTGCAATTTCCAGCCTCACCTTCCCTTCCTGCTCAAAGACAGAGAAGAACATTAAAGTAACAGGAGAAATTTTTTGGAAAGGGCTGCCAAATTTAATAACTCTCAGACATCAAATTCCCCTATGAAGAGGGGTGTTCCTTGGGGGATTATCTTAACGCTAAGTGTCAATCATTTCCCCAGCTTACATTTCCTAACTTTACATATCAAAAACCTTTGCTGTTTTTCCTCCCATATGAAATGCCACTCCACGCAATGGTATAACATTTTCTTCAATACGAACTCTGTGGTCACTCTGACTCTAATATTATTTTACTCTACAAAAAGGAATTACGTGCTAACAATTCAAGTGTCTAGAAAAATGAAGACTCTGGCATTGTGTATATACTGGTTGAGAATGAAGATGGTGATAAACATTTAAATAGTATCTACCATGAGTATCAAACATGATCTTGTATCTTGAGAAGACAATGCTTAAAACTATGGATACTCTATGCATGCTGGCTACATATATGCCATTTGCTCTCCTCCAAAATGAAGTATGTAGCATCTTGAGAATGCAATACTAAAAATAAGTCAATCGGACAATCACTTAGGGTAATAATAAATACATATATTTTTAATGTACTATAAACTATCAGGATAGTTGTTATCAACTTTTAGGGTCATTTATACTATTCAGCTATTGAGATCTCAAATTAGCACAAAAGAGATCGGATCATACTCACATCACTGCATTAAATTAATAATTTTTCCTTACGAGATATCTGATTAAATCTGTTCCTTCATGTTTTGACATTCCTATACCCCAAGGACTATCTTATCCACACTTTCTGAAACATCTGAATATTTTCTATTTTGAAATGATAAAATCATATGTGTAACTCAAATACAAAGAAAAAAGTTTCAAACTAGACTTAACGCCAAGACAACAGAAAATAAACAAGCTTTTACCTTTATTAAATCCATTAAGTGACAAAACATTGTTGAGTTACCTGGTATTTTATAGGTGACAGACTTTTGTTTAAATAAAATGAAAGGAAATTCCTAGAATTTGTCTCCTCAAATTTCTATATGTCTTGAGAATGCTTTATTTAGAACTTCCTGTTTAAAACTAAAACAGACCAAGGTACACAGAAGACAGCACACTATTAATATTTTACATAATATAAACACAAGAAAAAGAAACCTTCAACATGTATTTTTCTTTTGTTTCTAATCAGTCAAATCATTATTTTTTCATCACAGCCTTTGAAAAAGAATCGTGAATTCTATGCAGATAGATATCTTGAGGAAACCAAAGATTTATATGAAACTTTGCTTATAGTCAAGTACAGATCCATTATCCAATTTCTTTAATTCCTTAAACCAAAAGACTCTATCTTTGCAACTGATTTATTGGCAAGACCGGACCAAATCTGAATTCTTGTTGTTGTTCAGTTGCTAAGCTGCATCTGACTCTCAGCCACCTCATAGATTGCAGCACTCCAGGCTCCAGGGGATCTTCCCAACCCTGGGATCAAACCCAGGTCTCCTGAGTTGTAGGCAGACGCTTTTACCCACTGAGCCACCAGGGAAATCTATTTTTATAAGTACAAACACTGAAATCTTAAACACATCTGGTCTCCAGGTTTGGGTAAGCAGTGGTGGGCCTGGATTAAGATAAGTAAATCCAATCTGTGCTTACTGAGTACAGGTCAAGGTAAGTTGGCTTCCACTTTGTTCTCATTACCTGAACCTATCATTTACTGAACTCATTATCTCTAATTGGATTCTCCTAATGACTTTCTTTTTTGATAAGATTATCATTCATTAGTCAACAATACCAACTTTCCTAGATCCCCATTACCTCACCCTTACTCTCACCTCCTCACATCTCATTAGCTGTGGAAGCTGCAAAAGTTTTCAGTACCTCCTACTCTGTTGCCCACTATCTCACCCCTATGCCAGACTGGCCTGAGTGAGAAGTCTCAAGCATAAGGCTCCCCAAATACTTTCCTATTCCTTTCAGTTCACTTCAGTCGCTGAGTTGTGTCCGACTCTTTGCAACCCCATGGACTGCAGCACGCCAGACCTCCCTGTCCATCACCAACTCCCAGAGTTTACTCAAACTCATGTCCATCGAGTTGGTGATGCCATCCAATCATCTCATCCTCTGTCGCCCCCCTTCTCCTGCCCTCAATCTTTCCCAGCATCAGGGTCTTTTCCAGTGAGTCAGCTCTTTGCATCATGTGGCCAAAGTATTAGAGTTTCACATTCAGCATCAGTCCTTCCAATGAACACCCAGGACTGATCTCACTTAGGATGGACTGGCTGGATCTCCTTGAAGTCCAAGGGACCCTCAAGAGTCTTCTCCAACACCACAGTTCAGAAGCATCAGTTCTTCTCCTGCTCCTTTCTTCTCCCCTAATCTCTCTCTCTCCAATTTCCAGTAGATTCTGCTTCAAGATTAATCCTGTAATCATCTCCCATCTGTTCAGATACTTTCCTTGATTCAAATATTGCAGTGATAAAGTCAAAAGTCTGAGACCACCACATAAGACAAAGAATTTAGACTCAGCCTATCTTTCCACTGCATCTCCTGTTCTTTCCTAACACAAACCGTTCACTCCAGTCAAAATGAGTATGACCTCTTTCTTCAGTTTTCCTCCACTCTAAAAAAAAGCTAAATGGTTCTCATCTCTTTTGCCTCCACCATCTACCTCATGACCTAAGATCTGTAATGCATCCTTTGCTTCATATTTGATAATTTTAAACTCACTCATGCTTCAGACTCCCTTAAATCCCACACTGGCAGCAATTTTCTTTCCCCTTGTAGGTCCACTGTGATCTCCTTTTGAATTCCCACAGCTCTCACTATCTGTTCTATTCATTTGATACTTGATATGCATTTCCTGTATTATCAAAGTAATTAATTTTTCATGCATATGTATCTTATCTTTAACCAGATTTTAAATTCCCTGAGAGCAGGGACCATGTCTGATATCTTATAAATGAACAATGAATACTCTTCTATAGCTTATAATAAAAAGGCAACACTGGCAAAGATAACATGTAAAAGACAAAAAAAAATAATGTATTTATTCATTCAGACTAATCAAATAATACTATGTTCCAGGCACTGAGGATTAAATGATAAGCAACAAAGCATTATTCTTGACCTTGTGAGGCTTATGGCATGGCTAAGAAATAAAAATAAATAATTTACACAAATAATTACGTATATGTAAGTTTGAAAAAGGAACTAGACAATATTAACAGGCCCAGAATCATTTTTTATACACTATGCTAGTCAGTTCATTCTTAGTCGACCTGCCTTTCACCCACATAGCCTGCCCTTCATCCAAATTAAAAAGAAAATTGCAACTAATAGCCGTTCTGTGAAAACAAAAAGAAACAAAGAAATACAAATAGCAGGAGCAGTTTGTTTGAGAAATAAGTCTGTCACAATCTTGATGTTTTAGTATCCATCCCTAGACAAAGCTATTCAATCAGAAGGCGTTACTTACACTGATCACTTCTGCCTTTCATAGAATTCCTTTCAGGGAACACAATATCATAGAATTGCTTTTATGCTTAAAAGTTACACTCTAAACTTTTAAGAAAGTTCATTTTTAAACACAAGAATATGAAATCTACTTCTGCACTTGCCACCTCACCATTCAGTGTTTTCTATACAGAGGGGAAAAAAAAAGACAAAAACAACAACAAAAAAATCTCCTTACTAGAATTTAGGACAAGAAATTCCAGAATTTACTGCACAGAAAAATTCCCCTATGAAATGCAGTTTGCATCATTTCTGTCATTTCGGATATCCAAAGCTATGTGACGTGTCACACACTACCTTTGTCCAGCCTCTAAGGAAGCACAAAACCTACAAGGTAGCAAAACTCAGGAAATCAAAACATATTTGATTCTACGGAATCATTTTCTACTCTAAAAACATACGTGCTAAACATAAATGCTTTGTAAATCATTTCAATTCCTTTTTGGAATAAAAATGATTTCTTGGATAAGCTCGAAAAATCAAGTTCCCCTTTTTATATGTCTTGTTGTTGTTCACTTGCTCAGTCGTGTCCAGCTCTTTGCAACTCCATGGGCTGCAGCACACGCGGCTTCCCCGTCCTTCACATCTCCCAGAGTTTGGAGCATAATAAGTCTTATTGGCATAATAATTTTAGGTTTCTCTATTCATGGATATCTCAAATGTACAATCCTATAAAAGGCATTATTTAAATTCACGCTGAGTTTTTAAACAATGGAATCATCCAACAAAATGAAAAACAAAGGCACTGGAAAAGTACAAACTGATAGTCTAATGAAATCCAATTTTGTAAATCTTAATATAATACCTCAACAAGACTCAGTGTTAAAACTAAAGAAATTTAATTGAAATGTATTAATTCTGATTTAACATGTGATCTTAAATTATATTCTACATTTGGGAAATTTGGGATTTGTGACCAGTCTGAAATCTTACAAGTTTAGTGCTAATATGTAGGAAAACCAACTCTCTCATTTTATTCCAGTCATACAGCACAGGTGAGAAGGGGATAGTGTTAAATGAATGTAATCATTTCTGTCTCTGATAAAAAGCAGTTTCCAATTTGCCAGAGTCTTTATTTTTATTTAGGACAAATCCCACCACAAACCATAAATCATGACAGGGTTTCATGTTATGAACTAAATTGCTTATAGTTTTCATGTCTCATAAAAATAAGATTTATAATCAATGAACTGGATTAAATTGTGTGCTCATACAATCATTCACTCTTCCTCACACACACTTTAAAATGGCAATATTGTGTTGACCTTCTGAAATACACTAAGAGGAGACTTTTCATAATAAAATAAATGAGGGCAAAGTCAACAAATTAGTAAAATGAAAGTAGTAGTGACATTCTATTTAATATTTTTATTTCATTAAAGAATTACCAAAAAAAGAAACTGTTTACTTAGTCAAACAATAATTTTGATATTTTGTAAACCATTCCAATTTCTATAACAAAAGTGTCTGTGCTTGTAGTGAACAATCCCATACCTCTTAAGATACATAAACCATCATCACCATTACCACTACCTACCGCAAGCTTGCATCTACAAACTGTTAAGGTTTAAATATGGCCTTTTAAAAAAATCAATTATGTACAAAGAGGAACAAAGATGAAAACATTCATCACAATCCAAACCAATGAGGACAACGTGTGTGCCTGCAGTAAAATGTGGGTGCTTTTCCATGAGGCTGCATGGCTGTCAGTTCCAGCGCTTCCTCCTGTGTGTGCTTTGGTACAAGTGGACACAGTGGGAGCTGGGGAGAGAACAACCTCATCTGATAGGAGGCAGTCAGAGAAACTGTCACAGAGAACATAATACTTGAACTCGGATATGAAGGAAAAAGAGAAATTGGCCAAATTAACAAGAAAAGGACAAGCATGATGAGCACAGGAGAGCATGCATGCAAAGGGACAGAGAATTGAGAAGACAGCAGGTTTGCGAACTAGCAAACAATTCCGTGGAAAGAGACCAGGTTAAAAAGTCAGGCAGGAACAGATAATAATGTACTTTGAAGTTTTGATTTTTTTCTGTAGCTGATAGGAGCCATTAAAAAAAATATATATATATATATATATATATATGTATGTATGTATGTATTCTACTAGAAAAATCCAGAGTGAGTTGGAAGAGGAGAGAACTATTAGGAGCAAATGACCAATAAGAATTTGTGAGTGAAGGAAGAAACAACAGCCATGGAGAAAGAAAGGAGGAGACTCGTTTGGCGTTCATTAAAAAATTAAATCAGGAGTCCAGTTATCTTATCTAGTAATCACCAAGAGTTGCTAAAGATTATTATCCCTTTTCTAATACCCCATGTAATTTCATAGACTTTTAATAAGGGGAGAAAAGAAAAAAGTAACTTACCAAATAGAAGAGATAAAGCTGACTATTCTATAAAATCTTATCTATTGTAAGCAAAAAAAAAAAAAAAAAGGACACATTTTTGCTAAAATAATTTGTAGTCAATAAACTATATGAAATCGAGAGTGATTTTTTTTCAAGGGTGAATTATATCAGTAAGCAAATTAAAAAGCCATGACTAAATGTAATTTTAGTATAAGAGATAAGACCACAATAGAGTAACTTAACAAAATGTAATAATTACAAAGCCAAATTATCTGCCTGTATTATTAAAAGCCATTACCTTCATCTAAATTTTCTTTTTTTTTCACCTTATGATTTTCATTCTGTCTTTTATAATATAGGCAGATAATCTGGTTATTGGATATTCTGGATAAACTGGATGTTCTGATCTGAATTTGCATTAGTTTTCTATATTGAGCAAATTTATGGAATGGGTTACAGATACATCCAGCCATTACTTATAACTGATATCTATTGTTCTGCTTGTCCAGCCTTCTTTACCCATCTTTGAAAACTGATCATCTCCTGCTTATCCTTTCTCTTGATCTCTTACATCCATGTGATTAGTATCATAACACCACACCTGTTCAATGTTCAGTGGATGCCCCACCTCTTATCCAATTCCTAGTTATCCTTCGTATCAATGATCCATCTCTCCATTCAGCTTTAGCACCCACTATCTTCAGAACATACCCTAGCTGGGAATCACCACTAAAGAATGGCTGTACTTCTGCTACAACACGCCATCTAACCACACCCATCAGTCCTTCCCCTTCTCTGAACAGGATTACCTGTTCATCGGTTAGGTTTCGTCCACATCTTCAGGCCCCTGTCCACTCCTCCTCCCAAACCATTGTCTTCCCCACCTCTTTTCCACATCCAGCCAGAACCCTCTGCTAATCACATCCATAACTCTTTCCCTAGAACTTTCCATTTGTTTTCCATCCTTCGTTTCTAATACAGCAAGCCTGAGCATTCCCCAACCAGATGAATCACTCAAATTCTGTGCCAAGTGACAGAACTCTCACAGAGAAAGCTGCTCCACTATTCAAATTGCTGTCATTGAAATTTATAGTGACTAACCACCACAGCCCTTGACAATCATCAGTAAACCTTGTCCTAGTCAGTTCACATCCACATTCCCTGCTGTAACTCTTTCAAACGTTGACCACTTTCTGGGATAAGAATCCACCTTCCAATGCATGGGACGTGGGTTTGATCCCTGGTAAGGCAACCAAGATTCTACATGCCTCTGGGTAACTAAGCCCATGAGCGACAACTAGAGAGAAGCCCAAGCACTAAGACCTGATGCAGCCATCAAATAAATAAGATTTCTTAAAACAAACAAAAACAAATGTTGACCATATCTTAAGCCCCTTGTTCATCAATCCCTCTATCTTTATCTTAAGCTCTTCCTTCCTCATAGTGAAACAGAAATCTCCAGGTGGGAGGACACTCACCTCTCTACTCCTCTGCCTCAGATATACCTACTAGAGTACCAACCTTGATCTCACTCATGACTATCTCTGAGGAACCAAGTCTCTCTTACTGTCATAAGGCCACTATTTGTGTCTGGGTCCTAAGTTACAAACCAAAGAAACCTTCAGAGATACTGTCTTCCTTCTATATCGTTACCTGTGCTTCAATCTAACTTCTTCCCCCACAATGACAAGCAGATCAATTAATCTCACCTCCCAAATAAAACCATCACCCAAAAACCACAAAATCTCCCCTTGGCCCCTTAAGTTTTAGCTACTTCCCATTTCCTCATCAAATTTCTTGAAACCACATATTTTATAATAAATATAAAATGTATATTTTCTATGTTTATATAATAGAAACAGATTGCTACAGTTTGAGGAGAGATTGAGAAGAATATATATGTAATATTATGTGTATGTAGGTACATGTATTTTTGTTTATTTCCTAAACCACTGCCATCTGTTTCTAACCAAACTTCCAGACTGAAAATACCCACACTAAGTTATCTATGATCTTATAATTGCTAAATTTAAAGTTTCATTGCTAAATTCTCTTCTTAATTGACCAGGAGCATTTAAAACTTTCTTTTCCCCCACAGTACTTACCACCTCTTCACATTTTATACATTTATTTGATTAGAACGTTTCTCCCTCCTGTAGGATGTGTTTATGAGGGTAGATAACCTGCATTTTTGATTCAGAGTCTAGAATAGTGCCTGGCATAATAAGTAATCAGTGAATTTGTTGAATAAATAGTATCCACCTACTGGCCAAAACAGTTTGGGCCAGAGGTAGGAACCACACTGAAACTGAGTCAACTCTGGATGTGAGAGTTAGACTGTGAAGAAGGCTGAGCACCGAAGAACTGATGCTTTTGAACTGTGGTGTTGGAGAAGACTCTTGAGAGTCCCTTGGACTACAAGGAGATCCAACCAGTCCATCCTAAAGGAGATCAGTCCTGGGTGTTAATTGGAAGGACTGATGATGAAGCTGGAACTCCAATACTTTGGCTACCTCATGCGAAGAGTTCACTCATTGGAAAAGACCCTGATGCTGGGAGGGGTTGGAGGCAGGAGGAGAAGGGGATGACAGAGGATGAGATGGCTGGATGGCATCACCAACTCGATGGACATGAGTTTGAGTGAACTCTGGGAGTTGGTGATGGACAGGGAGGCCTGGTGTGCTGTGATTCATGGGGTTGCAAAGAGTTGGACACGACTGAGTGACTGAACTGAACTAAAGAGTTTAAACTCGGGAACAAGAGTCAAGACATTCTAAGTGGATATAAACTGACCTTAAGGGTGAAAGGAGAATAAAGCATATATGATAGAGAAGTTGAGACAAAGAACATCCTTTGTCTCATATCCAGATAGAATTCAAGCCCTTGTTTCCATTTATCCCAATTATCAAAACAAATTCTATCCCTGGTCTCTGTGAAATATCCCAAAATCCATATAGTAAGTTATTTTAAAACATAAACCAATTTAGTCTCTTATTCTGTTACTTACTACCAAGAGATTCCTTACTATAATACAGGTCTCTGGTTGACCAGGAGGCTTAAAATAAACATCTAGAACCAATGTTCAAACTTACAAAGACAAAAAGGAAAGAAATGAAAGTAACAAGTTAGCGTTCCCATTCTAATTCCCTGAATGAGCAATAGGTGTAAATATATGGGCAATGGTTAGCCTACTTTAATGATACGGAATCATTCTGTTTATGATTTACTAACCTTTCATGACATCACACTTAGGTACTCCTTCTGAGGAAAGAGCTATTTACACGTCTTCCTTAAGTAAGATTTCACACACATTCATTTTAGAGGTAACACCTTTTAAAAAAAAAATTAAGTTTAGAACTAATTTTACCTCATGCTAATATTCCTCAGGACATAGACAAGTACACCATTCAACAGAGAATACCTGAAGAACCAGAGCTACCACAGTACACAGCAAATTAATGCTGGAAGGCAAATGAAATGCATTCTAAACTGGCATTTAGAAATAACAAAGCTCTATCTTGGAGAATTGAATTTAATAATTACCTACATTACATTTCATGGGTACTTACCAAACAAACGCTGATGGAATAGAAATTTGCCAGCTATTAGTCCTATGAGAATGGCAAGTAGCCATAGAAGCACCTTCAGAAGCCTCCAGCCAACTCCTCGAGGATATTTATTTGTTACAAATGAAAAACAGTTTCCAACAACAATAACATTGGCTTCTGTTTGGCTATGAGAAACTGGGTCCTCCGCAAATATTAAGAAGTTAAAGAAGATCACCAAGTAAGCCACGATCATGCGAGACCAGGGGTGCTGGAAATAATAACGAAAGTCTTTACCCATCCTTCAAAACTTCACTTCCACAGTTTACCTGCATGAGAAAAGATACACAGGGTTAGAGGAAAACAACAAGTAGGCCCTCTCTCTGTTACCTGTTCAGATTTACAACAACCCAATAAAGAAGGATTTGGAAAAGACCAATGCCTAGTTACGGTACCAAGACAAGTCTGAGACTGAGAATAGTAAATACTGTTCCTTCCCTGTTATCTCATCATACTTCTGATCATATGAGGACTTAGGTAAGTAAAAGAGTAGGGAGAGTGAAAGGGATATGAGAGGGCATAATGTGGTCTGAAATTGGGATGATGACTCTTCCTATTTTAGATTATCATTTTTATGTTTCAATCATAAAACAGATCATTTAAAAATTATGAAAAACAGAGGTAAACTGATCACAAACTAACAATAAATATCCTCTTCTGCCCAAATCCTTCCCTTGGAGTTAAGATCCCTTAATAATTTTGTGCCTATACTTTCAGATCTTTTTTTTTACATTGAAAAATGTGTGCACGTGTATAGACTTTTATAAAAATTTTCAGTCTTATTTGTCAAATAATTTCAGCACCGAATAAGTTTCATGAAATAGCTAAGACTATGGCAGAGTAGTTGCAAGCAGAACTTGGGTAACTCTGCCTGTGTGAACTGAGAAGGCAGGCAAAGATTTCACAAAGGAGGACATACTCAAATTGGAGTTTGGAGGATCGACAGAATTTTTTTTCTCTGTGAAGAATGCACATATGCTTAACCTAGGTGCATGCAAGGGCCCAGAGGCATTGCAAAATATGTAACATGCCTAAAGAGCAAGACCCTAACACAGATGTGTACTTCAAGTACAGAAGCTTTCTTAAAATGCTGATACCCAGGCCCAACCCCTAAATCTTGCTCATCTCCTCTCTTTCCTCTTTGGGAGCCAGTCTGCCCACAGGAACAAAAGCCTTTCTAGGTCCTCCAGGGCTGGGACTGGGTGACTAATTTATCTAATTCTGGGGTTCAGTCTTGGTGAGCCCATTTGGTGCCCAGACTAAGCTGTAACTCTTTTCTTATCCAGCAATAAAGCTGATTAAATTTAGGATAATAATAAAATTTTCATTTTACACATAGAAAAAGATACAAAGATCAAGTCACAAGCCTGAATTAACCTGAAGTCAATGGAAGATCTGAGAATAGCCTCCAAAGCTGCCTCCCAAGTTCCAGTCCAACATTCTGGGTGGATGCATATCAATTAAGACCACAATCTAAGCTAATGAAGACTTGGCTTAATTATTTAGAAAAGTTATGGAAACACACAAAAAGACTGGCAGTAAAATTTAGCAACACATATAGTCATTATCCCTTCTATTCATAAAACTTCCAACCGATTTCCTTCTTCATAAATACTCTGAAATATCTGTTCTTAGGGGCTGGAGCTCAGATCACTAAGGGAAGGCAATTTTTTTTTTTTTAACATGAGGTTCATCACCCTGTTACAGACCTACATTGTTCTCGCACCAAAGAATGCAGATTAAAGTAGTTAAGAACAAAGACAAACATCATGCATTTTCACAGTATTCAATACGTAAGAATGCCAGAAGGGGCCAGCCCTCAACTCAGTTTCATGCAAAATCTTTGGAAGTGTCCAAAGAGCACTTTTAGGCGAGAATACACAGAAACACCTCAAGGCCAATATGTCCTAATGCGAAATAGTTGCTACATGCCCAACAGAATTAGACAGGGCTGTCAGTTAAGAAGTTAGTTTCTCTGAAACTTCTCCTACCAGTGAGGAATTCTGGTGTGGTTCCCCCATCAACTCCCTTCACCACCCACACACAAGCAAGGCAGCCAGATGTAGACAACTAAATACATATAACTCTGATTCATTTTTAAATAAATGTTTTGTGGAAAGCAGGCATAAGTTTATTTTATTGCTGTTGTTTTTAACTTCAGAATCTTGCTTTGTGGGCTGTGTAATTTCCACATGTCCAAACTGAGTTACAACAATCAAAAAAATTTGGAGGTAGCTGTTCCTCTCAATATTTATACTGTTTCAAGAGAGAACTGTAGTTCTGAACAACAATCGTGCCTTAGTACAGGTCCTAACTCCCACAGCCATGCTATGCATGCTACTACCAACTCCCTTATGAATGATAAGAAAACAAAGAAGGGACTTCCCTGGTGCTCCAGCGGTTGGGAGTCCACCAGCCAATGCAGGGGACGGGCGTTAGATCCTCAGTCTGGGAAGATTCCACAATCAAGCCCATGAGCCACAACTACTGAAGCCTGTGTGCCTAGAGCATGCACTTTGCAACAAGAGAAGCCACCACAACTAGAAGGCTGCACACTGCAATGCAGAGCAGCCCGGCCGGCGTACCGCAACTAGAGAAAGACTGTGCACAGCAACAGAGATCCAGTGCAGCCACTAATAAATTCATATTATAATAATAATATTTCCTATCATGTTTACAGCTTAATCTTCATTTCCTCTAACAGATTCAGTGACTTAGACACTAGCTGAGTGAATAGGATCATCTGGTCTTATTCTTTTATGGTAAACATGTTTATATATTCTTGCCTCATACTCCAAAGTGGAATCAATGTATCCTAGTGGGCCCCAAATTTCAAAACTTACATAACCTGAACAACAACAGCGCTCATCTCTGCTTCCTGACTCCCTACGTGAGGAGGTTGACAAAGTTTGCCTAGTGATATTAGCCTGTTGTCCAGAACACCAAAACTGCTTTCCCCTCTGTACTTCCCATAAAGCATTCTGATGATCAGTACAAACTTTCAGTGACTGTACTGTTTACCCAGGACTGAGGCTGTTCAAACTGACTATGCTACAGGGTATACACAGTCTAAAAACATTTTTTTATTTTTTAAAATTCAATTCTGCTTCCATATTGAGCTTTTATCTTAAGTAAATGTGCTTTTATCTTAGCTCTTAGCAGATCATAGTCAAGTTATCTGTTTATGTATTTGTCTCCCTCCTTAGATCACAAAGTCTCCAGGGAAAGGGCTGTTTACTTTCAGGGCATAGCACAGTGCTGGCCTCATAGTGGGCAACCAATAAACTGGATAAACTGAGTGAAACTACTACTATACAAGAGAAGCCCCCTTGTATAAATGAGATGAGAAGAAGGCAGAGCAACCTGCCATTCCTTCCACTAAGGAAAGAGGAGAGCAGCTGAATCCAAAGATTTCAAGAATGACAGGCCAGTAACAAGCACTGATATACCCTCAACCCCTTCCCTACAGCTATTTATACCATTTCAGCACCAGGTTCTGCACTGTTCTCATTATTACTAAGACTAACATTTATTAAAGACTTACCACTTCGCAGACACTATGCTAAAGGGCTTTACAAACATCTCATTCAAATTTCATAGCAACCCGATGAAGAGATACTCTATTGGAAGCAATGTTTAAACTGAGTTTAGTAGCTTGCATCAAAGAACAGAACAAGCCTACGCCAGAGCCAGAATTCAAATTCAAGCCACGTGCCTTCAACATTCTCTACTACATCTTCTCCACACAAAGACATAGATTCCAAAATGTTCTTTATTTTACTGATTAGAGACTACAGAATCAAAGTTTTCAAAGCAGAAGAGCAGTACATTTGCTTGCAGCAGGGTTTTGAAATATTTCTCTGCCTACTTGGAAAATGACAAACTGGTAAGAGGCATGATGAAAACGGCAATCCTAGCTGGGAGGCAGCTCCAACAGTTTATATTAAAGATAATCAAGTACTGGAGAAGGAGAACATCAAAGCCCTGATCATTGTTTTAATCATTTACTTGATTGGACCAAAGCACCCTGCCTTCCTCACTTACTGGGGTTTTTCCAAATAAGTGAAAATCTCAAGGACTTCAAGAGTACAAATTTCATGTTTCCCTCAGCAGGAACCCTGGCTTGGGGGATGTTTTATGCACAGTGACAAGTATGAGCAAGATGGAGTGCATCACTCCCATTAAAAAAAAAAAAAAGTATAAGCTCATATGGCAAAGTCTTTGATGAACTAAAAATTATGCTATACAAAAGACATTATTACTAGCCAAATGCCCCCAAAGTCCAGCTCTGCTAATGCAGGACTTAGCATCTAGTGATACCTAACCAGGTAATATGAACATCATTTGCAATGTGCAGCACTGTGCTAGGATTAAAAAAAAAGATTTCTCCAAATGTTTGGAAGCTCCTTGGTATTTATGTCTGAAAATTCACCTGAAACCCTTCTTGTCAAAGGGCTTATTAAAGATGACCGTGCCTGTCCTTTCCAAAAGTGTGAACTTTATTTCAGCACCTTGAATCTAATGTCTTGAAAAATAATTGTTAAAAAGATTTCCTTGTACTTTGTGTTTTGTGGTAGGCACTTTGTGCTGCAGACAGCTGTGTGTGGGATATTTCTTGGCTGTTTTAGTACAAGACAAAGTTAAAGGTTATTTACTTTAGTTACCTAGCTATAGTATTATATTAACGTATGTAAAGCTCTTTGCAGTTGACAGAACACTGTTTATTGATACAATTGTTTCATTTAGTCCCTGGGAAATAATCACTTCAAAAACTGCAGATCAAAAGGGCAGACAGAGCTTTAAATTATTTAATACTATTTCCTTAAAAGATAAATAACAACAGCCTATGTTTATATCACATTTTACCTCTTAAGTGTTCTTATTGGGTGAAATCCCATCATTAGAATGACTTTACACAAATGATCAAAAGCGTCATGAAGGCAAAACAAATGGTGATGGGAGAAATATGGCCCATTTCTACCTGACCTGCTACTCACTAGCTCTGTGACCTTGAGCAAGTCTCTAACCACTCTGAGATTCCACTTCTTCACCAACAGAATCCTAATGAAAATACTTTCCTCACAGGGCGGTAGTAGAGACTAAAGGAGATTTCATTTGTAAGTGCCTGGTCACTTTCAGACACTCCCTTACCTGAGGACCACTATTAAAACACAAGTGACTTCTGGTCATTCCCATTAAACATGAGCATGGAAATAACATCAACTCTCTATTACACGTACTGAGTGGTTTGTATATACTATCCTCAGTGTCTCGGGATTTTACTATAACAACACAAAGGATGAATAACATCCTATTTTACAAATATTGAAAATGAGGCTCAGAAAGCTCAAGCTACTTGTCCAAAATCATATATAGAAAGTGGTGAAGTCCAGATTTGCTAATTCCATACTAATTCCATAATTTCATCATTCACTTGTTCACTAATCACATGTTCCCTATTGCATATTTGTGCCAAGCACTGGCCTACGCATGAAGGTAACTAACAAACACCACCCCTGTTGCCTTAAACCTTAGGATCTAGATTGAGAGAAAAAGAAACAGAAAAAAATGAAGTATTTTAGAAAGTTATAAGTTGGTGGAGAAAATGAAAAGGTAACATGGGGTGTCAGGGAAGTTAAGAAGGTCTCACTATAAGGTGACAATTGCAGACGTGAAAGAAGGAAGTAAAGCAAGCAGACATCTGAGGAAAGAATGATCCAGACAAAGGGAAAGGCCTGAGCTGCATATGATTAGTGCATTTAAGGAAAAGCCAGGAGGCTAGTGTGCCTGGACAGCACGTGGGTGCAGGGGAGTATGAAGGGGCAGAGATCTGGGAGGCAGTATCACCATCAGGCCTTGAGGCCATCCTACCACATGGGCTTCACTCTGTGCCAGTGGGGGACAGAAGAGTGATGCAATCTGCCCACTCTGCCTGATACTTGGAGATGCACCAGATTCTGGATACATTTTAAAAAGGAGATAACAAGATGTCCTGATGGACCGGATGTGGACATGGCCTGACAAACCCCAGAATGGATTTGCCATTTCCTGAGATGGGGAATGCATTTCCTGAGAAGAATACCTCTGGAACAGATATAGGCAACATAATAACTAACATTTTGGAGTGCTTTTTATAGTTGGGGCTCTTGGCAAGGACTTTTCATGCATTATCTCAATCAGCCCTTAGACCTAACCTTTGGATTTACCAGTGAAGAAACAGTTTTAAAAGGTTATCTGCCCAAGGTCATATAGCTACCAACTGGAGGAAGCAGGCACAACCACCTCTTTATGAGCCCAAAGTCAATACTTTGATTTATTGTGTATTTCCTACACTGAAAAGGATAACCTAAAAGTTCCAATGGGAAGAAAGCAAGGGTAAGAACTGGGCGGTGTCTTACATCTACGGGGCACTCAAAAAATCTTTGCTGATGGATGAATAAGCGAAAAAGTAAATGTGTGGATGACAGTTGGGTAACAGACCAGACTCGTGTGGAGGGAAAAAAAAAAGCACTGAAGATTCTATACCAGACAGAGCAGACTCCTGATAATGGGATATCCAAGTCTGTAAAAAGAGAAATGGCAGAAGGTGAGAAAACCAAATATATATATTTGCCTGGACCAGTCCTGAGGTAAGAATAGGTCTTAGTTTACTATTTGAATTGTTGGATGAAAAGGCAAGCATGAGGAAATGACATAGTATTTTACATAATGCAAGTGCTTAATACAGGTTTTAAAAATACAAATAGCAATAATAACAGAAGTAAAGTTGGAGCTTCTCATTTTTAGTCCAATGCAAGAGACCACACAGCCTTTTAAATAAAAAGCAACCTTTTAAGTCAATCAATGAAACCACTGTAAGTGGCTTTGCACAGATATCAGGTCTGTACTTGTGGTGAAAGTGAAAGTGAAGTCGCTTGGTCGTGTCCAACTCTTTGCGACCCCATTGGACTGTAACCTATCAGGTTCCTCTGTCCATGGGATTTTCCAGGCAATAGCACTGGAGTGGATTGCCATTTGCCATTTCCTTCTCCAGCAGATCTTCCCAACCCAGGGATTGAACCCAGGTCTCCTGCACTGTAGACAGACGCTTTACCATCTGAGCCACCAGGGAAGTTGTGGTACCCTAGCTAATTTAGAGGATCACATCCATAAATCACTTCCTAGACTTTCTCTTCATATTGTTCCAATCTTTAAATTATTTGTTTACCTTGTTATTACCCTCCAGTCTTTAGGATAACTAAGCACTGAACCAATGCAAGTTTTTTAAATAGAAAACCTGAGAGCAGAGCAGGTCTGAGGCGCCCTAAACATGACTTTAGCCAGCTTTCCCATCAAAACGGCCTTTTCATGTCCTAAGTCGAAAAACAATCAACAATTAATTCTTTTAAAATACTTAGACTTTCTCTTCAGTGATATGTGTTGATAAAAGAATTGTCATGATCATATTCCAGACACAACATCAAAAAAAAAGTAAGAGTTAACAAATAAAATAAAATTTACTCATATCTGAAATTGCTTTTTAACTGACTGACAATTTGAAGAAGCAAATTAAATACAATAAACAAGTACTGGTTTCTGAATACAAGGCTCAGATGAAGGTGGAGTGGGGTGAGAACAAGTATCTGAGTCAAAATGTCAAAATCCATAATTACCTTTAAAGTACAAAGATTGGGGAAGGAAGACTATAGAGTTAGAGAGTATAAACATGACAAAAATTCAGTGTTTTACAACAGAAATAGTTTTTACAGGGACTCTACTACACTTTATATTCAATAAACTGTAAGAACTTTATTCTGAAGACAAAACAAAACCCTGAAATCTTCCTAGAAGTTCTCTGGATTTCAAACAACGTATCATTTATAACTAGAGGGAAAACACATTTATTCAATGTACTTTAACTCAAAAATACTTCGTCGATCATGAGACTTCTATCTACACATAAATACTAAAACAAGCATGTGATGTTTACTAGCATCTCTCTCATACACACACACTCGCTTATTGTTCCACAGCGGGTAGAATGAATAAGGAAGCCAAAGTGGACCCACATGGGTCAGACACACTTGTGGGCCTCTGGCATTTTCAAAAGTAGGAATAGACAAATAGCTTTATTAATCATGATGAAGGTAGTAAACACTCAAAAGTGCTCAAGTTTTGTGCGGTCTGGGGGTTTTGTTTTTAAGGAAAACAGTCCTGAACTACAACCTGTTAATTTAATTAACGCACAATACTGGGGCTTTCACTCTTCGCACCCTAGGAATCACTGGAAGCGAGGAAAGTTCGCCGTCCATCCTGGTGACGTCCCTCACCCCCGGAGCCCGGGAGTTGGAGGGTGCCCCTCCCCAGCCCTCCCCCGAGCCTCCTCCGCCCTTTCTCAGGAGGGCAGGTGCGCGCTCCCCTCCCGGCCACTTCACCGACCCCCTGCGCGCCAGCCCCGGGCAGCAAGGAGAGGAGGCGCGGGGCAGCCGGCCGGGGGCCGCGGCCGGGGCCGCAGTCGCGCGCAGGGACGAGGAGGCGGCGCGGCTGCGGGCGGCCGGGCCGGGAGGGCTTCGCCGCGGCGGGACCGAGAGCCGGGATAGGCGCGCCGGGCGCGCGGGCCACGTACTCACCGAGGGGGCCGCGCGGACTCTGGGCGTCCGCACTCCGGAGACCCGGGGGAGCGAAGCCTCTGCCGCGCTCGCGGCCTCTCTGGGAAGCGCGGCGAGACGGGCCAGCGGCGTCGCTGCCGCGGCTGCCGTCACCGAGCTATAAATACTGGCTCGGCCCACACCCGCCGCCGCCTACGCCAGGCGCCCTCCGCAAAGTCCGCCGGCCGCGGGCCGGGCAGCGAGAGCCGGAGCGCGAGGGCGACGGCGCAGCGCCGATGACCGCGCCGGCTCCAGCTGTGCGGCAGCCTCCGCAGCTGGAGGCACGGCCTCCCGCCGCCCCTGCCCCCGCCCTCGCCCTCCCGCTCCCTCCCCTGGCGCCCGCGCCGCGGGCCGAGCTGCCCGGCCCGGCCCTCCTCTGCAGAGCGCGCGGCGGCGAGCGGGGGCCGACTTTGGTACCCAGAGCAGTGGGGGTGGCGGCCAGGGGTGGCGGCGCTCCAGCCTAACCTGTCAGCATCAGTCCCTTCCCGGGGAAATCGGAGATTTCTTATAAAACCCACCATCCCGTGGAGAACCAATGAGGTTTCCAGGTGGAACGTCCTGTTAAGAGCTGCAAACTTTCTAATGCAGTCAGGTCACAGGGCATCCTTTCTGCTTTTGTCTGTAGGTGTGGAGGAGTGGGGATGGGGAGAGGCAGAGACCTCGAGGATGCGAGAAAGTCTTAAACTTACTTTCCAGCTTGTCTGGTTTCTCTCTCGTTCTCTCTCTCTTACACACACACACGCTAATATAGTCACACATGTATACACATGTTTATAAGCATACATACATTCATACACACATATAAATGAACAGATAAATGTACACATGCATACATATATATTCATATATACACCGATAAATGCATAGGCACACTTACACACACATGTATACAGAGGCACACACAAGCACAGTTTTTAACGTTTTTGCAGCCTAAAGCTCAGAAAACTAACATTCTGTGGTGCTTAAATGATTCACTTGCAGCGTGCAGGAGGAAGACCCTCTTATCACATTTGACTGGTTCCTTTCTTCGATCCCTGGGTTGGAAAGATCCAGAAGGAAATGGCAATCCACTCCAGGACTATTGCCTGGAAAATCCCAGGGACAGAGGAGCCTGGTAGGCTACAGCCCATGGGGTGGCAAAGAGTCGGACACGACTGAGCAACTTCACTTCCACTTTTTTCTTTCCTACTGTATGTATGTGTGGCCTTTGTTTCTCTCTCTGCCCAATAATAACTGCTATCTCCAGTTTACAGGTCGCTTATAATGTATTAAAAGCTGCTGTCAGGCCTACTGATATTCTGTGCTAATGGAAGTGATCACTAGTTTGTCTAGTCAAATGGAAAATGGGACAATTTATAGCTACTTCCCGGAGAAGGCAATGGCAACCCACTCCAGTACTCTTGCCTGGAAAATCTCATGGACGGAGGAGCCTGGAAGGCTGCAGTCCATGGGATCATGAAGAGTAGGACACGACTGAGCAACTTCACTTTCACTTTTCACTTTCACGCACTGGAGAAGGAAATGGCAACCCACTCCAGTGTTCTTACCTGGAGAATCCCAGGGACGACAGAGCCTGGTGGGCTGCAGTCTATGGGGTCGCACAGAGTTGGACACGACTGAAGCGACTTAGCAGCAGCAGCAGCATAGCTACTGCCAGTAGCAAACTTGGGAGAATAGCCTCTCTCCTGGACTATCAGCATGATTCAGGAATTGATTGGGCAGCAAGAGGGAGAGCTGAGATGTCAGCAGATTTTGAAATGGGATAGAGAGAGCCATTCCCAAGTCCTGCAGTGTAGCTAGTGTACACAGGGTTCACTGGGCATCCTCTACCATACTTCTCACTGTTTGACATTTGTTCTGCTTCTAAGAATGAGCACGTAAATCCCCACTGTAGTCAGTTTGTGATCATCTTATTGAACTCTCAGCATAGTGAAGCTTTCACAAGTTTCCCCAGGAATAGCTGTTTCCTATGCTTGCACTTTGTACATTTTACTATGACATTTTTTTACATGTGCTGTACTTTTTTATGTCTTTTCCTCCCCCATTAAGCTATAAATGCTTTTGAGGGCAGAGACTAAATCTTACCATTGTATCCTCAATACTGAACATACTGAGTTATGGTAATGGCTCAATAAATAGATTAATCCCACAGTTTAACCATTTGAGTCTACCATCTTTTTATATTTAAAAAAAAAAAAACAACTTGTTAAACCATGTAACTAATTAACATGAGCTCCATATGCTGTATCTGGTGCTTCCCAGGTGGCAAAGAGGTAAAGAATCCTCCTGCCAATGCAGGAGACACAAGAAATACGGCTTTGATCCCTGGGGCAGGAAGATCCCCTGAAGTAGGAAATGGTAACCCACTCCAATAGTCTCACCTGGGAAATTCCATGGACAGAGGAGCTTGGTGGGCTACAGTTCATGGGGCTGCAAAGAGTCAGATATGACCGAACAACTGAGCACACACACACCATATGCTATATATATATATGCCACTGTGCCAGCAGGAAAGTCCTATATTTTAACTACAGTTGATTTACAATATTATATTAGTTTCAGATGTGCAGCATAGTGATTCAATATTTTTATAGATTATACTCTATTTAAAATTGTTATAAACTAAGGGCTATATTTCCCTGGGCTGAACAATATATATTTTAGCTTATTTATTTTATACATACTAGTTTATACCTCTTAATTCCCTACCCAATGTTGCCCCTCCCTCCACCCCTCTCCCACTGGTAATCACTAGTTTTTTCTCTATATCTTTAAGTCATTGTTACATTCATCTGTTTGCTTCATTTTTAGATTCCACTCCACATAGGGGTAACAACATACAATACTTGTTTTTGTTTGACTTATTTCACTAAGCATAATACCCTTCTAGGTCCACCCATGCTGTTGCAAAGGCAGAAATTTATTCTTTTTTTTAATAGCTGAGTATTTTACTGACACAACTGAAGTGATTTAGCAGCAGCAGCAGCAGCAGATTATTGTTGTAAATATATACCACATCTTCTTTATCTGTTGATGGACACTTAGGTTGCTTCCATATATGTCTTGGCTATTGTAAATAATGCTGCTATGAACATTGGGTTTCCCTGGTGGCTCAGACTGATAAAGGATCTGCCTGCAATGTGGGAGACCTCGGTTCGATCCCTGGGTTGGGAAGATCCCCTGGAGGAGGGCATGGCAACTCACTCCAGGATTCTTGCCTGGAGAATCCCCAAGGACAGAGGAGCCCGGCAGGCTGCAGTCCATGGGATTGTAAAGAGACATGACTGAGCGACTAAGCATGCACATGAACACTGGGGTATATGAAACTTTTGAATCCATGTTTTTGCTTTCTTCAGATATATACCCAGGAGTGGGATTAATGGATCATACGCTAATTTTCTTTTTAGGTTTTTTTTTTTTTTTAAGAACGGTTTACTATAGTAGCTGCACTGATTTACATTCCCACCCACGGTGTAATAGAGTTCCCTTTTCTCCTTATCTTCACCATGTGTTATATTTTCCTTACATCTTCATTTAGAGCAAGAAGTCTTCAATCAATTAAAACTGGAAAATCTTAAAACTTCAAGAACTGTGCAGCATAATACTGAGGCCTGTGGCTTATTAACTACCCCACCCCCAAAAAAACAAGCCAAATGAAAACAAAAGGCACTTTTCCTATCCTTGAAAGACAGTGTGTACAACACGCTGTATTTCAAAGGATAATGGGGTGAAAATCATTGAGCAGCTTCTCTTCAGATTACTTGAAAGAGAGAACTTGCTCCACTCTATGACTGGTTGTATTACACAGGTATCTACTAGAATGAACTTCAGTTAGTCAGAACTGAAATATCTGGCCTCTTTTACATGGTGCTGTTACCCTACCTTTAGATCCCTATCTTTTTAACATATGGTCTGGTTTCCTTTAATAATAATTTTAAGAATAAGCTAACCAAAGCTTACTTGGAGACGGAAATGGCAACCCACTCCAGTGTTCTTGCTGGGAGAATCCCAGGGACAGGGGAGCCTGGTGGGCTGCCGTCTATGGGGTCGCATAGAGTCGAACACGACTGAAGCCTTAGCAGCAGCAGCAAAGCTTACTAGTTGTTCTTAACTGAGAGGTCTCAAGTTTTAAAGAATACAGTTCTCCAGAACCACTTCAAGGCAAAATATTGAAATGAGCAGGATTTTCTTCAATAACAATGTTCCCTTTTTACCACTGGTCAAGAGGCTTGTGTCCTTTGCTTTGGTAAGCCAGGATCTTACCTGGTGGCTCAGACTGTAAAGGATCTGCCTACAAGGGTCTTACCCAACCAGGATCTCCAGTTCAGCCCTAACAACTAGACAGGGCAATAGCCTCTACATTTGACCTTTCTCACAATAACATGCAACAATAAAAGCCTGATTTATTGAAGGCTTATTGTGCACCACACCCAGTTCATGTATTAAAATGTTAAAATCTCTGCAACAGGCCTGTGAGATACATAGCTGCTGTTAGTTTCACTTCCATTTTACCTTTGAGGAAAGAGACACACAGAGACTGAGCAGTTCATACAGGATCGCATGACTGGTCCGAGCAGTGGAGTAAGGATCAGAAACCAGTCAACGGATCTCATCAGCCCAGATTTCGACCTCTCATCTTATACTTCCTCCCTGCGTACCGCAAAGGGGTATGGGTTTTTACAGTTAGAGATCTGGAATAGGGGCTATTGGTGTTTAATCTGGTTCCACTACAACCCTAGCCACACCCTGAGCAAATTGCTACTATAAAACTACAATAAGAATCCCTAGGGCTTCTTTTCTTCATCATTAGATTACTGTTATCCTTATTCTCTAGTCTCTTTCCATCCCAGTTGCTACCTACCACACAGACCTATTCGGAGTTTTAAATGCCTTAATATGTATAAGACACATATACAATACCAGTTACATAATGGGTGCTCAATAAAGGCCATTCTTCCTTCCCATCAAACTTTACTGTGCTATGAAAAGCTTCTTTCAGGTCAAAGTCTACTGATCCAGTACACAGATGATGATTGCTTACTCATAGAAATTAATCATTTCTCTACTGTTGGCCAGCAGTGTTTGAAAATGGTATAGACACAAGTCTCAAAAAGACGCCAAGATGGCATGGCTATGTATCGCCCATTAGCCCATCCATATTTTAACCAAACGACTCCATTTGTTTTCTTTATAGGCAGCAAACTGACCCATTTCAGACAATGTCTGGGCAATGATAGAAATAGTGGAAGTAGGAAACTCTCAATGAAAACTCTCCAATCATCTGCCTACTCCACCTGCTCAAGCAGAGTCAACCCTGCCGATAGACAGGCTTAAAATGTGTCTTGTTTACATATAATTTCTTTGTAAAATCCAACCAAGTGCAGAAATTAGAAGTAACCACATGAGATTATGTTTTACTGTTTACCTCATCCCATTAGACTAATAATAGAGCTATACTCCATTTGAAAAAAAGAAAAGACAAGCTCAATATGCATTTCAAAATTTGGTGAAAACTTTTTATCAGACCAGATGATCCTCTCTAAATGGACCTTTGAAACCAAAAGGAAACTACAGGAGGAAACATCTGTAATCTATACCAAGTATACCAGGAAACCCTTTTGTCAATGATTTGATGACTTCTGCTTTATTGACTATGCCAGAGCCTTTGACTGTGTGGATCACAATAAACTGTGGAAAATTCTGAAAGAGATGGGAATACCAGACCACCTGACCTGCCTCTTGAGAAAACTGTATGCAGGTCAGGAAGCAATAGTTAGAACTGGACATGGAACAACAGACTGGTTCCAAATAGGAAAAGGAGTATCTCAAGGCTGTAGACTGTCACCCTGTTTATTTAACTGATATGCAGAGTACATCATGAGAAATGCTGGACTAGAAGAAACACAAGCTGGAGTCAAGACTGCCAGGAGAAATATCAATAACCTCAGATATGCAGATGACACCACCCTTATGGCAGAAAGTGAAGAAGAACTAAAGAGCCTCTTGATGAAAGTGAAAGAGGAAAGCGAAAAGTTGGTTTAAAGCTCAACATTCAGAAAACAAAGATCATGGCATCCGGTCCCATCACTACATGGGAAATAGATGGAGAAACAGCGGAAACAGTGTCAGACTTTATTTTTTTGGCTCCAACATCACTGCAGATGGTGACTGCAGCCATGAAATTAAAAGACGCTTACTCCTTGGAAGAAAAGTTATGATCAACCTAGATAGTATATTCAAAAGCAGAGACATGACTTTGCCGACTAAGGTCCATCTAGTCAAGGCTATGGTTTTTCCAGTAGTCATGTATGGATGTGAGAGTTGGACTGTGAAGAAGGCTGAGCGCCGAAGAATTGATGCTTTTGAACTGTGGTGTTGGAGAAGACTCTTGAGAGTCCGTTGGACTGCAAGGAGATCCAACCAGTCCATTCTGAAGGAGATCAACCCTGGGATTTCTTTGGAAGAAATGATGCTAAAGCTGAAACTCCAGTACTTTGGCCACCTCATGCGAAGAGTTGACTCACTGGAAAAGACTCTGATGCTGGGAGGGACTGGGGGCAGGAGGAGAAGGGGACAACAGAGGATGAGATGGCTGGATGGCATCACTGACTTGATGGTGTGAATCTGAGTGAACTCCGGGCATTGGTGATGAACGGGGAGGCCTGGCGTGCTGTGATTCATGGGGTCACAAAGAGTTGGACACGACTGAGCGACTGAACTGAACTGAAACAAAACTATTTTTAACTTCTAATAGGTCAGTCAGAATGATATTAATTGCACACTCCAAACATAAACAGCACAATTTCCTGTTGCCAAAGAGGCAAGAATAGACGTTTGAAGCTGATCCATAATTTTCTTCTGGTATTTAAAGGCCAGTAACTCTATTGCCAGGATTCTTCTCAGCAATCCTAACTGTGAATGTCTATCCCCATAGCACGCAGTGTACTCTGATACATTTTAGTTAGTCTGCATGTCCTGAATTTTGCTTGGGGAAAGATGACCATCACATGTCTACTGCTTGGACCATTAGGGCCTTTGCTGTGGGATCCTGGTTCTGCCTAGATAGTGGCAATGTGATATTAAGCCAATTACTGAATCTCTATACATTAGTAGCACTTGCCTTATAGGTTGTTAGAGGGATCAAATAATGTGTCTTAGACTTTTAACATTTGGCCTGGCTCACATTAAGTTCTCCATAAATGATCTTCTTATCATAATTATTTATCTCCTCCCTGCCCTGCTTATATTTCCATGGAGTTCCCTTTACCAAATGACTGATTTACCTAGCCCCCACTTTAGCCTATAAAGGGCTTGGCAGAGGGATTTTTCTGTACAGGTTTTAAAACAAAAGAGTCATGCAAACCAAGCGTAGACTAGCAGTCACAGGAAGAGTGCAGCTGTCGCCCGCTTGGTGGCCAGCATTTGCCCTGCCTTGTGCCCATCCTGGAAGAATCTGCATAAATGCAGCAGTTCCTGCAAAGAGCCATTTCTGCTATGATGACAGAGAGGGTCAATTGTTTCACTGCCCACTCACTCTAGTTGTTTTTACTGCCCCTTCTTAATCTCTCCCCTCTGCCTCACACCCACTCTTACATATGCTGCTGCTGCTGCTGCTAAGTCACCTCAGTCGTGTCCGACTCTGTGCGACCCCATAGACGGCAGCCCACCAGGCTCCTCTGTCCCTGGGATTCTCCAGGCAAGAATACTGGAGTGGGTTGCCATTTCCTTCTCCACTGCATGAAAGTGAAAAGTGAAAGTGAAGTCGCTCAGTCGTGTCTGACTCCTAGCAACCCCATGGGATCGTCCTATGGGATTCTCCTTCCATGGGATTCTCTAGGCAAGAGTACTGAAGTGGGTTGCCATTGCCTTCTCTGACTCTTAAGTATACAGAGGCCCTAAGAACTGACCAGCCCTTCACTTCCAGGAAACAGCACTTGACTGAGGTTGGGGATGACTTCATCCACAGGAATGTGACTGCTGGTTTTAAATGGCAAATTTGCCTTTTGGAAGTTTTGAGCTGACCTTCACTTTCTTTCTGCTTCATTTCTCCTAAAACAAATGGCCTTTGTTTTCTTCTTCAGACTGTTTCTAGTAGATCCACTTAAACAGGTTTCATAGACAGCCCAAGGGGGAGAGGCTAGATTTGAGGGACTTCAAAACTCTTGATTAGCAGCTTCAGCTGCATGCAACAAATTCTGATAAATTTTCTTTTTTATTCTGTTAAAATGTTTTCTAATTTCCTTGTTATAGCTTCTAGATACACCTATCATTTTAGAGTGCATATTTAATTTCCAAATACATGTTTTTAAGTATCTTTGATATTAATTTCTCATTTTGATACTAATTTCTCATTTAAATGTTTTCTTCCCTGCAATCACCCCTCTGTGTTTTTCAGCCTTCTAACTTTATTGAGGCTTTCAATAGTTAAGTCAAAGATCTTGCCTGGTGTCACATTGCACTTGGAACTATGTGGGTTATTTTCAGATATCTTTTGATACTGATTTCTAAAATAATTCGACAGTGATAAGAGAACAGTTTCTCTTTGATTTCAATACCTTTAGAGTATGAAATTTTTGTACCTCGTTTTATGTCCCTCGAGATGTCCCAGTGTCTCCTGGTTTATGGTCTGTGGGAACTTGAACAGAATTTGTATCCTACTCTTGTGTGAAAATTGTATAAATTCTATGTTGAATTGGTTCACAGTACTTTTCATATCTACTATATCCTTCTACTTTTCCAAATATTCATTCTGTTAATTTTGAGAGTTTGATATTGAAACTCCAACTAAAAATCTCAATTTATCTACTTAAAAATAATGGTAACATATAGTGGAATAAAAGTGACTATGTTCTGTATTTTCCAAGTCTCCTGTAAATGTGTTATCATAATTTTAAAAATACAAAAGAAAGAGAAAAAAAATGAGGAAAAAACCCTCTTAATTTCATGTAAAGTAACAAATACACCACCCAATCTATAAACCTATCCAAAGCAACTAGTCCATTAAAGCACTGCAAGGTGCTGAGGTTTCAAAGATAAACACAGCATGTCTGTCTCTGCAGGAAACTCATGATGTAAACAAGCAGAAAAGAGATTAATTAAAATCACCATAAATACTAATGAAAGGTGACATGTGATGAAGGCCAAATGCATTTAAACTGACCATAAGGTCTATAGAAATTTGAAATGGAGAAAAAAGCCATCCTTAGGAAATGCTGTGTCACACCAGATGGAAGAAGATGTTTGAAGCACACACTGAAGGATAAAGAGAATTCAGATAAGCAGAAAAGAGAGAAAGAAGAAATTCCAGGCAAAGGGGAATACACAGAAACAATGCTCATTACTCCTAAGGTTTTCAGTCAGTACACACTGAAGCAGGGGAGAAAGAGAGAAAAGACCAGCAGGAGAGAAAGTGGGAAGAAAGGATATGGAGAAGAAGCTGGAAGAATCAGCAATGTTATGGCCCATTCACAGGAAAAGGTTGTATGGGATAGTGAATAATGTCTTTGAGGAAGTAGGGAAAGCCAGTTTGTTGAAAAGGGACTTTTCAGTTCCAGTTATTTTAGTGCTAAGAGCCTCAGGGCAGATAGGATATGGGAGAGTAAAACAAAAGATAAGAGAAATAAGTAGCAGCAGGAGTTTTTAAAATTAAGAAATGAAAATGATTTACTTCTGTATTTGAAGACAAAGGCCATGTGTTCATGTAGCCATGAAATGAAAAACAGTAGCTTAACTCTGCCCATAGATAGAAGGGCTGTTCTCCCTGCCTCCTTTAAGGGTTAAGGGAGCCATCCCCCTACCCTCAACTGTCTCAACTTTTGAGAAAGTAAGGAGGGGCTTTGCAAGCCTTTTTTTCAGTGCCTAGGTCGTCTCTTTCATCATAGCTGCTCAGCCCAGAGGCCTGCGTGACCCACTCCTCTGAGTTTTAGGATATCATTAAAAAGATTAAGTCTGTGCAAATAATGACAGGTAAAAGTGTCACTATTTAAGGATGACATAATATTCCATATAGAGAACCCTAAAATCTCCACCTAGAAATTATTAGAGTAAATGAATTCAGTAAGGTTGCCAGATACAAGGTTAATATATAGCAATCTGTTGAATTTCTGTATGTGTGTATGTGCTCAGCCATTTCAGTCATGTCTGACTCTTTGCGACCATTTGGTCTGTAGCCCACCATGCTCCTCTGTCCATAGGATTTCCCAGGCAGGAATAGTGGAGTGGGTTGCCATTTCCTTCTCCAGGGGAATCTTCCCAACCCAGGGATTGAACTCGTGTCTCTTATGTCTCCTGCACTGGCATCTGGGTTCTTCACCACTAGCACCACCTGGGATGCCCAAATTTCTCTATACCAATAATGTAATATCAGAATGAGAAAAAAAATTATTTAAAAATCACATCAAAAAGAATAAAATATCTAGGAATAAATCAAGGAGGTGAAAGATCTATACTCTGAAAATGATAAAACACTGATGAAGGATATTGAAAATGATATAAAAAATGGAAGATAACCTATGTTATTGGATTGGAAGAATTAATATTGCTAAAATGGCCATATTTTCCAAAGCAATCCATAAATTTAATGCAATCCCTATCAAAATATCCATGACAGCTTTCACGGAACTATAATAAACAGTCCTAAAATTCACATGGATAAGAATATACGGTATACATACACAATGGAATTTTAGCCATAAAAAGAACGAAATTATGCCATTTGCAGCAATGTGGATGCAGGTTCCATCACTGGGTCAGGAAGATCCCCTGAGTAGGAAATGGCAACACATTCCGGTATTCTTACCTAGAAAAATCCCATGGACAGAGGAGTCTGGTGGGCTATAGTCCATATGGTTGCAAAGAAGTGGATACCACTGAGCGACAGAGCACGCACATCCCTTACATGGGCCTGTACACTGTAGAAGAGAATGCAGAAGCCTTAGGAGGTTAGCCTTTACATGGGCCTGTACACTGTAGAAGAGAATGCGGAAGCCTTAGGAGGTTAGACTTTAAGATAACACTATACTCAGGGAAATAGATTGGACAGGGAAAGACAAATACTGTATGATATAACTCACAGGTGGATTAAAAAATACAAATAAATCTATATGCAAAATGAAACAGATTCACAGACATGGAAGACAAACTTGTGGTTACCAAAGAGAAGAGGGGAGGAGAAAGGACACATTAGGAGTATGAGGTTAACATACAAACTACTATACATAAAACATTAGCAACAGGACATATTTTATAGCACAGGGAATTATAATAACTATCTTGTAATAACCTAAATGGAGTATAATCTGCAAAAATACTGAATCACTATGCTGTGCACATTAAACTAATATAATATTATAAATCAACTATATTCAATAATAATTAATTTTTAAAAAAGGATAAGTCTCACAGAAAGCATTATCTTCACTTAGTGAATTAAGTATTATGATACTTAACTTCAAAATACTGTAGACTAATTTATATGGTACAATCCACATCCTTCTATCTACAAGTAAGCAAATTATCTCCTGTCTTCACTGTATTTGTTTCTTAGGCTGCTGTGACAAATTACCACAAATGGTGATTTAAAACAATAGATACTTATTTTCTCATAGTTCTAGGGCCCAGAACTCTGAAGTCAAGGTACCATCTTGACTTCAGGGCCTTCTCTCTCCAAAGACTCTAGGAGAAAATGTTTTCTTACCTGAAGCTTTTAGTGGTTCCTGGTGTCCCTGCTTGTCAGCTCTATTACTCTGATCTCTGCCTCCATCTTCATGGCATCTTCTCGTCTGTGTCTTTGTGTCCAAATCTTCCTCTCTTTTCTCTTATAAAGATACAGTCATTGGATCCTTATAAGTGAAATCTAAAAATAAATGAAAAAAATGAACTTATTTACAAAACAGAAACAGATTCACAGGATTGGAGAATGAACTTATGGTTGCTGGGGGAGAGAGAGGGGATTAACGTGTATATATGTTTTCCATGAAATGGATAACCAATGGGGTCCTACTGAATAGCACATGAAACTCTACTCAACATTACATGGCAGCCTGGATGGGAGGAGCGTTTGGGGGAGAATGCATACATGTATGTATATATATATATATATATATATATATATATATATATAGCTGAGACCCTTTGCTATTCACCTGAAACTATTACAACATTGTTAATCAGCTATACTCCAATATAAGATGAAAAGCTTTTTAAAATATAAATAAATAAATCAGATACAGTCATTGGATTTAGGACCTGCCCCAAATCCAGCATGATTTCATTTCCAACTCCTTAACTAATTAAAACTATAAATACCTTAGTTTCAAATATAATCACTTCTGAGTTACCAAGTGAATCTGAATTTTGGAGGAATTCAACCTATTATATTTGTATTCACAAATAACCAACTATCCCCTGTCCAAATGTCATGGTTTTACTTGTAGTACTGGGTTATTCCTCCAATACAGGGTAAAAATACATGGGAGAAGTCATTTACTTAATGATAAAGTGTCTTTTTGTAAATATCCCTCTGAATAATGTTATCCAATCTCTCACATTATGACTCCAACATTATAGAGCCCTGAGTCTTTTTGCTTCTATTTGGAGAGGTATATTATGCCTCTAAATGCCAAGTGCTGAATGTTATTTAAGTTTCCATTTCAAAATGTAAAACCATCATTTTCAGGAAATTCTACTGTGTCAGATACTTCTCTTGATGTAGTGGTGAAAAAAACAAAGCTTATGCTCTCATATAGCTTGTTTCAGTGAGTGTATAGGTAAACACAAAAGGCATAATGATAAAACTTCAGGCAGTGAGAAATGTGATTAAGAAAAGGAGAAGTGGGAAGGCCAAATTAGGGGCATGGGATTAAGAGATATGAACTACTATATATAAAACAGATAAACAACAAGAAGATACTGCATAGCACAGGGAATTATACCCATTATCTTGGTAATAACTTTTAATGGAGTATATCCGTAAACATACTGAATCACACTGCTGTACATCAGAAACTAATACAATATTGTAAGTCCACTACACTTCAATGGAAAAAAAAGAAAAACAGGCAGAATCAGAGCATGGAGAAAGATATGTAAATTTTAGAAAGGGTGGCCAGGGCAGATTTCTCTCGAGGGATGTTTGTGCAGAATAATTAAGGTAGGTCCTTGCTGCCACAACCTTCTGTATATTTCATTCATTGCATTTTTGCTAGAGGTGCTAAGTATTCCATATACTACATTAAACATAACGTTTCTGCAACATAGCAACAGTTCTTCATGTCAAAGGGGTTTTCTGTGTTGCCAACATAGCACAGATAAATACATCTGTGGTGTATATATTTGTAATCACTGCACTGTTCCAGGCAATATCTACATGTAGGCAGATACCGAAAATACACAGCGAAACTCCCCTATATCATGTAACTCCCCTAGAATGATGGGAACTTGCCTTCTGGCATTGAACACAGAAACAGAAACCTAGGGCTTGATCTCCAGCTCTCCTATATCTTTCTTACTCTTAGAAAGACACTATATACTCCTAAGCCTCAGTTTCCAAGTCGGTTCAGCTCAGTTCTGTTCAGTTGACTCGCTCAGTCGTGTCCAACTCTTTGCGACTCCATGAATCGCAGCACGCGAGGCCTCCCTGTTCATTACCATCTGTCGGAGTTCACTCAGACTCAGGTCCATCGAGTCCGTGATGCCATCCAGCCATCTCATCCTCGGTCGTCCCCTTCTCCTCCTGCCCCCAATCCCTCCCAGCATCAGAGTCTTTTCCAGTGAGTCAACTCTTCGCATGAGATGGCCAAAGTACTGAAGTTTCAGCTTTAGCATCATTCCTTCCAAAGAAATCCCAGGGCTGATCTCCTTCATAATGGACTGGTTGGATCTCCTTGCAGTCCAAGGGACTCTCAAGAGTCTTCTCCAACACCACACTTCAAAACCATCAATTCTTCGGGCGCTCAGCCTTCTTCACAGTCCAACTCTCAACATCCATACATGACCACAGGGAAAACCAGAGCCTTGACTAGACTGACCTTAGTCAGCAAAGTCATGTCTCTGCTTTTGAATATACTATCTAGGTTGGTCATAACTTTTCTTCCAAGGAGTAAGCGTCTTCTAATTTCGTGGCTGCAGTCACCATCTGCAGTGATTTTGGAGCCCCCAAAAATAAAGTCTGACACTGTTTCCACTGTTTCCCCATCTATTTCCCATGAAGCGATGGGACCAGATGCCATGATCTTCGTTTTCTGAATGTTGAGCTTTAAGCCAACTTTTTCACTCTCCTCTTTCACCTTCATCAAGAGGCCCTTTAGCTGCTCTTCACTTTCTGCCATAAGGGTGGTGTCATGTGCATCTCTGAGGTTATTGATATTTCTTCCGGCAATCTTGATTCCAGCTTGTGTTTCTTCCAGCCCAGTGTTTCTCATGATGTACTCTGCATAGAAGTTAAATAAGCAGGGTGACAATGGACAGCCTTCATGTACTCCTTTTCCTGTATGGAACTAGCCTGTTGTTCCATGTCCAGTTCTAACTGTTGCTTCCTGACCTTCATACAGGTTTCTCAAGAGGCAGGTCAGGTGGTCTGGTATTCCCATCTCTCTCAGAATTTTCCACAATTTATTGTGATCCACACAGTCAAAGGCTTTGGCATAGTCAATAAAACAGAAATAGATGTTTTTCTGGAACTCTCTTGCTTTTTCCTTGATCCAGCAGATATTGGCAATTTGATCTCTGGTTCCTCTGCCTTTTCTAAAACCAGCTTGAACATCAGGAAGTGCATGGTTCACATATTGCTGAAGCCTGGCTTGGAGAATTTTGAGCATTATTTTACTAGCATGTGAGATGAGTGCAATTGTGCTGTAGTTTGAGCATTCTTTGGCGTTGCCTTTCTTTGGAATTGGAATGAAAACTGACATTTTCCAGTCCTGTGGCCATTGCTGAGTTTTCCAAAATTGCTGGCATATTGAGTGCAGCACTTTCACAGCATCATCTTTCAGGATTTGAAATAGCTCAACTGGAATTCCATCACTGCCACTAGCTTTGTTCGTAGTGATGCTTTCTAAGGACCACTTGACTTCACATTCCAAGATGTCTGGCTCTAGATGAGTGATCACATCATCATGATTAGCTGGGTCTTGAAGATCTTTTTGTACAGTCTTCCGTGTATTCTTGCCACCTCTTATTAATATCGTCTGCTTCTGTTAGGTCCATACCATTTCTGTCCATTATAGAGCCCATCTTTGCATGAAATGTTCCCTTGATATCTCTAATTTTCTTGAAAAGATCTCTAGTCTTTCCCATTCTGTTGTTTTCCTCTATTTCTTTGCACTGATCGCTGAAGAAGGCTTTCTTATCTCTTCTTGCTATTCTTTGGAACTCTGCATTCAAAAGTTTATATCTTTCCTTGTCTCCTTTGCTTTTTGCCTCTCTTCTTTTACAGCTATTTGTAAGGCCTCCCCAGACAGCCATTTTCCTTTTTTGCATTTCTTTTCCATGGGGATGATCTTGATCCCTGTCTCCCGTACAATGTCACGATACTCTGTCCATAGTTCATCAGGCACTCTATCTATCAGATCTAGGCCCTACCCCTCATTCAAGGTAAGAAACAGCAGCTGTGCTTTGCTGGAGCAGCTGTGAAGAGATACCTCACGTCCAAGGTAAGAGAAACCCAAGTAAGATGGTAGGTGTTGCAAGAGGGCATCAGAGGGCAGACACACAGAAACCATACCCACAGAAAACTAGTCAATCTAATCACACTAGGACCACAGCCTTGTCTAACTCAGTGAAACCAAGCCATGCCTGCAGGCAGGTCATGGTGGAGAGGTCTGACAGAATGTGGTCCACTGGAGAAGGGAATGGCAAACCACTTCAGTATTCTTGCCTTGAGAACCCCATGAACAGCATGAAAAGGCAAAGTGATAGGATACTGAAAGAGGAACTCCCCAGGTCAGTAGGTGCCCAATATGCTACTGGAGATCAGTAGAGAAATAACTCCAGAAAGAATGAAGGGATGGAGCCAAAGCAAAAACAATACCCAGATGTGCATGTGACTGGTGATAGAAGCAAGATCCGATGCTGTAAAGAGCAATATTGCATAGGAACCTGGAATGTCAGGTCCATGAATCAAGGCAAATTGGAAGTGGTCAGACAAGAGATGGCAAGGGTGAACGTCGACATTCTAGGAACCAGCAAGCTAAAATGGACTGGAATGGGTGAATTTAACTCAGATGACCATTATATCTACTACTGCGGGCAGAAATCCCTCAGAAGAAATGGAGTAGCCATCATGGTCAAAAAAAGAGTACGAAATGCAGTACTTGGATGTAATCTCAAAAACAACAGAATGATCTCTGTTCGTTTCCAAGGCAAACCATTTAATATCACAGTAATCCAAGTCTATGCCCCAACCAGTAATGTTGAAGGAGCCAAAGTTGAACGGTTTTATGAAGACCTACAAGACCTTTTAGAACTAACACCCAAAAAAGATGTCCTTTTCATTATAGGGGACTGGAATGCTAAAGTAGGAAGTCAAGAAACACCTGGAGTAACAGGCAAATTTGGCCTTGGAATGCAGAATGAGGCAGGGCAGACTAATAGAGTTTTGCAAAGAAAATGCACTGGTCATAGCAAATACCCTCTTCCAACAACACAAGAGAAGACTCTACACATGGACATCACCAGATGGTCAACACAGAAATCAGATTGATTATATTCTTTGCAGCCAAAGATGGAGAAGCTCTATACAGTCAACAAAAACAAGACCAGGAGCTGACTGTGGCTCAGATCATGAACTCCTTATTGCCAAATTCAGACTTAAATTGAAGAACGTAGGGAAAACCACTAAACCATTCAGGTATGACCTGAATCAAATCCCTCATAATTATACAGTGGAAGTGAAAAATAGATTTAAGGGCCTAGATCTGATAGATAGAATGTCTGAGAAACTATGGATGGAGGTTTGTGACATTGCACAGGAGACAGGGTCAAGACCATCCCCATGGAAAAGAAATGCAAAAAGCAAAATGGCTGTCTGGCGAGGCTTTACAAATAGCTGTGAAAAGAAGAGAAATGAAAAGCAAAGGAGAAAAGGAAAGATATAAGCATCTGAATGCAGAGTTCCAAAGAATAGCAAGAAGAGATAAGAAAGCCTTCTTCAGCGATCAGTGCAAAGAAACAGAGGAAAACAACAGAATGGGAAAGACTAGAGATCTCTTCAAGAAAATTAAAGATACCAAGGGAATATTTTATGCAAAGATGGGCTCATAAAGGACAGAAATGTATGGACCTAATAGAAGCAGAAGATATTAATAAGAGGTAGCAAGAATACACAGAAGAACTATACCAAAAGATCTTCACGACCAAGATAATCACGATGGTGTGATCACTCACCTAGAGCCAGACATCTTGGAATGTGAAGTCAAGTTGGCCTTAGAAAGCATCATTATGAGCAAAGGTAGTAAAGGTGATGGAATTCCAGTTGAGCTACTTCAAATCCTGAAAGATGATGCTGTGAAAGTGCTGCACTCAATATGCCAGCAAATTTGGAAAACTCAGCAGTGGCCGCAGGACTGGAAAAAGTCAGTTTTCATTCCAATACCAAAGAAAGGCAATGCCAAAGAACGCTCAAACTACCACACAATTGCACTCATCTCACACACTAGTAAAATAATGCTCAAAATTCTCCAAGCCAAGCTTCACCAATACGTGAACCATGAACTTCCAGATGTTTAAGCTGGTTTTATAAAAGGCAGAGGAACCAGATATCAAATTGCCAACATCGGCTGGATCATGGCAAAAGCAAGAGAGTTCCACAAAAACATCTATTTCTGCTTTATTGACTATGCCAAAGCCTTTGACTGTGTGGATCACAATCAACTTTGGAAAATTCTGAAAGAGAATGAAATACCAGACCACCTGACTTGCCTCTTGAGAAACCTATATGCAGGTCAGGAAGCAACAGTTAGAACTGGACATGGAACAACAGACTGGTTCCAAATAGGAAAAGGAGTATCTCAAGGCTGTATATTGTCACCCTGCTTATTTAACTTCTATGCAGAGTACATCATGAGAAATGCTGGGCTGGAAGAAACACAAGCTGGAATCATGATTGCCGGAAGAAATATCAATAACCTCAGAGATGCAGATGACACCACCCTTATGGCAGAACATGAAGAGAAACTAAAAAGCCTCTTGATGAAAGTGAAAGAGAGTGAAAAAGTTGGCTTAAAGGTCAACATTCAGAAAACGAAGATCATGGCATCTGGTCCCATCACTTCATGAGAAATAGATGGGGAAGCAGTGGAAATAGTGTCAGACTTTATTTTGGGGTCTCCAAAACCACTGCAGATGGTGACTGCAACCATGAAATTAAAAGACGCTTACTCCTGGGAAGGAAAGCTATGACCAACCTAGATGGCATACTAAAAAGCAGGGACATTACTTTGCCAACAAAGGTCTGTCTAGTCGAGGCTATGGTTTTTCCAGCGGTCATGTATGGATGTGAGAGTGGACTGTGAAGAAGGCTGAGTGCCTAAGAATTGATGCTTTAGAACTGTGGTATTGGAGAAGACTCTTGAGAGTCCCTTGACTGCAAGGAGATCCAACCAGTCCATTCTGAAGGAGATCAGCCCTGGGATTACTTTCGAGGGAATGATGCTAAAGCTGAAACTCCCAATACTTAGGCCACCTCATTCGAAGAGTTAACTCATTGGAAAAGACTCTGAAGCTGGGAGGGTTTGGGGGCAGGAGAAGAAGGGGATGACAGCAGATGAGTTGGCTGCATGGCATCACTGACTTGATGGATGATGTACACGAGTCTGAGTGAATCCAGGAGATGGTGATGGACATGGAGGCCTGGTGTGCTGCAATTCATAGGGTCGCAAAGAGTCAGACACGACTGAGTGACTGAACTGAACTGAGTTAAAAATTATTTCAATTCAAGCAGCCATCAATATCCCTGGAATCCTAGATCCTAAGGGAATTTCTAGCAAGGATCCTAGAACCTGGGATCTGTAATTAGGTGGGTGGTATGATCATAGGAAGAAGATGACAATATCTATTTTGAAGCAGAGGTCCCAGTTGGCAACTGGTTAGATGGGGAGCAGATTTAGCCTCGTGGAGTTATGGAGCTGCCAAAACTAGACAGAGAATTCAGTGGCTTCAAGAAAAGATTGAGTTAATACATATGAATCACTTAGAATAGTGCTTGGCAGAGAGTAAACCTCAGTAAATAAAGTTATTATTATTGGCTTGTCCCAGAAGAACTAGGTTACACTTAGAAAGCCACAGGAGGATAGTTGAGCAGACATGGCAAAGAACTGGATAGGAAAGCAGCTGATTGGTGGGCATGCTGTTGCCCACCATATACCCTTGCATCCTGAATGCTAGTCCCTACCTACCAAAGGTACAAATGCAGATTTCTAGCTTGGGCAACTATGTTGATGATGATGCATTTTAGTGAAATAAAAAAATAAATCTGCATGCAAGCTTTAGAAAAATAATACATTTGGATTCAGACAATAAGTTTGAGATATCCAGGTAAAGACGATGGAGATTTCTAGCAGGCAGTTGTGTATGCAGACCTATAACTTAGGCAAGAAACTCAGACTGAAATAACAGATGTGCCAGCCAACAGTACCCATTATGAGTCAGTGTTTCTAAAGTGTGGTCTCCAGACCATCTGTGTTACAGTAAAATAATGTGGGTGTTAAGAGCAAATTCCAGAACCCACCTACTGAATCAGAATCTCCTGCAGCATGTTTAGTAATTTTAATAAGCTCCTGAGTGATTCTTATGTACAATTTAAGTTGGGGAAACAGGCAGAGGGAATTATTGAAGTTAAGGCTCTGTTGGTGAAGTCGCATATGAGAATGCAGGAGAAAAGGCAGCCAGGGAAGCCTTGTTGATACAGCCTTGCAGCACCTGGAATTCCATCACTTCATGCCACCTATTAAGTGAGTAGGGGTCAACCTCAACTTCACATTAGGGTAATCTGATGCTCAGGACTCATCCCAGACCAATGAAATCCATCTATCAGAGGGAATTGGCAGGTCCTTTCCCTCCAGAGTCTCAAATAGTTGCCCTATATCAAAGCTTGCAAACTAGTGAACAATTTGGCCTGTTAAATTATTTTCTTTAACCTTCAGTTCAGTTCCAGTTCAGTACAGTTCAGTCGTTCAGTAGTGTCCGACTCTTTGCGACCCCATGAATCACAGCACGCCAGGCCTCCCTGTCCATCACAAGCTCCCGGAGTTCACCCATACTCACGTTCTTCGAGTCTGTGATGCCATCCAGCCATCTCATCCTCTGTCGTCCCCCTTCTCCTCCTGCCCCCAATCCCTGCCAGTATCAGAATCTTTTCCAACGAGTCAACTCTTCGCATGAGGTGGCCAAAGTACTGGAGTTTCAGCTTTAGCATCATTCCTTCCAAAGAAATCCCAGGGTTGATCTCCTTCAGAATGGACTGGTTGGATCTCCTTGCAGTCCAACGGACTCTCAAGAGTCTTCTCCAACACCACAGTTCAAAAGCATCAATTCTTCGGCGCTCAGCCTTCTTCACAGTCCAACTCTCATATCCATACATGACCACAGGAAAAACCAGAGCCTTGACTAGACGGACCTTAGTCGGCAAAGTAATGTCTCTGCTTTTGAAGATACTATCTAGGTTGGCCATAACTTTTCTTCCAAGGAGTAAGCGTCTTTTAATTTCATGGCTGAAGTCACCATCTGCAGTGATTTTGGAGCCCCAAAAATAAAGTCTGACACTGTTTCCTTATACTACTCTAAAACTCTAACTTGGGGTCCAGCAATTAGGACCCTGTGCTTCCAACAGCATAGGGCACAGATTCATCCCTGGTTAGGAAACTAAGATCCTGCATGCCACATAACAAGGTAAAAACAAAACAAAACAAAAAATTCTAACTTAGTTGCAAATATTTAAAAACAAATAGATTTCACATTAAAAAAAAATGAATGCCTAGTTTCTCAGAAAACTTAAAGAACTGGCCTTGCTGTGCCTATGTTCTTAAATGGCAAAACAGCTACTTCAAAATGGCCTTCTCTAGTCATTTGAGTTACCTGCCTGGACCCCTGACCTCTGAAGGCATTTGAATCCTATAATATACTCTATCGAGGGGCTTCATCCTCTCAGTTTTCTCTACCCTCTGCATACCAGTCCCCTAGAATTCTAAGTACCTCTTGTTACTGACCCCAGTCCCCCTGAGCATGGCACAGAAATAGGAAAATCACATAAAACAGGCCCTACCTCACCTTGTGATTTTATCCTCTGATTCACAGGTCACTTCCTGGAGCTGGAGTCGCCAGCATCTCAGGTCACATGGAGAGAACTGGGGCAGCTGTCCTGGGAGCAGCGCTCGCCTCAGGCCAAGGTGAAGTCTGACACCGACACTGAGGCCACTGCCCTCTGCAAGGCCCGGCTCCTCGCTGCCAGAGATCAGCGACACCTGGGTTCGGGAATGACCCCTCCCCTCAGTAAAGCACTCTTCTTTGGGATGGAGCAGTGCTGTTTGCTGTTTAACCAGAAAGCTTCCTTTAGGTCCCTGGAAGGGTGGATTCGGTAAGAGAAATTTGAGAAGCGTGGTCTGCTCTGTGATAATGAACTTCCTCAAATCTCTTGTTTCCCTTATATCCACAAATACTAGCTAATGGATTAGTCATTATTTTTGAAAATAGCAATACTGGACATCTGCATATAATTTTTAGTGTTTTAGTGCTGTGAGGATATATATATTAATATAAGTAATTTGTCACTTAAAACTGCTAAGCTGGCACAAAGTGTTTTCTATCTGCAATAACGGAAAAACTTGAAAATCAGCATTTAAGCTGATGTGCAAAGTGTTTCAACCAATTTGTCATCAGTACACAAAAACTACATTTTGTTTCAAATACTTATTTTTAAAAATAAAACTTACTCATACAATTTTGTTTGAGATAGTTTTCTGCCTTACTCAAAAGAGTATTTTTGACCATCTCATCTCCTACCTTGAGTAAATAGGCATTATGAAGAAAAGATTAGTAGAGTTTTTGGAGTTATTTATAGATAGACAGGCCTGAGTTCAAATCTTATTTTTGCTATATACTCTATCTAAAACAGATATTCTTGTCTACAATATTTACCCAATAATATGTAAGTTACAGAACACAGTGAATTAAACAAAATAGTAAAATATCTGCCATATTCTGGTACGTCTATTATCTTCTTTTAAGTTTCATCTCCAGGGATAATAGATCTCATGAAAGGCCTCACATTTTTACAATAAAATTCCTATATGAATATCTCACCAAAATTTTAGTGAAAAAGTTCATCAACCCCTTTGGGTCTATGACTTTCATTCAGTGTCTCGAACATATTTTATGGGTTCAATTTGTACAATAGGTCTAATATTGTTATAATTACCACTATTGAATAGAATTCTCTGTACATAAAATGACTGTCAAATTTCAATGGAGCACCACTTCAAACAATATTTTAATTCATTCTTCTAGCAAGCATTTACTGTGTACTGTAGAAACAACTAAGATAGCATTATCTTACATAAGATGTATTATATAAGAAGCTCATCTTTTAAAAAAAAGACCAGTATTATTATCATTCTGTTACAACATAGAACATGAGGAATAAGTAGTCTATGAACCACTAGCTTTGCCTAGAGATATAGGACTCACAGAAGTAGTAACAGGTGATATTTCAAGACTACTATGCAAAGAATTTTATCATTACAAAAGAGACTATTTTAATGATATTTTACTTGTACATTATTTTTATATTAATTTGTTTTCTTTTCTATGAACCCATAGGTTGCTTTGTGTATGAATGTCTTGTCCCTAAATAGATTTACTGCATTTAAGAGAGGTAAATCCAGGGAACTTATAAAAAGATTCTATTTCCAAAATATCATACCATATAACTTTTTCATAAAATATTTGTTAAACATAATAAAAAATGTTACAGTGCTCTTTAGACCTTTAAGAATTTTATAAATATTAATTATAGCCATTTTAAAAATTATTAAAGTCAGTTTTATCATGTAGCTGACTTATGTTACAATATTATCACTACTGAACAAGCAGTAATCATGAATTTACCAGAATCTACAAAACCAAAGTTTTTAATTACTTCATATGAGTTTCTCTGTAGGACTTAAGAAAAGAAAAATCTTGTTTTAATGTGGGTGTGAGTGATTATCTGGGTTCACACAACCCAGATAGCTATGTGGCTATCTTTCCACAGCTGGCCTCTCATAGAAGTCAGTTCACATTTGTCCCTTAGTAAAGATACACATGGAGCTTCCCTGGTGGCTCAGTGGTAAAGAATCCGCCTACCAAAGGAGGAGACACAGGTTCAATCCCTGGCTTGAGAAGATCCCCTGGAGGAAGCAATGGGAACCCACTCCAGTATTCTTGGCTGTGAAATCCCATGGATAGAGGAGGCTAGTGGGTTACAGTCTATGGGGGGTCTCAAAAGAGTTGAACATAACTTAGTGACTAAACAACAACCAAGATACACATAAGCACGTGGGCTGAACTTTGTGTGCTCAGAGAGAAGTCTTGAATTCTTGAGTATCAGTTCCATATCCACAAATACCAGCTCTCTTAAAGTTTATGGAACTTTATGAGGCTCATTATCTTTACTTCTTTGCAGTTGTCCCCATGAAAGAGACAAACAGAATCATGCTAAGCCTGCACCCACACGGGGGCACCCACATCTAGTTCACCTGCCATGGTCTTCTGTACCCTCACGGCTGACATTTAAGAAATACACAAAATAAATTACTGGAAAAATTTATCTTCCTTGAGGAGGTCCAAATTCCTGTCCTTCTCCACTAATGAAACACAGTGACTTAATAATTCAGTAGTCTTGCAAATAATCACATTTGAAGTATGACAAAGGAGAATTAAAAGGGGAGTCAGGGGACTTTCCTGGTGATACAGGGGTTCCAGGTTCAATCCTGGATCAGATATCTAGATCCCACATACCACAATAAAATATCCCACATGTAGCAACTAAGACCCAGTGCAGCCAAATAAACAAAATAAACAACAAAAAAATTTTTAAGATACATCCCATTAAAAAAAAAAAGAAAGGAAAGGAGCCAAGAAAGGTGGGTTTAGTCAGCTCTGCCAATACAGATACTGCCAATCTGTATCACCGTGGATAAATTTATAAATCTTTGTGCCTTAGTGCCTCAGGGCACCCAGGTTTGGCATTCCATGTACTTCTGTGTACTTTTACTAACATACGTACACAAGATTTCTTCATGTGAACAATAGGGGTATTGGACACACAGACAAATGAGCTTATTTAATCTGTAAGATTCTATAGTTATAAATAATTTATACCAAGTGGTAATAAATGCAAATTTTATTCATTTTGTTTTTTTAAAACATCTCATAGATAGACAGGTTTGGTAAAGATTTAAGTCATTTATTTGTCTCTGTGTATTTGAGGTTAATTTGTCTTATATTTATGGGAGAGCAGTGCTCTTCCTCCCAGTGATTTTTTATTATGAGGACAATAACATGGGCAAGATGCATGAAATTGCACATCTGCAAAATAAAGAATGCTTGCTCCTCATTTTTCTACAGCAATGCACTGATTCTACATTGATTCCTTTAATTACATGTTCATAAGAACTAGAGAGCTGGAATATCTGAAAAATATGCAATGGATAAACATAGGCTTTTTCTTCTTTTTCTAATTTTATCTTATTTATGCAACTGCCTTTATCTGGGAAATATAAGCTTAGATCGCTTCCATATAGAAAAGGATCACAAAATGATTAGAGTGATAATACAACCAACTCTTTCTAGAAGTTCCCATCAGACTAGAAAGTTATGTGCTATAATGATGCATATTTCAATTTAACCACCTAGTCACAACTACGATAATAGAGAAAATCAATGCTGTTGGATTAAACATGCCTTCTGAAATATCATAAGGGGAAATGCAACAGTATTCCAAGAAACAAGATAGGGAGGTTCATCTTACAGTGGAGTCTGCCACCAATCAAGCTTTAGAATTGAAAATCAGAAAAACTTGCAAGCAGTAGAAAGAGACTCAGAGACAGGTAGAGGCCCATATTCTTTTCTTCCTTCACTAAAGTTAAGAAAAAGAAACAAGTAAAAGCATGGCATAGACTGTGTCTACACCACTTCATAGAAAGTGAATGATTAGGTCAACAAACTAGTTCAACAAAGACTCCTCCTCCAACTTGTTTAGCGACTTAATCAGTAGCTGTGACCTAGTACTGGTCTCTCTCCCTACAACTCTGTCTTTGGCTTAATGTTAACCTCATGTTCCCAATGTATGTGGTTCATTATGGGAATTAAGGAAACCCCATACTGAGAGGTAATTCAAGTTGAAAGAACAAATGACAAAGCAGGAAAAGGAAAGTGATGAAAAAAATCAAGAATGGAGAAATGTTACGAAGATATGTAGTTCTTTAAAATATCATGGACATACACATCCCTCTGATCTCTATTTCTCACTCCATTAAAAAATAAATCAAAATCTGAACTGAGCCCACAAAGGTGGTATTAAAATTTTAAGATTAAGAGAACTGATAAACAATTAAAAAGAGAAGGCTAAGGTGGAGAGGAGGGAGCACAGATTCCTTATAAACTAGAAAACATTTGTTTAAAAGTTCATTTTATTTTTCAGTAAATGTAATGTTGAAAAATGTCAGCACATACTTTTATGTACTTTCTATTCCCCATAGGAATTTTGATTCACTCAAATATCTAGAACTAATCATGCATAAATGGGTAGAAGTGAGAATCTATTTGTATAACGTTATCAGCAAGTTTTAAAATGCAAGTAGGGAAAAAAATCTAAGTCCTAAGTGCACTCTTAAGGTGGACTTCAGATTCTACAAATTCATTAGAGAGGCATCTTTGAAAAGCAAGACCTTCTTTTGTATTTTTGAGCTGCTAATTAGATGCAAACATATACCTGTTCTCTAAGTATACATCTTTAAGAAGATAATCCAAAGTGGCCATAAAGTTTTTGCTTCTATGTTTTTTAAATAACACCATCACTCATGAGATAAACTGAGAAGCAGCTCTAAATTTAGATCACAAAACTAACCTCTCTGAAGAATAAAACTCTTATGTTTGCATTAATATAGCTGATATAAGTAAATTTTATGCTAATGGGAAATAAAGAAACAATTCAGTGTTCAGCCTGAGTTTAGCAAAAACTATGTTTTATAAATTCTGCATTGGTGCTAAGCAGAATCAAACAATTTAATGAGTGTTCCATCCAAAATACCCCAAGACAATTGTGTTCATATACTAACGTAATTTATAGTCTGAAAAATAAAACTTTTTTAAAAGCTCAAAAGAATGGTGTAGTCCTTGTCCATTGACTCTAAATTATTTAAATAGTTTCCACTGCTTTCAGGAGGAATGGAAGCCTTCCTTAGTTGCTGTCTAAATTCATGAAAATCCTAAGCCCGTTCCAGTTCTTTAAGGCCATAAACTCGGATTTTGCTCGTCAAGTCAGGACTTCAAAAGGAAGTAAACAAATGTAAATATTCTTCTCTATCATAAAACAAAAGGAATATCTCTTAAACCACCCTCAATTCTTCTTCCAAGAGGAATTTTTTTCAATAATTACTTTTTAAGCATAACTCTAACAGGAATATATTTCCCTTATCAGCTTGTTATCCTTTCAGGTAAAGCAAATGCCTTTGATAGAGATCCATTAAAATTGCTTTCTGAGAGTAGGTTGACAGTTACACTGTCTACACAAATTGCTTTTTCCAGCAACTTAAAATTATATAAATTTGTATTCAATTGAATCAATTAGTATTATTTTTAAAGAGCATATTTGAACCAATATTTATATGCATTTACTTATTGACTTTTCAAAGGCCCTTTATCTGCCCAAATGCTCCAGAATCCAGTGTGCTCCTTGAGAACTGAAAGGGTTAGGGAAACTAGGATATTTCTGTATCCTTTCACAGCTCCTAGCTTCTGGATAACTTCAATTTATTTTAAACTCTTCATGAATTCAGGTTTTGTGAAATTTCAGTTGTACCCTTTTGGAATAAAATTAACATTAATGCATATCAGACATTAGAGAAAATAATCCTAACATCATATCACAGTTTGGGTTTCCGAAATTTATTTTCGGTAATTTCAACAACATTACCCTAGAGGAGGAAATGGCAACGTATTCCAAATATTCTTGCCTGAAAAAACCATGGACAGAGGAGCCTGGTGGACTACAGTCCAAAGGGTCTCAAAGAGTCTGACACAGCTGAGCCACAAGCTCAACAATATTAATATGTTCCTTTAAATACCTCTTTAGTTCATGATAGGTAAGTCACTTTTTAAAAAGTAATAATCATAATGTAGCTAGTTTTAGAAGCTTACAAAATCTGGAGAATTTGTAAGATACTAGCCATTTGACAGCTAAGTATTTTCTTTCTTTGGAACTAGCTTCTAAATCCAGGGTTCACCAAAATCGCTGTTCCCTCAGCTACTCTTTCCTCTCAGCCATCTCCCCAGAGCTTTAGGCTGTCCCGGGCAATGCGCAGAAGTGACCACTGTAGAAGAGAGGACTGTGGGATGACAGTGCATGTAATGGGGCGGAACACACAGCCCCTTGTCATCCCTCACCATCCAAACAGCATTTTGTTTACCTCCTCCCTTCCCCCAACACTGACAATCCCAGATGACTGCTCAAAAGCCATCTGAAGTGGTAGCCCCCAGCTTTGAGTTTAAAATCCTTTAAAACCTGCACACAGAATAAGTATTTAGAAATTTTTTTCACAACACAGAAGCATCCTACAATAGTAGAAGGCTTACTCAATGTATTAAGAATATGCAAACAAGCAGATATTTCATTTAGGCATTCTGAAATTTGACACACTATAGCTTGAAGCCGTAAACAGTTAAAAAGTACAATACACTTTAAGGTGGCAAACCAAATAAATGGAGAGCCTTATTCCCACTTTCTCTTGCACTGCCCTCCTGCCCTTTTGCATAGCCAGCTGTCTGGTCTCTTGATTTAGCATTGTCCTCTGTTCAAAATGCTGCTGCGGACGGCTGATGGTGTTGTTTTGCATGTGTGCAAGTGTGGCAAAAAGACCCTGCATGACCAGCAGTTCTACCCATCGGGTGTATGTGGGAAGGCAGCCATTTGGTTTACGGCTGTGGTAGCAATTTTCACAGCCTGTTACTGTTTATGGCTTTGGGCTCTTCATTTTGCATGCTACCTGACACCTTGACTCCAAACAAGTGACCTATTTTTCTTCACTCATAATCTGCTGTTGCTGTTTCCTGGCATTTTAGAGCCAGGCTGCTCATTAGAAAACATACCTCTGTGTATCCTTATAACACCTCTCCTGGCTTCAGCAATCCACTCTGCTTCAGTTCCTCAGACAGCTGATACTTGGGTATTCGAGTGTCAGAACTGAGACAACTGGTGTGGGTGGGAGGCAGGGAAAGACTTCTGACTCCCTAAATGTCTTTCACAACCTGTCATATGACTTATAATTCTCATTATTGCTAAGGCACCGGTGAGTTACATCCAAAGTTAAAGTGTTAAAGGTCCCCATAAATGATATCTGGAAAGGATAACGAATAATATCATAACAGACACTATTTCTTTAAAATCTACTCTGAGCTAGCCACTGTATATAGTTGTTCTTAAAACCCCAAAACTCCTGCAAGGAGTTATCATTGTCTTGTAGCCATTATACAGATGAGGAAAGTGAGACTTCCAGCAGGGCTAAGTAAATTTTTTCAGGATGATATCTAGCAAGTGACAGGATGTGATTCAAACCCAGGACTGATTGATCCAAAGCCCAAGGCTGCCACAGGATACATTGATAATGCAGCTGAATAGCCCTGGTGAGTCATTCACACTGAGCACAGGAGCTGGGCTGCTCTGTAAATGTTTAATGAACCTGTGAATGAGCACCTTGCAGTGAATTAGTTTACCGGACTGGCTTCCGGTTACCTGGCAAGTATTGCGAACAAGCGACAGCCTGGACAGGTTCGCTGGGTAGGGAGGAAGGAATGGTGCGGTCCAGAGCAGAGGGCCCAGCACCAGTAGGCTCGCAGGAGACACCCTCCAGAGAAACCAGGGAAGAATCACAAAATTACTGCAGTGCTACAGGACGGCAGTGAGGAGAACAGAAAGAAAAAAAAACCAGCAAAAATAAGAAAGTACCAAAACAACTCGGGGCTCTGCTGTAGCTCAAAGACTACTACAGGGCAATCACCCTTTCTTACCTGCTTCAATGTCTCACTTTCTCAAGGTCTTGAACAACTTCAGTGTCTCACTGCCATCACACGGGGAGGCAGTCAAGGATGTGAGCTTAAAACCAGAGCTTTCCCCTCTGGGAAATACAGCCTCCCATATGCGCATTCAGACTTTAAATTCCTAAAATGCAATTTATCTCACTTTGAGCTGTATTTTTCTCATGCCCATTATCATTATCTCAATGTATTTCTCCTCTGGACTTGAGCTGTAGAACAGAAAGATCTATATCCTCTTGAACGCCGTATAATCAGGTTACCCAAGGTGGCTTTTTTTTTTTGGTCTTTGTACACTCCTGCTTGACCAGACCTTACCTCACCTACACCCTACTCACAGAGATGACCTTTTCTCTTTAGCCATAAAGCCTAATTAGTACATGCTGACATACTTGCTCTTGGCCCCAGCTAGAGGTATTTCTAATCTTTAGATAAGAACATCTCCACCATGAAAGCTTATCAAAGGCAGGGGTAAGGGGCTTGCTCCTCTACTGGTTTTTCTGGTAACTGAGGAGTCAACTTGACATCAGTTCCCCCATAACTTCATCCCTCCCTGGTAGCAAAGACTGCCACCATATCCTGCCTACTATCTGTGGTAGATAGCACTCCAGGACCTCACCTCTGACACGTAAGCTCCCCCTACTCATGAAACTCAGCTCTTTCACTGAGTCTAGCCCTTCAGTCTTGAGGCTGAGCAAGTACAGGGCTTGCAGTGTGCAACGCTTATTCTAGCACCATAGTAAACATTTAAGACGTGCTGCAATGATAAGAATTTACCAGAGGATCCACTGGGGAATCTCTATTTCTCTTCACTGTTAACAAGCTAGGACAGTGACATGAAAACGGCGCTGACAATGGCTGTAGGAGGAAGTAAGGGAAGGAAGGCAGATAGGATGAAAGGCTAGAAGGAGGGAGAAAAAGAATTTTTAAAATGAACAGGATCAAAGTTAACATGGGTTGGAGGTTACTGTGTCTAGAGCCAGGGAAAGTGGACTGTGACTTAAGTGGACCTGTGCTGTCATCCTGCGAAAGAATGGTTCAGGAAGAAACAACAGCTAGTGAATAAGGGCTGTGAAATGAGCTTCCATGAGAGGGAGTCTAATGAACCCTGAAAGGAGAAACGGACTGATGTGGGCTCATGTGAGCTGCCACGTGAGCAAAGGGCTACAGTATAAAGAAATAAGCTGGGATGTTATTTCTAAGGCAGGGGTGAAAAAGGAGAGTTCATGATATGAAAGGTGAGAAGGAAAACCAGTTCAGAAAACCTGAATGAAACCCAGCATCATCGGGAAGGCTGGTAAAAGTATTATTGTGAGGGCAAGAGGGATGGACATTGAGCCAGTGACTCATGTGACTCCAAGTAGAACAGTTCTATTGTGAAGCCAAATGAAACCAGATCTGGGAACCAAGTGGCAAAGTCAGCTTCTTCTTAATAACAGACCAGCCTAGCCCTAGGATCAAAATAAACCAATTTAAATAAGATTGATCAGGGAATCTCCTGGCGGTCCAAAGGTTAGTACTCCACGCTCTCACTGCCAAGGGCACAATCGCTGATCAAGGAACTAAGATCCCACAAGCTGCACAGTGTAGCCAAAAAAAAAAAAAAAAAAGTGAAAGGGCTAGTGACAGACTGGCAGGTAGGAATGAGAAGTACATGGAAGGATCTGTTAACTAGTGAAATCTTGGCCAACCTAATGATTGAATAGCAAGCACAAAAGTAAGAATTTGCCATTTCTTTCTCTGGTATACCAATCTACCCTTCACTTTCCTTTTACTGTATTAAATCCAAGGTGCTAGTGACTTGTATTAAACTGTGCTGCATAGTAGTGAGGAAAGAGAAAGAAAAAGGATGAATCCTCACGTCTCTGAGGAGTCGTTGGTCCCATTCCACTCAATTCTGCCTGCAATGCAGGAGACCCAGGTTCAGTCCCTGGGTCAGGAAGATCCTCTGGCTGAAGAAGGGAATGGCTACCCACTCTATTATTCTTGCCTGTAGAGTCCAATGGACAGAGGAGCCTGGCGAACTACAGTTCATGGGGTCACAAAGAGTTGGACAAGACTGAATGATTAACACACAGACTCATTTTGTGGTTACAGAGCATGTAGAATACCAACTAGTGATAATATCACTTTAAAACTATCTGTTTCCCTTGCTTTCCAAATTCTCACTAATTGTTATCCAAAATTGAGGAACCAAAGGAATTTGGATAACAACACTTCTCACTTTACAAACCTGCTATCCTGGGTCTCAGTGAACTAAATGAAATAGTTTTGGTGAAACGAAGTGTCTTACTTATGAAATATATTTGGCTGCTAATAATGAAGACTGGTGATAACAGTGGCTTAAAAAGGAAGGGAAGATGTTATCCTTACATGTAAAGGAAGTCTGAAGGTAGGCATTCTAGGTCTGATACTAGAAAGCCACAGTTAACAGGAACCCAGGCTCCTCTCTTTCTTTTCAATTCTCCAAATCTGTGGCTTTTTTCATCAAGGTTGCTTCAAGTCCAATAAAGCAGCTAAAGCTTCAGTAATCATCCTCATTCTAGTAGAAAATAGGAGGAAGTGGGAAATTTAAAAGGGTTCTCACCAGCTATTTAGCAAATGTTAGTTAATGCCCTGCTAAGTTGTTTCAGTCGTGTCCGACTCTGTGCGACCCCATAGAAGGCAGCCTACCAGTCTCCACCGTTCCTGGGATTCTCCAAGCAAGAACACTGGAGTGGGTTGCCATTTCCTTCTCCAATGCATAAAAGTGAAAAGTGAAAGTGAAGTCACTGAGTTGCATCCAACTTTCAGGGACCCCATGGACTGCAGCCTACCAGGCTCCTCCGTCCATGGGATTTTCCAGGCAAGAGTACTGGAGTGGGGGTGCCATTGCCTTCATCCCTAAATAAAGCCACCACATGGACTTAGTCTTCCAATAAAAAACAGAACAGATGACTGAAGCTTTAGTATAAAGTCTTTGTTATGGAACTGTACTTAATAAAAGGTTAATCTATTTTGGATTCCAACCAGGAAACTATGGTTTTCACACACCTCCAAAGGGTAGTTAAGGATGTGGGTGAAGAGGCCTTAATTCTCCCACAATCTTGCTCAGCTCCAGCTCCTCCCATCCCCCAATTATTTGATATAAACAGTTTTCTCAAATTTATTTCACACACAGAAAAACACCCACAAGCACAAAACCGACTGCTACGTAAGCTCAACTTCACAATCCCTTGCACTGCTTTCCAGCCAGACTGCATATTTCAGCCCTAAATTCCTCTAATATGGAAATGTTGAAGTTGCCTATGCTGCGACTACAAAAATACTTAAAAGGACATAGATGGTTGTCCCCCATCTTGGAATTAGTATTAGACAGGCTTTCTCACGTATGCCACTAAAATGTTAGATGAGCTTTTAGGGGTTAATTAGAATCACTAGAAAAGACAGAGAAACAGGGAAAGAAAGAGAGAACACTTTATTTCCAAAGGAGTCTGCAAGTATTCCCATTAGCCATTTAAACCATCCTACCCACATAAAGACATTAGAGATAATGAGAATGAGGTTCAAGATCCCGTTGCTAAGGCACTTCTTCAAACCGGGATGAAAATCCCACTATAAATAATGCATTAAAAAGCTGGGTGCTTTGTGTTTCCCTGCACTTTGATTCCAATATGGATCCTTATCATTATAAACAGCTCTTTTGAACCTGAGTGTTCACTGTTTCTTTCATTAGAAAGTGCCTAAGATTACTTCAACCTAGATTTCACTCAGGGAGACTGACAAAGAGATATTATTTGCTTGAACTGATCTTTAACCCAAACTATTCTGTTTCCTTGGTGATTCATTCAAACACAGAGCCCCACTGAAATGGAAGAATCTTCTGTAATATATTCTATTGTGTTCAAAGTTTTAGCAGTCTTACCAGGTGTTTATTACAGATTGTTGGGGGTTATAATTACATGCATAAAAAGTTGCTTAATGCTTAAGCCTTATTTTTTTATGACCAAAGTTTTCCTTTTTCTTATCTGATGCTGTATAACTCGAAGAAAATGTAAATAAGACAAAGCAGTTAGTGATAGTGTGGTTTTATGGACCATATAAGAAAACAAGGTGGATCAGTGGGTAAAGAAACCACCTGCAATGTGGAGACACAGGAGACTCAGGTTTAATCCTTGTGTTCGGAAGATCCCCAGGAGGGCACGGCAACCCACTCCAGTATTCCTGCCTGGAGAATGCCATGGGAGAAGCCTGACAGACTACAGTCCATAGAGATACAAAGAGTCAGACATGACTGAAATGACTGAGCAGCACTCATAAGCAACCAACATTGGGTCAGTACTTTCGATGTTTGAAAATTCAGTATAACTTTACTTGCCCTGTTTTTAATCACATTATTTTGAAACATACTGCATATTTCATACTGTATGCTCTAAAACTACAGTACTGTGTTGAACTTAATTCCAACTAGCAGCTATGAAGCCTAACATATGTTGAGCACCTAATATACACCAAAAGCTTTATAAAATTATATGTCCATGACAATCATGAGACATTGATATTGGTGTAAGAGAAAAATGAGGTTCAAGTTAAAAATTTTGTTCAGGGACATATAGATTCTACATGGCTTTTTTCTCCTAAAACAAAGTTTGTTCTTTAGGAAGTTCAGTTCAGTTCAGTTGCTCAGTCGTGTCCAACTCTTTGCAACCCCATGGATTGCAGCACGCCAGGCCTCCCCGTACATTACCAACACCTGGAGTTTACTCAAACTTATGTCCATTGAGTTGGTGAGGCCCACAACCATCTCATCCTCTGTTGTCCCCTTATCCTCCCACCTTCAATCTTTCCCAGCATCAGGGTCTTTTCCAATGAGTCAGTTCTTTACATCAGGTAGCCAAAGTATTTGAGTTTCAGCTTCAACATCAGTCCTTCCAGTGAACATTCAGGACTGACTTCCTTTAGGATAGACTGGTTGGATCTCCTTGCAGTCCAAGGGACTCTCAAGAGTCTTCTCCAAAACCACACTTCAAAAGCATCAATTCTTCGGGACTTAGCTTTCCTTAGAGTCCAGTTCTCATATCCATACTTGACTACTAGCAAAACCATAGCCTTGACTAGACAGACCTTTGTTGGCAAAGTAATGTCTCTGATTTTTAATATGCTGTCTAGGTTGTTCATAACTTTCCTTCCAAGGAGCAAGTGTCTTTTAATTTCATGGCTGCAGTCACCACCTGCAGTGATTTTGGAGCCCCCCAAAATAAAGTCAGCCACTGTTTCCATTGTTTCCCCATCTATTTGCCATGAAGTGATGGGACCAGATGCTATGATCTTAATTTTCTGAATGCTGAGTTTTAAACCAACATTTTTACTCTTCTCTTTCATTTTCATCAAGAGGCTCTTCAGTTCTTCTTTACTTTCTGCCATAAGGGTGGTGTCATCTGCATATCTGAGGTTATTAATATTTCTCCCGCCAATCTTGATTCCAGCTTATATTTCATCCAGCATGGCATTTCTCACCATGTATTCTGCATGTTAGTTAAATAAAGCAGTGTGACAATATACAGCCTTGACGTACTCCTTTCCTGATTTGGAACCAGTCTGTTGTTCCATGTCCAGTTCTAACTGTTGCTTCCTGACCTGCATACAGGTTTCTCAAGAGGCAGGTCAGGTGGTCTCGTATTTCTATCTCTTGTAAAATTTTCCACAGTTTGTTGTGATCCACACAGTCAAAGGCTTTGGCATAGTCAATAAAGCAGAAATTGATGTCTTTCTGGAACTCTTGATTTGTCCATGATCCAGCAGATGTTGGCAATTTGATCTCTGGTTCTTCTGCCTTTTCTAAAACCAGCTTGAACATCTGGAAGTTCACAGTTTACATACTGTTGAAGCCTGACTTGGAGAATTTTGAGCATTACTTTACTAACATGTGAGATGAGTGCAATTGTGTGGTAGTTTGAGCATTCTTTGGCATTGCCTTTCTTTGGGATTAGAATGAAAACTGACCTTTTCCAGTCCTGTGGCCATTGCTGTGTTTTCCACATTTGCTGGCCCATTGAGTGCAGCACTTTCACAGCATCATCTTTTTTTTTTTTTTAGGAAAGCCTAAAGCAAATAGTGCCAGAGAAGGCAATAGTACCCCACTCCAGTACTCTTGCTGGAAAATCCCATGGATGGAGGAGCCTGGTAGGCTGCAGTCCACAGGGTCGCTAAGAGTCGGACACGACTGAGCGACTTCACTTTCACTTTTCACTTTCATGCACTGGAGAAGGAAATGGCAACCCACTCCAGTGGTCTTGCCTGGAGAATACCAGGGACGGGGAGCCTGGTGGGCTGCCGTCTATGGGGTCACACAGAGTCGGACACGACTGAAGTGACTTAGCAGCAGCAGCAGCAAAGCTAATAGTGCAGCTCTTTATAATAAATTATCTCACAAAGTGAAGAAGATATGCTTTCATCAAGTTTCTTATTCAGAGCCAAGGTAGATGAATGATGCTTTATGCTTTATTTGCATACCCAGCATATACACACGCATGAACTACACACGTTAATGATGTACACACTGTTTTCTCTTTCACTGTATAAAAACTCCATGGAGGATGTGAGAGCTTATATGTCATTCTGTGACAACTGACCAGACAGATCTAGGTCAGAAGTCCTAAACTACTGGCAGATAGGTCATCTATGACCCACAGTCATGGATTTTGGTTTGCTTTTGTTTTCTCACTCGTTTTGGATTTAAAAAAATTTAGACAGGAACTTTATATAAAACCCGAATTTGAGTTTATTTGAAAATCAGAAGATTGGTTATCTGGGCCCAGACTCCCATGGAGCATTAGTCAGTTGAAACTGAGTAGTCGCAGCTCCCTTTCGATGGAGCCTGTGCTCCATCTGGGTCCTGCAGCCTCCATCTGTCAGTTTTATTCACTTATGTTATTTAACTGCCCTTGGGATGCTATAAGTTTGTGACTTCTAACTGAGGTTCTAAGCAGCTGCTCTACCAAATTTTAAAAAGCAGAAATTCTAAGATTGTCAGATCCAAGATGCATCTGCCCTCTTATAGTAGTTGCATTTCATTCATAGAACACTGTGTATTCGCTAAACTAGCCAACTTGGCCCAGGACGATTTGATACCTAAGCCAAGCAGGCTCAGTCATATGCTCCCCTAGGAATCTGAAACTTAGAAATAACTATTTAATCTCTGCATGTGGCTAGAACTGTGACTGTCAATTGGGAAGGGTAAGGTGGCCATACTCTATCATTGAATGCATAGAGAGATCCCGTTAGGGAAAGAGAGCGAAAAAGAGAGAAGCAGAAATGAAGCCAGGCCCTGTATCCTTATAATAAATCTTGTTATTTGCATACGTTTTCTTAAATGGTTTCCATCTCTTAGAAACATTTACCCTACTCTTGAAAGCTGCTGACTTCCTCTCTCTATGCTTCAATTTTCAAATTTCTGAAAGTTAAAAATAAAACCTGAGAATACATCATTCAGCCTGTCAGACATGATTATTTCAGTGCTCAAACAAGGCTATATGCTTTCTTTCAAAACTTTAAGTGTCAAAGCATTAGTCACTCAGTCGTGTCCAACTCTTTGCAACCCCATGGACTGTAGCCCACCAGGCTCCTCTGTTCATGGAATTCTTAAGGCAGGAATACTGGAGTGGGTTGCCATTCCCTTTTCCAGGGGTGGAGGGATCCCTTCTCGACCCCAGGATAGAACCTGGGTCTCTTGCACTGCATGAAGATTCTTTACTGTCTGAGTCACCAGGGAAGCCCCTTAAAACTTTAAACCATTATACAAATCTAAGGGACTAGTATCATGACAGTTCTGATAAATGTTAAACAATTGGAGACGTAATTGATGAGAAGAAGTGGGAAAATATTCGGTTAGAGCAGAGGCTTCATATATAAATAATAAGAATAAGAATACATAATTTGACAGGGCCAACAATAAGGTGCCACTATTTTATATCAGTTAGTTTCTAAAGAAAGAGGTAGCATTAGAGTATGCAATTTTTATAACTGTCTGAGTAGTCACTGCTGAAAACATAATTACCATAAAAATAAAGGTTTTTTAAAAGAATCTTACAATACAGATTTCTCAAAAGAAATTTCATTAAATTGCATAAACTAAATGGAACTGTCTCCAAACAGTTGTTTTACTGAGTAGATATACAATCATTTTAATTACCAAAAAATCACACAGTTTGATAACTTAAAAGAACATCCCTGAGAAACTGCTCAGCACTCATATTTTACAGTTCCACTGAGGATCAGTGACTTAGCAACATTCATATCCACATGTAAAATGAAAATCATCAAGATTTTTTTAATTCTAGAAATGTTTATAGAACACAGTGATCATGATTATATCCCCAATTTCAGGAACAATGTAATGAATGAAAGGACAACTGAATGAATGAGTAACGGATAAATGTGAGATGTAAAAAGCAACAAGATAAAGTCCTTGGACTACATGGTCTAATAGGAAGACGGGTCAGTTCACATGCATCTGTGACCACAGGAAAGAGTAAGAGAGGTGCTAGAACAGACACATGAAATGCTAAAGGTATTTGAAGACATAAGACTTCTTACATATTAGAGATTGAAAAACGGCATCTTGGAAGTTGATAGGACCCCAAAGGGTGGGTTAACTGTTAAAAGGTAGAGACAGTGGAAACTGGGCATATAGCTAGAGTGAGGGGTTGTCTTCCAGATTAGTAAAACAGCAGAAGGCATGTAATGTGGGGCATAGGACACTGCTAGGAAAGACACTGCAGAAAGCCTTGGGTGTCAAGATGAGGAGTCTGGACCATGTTCTGTAGGCAGTGAGACACAGTGAAAATCAGCATGTGGGAGACTGACCAATCAGAAGAGCACTTCAGGAAATGAACTTGACAATTGAGCGCGGATTTGTTCATGTAGGGCCGATATAGAAAATAAAGCAAGGTAAGAAGAGTAGAGCAACTAGACACAAAAAAGGAATCCAAACAAACACACACAAAGGGAACCTAAAAATGGGTTCCGCTTTCAGAAGCAAAACTGGCTGAAAACTGGAAAATAATTGGATGTGACAAGTTGAAAGATACATAAGTGAGGGATTCTCTGATGGTTCAGCTGGTAAAGAATCTGCCTACAAGGTGGGAGACCTGGGTTCGGTCCCTGAGTCAGGAAGATCCCCTGGAGCAGGAAATGGTTACCCACTCCAGTATGCTTGCCTGAGAAATTCCATGGACAGAGGAGCCTGGGAGGCTCCAGTCCCTGGAGTCACAAGAGTCGGACATAACTTAGTGACTAAATAACAACTATGTTAATTTGGTATGTGGTACCTGTGACGTGTTTATTAGAAGCAAGGTCTCTTAGGTCTGGAGGGAGCTGTGGGGCAGGTTAGAAGGACCTGCTTTTAAGTGATGATAGCACACTGAGAAATACTGAAGTCTAGAGTAGGGCTAGTTTGATGAAGATATAATTCATTTTTCACAAATTTTGACAAATGAGGTAAAGACGACAGAGCAGTTAAAGGGTATTAGGGTTCTCCAGAGAAACAGAATCAACAGGATGTATGTATACATGAAAGGAAATATTTAAGCCAATGGCTTAGGCAATGGTGGAGACTTGACGAGTACAAAAATTTCTGATGAGGTAATCCCATAGACTGGAGATTCAGGGGGAAGTTTCCATGTAAGTCCAAAGGCAGTCAGATTGGCAGAATTTCTTCTTGTTCTAGAGTTCAGTATTTGTTCTAATAAGGTCTTCAACTCATTGAATGAGGCCCATCCACATTATGGAAGATTATCAACTTTATCAAAGTCTACCTTCTTAAATGTTAATCTCACCCCCACAACATCCTCACAGTAACATCCAGACTAAAGTATGACAATAATACTCTGGATACTGTGGCCCAGCCAAGTTAAGAAGATTAGTCAAGTGCAGTGTCAAAGAAGAGAAAAAGGAGTATATCAAGAAGAAGCAATCATCAAGAGTATCAGAAGCCTCAGGCATCTATAGCGGACTGATGGCTGAATTACAACACTCCAAAATACATGTCTACATCCTAATTTTGGAACCTATGAATGTTACTTTATTTGGAAAAGGGATCTTTGCAGATGAAATTAAGTTTACTGAAATAAAGAAATCATCCTGGATTATCTGCTGCTACTGTGACTGCTGCTAAGTAGCTTCAGTCGAGTCTGACTCTGTGTGACTCCAGAGATGGCAGCCCACCAGGCTCCCCAATCCCTGGGATTCTCCTGGCAAGATCACTGGAGTGGGTTGCCATTTCCTTCCTCCAATGCATGAAAGTGAAAAGTGAAAGTGAAGTCACTCAGTCATGTCCGACTCTTAGTGACCCCATGACTGTAGCCCATCAGGCTCCTCCATCCAGGGCATTTTCCAGGCAAGAGTACTGGAGAGGGGTGCCATTGCCTTCTCCGTGGATTATCTGAGTGGGTCTTAAATCCAATGGCAGGTGTCCTTTGCAAGTAAAGCAGGGGAAGATTTGATACTCCAGACGAGAAGGAAAGCAATGTGACCACACAGGCAGAGATTAGAGTGATGAGGCCACAGATCAAGAAATGCCACCAGCCACCAGAAGCTGGACAAAGTAAGGAAAGATTCTCCCTTAGAATCTCAAGAGGGATGGCAGCTATGATTTTGGATTTCTGGCCGTTAAAACTGTGACAGAATAAATTTCTGTTGTGTAAGGCCGTCTACTTTGTGCTAATTTGTTAATTAGTAGCTATAGGAAACTGATAAAAATATCTGAGAATAATACAATTGATTTTGCCTTTAAAAGGGAGGAATTCTACATGCTACACATGGATGAAACTTGAGGACAGTTTGGTAAGTGAAATAAGCCAATCACAAAAAGACAGCTACTGTATGATTCCAATTATATGAGGTACTAAGAATATTCAAACATAGACAGACATAGAATGATGTTAGCCAGGGCCTACAGCTTCAGTTGGAATGGAGAGTTATTTAATGTTGATATTAAGCTTTAATTTTGCAACAGGCAAAGAATTTTAGTGATTGGTTGCATAACAGGAGATTATATTTAACATGACTGAATCGAACATTTAAAAATCATTAAGATGGTAAATTTTATGTGTATTTTATCACAATTTTTTAAAAAGATAAGCTGAGAAGTCATGTAATTGGTATCACATTAAAGATGCAAGCAAGAGAGATTAACCAAACAAACAAGATTTCTCTCATAATCTAGTCTCTTAAATAGGTAAAATACAAGAACTACCACTCTACATACTCAATAAACTGTTTCTCTAAAGTTAGTACAATAACCTAACCTGAAATGAACATCACACATAATAAATTATGAAATTTAAGTGTACTATCAATATTGACCAGAAACATCTTCATAAAACAACATCCGATGAAGGCATCAAGAATCCATTTGCTAAGGAAATTATCTGACTACATGTAGAAATGCTGATGGACAGTTCAAAAAGAAAAACATTTCGGCCATGCTGTTCATATCTTAACAGACATCTTCCCTCCTCAGATTTCCTGTTTTGCCAGAGGAATTTTGTTGTTTCATAAACAATGCAGACAAGTCCCTTGCAGTTTTAACTACTGTACTGGCAGAAAAAAAAAGCATTATCTGGCAGATGCTGTGGTGGTCTTATCCAGCCTACCTGGACTTCTCCTCCTCTTCAGGGTTGAACATACAGGGATCTTTCTAAGGATCAACATGGGAAAATTAATTTTTCTCATCTGTACATTTGAGTAATGTCAACCTCCTTAAGCAAATTTCACTACTCACCAGAACATGAGTCAGTCAACAAATTGCAGAGGCACTCTCTCTGCTCACAATGCTATGAAAACTGGTAAATCAGGGTGAACTGTCGTGTCAGGAAGAATTTGGTTAGAATGGAACTCCTCCTTACGTTTCTTAAATCCAAACAAGTTATAAAGCTCAGATTAAATTTTGGTTATTCCAAAATATGAAGATGTGTTTGAGAAATAGAGCCTAAAAACAAGGAACAGAACACAGCAATCTTTTTTGCTGTGAACCCCATTAAGAAAAGCAATTACCTATCTGCTAATTAAAAGTATGTCACATTTCAAAAGTGATTTTGTTAACTTGTCCTTATATTATTGGTCTGTACAAAGTATTTGTTGATCAGATTGTACGTTTTTATACTTGTCAGTTCAAGGCCCTAAAACAAAACACCTAGCTTTCTACCTAGAAAATAATAATCCAGGAGTCCTAGAAAATTAGTACAAAAATTACTAAGATTATCCTTAGAGGGATTTCCCTGGTGGTTCAGTGGAGAAGAATCTGCCTGCCAATGCTGGTGAAAGGGGTTCGATCCCTGTCCAAGAAGGTTCTGCATGCTGTGGGCAACTGTAGCTTGCACAGCACGGCTACCGAGCTCACACTCTATAGAGCCCATGAGCCACAACTACTGGAGCCTGAGCGACCTAGAGCACGCATACTGCAACTACTGAAGCCCATGCGCCTTAAAGCAAGGGCTTCGCAGCAAGAGAAGCCACCACAATGAGAAGGCTGTGCACCCCAAGTAAGCTACGCGTAGGCCCCCCACCACACACACACACACACAGCTAGAGAAAGCCCATGGGCAACAACAAAGACCCAGTGCAGCCAGAAATTTAGACAATAAATAAATTACCCTTAGAAATGGAAACACATGCTCATTAAAACACAGAATGGAAAATAGTTTTTAATAATAAGCTACAACTTTATCCTCACAAATGAATCTTGAATAATTACCTGATTGAAGAATAAAGGACCAATAAGAAGCAGAGCAGTGTTTGGAATGATCGAACTGACCACAGAGGAGTATTCAAGTCAGCTAATCTTTTTACTTTCAGTGACTGTTTCTTTTTGGAATGAAGAGAAAGGAAAACCTGGTCTCTAAATGGGCCCAACTAAAGAAAGAAAAGTTTTAAGTCTGAAATTAACTTAAAAGCCTTTCAAATTTTGATGGGACACTGCCTATTTATTCTTTTTAAAAAGTCGGGAGGAGCGGGACACTTTACATTAAATTGTACACACAGCAGAAGAGTAAACCAAGAAGGATATCTTGCACATCTTTTTAAAGCTGAAAACTTGTGTTCGGTAAAATGTTCGTTTCCGTTTTTGAGCATCCTTTTGCTGAACCAGTGAAAGGCGTTGGCAGGGCAGACCCCAGCAGGGAAAGCTATCTTGCCAGCCCTGTGGTGCTTCCCGGTGGTGGAGCCGGAGAAGCGGCGGCAACACCGGGGACAGTGACCTCGGCAGAAAGCTGGAGTAGCTGGAGTTGAGGGCCGAAGGTGTGGACCTGCAGTCCCGCAGCTGGGAGACGGTCCGGGTGACCGGAGGCGGCGGGAGCGCTGGGGGCGCGCGAGGACGCCGGGGGCCTAGCGGGGCGGGGCGGCGGTGGGTCGCAGGCCGATGACGCGCCGGGGCTGGCGGAGGAGCGGCCACTTCCTGGAGCCGCCGGCCGGGGGCCGCTCGCTGCACTCAGCGCTGGAGCCGGGAGCTCGCGGCCGCCGCCATGTCCCACCAGACCGGCATCCAAGGTAACGGCGCCGGCGCTGCCCTTGGGGAAGGGGGCTCCCCGGAGGCCCCGGGCAGGCCGGGCGGGGCCGGAGTCGGGCCCGAAGCACTGGGAATGTGTGTCGGGGGCGAGCCGCGCCTCTGAGTCTCTCGGCGCTGCCGTGTCCCGGGCGCTCTCGGCCTGCCTCCCTCCCTGCCCGGGGCCCGGCCGCCGCCACGTTGCGGACGGACCCGGAAATTCGCCGGAGCGAAGGAAGTGGGTCCGGCGGCGGCCGGGGTGAAGGGGGCGTGCCTGCAGTCGCAGCCGACCTTAACCCAACTTTACGGGTTGGGAAGACCTGGAGCCGCGAAGGCGATTGGGGTCCTTTATTGTGAAGAGACAGGCGAATTTTCTTTTTCACGGTCCAGAAGAGTTGTTACATTATTTGAATTATAAAAAGAAAGATGCGGAATCTTTTTCATTTCTACTAAGAATGCTTCCCAGACTCTTACGCGCTTTCTTCCAAAATGGGAACATCAGCACCGTTGTATGTATCCTAAGTAGGAGGCGTCTTGGTCGTTCTTAGGTACTCTTCGGGAAACTGAAAAGTCTGATCTGTGTGGCATCGTATAATTATCTCATTCAGGCAGTTGAATGTGCAATTTTAATTGACCTGTGTTATTTCCTGGTTTGCGAATGGCAATCTGAAAGCTCTCACCTCATCAGAATCAAATAATATGTCCCGGGGTTACTCGCGATCACTTAATGAGTTCTAGTATAAACACAAGATCTTCCTGTTAATAGACAACGAATCTTTTCCCCAGATGAACATCTAATTGTGTTTTGTTCCTAAGTCTTTGACACCACCCTATACCTCCTCCTGCACACACAAAGAAAAGCAAAATAGTCTCAAATCTAAAAGCACTCTTTTGTTTGTGTAAGTTTTGATGCATGGATATCTAATTATTGAATTTGACTCTTGAGTCTAATAACAAGCACTATTAAAAGGTTCTTGCTGTCAATATACACCCCAAGAACAAAATCAGAACGAAATTGAAGTTTTAATAGCACAAGGGATAGGTTATCAAGTATACATTTGCTCAGTGAGATTACTCCAGCTTTTTGAGAAATACGAGTCAGAAAAGTGTGACCAGAAGTATAAACTTGAAGGAATTTTATTGACTTCAATCAGGATAGGGCATTTGACGTTTATTGTCATCTTTAAACTTGAAAATGTAGAAAATGAATTGATGTTTTTATCATAAACTTGAAATTGGACCAGAAGAGAATGAAAGCAGATTTTCAGCATTATCAAACAATCTGTAAAGGTATTTATCAGATTTGTAATTTGTTCATTATTGGGTTTGAGAAACTTTAATATATTCATTCCCAATTCTAAAATAGCTAGGACAGGTTAGAATTAAAATACTTTTAAAAGATACTTATGTCTCTTAGCTGTATATGGGGCTTCCCTGGTGGCTCAGTGGTAAAGAACCGACCTGCCAGTGCAGGGGATGCAGGTTTGATCCCTGGTTGAGGAAGGTTCCCTGAAGAAGGGAATGGCGACCCACTCTGGGATGGTGCCTGGCGGGCCACGGTACAGGGGATCGCAGAAGAGTTGGACATGCATGACTTAGCAACTGAACAACAACAGCAACAACAAAAGCCGTGTTCAGTGTCTGGGTATACCTTTTACGTTTTATAATTTAAATGACTGTTAATAAAATATTGCATACTCAAGATTTTTTTCTTTGTATTATCTTTCATGTTTTCCTTATTCAATTAGCATTGTTATTGTAGTATTAGAAAGTATTAGTGCATAAATATTACTTTTCTGTATCTTTTTGCACAGCAAGTGAAGACGTTAAAGATATCTTTGCCAGAGCAAGAAATGGAAAATACAGACTTCTGAAGATATCTATTGAAGATGGTTAGTTAAACATTTTTGTTCTTGAATTATTGAGTGTTATGTTTTAAAGCTAAGTCATTGTCAGTGATTTGGACTATTAATAAACGTGAAGCAGGTTCAAAGCTTGCCTTAAGTTAACCTAGATCCTCTATATTTTGGGCATTTCCTAAAGGCCCCTGCTTACCTTCTGAATTCTGTAGTTGAATATCAGGGAAACAAAAAAATGTTGGTTTTGGTGTGACATCTTTCACTTTTTTAAGTCTCAGTTTCTGTAATGCAATCTGTATCTAATGTCAGTGTTTGCATCTCTGGAATGAAAATCAGTAACAGGTGATTATCTAAAAAAAAAACAAAACAGTTATTTGTGAATTATTTTTCAATAAAGTTAGTTTGAAGTAGAAAGAAAGGGTTTTAAACTGCCTGTTTTCTCAACTTGATTGTAATGTTTGCTGAGAAATGATTCCCTTTTCTTGTTATGGGAAAAAGTTCTGAGGATATAACAAACTGTAAATTGATCCTTTCAAAATAGAGCTGAAAGCAGGGAAATTAATTGGGTGGGAGAGTCTTTTAATTTGGCTGGTTTGAGTGTGAATAATTAAATTATAATTACTTAATCTCAAATGAATATGTTAAAACATCCCATTGGCCTAATTTCTTAATTACCTTGAAATATTTTGCTTTGGAAAAATACCTTGTTCTTTCATAAACTGGAAGTGAATCTAATTTGGTTTCCAGTTTCTCTTATATGTTAAAAATACTAAAATAGTTTGAAAAATATGCAGTTCTGCATATGTTAACACATTCAATGAGAATAAACATATACTGTAAAGTAGCCTGTTTTAGAACTATTGAACTAAAATTTTAAGTGTTATCACTTTCTAATTGACTTAGTTAAGTAAGTAAAATGGAAAAGTTGATATAACTCATCTCTACAACAGAAAAATGACAATATTTTTTCTGTCATGTCTCTGGTTTTTTGTTTTGAGAAAAATTTTAAATAAGGAAATTATGAAGAGTAAATGACAAATACTTCCATCCCTTCTTAAATTAATAACTACTAACATTTTTTCAATCTGCTTCAAACCTTTGTAATTTGATGTTTAAACAACTGTACTTTCTATCCTCCTGAGGAAACTATATTAGAAAATTTTATATGTGTAATCCCTAAATAACATGTAGTGCTGTTTTTGAGTTTTTAAGTTCATATGAACTGATGTCTTTTTCTGCATCATTCCTTTTTCTGTAAATATTTTTATAATTAGTTTTGATAGAGGCTCATTAATTATTTTCAAATATGAATAGAATTTTATCATATGACTGCCAAATATTTTCTGTCCCTTCTCTTATTGAACATGTGAGCTATTTTCAGTTTCCACTGTTATTTTATAGTGCTGCAGTGAATACCTTTGTATATATGTGCAAGAGATTCTCTATGCAGAATACAGTCTTGATTCTCCCAATAATGTCTCAAAGTGACTGTCCCAATTTATGCTTATGGACAGATTTTTAAATTTGTAGTACTATGGCCAAGTAGGAGCTAAACCTGTTTTTATTTAGTATTTCTTAACTGTGCAATTCAATGTTAATTTCAGAAATTACACCTTTGAGTGGTTGGACGCTTAAATACATTTTGTTGATACTTTTTAACAAATATTTGGAAAATAGACTGTAACTACCCTTTCTTCAACCATCTAACTCAGCTATTTATAATCATTTTTGTATGTTCCTTTCTTGTGTTTTTCATAACATTGTTTTACCTGTGCTGGTCATAATTTTTACTTTTTAATACTACTTTATATTATATTTTTGTATATACTAATATTTTATTATATACTCCTATATATTGTAGTTACAGCTTAAGGTACTTTTCATATATTGATGTGAATAGAGCAATTAATAATTACGTATTAATTTATTCTTCTATTCTTCATTATTCTAACATTTGGTATTTCAAACCATTTATGTGTCTTAAAAATTGTTCTTCACAGAGAAACTTGTGATTGGGTCGTGTAGAAAGCCTTCAGATTCCTGGGATCAGGATTATGATTCCTTTGTTTTACCCCTGTTGGAGGACAAACAACCATGCTATTTATTGTTCAGGTTAGATTCTCAGAATGCCCAGGGATATGAATGGATATTCATTGCGTGGTCTCCTGATCATTCTCATGTAAGTAATTTTTGGTAACTTGTTTAACATTAGATGGAGAAGGAAATGGCAACCCACTCCAGTATTCTTGCCTGGAAAATCCCATGGACTGAGAACCCTGGTTGGCTATAGTCTTTGGAGTCTCAAAGAGTCGGAGATGACTGACTTCACTTTCACTTTAACATTAAAAGCTAAAAAAATTTTTTCTGAAATATTCCTAGGCCAAGAAAAAGTTAGGACGCAGTAGTCTTTCCTCATAGAAGGGAATGACGATAGAAAAAATCCTTGGATTGGTAATGTAGAACCAAGGATAATTTACCAAGATTCAGAAATCTTGACCTTGATTGAAATCAGAATTATTATTATTGATTTTAAATTTAAAACTTTGTGGCCATTATAAATGACTTTCTGGACCTCTGAAGAATAAAGGTTACTATTTTGCTCTGATCATAATAACAAATAATTTTTACAGAACTAACTGAGCATTATATGAAATATTCTGAATAGCTACCATTCAGGTGATGAGCATACATACAGATAAGTATTTCTTTCAGGAAAGTTGAGTGATGGTGGTTTAGTCACTAAGTCATGTCCGACTCTTGGACTCTTGTGACCCATTGACTTTAGCCAGCCAGGCTCCTCTGTCTATGTGATTCTCTAGGCAAGACTACTGGAGTGGGTTGCCATTTCCTTCTCCAGGGGATCTTCCCGACCCAGGGACTGAACCCAGCTCTCCTGCATTGCAGGCAGATTCTTTACCAACTGAGCTATGAGGGAAGCCCTTAAGTGATGGAACAAAAAAATTAATATATGGATACAGTCCAATATTTTAAAGACTTAATTCTTTCTTCTTATAGAAAAATAATAATTTTTAAAGTTTTGTAGATATTCTCAAAAGTCATCCCTCCTATTTAACTCTATATATCTTGTCTGAAAGAAATATTGGATTTGACAGTACAGAATTATGAAATGATTTCTACTGGTTGGCAGTTATCTTTAGTAGTTTCCCATAGATGCTATAAATATCAGACTCCTTAATAATAGTATATTTTGTAATTCTTTTCATCTTTGTCCCTCATAGAATGTTTTATGCCATAGTTATGCCATGAATATTTGATTTTTAATTAGTAATATCTCACCTAGACTTGCTTTGAGTAGAATGTCACTATCAAGATTACTTTATTTCAATGACTTTAAAGTAGTGTTTTAAGTAGCTTCTTTTAATTCTTGAACTCATTTTATACTTTGGAAAAATGAAGAATTTTTAAAAATTTAGCTTTTTCTACTTTTTGAAAAATGACTTATAAGTTGAGATCTACCTTAGTAGCTATTGATGTTTTAGATGCCAATGTTATGATGCCTATCTGTATACACACATTCTAGCATGTTACACTTGATGGACTGTCACAGTTTATTTTTAATGTGCTTGACGGTTTTAAAACATTCATTAAATGCTATTTTTGTAATGATAGTCTTCACCTGTAAACTTACAAGTAAACTTTCACAAATACTAGGTTCGACAAAAATGTTGTATGCAGCAACAAGAGCAACTCTGAAAAAGGAGTTTGGAGGTGGCCACATTAAAGATGAAGTGTTTGGAACAGTAAAGGTACAAAACTTATATTATATATGGAGCCTATGTGTTGCAATTAAAACGCTTAAAGAACTTCTAGGTAATGGGGTAATTAATGTGAATTCTGATTGGTAAATCTGTAAACATAAGAATAAGAAAACGTTGTTTCATATGATATGCACGTTAACTGAAACATACAATACTCACCCTTTTAAAATATGTTGACATCTCAGTCTTCAAATGCTAGAATCTCTCTTAGAGATAATTTAGTTCAACCCCTCATTTAGTTCAACCTTTTCATCTTAAGGATGAGTTAATAGGCTCAGAAAATGAGAGACTACTTAAAAGAAATAGTGGTTTTTAGGTATTTTGAACATTAATACTCATAATATGAAAGCAATAACTATTTTATTTAAACTAGAATATTGAAAGGTAAATTGATGATTGGGGTAATTGTTGATTAATATGTATGTTAAGATTAAGAATTTACTTCATTATAAAATTTGTATGGTAAATACATATATTTGTACATATACCCCCACATTCAGAAAATTAGTGTATTTTTTTGAACAAATTTTTTGTTTTGTATTCAGAGCTTTTATTTTGATTCAGTGACTATTACATTCTGATGGGTAGAGCACAAGAATGGGAATGCTTTGCTTATTCTCATTAGTTGTGAAGTGGTCTGGTTTCTCAATTCTAGTTTCAGTCTTCCAAACCACAAAATGTTGATGAGAAGTAAATTTATTTGAAGTAATTTTTCTTTTAAATAAGAACTATAATTATTTTCTATAAATAATTATATAAAATAAGAACTATAATTATTTTCTATAAATAATTATAGTACAGAGTTCATAATCTGAGGATGCTGATTATTAAACAATTATGGGGAAGGCTTGCGCAGAAGGTTAGTAGTAATTGTCCTGTAGACTTGAAGCATGATCAGGTGTGTCTGGCATTACCACCACCACACTCATACAAAAGAGTAGTAATTATAAAGCTTTAGGAAATGAAGCATAGCTACTCCCCTTAAAACTTCTTGAAAACTGTAGAATAGAATATTTTTAAAAATAGAGTAGTAGTAAGATTCTTGTTACCATTTATTTTCAATTAAAATATTTTTTGTTAAATTAATAATTTTGTTTTTCCTAAAGTAGCCTGACAACTAGTAACAGTCAATTTCTGTGCTTACAGGAAGATGTATCATTACATGGGTATAAAAATATTTGCTGTCACAGTCTTCTCCTGCCCCACTAACTGCAGCTGAAGAAGAATTACGACAAATTAAAATTAATGAGGTATGTTACCATTTTGAAATCTTGCAAGATTTTAAGTGCTTAAAAGTATTATAATTCTTAATTAATAGATGAAGAGGTAACTGGAGAATAAATAAGTTGAATAGCTAACATTCTGTTCCATTTAGAGACAAGACCGTGTTCAATGTGTTTTTAGGAAAAAGTTGGAAGTAAATATTAAACTTCATGTCAATTTCATAAATAGCTTTCTTCTGTCTTTATAATGTATGGGTCAGATTAGTAATCCTCCTGTTAGAAGTACAGCTGTTCTTAATTTTATACTTTGAATTCTAAATAAATGGGAAAAGTATATGTTACTTACATAGTGTGAGGGATATGATATCTAATATGGTTGCCTGAGTAAGTTTTGTTTTGTTATTTCAGAGAATACTAATGACTAAAGAGAGTAAAACGTATATGCTATAGTGTATTTAGGATTTCTAGAGGCTCTATAAGTTGTCTATGGGCACTGCCTGGATGGGTGTGTGCACATACATATATATATATAGGAGTTGGTTATATGAGTACTTGTTTAGCATATGAGTCAATAAATTTCATCCATATTATAGTTTATCATTTCTAATGTATTTACTGCAGCAATAGCTACTGTATTTCTACTGGAATTTTACAGAAAAGAACAAGTAGCAGAAACTACTGTTCACTTCTGAGTAACAGACTAATAAGAATCAGTCTGAAAAATGAGTATTATTTATATTGACCTGATAGCAAGGATCTATCATTATTATTTTAACTCAAGTTATCGGACTATGGATTTTTATGTGATTTTTTTTTTAACAAGTTTGATAGTTTGTTTTATTCCTTGCAATCAGAACCCAGAGGATCTTATTGGGGTATGCATTTGCATATGTTCTATAATGTTTTCATTATCCAATGCCATTTATGCTGTAGAATCTCCATTCATTTTTTTTTAAAGTAAACTTTCAATTTTGACTTGGTTGCAGTACTGCAAATGAGACCCTATACTAAAATATCATTTATTGAGTATGAAAGTCTTAACTATGTGCATTGAAAGCTTTCTTGAAGTACTCTTCCAATACGTGCACACCCATGTTCTTAGGAATGAAAGCTCTTAAGTTTGGAACTTCTGCAGTAGTACAATTTGTTGAGCTATGTTGTGTCTTTGTATATTGTTTGTACTCCTTTCAACTCTGCATGGTGTTTGTGTTGCACTTCATGTCTAGAGGAACAAAGTGCTATACATATTGTATATATATCACAGTGTTCATAAGTTTTATCAAGTAAAATATCATAATTAAAAGAATAATCTGAAGATACTTCAAAGAGCTTGTGTATAGCTCATGGCAGTTGTGCCAAACCAAACATATATACAAAGCCCTGCTAACATTGCACACTCACTCAGATGTTCAATTTTGGCATTTTCATCAAAATGTGGCATACACTCTGCATGTTGACAAAGTGCTAGCAGAACCTGAAACAAATGTGAACAATTTGCCTTTTAAGTTCATAGTATTTTAAGTGTTACTTTTAATTATATTAAAATGGACAGAATTAATTATATTAAAAAGGTAGAATGGCATTCTGTAGAGTTTAAGTTTTCTTTGCCATCTGACACTGCTTAATGCTAAAATTCATCAGTAAATTGAATCTGTCATACTAGGTACAAACTGACGTGAGTGTGGACGCTAAGCATCAAACACTACAAGGAGTAGCATTTCCTATTTCTCAAGAAGCTTTTCAAGCTTTGGAAAAATTGAATAACAGACAGCTGAACTATGTGCAATTGGTAAGAGACATATGATTATTATGAAGTGGCTTCTCTCTTCGGGACCTTTGGCTTATATTAATATAATGTTTGTTTTTAATGGATTTTAAGTCTTTATTTTTTATTCATTGTTTTTAAATTTACAAAAGCAAAGATTTTCACTGGAAAAAGTGAATTATGTAACTTTCTCCTTATCTCCTTGTTTTTTTAATTATAAATTTCTGTGTATCTATTTTAATAAGTATTTTATTTCTATTGACAGGAAATAGATATAAAAAATGAAATTATAATTTTGGCCAACACAATAAATACAGAACTAAAAGATTTGCCAAAGAGGATTCCCAAAGATGCAGCACGTTATCATTTCTTTCTGTATAAACATTCTCATGAAGGAGACTATTTGGAGTCTATAGGTATATGGTACTTATTTTTTTTTTTAACATGTTGCTTTTTGTTTGCTGATTGGCATTTCATCACTATATTCTTGCTTATTTCTTGGCCAGAGGGCTTAATTGTAGTTTTACAAGATTTAGTATTTGCTTTAATTGATATGCTGCTGATTGGGTTTATTATTTTTTTAATTTACAGTTTTTATTTATTCAATGCCTGGATATACATGCAGTATAAGAGAACGAATGCTGTATTCTAGCTGCAAGAGCCCTCTGCTAGAGATTGTAGAAAGACAACTACAAATGGATGTCATTAGAAAGGTAATTACCTAATTATTTATCTAATTTTTTTACCTAATTTATCTTATTAATATATTTAATACCTATTTAAAATTCTTCCATTTTTTTACATTTTTATTGTTTTTCATGTAATTCAGGATGTACTGTAATTTGTAAATGAAAAGGTTTTTTTTCCTTGTTCTCATCATGAATCCTTAGGAAATCCTCTTAAGTGCTTGATCTTGAGCACTATCTATTATGATCACCTATTATGATCCCAGCCTCCCTGTAGATCTAATGTTTAGCCACAAGGTACGTGTGGCTATTTAAATATAAATAAAAATTAAATAAAACTTAAATTTTAGTTCATTAAAAACACTAGCCACATTTCAGGTGCTCATTTTAGCTACATGTGGCCAGTGGCACTGTATTTGGTACAGAATTTCGAGGATAAGTCCACATTGCCGAAAGTTCTGTTGGACAGTGCTACTAAAGCTGCATATTTCTTATTTTCTCAAGACTTTGTTAGTAAGAAACCACAGTCGTCATTTATAACTGAGTCATGGGATGTTGAGAATCTTTCCACTTGTTGGGAAAAAGAGTATGGGCATAACATAAATTTGGGGAACTAAGTTACAAGTTTTCTTAAATGCAGGTGAGTCATGGGGAAACATATGGTCTATTCTTGACCTCTTCAACTCTTAAAACACAGGTCCTTATAAATTACCAGTGTTTTAGGTACTGAGCATTTTAAGAGCTTTTAAAGTTCTTAAGAAATCACCTATAGCAGGTTCACTTTTTCTACCAGAAGACCAGATAGTAAGTATTTTAGGCTTTGCCAGACCACATATGGTCTTTTTTCACATATTCTTGTTTTATTATTTTGTTTTTTACAACCCTTTAGAAATGTAGAACACATTTAACTTGAACAAGATCTGTCCTGCGGGCCACAGTTTGCCAACCTGTGTAACAGAGTGATTTCAAGTGACCCAAGTGATGAAGGCTCCATTAGTAATGTTTCTGGAAAATATAGTGTCCTAAAGCAGAACAACTTAAGAATATTGTGATGATTCCTACTACACTACTTTTAAGCATTAGTTAAACTGGAGAAGAAAGAACCAAACAGAAAATAAATATAGTGGATTATATATTCAAGCAACTCCATTTTGCTTCCCTCAAGAAAGATTCAAGTGAACTATTTTCATATGGTCCTGGTTTCTTTCTTGCTGGAATGGGTATTATGTATTTATCTGTGAGCATTCACACCTGCAAACGTTGTTTGTATTAGGTTTTGAATGTTGTATTTTTCATACTGCATGACACTTTACTAATTTCACCTCTTACAGATCGAGATAGACAATGGGGATGAGTTGACTGCAGACTTCCTTTATGAAGAAGTACATCCCAAGCAGCATGCACATAAACAAAGTTTTGCAAAACCAAAAGGCCCTTCAGGAAAAAGAGGAATTCGAAGAATAATTAGGGGTCCAGCTGAAACTGAAGCTACTACTGAATAAAATATTAAAACACTAGTTTTTTAAAAGTCCAGCTTTTAGTACAGGAGAACTGAAATCATTCCATGTTAATATATAGTAGAGGGAAAAGTTGTACTTTTGAAAATTAGCACTTTTCACTTCTGTATGTTTATAAAATTAATGTTAAAGGAGACTTATGATTTCCGAGTTAAATCTAGAAAAGAGTTCAATATAATGATGTTTAATTTCATCACAGTTTTCATAGAGTGATTATTCCACACTTTTCATATAATTCTTAAAATTTTATACAGTTGGGCCAATTCCAGAAAAGGCTAATGTCTAAAAGTAAGATACAAGTCTTATTACTGTTTGGTGATACATCTTTTTTTTTTTTTTTTTTTTTGTGGGAAAAAGACCTTAACATATTCGTTCCACTTAATGAATATGTTAAGGACCAGGTTAGGTTATTTTCTAAGCTGAAAACTTCATGTGCCTAGGAAAAAGTGGAAAGTTGCTTGCTCTGAAGAGCAGTGCTCACTCAGACCATGGGATCATATCTGCAATGTTTAGACACAGTGCTTTATTGCAGCAGTCTTTTCTATTTGACTTTATGGTTTTTTAAATGGCTTTAAAATTGCAGAAGATCAGCTCTCTCTGAAACCTTAAGGGTACTAGATATTTTCTCTACTATAGGACTTCTGATGATGTTGAAAGACATGTTTAAACAACTTTAGTAAATTCTCATTCTAGTGTGAAAATTTTTTCCATTTCAAAAGTAAGTCATTTCATTGTATGTAGTGTGAGGCAAAATATTTATGTTTAATTGAATATCAAGTTAATATTCAAAAGAAAACAAACTTGATGTCAACAATATTGAAAACGTTTTAAACATCAAAATTGATTTGTCTAAAAACGTACACTAATAGGCAAATTGTGTTCTTTATCACTTTTGAATGAATGTTCAGATTTAATAAAATTATTTTAAAGTCCTGGTACTCATCAGCCTAACACAGATTAATAATGTTTCAGTTTATATCATATTTCAAAACACATTAAACTGTTTTCTAAAGCTTGACATTTTTAGTTACAACCTCCAGAGATTTTGAGCCTCATTTTCTTCAATACTTGAAATAGAGGGAGCTAGAACACTTCATCATGTGTAATCTGATAAACCTGCTGCAAGAGCCATAATTTTGAGGACTTTTCTAAGTGAATTGTGGGGATCCAGGATTTAGAATTTCTTGATCTAAACTTTATGATGCATAAAGCAGATACCAGACATGCACATTTCATAGTATGAAATAAGAAAGTCATTTTTACACTTTATTATCTAAGGTAATATATGCACCTTTCAGAAATCCAATGTGTGTTCAACTGAAGCATGTTAGAATAATTATGAGTTGACAGATTTTTTTTTCCTAGAATTAGTATTTGTGTGGGGTTTTGTTTGTTTACAAATAATCATATTTGCATATTTAAACATGCAAAATAATTACAGTAATGCACTTTTTTACGAAAGAGTTAAGTTTTTGGTGGGTACACACACACAAACAACATACACACTACTGCATTGAGAATCCTGGAACTGTGTTGACTATAGACCAAGCTGCTGAAGCTCTTATTTTCAGTCGGGAAGAATGTTAACCTGTCATAATGGTATAAAATAATTTAGTAGTGAATGTTTTTCTATACCATCCATGTGCAATTTTAAACTCTATTACACTACATGAAAGTGAACATTCCAGAATATAGATGTGATTATATAATCTTTAATTATTAAACCAATGATTGTTGAAAATCAATGATGCATTTGTTATAGGGTATAACATCGTTTATGTTTTAGGTGATGTCATAACAATAAAAAGTGAATAAAGTATTCCCAGTAAGTTTATATAGGAGTGAAGAATTACATGCCTTCTGTGGACATTTTATAAGTGCGTTTTATATTGCAATAAAATTTTTCTCTTTAAATTGTGTCTTAAGTTGGTTTTCTAGTATAACCTTTCTTTTTAATGTTTGGATAAGTCTACATAATGCAGTTGGCTTTCCTGGTAGCTCAGGTGGTAAAGAATACACCTGCAATGCGGGAGACCTGGGTTCGATCCCTGGGTTGGGAAAAGCCCCTGGAAAAGGGAATGGCTACCCACTCCAGTATTCTGGCCTGGAGAATTCCATGGACTGTACAGTCCACGGAGTTGCAAAGAGTCGGACATGACTGAGCAACTTTCACTCAAATAATGCAATACCTGTTGATGGGTTAGAAATCCATTCACCTATTTGTTAATTAACCTATCTAAATCAAAAAGGATTTTAACTAGTTTGAAACCTAAGCAGGTTGTATCAGTAGAGTGCTCAATAGATGAGAAATTTCCCACTACTGCAGCAATAATGGAAATACCATTATTAGTTTCTACTGTGATAGCAGCAACCCAGAAGAGTAGGGTGGCCAACAGACTTGACAGTAAGCTCTTAAGAGACATTCTTCCAACAAACAGTGCATTCTGGTTTGCAATAAAGGATCAAATTGATCCTTTTATTAGGTTAGGGCTACATTACAAACTGGATGTCTGGTAGCAGTTTTACCAAGACAAAATATCATTTAAAAGGCTAATTTTGAGAACTATTAAAAAGTTAAATTCTTTAAGGCATTTCTGCTTATCTCTCCCCTATAGGTTCCTATATGGGAGTTTGGTATATACATTCTTTTATGTGTTCTCTTTGCATATATGATCATGCGTTAGAAAGATTGGAGAGGATTTTGTTTCCGTTTTTAAAAAATCCCTGATTCTAGGGCTTCATCTCCAGAGATTTTGATAAAGAGTAGGTGGGCCCAGGAATCAGTCCCACGAATGATTCATGGGTAGCCATGACTGGGATAAAGTTTGCCTTAAATGATATAAATTGGATGTTTCCTCCATTCAGTCCACAAAATAATCCTACTTATTGGTCTATAGTGGTTATGATTAACAGTGATAATTGGCCCATGGCTCTCTCCACATCCCGTGATCAGCCCAGTCGGCTCCGCTGCTGGCAGGACCTCTGAAGGACCAAGCGCCGTGGCTGCTGCCTCGGGAAAACTGCTGTTCCTCACCCTCTCCCAGTATCTACGTGCCTTACGTCCTCATTTAATGCAGCCTCTGCTCAAGTGGCACCTGCCTAGAAAGGTCTTCCCTGACCTCCCAAGTCTGATTGTACTTCCTGTCCTTACACCTTCATCCTGCTTTCTTTTTCCTCAAAGCACTTAAGAAATATGTATCCATGTTGCTTGTCTCCACACAAGTTCAGTGGCTTTTACACTGATACAGCCTCAGCACCTGGAACAGTGTCTAGGACATCGTGGATACTTCATTTGTTGAATAAATAAAATGAGACTTTACCTTTCCTTGGACAGTGGGGAGAGAAGCACATTGAAGCAGTGATCAGTTCAGCCCAGTGGTGCTGGCCTCCACTGCTGTATTTCTGGGCAGGGCAAATGTCGCTAGCACTTACCCAGCCTCTTGCCTTCAGAAGACCATCGTTTCTACCCCAGGAAACTCCAGTGTTGACCCATTCCTGAGTGGACGGTTCTGTGAAGACCAAAGACCAATTTCTACTCAACAGCTAGTGCTGATCCATTATATCTGCATTTGCTAGAATTCAGTTAGACTGTAGTGTCTTATAAACCTTTTTTTTATATTGTAAAAACCGTTAACTTCCACCCTTCCACTTCTAGGGACTTGGGCCGGAAAAGAACAGGAACTTCAAAGATCTACTCTCCACATAACAAACAGCACCCGCACCAGCAAAGGAAGTGAAAGAGGAAAAGGTCTGAAGGATCCGCCAGGTCTGGGTGAGGGAGAGGGGAAGGAAGGAGGGACAGGCTGAGGGGTGGGTCTCTTAAGAAAGGAACAGAGATGGGGCAACAGAGATGTCTCTTAGTTTGAAGAGGCGGGAAAGTTCTTGGAGGCCCCTCCCCTTCTCTTTCCTCCTACTCAACCAATGCTGGTGCTAGGGCAGGGGATCTCCTTGTGCCCCCTCCACATTTCTGGCTTCGTGAATGGAGATGGGGTTAAATTAATTTCTTAGTCTCCTGTTATCAAGCTGCATGGATCAGAGCCCACAGGTCATGTCTTTGTGTGTGTGTGTATTTGTGAGAGAGAGAGAGATGCTGTCTCGTCCTGGCTACATGACTGCATCGGTTATGTATTGCTACCATACTAATGATAGCTACAACTACCTCGAGATGTAGTGGTTTAAAACAGCAATTACTTTCCACAAGTCTCCTAGTTGGCTGACCTTTCTCACATCTGTGGTCTGCTGGCAAGCTGGCTGGTCTAGAACGATGTCATCTAAGATGTCTTTGCTCAGTACGGTCTCAGCAGCAGCCTGTTAGCCCTGGCTTGTTCTCATGGCAGTGGACAATGATTGGGCTCTGGCTCAGTGCACAGGGGCTCTGGAGACCCAGGATTGGAACTGATATATCACTTTGTCAACAGTCTATTGGCCACAGCAAGACCATTCTGAATCCGAGGACCAGAAACATGAAATTTACCTCTTGATGGGAAGAATTACAGAGGTATATTGCAAAGGGCGTGGGTCTAGGAAACAGTGGAGAATTGCTGTCTAGCACAATGAAAATGAGTGAGAAATTACTTAAACTTGGGGCATCAATTTTCTCAATAAGAAAAAAAAGGGACCTACATTACAGAGCTATTAAATGTGATCCTGCTGTAGACATAATGCTTGGCATAACAGTTCAGTTCAGTTCAGTCACTCAGTCGTATCCAACTCTTTGCAACCCCATAGATTGCAGCATGCCAGGCCTCCCTGTCCATCACCAACTCCTGGAGGTTACTCAAACTCATGTCCATTGAGTCGGTGATGCCATCCAACCATCTCATCCTCTGTCATCCCCTTCTCCTCCTGCCCTCAATCTTTCTCAGCATCAGGGTCTTTTCCAATAAGTCAGATCTTCGCATCAGGAGTTTCTGCCAAAATGTTGGAGTTTCAGCTTCAGCATCAGTCCTTCCAATGAATATTCAGGACTGATTTCCTTTAGGATGGACTGGTTGGATCTCGTTGCAGTCCAAGGGGCTCTCAAGAGTCTGCTCCAACACCACAGTTCAAAAGCATCTTCAGTGCTCAGCTTTCTTTATAGTCCAACTCACATCTATACATGACTACTGGAAAAACCATAGCTTTGACTATGGATGTTTGTTGGATGGATGTTTGTTGCCAAAGTAATGTCTCTGCTTTTTAATATGCTGTCTAGGTTGGTCATAACTTTCCTTCCATGGAGTAATTTTCCTTCCCTTTTCTTTTAATTTCATGGCTGCAGTCACCATCTGCAGTGATGTTGGAGCCAAAAAATAAAGTCTGACACTGTCTCCCCATCTATTTACCATGAAGTGATGGGACCAGATGCCATGATCTTAGTTTTCTGAATGTTGAGTTTTATGCCAGCTTTTTCACTCTCCTCTTTCACTGTCATCAAGAGGCTCTTTAGTTGTTCTTAGCTTTCTGCCATAAGGGTAATGTCATCTGCATATCTGAGGTTATTGATATTTCTCCTGGCAATCTTGATTCCAGCTTGTGCTTCATCCAGCCCAGCATTTAGCATGATGTACTCTGCATATAAGTTAAATAAGCAGGGTGACAATATACAGCCTTGATATACTCCTTTCCCTATTTGGAACCAGTCTGTTGTTCCATGTCCAGTTCTAACTGTTGCTTCCTGACCTGAATACAGATTTCTGAAGAGGCAATCGGGTGGTCTGGTATTCCCATTTCTTTAAGAATTTTCCACAGTTTGTTGTGATCCATACAGTCAAACAATTTGGCATAGTCAGTAAGCAGAAATGGATGTTTTTCTGGAACTCTCTGGCTTTTTCGAATATCCAACAGATTTTGGCACAACAGTTAGCTCTCAACAAATGACAGGGAAGATGAGTATAATCAATATGATGACAAAGCAGCATAGTAAAGTGCACAGACCGATGTCAGATGTCTGAGTTAAAATTCCAGCTCTGCAATTTACTAGCTGTGTAATATTGGGCAAGTTACTTTTCTTCAATTCTCTCATTTATAAAATGTGGATAATATTATCAAATTCATAGGATTGTTATGAGGATTGTTGTTGTTTAGTTGCTCAAGTGAAAGTGAAGTTGCTCAGTCATATCTGACTCTTTGCAACCCCATGGACTGTAACCCACCAGGCTTCTCTGTCCATGAGATTTTCCAGGCAAGGATACTGGAGTGGGTTGCCATTTCCTTTCCAGGGAACTTCCCAACCAGAGATCGAACCCAAGTCTGCACTGACAGGCAGATTGTTTACACTGAGCCACCTGGGAAGCATATACTTATTATGTATTATAATATTAGGGGTTATATATTTATTGTGAAGATTATATATCAATATAATATTACCATTACTATATAAAAATATATATTTAACACAAAAGCATTAGTAGAGGAACTGAAGGACTATATATATACTTATACACACATATTTATGTATATCCTGGATAATATTTAAATTTCCTTGTCATTTCTTTTAGTATATTTTAAAAAATTATTCTCTTAGTGGTATCCTGGGGGTTACAATTAACATCTTAATTTACACAAAAATCTAGTTTCAAGTGATATAAACCTGATTTCAATAATATACAGAAACTTTGTTCCTGTGTAGATCTGTACCAGCCCTCTTCTTTGATCTATTGTTGTCATATAACACAGATTTATAATTATTGCTTTATGACATTTATAATCATTTGGTTTAGTCACACACACAAGACATTTGTGATGCCTCTTAAACATTTATGTGTATAATACCTTTACTGGTGTTTTTATTTCTATTTATCGCCTGTGGATTATAGTTAGTCTCTAGTATTCTCTCATTTCAGCTTGAAGGATTTCTTCTTTTCTCAAAGGGCAGATTTTCTTCTGATAAATTCTCTCAACATTTATCTATCAATGTCTTATTTTCTTCAGTATTTTAGAATTGTCTTGTTAGAATTACTGGTTGACACTCTTTCTTTCAGTCCTTGAATGTCTGTGTTTTCTGCTGAAGAATTAGATAACGAGCCTTTGAGGATCCCTTTATATCTGCTAAATCTCTTGCTTTTGTTGCTCTCAAGATTATTATGATGTATCTGGGATTAAGATCTCTTTGACTTGATCCTACTTGCAGTTCTTACTTTCTTGGTTGAGTGGCCTAACGTTTTTCATCAAGTTTAGTAAGTTTTTAACCATTCTTTCTTCCAATATTCTTTCTAGCACTTTCACACCTCTCCTTCTGGAATTCTCACTATACATACTTTGGTCACCTTGAAGCTGCCCCACACATTTCTGAGGATCTGCTCATTTTTCTTCATTCTTTTTCTTTCTGTTCCTCAACTGATTTCTCTTCAAGATTGATGATTCTTTGTTTTTGCCTGCTCACATCTAGTTAGGCCCTCTCATGGATTTGTGATTCCAGTTACCATACTTTTCAACTTTGGGATTTGTCTTTGCCTTCTTTTCATAATTTATATCTCTTCATTGATGTCATGTATTTGGTAGGACATTGTTCTCACATTCTCCTTTAATTCATTATACACAGTTTCCTTTAGCCCTTGACCATATTTAAAATACTGATTTAAAGTCCGTCTCATAAGCACAACATCTAGGCTTCCTTAGATACAGTTTTGAGTGAATTTTTTTCCCCAGATATGAATCATACTTTGCTGTTTATTTGCATGTCTAGTATATTTTTATTGAAAGCTGAGAATTTAATATAATATAATGTAGAAACTCAGGACCTCAGGTTGCCTCCTCCCCAAGGTTTGTTGTTGTTGCTAATTGTTTGAGTTGTTTATGTAGTGACTTTATGAGCGAATTTTGCAAAGTTTGTGTTCTTCATGATATGTGGCCACAGAAATCTCAACTCAGCTGAGTCATCAGCTGATGAATGGATAAAGATTGCTTGATGTCTGACACGATAAATCTTCCGTTTTTGCTGCAGGCTCCATGTACACCTTGAGACACATCATCCACACTAAGCAGGCAGTTTGGACTCTGCTTTAGTTTTCACTTCCTGCTTGTCCAGAGCCTGAAAGTCAGCCAGAGGTTAAAGCTTAGGCCATCACAGACTTTTTGAGCATGCACATGGCCTTTACACATGTACATGGCTTTCCACATCCCCAAGAAAGTGTTGAAGACCTTTCAAAGCTATAATGAAGGTCTTCTCCCTCAGTTTTTCCTTTCAAGCATTTTAGCCTATTGTTTGTACCAGTGGTTATTCATCACTTCAGGCAGCTGTGATTAAAACATTTGCCAGCTACGCGATTTAGACAGAGGAGCCTGGCAGGCTGCAGTCCACAGGGTCACAAGAGTCAGACACGATTTAACAACTAAACCGGTATATATATATCAATGCTGTGGCCCTCATTCATCCCCCACCCACTTCCTCCCCTGTAACTGCTGTATAGTACAGGGAGCTCAGTTTGATGCTGTGTGATGACCCAGAGGGGTAGAATGGGAATGCAGAAGAGATGTTTAACAGACAGGGCATATGATATTGCTGATTCACGATTTTGTATAGCATAACCTAATACAACATTGTTAAGCAATTACATTGCAATAAAATAAATAAAATATACTAAATTGAGATATAAATTTCCCAGTAAATGGTTTTGACAATGACTCCACATAAAAGCTTTTAGTGATACGTTAGCTTTAGTCACATCAAATAGAGATAAACCTTGAATAGAGTCTTCCAGGGAATCGCCAGACAAGTTAAACAATTGTAGTTCTTTAAGAATTAGGCTGTGAAGAACTCCAGTTCTGTTCTGTTCCCTCTGGTACCAAAACTGTGGGCATTTTTTTTTTTTAAGTTACTGCTGAGCTAGGAAGCAGGGGATGAGAGTAGGGTAAATTAAAATGCCACAAAGTTGTTGTCTTTATTGAGATTTAGCTTGAATAAATGCTCATGGGGTTGTTGCAAGCCTTTGATTAATTTCCAGTTCTGAAAAAGTCAATTCTGGACAATTTTTGCAGGCCTTTATTTTTTTTATTGAGAGAAGAATTTTTAAATCTCCTTTGCCATTTTCTAGGCCTAACTATTCAAGGGCTGATACTATTATTAATCTTTCTTGGCAAAAGAATAATCTTGGTATGGCAGGGCTTCCTAATATGTTTAACAGAGTAAGTAATAGCATGTTCCCTTCACTGACTTATGACTTAAGAATATTTGACCAATGAATGCCAACAATGGAAGTGATATTATTTTTAAACAGATATTGGTCAGCATGTCAATATTTTTAAGGTCAATATTCATTAACTTATAATAGTCAAACTGTTATGGTTATAAATGATGCTAGTCTTTGTCTAAAATATATAATGGGATATGACTTCTTGATAATAAAATTCTATCATTATTTACACATTTTATAAAGGAGAGGATGGGCTAAGGATGTAGTCTCTGTTTAACTTAATTCTTTTATTTTCCAGGTTTATTGAGATAAAATTGCCACATAACACTGCGTAAGTTGAAGGTGTATAACATGGTGACTTGAAACACTTACATATTGCAAAATGATTACCACCATACTGTTAGCTCCTTTCTAATTCTTAAAAGAGGTAAAGACACTATCTGGCTGTTAGAATGGCTGTAGCAGAAGAAGGGGCCTGTCACAATCTAGAGTTTAGATATCAGTGTTATGGAACGGCCTGAAATGAATAGTCTCTGAAGATTTAATTCATACCATCTAAATTTTCAAAATACTTCATTATAAATGAAAATACTTCATTTTTCCTAATCATAAAAACACATTCTGGACATCCTGGTGGCACAGTAGATAGGAATCCACTTGTCAATGCAGGGGACACAGGTGTGACCCCAGTTCTGGGAAGATTCCACGTGCTGCAGAGTTACTAAGCCTGGGCTCCACAACTATGGCGCCCACATGCTGCAACTGCTGGAGCCTGTGCGCAAGAGAGCCTGTGCTCCGCAATGAGAGGCCGCCGCATGGAGAGGCCAGCACACCGGAACAAAGAGCAGCGCCCGCTCACTGCAGCTAGAGAAAGGCCACTCACAGCGACAAGGACCCAGTGCAACCAAAATAAATAAATAAATGAAATATTCCACAGTAAAAACTGATATGTAGATGACAACAGTCTTTTCTCACTGTACCTTATCTTCCAAAAGGTGAGCCCAGACCAAAAATCAAAAAAAAGACTGCAAGATAAACATGGCATTCAGTTCAGTTCAGTCGCTCAGTCATGTCCGACTCTTTGCGACCCCGTGACCTGCAGCACGCCAGGCCTCCCAGTCCATCACCAACTCCCAGAGTTTACGCAAACTCATGTCCATTGAGTTGAAGATGCCATCCAGCCATCTCATTCTCGGTCGTCCCCTTCTCCTCCTGCCCCCAAACCCTCCCAGCATCAGAGTCTTTTCCAATGAGTCAGCTCTTCGCAGGAGGTGGCCAAAGTACTGGAGTTTCAGCTTCAGCATCATTCCTTCCAAAGAAATCCCAGGTTTGATCTCCTTCAGAATGGTCTGGTTGGATCTTCTGGCAGTTCAAGGAACTCTCAAGAGTCTTCTCCAACACCACAATTCAAAAACATCAATTCTTCGGCACTCAGCTTTCTTCACAGTCCAACTCTCACATCCACACACCACTAGAAAAACCATAGCCTTGACTAGACAGAACTTTGTTGGCAAAGTAACGTCTCTGCTTTTCAATATGCTATCTAGGTTGGTCATAACTTTTCTTCCAAGAAGTAAACATCTTTTAATTTCATGGTTGCAGTCACCATCTGCAGTGATTTTGGAGCCCCAAAAATAAAGTCTGACACTGTTTCCACTGTTTCCCCATCTATTTCCCATGAAGTGATGGGACCAGATGCCATGATCTTCGTTTTCTGAATGTTGAGCTTTAAACCAGCTTTTTCACTGTCCACTTTCATTTTCATCAAGAGGCTTTTGTTCCTCTTCAGTTTCTGCTATAAGGGTGGTGTTATCTGCATATCGGAGGTTATTGATATTTCTCCCGGCAATCTTGATTCCAGCTTATGCTTCTTCCAGCCCAGTGTTTCTCATGATGTACTCTGCATAGAAGTTAAATAAGCAGGGTGACAATATACAGCCTTGATGTACTCCTTTTCCTATTTGGAACCAGTCTGTTGGTCCATGTCCAGTTCTAACTGTTGCCTCCTGACCTGCATACAGGTTTCTCAAGAGGCAGGTCAGGGTGGTCTGGTATTCCCATCTCTTTCAGCATTTTCCAGTTTATTGTGATCCACTGGAGAAGGCAATGGCACCCCACTCTGGTACTCTTGCCTGGAAAATCCTAGGGATGGAGGAGGAGCCTGGTAGGCTACTGTCTATGCGGTTGCTAAGAGTCGGACACGACTGAGAGACTTCACTTTCACTTTTCACTTTCATGCATTGGAGAAGGAAATGGCAACCCACTCCAGTGTTCTTGCCTTGAGAATCCCATGGATGGGGGAGCCTGGTGGGCTGCCATCTCTGGGGTCGCGCAGAATCGGACATGACTGAGTGACTTAGTAGCAGCAGCATTGTGATCCACACAGTCAATGCAAAGCAAAGGACTACCAGGTGGCTCAATGGTAACAAATCCACCTGCTAGTGCAGGAGATGCAGGAAACATGGGTTCAATCCCTGGGTCAAGAAGGTCCCCTGGAGGTGGAAATGACAATCCACTTCAGTATTTCTTACCAAGAAAATCCCATAGATGGAGGAGCCTGGCAGGCTATAGACCATGGGATTGCAGACTTGGACATAACAACTGAGCACATAGTGCGAGGCAATCAGATTAGATGACTTTAACTACTATCTTCTCCAAATTACCTTGATGCATAAATAGCCAGTAGAGAAAAACATCTGACATAATCTGAAACACAGTATTCCTTTTCCCAGGATAGTATTAGTAGTAGAAACTTTATAACAAAGTCTTCTTGGCTCACTGAGACCCAGAGGTCTCTGATAACACAGGGTAACACACACAAAAACTGATTCAGTTTAAGTTTTTTCTTTTTAAAGTTACAGTACATTCTAGTAACTTCTGAGACTTACACTGGTAGCCTTTCTTTTCTTTCTTTTTTTTGAGCCTGCTGCTGCTAAGTCACTTCAGTTGTGTCCGACTCTGTGCGACCCCATAGACGGCAGCCCACCAGGCTCCCTGTCCCTGGGATTCTCCAGGCAAGAACACTGGAGTGGGTTGCCATTTCCTTCTCTAATGTATGAAAGTGAAACGTGAAAGCGAAATCACTCAGTCGTGTCTGACCCTCAGCAACCCCATGGACTGCAGCCCACCAGGCTCCTCCGTCCATGGTCCAGGTGGGGTGCCATTGGGTGTTGTTAAATGTTCTTTGTGAAGGGAATCTATAACAACACATAGTGTTAATGTTTTCTTAACAGTTTTCCTTACCTGATGCTGTTTTTATAAATTTACTTGTATTTTATCATTATTTGAACAGGGAGTTTCTCTTGAGAACAAGGACTTTGGATATATACATTGCTTTTTAAAGTGCCTGTACCACAGAAAACAATCAATACTTGTTGAGTTTAATGATTTTTGTCTTGAAAGTGAAAGTGAAGTCACTCAGTTGTGTCCAACTCTTTGTGACCCCATGGACTGTAGCTTACCAGGCTCCTCTGTCCGTGGGATTCTCCAGGCAAGAGTACTGGAGTGGGTTGCCATTTCCTTCTCCAGTGGATCTTCCCGACCCAGGGATCAAATAGTTCATATTTTTTCCTAATTTCATCTGAGCATTAATTTTGGAGATTCATTACAGTTGCCTCCATACTATTTTTGAGACTACAATGTGAGTAATTAAAAAGCCAATCCTACTTGTGTCTATTCTTACAATGGGATAGTACAAACTTTAGAAGGAGTATGGGGAGAGGTTGGTCAGAAGGTTAAAGTTTTGGTTATAAAATAATTAAGTCTGCGGGCTCTAAAGTACAACATGGTGACTAAAGTTAGTAATATTGCATTATATACTTGAAATTCGCTAAAATATTAGATCTGAAGTATTCGCACACCAAAATAACTAAAAAGATTACCATGTGAGGTGGTGGATGTATTAAACAGGCCCCTCTACCCATGGGTTCTGCATTTATGAATTGAAAATATTTTGGAAGAAAAATTCCAGAAGGGTCAAAAAGCAAAATGAATTTGCCACATTGGCAACTACCTACCTATTTACATTGTATTTACAACTATTTATATCATGTTTACATTGTACTAGATGTTATAAGTAATCTCCAGGATTATATACAGGAGGGTGTGAAATATATGGGAGGATGTACATAGGTTATATGCAAATACTATGTCATTTTATAGAAAGGACTTGAGAATCTATGGATTTTGGTATCCACAGGGCCATGGGACCAATGCTTTGGGGATACTGAGAGCTGTATATCAAAGCATCATGTTGAAACCGTAGCTTTGACTAGATGGACCTTTGTTGGCAAAGTAATGTCTCTGCTTTTGAATATGCTATCTAGTTTGGTCATAACTTTCCTTCCAAGGAGTAAGCATCTTTTAATTTCATGGTTGCAGTCACCATCTGCAGTGATTTTGGAACCCCCAAAATAAAGTCTGACACTGTTTCATTTCCACATCTATTTCCCATGAAGTGATGGGACCGGAATGCCATGATCTTTGTTTTCTGAATGTTGAGCTTTAAGCCAACTTTTTCACTCTCCACTTTCACTTTCATCAAGAGGCTTTTTAGTTTCTCTTCACTTTCTACCATAAGGGTGGTGTCATCTGAACACCTTGAGTATACACAATTTTTTCAACTATATTGCCATAAAGTTGGAAAAAAAATAGAATATATGCTTATTTTGTTGCTTATTTAAGTTGGCATAAAACTCAACATTCAGAAAACTAAGATTATGCCATCAGACTCATCACTTCATGGCAAATAGATGGGGAAACAAATTGAAAGACTTTATTTTCTTGGGCTTCAAAATCATTGCAGATGGTGACTGCAGCCATGAAATTAAGACACTTGCTCCTTGGAAGAAAAGCTATGACCAACCTAGACAGCATATTAAAAAGCAGAGACATTACTATACCAACAAAGGTCCATCTAGTCAAGGCTATGATTTTTCCAGTAGTCATGTATGGATGAGAGAGTTGGACTATAAAGAAAGCTGAGTGCTGAAGATTGATGCTTTTGAACTGTGGTGTTGGAGCAGACTCTTGAGAGTCCCTTGTAATGCAAGGAGATCCAACCAGTCTATCCTAAGTGAAATCAGTCCTGAATATTCATTGGAAGGACTGATGCTGAAGCTGAAACTCCACTACTTTGGCCAACTGATGTGAAGAACTGACTCACTGGAAAAGATCGTGATGCTGGCAAAGATTGAGGGCAGGAGGAGAAGGGGACAATAGAGGATGAGATGGTTGGATGGTATCACTGACTCAATGGACATGAGTTTGAATAAGCTCCAGGAGTTGGTGATGGACAGGGAAGCCTGGCGTGCTGCAGTCTGTGGGGTTGCAAAGAGTCAGACATGATGAGTGACTGAACTGAACTGATGATTATTTTGAAAATGAAAAAGGAATTATAGATAGCTGGGACTATAGTCATTTTATATAGCTATAGAACCAAAAGGTGAACAGAGAAATAAATGCTTTGTGTTTGCTTAGTCACTCAGTCATGTCTGACTCTTTGGGACCCAATGAACTGCAATCTGCCAGGCTCCTCTGTCCATGGGGATTCTCCAGGCAAGAATACTGCCTGGTGTGGGTTGCCATGCCTTCCTCCAGAGGATCTTCCCAACCCAGGCACTGAACCCAGGTCTCCCACATTGCATGTAGATCTTTACCAACTGAACCACCAGGGAAGCCCAATAAATACTTTAGAACATCTTAAATTTGTCTTAATTATATGTCAGGAAAAGTAAAGAAAAACATTGACTATTTTTTTCTATTATCTGCCTGTTCCTCTTAGAACCTAGAGAAATTTAGAATTAAAAATTTAGTTGGCTAGTTAGCAAAATTCAGTGAGTCAAAAATACAGGGAAAAAAGCAATTGTTCTTTCTGGTAATGGGGCAGGCCACTGGTTCTCAACCCTGCTCTCATTACTTATTGGTTTGCACAATCAGTTGTTGGAGGCAACATGAAAAGTTCACATCAAAGTCTCCACCAAACAGTTTTTTCAAATATCTGTCTGATATTTTCTGTTTCTGTAAAAAATTAGGGGGAAGCATATTCCAAAGGCATTTAAGAAAATGTTTCGACTAGATGTCACTACAGGCCATTAAATTCTGCTTTGAGCAAACAGTGAAAAGAGCTTGTACATTGTACATTTTTCTTCTCAGAACTTTAGTCAAGTCCTGTTCAGCTGCGAGTTGAGGACAACCTCTCTGCCATTCATTCTCAGAGCTAAGAGTCATACAAACTCAGGGGCCCGCCATGCAGCACATAACCATCGGGCATGAAACAGCATGGAATCTTGCTTTGGAATCTTGGATTTACTATACTGCTGCTTTCAAAATAGTTAAGACACAGTCTTAACCTGAGAGAGAAGCCATATCTAATTTTTGTAAGTCTGATATCAATTCCATTTAATGGAATGGAAATATCTACCAAATTATATTGTGAAATTTTCAAAATCAGTGCAATGGGTTACTCATTTAAAATTTTTTAATATAGTTTGGACACAGTCCATAACTATATACATGCTATTTTATATATATGCTTTTTTTTCCCTGGAGGAATAAAGATCAAATTCTAATATTTCAATGCCAGCCAAACTAGGAGAAGGCCTATTTAAGCTGAAGACGACACTAGTGTTCTTGGTATTTTTACTCAGAAGAATTTATATCTGTATAATTAGTGTTTTTCTGAAAATAAGTGATTTCCTGACTTTTTTTTCCCCCAGCAGCATTAGAGATACTGCTCAGCTGATTAGTAATAACATTTGTTTTTGTTTAACCAAGCAATGACATTCATTTCTATTTGACCAAGCAATTTTCTTATTTACCTTTCCTCAACAGAATCCACTTTGTTCATGAGAAGAACAGTGGTGGAGGAATTCCTCTTCACTTTTCTGCTATTTGATAGTCATGAAATGTAATAGGCTTTAGAATTTGAGGAAGTGGGGTGAGCATCCACACTCTGCCCCTTGATTAGCTGTGTGGTTTTTAACAAGTCATTTCTCCTCTCTCTGCCTGCTTTTTCTTTTGTAAATCACAGTCAATAGACTCTTACAAGACTGTTCTAGATATGGAAGCAGATAATCCAGGGAGAGCATTAAGCACAGTTTCAACAACAAAGAAAACTTCCTGAAACATCAGCCAAGCCTGTATATAAAGGAAATGCTGAGTACAGAGTAGATGCTTATGAAATAATTTCTGACTGATAAAGAGGGTAAAGGGAAGGTAACCTGTCACGTGAGAGCTCTCAGAGAACACAGTGGAGGAAGCCAACTTAATAGAGATTGAGTGTGATGGAGCAAATTAGGTACCTTGTGCAATCTTACGGAACTAAGAATATCACTTCTGCTACCTTTCGGCTCTTCCCCTGTGGAGAGCTGGGTAACGCACATCCTTCTCTTCTCTCTGAAAGCCCATTTCCTGAGCAAATGCATGCTTTGGAGAGGTGGTTAGCGAACAACCCAGATCCCAGGCTTAATGCACAATTTCTTTAGGGTGAAACTGAAGGGTAGAGCATCATTTTCTGTCTTTCCTTCTCACCCCTCCCCCACCTCTCAAACAACCCATCTCACAGTCATTAAGGTCCCAATGGTGCAAGAAATTTCAACTGCATACAACATGAGAGCTCGCTTACATCTATACTGTGGGCATACTTTTTTTAAAAAATTCTATTTTTGCTTTCTAACCACTTTTATTTTGCAGACAAAGACTCCTTTGCCAAAGGCAGGATAAATAAACTAAGACACATCCTGTCTCTCTGACATCTTTGTTTACCCATAAACTGTCAAAATACTATGAAAATCCACTGAAGTGTGGATGAAGTGGTTAGACAAAGGCCAAATGAGACTGTTGCATAGAAGCTTGATGTTAGGGAAGATATTATCTAAAATGATACCAAGCCAGCTTGGTATGATGACATGAACAAAAATTAAAAGTTATCAACAAAAGATGACCAACTAACTCAGCTAAGAATAGACTCAACTGTGTAAAAAGTAATCATGAAAAATATCAATGTGAGAAAGCATCTGTACAGTTAGTAGGAAACTGACCACACCATTGGGATCCCAAGAACCATGAGGTAAGTTAGTTGGAGAGGTGGGGCAAGCGTGAGGAGAAAAGAGAAAGCTGAGGAGTTAAGAGCATAGGCTTAAATATGAGAGTGCATTTGAAGCCTGGCTCCTCATTTACCTTTTATTTCAAGAAATAATCAAATTCTCATTATATTTTCAAACAGCATCATTTTCAGTTATAAGCCATACTGTACCTCAGATTATGTGGGTTCCTAGTGAGATTGTTATCAACTGATTTTACTTATTTTCCTTTTCCACTAGCAAACATTTCTTTTGCTTAAATACTTAGTTTATAAAGGTAATCTGAAAACTGTACTATCTTTGTTTCCCAAGAAAACATTTAGGAAAGTCTAAATAATATAGAGGACAATCATCTTCTACTATAGCTCACTCTGCCCATTCTTGAGAGGGGTTAATGAAAGAACTAATGATATCAAGATTATTGAATGAATGAGTAATTGCAGATGTATTGTGGATATAACCTATGAACATGGTGGTATGTCCCCATGGGAGAACCATGGGAATATCTATATTCATTTTCTATTGCTGCATTAAAAAAAATCACAGACTTGGTAGCTTATAGCAACTCATTTATTATCTCACAATTTTGTATGTCACAGTTCCAGGCACAGAAATCCATGTTTGCTACTGAGGGTCTCACAAGGCTGAAATTTAGGTGTCAGCAGGGGCTATGGTGTTATCTGAAATTTGAAGTACTCTTCTAAGCTAATTCAGGTTTTTGGGAAATTGAATTTCTTGGTGTTACACAACCAAGGTTCCAGATTTTTCTTGCTGACTGATAGCTGGAAGGTAGCTCTCATCTCCTAGAGGCTATCAGTAAATTATAGCCAACGTGGCCTTTCTAAACATGGTAGCTTACTTCACGGTCCATAGGAAGATTGCTCAGACTTCTTGTAAGAGCTTACCTTATTAGCTCAGGCCCCCAAAACAGCATCTTCTTATTGATACTCAAAGTCAGCAGATGAGGGACCTTAACTGCATCTCAAAACACCTTCAAATTTGCCACATAACATAATCTAATAATGGCCACATCATCATGGGAGTACCATCAGAGCATAACTGGCTTATGGTGAATGACTGCTAATAGCACACTGTGAGCATGACCCTATAAACAAAGGAAAACTATAATAGGATTTTATAATTATTTATATAAACATTAAATTGTATATCCCTTTACAAGTTACAAAGTGCTTGTACATACTCTGCATCATGACTACCTGTCAGCGAGGCACAGTAGATATTAATCCAACACTACAGGTGAAAAAAACAAGGCTCAAAGCAGCTAAGACATTTCCCAAATCTTTATAGAAAATTAGTAGAAGAGTCAGGCTTCAGCACAGGGTCTTTTCACCCTATAGTCTCGTCCTCTGTTTAGCTAATTCTGAGTTTTTCAAACTGTGTTGCTGAGGTTCTGAGGAGATATCTCAGGGATTACTGTAAGAACTCAGAGTGACTCTAAGAAAGTTGGGTTAAGTGTTGTAACAGTGGTTCAACTATTGTTTGTCCTCTATATTGTGAGAACTACATAACCACTGCATTTCACCATGCTGCCTTATAAATGATAAAGAATACTTACAAAGAAAAAAACCAAAACACTTTAGTTTAAAAAATGATTTAGATAGCTGTATAGTAAAATCCGAGTCTATTCCAGTAAAGTTTTAAGAAACTTTCTTAAAGTTTCTTAAAGTTTTCTCATTTCTTCTAGCAGCTGTTGAACCTTTTATAAAGAAAGAGAAAACAAATGCATTAAATAATTGATTGGAAATGTACACAGGGGAAAAAATGACAAACCCCACCTCCTTCATGTTTTAAATACATGTAAAAATGAATACCTTCTTAATGTCTGGTCTCTTATTTTTCTTTTCATGCAGACACTGACTGGCAACAGAGTACATAGTTTCAATGGAAGTGGGATCAATGTCATTCATCTTCTTATCAATATAATCTTCAATTGTCTTTTCTTCATCTTCAATTTCTTCTTTAATATCTAGCTTTAAGGCAAGAGTTAAAACTATCAGGTAAATTCACAAGGTATTTATAAATAAATAAATATATTTATTTATATAAGTAAATATAGGTATTTATAAATAAATATAAATTATAAATTATATATATAAATATAAATTATATGTTCATGTTCGAGGTCAGGGGCAGAAGCTGGGAGGACCCCATGCCCAAAGGGCAGTGGCCAAGAGTAGTTACCCCGTGGCCAAGGTCAGGGGCAGCGGCTGAAAGTGCCAGATTGCGACGGGCGCAGGAACGGCCAAGAGGAGCTACCCCGCATCCGAGGTCAGGCGCAGCGGCTGGGAGGAGCTACTCCGCATCAGAGGTCAGGAAAGAGGGCTGAGGAGCCAACCCATGCCCAAGACAAGGGGCGGCAGCCTGGAGGAGCCACACCACGTCCAAGGAGCGGTGGCTGCGTGGGTGCAGGAGAGCCTAGAGGGGCTATCCAACGACGAAGGTCAGGAAGGGCAATGGTAAGGAGATACCCATCGTCCGAGGTAAGGAGCAGTGGCTGCGCTTTGCTGGAGCAGCCATGAAGAGATACCCCACGTCCAAGGTAAGAGAAACCCAAGTAAGATGGTAGGTGTTGCAAGAGGGCATCAGAGGGCAGACACACAGAAACCATACTCACAGAAAACTAGTCAATCTAATCACACTAGGACCACAGCCTTGTCTGACTCAGTGAAACCAAGCCATGCCTGCGGGGGAACCCAAGACAGGCAGGTCATGGTGGAGAGGTCTGACAGAACGTGGTCCACTGAAGAAGAGAATGGCAAGCCACTTCAGTATTCTTGCCTTGAGAACCCCATGAACAGCATGAAAAGGCAAAATGATAGGATACTGAAAGAGGAACTCCCCAGGTCAGTAGGTGCCCAAAATGCTACTGGAGATCAGTAGAGAAATAACTCCAGAAAGAATGAAGGGATGGAGCCAAAGCAAAAACAATATCCAGATGTGCATGTGACTGGTGATAGAAGCAAGATCCGATGCTGTAAAGAGCAATATTGCATAGGAACCTGGAATGTCAGGTCTATGAATCAAGGCAAATTGGAAGTGGTCAAACAAGAGATGGCAAGAGTGAACGTCGACATTCTAGGAATCAGCGAGCTAAAATGGACTGGAATGGGTGAATTTAACTCAGATGACCATTATATCTACTACTGTGGGCAGGAATCCCTCAAAAGAAATGGAGTAGCCAGCATGGTCAACAAAAGAGTCTGAAATGCAGTACTTGGTTGCAATCTCAAAAATTACAGAATGATCTCTGTTCGTCTCCAAGATAAACCATTCAATATCATGCTACTCCAAGTCTATGCCCCAACCAGTAATGCTGAAGAAGCTGAAGTTGAACGGTTCTATGAAGACCTAAAGACCTTTTAGAACTAACACCCAAAAAAGATGTCCTTTTCATTATAGGGGACTGGAATGCCAAAGTAGGAAGTCAAGAAACACCTGGAGTAACAGGCAAATTTGACCTTGGAATGCAGAATGAAATAGGGCAAAGACTAATAGAGTTTTGCCAAGAGAATGCACTGGTCATAGCAAATACCCTCTTCTAACAACACAAGAGAAGACCCTACAGATGGACATCACCAGATGGTCAACACTGAAATAAGATTGATTATATTCTTTGCAGCCAAAGATGGAGAAGCTCTATACAGTCAACAAAAACAAAACTAGGAGCTGACTGTGGCTCAGATCATGAACTCCTTATTACCAAATTCAGACTTAAATTGAAGAAAGTAAGGAAAACAGCTAGACCATTCAGGTAAGACCTAAATCAAATCCCTTATGATTATACAGTGGAAGTGAGAAATAGATTTAAGGTCCTAGATCTGATAGATAGAGTGCCTGATGAACTATGGAATGAGGTTCGTGACATTGTACAGGAGGCAGGGATCAAGACCATTCCCATGGAAAAAAAATGCAAAAAAGAAAAATGGCTGTCTGAGGAGGCCTTACAAAGAGCTGTGAAAATAAGAGAAACGAAAAGCAAAGGAGAAAAGGAAAGATATAAGCATCTGAATGCAGAGTTCCAAAGAATAGCAAGAAGAGATAAGAAAGCCTTCCTCAGCGATCAATGCAAAGAAATAGAGAAAAAGAACAGAATGGGAAAGACTAGAGATCTCTTCAAGAAAATTAGAGATACCAAGGGAACATTTCATGCAAAGATGGGCTCGATAAAGGACAGAAATGGTAAGGACCTAACAGAAGCAGAAGATATTAAGAAGAGGTGGCAAGAATACACAGAACTGTACAAAAAGAGCTTCATGACCCAGATAATCACCATGGTGTGATCACTCATCTAGAACCAGACATCCTGGAACGTGAAGTCAAGTGGACCTCAGAAAGCATCACTATGAACAAAGCTAGTAGAGGTGATGGAATTCCAGTGGAGCTGTTTCAAATCCTGAAAGATGATGCTGTGAGAGTGCTGCACTCAATATGCCAGCAAATTTGGAAAACTCAGCAGTGGCCACAGGACTGGAAAAGGTCAGTTTTCATTCCAATCCCAAAGAAAGGCAATGCCAAAGAATGCTCAAACTACAGCACAATTGCACTCATCTCACACACTAGTAAAGTAATGCTCAAAAGTCTCCAACCAGGCTTCAGTAATACATGAACCATGAACTTCCAGATGTTCAAGCTGGTTTTAGAAAAGGCAGAGGAACCAGAGATCAAATTGCCAACATCCGCTGGATCATGGAAAAAGCAAGAGAGTTCCAGAAAAACATCTGTTTCTGCTTTATTGACTATGCCAAAGCCTTTGACTGTGTGGATTACAATAAACTGTGGGAAATGCTGAAAGAGATGGGAATACCAGACCACCTGACTTGCCCCTTGAGAAATCTGTATGCAGGTCAGGAAGCAACAGTTAGAACTAGACATGGAACAACAGACTGATTCCAAATAGGAAAACGAGTACGTCAAGGCTGTATATTGTCACCCTGCTTATTTAACTTATATGCAGAGTACATCATGAGAAACTCTGGACTAGAAGAAACACAAGCTGGAATCAAGATTTCCGGGAGAAATATCAATAACCTCAGATATGCAGATGACTCCACCCTTATGGCAGAAAGTAAAGAGGAACTCAAAAGGCTCTTGATGAAAGTGAAAGAGGAGAGTGAAAAAAGTTGGCTTAAAGCTCAACATTCAGAAAATGAAGATCATGACCTCTAGTCCCATCACTTCATGGGAAACAGATGGAGAAACAGTGGAAACAGTGTCAGACTTTATTTTGGGGGCTCCAACATCACTGCAGATGGTGATTTCAGCCATGAAATTAAAAGACCCTTACTCCTTGGAAGAAAAGTTATGACCAACCTAGATAGTATATTCAAAAGCAGAGATATTACTTTGCCGACTAAGGTCCATCTAGTCAAGGCTCTGGTTTTTCCTGTGGTCATGTATGGATGTGAGAGTTGGACTGTGAAGAAGGCTGAGCGCCAAAGAATTGATGCTTTTGAACTGTGGTGTTGGAGAAGACTCTTGAGAGTCCCTTGGACTACAAGGAGATCCAACCAGTCCATTCTGAAGGAGATCGGCCCTGGGATTTCTTTGGAAGAAATGATGCTAAAGCTAAAACTCCAGTACTTTGGCCACCTCATGTGAACAACTGACTCATTGGAAAAGACTCTGATGCTGGAAGGGATTGGGGGCAGGAGGAGAAGGGGACGACAGAGGATGAAATGGCTGGATGGCATCACTTGACTCAATGGACATGAATTTGAGAGAACTCCTGAAGTTGGTGATGGACAGGGAGGCCTGGCGTGCTGCGATTCATGGGGTCGCAAAGAGTCAGACACGACTGAGCAACTGAACTGAACTGATAAATTATCTGTATAACTAATTAATATTACTGTTATAAAATAATACATTTTAATTATTTAATCTACATTATAATAACATTTACTCATATTTACTATCTGCTGTTGTAACCTTATTTAGAATTGAGGATATCTGGGACAAACTCTATTTATTTACTTACTTATATTAATACATACGTACATATCTCCTTCCTAGAAACGTTTAGCCATTTGCCTTCTGATTTTTGTGTTTATGTGTATTCCTCTCACATGCTCACTAGCAGCCCTTACCAGGCTTCCAGCACAGTGAGGTCTACTCCTCTGCTGTACTCCCAATGATGCAATTTCAGCTCTGAATGCGTATCTTCCTCTTTGCACAAACACACTCCTCTAATGGGTACTCACATTGTTGAATCAAGAGAAAGAGGGAGGAGGAAAAAGGGGGCAAGGCCATGATGAGAAGGTAATGAATACAGAGAGAGGTGGAGAATGAGAATGCTGTAGTGGTTGAGCAGTGGTCCCCCAAAAGAAATGTCCAAGTCCTGATCCCCAGGACCTGTGACTGTAACTGTATTTGGAGAAAAAGGTCTTTGCAGATATAATTATATTAAACAATTTGAGATGAGATCATCCTGGATTATCCAGGTAGGCCTTAAATCCAATGATAAACATCTGTATGAGAAAGAAACAAACACATATACACACACACAACACACACACAGAGGGGAAGACAATGTGATCACAGGGGCAGACACTGGAGGGATGTGGCTACCAGTCAAGGAATGTCAGCAGGCACTGGAAGATGGAAGAGGCAAGGGAAAACCTCTCCCTAGAGTATTCAGAGGGAATGGTGCCTGGACAAAACTTTGATTTCAACTTCTGGTTTCCAGCACTATGAGAGAGTAATTCTGTCACTGCAAGTCCTGTTTTTGTGGTGGTAATATTTTTCCCTCCTATATTTTTAATCTATACACTTTCTCTGTATAATACAATCAACATCCAAGGCTTTATGTATGCCTGTACATGAATGGCTCAAAAACTGTAACTCCAGCCCAGGCTTCTTTCCTGATCTCCAATAACCAATGAAACAGAAGATTTATTTCTTTGATAAAGACAAAATTTCACTATGTGTTGCAGAGAAGCCTGGTGGGTTACAGTCCATGGAGTTGCAAAGAGCTAGATATGACTGAGCATGCACTCACAGTGTATAAAATATTATGAAATATTAACTTTTCATAATAATTGGAGGCTTTGTATATATACTTTACTGTAAAATATTAGATACCATGTAATATTCAATTGGTAAAGAACCAGCCTGCAATGCAGGAGACCACAATTTGATTCCTGGGTTGGGAAGATTAACTGGAGAAAGGACAGGCTACCCACTCCTGTATTCTGAGGCTTCCCTTTGGCTCAGCTGGTAAAGAATCTGCTTGCAATGTGGGAGACCTGGGTTTGATCCCTGGGTTGGGATGATCCCCTGGAGAAAGGAAAGGCTGCCCACTCCATTATTCTGGCCTGGAGAATTCCATGGACTATACTTCATGGGGTTGCAGAGTTGGACACGACTGACGTTCAGTTTCACTTTTCAATATTCATTATACATATCCAAGAATCCATGGCAAGCTTTATAATACATACTTATATAAGGGACATCTGTAGCAATATTATAATATAGCAATATTACACTTAGGGTTTTTCTTAAAAATATGGCATGAGCCTTTGAGAAAATATATTATACCTTTTGACTTTCTAATCTTTGTTGTAGGAAATAATCTGGTATACACATGTCTGAATTTGTCAGAGTGGTTTGTCCCATTAGAACACAGAAATTAGAATAAAGTCAGTGTAGTCCTTACAAATAACTGAGAAAAGAAGAGAAGCTAAAGGCAAAGGACAAAAGGAAAGATATACCCATTTGAATGCAGAGTTCCAAAGAATAGCAAGAAGAGATAAGAAAGCCTTCCTCAGTGATCAATGCAAAGAAATAGAGGAAAACAATTGAATGGGGAAGACTAGAGATCTTTTCAAGAAAATCAGAGATACCAAGGGAAGATTTCATGCAAAGATGGGCTCAATAAAGGACAGAAATGGTATGGACCTAACAGAAGCAGAAGACATTAAAAAGAGGTGGCAAGAATACACAGAACTATACAAAAAAGATCTTTATGACCAAGATAACCATGATGGTGATCACTCACCCAGAGCCAGACATCCTGGAATGTGAAGTCAGGTGGGCCTTAGAAAGTATCATTACAAACAAAGATAGTGGAGGTGATGGATTTCCAGTTGAGCTATTTCAAATCCTGAAAGATGATGCTGTGAAAGTGCTGCACTCAATATGCCAGCAAATCTGAAAAAACTCAGCAGTGGCCACAGGACTGGAAAAGGTCAGTTTTCATTCCAATCCCAAAGAAAGGCAATGCCAAAGAATGTTCAAACTATTGCACAATTGCACTCATCTCACACACTAGCAAAGTAATGCTCAAAATTCTCCAATCCAGCCTTCAACAGAACATGAACCGTGAACTTCCAGATGTTCAAGCTGGTTTTAGAAAAGGCAGAGGAACTAGAAATCAAATTGCTAACATCTGCTGGATCACTGAAAAAGCAAAAGATTTCCAGCAAGACATCTACTTTTGCTTTATTGACTACACTAAAGCTTTTGGCACAAAATGACAAAGAACTAAAGAGCGTCTTGAAAGTGAAAGAGGAGAGTGAAAAAGTTGGCTTAAAGCTCAGCATTCAGAAAACTAAGATCATGGCATCTGGTCCTATCACTTAATAGCAAACAGATGGAGAAACAATGGAAACAGTGATAGACTTTGTTTTCTTGGGCACCAAAATCACTGCAGATGGTGACTGCAGCCATGAAATTAAAAGATGCTTGCTCCTTGGAAGAAAAGCTATGGCCAACCTAGACAGCATATTAAAAAGCAGACACATTACTTTGCCAACAAAGGTCCATCTAGTCAAAGCTATGGTTTGTCCAGTAGTCATGTATGAATGTGAGAGTTGGACTAGAAAGAAAGCTGAGTGCCGAAGAATTGATGCTTTTGAACTGTGGTGTTGGAGAAGACTCTGAGAGTCCCTTGGACTGCAAGGAGATCCAACAAGTCTATCCTAAAGGAAATCAGTGCTGAATATTCACTGGAAGGACTGATGATACTAAAGCTTTACCTCCAATATTTTGGTAGCCTGATGTGAAAAACTGACTCATTGGAAAAGAACCTGATGCTGGGAAAGGTTGAAGGAGGAGGAGAAGGGGACAACAGAGGATGAGATGGTTGGATGGCATCACCAATGTGATTGACATGACTTTGAGTAGGCTCTGGGAGTGGGTGATTGACAGGGAAACCTGCAGTGCTCCTGTCCATGGGGTTGCAAGGATTTTAAATGACTGAGCAACTGAACTGAACTGAGGTATTTGAATAATTTTATGAAAAACATATGTGGTAGTATTTATGTAAGTTTTTAATTTTATAGGACCCTGTAAGTTCTTAAAATTTAGTATACAGGATAACAAGGCCTGGCATAACTTTCCTGTAGTTTTAGCATTCAATTAGTCTATTTATATAATTGTCAATTAATCCCTATATACTATACAGGTAAAATTTTCTATAATAACTTTATTAAAAAATATTCCACAATAGAAATGGAGAAAGAATTTTATTAGCAATTCTAGTCTGGTACAAATTTCTAAGGAAGAATGTTATTTTTCCTATGAAAATGGTATTAGTAATCACCATGAAATTAGCAAAATAAAAATACACTAGAGGAGATCTCAGAAATCATACAGCTCTATTGTGATTTTAGCTACAAAGAAACTAGAACATAGACTATATCAGTGTCTTTTCCAAGCTTCACAATATTTCATGGCAGAGCTGAGATTAAAAATAATTGATGCTTTTTCCATACACCACTATGTAACTGCCAATAAAATTTCCAATAAAATGACATTTCCAGATGCCAAATTTACCCACATAAATTTAGATCATAAATGAAAGAGAAAAAAACTAGAAAAGTGAAATCTTTCGATTACCAATAACTGAGGTTCACGGTGTTCATCCACAGCTGGAAGTCCGGTTATTATTTCTAGTAAAACCTAAGAAGAAAGTAAAACCCATAAATATAAGACTCAAGACAACATACAGAAACTGGAAGGAACATGGCTTTTGATTATGAAATTGAATGAACCATTTCCACACACTGCATGCCTTTTAGGCATGAAAGTGTACAGAACACAAGCTGTGGTCATTTCTTACCTGACACCTCAGAACTCATCCATCTCCACACGCAGTTCTTTAATACTGGCAACTCACTAAACAATCAGCCCCTAAACATGTGTTCTGGACATACTCTTTCTCCTGTCTTGCAGAAGATATTTCACAAGAATAATTTTCCCTGGCTTTTAGGAGAATACTATTTTCTAAACCTCAGGCATATCCTAGAAACTTGTGCCTTAACTTCACAGTGTTATGACAGTAGACATCCATAAAAGAAACACGTATGAGTGTAAAAGATAAAGGATTTTCCAGTTCTCCAACCACTCCCATCCCACTCCTTACACCATCATAAAAGGTTATTATCAAACTGGTAGATCAGAAAATGCCACAACATATTTCCTTCAAAAATTTTCCTCTTTAAAATATGACACTAAAATGCATACTGCAGGACACAATTTATATACTAAGTTTCGTGCTAATTCATGTGGCAAAAATATTATTTCTTACAGTAATTTCAGAAATCAATTTAAAAGCCTTACAAATTCGAGAAGTTTTTATTACTTTCTCATTTAACTAGAGGTTAAAGTGAGCAATTTGCATGTTTACATATGAGAGCTAAGCAACATAGGTGTATTCAAAATATTCTACTTCAGTTTCACAAGTAGAGCCAGAATGATTATTGTTACTAATTATATGTATAGTAAAATATAATATATTACAAGTATGTGTGCATGCATGCTAAGTTGTTTCAGTCATGTCCAACTCTTTGTGACCCCATGGACTGTGGCCCACCAGGCTCCTCTGTCCATGGGATTCTCCAGGCAAAAACACTGGAGTGGGTTGCTATGCCCTTCTCCAAGGAATCTTCCTGATCCAGGGATCAAACCCATATCTCATACCTCCTGCATTGGTAGGCAGGTTCTTTACCACTAGCACCACCTGGGAAGCCTATTACACGTATACATAAATACATATATATGAAACTTACCACACCGAAGCTGTAGATGTCAGATTTGGGTGTAATTTCTCCTCGCAAAGCTTCAGGTGCCATATAAGCTGTTGTTCCCACAATTCTGCTAGTCATGACTGTCTGGGCAAACTTCTCAGAAGCCCGTGCAAGCCCAAAGTCAGATATTTTGGCTGTAAAGTCTTCATCTAGTAAGATATTTGCACTGAAAAAGTTTTTCTTTTTAAACAAATCAAATATTTCCTTAGGAAGGTATAACACTGTATGTATTTACAGAGTATTTTATTTTATAATACACATCATAAAAGGTTGAATTTATATAAATAAATCTGGATTAAGGATTATAGCTAAAGAAGAATAAAACTGTCTTCCTTTTTGTTTCTGTAAGGAAAATTTGAAAAAAAGTGAAGTAAAACTCTTCACATTAGTGATATTTTTATTATTTCACAAATAATTTTTTATAGGGCAACTTCCCTCAAAGTATGCTTAAGCACCCTTCTTAATTCCTCCCCTAAAATTTCTCAATTCATTTAAAAACAAACTTCCAACCAGAGTATCTCAACTTTATCATTTCTTAGGGGTACTCTCTCTGAAATCTTTTGAAGAGGAAATAATATGGCTAAAAGATCTTAATTCATTTATTTTATGCATTTGCTCATACAATCATACTTTCATTCAACAAAACTTTATTGAAGACCTGCAACGTGTTAACAGTATTTAAGCTCAGTGCTGGGCATGGGGACAATCTTAGAATCTTGTCTGTGACAAAGGTATAGAAATAATTTTTAAAAATTCCTAATGGTGATGCTGAGAGAACAACTGTGTGCAGAAGAACTGCAGAAAACTTCAAGGAGAAGGTGAAAAGTGTGTGTAGTCTTGAAGGATTATTAGAAGTTGAGGCTACTGAGGGAAAGAAAGGCATTTGAGGCAAATGGAACAGAATGGACACAGTGATGAAAACAAAAACATATGCTCAATTTGAAGTAACTCGTGTCAATGGAATGTGAGGAGAACTTGAACTTTATCCTGGAAGCAACAGAATGCCAGCTAAATGTTTCATAGTGGGGAATGATGATATCAAACTTGATTTTTAGAACCACAACCTGGCAGTATATTAGAGCATAGACAAGAACTGGCATAGCTCAATTAAAGGATGACCAGGAAAGTTTGTAAAAAGCAAATGAGAGAGAGTGAAAGTGTAAATAAAGGCTGGGGAGAAAAGGAGGTACAAATTTTGAGGTATATTCAATAGAACCTTGTAATTTGTATGGTATGGGGAATGAAGAAGTCTTTAGCTTAAAAGATGGGGTGAATACTGACTTCACTTGATTAGGAAAAAAACACAGAGTGAAGAATTTGGGTTGGAAGAGAAGTGAATTTGACTTCTAACATGTTGACTTAGGAACTGCTATGGAACATTGTGGTAGGGTGATTTGGTCTGGAAACACTGAAAATATAGGACTGGAGGCTGATGATATAGATCTGAGTCACCCACACGGAGGTAGCAGTTGAAGTCAACATATCCCTCAGTAAGAATATGCAGGATTAACAGAAGAGACAATGAGGTAGCAATCAATTAGAATACAGATCAGTTAGAATACACTGAGTAGGGGATGGGAGATGGTGTATCTTCTCTTTTCTAAGGCCAATCCTCTACAGGACTCCTCTCTACATTCTCAGGAAACTTATTCCATAAACTACCTCACTTCTCTCTTCTGTTCTATCACATCCCTCTTCCCACAGGCAAAAAGCACGCTTTGGTCTATGCCATCTTAAAAAAAAAAAAGTTTGCGGAATGACACATTGATTTCCAGCTATCCCCCTTCATGGGCTAAATAAAAGTATCTCATTAGACTTGTCTATACTCATATTTCACTCTCTCCTCAGTTCAGTTCAGTTCAGTCACTCAGTCATGTCTGGATCTTTGTGACCCCATGAATCGCAGCATGCCAGGCCTCCCTGTCCATCACAAACTCCCAGAGTTTACTCAAACTCATGTCCATAGAGTCGGTGATGCCATCCAGCCATCTCATCCTCTGTCGTCCCCTTCTCCTCCTGCCCCCAATCCCTCCCAGCATCAGGATCTTTTCTAATGAGTCAACTCTTTGCATGAGGTGGCCAAAGTGTTGGAGTTTCAGCTGTAGCATCAGTCCTTCCCAAGAAATCCCAGGACTGATCTCCTTTAGGATGGGCTGGTTGGACCTCCTTGCAGTCCAAGGGACTCTCAAGAGTCTTCTCCAACACCACAGTTCAAAAGTATCAATTCTTCAGTGCTCAGCTTTCTTCACAGTCCAACTCTCACATCCATATATGACCACTGGAAAACCATAGCCTTGACTAGATAGACCTTTGTTGGCAAAATAACGTCTCTGCTTTTGAATATGCTATCTAGATTGGTCATAACTGTCCTTCCAAGGAGTAAGTGTCTTTTAATTTCATGGCTGCAATCACCAATCTGCAGTGATTCTGGAGCCCCCAAAATAAAGTCTGACATTGTTTCCATCTATTTCCCATGAAGGGATGGGACCAGATGCCATGATCTTTGTTTTCTGAATGTTGAGCTTTAAGCCAACTTTTTCACTCTCCTCTTTCACTTTCATCAAGAGCCTTTTGAGTTCCTCTTCACGTTCTGCCGTAAGGGTGGTGTCATCTGCATATCTGAGGTTATTGATATTTCTCCTGGCAATCTTGATTCCAGCTTATGCTTCTTCCACCCCAGCATTTCTCATGATGTACTCTACATACAAGTTAAATAAGCAGGGTGACAATATACAGCCTTGACGTACTCCTTTTCTTATTTGGAACCAGTCTGTTGTTCCATGTCTAGTTCTAACTGTTGCTTCCTGACCTGCATATAGGTTTCTCAAGAGGCAGGTCAAGTGGTCTGGTATTCCCATCTCTTTCAGTATTTTCCAGTTTCTTGTGATCCACACAGTCAAAGGCTTTGGCATAGTCAATAAAGCAGAAATAGATGTTTTTCTGGAACTCTCTTGCTTTTTCCATGATCCAGTGGATGTTGGCAATTTGATCTCTGGTTCCTCTGCCTTTTCTAAAAGCAGCTTGAACATCTGGAAGTTTACGGTTCACGTATTGCTGAAGCCTGGCTTGGAGAATTTTGAGCATTACTTTACTAGAGTGTGAGATGAGTGCAATTGTGCTGTAGTTTGAGCATTCTTTGGCATTGCCTTTCTTTGGGATTGGAATGAAAACTGACCTTTTCCAGTCCTGTGGCCACTGCTGAGTTTTCCAAATTTGCTGGCATATTGAGTGCAGCACTGTCACAGCATCATCTTTCAGGATTTGAAATAGCTCCACTGGAATTCCATCACCTCCACTAGCTTTGTTCATAGTGATGCTTTCTAAGGTCCACTTGACTTCACATTCCAGGATGTCTGGCTCTAGGTGAGTAATCATACCATCGTGATTATCTGGGTCATGAAGCTCTTTTTGTACAGTTCTTCTGTGTATTCTTGCCACCTCTTCTTAATATCTTCTGCTTCTGTTAGGTCCTTACATTTCTGTTCTTTATCGAGCCCATCTTTTCATCAAACTACCACCTAAATTCTGACCCAATTACTACATGGAAATAGATTTCCTGAAAGTGACTAATGACCTTCATGGCACTAATCAAATGCCTCAATTAAATGTTTTTTAAAATGAGTCATTTTTCAGTCTTCATTCTGACTTCCAAAAAGCAACTGAAAATTTTGACTAATACTTCTCAGGCTTTCCTTGTTCTCAAGGATACCACACTCTCTTGGTTTTCAGCTTCCTTGCATCCTTTCTTAGATTCCTTTTTAGACTCATTTTGTTCTACTTAGCCATTAAGTTTTAAAGTTCCTCAGGGCTAAATCTTGTAACCTTTTCCTAATCTATATCTTCCTTAAAGTTAAGGTAACTATATGCTAGCTCTTCAACCCCTACGTAGTAACACAGAAATTGATATCTTCATCTCAGACTTCTTTTAGCTCCAACATGTACGTCATGCTGATTAACATCTCTATTCACTTCTATATCTTAAAGGAAACTTTAACACACATGTACAAAAGAGAACTCACATTTTCCAATCCCAACCTTGTCTTCTTTCAGTGCTTTCTCTGTAAATGAATCATGCCACAATCATTCCAGAATGTGGTTCTGGAAGCCATAAATCCTCCTGTCATTCCTGACATGTTCCTCTCCCTGAATACCACCCACCCACCCTGCAGCCAAGAGTAAGCAAGAATCTGTTCACATTTCTTCATATAAACTGTTACCACCAAATCTTGTATGACAGGCTCCAAGCTACCCTTTCTTACAAATGAGTCCCTATACTCAAGCTAAAGTGATCTTCTCAAAACTTAACTATGATGCTACATTCCTCCTTATAATTATTCAATGGCATTTGATTATACTTATGATAAAATTAAAGCTCTTATATTGGTCTATTAGGTCCTACACAGGGCTTAGCTCTCTTCCTACCTTATGCTGCTGCTAAGTCACTTCAGTAGTGTCCGACTCTGTGTGACCCCATAGATGGTAGCCCACCAGGCTCCTCCGTCCATGGGATTTTCCAGGCAAGAGAACTGGAGTGAGGTGCCATTGCCTTCTCCTACCTTATAATTTTATCTTATTTCTCTATCAATCACCCCTTCAATTTCTGCACTCCAGTCATTTATTTCACCTCCTGTAATCCATCATGTTCCCTCTGAACACTGGTCTCACAAATGTGCTTCTTTATTCCCAGAATACTTTTTCCCCATATTCTATAGCTGTCCTCAAATTGTGCTCAGTCATGTCCTGTTCATTCATTCTTTGGATCTCTGCTTAAGTATAATTTTCTTCAGGGACCTCCTTTTATACTAATCCTATAGACTATACACTAAAGTTCTACTATTATTTTGTGACTATCTGATTGCTGACAGATGCTATAAATGCTACTTTTGCTAACTATACCATCTACAGTATCTGTCGTGTAACGGATGCTCAATTAATATGTTAACTAAATAAATACATAACAAGGAAGATAACTGAAATGTACTCATGAAGAATGAAAGTGATTCAAAAAGAGTGATGATCCAGAAAAAGAAAATAATTCTGACAAGAAGAACAGAATAACATACTGTGAAAATCAAACAAAAAAAACACAAATTACTTAGGATGAGTACTAGAAATAGGTCACTGGGTTTGAAATAAAGGAGATTATAGACGTCCTTAGTGAGACAAGCTTTCATGGCAAGTTAAGAAGGTCATGTCAGTAGTGAATAGGAAGAGTGAGAGAAAATTATTCTTTAAAGACAGTTCTCCAAAAGCTTTTTTAAAGGCAGCATTTACCTTTTAATATCTCTATGAATATGATGGTTTTCATGTAAATAACTGAGGCCATTAGCTGCACCCTGGGCAATCTTGCATCTCATGTACCACGAGAGTGGGGGAGTACCATCCTTACGAAGTAAGAAACAAACCAATTAAAAATAAAAGAGGAGAATAAAAAAATCTATAGAAAATATATAACGGAACATTTCTTCTAAGCAGCTACTGACCACATTATTACATTACTAACAATTTAGAACTACCACTTTTTAAGTTGTTAAACAAAAATAGCTAAATAAGATCAAATGGAAGTTAGCATTTCTTATCAAACAATAAAAATATATGAGAGCATCATCAAAGTCTAGCCTTGACTGATAATTTTACATTTTAGATTATTATCTGATAGAAAGGGAATTCCAATTGCTTAAATAACAACTGTATAGTTTTCACAAACTAGGAAAGATATTAATACAGTTTAAAAGATTCTGTCACAGAGAAAATATTAGAATTCTAGCACAGAAACAGGAAGCCAAACAACCTAATAAAAAACATCTTACCAAGCAAGCCAGTCTGTCCAGCAGTGAACCATTGGGCATGTAAACATACACTAAGCAGAGATCATCTCCATCACTTGAGAAACCAAGGAGTTCTACCAAGTTTTCATGTTGACACCTGTGGCAAATAATTTTCCATTCAAAATTATTACCATATATACACATATTTCCCTGAAGGTTATGTTATTCAATTTAGAGCTTTAAAAGAAAAAAGAGAAAGAAATAATTATATGCTATACATATTGCAATGTGATATGTATGTTTCTAAATCTTTATATATGTTTATTATAACTGTTTATAATGTTCTGTAAACAGTTCCCTTTCAGTCAATATTAATCAACATAGTTTTGATTTTAAAATTAAAGCTCAATAATTCACATATAATAGTTTGGTTAAGAACTAGATAGGTGTTTACCACTGTTTCACATAATTTTTAATGATAGTATAAACAAGAGTTCAAGAAGTGTGTTGAAACGTGTACAACAACCTTTCAAGAATTCTCAAACACATTCAAAGCACTGATTTACAGGTATCTGATTTTCAATTACATCTAATTTATAAATTTTTGATCTTTAATAGTATCTGGTTATTTATAACTTAATTTGAGTTTCTTTATATACTTGAGAGTAATAAGACCAAGTAAAGCTGAAGTATAACAAAACTGCAGGCATCTATGGTACAGTAAGTACAAAGAAATCTGGGCTCAAAGTCCTAAGTTTAAAAGTACAGCTTCGGCATTGGGCGATTGTGTTCACCTATGGCTGATTCGTGTCAATGTATGGCAAAACAAATACAGTATTGTAATTAAAAAAATAAATAAATTTAATTAAAAAAAAAAAAAAAGTACAGCTCTGCCACCTCCTGGAAATGTGACCTTTCACAAGTTAACAGTCTCACTGAGCCTCAGCAACTTTCCCTGGTAAATGTGGGTAATAATGCCTATTATGTCATATAAATGCTGTGAGAATCAAATGAGCAAATATATATGAGAACCCTCTGGCTTCCCTGGTGGCTCAGTGGTAAAGAATCAGCCTGCCAAGCAGGAGATGCAGGTTCGATCCCTAGGCTGGGAAGATCCCCTGAAGAAGCAAACGTCAGCCCACTCTAGTAATTTTTGCCTGGAGAATCCCATGGACAAAGGAGCCTGGTAGGCTACAGTCTATGGGGGTCACAAAAGAGTCAGACAGGACTTAGTGACTAAACAGCAACAAATATGAGAGCCCAGAATATATACAATGAAGTGCAAATTAAAACAGCAAGTATTCCATTTTCTACCAAATTGGCACACTTTAAAAATGAGTAGATAACATTTGCTGAGTTTACACTAACAAGGCATGTGGTACTTGATTTACCTGCTTTGTTTAATTAACCCTTAAAATAACTTAATGAAACATTTCATTATTAAAATAATTATCCTATTTTACAGATGAGAAAACAGACAAGAAACTTGGCTGAGGTCATTCTGCTAGTAAGGGCCGGAGGTTGATACTTATTTTAAAAACAGCAATAATATTTAATGGTAGTGTGGTAGCAGTTGTGAAATTGCAATAAACTGCTGGTAGAAGTATGTGAAGTAAAAGTTACTCAGTTGTGTCTGACTCTTTGTGACCCCATGGACTGTAGTCCACCAGGTTGCTCTGTCCATGGGGATTCTCCAGGCAAGAATACTGGAGTGGACTGCCATGCCCTTCTCCAGGAGATCTTCCGGACCCTGGGACTGAACCTGGGTCTCCTGCATTGCAGGCAGATTCTTTATCATCTGAGCCACCAAATTATTATAACAACTACAAAGTCATTTAGACAAATATTCAGAAAGTCTTTAAAAAGTGCATGCATTCAGAACCAGTAATTCTTCCAGGACTGTCTCCTGATGAAAAAGCATATTTGCACTTAAATATTTCTGTAAGAGATTTAAAGGTGTTTTAATTTGTAATACTGAAAATTAGAAACAAATATGGAAGGGTAATGGTTAAATAAAACATAATTTGTATATATGCTAGAATGTTATACAATAATTTTAAATGTTTCAACATGGAAAAAATGCCACACACTCATCATGAAGCAAGTACATCAAAATACTAGCAGTGGTTATCTCTGAGTGATATATTCAAGGGATAAATATTTTCCTGAATTTTCTAGATTATCTATTTTGAACAAGTTACTTTTAGGACTGGAGAGTGGAAGTAGGAGTAGAAAGAACAAATCCTGGACAGTCTTTTTATTTTTTTCAGTGTACATTATTTTTACTGAAAAAATTAATTCCAATCTATTCTTTCTTTCTTGAAGTTAAGCAACTAGAATTGGTGATTTATAGCAATGGGTCCAATGAAAATAAATTGGTAAATTCTATCCCTTGGACTGCAAGGAGATCCAACCAGTCCATTCTGAAGGAGATCAGCCCTGGGATTCCTTTGGAAGGAATGATGCTAAAGATGAAACTCCAGTACTTTGGCCACCTCATGCGAAGAGTTGATTCATTGGAAAAGACTCTGATGCTGGGAAGGATTGGGGGCAGGAGGAGAAGGGGATGACCGAGGATGAGATGGCTGGATGGCATCACGGACTCAATGGACGTGAGTCTGAGTGAACTCCGGGGGTTGGTGATGGACAGGGAGGCCTGGTGTGCTGCGATTCATGGGGTCGCAAAGAGTCGGACACGACTGAGCGACTGAACTGAACTGATTAAGGATTTATTTCAAAATCGCAAGTTCTGGAGTCAGACAGATCTGAATCTGAAACCCACATATTTATGTTTAAGTGACCTTGGATAAAGTTATTTAATGTTTCTGTATCTCAGTGGGGAAAAAAAAGTGTGTGTATTGGGGGTGGTTATAACAATTGGTTAATGCATTATAGTTTTTGGTCTATTGTATAGAAGGTGAAAAAGAGGAGAGTGAAAAAGCTGGCTTAAAACTCAACCTTAAAAATGTAAGATTATGGCATCTGGTCCCATAACTTCATGGCAAATAGATGGGGAAACAATGGAAACAGTGACAGACTTCATTTTCTTGGGCTCCAAAATCAATGCGGACAGTGACTGCAGCCATGAAATTAAAAGATGCTTGCTTCTTGGAAGGAAAGCTACGATAAACCTAGACAGCATATTAAAAAGCAGAGACATCACTTTGCCGACAAAGGTCTGTACAGTTAAAATGATGGTTTTTCCAGTAATCATGTATGGATGTGAGAGTTGAACTATAAAGAAGGCTGAATGCTGAAGAATTGATGCTTTCAGACTGTGGTGCTGGAGAAGACTCTTGAAAGTCCCTTGAGGGACATCAAGCAAGGAGATCAAGCCAGTCCATCCGAAAGGAAATGAACCCTGAATATTCATTGGAAGGACTGATGCTGAAGCTGAAGCTCCAATATTTGGCCACCTGATGTGAAGAGCTGACTCACTGGAAAAGACCCTGATCTAGGAAAGATTAGGGGCAAGAGGAGAAGAGGGCAAGAGGTTGAGATGGTTGGATGGCATCACTGATGCAACACACACGAGTTTGAGCAAATTCAGGGAGATAGTGAAGGACAGGGAAGCCTGGTATGCTGCAGTTCATGGGGTCGCAAAGAGTCAGAAACAATTTGGTGACTGAACAACAACATATACTGAAGAATCAATCACTATAATTATTAGAATAAATTCCCCAATTTGTTTTTCCTTCTCTTTCTGACAATTTTCAAACATACTGAGTCAATGGCTTCTAAACATTCTTGCATATAACACTTCCCTGGTTTATGGTGTTAACATATCAAATGGACTATTTTCCATGTATATATTAATATATAAATATGTATTTATACACACATGCATATATATAATATACTATAATTTACCTCTCATAAATTTTGGGAACAGAAAACATGATAATGGAATCATAGTTCCATTATCAACTATCCAGACAGTTGAAATTCCATGTAATTTTGCCATGATTTAGAATAATGACTGCTGTTTACTCTACACACATATGAGTGAGTATATGTAGCCATAGAATTGTAGAGTTAAAGTTCTGTCAAGTTCATTAAACTATTTTAGCCTATATTTAAAAATATCACCAGTTCTTGGCATACTCTGGGTAAGAAGTCCTTTCTTGTTCTGCTCTCTTCCATGGTACCATACTGCCAAATTAACTTACTTTGCCATTACTTTTATTTCTTGATCAAATTGTTGTTTCAGTTCTTCAGTACTAATGTCAACCATCTAAAAATATAAAATAATATACAATATAATACCATACAATAACCCAGAGGCTCCTAAAGCTAGAAGGGGTACAAGAGATCATCTGGCAGATCCTGCTTTTTTTAAATATGTAAGTCATCATTCTCCCCATTTTATAAACAACTGAGAACTAGAAATAGTGATTTGCTCAAGGTCTCATGGCTGGTTAAATGGAAGGAAGAAAACCATATAACTCATATAGCTACATATACTTCAGTGATTCATTGCGGGAACAAAATGAAATAATTAGAGACTTTACTGTATAAACATTCTGAAAAAAAAATTCTGTGTGTCAGAAAACATAAGCAATTTTGAAGGCAAAAAGAAAAGCAAGATGTGCAAAAGTATTTTCAACATATATGACAAAGGGATCTTTATTATAAAAATGCATTGTATTGATATATTAGAATATAATAATAGATTTAAAATACAAGATATTCTAATAGAAATGCAAACAAAGGGTGCAAATGAGCATTTTTAAAATTTTTTATTCCAATATTTTCTAAACTTTATTTTAAATGAGAAAAGTAAATAAGGAAGATATTTTTATAAAATTTTCTTAAAATCTTAATGTTTTAATATTGATTCTACATGGAGCACTGTGTAGAATTCAGCTTCTCTATTTTATGAATCTCCCCAAATTATGTGTATAATTGTATGTATGTGAATACAACTACATTCTTGTAGGATAGTGTCTGTAGCTTTCAACAAAGTTTTAAATGTTAAGAATTGCCAATTTAGAATGATGTTTACTGAGAGAAAATACACACTGAAATAATATGTTTCCTAAAGATTAATTTAATATTTATTATTCCTCATAGCTCAGTTGGTAAAGAATCCGGCTGTAATGCAGGAAACCCCAGTTCTACTCCCGGGTCAGGACGATCCGCTGGAGAAGGGATAGGCTACCCACTCCAGTCTTCTTGGGCTTATGTTGTCGCTCAACTGGGAAAGAATTTGCCCACAATGCGGGAGACCTGGGTTCGATCCCTGGGTTGGGAAGAACCCCTGGAGAAGGGAAAGGCTATCCACTCCAGTATTCTGGCCTAGAGAATTCCATGGACTATACAGGCCATGGGGTCATAAGGAGTCAGACACTACTGAGCAACTTTCACTCACTCACATACAGCACACTAGGAAACAGCTCTTCCTGTAACTTTTTCTCTTCCAGAAAATATAACTTACTGCTGCAAGCTTCTTCACCGCCACAGTCCTGTTGTTCACGTAGCCTTTATACACAACTCCAAACCCTCCTTCTCCCATTTTGTTACCACCCACAGAAATGGGCCGTTCATCAAAGTTATTTGTGACATCCTTCAATTCAAAAAATGAAAAACTGTGAAAACCTGTAATGTCAATAGAATAAGAAAAAGAGTGCTTCAATAAAAAAGAAATTGGTTTTCATAATTTCAGTATTTTCTCAATTTGGATATTTCATACCTATGCAAATATTTAAACTCTAGTCACTTATTATCTTTATAAAATGATCCTTTCAAACTATGTAAATATTTACTTCTTTTTTTTATCACAGCTTCTCTGGTTGTTCATATGTCCTATTACATCTACTCACCTATAACACTAAAACAATGAAGATGCTGCCTAATAAATCAGGAGGAAGACAAGACCACAGAAGAGCTATTGCCAGAGTAAATAAACAGGAGAGTTTTATTTTAAAGCAGTGATGGTCTCATGACAAACTCACTAGCAGAAAGCATGGCAAATATTACTTACGTGTATCACTAAATTCTAAACTTGTATTTTCTGGACTTGAGGAGTCAGGTAGTACACATTTTTGTTCAAGATTCTCATCAGATATCACAGATGTCCTGTCTTTGCCACAGAGGGGCTTCGGTTTCTGCTGAACTGTTACAGTGACTTTAGAAGGCAGTGTATTAACATTTTTGGGTACAGCATCTAACAAGTGAAATAAGATACAAGTTGTTGTTACATAAGAAAAAGTGTTTGTGAAAAAGTTAAATTAGGAACTCAATTTACTTAACATCATTCCAGTTTCTACCCATTAGCCCCATATTTTCATAGCACTCCTGAGAATTTTCCTAGTAAGAATTTGTAAATTTGGATAAGGATGGGCAAGGCAGTGTTTCCAGAAAGTGGCCTATAAATCACCTGCAGCAGAAGCACTGAAGTACCTGTTTTAACACACTGACCTTGAACTTAATTCAAGAATTCTGATAATGAGTTCTGGAGTAAAGCCTGGGAAGTTACATGTTAATCAAGAACTCCAGGTGATTCTTATGCCCTCTGAAGGGTAAGAACTACTGGTGTAAATAGTGTCAAAGGAAAAAGTAGTTGATGGGGAAGGAAGGCAACCAGACACTAACCCCTGGAGCACAATGTAAGAAATCACAGAGTCCCATCAGGGTGGCAGTTGAGGATGAAAAAAAGCAAGAGCTTTTTGTCATCATTCTAAACTTCCTATTGGCATAAAGCTACCTGACTTTAACTGCATGTTCAGACTGAATCCTGAAGTCTTACCAGTTTCAGGATTTTCTCAGCAGCAAGTCTGCAGCGTCTGGGGTGCTTGTTAAAGAGTTGGGGAGAGTTGAAAGAATGAAGAATCTTAAAGGTAAGGGAGAGAAAAAAGTAAGAGAAGAAACATTCCTATTTCTGTCACTTGTCTTTCCGTCCTAGTTACTGACATCGTAGACAGGCTCAGTTTACCTGGTAGCAAAAGACTTGCAGGGGCAAAAACTCATTTTGGACCAAAATATCCACAAGATCACCAACTGTGCAATTTGTGGTGCCCCAGTCAAACAGTAATTCACACGTGGGGCTTTTTCCAGTTTGCAGTAATGCTTCAAATCTCCTTAAAGCAAGTAACAGAGAAATAAGATTAGTCCGTAAGCAGAGTTAACAAGTAAGTAGGTATTATTCCCCTCAATCCCCCTCTTGTCCACAGCACTTCCTATGATTAAAAAAGAAAGGGGCAGAAAGAGAGTCAGCAAGAATTACAGAGAACAGGAAAGACAGGCAGAAGGAAGAAAAGATGCTGAAGGTGATGATAAGTTGACAGACACTGAGTATTTACAGTGGGTTACAGGATGCAAAACATGAACTCATATAATTCTCAAACTGTGAATATCATGCTAATGTGCTAAAGAGAAAGCATGAGAGGTAAGCAGTCCACAGTCACACAGCCAATAAACTTGTATACAAACTGAGATTCAAACTGATATCCCACTGAACACACAGGTGTACTCTCAACATACTAAGCTATACTAGTTCCCTACATGACTTATTAACAGTTAGCCATATGACTTTTAATAAAGCAGGCTGCTTAAAGAAATAGAAAATACATACACTCAGAGAATTATTCCCTGGATCTTAACTATATTCCATTTCAACTGAGGGAAAAACAGATCAGTTTTTCATGAAAAATTTCTTTATAAATAGTTGGTGAGAAGTTGCTATATAACATAGGGAGCCCAGTCTGGCACTCTGTTGATGTCCTAGAGAGGAGGGATGGGAGAAAGGAAGGGAGACTCAAGAGGGAGGGGATATATGTGTAATTATAATTGATTTGTGTTATATGGCAGAAACCAACACAACATTGTAAAAATTTTTAAAAACAAATAGAAAAGAAAAAAACTATCAACAGTTTTGAAAGTAATATTTAAAAACCTAAACAACTTAGCTCTCTGTTTTTTCCTGAAAATTTATTTCAAAACTTTCAAACCTACAGAAAAGTTGAAAGGAAAATACCATGAGCAACCATCTAGATTCACCGAATGACCAGGGATTGTTTAACTGTGTTTATGGTTTCACCCTCTCCCTCTTCATCTGTGTCTGTGTGCTCACTTTACAGAAATTAGACCAGAACTAATACAGAACTACTACACTAACTGTGTAGTAGAACTCTCACAGTCTAGATTTGTCTGACGAATCTCTCACAATTAAGTTCAGATGAAAAACTGCTAGTAAGACCATTACATAGATGACAATGTGTCCTTTCCACTGCATCACATCTGGGGGCACATAATGGCAGTCTGTACCAATACTGATGACACCAGCTGGATTACTTGGTTAAGGAGGTGTACTGCAGATTGCATCTCTGCAAAAGCACCTTTCCTCTTTGCAATTCATAAATCATCTGTGGAATATACTTTGAAATCGTGTGCGTATCTTGTTCATCAACACCCCTTTGCTTTGGGGTTTCAGCACTCACTGATGAGCCCTCCATAATCAATTATTCACTGGTAGTTGTAAATTGGTAATTTTTAGTTCTCTCATTCTTTCAATATTTGCTGCCATTATTCTGTAAAGAAGAGTCTTTTCTCCTCATTCCCTCAACTATGCTTTCAGAGTATTTTTTTTGTTTTTTAGCTGTGCTGTACCGCGGTGCTCAGGCTTCTCCAGTTGCAGTAAATGGCTCTAGAGCACATGAGCTCAGTAGTTGCTGCACACGTGCTTGACTACCCCATGCCTGGTATGTGTGATCTTAGTTCCCTGACCTGGGATCAAACCCACGTCCCCTGCTTCGGAAGGTAGATTCTTAACCACTGGACCACCACAGAAGTCCCTTCTCCCAAGGTCTTCAAGTGAATATCAACAAACTGTCTATAAAAATGGTTTTTGAGGTTTAAACTTAAGCTTCCTCCAGATAATTTAAGATGCTCATCCTTCACACGAGAAAACACTTCCTGGAAGGACTAATATGAAAACTAATGTTTCAGATTTTTTTCAGGTTAATGCTGAAAGTCACAAATTTATTCCCCTTGCTTCCAGAGACATATTTTGACATGAGTTTGGGCTGAAATAACTGACAAAAACAAAATTTGTACTCATATCTCACACTGAATCAAGTAGACAAATAGAATGGAATTTTTCTGAAGACAGTGTTGAAAAATCCAAGGTAAGAACTAAGAAGTCAATTTATAGATGTATACATGTACAAGCAACTTTACAACATCAATTTGAAGAATTCCCCAAATATACCACTTAAGTGAATTAGAGACTCATACATGACTTATACTCTTGATGAAAGTGAAAGTGGAGAGTGAAAAACATTCAGAAAACGAAGATCATGGCACCCAGTCCCATCACTTCATGGGAAATAGATGGGGAAACGAAACAGTGTCAGACTTTATTTTTGGGGGCTCCAAAATCACTGCAGGTGGTGACTGCAGCCATGAAATTAAAAGATGCTTACTCTTTGGAAGAAAAGTTATGACCAACTTAGATAGCATATTCAAAAGCAGAGACATTACTTTGCCAACTAAGGTCTATCTAGTCAAGGCTATGGTTTTTCCTGTGGTCATGTATGGATGTGAGAGTTGGACTGTGAAGAAGGCTGAGCACCGAAGAATTGATGCTTTTGAAGTGTGGTGTTGGAGAAGACTCTTGAGAGTCCGTTGGACTGCAAGGAGATCCAACCAGTCCATTCTGAAGGAGATCAGCCTTGGGATTTCTTTGGAAGGAATGATGATGCTAAAGCTGAAACTCCAACACTTTGGCCACCTCATGAGAAGAGTTGACTCATTGGAAAAGACTCTCATGCTGGAATTGAGGGCAGGAGAAGAGGACAACAGAGGATGGGATGGCTGGATGGCATCACTGACTTGATGGACGTGAGTCTGAGTGAACTCCAGGAGTTGGTGATGGACAGGGAGGCCTAGTGTGCTGCGATTCATGGTGTTGCAAAGAGTTGGACGCGACTGAGCGACTGAACTGAACTGAACTCAACATGAATTTAACCGTAAAAATTTATTTGCAAGATCACAGTATTGACCTGGCTGATATATTGGAGAATGAAGGAAAAGTTGCAAAAATAAAAATAAAAAAGAGGGGGATTTATTACCCTATCTCCCCTAGAGAGAGATTTATTTTCTGAACTGCAGCATTAGACAGTATTTGTACCTATTAATCATTCTAAACTGTGATGTAAGAATTTAAAAAGAGAAAGATTTTTATGTTACCTTATGTGAAACTGATTGTATCTATCATCACCAGATGGTTTTTTAATAGCGACTGCTAACTTCTTCCATCCTTCTTGAGGATCAATAAAATCGGACAGCTTTCTAATTAGTCCAAGACTGAGGCAGCGCACGTATGTTGATGCTGTTATGGGTTTGTTCATCTTTTATTCCTAAAATATGGAAAATTCTCATTAAAATTTTACAGTAGCTTTAGTGATGACATCTATAAGCTTATACATCACACTTTGCTCTAACACAGGAAATGCTGGCAACTTATTACACTGTAATAAAGGAAAACTCCAAGGTCAAGACATTGATATTTTAGTCTTTCTCTGCCTCTAAATATTAATTAAAAATTACAGGATTTTTTTTCTGACATTAATATTTTCTAAGTGAAATTTATAAAAAGTGCAAAAAGTGTACTTTTTCATAAAAATTCATGTAAACATATTCAGGAATCAAATGTATTACGAAAAATATTTTTCAATTTAAAATAGTTTTCTCAATCTGTATTTCTTTACTAGTAAATATTTATGCAACATTCTTTGGTAGAAGTTAAAAAAAAATGTCCTGAAATAATTTGTATTGCATTCAAAGATGGTCTGTTCACTACTTTTATGTAACATGTTCTTCCTTGTTCTGCCACAATTTTTGAGTCCATCAGACTTGACTGATGATAATTCATCCCCTACTAAGGTGGACCCTGTGGTTTGCCACCTAACTACTCATTCGGCAGAACCTTTATTTGCTCAGTCCCCTATTCTTCTGCTACTCCATCCTGGAGAGCTGTAGCTAGAGACCTCACAATTTTTCTTGTATACCAGCACTGCTGAATATAGCTGTGAAGAACCCAGTAACTGAGCAGACTGGCGTGAATACAAATTTAGGGGACCCCTTTTCACTGGGCCTTCAACACTGCTGTTTATCCTTTCACTTGCCTTTGCTCATCCCCCTGAGTGACTATTTCACACCTTTAGCACTCCCCATAATTTATCTGATTTCTACTTCACTCATTCTCAGCAGGCCAGTGGCCTTTCCTTCTAATTAATCAAAACAAGTAGATTTAAATATTCTATCAATTACTCTCCTGTTCCCTTACATACTTTTATTTTAAAAGGGCAATATAATTAATTTGGGAGTAAAGACTAGATTCATGTGGTATGAAATTCAGATGCTACAAAAGGGTAAGAAGAAAGAAGCCCTCCTGTGTCTTAGGCTCTATATTGGCAGTCTCTTCTCTGCGGCCTTCTTTGATCACATCTAGATAGGTCCACCTACTCTCAACCTACTTATCTTTCATTATTGCACAATGTGTTTATAATCATGTATTTGTTTAGCTGCTTATAATGGTCTCTGCCATTAGACTATAAGCTCCATGAATTCAGAGGTAATGTTCATTTTATTCACTAATATATAACTAATTACTAGCATACCCCAGAAATTGGTATTCATGAATGAATTTCTTGCTCATGCTAGGTGACTTACATATTTCATTTGATCATAACAGTGACTAAGGCAGGGCTGGCATCTCTATTTCATGAAAGTAGTAAGTGAAAGTTAGTTCTTGAACCCATGTCTGACTCCAAATTCATGTCATATATCCCTGTTTCTCTAATTCAATTCATTGTTCATGTCATTCTCTTTTCTAGAAAGACCAGTCATTTCCTTTCATTCATTCATAAACTTAATAAAGATATATGTCAGGCTTTGCACTAAGTGACAGGAGCTACAGAGAAGAGAAAATCTTTGTTTTCAAGATTCTCAGTCTAATGAGGGATACAACCACTTACACTCAGTATAAATGTTACAACAAGTGTTAGCAGTGTTAATGGGGCCCAGAGGAGAGGCATCAAGTAAGGAAGTCTAAAGAGTCTGAAGTCTGAAGACAGATTTGGGTGGGTAGGTAGTTGGAAGGAATAAGGATAAACCCCACAGGGAATTCCAGGCAGCAGGATTAGCATGGGAAAGGGCGGGTTAGGCTAAGGCCAGGAGTTCGCTATGGCTGGACCTAGGATACATGTCATTAAGCAGTAAAATATGAAGCTGGAGAGGCAGACAGGGCCAAGTCATCATGCCCCTCATATACTACAATGGGAGATTTAAACTTCATACGAAAAGGTACAGGGGAGCCACTGCATGATTTAAGGAAAGGTGGTAAGTGATCTTATTTGGTTAACTAGATTCCTCTGGATAAAACTTGAAGGGGTACATATTAAGGAAAGAGATCAGTATGAAAAATTTACAATAATCTATCAATGAAAGTCTTAAGAAAGCATTCAGTCAGAGAATGGAGAAGAAACAGCTTCAAAGATTTGGGAGGAAAATCACGACATTAGAAAGATGGGAGACTGAGGAAAACAAACTGATTCCTAACTTTTTTGGCTTGGGTAGTTATGAAGATGATAGAGGAAATAATGTGTCCAGTTCTGCATGCGTGCTTGCTCAGAAGTTTGCAACCCTACAGACTATAACTCGCCAGGCCCCTCTGGCCATAGGATTTTTCTGGCAAGAATACTGGAGTGGGTTGTCCCATGTTCAGTTTTGGTCAATGTTAAATGTGAAATATCTGCCTCTAGCACCATCTGGGAAGCTGGCACTAAGTAGCTAAATATACAGTCTGGAGATTCAGTTCAGTTCAGTCGCTCAGTCGTGTCCAACTCTTTGCAACACCATGAATCGCAGCACACCAGGCCTCCCTGTTCATCACCATCTCCCAGAGGTCACTCAGACTCACGTCCATCGAGTCAGTGATGACATCCAACCATCCCATCCTCGGTTGTCCCCTTCTCCTCCTGCCCCCAATCTGTCCCAGCATCAGAGTCTTTTCCAATGAGTCAACTCTTCTCATGGGGTGGCCAGAGTACTGGAGTTTCAGCTTTAGCATCATTCCTTCCGAAGAAATCCCAGCTAGGATTGAAGTTTTGGTAATGAATCCTCATGTACGAGCCTTCTCATATTCCTATATGAATAGTTGGCTGAAGCAACAAGAAATATGGGCCTGCCTATTAGGAATATAAAGAGGAATGAAGGAATGAAGGAGAAACAAAAAAAAAACTGTAAAAAAAAGTACTGATAAGTCATGGAAGCTAAGAAAACCAGGAAAGTAGCATACCAGAGATTTCTAGAATGGGGTATAGATTGGTATAAAAGTCCCTGAGAGATCAGATAAATACTGATGGTGTGCTCAATTTGGAAACCAAAAGGCCTTTGGGTGACTTAAGAACAGTTTTGGTGGAGCAATGAGTGCATAGTAGAAATACATTTTCCAAGAAGACTTTGGGTTCTAATGTAGCTCTTCCACAAGCCAACTGTGACTAGCATCAGTAACTCAGTTTCCCTGGACTTCGATTTCTTCATCTGAAAACCGGAGATGGTCATATCTAAGAGTTTCTGTACAGATTAAAATCAAAAGATGCCTAATTCTATCAATAATAAGTGATCAAAGAAAATGTAGTGACGATTATTGCAAGGCAGAAGTTATTCTTATGTCACATTTAAAAAAAAGAAATGTGCAGAGTTTTATTTAAGCTCAGTTTCAAAACAGCAGTGAAAGGCAACCGAAGGAGAGGAAGTGGAAATAAGAGGTCTGAGAACACAGCTAAGCTTTTCATGGTGACAGTCATGTTACTAAGCATAGTATCCTTAATATGCTTATAATCTTCCCCAAATACATTATTCACTCCCACGCTTTCTTCAGTAAAGTATTGAAAATAACCATTTACCTAGATCAAAAGTGGTTGTCCGTTTTGGACAACCCAGTACCATCATTATGAACAAAAGCCTGTGATACCTTCTAGACCTAACAGGTTATACAGGGCTGCCCTTCTCAAAGTGGGATGTTTGCTAATATGCCATAAATTAAACACAATATATTAACACCATCCTCAAAAATCAATTTAACTTAATGTAAGTATTTTGAAACATTTTGGATATATTTTTAAAAAACCAAAATATTATTCATTTATGAATATTTACTGAGTCTCTATTTTGTGCCGGATATTATCTCCAGGTCCCTGGAGATAAAGCATCAGGAAAATAAGAAAAAAAATTAACTGAATTCATGGAGTGAGTGAAGTCACTCAGTCGTGTCCGACTCTTTGTGACCCCACGGACTGTAGAAGCCTACCATGCATCCTATTTCCATGGGATTTTCCAGGCAAGAGTGCTTATATTCTAACAGATGAAGATGGGTAACAAGCATTTACTCTACAGTACACTGTGCTAAGTCACTACAGTCATGTCTGACTCTTTTGTGACCCCATAGACTGTAGCCCACCAGGCTCCTCTGTCCATAGGATATTCTAGACAAGAATACTGGAATGTATTGCCATTTCTTTCTCCACGGGATCTTCCCAACTCAGAGACAGAACCCGAGTCTCTTATGTCTCCTGCATTAACAGGTGGGTCCTTTACCACTAGTGCCACTGGAAAGTCTTTATATGATGTCAAATGTAAAGAAAAAAAAAAACAAACTGCCAAGGGTTCTAATTTTCAATAGAGTACTCAGAGTAGGCCTCAATAAGGTGCCATGGGATTAAAGGTTTAAGGGAATGAGAAAGCTAGCCACTGAGATACCTGTGGTAAAAGTTTCTGGGCAAAAGGAATAGAGAATGTAAGGGTCTGGAATGGGCCCACTGAGGAACCACAGGCAGACAGTAAGACTAGAGAAGAGGGAACAGGAAAGCAGAGTAGAAGAGAGGGGTAATGGGGCCAGGTCCCCTAAGGTCCTACTTCATTTTCATCTTCTGAGGGAGATGAGAAGACATGGGAGATTTTTGAGAAGAGGACAGACATGCTCTATACTTAAAAGGACATCAGGGAGGGCTGCTGAAAATTATTGTTGTTTAATCGCTGTTTAAATTATTGTTGAATAAAGTATATTAAAATGAGGGCAGAGAAGCAAGAAGAGATCAATTAAGTACAACAATAATCCAGGTGGGAGGTGCTTGTGGCTTACATCAGAGTGGTAGCAAAGAAGATAGAATTCCTAGGATGATGGATATTTTCTGAGGTAGAAACCTCAGAAATCAGACAGAATCCTGTACGCTGCTATGAAGGGTGAGAAGTTGGCACGAAGGTTTCTGGCTTGAACAAGCTTCCTGACCTTTACAATAAGATGGAGAAGACTGTGAAAGGAGCATGTTTAGCCTGGAAGTTCAGGATTTCTGTTTGGACAGGGGTAAGCAAACGTCAAATGAACGTTTAGCATGCAAACAAAAGAAAAAAGAAATCTTAACTTTCTGACAGGTCTCTTCAAGGATTACCCCCAGAAAGGGAAAAGACAAATCTGAAAATTCTCGGCTCTCAGCTCTTTAGGCAGAGACGTTTTTGAGGTACTCGTTCAGTTGCTAAGTCCTGTCCCAATCTTCGACCCAAAATAGCCCACCAGGCTTCTCGATCCTCCACTATCTCTAGGAATTTGCTCAAATTCATGTCCAGTGAGTCGGTGATAATATCCAATCATTTGTTCTTTTGACTTCAATCCTCCCCAGCATCCCACCCTAAATGGCTAAAATGCTTTCTGAGGTTGCTTTTCATCCCTTTCATCCCTCTCGTTTCCAGGCTGTCGGTACCCTTTCCCCATCTGATAACGTACTGACGATGTCGCTCCACTTTCTAATTTCCTGGAAGCCTGAGAAACCAGCTAATTAGCATCTTGTGGGGGTTCAGAATGCTTTCCACGCGGTCAGCATCTTTGTTGGGTGCTGGTCCTACTTCCTGGTTCTGAGGAAAGGGGATTTCATTTCGTAAACAGGGTTCTCAGAACACAAAGCTCGGGAGGTGAGACACTCGAGGCGAGGTCCGACCACCGAGTGACGCTTCTCTTCGCCCCACGGTCCTCCACAGGTCCCACCAATTTTCTAATCCCTAGGGACCCACCCAAGTCTTTATCCTGGAGCAGGCGCTGCCCACGCAACCTACTTCCCCTCTAACTTTTCTCACTTGGGCTGAAGTCGATTTTCCTTCCGAGTAGTCCCTCCATAACCCTGAGGCCAGGGCGCAGACCTCGGACACTTCGCGGAGAAGGCGGAGCGCAAGTCCGGAACCCCTTACCTGCCCGGGCGCGGGGCGCAGGGGCGCACAGGGCGCCGCGGGGCTGAGCCAGCGACCTCAGGACCCAGGTACTACGAGGGGCCGGGGCGTGCCCAATCCGTCAGGTCCCGCCCCCGCCCCGCTCCGCCCCCTTCCTCTCAGTGCTTCCCCCTCGCCGCTCCACTGCGTGAAAAATTCCAGAGAGGCGCTTCTTTAAGTAGGAGCCTGTCCCTTTAAATACTCTTCGGTCGGAGACTAGCTGTTTTCTGGCTTCCGGGCATGCGCACGGCGAGGTGCGGAGGAGCCCCTTCAGCTGGACTTGAGGTAGACCGGGAAGGCGCTTCTTGGCGCCGCGTGGGCTTGTGCAGGGCGCGATGACAGTATTGGCATTGAGACCCTGACCCTCTGTCCCCAAGAGGAGCGCGATGTGAGCTAGTATCGCGCCTTGAGTTAGGCGGGGATGGGGAGGAGAAGACCCTGGAGCCAATGGCTGTGTCGGGGTGCTTTTGAAAGCGCCTGATGCAGGAGTCAGTCCTGCTGGTTGGTGGCAGAAGTAGGAAGTAGGAGTGAATTAGGTGGAGCTTTGGCGGTGGAAGGAACAGGAGGAGCTACTGTCCTTTTTAACAGCCTCCTAGACTCTGCCCTTAGCCACAATCCAAATTCCCAAGCTTTGGGTCGGCCAAACTGCCCTCGCGTCCGCCCGGCAGGCTTTTCGACACGTCTTTTGCGTGGGAACTCGACTCTGTGTGGGCTCCTTGGCTGCCCTTCAGCACGGTTCCACTCTTACTAAAGATGCTTGGTTGTAATTCCCTCATCGTTGTATTCTCAAATTGTTCTCCTATGCCACTAGCTTAGAATGTTTTCATATCTTCTTCCTACAGCTGAGCTCTTGAACACATCTTGTTGCTTTCGATCTCCTCTAACTGTTCAACAGATTCATCCTGCCTAGTACTTTCAGTCATTTTACTAAAACATCTTTTCAGTTCTGTTCAGTTCAGTTCAGTCGCTCAGTCGTGTCCGACACTGCGACCCCATGAATCGCAGCACGCCAGGCCTACCTGTCCATCACCATCTACCGGAGTTCACTCAGACACGTTCATCGAGTCGGTGATGCCATCCAGCCATCTCATTTTCCTGCTCAGACACCTCCAGTGGCCATCGATAGACCACTCAATGGATTCTAAGCCCCTGACAGGGCATTGAATGTTTTACCTAGTTCGGCACTAATCCGGCCGTATTTTCCAGAACTGTGCTAGAAAACACTTTTCTCCTACTGCTCTGTATCTGGGCTCTTCAGTTTTTCTTAACACGTTGCATAGTTTGCTTAGGCGTTTGCCTCATTTCTGTCTCCTGAAGTGTTTTGAAAATGTGGCCACTTCTTGCATTATGCTTTACTGATTATTCTAGGCAAAAGTGACCCCCTCTTTCTTCCTCTTCACTCTTACTGCTCTTATTTTGTACTAGTCATTTTATTTATTCAGTAATCAGTATTGATTGTGCGCATACTGTGTGCTTGATTCTGTTCTAATTGTGAGATAATCAGTGAATAAGGCAGACAGCGTTCTTGCTTTCATGGAGCAAACATTCTAGTTGGGGTAGGTATATAGTAAATAGTGAAGTAAAATGATTAAATAGAAATGATATGCAGAAAGTTAAATAAGATTTTATGAAAAATAGTGACTTGCTGATTTCTTCAGATTATTGGTCAAGGAAGATCTCTTTAAGGATATTATTGAAGAGGGACTGATTTAATCAACAGGAACAGTTGGCATAAAGGAACTGAAGAAGGCCAGTATAGCTGGAGTATAGTAGATAATGGGGAAAGGGTACAGGATAAATTTGGAGAACAGAGTTCAGAATCTTAGAAGTCTTTGGAAGCCAGGGTAGGTAATTTGGATTTTATTATAAATGTGATTAGAGGGTTTAAATAGAGTTGTGATATGATTTAATTTTGCTTTAAAAATCGTCATTCTGGCTACTGTGTGGAAAATTGACTATGGTGGACTAGTAATAGAAGCAGAGATTAGAGGCCTTCACAGTGTATAAGACTTTCTTGAATGGACATATTAAAATAGAGGTGATGAAAGGGCAGTAGAGATAATCAGAGAGCCAGATGCTTAAAGGTGATGCAACTTTTGGTGATGAGAAAATCAAAGCTAAGACCAAGATAAAGTGGAAGGTTTGAGGTTGAGATTAAGGAACTGAGGGACTGTGATGTTAAATGGATTATCCATACGGATGGTCGTGGAGGTCAGGCTGGATAGTATATTTTGAGCTAGTATTAAAGTCATTAGTGAGTGAAGAAGAATTGTCCTGAGACCAGAGAGAGGGTGGCAGCAAACAGTACAGCCTGATGGCATGAACTTCAAAGGAAATGGGATTTGAGGAAGTAGAGGAGGAAGAAGTGGTTTGGAAGGAGCAGTGGCAAACACAGAAAATATTTACAACCTCCAGGTCCCCAGGTGGGTATGAAAGGAAAAATAGCTGTCACATAGGAGGACTACAGAAGAAGCAGCCTGAGGGAAATAGCCAGGTTTCAGTTCAGGCAAGAAACTGAGGAGTCTGTGCAGGAAATGAAGGAATGAGGAAAAATAAATATATCCTATTTATTTCCTGGAAGAGTAGAATATTAGGAGATTTCTGTGAGTTCCACATTACAGAAAGGATGGAGTGGAAGTGGTTTTCTAAGTTGCTTCAGATGAATAGAACGCACTGTAGAAATGGGATGAAGGTCCAGATGATGTGCTACCTGGAGAGCATGATGAGCGCAAAGAATGGAGCAGTACCAGCTCCTTGGGCATTTTATCTCTCCTGAAACTCCGTGTGGTAGCCATGGGTTACGCGAAGAGTGAAGGTTGCTTCAAGAAGCTCTGTAAATGTATCTTCTCTCTGATGCCAGAGAGAGATGGTTGTACTTTTCTTACGGGTCAACTGAAAAGGTTTGTATCTGAGCTTTCATGAAGGTTTAAGGTCCAAGATTAACATAAGCCTTCCTTGAAGCCTAATCACATTGTATGTTGGTTTTATTTAATTATTTTTTTGGCCATGCGCCTCGGAATCATGCCCAGCAGATCTTAGTTCCCTGACCAGGGATCAAGCCTATACCCTCTGCATTGAAAGCTTGGAGTCTTAACCACTGGACCACCATGGAAATCTTGCAAATTGTTTTTAGTACCTCATTATATGTCAGCGTGGACTGTTGTTTCCTGTCTTCTCCTCAGCCTTTACCCTACCCCTATGCCTCCATATATTAGTATCTAGTCACAGATTCTCTGAAATTAACTGGAAATTTTAGGTTTCAGGGAGAGTTCAGACAAATCTTTTTTTTTTTAAGTGTATATTCCAGTCTCTTCTTTATTGGTCTACTAATGATATTTTAAAAGTGAACTTGAAACTAACCCATTTTAATCCTGGAATTTTAATAGATGAAAACGTGGAGTGGATGAAAAGTCAAGATGCAAATTGCCAGACAAGCCATCTTGGTATAGGAGAGTCAAAATACACATGATATATAGAAATAAATTAGTAATGTCATTTAAGGGGACTCAGAACTGGAAGGGAGAGAGAGAAGCAGAATTAAATAAATCCTGCAAACGTATTTCTTTTCTTGTTATCCAGATTTTTTTTTTCTTCCTGGTAGTTGATCACCTCTGTTTCTTTTGTAGGCATTGTTCAAGAATGGAAGAGGATACAGATTTCAGAATCAGATTTAGTTCCTTGTGTTTCATAACTGATCATGTTGGTTTTCGTGGCACCATAAAAGATTCACCAAGTGATTTCATTGTTATTGAGATTGATGAACAGGGAGAGTTAGTTAATAAAGCCAGTGACAAACCTGTTTACAAGGTTAATAAAGTACTACCTGAGCCAAATAATTTGGCTAAAAACCAAAACTAGATCTTCAAATTTTATCTTTTGAAGAGACAAGCAATCAAGAAGTCAGTACTTTGGCTGAGAGCTCCAGTGATGACCATAATTTTATGCCTTGTTCAGAAAAGGAAGATACTTACAAAGGTGGAGAAGAAAATGTTGACATATTAGGCTCCTTGTTAGATGAAAAAACTAATGAATTACTGAATCAGTTTGCCTGTGACATAAAAGAGAAGTGGGACTCTAAAACTGAGCTAATTGGACCATCTCCTGAATTTTCAATAGGCAGAATCCTTGACAAGAATCGGAGGGCTACCTTGCATAGTGCTATTAGGCAGAAATTTCCGTTTTTAATAACTGTAGGAAAAAACAGTGAAATTGTTGTAAGACCAAATCTTGAGTATAAAGAACTTTGTCACTTGGTTTCTGAAGAGGAAGCATTTGACTTTTTAAATATTTGGATGCAAAGAAAGAAAATTCCAAATTTACCTTTAAACCTGATACGAACAAAGAACATAGAAAAGCTGTCCACCATTTTGTCAACAAGAAGTTTGGAAATCTTGTGGAAACCAAATCCTTTCCTGAACTGAATGACAGTTCTGACAATCCAAATGTAGTGATAACTGTAAGATTTCGGGTAAAAGCACACAAGCACTGGAAGAGGTCTCTTCTTGAATGCCAGGGAAGAAAAGATATATACACAGGTAATAAGACATCATTACCATTTTCTTAGGTAAACTTAGATAAAATTGTGTGAAATCTGTGTAATTTCAAATGAATTAAATAGACATATTCAGAGGGATACTGAAAACAATATATGAGTCCTTTTTAAATGGAAGATAAGCCTTTCAAAATATACTAGTTGTAAAATATTAACCTTATTGATGAAAGTGTAATTAACACATGTTTATAGTTAATGTAGTCACAAATGTATAAAGTTAAAGAATTACTTTGTTTAATAAATCTCACGGGAGTGAACCTTGATTTCAAATTTTGAAAATTATCTTAAATATTTGGAGAGACGTAAAATATGTTTGCTGTACTTGGGGAAGTGAAGAGAATACCTTGTAATCTGGAACAGCCGGACTTCATAGCCTATGGAAAGAATCTGCAGACTTACAGGGAATTCCTTCATTTGATACTGTCCATCTTTTAAAGAAGAGTTTCTCGAAATTTTGCATTCATTTAATCATAAAAGGACTTGTTGAGAGAGATTTCTGAGCCCTGTTATCAGTTTCTGATTTTTACTCTATATAATCCACTTTCTTGGTCTGTTTTTCACACTTTGTAGTTCCTAGCCAGGCTGTTCCTATACTTTTAATATAAGATATTTTAGTGATGTCTATCCAGTTCCATAGATTTGGTATGTTTAAAATACTTTTCACACTTTGAGTATCATAACTGATACTCAAAGTTTTGGCTCCAGGACTAAGATAGTTCTTGTAAATTATTATGGATCTCAAACAGGTTTTGCTTATGTTGTACTTATGTTTAACTTATTGGCAATTTAAAATGAATTTTAAAAATATGAATTTATGTTTATCAATGAAGGTGGTCAAAAGGTACACATTCCCAGTTATAAAATAAACAAGTTCTGGAATATTGTGTACAGACAGTGTGATGGTTGTTGTTTGGTCACTAAGTTGTTTCCAACTCTTTGCGATCCCTCTGGCTGTGGCCTAAGTCCTGTCCGACTCTTTGGGACCCCATGGGCCCACCAGACTCCTCTGTCCATGGGATTTCCCAGGCAGGAATACTGGAGTGGGTTGCCATTTCCTTCCCCAGGGGATCTTCCCGACCCAGGGATCAAACCTGTGGATTCTTTACCACTGAGCCATCAGGAAGCCCGTATAGCATGGTGACTATAGTCAATGATATTGTATTACATATTTGAAAGCTGCTAAGAAAATAGATCTTAAAAGTTGTCATCACAAGAAAAAAATTGTAATTATGTGTGGTGATAAATGTTGACTTATTGTGGTGGTCATTTTACAATATGTTCAAATACCAAATCATTATTGTAAATTTTTAAAACTTTTCATATATAATATACACCCTGCATATTTTTGAAACTTGCTGTTTCTATGTTTTCAGAGATTCTTTATAGAGAGATATAAAGAACATACAGATCTTTCTTTTCTTTTAAGCATGATTTCTAAAGAATAGATATTATAAGCTTTTGTTTAGCTATTTCATTTATTCAGAGATAGGTAGATTTCACATCCTTCTGCTTCCTGAGTCAGGCTTATGTTAAATGTTCATTTTTCTTAGAGTGCTCTTCAGAGAAACTCTTGTAGCTCCTGATGATGGTTATAGGAGTTGTACAAAACAGAAATTATTCTGCAGAATACTTTGAATTTCCTTTCTATGATCTTAGGGAAGAGGACAGTACTTTGAAGTGTCATATGTTCATGGTGAACTGAGGACTGAGATATTTTCTTACTGTCAATGTTGGTAGGTTATATAGGCCAGCAAGTTGGCAGGGGTTGGGCGGTAGTGCTTGGTGGTAATTGTTACTGGGCTGGTCCTCCTTCCACTTTTGTGATCTCATTTTCACCTTCTCATCTAATAGACGTTTGAAGGCTCTACCATGAGGCAGCAAGCTCTGTTTTATTTACTGATTTCCTGGCCTGGAACTCCCAATCTACAGGGCACACAAACTTAAAGAGATAAATTACGGCATGGTGTTCAGTGTCATGATGTAGATAATGACAGCTTGTGAAGACGTGTAGGTTTAAACAATCAACTCCTTGTAACGTTTGTCTTATCATCTATTCAACAAATATTTGAACGCTTACTGTGTTAGTCTGAGGGTATAATGGTCAATGAAATGAACATGATCCCTACTTTGGGGAGCATTCAGCCTTGAGAACCTGGAAGGAATTTGAGGGAAAACTGCTGTGGCCCTTGGATCTTGAAACATGAAAAAAGTGTGGCAAATAATAAATGGAGAGAGCATGTGTTTTAGACAAAGGACCTCAATGTACACAAGTCCACAGCAGTGAAAGGCTTTAGTTCATCCAAGGATTGTGACAAGTTCTCTGGGTTACAATTAGAGGATATATAAGATAGCCCAAGTGCAGCCTGGAGGGGTAGATTAAGGCCAATATGAATGCCTAATCAGGGAGTGTGGATTTTTTTTTAGTGAACCAACTAGCATTTTAAAAATGAGAGCTGAAATCTGTGAGATTTATATTTTACTGATTGTATTTTGATTAAAAAAATACTTACCTAAATTAATGATTTGATTCACTATAATGGTCTGTCCGTTTACTAAGAATGTAAATGATGTATTTAGCTGCCTTTTTTTGTAATTGAGGATTTTTGTTTGTTTCAGCTTTTACCCTACGAAAAGAAAATCTAGAAATGTTTGAAGCTGTTGGTTTTTTAGCTGTCAAACTTGGTGTGATTCCTTCGGATTTTAGTTATGCAGGACTTAAAGACAAGAAAGCCATCACTTATCAAGCTATGGTGGTTAGAAAAGTGACACCAGAGAGGTAATAAGATGTTTAAAGGACAGAACTTTATTTTCTTATTGCATCAAATAAATAAATACTAGATTAAAAACCGAGAATAATACTGGGAGCATATTAACCTCACTATCAATAGTAATTGATTATAGGCTTACTGAGCAGCATATTCTGCATTAATAGTATAAGTATCTTCTAAGTAGACTTTTATTATTGTAAAAGTAATACATGTTTATTGTAGAAGATTTAGAAAAATATAAAAGAATATTAAATGTCACTAAAATTTCTCTTACACAGAAATAACCACAAAAACAGTTTGGTCTGTTTCAGACATTTTTCAGAGACTATGATATATGCAGATGCTACAGAGGCCTTTTTATATATGTGAAAATCGTACTGTATATGTAATTTGTATTTTACTTAAGAAAAGTAAAATAGTATTTTTAATGAAAATTTATGTCATGAAATATTTCAAAGTCATGTTCATTATATGAACTAATTTGTTTAACTTTCCCTTGTTTTGGCATATAGAAATTTGTTCCAATTTTTCACTGTAAATACTACTGTGATTACTTGATTACACTTAAATCTGTGCCTTGTGGATACTTTCCTTAAGGTAAAGTTAAAAAAGTTGAATCATTGGACTAAAATCCTGCCTAACTTGACATATTAAAAATATGTTAATCTTTAGTCATCAGATATTTAAGTACTATTTTCTGTTAAATATTTTTAAGTTCTTAGATGAGGGACAAAAAATGTTTATGATATTGTCTTTGTGGTCAACAAGTGCACTATACTAAGAAGGAATGACTTCAGAAGTTGAAAGATATTTAGATGTTAAAAACTGTTTTTAACCACCAAAGACAAAATATTTTGTTAGTTTCTAGGAGGAAAGAGTAGTTTGATTTGGCTTATGGGTATGGAATTTTAATTATCCTTTAACCAATAGTAAGATTTTAGCAGATGCAGAAAATCTGAAGATATTTTGGAGGGCCTGTAAGCAAAACAGTCTGCCTGATAAAGCAGATGGTTCCTTTAAGGTCTACAGAAAATATAGATGTAAAGAAAAATTTACATCAGTTTTTATAGGATCTTAGAAGTTAGGATAAGACAATTGGGATCTAATATTGGTGAAGAACTGAAAATTTGAGTGAAGTGTTCCAAGCAGAATTTTAGGAAAGTCCTCTGGCGCTAGTGGTTTTTTGGTGACATTGGAGAAAAACTGAGAAGGAAAGGAGCAAAGTCTAAGGGTAGAAGAGCGAAGAACAGTTAAAAGGGTCTATCACTTGAATTGAGGAGAATTCAGAAGGCTACATAGAGTGATAGCGTTAGGAATATGTGTTCCAGTTCTTAGAATAACTCTGTTAATATAATCCTATGATAAAGGGTTTTTAGTGCACATTTGTTGAAATAAATTAAAGATGTGTTTTTGAAATAATCCCCCAGTTTTTCAGTATTACAGTATAAGTGGTTGCCATCTGTCTTTTAAACTTTATTTTAAATTAATTTTTGACATTTTAAACATATTAATAATTTTTAACATTAGTTTAAACACAAACTATTTTTTAAATGTAAGAGTTAACTGAATCCAAATGATAAATGATTTATCATTTATAGGTTGAAAAATATTGAAAAAGAAGTTGAAAAGAAAAGAATGAATGTGTTTAACATTCGGTCTGTAGAGGATTCCCTTAGACTTGGTCAGCTCAAAGGAAATCACTTTGATATTATCATCAGAAATTTAAAAAATCAAATAAATGATTCTGCAAACCTGAAAGAGAGAATTTTGGAGGCAATAGAAAATGTTAAGGTAAGAAAACTGCACTGTAGAGTATTTTAGGAAAATCTTTATTTACATTGAGATGTGAAGGGAAATATTTTCTTTTGTACATTTTCTTTTTGTGTGCATGTGTAATTATTTTTAAAAAATGATAATTGGGTCTATTTTACTTATTTTTATTTTTCTTCTTAGTATATATCTTTGATTAGAAAAAAACACAACATTAGTGTAATTAAAAAAATTGTATAGACTCCCCCAGTGGAAAGGGTAAAACCTACCTGTTTAAAAGGACAGGTTTTTGGGTTTGTTTGGTTTTTTTAGCGTCTGCCATTTAGAATAGTATTACAGGCAAAGAGATTAATTTGGGGGAGACTTTGTTCAGCATTTCTTTTCAGAAATCTTTGATAAATAGTTTTTATATTACTTTTAAGAATGTTTTTTCTTTTCAATCTAATTTTGAATTTTGTTTCAATGTATGCAAATAGTAAATCATATGCATTTTATTATTCTTACAGTAAGAAAATTACTGACTGTAAGTTTTAAAATGATATTTGCTGGGCATCTAAATGTACACATATAGCCATAGCCTTCATTCAGATCATATAGACTGTGGGTCAGCTAACTTTTCTCTGTGAAGGGCCAGAAAAAAAATGTTCGTGTTTTGTAGACATACGGTCTCTGTTGCAGCTACTCTAGTGCTATTGTGTGGAAGCATCCATGAACCATACATAAATGAATGAGCATGGCCGTATTCCAATAAAACTTTATATACAAAAGTGGTGGTTATAGGGCCGGATTTGACTTGTGGGCCAGTTAAATAGCTTGCCAACCCCTGATCTGGACCAGAAATTCTCAACCTAGGGTGTTCTTTAAAAATTTCAATAATCTGTTTTTTCTCCCAGACCGATTGAATAAGAACATTTGGGGATGTAGCTTAGGCATTAGCATTAAAAAAAAAAAATCTCCCTAAGTGATTCTACTCCACAACTAACATTAAGAAACACTGCTGCAAGTTTCTGACCACAAAGACCTTTTCATGCAATTTTATGCCTCTCCAACAGGAAAACAAATAGAAACTAGATTTTAATCATGACAGTAAAGTGTCTATCTACAATGCAAGAGACCCAGGTTTGATCCCTGGGTCAGGAAGATCCCCTGGAGAAGGAAATGGCAACCCACTCCAGTAATATTGCCTGGAAAATCCCATGGACAGGAGTTTGGTAGGCTGAAGTCCATGGGGTCACAAAGAGTCGGACAGGACTTCACTAGTTCACTATACCTAACAGTCAGGAAAATATCTTCACTAAAGATATTTAAAATCCTCATATGGTTATTTTTTCCTTTTCCTCTAGACCTACCTAAGACTCTTTATTTTTTTCGTTTCCCCCTGTTAAACTATTACAAAGATATCTCTTAGAAAAGGGAGTAGGGCTTTCTGAACTCTGATGTTGTTTATTGCCTTTCGTTTGGTACCTATTTATATACATTTTAAAATTTCTGTAGGAATAATCTTAGATTTAGCCAACTTTCCTTTAGTTCTTATGATGAGGGGAAGCGAGCTGAGAAGTCCTGAAAATAAGAAATCTTTGGAGTTTTGTTTTAAAGGGTTATAACTCAGATTGCTATAAACATTTTATTGTAATCAACCTTGAATAACTTGGCAGGGGTACTTAAAACTCTTCTGGTGTTTTTAGGATATTGTCTAATGTTTTTCCAAATTTGAAATAGTTAAAAGTATTTAACTGTGAGACATAATACAGGGGGTACTTATTCTGTCTGCAGTTGATCTTTGTGGCATGAGATCAGGATGCAGTTCCTTGTGTAGCATGCTGATTACAGATTATCTTTTATCTGCATCTGTTATTGAACAGTCCTGGAGTTGGTGCTCGATAATCATCATTGAATGAATATATTAATATAGTCCCCCATAGAGTGAGTGTAGAGAGCTCTTTTGTCTTTCAGGAAACCATATGGGCCTGTTGTTTGCTTTGTGAGGACATGTTTAACCACCAACCAGTATCCTCAATGGTTGCAGTAGTAAATATCAATTTTCTGTTCCTACTGAAGTGATGCTGTGCCATTGTCTTGGCCCAGACTTTCAGAAACTGAGATAATCGAAAAAGCAACCATCATATACAAAAAGCCAGGACTTGCTGGATTTGAAAATAAATCTGCTTCGTATTTCAAGCATCTGCAGACAGCCGAATCCTCGAAATCAGGAGGAGCTTCAGGGATCAGAGCAGATGCAGTACTAGGTAACCAGTTTATCCCAGTTTTCCCAGAGCTTTCCTGATTTTAGCTCCAAGAATCCCACATGCCAGAAAACTCCTCAGTAATGGGAATGAAAAGCTCGCATATTTTTAAAGCTTTTTCACTTATTTTCTGATTTTCAGTCATTTATTCTTTTCCTTTGTTTTCTTTAACCATATAGTGCTTCTCAGCCCACTTGGTATCCATGTGTGTATTGCCAATTACAGGATTCTTTTATTACAATAAAGACAAAGAGAAAGACTTGGTTACATATTTTGACACAATAATTGTATTTATTTATCTTAGTTTGAGACTGTAACAAAGAACCATAGGCAAGGTGATTTTTAAACGAGAAAATTACTTATAGTTCCAGAGGATAGAAGCCTGAGATCAGGATACCTGCCTGGTCTTCTTATTGTATTCACATGTGGTGGAAAGAGAGTTGGCTAGCTCCACCACCTTTTCTTATAAAAGTTCTTATCCTATTCATGAAGTCACTATGCTCATGATCTAATTATCTCTTCGAGTCCCTTTCTCCAGATACCATCACTCTGGAGGTTGGGGTTTCAACATGTGATTTTGGGGAGGACATAGACATGAGTCTATAGTAATTGATTTTTAATTAACTTATTTTTGTGTGTTTATAGAATAAAGGGTTTGTGAATTACTATGGACCACAGAGATTTGGGATGGGAAGGAAAGTTCACACAGACCAAATTGGATTGGCTTTGCTGAAGAGTGAAACGGTATGGATTCTGGAAAGATATGAACTTACCTGTTTTGTCAGATGTACTTATTACATGAGCCAGCTCATTGCTTTGTTAACCCAGCATATAAATGCATGTATACCCCCATATATATGTACTGTACATCATGTTTATTGAACAGCCACTATATTCATGGTATCACTTTATAGCAAAACAGATGCTGAATAATATTTGTTTGAATGAATGAACAGTATGAAAGAAGAATGTGTTGGAGGCTAGATTGAATGCCCTGTTTTAAGATCTTTTCCTACTCTAAGATGCATACTTAGAAATAAGTTGTAGTACTGGAAACAGTGATAAAATACAGGAACTAGTAGATTTTTTTTTAAAGGAGCATCTTTTAATCTGTTTATGTTTTAAAAGAAAATATTAAAGTTGGGAATTTTTAAAACTTTTATTTACATTTATTTTTTAAAAATTTATTTTTAAGACCAAAGACAAAGAGTTCTGAAACTTGAGAACACAAATGAAATTAGTGGCTTGCCACTCCCCTATGCTTGTTCTCTTCCCTTTTTTGTTGTGTGTGTTGGAAAAGCCTGAGTTTTCTGTTATCACTTAATACAGTGTTCTTACTTCTATGATAGAGGCAAAAATGACAGAAGAAGATCTATGGAAGTTGTGTTGACCGCTTTTCCAGTCCATAAGATTTTAAATCTGTGTATTAGGTTGCTTTGTACTGGAAGTTAATTCTAAATTGTTTAGCTTATGAATGCTTAAAGATAGAATTGCCATGTCAAATATCATGTTAAATGCCTGTTCTTTCAAGAGGTACTTTTTTTTAAGTAAGTAATTTGTCATTTTCATCTAATACGTATTTGCTTGTTTGGTCTTTAAAGGTGAAGGCTGTAAAATTGTTTTTTACACCAGAAGATTTGGATGATCCTGTAAATAGAGCAAAGAAATATTTTCTTCAGACTGGTACTTTAAAAGTTTCTTTACCTCATATATAGTTAGGTAGATATACAAATGTTATATCATCAGGATAGCATTCATTTCTACATAAACGTGATAAGAAATAGACTGTAATATATTATATATTTAAGCATTTTTATTATGTGCCCTAGGTACTCCATTTTTATGAGACTTTTGTATAACTCTTGCTTCTGGGTTGGGTGAGGGGAAAGATGCTTTATGAGTTTTTCCTGGCCTAAATTGTCAAAAAGATGAGTTCCCAGTTCTAAGCTAACATTGATATAAGTATAATTCACTGCAATCAGGAGACTGAAAAATAAACTAAATAAAAGTACATTTGTTATATCTGGTACTTTGTGCATTGTTTTTTATATAGTCTCCATTAGCCCTGATTGCTAATTTTGAAAACTTTAGCTAAGTATATGTAGAATACTTAATGAGAAGCACTAAAAAAAAATTTGTTGAGTGTGGTTCTAGAGTCAGTCTATATGAGTTTAATACAGCTTTAGTACTTCCCAGCATATAGTCTTGTGCAAGTGATTTAGCCTCATTGTTTTAGTTTCTTCATCTGCAAATTGAAGCTAATAATGATACCTAAAAGACTGTTAATATTTAAATGGAATAATAGATTTAATGCTCTTAAAATAGTGCCTTTCTTATTCTGAGTACTGAATAAATATTATGTGTATTTAAGTAGTAACAGCAACCATAAGATTTTAGATTCAGAATATATGATCAACATATATGTGCATATTAAATTTTACTTGCATAGAAATAAAGGACATCAGTTTCTAATATCTCCATTATTTTAAATTATGTACATATTACATATATAATGATTAATAGGTGAAAAATATTTTATGTCACACCCAAATCTATAAACCATATGACCATTTCACATTGTTATGAGTAATCTAAGTAATACTAAACAAAGTTCAAAATTACATCTATCATAGGGTCCTGAGAAAATAATTTCCTTATGGCAGTGAATGTTAAACTTTAGTGTATGCAAGAAACCTGGTGCATTTGTTAAAATGCTTACTCCCAAGGCCCTACCTGAATAAGCAGCTTTGCCATGGAGTCTAGTAATCTAATTTTAAAAAGCATGCTGAATAGTTGAATGACTGAATAGTATACTTGAAGGATTCAGATGTCAACCCTTTCTTATTCAAAAATTCTGTAAAATGTCCATAATAGCTCTTTAAAATCTCAGCTCAGGGACTTGTATAATGCTTTTAAAAAAAGCGTTCTAAATAACTGCAAATTAGTTAATCTCCATCCTGATGTTGGAGTTATTAGTGTGCTCTTTTAAAGCAGGGAAAGTGAGTGAACCATATGATTAATGATTTTTAACAAACAAAAAACCTATTCAGATGTAGCTCTGGTTTATAGTTGGTGCTGAGCCTCATCTTCATATTCAAATTCCCAGGATAGCTCAGTACATTTAGAGAGCATGGTAGCTCTTAATAACCGGCCTTTGAATAAAAGGAACTGACTGATCTCTTTGTTTCAGAGAATGCTAAAGGCACACTTTCCCTGATGCCTGAATTCAAAGTTCGGGAGAGAGCACTGTTAGAGTCACTGCATCGCTTTGGCGTGACAGAGGAGGGCTGCATCCAGGCGTGGTTCTCCTTCCCCCATTCTATGCGCATATTCTATGTTCATGCATACAGCAGCAAAATCTGGAATGAGGCAGTATCTTACAGACTTGCAACTTACGGCTCAAGAGTCGTGGAGGGTGACTTGGTCTCTTTGGATGAAGATGCTGACAATGAGCAATTACCAAGTAGTAAAGTAAGTATCACTTCATCAAGAGTAGTTATGTATCAGGAGCACTTATTTTCAGAAACTCTTATTTTAGAAAAAATTTAAAACTAAACATACTTCCTTTTTAACTTGTGTTTGCTCATCTGCTTCTACTCTGCTGTCACTTAACATGCCATTAAATAGAAGTATAAAAATGGTCAGTGATATGAAGTGAGAGTTACAAAGACAGAAAGCCTTAAAAGAACACGTTCGTTAGACAATTACATAAGCAATTCATGAATCGGGTTTCCCAAGTGGCTCATTGGTAAAAGCAACTGCCTGCCAATGCAGGAGATACAGTAGATGCAGTTTCCATCCCCAGCTCGGGAAGATCCCCTGGAGGAAGAAATATAACCCACTCCAGTATTCTTGCCCGGAGAATCCCATGAACAGAGGAGCCTGATGGGCTACAGTCTGTAGGGTTGCAAAAAGTCAAATAAGACTGAGCAACTGGGCACACACCCAGTGCATGAAACAGGCTCCTTATAAATCCGAAAGTACAGATAGCGATGTCATTCCTGCCACCACTCTATTGTGATTTCCTCTGCTACTATCAGAAAATCAATCTCTCTTGGCATATTTCCTTCTAGACCATTTTCTATGCTTTTCCATAAATATCCACAGAAAATGGATTTTTATTGTTAGTTAACAATGAGAAAAAATACAGAAATTCGAGACTCGAAACTCAAACTATGAAAAGGAAAAAGAATAAAATTTCTATTATAATGCAATATAGGATATGAAATGTCATTTCTTTTATATAAGTGTGGTTATACAATTTGTTTTTTTCTCTCTTAACTATATCTTAGAGACATTTATATTAATGAAATATAATTTCTTATAAAATTGATCCTTCCATTTCCTCCATGGTATTTTGGATATTGGTATTTCCAACTAGTGGTATTTTAATTTCTGTGAATTTGACCTAAATAATGAAATTGAATTCCATAAATCACATAAATTCATTTCATAGCATTGTAATGCAAAAAGAGACTATTCATCATTATGTTAATTCAATCTCAAAACTATATTTTAAAAATTAATGAAGGGATATGAGAGTAGCTTTTGTATATAACATCATAAAATCATTGAGCTTTAGGGGATAAAAATATTTTAGAGACTTCTTTTCTAATCCCGTTTCATAGAAATGAAAATTGAGACCCAGGCTGGAGAGGAGACAGGTTAAGTGACGAAGGTAGCAGAATTCAGACCTAGTTGTCTGATTCCTAGCCCAGCTTGGTCTCTACTAGATAAATCATGGGGTGTAGAGAAGTGTCAGCATGCACAGATAGGGCATGGTCCTATTTTTCAAAAATGGAGGAAAAATAGACTCTGAACTTACCATAAAGGATGATTTATCTGAATTAATGGCAGAGTTTTAGATGTATAAGTTAGGATTTTGTTTGTTTGTTTGTTTCAAGTGATAGAAGCCCACCTCAGACTAAAGGAAAGCAGACAAGAATTTCTTGGTCCGCCTAACTGGAAGTCCATGGTTGATTGAGGTTCAGCTGTTATGAAGGGGCTTAAACAGTGTCCTAAATCATCCATCTCATTTTCTTCATCTTTCAGCTCTGCTTTCCTCTCTGTTAGATCCATTCTCAGTTTCTTCTCTAGAAAAGAAGTCTTTTATTTCCTAACGGTTTCAGTCAAAGCCATGGAATTGAGTCTCAGAATGGCTTGGTTTGTGTTCCATGTCCCCAGACCAGTTACTGTGGACTGCAGTATATGATTGGCAAAGCCTGTGTTCCAAGAACTTCTTCCTGGAACCACCCCACCCAAATCACATTCAAGAACTGGGAGGGAAACTCCCAGGAAATTGCAGATACACTATTAGAAAAGGAGTCAAGGCTGAGTGATGAGTGAGCCACAACAAAGAGGTCTGCTTTACTATTCTACTAAATGAATGACTTGTGAATATTTAGATAAGAAAGTGATGGGCTTTCCTGGTGATCCAGTGTCTAAGACTCTGTGCTCCCAAGGCAGGGGGCTGGGTTCCATCCTGGGTCAGGGAATTAGATTTCACATACCGCAACCAAGAGTTCTCATGTTTCAGCTAACGTTCACATGCCACAATAAAGATCCTGCTAGCTGCAACGAGATCGAAGATCTTGCCGTGCCACAAGTCAGACTTGGCATAGTCAAACAATAAAATATAAGAAACATTAAGGGGAAAAAATAAGTGATCACTAGGAACTTCATTGAGAATGGTCATTTAACTGAGACACAGATTCTGAAACTGTAAAAAGAAATCTAGCAGCATCTTAGGTTTTATTTTACCTCATATAGATGGAAGAAGGGCTATGTCAGTTGATTCCATTTTGATAAATAATGAAAAACATTAAGTTTTTTTAATACCTTTCATAAAACATGTCCTTTTAAATATTTCTTGGCAACACATTATTTAGTAAGTCAGCCATTTCTAATTCAAATTTTCAGAAGTTCACTTTGACAAGATATAGCAATAATCTCTGAAATGCATGTGTCTCATAAGACTTTGCTCCAGGTAATATTTGCAAGGATATTTTTGTGATCAAGATTTTGTCTACTTTTCTTTCAGGAGATACAGGAGAAAAGAAAAAAATTTCTCTTTTACATTTTGCAGAGTTTCCTTTCATTAGCAGCAAAAAGTATCTGTATTTTTTAAATTAATTATTTATACTTTATTAATTAGCACTGAGAAAAGAAAAGGCAAGAATTGGACGCTCACGACATAAGAAAAAAACTAATATTATAGAATATTTCATGTTGCGCATCTACATTAAAAATTGTAGGAAACTATAGGAAACTAATCTGAGTCCCTTTTCGATAGAATAACTAGGCCTACTGCTGCTGCTACTGCTAAGTCGCTTCAGTTATGTCCAACTCTGTGCGACCCCATAGATGGCAGCCCACCAGGCTCTGCCATCTCTGGGATTCTCCAGGCAAGAGCACTGGAGTGAGTTGCCATTTCCTTATCCAATGCATGAAAGTGAAAAGTAAAAGTGAAGTTGCTCAGTTCAGTTCAGTCGCTCAGTCGTGTCCTACTCTTTGCGACCCCATGAATCGCAGCAATCTAGGCCTCCCTGTCCATCACCAACTCCCAGAGTTCACTCAGACTCATGTCCATTGAATCAGTGATGCCATCCAGCCATCTCATCCTCTGTCATCCCCTTCTCCTGCCCCCCAATCCCTCTCTGCTGGGAGCCAGTGTGAGGAATCCCGCCTGTGACAGGGTCATGTGGAAGGAAGTCTGGCATACGCAGGGCGTGATCAAACTTCAGGGGTGCCCCATGGCATTTCCTGAGCATCCACCCCCCAGAAAATAAGAATCTGCCGGCCTTTGCACTCTGCTTTTCCACTCTTTTGATATTCTCTGGGAAAAAGTTAACTCAGGGCTTTAGTCTTCTGCATTTGAAAGGGATGTTTCAGTTGAACCCCTTCTTATAGCTCTTTAGCTTGCCTAACTGGTTTTTCCCGGACTCCTTTCAGCTTGTGAATTGCTTACAGCCCCCTAGCTGCGAGAGGCACAAAGCCTGAAAGCATCTTAAAGACACAGAGCCTTTTCTAAAGAGTTAAAAATCATATTGGTGACGAGTTTTCACTGTTGACTCAAGGATTGCTGGCAGATCTCCATGTTCTTTATCTTTTAGGCACCTGGAAGGACGTTACTCAATGTAAGCAGGATGTAGAAAAAAGATATGTAGTAGCTTTGATGTTAGCAACACTAGACTTTTGAGTTAATTGCTTCTCTTCTGCTGTAAATCACTGTACTCCCTTTACTTGTTATAAGTTGCTGTATCTTTGCTGTGTAAGAATGCAGCTTCATTTAGTACTTTTCTGAGAGTGACACCAGACCTTGGGAAGATCAACACAAATGAGTCTTCTGGTTGACAAACCCTTATCAGAAAAAAGGCTGTAAAATGTTAATTGGCCCTTTTGGCTGGAAGAAGATGTAAATTACCTAAGACTTGTGTATACAATTAGATATGCAGAGAGAAAAGCCTGGTATTGATAAGATTCTGGGCTGCTAACGCTGCATAATTTTGTATTACCCATTGATCTCTATGTACAATCAAAAAGGCCTTCTGAACAATAGAGGCTGGAGCTAGTTGCTGGACTAGTTTCCCCTGTGTTTCTGTCTCTTTCCTCTCCTCTTCACTCTAATTTCAGGCTGAATTCCCATCTGGACCAGGGGGCCTTGCCAGGTCTACTTACTTGCCCCTGCTTTCAAGCCTCGTGCAAAAGGGAGCCCAAGGTGGGGCACCCTTAGAGATTCAAGCAGGTGCCGGTGGCCCCACGTAGATGGTGCAAATCTCTTGTCTGGAGATTTTATTGACCTTCCCGCAAGCCAAGTTATTCAGCCTTCTTTCTCCACTTAATTTTCCCACTACACTATTTCTTCCTAATCTAATCTTATATTTCTATATTAATGAATAAATAAATCTTTCCTTGCCAACGCCATCTCCGCTTTGAATTCCCTGGACCCACCATGGCTGGACCCCAGCACCTCCCAGCATCAGAGTCTTTTACAATGAGTCAACTCTTCGCATGAGGTGGCCAAAGTGTTGGAGTTTCAGCTTTAGCATCATTCCTTCCAAAGAAATCCCAAGGCTGATCTCCTTCAGAATGGACTGGTTGGATCTCCTTGCAGTCCAACGGACTCTCAAGAGTCTTCTCCAACACCACACTTCAAAACCATCAATTCTTTGGCGCTCAGCCTTCTTCACAGTCCAACTCTCACATCCATACATGAGTATTGGAAAAACTGCAGCCTTGACTAGACAGACCTTAGTCGGCAAAGTAATGTCTCTGCTTTTGAATATGCTACTAGGTTGGTCATAACTTTTCTTCCAAGGAATAAGCATCTTTTAATTTCATGACTGCAGTCACCATCTGCAGTGATTTTGGAGCCCCCCAAAAATAAAGTCTGACACTGTTTCCACTGTTTTCCCATCTATTTCCCATGAAGTGATGGGACCAGATGTCATGATCTTCATTTTCTGAATGTTGAGCTTGAAGCCAACTTTTTCACTCTCCTCTTTCACTTTCATCAAGAGGCTTTTTAGTTCCTCTTCAGTTTCTGCCATAAGGGTGGTGTTATCTGCCTATCTGAGGTTATTGATATTTCTCCTGGCAATCTTGATTCCAGCTTGTGTTTCTTCCAGCCCAGCATTCCTCATGATGTACTCTGCATATAAGACCCCATGGACTGCAGCCTACCAAGTTCCTCCGTCCATGGGATTTTCCAGGCAAAAGTATTAGGCCTACAGATGTAGCTTAATTTCAGGTGACTTGGCAGATTTTCATAATTTTTTTGTGAGTAGCTGGAGAAATGTGAATTAGGCAATGAGGAAATCACGTGAATTCATCTTTGTGGAGCTGCCGTACGACAAAGAATGGTTAGTTCATCAGTTGATATCAGCTTGGAGGGACTTCTCTAAAGAGAACTACAGTTCTGTACTTGAAAATGTTTGTTCAGTATTTTCACAGATTGCTTAAATTGTAGTATTTTAGGAATACTTATGAATTTGTGAAAGGCAAAGAGCTGAAATTGATGATGCAAGAGAGATCATAGGCCCATGTATTTTGGTCAGATCACATCTAGAGTATTATGTCCATTTCTGAATGCAGCAGTTAAAATGGGTTATTAACATGTAAACAAACAAACCCAAAAATGAAAAACCAAGCAGGAGGGATATTATTGATCTGAGTAGGGAGAATTGGGAAAGCAAGCAAGTTTAGAGACGATCTAGGCATTATATGGTGAATGCTTTAGGAAAATGAGACTGTGTTAATCCTCATGGAATGATGGTAGCTACCTTTATACTTTTGAGCTTTCATGTCTCAGAGAAATCAGAATTATTTATTCTGTGTCCTAGAGCAACATTTCTCAAACTTATCACTCACTCTTTTTTTCCCACGTACATGTGACAATTATTACTAGTCTATGAAACACATTTTGAGAAGCACTATTTCTCATAGAGTACTATGATACCTGCTGGGGACAGAGGTTGGAGAGGGATTTCATGGAAACAGATTTTTGATTCAGTGTAATAAAAAAATACTTTGCTGTTTAGAAAAAGATGGGTTAAAGCAAGAAGAATCATTCTAATTTTTAAGTAGTCTGCTCCTATAGAAACAAGATGTGAAAAGATCTTATTTGAGTATGAGTATATTCAGTTAAGAAGTTTTATTATACATAACAGAGTTAGGAAAAGTTGAGGGAATTTGGAACATTTGAGAATCATCTGTATTTTCATCATGTTTTTAAAAAATAGGTTCATCTAGTAACTGAAGAAGAGGAATCAGCTAACACATATGCAATACATCAGGTAAATGTGCTTAAAAATTAGTATCATTTAGATTTAAATGTAGACATTGTGCTGAAAAGGCAGTGTACTAACCATTTCTTCTCCCCGCCTCCTTTTTTTCTACCACTTTTTATTCAGATATACTTTATATACAATAAAATTCACTTCTTAGTTTATAGTTCTATGAGTTTTGATATATGTAGACAATCATATGACTACCACAAGAATCAAGATAACAGTTTCCCTTCTCCCTCAAACTTCCTGTGCCCCTTTGCAGTCACCTCTCACCCCTGCCTCTGCCCCAACTCAGCTACTTCCTGTCCTACAGGTTTGCCTTTGAAAGAATGCCGTAGAAATGGATTCATATAGTATATGTGATTTTTGTGTCTGGCTTCTTCCAATGAGCATAATGAATTTGAAATTTTCATGTTGTGTGTATTTGAGTTTTTACCTGGTGCCTTTTGCTGCCTACATTTTGGTTCCAGTTAAAGGAAAAATATCTAGAAGTCATCAGCAAAGCAGGAAACCTGCACAAAATGTAGTTTACTCATGAGCAGCTGAGAAAATAGAAATTAATTTGGCAGTTTCTTCTGTGCTTTCATGTTTTTATTAATAAGTAAGCAAGGAAAATGGAAAATTGTCAAATTTTCTGTGATTGAGCAGTAGGGATTATTCTTTTTGTTCCAGAAAGAATATGCTTTTAGCATTGTATGACTGCATAAAGATTAAGTCTGTTGGATAATTAGATGTACCTCAACTTCTTGTTCCATTTCTTCTACCTTAACAGCAATTTGTCAAATAATATCTGACTTGAGTTGGTTACCTTGTTAACTAAAAGTCCTTCTTGATTTCAGTTAGCTCTTCTTTTTGCCTGGCAGCATTAAAAAGAATCAAAATAGTGTAGTATTCAGTGGCATGTTTTAGAGTGATTGCAGTGTTTGTATTCTCAGTGTGTTTTTACATATCCAAGTCCCAGTCATAAAAGTAAATTTAAAATATGATTGCATATGGACTTCCCTGGAAGCCCAATGGTTAAGACTCCATACTTCCACTGCAAAGGGTGTTCAATCCTTTGTTAAGGAAGTAAGATCCCATGTGCTGTGCAGGGTGGCCAAAAAAAGAGAGAAATGATCACATATTTTTCTGAAGGCTGTTTCATGTACCTTTTTTTTTCCTTTTCTCTTGCATAGGTGGTTCTTCCAGTGCTTGGATACAATATTCAGTACCCTAAAAACAAAGTAGGGCAGTGGTACCAGGAAGTACTCAGCAGAGATGGACTACAGACATGTAAATTTAAAATACCTACCCTGAGACTGAATGTTCCAGGATGCTATAGAAAGATTCTGAAACATCCCTGTAATCTCTCATACCAGCTGATGGAAGACCATGGTATTGATGTCAAGAAGGAAGGTTCCCACGTCGATGAAGCAACTTTATCCCTTTTGATCTCTTTTGATCTTGACGCTTCGTGTTATGCTACAGTTTGTCTGAGGGAAATAATGAAGCATGACTTTTAAAACTGATACCCTTGATATAATCAGTATGTGCCACTTTTTAAAGGAAAGTGAAAAGGGAGCTAAAATTTGAGTGTCTGCCATGTGCTAGTAGCTTTATAATTGTTATCTCCTTTAATTACACACCATCCCAATGAAGAGGAATTTGATACACTGAAGAGGATGTACAGCTAGTAAGTGGCAAAATCTGAACTTAAGACTCCAAAGCCTTTGTTTTTTCCTATTATCTAATGTCTCAATGACCTTTATTCTATGCTATGAAAGTTAAAATCTTCTGGACTATTAGGAGCATACTGCAAGATAACATTAAAGAAAAACTTTTGGAGTAGTGTTTATATCCTCAGGCTCCTTGTTTAAAATGTAGATTAAACTAGGTTGTAATGAAAACATATGGTTGGAGAGAAAGATGTAGCATTTTGTTCATTAGTACCATTCTTTTCTATTTTTGAAATTATTGATCAGAACAGTACTTCAGGAAAATATCATCCCTCTATTTATTAATATGATATGCAAGATGATCCAACCAGTCCATCCTAAAGGAGATCAGTCCTGGGTGTTCACTGGAAGGACTGATGTTGAAGCTGAAACTTCAATACTTTGGCCACCTGATGCAAAGAGCTGACTCATTGGAAAAGACCCTGATGCTGGGAAAGACTGGGAGGAGAAGGGGATGACAGAGGATGAGATGGTTGTATGGCATCACTGACTCAATTGACATGGGTTTGGGTGGACTCTGGGAGTTGGTGATAGACAGGGAGGCCTGGCGTGCTGCGGTTCATGGGGTCGCAAAGAGTTGGGCACGACTGAGTGACTGAACTGAACTGATCCCGGGGTAGTATTAGTATGATATCCCCTTTATGAAATAAATGATCTTTGATGAACATTGAAATAAATTTTTATACAATTTATTTATTTTGACATATACTGACCCTCCACTTTTTGTAATTTTTGTACTATCATCTAGAATAGAAATTTTTAGTCAGATCTATGCTCAGACTCCAGCTCTGACACTTACGAGTGACATTGATTCTTTTTGAAGCTCATTTAAGGAAAGGTGGCACCAATCTCATAACAACTAATAGAATTATCTCCACCTTTTTAATGTTTCTAGAGGAAGAAAACATTTTACCCATTCCAAAATTTAAATATGCCTTAAATGTATTTATTTATTTATTTTAATTGGAGAATAATTACAATATTGTGATAGTTTTGGCATACATTGACATGAATCAACCATGGGTGTACATGTATCCCCCAATCCTGAACTCCCTCCCTGCTCCCTCCTCACTGCATCCCTCTGGGTTGTCCCACAGCACTGGCTTTGAATGCCCTGCTTCATGCAATGAACTTGCACTGGTTATCTATACATGTTTCAATGCTGTTCTCTCAGATCATCCCACCCTTTCCTTTCTCCCACAGAGTCCAAAAGTCTGTTCTTTACATCTGTGTCTCTTTCCCTGTCTCGCATGTAGGGTCATCATTACCATCTTTCTAAATTCCATATATACACGTTAATATACTGTATTTGTGTTTCTCTTTCTGACTTACCTCGCTCTGTATAATAGGCTCTAGTTTCATCCACCTCATTAGAACCCACTCAAATGCATTTTTTTTTTTATAGCTGAGTAATACTCCATGTGTTTGTGTACACAACTTCCTTATCCATTCATCCGCTGATGGACATCTAGGTTGATTCCATGTCCTAGCTATTGTAAATAGTGCTGCAATGAACATTGGGGTACTTGTGTCTTTTTCAATTCTAAATATTTGTTAGGTTAACTATTGCATGTCACAAATCTCTAACCACTTTGTATCAGTTGAATTTGGGAGCAAATGGAATATACTGATTGGAAAAAATCTGAGCATTCTTTTGTTGCTGGTAGCATTACATAATGATTTAAATTTAAAATATTGTAGAGAGTATTATGTTAATAATGTGGTACTTATATATTTAAGTCAAACCATTTTGGATATATTAACATAAGGAAATAAAATTCAGAAGAAAAAACTATATGCAATGTGAGATTTGCTTGTTTTAACAATTTTATATGTAGAAAGAATCAGTTTGAAAGGCCAGCATTAGCTAACCTAAAGTGAAATGAGATGGAACAATTTGATGCAAAACATGTAGGTATTAACAAAGTTTTATGTATGTGAGAAAATCAAAAGTATATGTAAAACACAAATGGAGTGTATACACTAAATGCAGCTTTTACACAGGAGGGGCACTTTAGAATAGTGATTAAAAGCATGGATACTGGAGACAAACTCCTCTAGTTTGAAACTTGGCTCTGTCATTTACAGCAGTGTGGCCTTATAAGTTTGTGTGTTTCAGTTTCAATTTCTATAAAAACAGGGATGGTAATAAACATACCTCTTAGGATTATTGTGATGATTTTCTGAGTTAATATATATAAAGCAGCTTAGAAAAATACCTAGCACTTAGTTACTGTTAAATAAATATCCACAAATCCAAGTTTGGAAGGGAACAGAAAGAAATGAAAAGGCCATTCTGTTAAGGTCATAGAATGTTTGGAATTTTTTAATACTAGAAGATTCCTGTTTTGTCTTTATATATTTTAATAATTAATAAATTCAGGACACAAAACTTGCAGATTGTTGTACTGTGGATTTTCAAAATTACCATTATTACCTAATGGTCATTGAAAATGAAATGATGATGTATTAAGTAGTAAAAAAATTAGAAATAATGTTTTAACTTTTATATGATAAATTATATCTTGTAAATATAATCTGAAAGTGAATTACTCAATAATTAAACCCCAGCTTTCTTTTAAACATTGGGTAGCAGCAGCAGCACTTAGAAAATATGAAAGCATTAAAAGTGTGTCATTGACAGTATTTTCTTTACCTCTAGGTGGCACTATAATTTTAGCTATCTTTATGTAGCACTTTGGCCCTGTGTAAAGAAAGGATCGCTAAACTTATTTCCGGTTACCATAAAATGTATTCAGATACTGTTCATGTGGAAAATTATTTAATATACTAATACTATTTGTCATGTTAATTTCTATTTTTTTCCCCAGTAAGGACTTGAATAGACTTTGGAACAAACGAGTAGTCACCTAGGGTTTTGCAGTTTTTCTAGAGCATTTTAGGCTCTCAGAAGAATCTTTGGATTAGCTTTAATTTTCAGTGTAATATTTGAAACTGAGCAATAGTGACTCACGCTTACTAAAGTAAAACAAATTTAGGTCTTTTATTAAGATAAAAACACTTGGATTTTTGTAAGTTATAATAAACAAAGTCATATGCAACTTTGATCCAGGTAACATTTGCCTGGTGTTGTGACAGGCACTTCCACTCCTCTTGTTGTAATCCATGTTTCCACCCTGTAGGTGGGTAGTGTTTTCCCTGTTTTTGCAAATGAGAAAATATTTGAGTGGTTTACTGACCTGTTCAAGTTCAAGCAAGATGGTATTTGATTGAACTTTATTATGCTTATAGATCAGTACTGCTTTCATCCACAATATTTGCCTTCTGAAAAGTTTTCGGTTGATAAATTATATTTCTACCGACTTAGTATTTCTTGATATTGATTAATAGGCATATTGGGGCATGTCTTGAGAGAAAATTACTTTTGAGATTCTGAGAACAAAATAAAAGTTGGGAATTTCCAAGTCATTTTGAGGTGTTTTCTAGAGTATTTTGGGACTTGGATCTCAATGATAGACAACACCATTTTAGGCTCTTGAAGGCTTCTTTAGATGATACCTGGTACAATATTAAGTTTCATTGAAAAAGTACAGTGAGAAAAATGTTTTGTTTTCCCAATACTCTTGCAACCTTTTCATCAATCATTCTGTTTAAGACAAGGAGAAAGCTGACTATTTCACATTTACGTATCACTTGCTGGGTTTACCTTTTTAACAGAGCTAGTGGAGGCCCTAGGCTCAGGAGTACCACCAGACAGTAATATATAACGAGAATTTCATAATACTGCTGTTGTATTGACTTTATTTTTCTAGGTACCTTTTTTATGGCCAATAATATGGTTTTCCACTTTTTTGATGTTTCTTTGAAAAATAAGTTTAATTTTGAAAAGAGGAAATCAATGTAAAGATAATAAGCAACTATTAGTATAGATATAGCAGTAATTAAAACATCAATACATGAACAATTGAAGTTTGGGAAATAATGGGAGTACCTGAACTCAGAGAGAGCCTGTCACTGTGTTAGTGTGTACCTGGTGGCTCAGAGGTTAAAGCATCTGCCTGCAATGCGGGGAGACCGAGGTTCGATCCCTAGGTGGGGAAGATCCCCTGGAGAAGGAAATGGTAACCCACTCCAGTATTCTTGCCTGGAGAATCCCATGGACAGAGAAGCCTGGTAGGCTATAGTTCATGGGGTTGCAAAGAGTCGGACATGACTGAGCGACTTGACTTTCACTTTAGTAACCCACTGAATTTCTCTGTTGTGATGTCAGGTGTGAAGTTATGTTAGTAATCATTTTCCAGTCCAGGACAGTATAGCATCAAACAAAATAATGAAAAATACACAAATTCGATATATTATAAGCACAAGTACTAATGATCACATGTCATATCTTAAAATTGTACTGATGGGATTTTCTTTTAGAAAAGCTTATGAAAGTGCTAGTGTGTAGCACCTAGCAAATTTTTTTTTTTTTAATTTACTTAACTTTTTTTTTAAATACTTTATTCTACATTACAATACTGTATTTGTTTTGCCATACATTGGCATGAATCAGCCACAGGTGTCCACGATCTCCCAATGCCAAAGCCCCCTCCCACCTCCCACCCCGCAAATTCTTAATAAATGTGACTAGTGTTATTTTAGTTTATATTACATTACTGGGGTCTCTGTTGAAAGTTTTATAATTGAATGGCTAATGAATTTTCCTTGAGATCTGATCTGACTCTGTCTTAGCATAAAATGATTATAATTCAACATACTTTTAGATTTATTTATTTTTTATAAGTAGAATTACATATTTCTAAATCTGGGAATTCAGCAGTTCATTCAAATTTAGATCTTTAAGAACTATCTGGGTCAGTGTTCTTCAATATTTTCCACCTGAGAACTACCCTTAAGAGACAAGAAATGAAGCTGCATATAACAATGGAAAACTTTCTTGCATTAATGTTGGGATAGGAGAAGAGGTTGGAGGGAGACATGGAGAGGAAGGAAAATAGGACTTGTCATATTTTTTCTTTATTTACTTCTGAAACTGAAGAATACTTAAAGAATACTGAAATTTTAGCAAGTGTAAGGTGAGGAAATTGAGGGATCATGAATGCATTTTTTCAGAATGGTCTGGTTGCTCATGCCAGCATATCACTAGAGAGACAAAAATTTATGCATTGTACATTTTCACAATATGAATGGTGGTTAATGTAAATAGTTTATTAATTAATTTATCTATTTAATTATTTATTTGACCATGCCACATGGCTTGTGGGATCTTAGTTCCTGGGTCAGGGATCAAGCCCAAGCCCTCGGCAGTGAGATCATGAAATCTTAACTACTGAACTGCCATATATAAATAGTTTAAAATGTAGTACCTGTGCTATAGATTTTGCTTTCAGACTCAAAGATTCTTAAGGATAGCCTGATGTCTTATGGTACTGTTTTAATTTATTTTCCTAAGCCCCTCTCCCTTTACCTATTTTTGATAGGCCACAGAACATGCCCCTAAATTCACGGCACTCTGTAAGATGCAGTGGGGAAAGATAAATCAGTACTATCCCTGCCTTTGAGGGATATCCTTGACAATATCATTTGATTTGGAATGCCATCCACAGAAAGAGTATGCAGACCACTAGATGGCGAAGAGAAAAGCAAGTGGTGTCTTCATTTCACTTCCGGCTCTCTGTAGGACCATTAACAGGCTTCTTGACCACTCAGCACCTCATTCTGAATCCTTAAATGATGCTTATATTAGCGTTTCTAAGCATTGTGAGATCTTCTCTTAAAATATGCTTTGAACTATTCAGTCTAGATACTGCTTTCTAGAAAGCTACTAGTTTAAAGAATGGAAAATGGTATTAATGGAGTTAATCTTGTGTAATTTCAGTGTGGGCTGTCAGGAATACCTTTAAGTAAAGAAAATGACTCTAATCTTCTTAAGCAATTCATTTTCTCAGCAACTGAGAGGCAGGAGCTAATTTACTCTGCCTGTGTACACAGACCTTGTCTTACTAAAGGAAAATTTTACTTATGGAGAAAAGTCACGATACCCATGAAATTATTTATATTTAGACATTGGAAAATAGGGCAAAATATAAGAAACATTAAATTGTGCCTTTCCTTTACCAGTTTACTTTCTACATGCTCAACTCAATTACTAATATTTTCTGTTACAAAGAGGAAATTTAATCATGAAGTCAAAACAAGAGCTATTTGGTTGTTTTTAGGGGGAAGAGAACAAAGAACTGGTCACTCCTCAGCTGAGGGTGTTTGAGTAACAAGATGAGTGGGGAGTGGAGAGGGTTAGGGACTCGATTCTTTCTGCTTTGATTCCAAGTCACCATTTTCTGGTAAGGCTTACTGGCATTTTCTTAGACTCATTAAGTCAGAATTCAGAATTTTTCACTACAATAGGGTTTTAATCTTAGCTAATTATTGTTTCCACCCCCACCCCTGGTCATAAAGGACTAGTGTTTGTTTCTGAAAAGGGAAGGTTAAGACTCTTTCTGTTAACATAACCTTTATAATTTCCTTAGACTATGATAAAATGTGCTGGGTTTTTTGCATATGATTTTCAAAAGGAAACTAGTTTTTCTATGAAATATTTTAAGAGAAATTAATAGATTTTATGCTATGTAAATAATAACAATGCACGTTTTACATTTAGAAACCAGTGGACAAACTGAGAAGCAGTTATTCTGAATTCTAAGAGCATTCTTCCAAGACATTGAAAGAGAAAACTAATTTCATATGAAGCATTTGATGATTTGTGTTTTTAATGTACATATTGTCTCTCGTTTTGATTGTTGTTATAATTTTCTAACTGACTGCCCCCATTCTTCACTCTAACTGGTCTATCTTTGTATACTAATGTCAGTTACCCTCCTGCCCCGCCTGAAAGTAGAAATCTGATCCTGTCATTGTGTTGAGACCATATAACATTTCTGTGGCTTCCCAGTATTAATGGAATGAAAGTACAAATTCCTAAACGCAGCACATGTAGGCCTGCACAGTATGGCTTCATATTATCTTTCAAGTGTCATCTGCCTCCTGTTCTGTGAAAACGTATCTTTGTTCAGTTCTGTTTGTTCCTTTCCAAATATAGCAAGTTTTCTCATGTTTTCTCTCTCAACCTCCCCATTCCTCTCTGTTTAGACTTAATAAATGTCTCATCTGTAAAATCCGTGTCCTTACAACAGTCCTACACCACATTATACTTATTTGAGTGAATATCTGGTCATCTATACTAAGTATTCAAGGGCATTCATTTTTATACCTCAGGTACACATCCGTGCCTCACATGTAGCAGGCTTAATAATTTATACCTAGGTAAATTTGCTTGGTAAGTATATGTATCTCAGGAAAATTCTAAAATAGTCTTTTATCCTCATAGAAAATTTAGAGTATTTAGAATTGAAACTCTTTATAATGCCTTTCCACTTCTACATGAACTGCCAAAATAATTTTAATCTCTTCATCTTTGTCATCACTACCTGTAAAATGACTACTTTTGATTTAAATGCATTGCAGAATTCCACTTACAACTCAGAAGCAGCTCTCAGGGAATGTAACCATTCTCATTTTACAAGTGAAGATTCTAGGGCTTGAAGAGGTTAATAACTTACCCTAGTTTTCAAAGAATATTTACCCTAGCTCTCCTTGTTTTCAAGCCCATGGTGATAAATACTTTGCTCTGCTGGTTCCTAATGCAAAATGTGTCAGTGCAGTTTGCTTATTAACTAGTGATTAATTTCTTCCCATTTCTGAATTTGCATGCATATTTCTAATACTTTATGACATTAAGGCAAGTTGGGGGAACATAATGATAATGGGATTTTAATCATTGAGCACTATGTGTTTAACATTTTACATCTTATCAGTAAGTATTTATCTGTGGGTTAAGTACTGTTATTTTTATTTTGTAGATGAGGGCACAAGAGATAGAGTGCAATTAAAAAACTTGAGAAGGGTAAAACACAGAGCCAAAGCTGAAGCCCAGATACTTTTTCTTATAGAATCCAGAGACTCTTAAGCCATGAACTTGGTTTGAACTTAAGTGGTAGTGATTCCACGTCATAGAAGCTAGCACAAATGTTCTCTTGAGGAAACTTATCCCAGTTTACCCATTTATGTTCAGACACTAAGCAGCACAGGAAAAAAAAAAAAAAGAAGAAGAAGAAGGAGAAGAAGCAATACATCATGCACGAGTGTCAGCAGAAACAAAAGATAGTATAAATAGACCTTCAAAATTCTGGACATGGACTTCTTGTTGACTTTTAAAGAAGTAAGAAACAAGCTTGAAAATATGCAGGAAATACGAAAATTAAAATACTATCTAGCATATTTGAAAAAGAACTAATATATTTTCTAGAAGTGAAAATTATAATAGTCAAAATGAGTTTAATAACTCATGAGTTTAATAACAGTACCCAAAAGTGAAAGCAAAATCAATTCAGTTCAGTCACTCAGTCATGTCCAACTCTTTGCAACCCCATGGACTGCAGCATGCCAGGATTCCCTCTCCACCACCAACTCCTGGAGTCTGCTTAGACTCAAACTCATGTCCATCAAGTTGGTGATGCCATCCAACCATCTCATCCTCTGTTATCCCCTTCTCCCGCCCTCAATCTTTCCCAGCATCAGAGTCTTTTCAAATGAGTCAGTTCTTCATGTCAGGAGGCCGAAGTATTGGAGTTTCAGCTTTAGCATCAGTCCTTCCAATGAATCCTCAGGGCTGATTTCCTTTAGGATTGACTGGTTTGCTCTCCTTGCAGTCCAAGGGCCTCTCAAGAGTCTTCTCTAACACCACAGTTTAAAAGCATTAATTCTTGAGTGCTTAGCTTTCTTTATAGTCCAACTCTCACATCCATACATGACTATTGGAAAAACCATATCTTTGACTAGGCAAACATTTGTTGGCAAGGTAATGTCTCTGGTTTTTAATATGCTTTCTAGGTTGGTCATAGTTTTTCTTCCAAGGAGCAAGTGTCTTTTAATCTCATGGCTGCAGTCACCATCTGCAGTGATTTTGGAGCTCAAGAAAATAAAGTCTCTCACTTTTTCCATTATTTCCCCATCTATTTGCCATGAAGTGATGGGACCAGATGCCATGATCTTAGTTTTCTGAATGTTGAGCTTTAAGCCAACTTTTTTCACTCTCCTCTTTCACTTTCAATCAAGAGGCTCTTTAGTTCTTCTTCACTTTCTGCCATAAGGGTGGTGTCATCTGTATATCTGCGGTTATTGATATTTCTCCCATCAATCCTGATTCCAGCTTGTGCTTCATCCAGCCCAGCATTTTGCAAGATGTACTATGCACATAAGTTAAATAAACAGGATGACAATATGCAGCCTTGACGTACTCCTTTCCCAACTTGGAACCAGTCTGTTGTTTTGTGTCTGGTTCTAACTGTTGCTTCTTGACCCACATACAGATTTCTTAGGAGGCAGGTAAGGTGGTCTGGTATTCACATCTCTCAGAATTTTCCACAGTTTTTTATGAGCCACACAGTCAAAAGTTTAACATAGTCAGTGAAGCAGAAGTAGTTTTTTTTTTTTTTTTCCTGGAATTCCCTTTCTTTTTCTATGATACAATGGATGTTGGCAATTTGATCTCTGGTTCCTCTGCCTTTTCTAAATCCGTCTTGAACATCTGGAAGCTCATGATTCACATACTGTTGAACTCTGACTTGGAGAACTTTGAGCATTACTTTGCTAGCATGTGAGATGAGTGTAACGTGTGGTATTTTGAACATTCTTTGGCATTGCCTTTCTTTGGGACTGGAATGAAAACTGACCTTTTCCAGTCCTATAGCCACTGCTGAGTTTTCCAAATTTGCTAGCCTTTTGAGTGCAACTTTCACAGCATCATCTTTAGGATGTGAAATAAGAAAATAGTAAACTAAAATATAGGCCTAAAGAAATCTAGAATGGAACAATGAGATTAACAACAAGAACAAAAAAGTGCAGAGATGAGACATGAAGGTTACAGTGAGAAAATTCAAAATGCATTTAATTGGAATCTGAAGGAATTGAATCTGAAAAAAATAATAAGGTAAAGACAACACTTCAACAGACAGTGGCTGAGAATTGTCTGTAGCTAATAAGACAGTAAAATACAGATTTAAGAAGCCAATCAATCCCAACGAATATAAATAAAAATAAAGCCACTTTGAGACACATAATAGTTAATATGTAGTATATCAGTAATAAAAAAAAAAATCTTAAAAACATCCAGGTAAAGATTATTCTCAAGGTTGATAGCTAATTCCAGACTAGTGATGAAATATATTGAAATAACTCAGAAAGTTTATCACCAGAAGAAATTAAAAATAATCCTCAAGCAGAAGACGGAAGATTCCAAATCAAAAGCCTAAGATAGAAGAACAAATGATGAACAAAAAATGTGGTAAATATGTAGTTAAATATAACCAAGTGTTGACAAAATGCTGATGTCTATAATATCTTTGAGGTTAATATAGATGATAAATTAAAACATAGCACCTAGGAGGGAACTAAAATACATTAACAATATAAGTTTATCTGTAAAAATGGATAAATATATTAATTAACTTTAATTTTTGTTAAATTGGAAAGATATGGTATAATGTCTATGAACTGAAGTGAAGTCGCTCAGTCATGTCCAACCCTCAGCAACACCATGGATTGCAGCCTTCCAGGCTCCTCCGTCCATGGGATTTTCCAGGCAAGAGTGCTGGAGTGGATTGCCATTTCCTTCTCCAGGGGATCTTCCCGACCCAGGAACTGAACCCAGGTCTCCCTCACTGCAGGCAGATGCTTTACTGTCAGAGCCACTGAAAGAATAAAAACAGTCATAACATCCAAACTAGGTGCTGGAGGATTGCTCTAACAGTGTGTGCTTCACAGATTAGAGCTGAATGACTAGTTGATAAGAGATATTTGATTAGATACAAGAATCATTTCCATTGTCATGAAAAATTTTAACATTGAATTTTTCAAGAAAAATAGGAAGAGTTAATTCCTTCAAACATGATTCAAGCATTTTAAACTTTGAATATATGATGGAAAAATGGACTTTTTCCAAATTGAGAAAAGAGTACATCAAGGCTGTATATTGTCACCCTGCTTATTTAACTTAGAGTACATCATGCAAAATGCTGGACTAGATGAAGCACAAGCTGGAATCAAGATTGCCAGGAGAAATATCAATAACCTCAGATATGCAGATGACACCACCCTTACGGCAGAAAGTGAAGAGGAGCTAAAGAGCCTCTTGATGAAAGTGAAAGAGAAGAGTGAAAAAGTTGGCTTAAAACTCAGCATTCAGAAAGCTAAGATCATGGCATCCAGTCCCATCAGTTCAGTTCAGTTCAGTCGCTCAGTCATGTCCGACTCTTTGCGACCCCATGAATTGCAGCATGCCAGGCCTCCCTGTCCATCACCAACTCCTGGAGTTCACTCAGACTCACATCCATCAAGCCAGTGATGCCATCCAGCCATCTCATTCTCTGTCGTCCCCTTCTTCTCCTGCCCCCAGTCCCTCCCAGCATCAGAGTCTTTTCCAGTGAGTCAGGTCTTTGCATGAGATGGCCAAAGTATTGGAGTTTCAGCTTTAGCATCATTCCTTCCAAAGAAATGCCAGGGCTGATTTCCTTCAGAATGGACTGGTTGGATCTCCTTGCAGTCCAAGGGATTCTCAAGAGTCTTCTCTAACACTTCATGGCAAATAGATGGGGAAACAATGGAAACAGTGAGAGACTTTATTTTCTTGGGCTCCAAAATCACTGCAGATGGTGACTGCAGCCATGAAATTAAAAGACACTTGCTCCTTGGAAGAAAAGCTATGACCAACCTAGACAGCATATTCAAAAGCAGAGACATTACCTTGCTGACAAATGTCCGTCTAGTCAAAGCTATGGATTATCCAGTCATCATGTATGGATGTGAGAGCTGGACCATAAAGAAAGCTGAGCACTGAAGAATTGATTCTTTTGAACTGCGGTGTTGAGAGTCCCTTTGACTGCAAGAAGATCAAACCAGTCAATCCTAAAGGAAATGAGTCCTGAATATTCATTGGAAGGACTGATGCTAAAGCTGAAACTCCAATACTTTGGCTACCTGATGTGAAGAACTGACTCATTGGAAAAGACTGATGCTGGGAAAGATTGAAGGAGGGAGAAGAAGGGGATGACAGAGGATGGTATGGTTGGATGGCATCACCAACTCGATGGACATGAGTTTGAGCAAGCTCTGGGAGTTGGTGATAGACCAGGAAGCCTGGCATGCTGCAGTCCTGGGGTCGCAAAGAGTTGAACATGACTGAGTGACTGAACTGAACTGAAACTTTGAATGATTGTAAAAGATTTAAAACTATTTAAATTTTTCCCACAAAATGCATGTATGTGTGTGTATATATATATATATATATATATATATATGTAGTATTTACTATTTTCTACGCACTGTCACTTATTATTCTCTTAATCATAAGTTTAACCAGAAAGTGTGTGGATGTTGCTATTTCACACACAAAACCCATGATTAAGCCATGATAAGAGAAGCAAGCTCAAATTCTTTATTAAAATTTTGAAAATATTTTTAACTTTTATATATTTTCAATACTTACTGTCTTCCACAGTAGGTGTATTTTATTTTTCTTATATTTATATAAAGATAATATTTTTTCCCTTAATTTATGCTCTTGAATTCTTTCTTGCCTACTTTAGTGTGATACAAATATTTTCTACCTATGAAAGAAGAGCCTGGGAACACTATATTATATAGAGCCAGAGAGAGTGGAGGAGCATATGATCATTCTGGATTTTAAAGGCTATGTTAAACAAAAAATATTAGAAAATATATGTATATAAATATGACTACTCATAGTTATTTCCTTGTGTTTCTCCTTTACTTTTCTTTCTGTTTGGTTCATGCCCCCATGCTCCCAGTCTACATTTGACAACTGACTTGATCAGTTCCATAGCCACAAAAAGTCATGTTGTTGGCTTCATAAGATACTTCTGTGACCTTTGTACTGGTGGTTTCTTAGTATTCCCAGAAGAAAACTCAGTAGGAGACAGCCTTCAACTTCAATGCCTGCTCTAATTTCACAGTGAAACATATCCTAGTACTCATAACCCCTTTGTCACTCATCTAACTCTACTAAGTATTCTCCATGTTTTAGTGCTCTAAAGAAAGCTGGGGACTATTTCAGAATTTTCTCTACCTGTTTCTGAAGTGTTAGAATGTTTATTTTTATCATGCAGTCACTTTCTAGGTGACAAATCAAGTAAAGTAATTTGATAATCAGCTTAATTGCTCTAGTAATTGCCGTGGAATAGAATTTCTGCTAGTTGGAGCTATTAGGAAATATTTCACATGTGTTTAATAAGACAAATTAGAGAACTTAACAGTTAAATCCTCAGTTACTGATTTTATAATTGGGTTTAATGTCATCCAAAAGGCATTAAATCTTATAAGTCACTAGGTCTCTGCTGAAACACATTCAGGTGACTTGTGATATGAATGTGGTTGTGTAACTGGGCTTTTTCACCCTTCTCCTGAATGGAAATCATAGCAATATGCAATAAGGAAAACAGCATTTTTAAAATCAGCAAACAATATGATAAGCAAATTTAAAGTGCATGTAAATACTGCCAAGAGCAGTTTTTACTGAAAAAAATTGTATGGTTGGAAGTTGGGTGGGTGGGTGGGGGAGTGACAAGAGAGTTCAGTAACAGCAGATCTCAAAAACAGCAAGAAATGCTGTTTCTAAATATGAGGGATGTACCCTAAAGAGAAAAATTCAGTAGATAGGCTTGTGGCAAAAATGCTGCCAAACCTGGTTTGAGGCTAAAAAAATCATCCCAACTAATGATGTTGTATCAATACTTGTAGGAAGCAGAAGAGAGAATCTTTGAGTCATAAATCATGGAAGATTATCCTGGCCTCACCCTCCTAATGAAGAACCTCCTGCAAATAACTGGCCCAGGAAAATTCAAGTCATTCAATACTGAGTAACAAAGAAAACTGTCACAGTCTCAATACAAAGATGAATATGTGGGGGATGGGGAGGGGGGAGATAAACGTGTGGAAAAGAGAAGCAAAGTTTACTAACAGCCTGCAAAAGAGTGACCATAAAGAAGATAAAAATTGTGACACATACTTTTATTTTTTGGTAAAACAATTACTTCTATGAAAGAAGACAAAAAGAGATGTAAAGAACTTTCCTGTTGGTTGTTAACACTTCATGCTTACAATGCAGGGGGTGCTGGTTCAATTCTTAGTTGGGAAACTTAAGATTCCACATGCCATGTGGTGTGGCCAAAAATAAAAAGAAATGGAAGAAGAAAGAAAAGAACCTAGGAAATAGATGATAAATGGAGGATGAGAAGAAACCTGAGACAGCAGATTTTTAAAAGGCGCAGAAGAGAAAAACAAAACCATCAGAGAAATGAAGGTGAAATTGAAGCAAATACTAAACAGTAGACAAGTAGAAAATATAAGGGACAAAAAGGTAAGGAGAACGAAATTGAACGCTCCTAAATATGTGAAGACTCACATACACACAGAAATGACAAAATATTCTGGTTAAGATGCCCCAAACCTTTGTGTTTGTAATGACAAGAAAATCTGGGACAAAATAAAAATTATGCTTTTCTCGGTTCAGTTCAGTTACTCAGTCGTGTCCGACTCTTTGTGACCCCGTGAATTGCAGCATGCCAGGCCTCCTATACATCACCAACTCCCGGAGCTTATCCAAACTCATGTCCATCAAGTCTGTGATGCCATCCAGCCATCTCATCATCTGTCGTCCCCTTCTCCTCCTGCCCCCAGTCCCTCCCAGCATCAGAGTCTTTTCCAATGAGTCAACTCTTCACATAAGGTGGCCACAGTATTGGGGTTTCAGCTTTAGCATCATTCCTTCCAAAGAACACCCAGGACTGATCTCCTTCGGGATGGACTGGTTGGATCTCCTTGCAGTCCAAGGGACTCTCAAGAGTCTTCTCCAACACCACAGTTCAAAAGCATCAATTCTTAGGCGCTCAGCCTTCTTCACAGTCCAACTCTTACATCCATACATGACCACAGGAAAAACCATAGCCTTGACTAGACAGACCTTTGTCGGCAAATTAATATCTCTGCTTTTGAATATGCTATTTAGGTTGGTCATAACTTTCCTTTCAAAGAGTAAGTGTCTTTTAATTTCATGGCTGCAATCACCATCTGTAGTGATTTTGGAGCCCCCCAAAATAAAGTCTGACACTGTTTCTCCATCTATTTGCCATGAAGTGATGGGACCAGATGCCATGATCTTAGTTTTCTGAATGTTGTGCTTTAAGCCAACTTTTTCACTCTCCTCTTTCACTTTCATCAAGAGGCTTTTTAGTTCCTCTTCACTTTCTGCCATAAGGGTGGTGTAATCTGCGTATCTGAGGTTATTGATATTTTTCCTGGCAATCTTGATTCCAGCTTGTGCTTCTTCCAACCCAGCATTTCTCATGATGTGCTCTGCATATAAGTTAAATAAGCAGGGTGACAATATACAGCCTTGACGTACTCCTTTTCCTGTTTGGAACCAGTGTCTGTTGTTCCATATCCAGTTCTAAGTGTTGCTTCTTTGCCTGCATATAGGTTTCTCAAGCTTTTCTAGGAAATTATAGAAGAGTGCTGTATGCCAGGTAGTGTGATGGACTGAGTACTGGGGTGAGATGAGTTCTTAATAGTAGAGAGCCATGTTATTTCCATATCTGAGGGTAGGTAAACCCACTCTAATTAAACTGTGGGCTATCCTCAGAACAGCTCAAGCCCCAGGAAGATTCAGAATAAATAGCCTTTCTTTCCAACAGCCAAGTTAGGAAGGAACTTGTACTGTTTGAGAAATAATCTAAAAAATACTGATGATCCTTTATACTTAACACTGGGGATGAAATTTAAAAAATAAAAGTCAATGAAGCCAGAAAATATGATCCATAATTAAGAATAAACTTAGCGGTAGAATATTGTAGTTTGTGTTAAGATCAGAAAAAAAAGGTAATATATCTGCACTTATCACTTTTGTTATACTAGACATCCTAGCCAATGGATAAAGCAAGGAAAAGAAGTGCATAAAGTTTGGAAAGGGAAAATTAAATTTTTATCTTTGGAAGGCAATATGATTTTATACAAGAAAATACAAAGAAATCTACAAGAACAAAAGAAATAGCTGAAAGTAATAAATTATTTTAGCCAGTTCACAAACCACAAACTCAGTGTACAAAAGTCAAGATTTTTTCCATATAATAGTGATGAATAATTGAGCAGTGGTATTTTAGAAACAACACTATTTACCATAGCATGAAAACATGAAATATTTAGGAATATATTTAACAAAGGTTTCCATGTCCATTATATCATTAACAAGAGAATATTTCTGAGAGAAAAAAAAAACTAAGAAAATGAAGATAGATATGATATTTATTGAGTGGAAGACTCAATTTTGTTAAGATGTCAGATCATCCCAAATTGCTATGTACATTTAATGAAATAATAATCGAAACACAGCCAACTGTGTAAAAAATGGTACAAATAATTTGGAGTCCTGAAGTGAAGTCGCTCAGTTGTGTCCAACTCTTTGCAACCCCGTGGACTGTAGCCCACCAGGCTCCTCCATCCATGGGATTCTCCAGGCAAGAATACTCGAGTGGGTTGCCATTTCCTTCTCCAGGAGATCTTCCTAACTGGGAAGCCCAATTTGGAGTCCTATACGGCAATTTTTCATGTATTTAAGCATATCATATGAGTCAGCAGTCCAATTCCGAAATATTTATCAAAGATTAATGAAAATATACATCCACAAAATTTTACAAAATGTTGTACAAAAATGTTCACAGTGACTTGTTTGTAATAGTGATTGGAAACAACCCAAACATGTATACAAGGAGAACAGATAAAGAAATGGTGGTGTATTCAGACAATAACAGGAAAACTTTAAGAAACATGCAAAGGCATTTATGAATATCAAAAGTATTGTACTGCATGAGGGAAGCTAGGAACAAAAGAGAACATGTGTTGTGATTCCATGTATATAAAGTTCAAAAAATGCAAAATAAACTGTGGTAATAAAAATCAGGACAGTTGGTGTTTCAGTGTATATGTATGTGCGGTGGGGGCAGAAGGGAGGGAGGTTGGATCTAAGGCCAGGAGAGAATATTTTTGTGTAAACAAAATCTTCTACATCTTTTTGGGATGCGGTAAATGGATTTATAAATTTGTTAAAACTCGTTAAGCTGTATACATTCAAGATTTGTACATTTCACTATATGTAGATGGTACTTGAGTAAAATAGTATGTTTGTGGCAGTCACTGAACTCTTTCACTCAGCTATCCCTTCAAAAGTGAACCTACCATGTGGCAAGCTATTAGCCTATCACCTCCAGCTGCAGCATCTTCAGAATGTGCTGACGCACTGGAGCTAACATGTTCTGTCTGCTACTGCAGCCAGTAGCTTGGATGACATGGATAGCAGAGACCACTCAATGGGCAGTCTCTCTGTAGACTCCTTCTCTGGACTGGTCATAATGTTTTCAGGGAGCTGTGTAGCCTGAAGCTCTTTCCTAACCAGCTGTCCTTCCTTTCTCCTCTCTTTGCTCAATTTTCTGACCTGTACCTTGTCCAAAAGCTTTCCCATTCTACTTCTGTTTCCTCTCACCTTAGCTTTCAGAGACAGTAGCCTTAGTGATCTCTTGCATGTCTGACTCCATCTTGGTTTTGGACACAAACTTTCAATTAAACAGTAATCTGGGATAGAAATGAGGCCCAAAACATTTATCAGTACATTTATAATGGCTTAATACCAGAAAAGATTTTTTTGGAAAGATATCACCCTTTGTGCTTTTATGCTATATGCAACAGGTTCACCCAAAACAAATATTTTTAATGGTTGAATATAAAGTTGTGAACAAAGGCAAATGCCAACAGAAAGAAGTCGTGATCTTAATATAAAATTGAAATCATAGTCTTACTATCAAGTTAAGTCTTAATATCAAGTTAACATTCAAAACACATAAAGAAGAGGAAAATTTCATTTGACAGCATGAGGAGACATTCTGGATGCAGGTAATTTTTAAAGGCAACCGACAAACTTAAGGATAAAGAGGGTTAGGTGAAATTTCCCTTGTAAACAAATATTTGAACATGCAAATCATTCTATAGTTAATTTAGTAAACTTTGTAAATGAGACAAAAATTTTAATTTATATTGTATATTATTGGATCCAGCTCTCTCTTCAAAAAGCTATCTTCTTTAATATCCAAAATATATATTCTGTCTGAGAAACTTTTATGACATCTGTTTTAAATAGCTATACCTATTTCCAAAGTAATTCAAGTCCACTCCTGGCATTTATCTCATTTGAAACTATAAATTTATTTCTGTGATTATTCGATTAATGTCTCATCATATAATGGCATCCATGAGGGCAGGAGCATTATTTTTGGTTGATTGGTTGTCTTACTTTTATCATTGTATCCTTCATATCTTACACACACTGTGTGGCACATAGTAGGTCCTCAGTGATTCTTATGAATGAGTAAATGAAGAACAGAGCACAATAATATTGGCATAATTCCTTCTGAAGGATTACAGCTAAACTTATTCCTTCTAGATGGAAGTCTTTCTGGAAACAGAGAGAAGCTGTTCTCACTTAACTGAGTCATCTCTTCATTCAACAAATATTTATTTAGTTGGCAAACACTATACTAAGCATGAAATATACAGTGACAGCAGGAATAGATAGAATTCCTGCCCTTGAGGAGCTCACAACCTGGTAAGTAACTGCTTAAGAAATTCTCAATTCCCTTTCTAATATTTCATGTACAGCTATAATTATGTATTTGTAGTAGTGCTATATCAGCATTCATAAGCTCTTTTCTTATTCAGTCCTCGAAGCACAGATGTCATCTCCATTTTACAAGTAAAGGAACAGTTCTAAAAAGTTATGTTTCACATAAATTAGTTCATGTTATTTAAAAAATATTTATTGAATGCTTACTGTATTTCAGGAACTTTCTCAGGGTCTGAAAATGCAATACACAAGACAGAGAAGGAGACTTCTAGTGGGAGGCTGCAAACAATAAAGAAGTAAAAAAGCAGATTTTAATAGCTTTAGTATGACAGTAGTATGACAGAAGAAATGATCAAGCGATGGAATTAGTAAACAGAGCAACTTCAGGAGAGGACTCTCTGAGGCAGTGACACTGAAATTAAGAAGGTAGGAGTTAGACAGGACATTTGAAGAGTCATGAAAAATAAAGCCTTCATACGGAAGGCAGAGTGGAAGGCATTGGGTAGGGTGTGAATGAGCTTAGCATATTCAAGGGGGAAAAACGCTAATGTTATTGGGGCTATGGGTTACATGGTATGAGTGAAGATTCAGGATGATATGAGTCAGATCATGTAAGTCCGTCCCTACAGACCATGGATCTATTCTGCATGCATTGATAACTCAGCTAATGGGGATTCACATAACTAACTTAGCATGGTTATTCACAATTGAAGATTTCTTAGCAAATATAAAGTAAGGAAATTGTGGTTAAACCTGATTTCAAAGAAAACATAGACTCAATAGAGAAGCTGAAAGTGATTATAATCAGTGGGGTAGTTTCCCTTAGGTTGATGAATTGCCTTGCAGACATTAAAAGTGGCTTCTTTCAGAAGTGTGTTTGAGGGGAAGGGGGCAGGGGGTGGGGTTAGGGGAAGGGTTGGAAATGCCCAGGAGACCTGAGCATGTCATTCCTTGGACAATTTTTGAGAAGACTTCTTGTCAGCAGGAATAGGATGTAATAAGACCTTTTGAGTTTGTAGAATTTAAAAGCAAAATATCCCCACATCTTAAGGAAAAGAAAAAGGAGAGTGATTCTGGTCCTTTATGTGATAAAGAATGGAAACAGCCCTGTGTGACTCAGGAATCAAGTGTGGACAAACTTTGTGGGGTTTTCCTTGAGCAAATGAGCTCATACGTTTTACTGACCTAAGGCTATCTGAACAAGGGTGTACATCATATGAACACAGTCTGTCTGTTGCACTAGATTTCAATAGTAGCACCAGATAGCATAAAAAAACAAGAGCAAAATCGTCTCTCTGCTTCAGTGTGGAAGATACCTTTTTCTACTGGGTAAAGCCAGGGTTTTTGGAGAGTTCAGGGGAAAGGAGAATCCCAAAGAGAGATGCTGCACTTCCTACTGAAGAGGCAGATATGGGCCTAAGGAATTAATTGGAAAAATATAAGAGCAGTGACCACATGCATATACCCCAAGTCTACATGGCAATTTGTAAATGTTACATATGCCATTAGAATTTTGGCTTGATTGTGGGATCAAAACAATTTGGGGCATACAAAATTTGAGATACAGTAGCTCCTTCAGAGTCATAAAATCAGGCTAGTTCCAGAGTTTGCCTTTAAAGGTAGTATTTTTATTTTTAAGTACAGAGTATCTATTAAACTCTACACATAGACATCACCAGATGGTCAACACAGAAATCAGATTGATTATATCCTTTGCAGCCAAAGATGGAGAAGCTCTATACAGTCAGCAAAAACAAGACCGGGAGATGACTGTGGCTCAGATCATGAACTCCTTACTGCCAAATTCAGACTTAAATTGAAGAAAGTGGGGAAAACCACTAGACCATTCAGTAACATAAATCAAATCCCTTATGATTATACAGTGGAAGTGAGAAATAGATTTAAGGGACTAGATCTGGTGGACAGAGTGCCTGATGAACTATGGATGGAGGTTTACAACACTGTACAGAAGACTGGGAGCAAGATCATTCCCCCAAAAAGAAATGCAGAAAAGCAAAATGGCTGTCTGAGGAGGAATTACAGATAGCTGTGAAAGGAAGAGAAGTGAAAAGCAAAGGAGAAAGGAAAGATATAAGCATATGAATGCAGAATTCCAAAGAATAGCAAGGAGAGATTAGAAAGTCTTCCTCAGAAATCAATGCAAAGAAATGGAGGAAAACAATACAATGGGAAAGACTAGAGATCTCTTCAAGAAAATTAGAGATACCAAGGGAACATTTCATGCAAAGATGGGCTCAATAAAAGACAGAAATGGTATGGATCTAATAGAAACGGAAGATATTAAGAGGTGACAAGAATACACAGAAGAACTGTACAAGAAAGATCTTCATGACCCAGATAATCACAAAGGTGTTATCACACTCACCTAGAGCCAGACATCCTGGGATGCGAAATCAGGTGGGCCTTAGGAAGCATCACTACAAACAAAGCTAGTGGAGGTGATGGAATTCCAGTTAAGCTATTTCAAATCCTAAAAGATGATGTTGTGAGAGTGCTGCACTCAATATGTCAGCAAATTTGGAGAACTCAGCAGTGGCCACAGGACTGGAAAAGGTCAGTTTTCATTCCAATCCCAAAGAAAGGCAATGCCAAAAAGGCTCAAACTACCGCACAATTGCACTCATCTCACACACTAGTAAAGTAATGCTCAAAAGTCTCCAAGCCAGGCTTCAACAATACGTGAACTGTGAACTTCCAGATGTTCAATCTGGTTTTAGAAAAGGCACAGGAGCCAGAGATCAAGTTGCCAACATCCACTGGATCATGGAAAAAGCAAGAGAGTTCCAGAAAAACATCTATTTCTGCTTTATTGACTATGCCAAAGCCTTTGATGGTGTGGATGACAATAAACTGTGGAAAATTCTGAAAGAGATGGGAATACCAGACCACCTGACCTGCCTCTTGAGAAACCTGTATGCAGGTCAGGAAGCAACAGTTAACAACTGGACATGGAACAACAGACTGGTACCAAATAGGAAAAGGAGTATGTCAAGGCTGTATATTGTCACCCTGCTTATTTAACTTACATGCAGAGTACATCATGAGAAATGCTGGGCTGGAAGAAGCACAAGCTGGAATCAAGATTGCTGGGAGAAATACCAATAACCTCAGATATGCAGATGACCCCACCCTTATGGTAGAAAGTGAAGAAGAGCTAAAGAGTCTCTTGATGAAAGTGAAAGAAGTGAGTGAAAAAGTTGGCTTAAAGCTCAACATTCAGAAAACGAAGATCATGGCATCTGGTCCCATCATTTCATGGCAAATAGATGAGGAAACAGTGGAAACAGTGGCTGACTTTATTTTTTTGAGCACCAAGATCACTGCAGATGGTGATTGCAGCCATGCAATTAAAAGACGCTTGCTCCTTGGAAGGTGTTATGGCCAATCTAGACAGCATATTAAAAAGCAGAGACATCACTTTGCCAACAAAGATCCATCTAGTCAAGGCTATGGTTTTTCCAGTAGTCATGTATGGATGTGAGGGCTGGACTATAAAGAAAGCTGAGTGCAGAAGAACTGATGCTTTTGAATTGTGGTGTTGGAGAAGACTCTTGAGAGTCCCTTGGACTGCAAGGAGATTCAACCAGTCCAACTCTCTAAAGGACAACGGTCCTGGGTTTTCATTGGAGGGGTGATGTTGAAGCTGAAACTCCAATACTTTGGCCACCTGATGCAAAGAGCTGACTCATTTGAAAATAATCTGATGCTGGAAAGATTGAGGGCAGGAGAAGAAGGGGACGACAGAGGATGAGGTGGTTGGATGGTATCACTGATACAATGGACATGGGTTTGGGTGGACTCCGGGAGTTGGTGATGGACAGGAGGCCTGTGGTGTGCTGTGGTTCATGGGATCACAAAGAGTTGGGCAGGACTGAGCGGCTGAACTGAACTGATCCATTAAACTTCTTTTTAGTTAGCTTTTATCTTTATTTGGCATTCCATTTTTACTGGGTTTTGATTTCTAAGTGTTTTCTATATTAAGTCATTTTTGTCAATACTCAAATAGCAATTATCAAGTTGTTTTAATAACTTATTTTCTACATATTGTGTGAACATGCATTTGAAGCTGTTGTTTCTTTCTAGACCATTTGGTTCACAGGGTTGCTTCACTTGAAAAACCTCCACAGAAATTTTCTGTGTAGCCACTCAATATTTGATTCTTTTTTTTTGTTTGTTTTTGGTTGCCAGACTCCTTTACCCTTTCCTAGTGGCACTCTGTTTTCAAACTAGCCTCCTTTTTTGTGTGTGAAGTGTTGTCATGATGGAAACCCAAGTGCCTGATTAGTAACTACAGAAAACAAAGAAGTTCATTGGCTATTCCTGCCAAACCCTTCCTCTAACCCTCCCCAGTAGTGTCAAGAGTAAGGTAAGTACCTCAGTATGACTCATCAGTTGCTTCCAGGGACAGAATACTTGAGTGAGGTAATGAGAGATAGAAGAAACTTGTTTATATTTGAGCATTTATGGTCACATGGGATTGGGAAGACCTTCTGGCGTTGTCTGGTTCCACTTTTCCAACCTTGTTCTTTAGCTTTCCCTAAGGGCATGTATGCTACTCATATCATTATTTTCTTTTGACTTAATTTAGCCAGGTTTGGTTTCTGTTGCTTGTTACAAAAGAATCCTAAATAATACACAAGCCATGCCAAGGTCTTCCTCACTTCCCATTCCTGCAAATTAATTCTCTAGGACTACAAGTCCTTCTAGGAAAATAGATAGCAAGCTGATAATGAAATGCTCATCACAGTTTTAATTTTGGAATCTATTACTCCTGCCAGAGACTGTTTGCATTTTCATAAGAAATGCTTTAGTGGAAAAAACGTTTTGGTAACAATGTGGTAAGGTCTTACCCCAAAGTTGCCCAGGGACCTCTTACACGGTGTTTCTCACATTTCTAATGCAACAGCATTCCCGGTGACAGTTCCAGCAGCAGCCAAAAGGGTGAAGAAGAGGGATGAAGAGAGATGAAGACAGCAGGAATTGTTCTAAGTTCCATGTTTCCTAGAAGTACCTTGTAACTGAAGCACGTTTTCCTTTTCTCTTATGTATGTTATATTTGTGTTCCTACTTTTTGAGTTTTGACTTAGTGCTTTCAAAATGAGTAGATGACACAATGCAGTTTTTAAAGTTTGTAAGACCATGTTGTGTTAACATTTATCAATTTTTTCAATAGTATATTTAAAAAAATCCTATGATTCAATTTTTCTCTTTCTAACTTCTCTTTTCTTAAGGCCAATGATAACAAGCATTTATGAAACCAGATATAATTTTATTAAACCTTAAATGTGAAATAAGCATTAAAATCCAGAAGTAATATTTTAAAATAAGGTTAGTTTTTTTAGTGTTATAGTATTATTTTGCCTAAATAAACACAGTCTTTATAAAGATTATGGTTGTGTTCATTTTGGCTTACATTTTCTTTTATTGTTTTTTGGTTTCTGGTTAGTATATCTCATTGTTGTTGTTCAGTCGCTCAGTCATGTCCCACTCTGCGACCCCCGTGGACTGCAGCACGCCAGGCTTCCCTGTCCTTCACCATCTCCCAGAGCTTGCTCAAACTCGTGTCCATTGAGTCAGTGATGCCATCCAACCATCTCATCTTCTGTCATTCCCTTTTCCTCCCATAGACATTTATTTTAACCATTCCTCAATTAGCAAAATAGAAAATTATCTTATATTATTCTATATGTTCTATATCTAACATATTTCTATATATTGGAGTTAATTATTTGTAGTTATTTTCCTCTGGTTCAATGACATGTAAGCAACATTTAACATTTCTATTACATTTAAATTTTTATCTCTTTCTCTAACATAGATGGACTAAGTAATCTGAATGCCTATGCTTTATATTTCTAGCCTTATTATTTTGCCATTTTCTTCTTTTCTTATTCCTCATTTGATTAGTCAGTTCCAATCATTCTAAAAGCATGCCTCAAGTCTTTTCTCTTCCAGGAAGTTCTTCTAAGAATGTTCCAGCATAAACTTTTGTATCTCTAACACTCATCTAATATGAATTATGTGTTTCTTTGTGATAGTTTTTTTTTTTTTTTTCCTGTTGTCTCATTGTTTAACATTCCACATAGTTCCCCTTCAACTAAATTGCAGAGTCCCTGAGATCAGGGACTGAGGCAGTAGAGCTAAGTATTTTAGGATCACAGACGTTTTAGTTATAGTGCTTTAAGTGAATCCCTGCACTCTATTTCCCTGACAGCTTCTCTAAGTTGTTTCTTCTGCTGCTAAAAACCACTGTAAAGTAAATGTCCACTTCTATTTTTCAATAATATGTACTATTTACGTAGCATTTGAGCACAATTTATTGGATTTAATCTTGATAATATTCTTTTTTATTTTTATTTTTATTTTATTTTAAATTTTATTTTTACTTTATTCTACTTTACAATACTGTATTGACTTTGCCATACATTGACATGAATCAGCCACAGGTGTACACAAGCTCCCAATCCTGAAACCCCCTCCCACTTCCCACCCCATTTCATCTCTCTGGATCATCCCCATGCACCAGCCCCAAGCATCTTGTATCCTGTATTGAACATAGATAATATTCTTTAAAATATACATTATTATCCTCATTTTATAGACAAAGATCCTTTTGTTCAAAGAAACAAGGATGTTGCATAAGATGATAATGTAAGAGGTGGAACCAAGCCTTGAACCTTAGGGCACTCATCTAGACCACAGTACTTTGCATGCTGATAGTATTAAATTAGGTGATTGATGAGTTGTCTTTTGCTGAAAATATTTTTCCTACTTGGGCATTTCTTACATGCAAATAACTGTGAATATCTTTGAACTTCTCCCTATTCATTTCCCTACAAACTTCCCTCTTCCTACTCAAGACTTTCAAGAACAGGAGAGGATTAATTTTGTATCAGCTACCATTTCAGTATGTCTACTCAGACCCTGAAATTAATTTGAAATTTCCTGCTTGACTCGAAAAGTCATTCTGTGCTTTCTAACCTCATCTCTTCATCACCTTGGTGTGACTGCAGAGTGAATCACTCTCTCATGTTCACTGCTCCATTGCTTACTTCCTTTCTTCCCCTTGAGCCATTACATATGTCCCTCTGTACAAAATATGTTTCTTGTTGTTTGAATCTGTTTTTAATTCCAGTCTTCAGTCATCCTTCATTGCCTGGAGTACTTACAGCTTGTCTGAAAAGCCCATTTGTAATTTTACCCCTTTACTTTAGATTTCTTCTCTTTCTCTTTTTTCTCTTTAGGAATCTCATTCTATTGATTTTCTTATAGTATCATCACTGTATCTGCTGTTTGTTCAAACTAGTATTTTTCTCTTTTCACTATAGCAGAATGAGTTGAAATTTATCTGTAATCACACACATATTGTTAATTAGAGTTCACTCTGTAACTATATGAACTGAAAAAAAAAAACCTATCACTGCCTCTTTATTTTTATCAATCTAAAGTTTAAAAACTAGGATTTTATTCTGTTTTAAATATGATAGAATTTCTAAGGAGTAGGTAAAATTTGGGTAAGGTAGAATTTCTGTGAAAACTTGGATAGATTACATCAAAATAAATAAGCTGATTTTGGTGTAAATGTGGTGCTCAGTTAAAGATTTGAGTCTCTGTCTCTTTCTTTGTTGGTCTCTCTCTATCTCTGTCTCTCTCTTTATCTCTGTTAAAGATTTGAGTCTCTGTCTGTTTCTGTTGAAGATTTGAGTCTCTCTGTCTTCTTTCTTTGTTGGTCTCTCTCTATCTCTGTCTCTCTCTTTATCTCTGTTACGTAGAAAAATCAGGATATTGCCTATCTCGGTATGTTGATTGCTTTTTTTCCTCATAGCAGTGTGAAAACACAGTGGATGTGATGATCCAAGTTGCCTCAACCTCTTTCTTAGATTATTCCAGTTTCAGGGTTTAGCTATCAGGCCTAGAGGCAAAAGGAAAACAAACAAACAAACAAACTCCACATTCTTACATATGAAACCAAATTGTCTTATTTCAGGCTCCCATGTAGAATATATATAGTTTATGCATTATGCTTGAGAAAATGCAAAACTAGTCAGTAACACTTAATTCAACCAGAGTGAGAATGTCATACCATGGTCTTCACTACATTGGCTTATCTCTTGATTTTAAGGGATCCTATTCCCTGATGGCTCAGACGATAAAGAATCTGCTTGCAGTGTAGGAGACCCGACTTCCATACATGGGTCAGGAAGATCCCCTAGAGAAGAGAATGGCTACCCACTCCAGTATTGCCTGGAGAGTTCCATGGACAGAGGAGCCTGGCAAGCTACAATCCCTGGTGTCACAAGTAGTCATACATGACTGAGAGACTACATTTTCATGACAATTATTGTGATCTTGTATTTCATAAAATCCTATCATGCTCAAAAATTAGCTCAAGAAAGTCTAACATACCTGGAGTTTGGATCCCTGTATCAAGAATTTCTTTATTCTTGAATTCTTTACTCCTTCTTCCTAGCTAAAGATATCTGAAGTTTCAGATCAGTTGCTTATTATGAGATAAATTCTAGCGCTGTGTTAAACATATGGGGAGCTCTAAAATTACAGACTCCTCAGCTAAATAATAGACCTCATTTTTACTGTTGATTATCCATGACTGTTTGCTTAAAGCCTTCTAACGGGAACCTAAGCCCTTTAGGGAGAAAGAAATGGCAGCCCTCTCCAGCATTCTTGCCTGGGAAATCCCATGGACAGAGGAGCCTGGTAAGCTACAGACCATACGGTTGCAAAAGAGTTGGATGTGATTTAGCAAGTAAACAACAACAATAAGCTCTGTGCTAAGCTCTTTGATGTGAGTTTCTGATCTTCTATGGCCCAGAATCTCTAATCTTAGGTCTCATTCTTCTAGTGTGTCTTCAAATCCTCCCAGATTCCTGATCTACTGATTTCTAATCAGGGTCCAAGTACTTGGCAACTCCAGTCTACTTTTGCTAATTTTGTTAACCTGGATCTTTGCCTGCTTAGATCTTCTTTAGTAACAGTTTTGATGACTCTTATGACCACATTTCTACTTCAGTCTCTGTGAACTCCACCTTTTTCATTTCTATCTAAACTGTGGCTAAGTACTCCAGTTAGTCATTCTACAACTTGCACATTATGTGTGAGGAGAAAATACTGTCCCTCTCAAGATGACTTAGCACTTTGCACTGATATTTTTAATAGCCCATACATGGTAGAGAGAGATCTCAGTACTTGACACTAATATCCAAGAAAATTAGTTGGTGCAATATCCAATGTCAGATATGGTAATGTTCAGTTGCCAGTAACAGAAAACCCAAATAACAATGGTTTCAATAAGAGAGTAATTAATTTACTTCTCAAGTAAAATTTTAAAATGGGCAGTGCAATGCTGTAGAAGACATTTATCCTGCAAGGTGTTTGGGAACCATATGTCTTCTATCTTGCTTTGCAATACACAGATTTCCATTCCAAGGTTTGCTTATATCCAAATTGGCTGCTATACCAACATTTTCAAGGCAGAAAGGGAAAAAAGACCAAGAGAAGATCAAAAGATATGGGCCTAATACATATTTTTTTAATTTACATGTCATTAGCTAGAATTCAGTCACTTGCCAATTGAGCAACTAAGGAGACCAGGAAATATGGTTCATCTTCTGGACATCCATAAGTCCAACCAAAATGTCAAAAGCTCTTTAGTTATGGAGAAGGAGAAGACTCCATGAACAGTATGAAGAGGCAAAAAGATATGACACCAAAGATGAGCCCCCAGGTCAGTATGTCCAATATGCTACTTGAAAATAGTGGATAAACAGCTCCAGAAAGAACGAAAATGCTGAGCCAAAGGAGAAATGATGTTCAGTTGTGCTTGTGTCTGGTGGTGAAAGTAAAGTCTGATGCTGTAAAGAACAATATTGCATAGGAACTTGGAATGTTAGGTTCGTTCGTGAAGCAAGGTGAATTGTACCTGGTAAAGCAAGAGATGGCAAGAGTGAACATCAACATTTTTGCAATCAGTGAACTAAAATGAACTGGAATGGGAGAATTTAATTCAGATGACCATTAGATCTACTACTGTGGGCAAGAATCCCTCAGAGAAGTGGAGTAGCCCTCACAGTCAATAAGAGTCCAAAATTTAGTACTTGGGTGCAATCTCAAATACAATAAAAAGATCTCTGTTTGTTTCCAAGGCAAATAATTCAATATCACAGTAATCCAAGTCTATGCCCCAGAGACTAATGCTGTGGAAGCTGAAGCTGAACAGTTCTATGAAGACCTATAAGACGTTTTAGAACTAACACCAAAAAAGATGTCTTTTCATTATAGGGGATGGGAACGCAAAAATAGAAAGTCAAACGATACCTGGAGTAACAGGAAAATTTGGCCTTGAAGTACAAAATGAAGCAGGGAAAAAGTAACAGAATTTTGCCAAGAAAACACACCAGTCATACCAAACATCCTCTTCCAAAAACACAAGAGATGACTCTCCACATGGACATCACCAGATGGTCAATATTGAAATCAGATTGATTATATTCATTGCAGACGAAGATGGAGAAGCTCTATATATTCTGCAAAGGCAAGACCTGGAGCTGACTGTGGCTTGGATCATGAGCTCCAAACTGAAAAATTCAGGTTTAGATTGAAGAAAGTAGAGAGAACCACTAAGCCAATCAGGTATGACCTAAATCAAATCCTTTATGATTATATAGTGGAGGTGATGAATAGATTCAAGGGATTAGATATGGTAGGTAGAGTGCCTGAAGAACTATGGACAGAGGTTCAAACATTGAACAGGAGGCAATGACCAAAACCATCCCAAAGAAACAAATGCAGGAAGGCAAAGCAGTCGTCTGAGGAGGCTTTACAAAAGGTGAGGAAAGAAAAGAAGTAAAAGGCAAGGGAGAAAGGGAAAGATATACCCAACTGAATGCAGATTTCCAGACAATAGCAAGGAGAGATAAGAAAGCATTCATAAGTGAGCAATGTGAGTAAATAGAGGAAACCGATAGAATGGGAAAGACTAGAGATCTCTTCAAGAAAATTGGAGATTTTTCATGCAAAGATGGGCACATTAAAAGACAGATACAGCAAGAACCTAAAAGAAGCAGAAGAGATTAAGAAGACGTGGCAAGAATACACAGGAGAATCATAAAAAAAAAGGCCTTAATGACCCAGATAACCACAATGGTGTGATCACCCACATAGAACCAGACATTCTGGAGTGTGAAGTCAAATAGCCCTTAGAAAGCATTACCATGAACAAAGCTAGTGGAGATGATGGAATTCCAACTGAGCTATTTAAAATCCTAAAAGATGATGCTGTTAAAGTGTTGCACTCAATATCCGAGCAAATTTGGAAAACTAAGCAGTGGCCACAGGAAAAGGTCAGTTTTCATTCCAGTCCCAAAGATGGGCAATGCCAAAGAATGTTCAAACTACCACACAATTGCTCTCATTTTGCAAGAAGCAAGGTAATGCTCAGAATTCTTCAAGTTAGGCTTCAACAGTACGTGAACCATATCAACAACCTCAGATATGCAGTTGATACCAGTCTAATGGCAGAAAGTGAAGAGCTAAACAGCCTCTTGATGAAGGTGAAAGAGGAGTGTGAAAAAGCTGGCACAAAACTCAACATTCAAAAAACTAAGATCATGGAATCTAGTCCTATCACTTCATGGCAAATAGAAGTGGGAAAAGTGGAAGTAGTGACAGATTGTCTTTTCTTGAGCTCCAAAATCACTGCAGACAGTGACTGCAGCTGTGAAATTAAAACACACTTGCTCCTTGGAAGGAAAGCTATGACAAGCCTAGACTGTGTATTAAAAGCAGAGACATCACTTTGCTGACAAAGGTTCATATAGTCAAAGCAATGGTTTTTCCAATAGTCATAAACAGATGTGAGAGTTGGACCATAAAGAAGGCTGAGCGCTGAAGCAATTGTGCTTTCGAATTGTGGCGCGGGAGAAGATTTTTGAGAATCCCTTGCACAGAAAGGAGATCAAACCAGCCAATAAAGGAAATCAACACTGAATATTCATTGGAAGGACTGATGTTGAAACTGAAGCTCCAATACTTTGGCCACCTGAGGCAGAGAGCTGACTCATTGGAAAAGACTGATTCTGTGAAAGATTGAGGACAGGAGGAGAAGGTGGTGACACAAGATGAGATAGTTTTATGGCATCATCGGCTCAATGTACATGAGTTTGAACAAACTCGTAGAGATAGTGGAGGACGGGGAAGCCTGGCATGCTGCAGTCCATGGGTTTGCAAAGAGTCAGACACAACTTATCCACTGAACAACAAGGAGAGGAGAGTAAATAGGCAAGGAGGAATCTCTGCCACCATATATGAGTTACTTTAGGTTACGGGTTCTCTGGAAACAATAAAGACTGAAATATTTAATTACTTTGTTTAGTCATTTAGGGATTTTTACAAAGAAGTCATACTATTTTAATATAAAAATCACAATATGACTATATATCACAACCTACTATGCATTATGTCAATTTTGCTATTAAAATATACTTGGAATTAAACATACAAAAAATAAATGAAAAGAGTAACATTAGCCAGAACTTCTAATTGTTAGTATACCAAACAAGGTCAAGTATAAAGAACTGCTCAAAGTTATCTGAAGTTAAAATAAAACATCGTAGTACAGTAACATTTTAGTAATTTTATATTTCTACATTATTGCTTTGAGTATGGCGGGAAAATGAAGAGAACAAAACAGGAGCTTGAAGCGATCAGATGAACTAGAAATTTGGATGAACACCATTTAACAGAAGCTAGGGGCTAGTGAGCTAGCATCAAAGAGAATCAGAAGTATGGTATATATATATATATGTACAGTGGAAGTCAGTCATTATTCAGTCATTAAAAATGAAAATTTGCCTTTTGTACACATTTGGGTGACCCTGGAAGGTATTATGCTTAGTGAAATAAATCAGACAGAGAAAGAAAATATTGTACATCACTTATATGTGGAATCTAAAAATAAAACCATCTAGTGAATGTAACAAAAAAGAAACTAACTCAGAGGTATAAAGAACAAACTAATGATTATCAGTGGTGAGAAGAAGGAAAGGAGGGGCAAGATAGTGGTAAGGGATTAAGAGTGAAAACTACTACATACAAAACAAATAAGCTACAAGTATATATTGTATAGCACAGGGAATATAGACAATACTTTATAAAAACTTTAAATGGAGTTTAATCTATAAAAATTTTAAGTCACTGTGTTGTACACCTGAAACTAATAATTGTGAATCAAATATACCTCAATTGAATAAACTCAAAGAATTAGAAAGATGTAAACATATTGTAGACAAATATTTACAACAAATACTGACTGTAACAATGCTAGATTTTGCATTTCTTTGATATTTGCACGTTGTGATGAATAAATTATGAAATGAGGAAGAAATGTCCAGTAACTTATGTTCTACGTGTTAAGAGAATATTAATTAAAGAATGTTTCAACTTTCAGTTCAGTTCAGTTGCTCAGTCGTGTGTGACTCTTTGCGACCCCATGAATCACAGCATGCCAGGCCTCCCTGTCCATCACAAACTCTTGCAGTTTACTCAAACTCATGTCCATTGAGTCAGTGATGTCATCCAGCCATCTCATCCTTGGTTGTCCCCTTCTCCTCCTGCCCCCAATCCCTCCTAGCAAGAGTCTTTTCCAATGAGTCAACTCTTCGCATGAGGTGGCCAAAATATTGGAGTTTCAGCTTTAGCATCATTCCTTCCAAAGAAATCCCAGGGTTGATCTCCTTTAGGATGGACTGGTTGGATCTCCTTGCAGTCCAAAGGACTCTCAAGAGTCTTCTCCAGCACCACAGTTCAAAAGCATCAATCTTCGGCACTCAGCTTTATCACAGTCCAACTCTCACATCCATACGTGACCACTGGAAAAACCATAGCCTTGACTAGACGGACCTTCGTTGGCAAAGAAATGTCTCTGCTTTTGAATATGCTCTCTAGGTTGGTCAGAACTTTCCTTCCAAGGAGTAAGCATCTTTTAATTTCATGGCTGCAATCACCATCTGCAGTGATTTTGAAGCCAAAAAAAAATAAAGTTTGACACTGTTTACCCATCTATTTGCCATGAAATGATGGGACCAGATGTCATGATCTTAAAGTTCTGAATGTTGAACTTTAAGCCAACTTTTCACTCTCCTCTTTCACTTTCATCAAGAGGCTCTTTAGCTCCTCTTCACTTTCTGCCATAAGGGTGGTATCATCTGCATATCTGAGGTTATTGCTATTTCTCCCGGCAATCTTGATTCCAGCCTGTGCTTCTTCCAGCCCAGCATTTCTCATGATGTACTCTGCATACACGTTAAATAAGCCGGGTGACAATAGACAGCCTTGATGTACTCTTTTTCCTATTTGGAACCAGTCTGTTGTTCCATGTCCAGTTCTAACGGTTGCTTCCTGACCTGCATATAGGTTTCTCAAGAGGCAGGTCAGGTGGTCTGGTATTCCCATCTCTTTCAGAATTTTCCACAGTTTATTGTGATCCACACAGTCAAAGGCTTTGGTATAGTCAATAAAGCAGAAACAGATGTTTTTCTGGAACTCTCTTGCTTTTTCCATGGTCCAGCGGATGTTGGCAATTTGATCTCTGGTTCCTCTGCCTTTTCTAAAACGAGCTTGAACATCAGGGAGTTCACGGTTCATGTATTGGTGATGTCCATGTGTTTCAACTTTGTTTCAACTTTGATGCTCTCTTACTTTATTATTAGTATCTTCTGTTTTTGCAGTCTTCTTTTTCCTTTGCACTTGCAGTTGCAAAATATGAAAAATATGCATACACCTTTTCCCCCTAGAAATGCTCTGCTCAATTTATATTTCACTTTGAGGAGGGAAGCTTAGAGGATTTTTAATGTTTTTTCACTTGAAAAGGCTGAATTTTCAAAGGCTATTTTCCAACTGATGTCATTTATTAAATGGTTATGTTTCCTTATTAATCTTAACATTTTTCTCATCTGGCCTGCAATGAAAATGTAACCAAAATAAAACTTTACGGACAGTTTGAAGCATCTACTCTGCATTCCTTTCCTTTCTTTGCCTCTGGAAGCCTCCGTGTCTCAGAACAAGAAGGGAACGATAATACAAAGAGGGCTTTCTTGTTCTCTTCCTCTGCCATTGTTAGGAATTTTAAAAGTCGATATGTGTTTTGTAGTACACAAGTGTTATTTGTTGGCCACTAACATTTTGTGTAATAAAATTCACTTCTCTCCAAACTATTCCTTTTTAAGCAAAAGTTTAAATGAGTTAAAAGTATTTTATCCTTCCCTTCTCCTTTTGTTTGGGTACCAGGGTTGGAGGGACAGGATGCATGTATCCAAGAGTGATGAGGTGCTAACAAAGCCAAGAGAGTGCAGTCCCCTCTACACTTAGGGGGAAGAGTCTCCAAAATAAATAAATAAATAAAAAGAATATATATAAGAATATTTACATAGACTTGTGGGATCGTAGTTCCCCAATAGGAATTGAACCGAGGCCGTCCTCAGTGGAAAAGTACCGAGTCCTAATCACTGGACTGACTGCCAGGGAATTCCCTAAGTTAAGGCTGTTAGCTGCTCAGTCATGTCCGACTATTTGCGACCCCATGGACTGTAGCCCACCAGTCTCCTCTGGCCATTGAGTTCTCCAGGCAAGAATACTGGAGTTTTCATGTTGTTACAAAGAGTCTTAATCACTGGACCGCTAGCGGATTCCCTAGAATGGAAATTCAGTATGAGAAGAAGCGGGTTCTTTAAGAATCAGAAAGCAAAATAGAAGTTTAAAACAAGTGAATAGGATTTTCTTGGTGGTCCAGTAGTTAAGAATCTGCCTGCCAATGCAGGGCACATGGGCTTGATTTCTGCCTTGGGAAGATTCCACGATGCCACGGGGCAACTAATCCATGCCACATGCTCTAGGGCCCACATGCCACAGCTACTGACGCCCACATACTCTATAGCCCATGCTCTGCAACAAGAGAAGCCACTGCAATGAGAAGCCTGCACACCACAACTGTAGAAAAGCCCACATGTGCAGCAACAAAGACCTAGCACAGCCCAAAGCAAAATTAAATAAATAATTAAAAGTTTAAAAATATAAATAAAAAACAAGTGAACATATGACCACATTGATTCAGCAGCTTCTGGAGGCCTTGGAGGTGGCCAGTGCAAGGGCAAGGCCCTGAAGTATCTTTAGCTTCGTGGTAAGTTTGCCTCTGCTTGCCCACAGGGCCATTTATAGTATGTATTATACTTTGTGCTGTTTTTGCCACTGATTTGTGTTATACCTCACCTGGTCCTCTATTTGACTTAATGCACTTTTGGGGCTAACTGTTGAATTTGTTATTTCACAGAATAGAAGTTCGGCAGTCTGGCCCAGCCTTAGGACTCTTTCTGAAGAACCTGTTTTGGTCCATGTACTGGAATCTAGAAACTGCCCTTCTGCTTTCTCTATAATAAGAGATTATAAGGTGTTTTTGACTTTGATTTTTTGGAAGGAGAATGATTAATGGATAATTTTCCCATTGTAAAGAACCATGATAAATTCTGTCCCTTCATTCTGTATGTACTGATTAAACAGGATATTTCAAGTATATAAAAATCCAAATGCCATGAAATGTAATGACTATAACCATGTACAACATGTAGCACTCACAGCCAGATTAAGAAATACAAAGTTGGGTGTGTTGATGTGTGTGGATGTATATGATAATTTTGTCAGATTAACTGGCAAAGTTTTTTCACCCCAAAACAGCATTTCTTAGCACTTTATATATATAGGTTATTGAAATACAGTTTAATTATAAAGAAATATGATTAATTTTTAGATAAATAGACTCTTTAAAATAAATACTTTTCTCCTTTAATGGAGTTATTTTTGGAAGTGATATGCTTATTCCTACATTATTGAAATACTTGTTTTGGAATTTCCTATAGAATTTGTTTAATAAACACATTATGTTTGTGTATAAATATATATATGCATATACATATACACAAACACACATGCACATAGAGTTTTGTTTCTTTGACCTATGTGAAAAATGTATAAAATCATACTATTGTGGTTGTATTCATGTAGGAAGATGGAAGGGTAAAATGAAGAAAAATAGCACATACATAGATAGGGGGACTCTCTCTCCATATCCATCTGTAATTAAGTGCATTCCATGCCTTGTTTTTGAAGCATTTTACTTTAGAATTTGAAAATTTTAAAAAGATTTTAAAGGGCATTTAGGAAAAAAATTAATGCAAAAATAGCCAGGAAAGTTTTCAAAATTAGGATGATAACCAGAGAATTTATCCTGTCATTAACATATATTTTAACATAGTAACATAAGTCTTCAGCAATTAACATGTATTACATGAATATGCATTATGAAATTAAATGCTATTGTATGGTGTAAGACTAGACAAGACAATGGGAAATGAGCCCAGGTGTCTGTTATGATTCAGTATTTGGATTCAGTACCACATAAAATCACTGGGCAGGGTCACAAGTAATAACAGCAGTTTACCGGGCACCAGGTGCTGCTTTAATCACTTGATACATATTATTTCACATTTAATCCTCACCTCACAATAACCTTATGAGCTTGTACTGGAACTATTTTATAGATGTTGAAACTAAGAGAGATTAAACCTGCCAAAGATCATACAGGTAATAAGTGAGAAGTGAGTTTTGAACCCAGGCAATATGGCTCCCAACCCAAGCTTCTAGGCACCGTGCATTATCACCCACAGTGAGTGGGTGTGTCTGTTCTCAGGCGCTCAGTCATGTCTGACCCTTTGTCACCCTGCGGTCTGTAGCCTGCCAGGCTCCTTTGTCCATGAGATTCTCTAGGCAAGAACACTGGAGTGGGTTGCAAATTATCCACAGTACCTCTTTCCAATTATAAATGCTAGTTATTTTAAAGGATTTCTAGTACAACATGCAAAATAATTTTTAGATTTTTTTCACTTTTTAAATTGCAATCTTTATTTACTGATTACTTCTAAAATATTTCACATTTAAGTTTTTTTTTGGTAAATTGTCTGATGCCCCTGATATGGTCAGCTTTGCTTATTTATTTGTAAGAATTCTACCCATGTTAAAGATATTAACCTTTATTTGCTATATATACAATAGTCATATTCAAATCCATTTATTTTCTACAAAATGGAAATCCAATTATTTCCTACTTTGCCCCTGTTTTATCAACTGTACAATTTCCAATCTTCCTGCATAATCCTTACTATCCAAGGTCTTAATTTAAACACCATTCAGTGGGGGATTCCCTTTCACCCTTGATGGTGAGAGCCTCCTTTTCTAGGCAACCAAAACATCCTGTACGTCTTCTCTTAAACACAAGTCATAGTTTTATTTATTTTTCTAAAGTGTATCCATTCTAATAGAGGATAAATTATCTGAGTACAGTCATCTTGGCAATCTTGTACACATCTTGCCTGTCCCGAGAAAATCCCAATAAAGGCTCTGGCCAGCACTTCCTTTTGTGTTTTTCGTTTCCTGACCCAGTGGTCCCCAAACTTTAGGGACAAGTTTTGGGAAAGGCAATTTTTCCACAGACTTGTGGGTGGGGATTGTTTGGGGATGATTCAATTGCATTATGTTTATTGTGCACTTTATTTATAGTATTATTGCATTGTGATACATAGTGAAATAATTATACAATTCAACATAATGAAGAATCAGATAATCAGGCATTATATTCTCTTAAGGAGCTCACAACCTAGATTCCTCACATATGTAGTCCACTGTAGAGCTTGCACTCCTAGAAGAATCTAATGTGACCACTGGTCTGATAGGGGGCGGAGCTCAGTCTGTGATACAAGCAATGGAGAGCAGCTGTAAATAGACATGAAGCTCTGCTCACTCACCCACAATTCACCTCCTGCTGTGTGACCCAGATGGTATCAGCCCATGGCTCAGGGGCTGGGGACCCCTGTCCTGATTGACACTGGTACTTCCTCCTGTGATTCTGAGGGCATATGGTAACCCCACTCTCTGTCAATATAATAAACTTCTTTCCAAGCCTCATTTTGTTTCTTCCTGTGGCTACACTGACTTTATCATACCATACACAACACATACATTCTTAGAAGACTATTTCTAGAGCTAGAGACATGCTTGGCACTCAATATTTGAAGGATAAATATGATGGCCATTTGGGAAGGAGTGGTGGCTGCACCAGTGCAAGAAGGCCGAGAGGAGCTACTCCACGTTCAAGGTCAAGAGGGGCAGTGTTGAGAGATACCTCTTGTCCAAGGTAAGGAGCAGGGGCTGTGCCTTGCTGGAGCAGCCGTGAAGAAATACCCCACGTACAAGGTAAGAGAAACCCAACTAATATGGTAGGTGTTGAGAGAGGGCATCAGAGGGCAGACACAGTGAAATCATAGTCACAGAAAACTACTGAATCTAATCACACGGACCACAGCCTTGTCTAACTCAATGAAACTAAGCCATGCCGTGTGGGGCCACCCAAGACGGGCAGGTCATGGTGGAGAGGTCTGACAGAATGTGGTCCACTGGAGAAGGGAATGGCAAACCACTTCAGTAGTCTTCCCTTGAGAACCCCATGAACAGTATGAAAAGGCAAAATGATAAGATACTGAAAGAGGAACTCCCCAGGCTAGTAGGTGCCCAATATGTTACTGGAGATCAATAGAGAAATAACTCCAGAATGAATGAAGGGATGGAGACAAAGCAAAAACAATATCCAGCTGTGGATGTGACTGGTGATAGAAGCAAGGTCCGATGCTGTCAAGAGCAATATTGCATAGGAACCTGGAATGTCAGGTCCATGAATCAAGGCAAATTGGAAGTGGTCAAACAGGAGATGGCAAGAGTGAACGTCAACATTTTTGGAATCAGTGAACTAAAATGGATTGGAATGGATGAATTTAACTCAGATGACCATTATATCTACTACTGTGGGCAGGAATCCCTCAGAAGAACTCGAGTAGCCATCATGGTCAACAAAAGAGTCTGAAATGCAGTACTTGGATGCAATCTCCAAAAACAACAGAATGATCTCTGTTCATTTCCAAGGCAAACCATTCAATATCACAGTAATCCAAATCTATGCCACAACCAGTAATGCTGAAGAAGCTGAAGTTGAATGGTTCTATGAAGACCTCCAAGACCTTTTAGAACTAACACCTCAAAAGATGTCCTTTTCATTCAAGGGGACTGGAATGCAAAAGTAGGAAGTCAAGAAACACCTGGAGTAACAGGCAAATTTGGCCTTGGAATATGGAATGAAGCAGGGCAAAGGCTAATAGAGTTTTGTCAAGAGAACGCACTGGTCATAGCAAACACCTTCTTCCAGCAACACAAGAGAAGACTCTATACATGAACATCACCAGATGGTCAACACAGAAATCAGATTGATTATATTCTTTGCAGCCAAAGATGGAGAAGCTCTAAACAGTCAACAAAAACAAGACCAGGAACTGACTGTGGCTCAGATCATGAACTCCTTATTACCAAATTCAGACTCAAACTGAAGAAAGTAGGGGAACTACTAGACCATTCAGGTATCACCTAAATCAAATCCCTTATGATTATACTGGAAGTGAGAAATAGATTTAAGGAACTAGATATGATAGATTAAGTGCCTGATGAACTATAGACGGATTTTCGTGACATTGTACAGGAGACAGGGATCAAAGACCCCCATGGAAAAGAAATGCAAAAAAGCAAAATGGCTGTCTGGGGAGGCCTTACAAGTAGCTATGAAAAGAAAAGAAGCAAAAAGCAAAGGAGAAAAGGAAAATAAAAGCATCTGAATGCAGAGTTCCAAAGAATAGCAAAGAGAGATAAGAAAGCCTTCCTCAGTGATCAGTGCAAAGAAATAGAGGAAAACAACAGAATGGGAAAGACTAGAGATTTCTTCAAGCAAATTAAAGACACCAAGGGAACTTTTATGCAAAGATTGGCTTGATTAAAGACAGAAATGGTATAGACTTAACAGAAGCAGAAGATATTAAGAAAAGGTGGCAAGAATACACAGAAGAACTATGAAAAAATGATCTTTACAACCAAGATAATCATGATGGTGTGATCATTCACCTGGAGCCAGACATCTTGGAATGTGAAGTCAAGTGGTCCTTAGAAAGCATCACTACGAACAAAGCTAGTGGAGGTGATGGCATTCCAGTGGAGCTATTTCAAATCCTGGAAGATGATGCTGTGAAAGTGCTGTGAAAGTGCTGTGAAAGTGCCAGCAAATTTGGAAAACTCAGCAGTGGCTACAGGACTGGAAGAGGTCAGTCTTCACTCCAATCTCAAAGAAAGGCAATGCCAAAGAATGTTCAAAGTACCACACAATTGCCCTCATCTCACATGCTAGTAAAGAAGGCTGACAGTGACAGTGAAGTCACTCAGTCATGTCCGACTCATTGCGACCCCATAGACTGTAGTCTACCAGGCTCCCTCCGTCCATGGGATTTTCCAGACAATAGTACTGGAGTGGGTCGCCATTTCCTTCTCCAGGGGATCTTCCCAACCCAGGGCTTGAACCCAGGTCTCCTGCATTGTAGAAGACACTTTACCATCTGAGCCAGCAGGGAAGTCCAAGTAATGCTCAGTTCTCCAAGCCAGGCTTCAGCAATATGTGAACTATGAACTTCCAGATGTTCAAGCTGGTTTTAGAAAAGGCAGAGGAACCAGAGATCAAATTGCCAACATCTGCTGGATCATCAAAAAAGCAAGAGAGTTCCAGAAAATCATCTATTTCTCCTTTATTGACTATGCCAAAGCCTTTGACTGTGTGGATCATAATAAACTGTGGAAAATGCTGAAAGAGATTGGAGTACCAGACCACCTGACCTGCCTCTTGAGAAATCTGTATGCAGGTCAGGAATCAACAGTTAGTACTGGACATGGAACAACAGAATGGTTCCAAATATGAAAAGGAGTAGGTCAAGGGTGTATATTGTCACCCTGCTTATTTAACTTATATGCAGAGTACATCATGAGAAATGCTGGACTGGAAGAAACACAAGCTGGAATCAAGATTGCCAGGAGAAATATCAATAACCTCAGATATGCAGATGACACCACCCTTATGGCAGAAAGTGAATAGGAACAAAAAGCCTCTTGATGAAAGTGAAAGAGGAGAGTGAAAAAGTTGGCTTAAAGCTCAACATTCAGAAAACAAAGATCATGGCATCTGGTTCCATCACTTCATGAGAAATAGATGAGGAAACAGTAAAAACAGTGTCAGACTTTATTTTGGGGGACTCCAAAATCACTGCAGATGGTGACTGCAGCCATGAAATTAAAAGACGCTTAGTCCTTGGAAGAAAAGTTATGACCAACCTAGACAGCATATTGAAAAGCAGAGACGTTACTTTGCCAACAAAGATCCATCTAGTCAAGGCTATGGTTTTTCCAGTAGTCATGTATGGATGTGAGAGTTGGACTGTGGAGAAAGCTGAGCACCAAAGAATTGATGCTTTTGAACTGTGGTGTTGGAGAAGACTCTTGAGAGTCCGTTGGACTGCAAGGAAATCCAACCAGTCCATTCTGAAGAAGATCAGTCCTGGGTGTTTTTTGGAAGGAATGATGCTAAAGCTGAAACTCCAACACTTTGGCCACCTCATGCAAAGAGTTGACTCTTGGGAAAGACTCTTTTGCTGGGAGGGATTGGGGGCAGGAGGAGAAGTGGACGACAGATGATGAGATGGCTGGATGGCATCACAGACTCGATGGATGTGAGTTTGAGTGTAGTGCGGAATTTGGTGATGGACAGGGAGGCCTGGCATGCTGCTATTCATGGGGTCACAAAGAGTCGGACACGACTGAGCGACTGAACTGAGTTGAACTGATTTGGGAAGATGTATAAAAGTTCAAACTTTGACTCAGCTATTTCTTTCCTATAAACTTAAAAAAAAATTTTTGTATTTAATTTATAATATTGATTTAGGGGAAGAACAAAGCATTCTTTCAGGTGAAGAACAAAGTAATTTAGTTTTAAATATATTGGTTCTTTTTCATGATAGGATATTGCAATGCTGTGCTGTCCTTAGTTGCTCAGTTGTGTCCAACTCTTTACAACCCCTTGGACTGTAGCCCGCTATGCTCCTCTATTCATGGGACTTCTCCAGGCAAGAATACTGGAGTGAGTTGCCACGTCCTCCTCAGGGGATCTTCCCAACACAGGGATCTATCCCAGGTCTCCCACATTGCAGGGAGATTCTTTACTGATTGAGCCACCAGGGAAGCCCTGATAGTATATTATGAGATATTAAATATATTTCCTTCTACTATACAATAAATATTCATTTATATATGTATATATATTTCTTATATTATCATTTGTATCTGTTAATACCAAACCCCTACTTTATTCCTCCTCCTCATCCCCTTTGTAACCATAAATTTGTTTTCTACATCTCTGAGATTTTTTTCTGTTTTGTAAATAAGTTTATTTGTATTGTTCTTTAGATTTTCCACAAATATTTTAAAAGAAATAACTGCATAATTTTATAAAGATTTACAATTGAGGTGGCTTATTACCTCATTGTGATAACAGTAGAAGAAAATCTGAATCACACAAATTTCTAACAAAGCACTGATTGAATAAGTTGTAGTAAAATCAAGAATGGAAATTATGCAGCAACTAATATTAATTTGCATTAATATTGTTATCTATTAGTATATTAATATTTATTAACATGGAAATATGTTCATATTTAAATTAAAAAATAAGTTATAATTCAATTAGCAATAATAATGATAGCTTACACTTAAGTAGTTGTCCTATTTGTGACAGAAGTCTATGTGTGACTGATAGTATTTTTATAAATATATACTTGCATAGAAAAATGTGTGGATATGTAACATACCAAGCAGTTTATTTTTGACTAGGATATTTTCCTTAAAATTTTTTTCTACTGTGAATATGTAAAATCAACAGAGCTATTCTCCAAAGAAGACATATGGATGGCTAACAAACACATGAAAAGATGCTCAACATCACTCATTATCAGAGAAATGCAAATCAAGACCACAATGAGGTACCATTTCACACCAGTCAGAATGACTGTGATCCAAAAGTCTACAAGCAATAAATGCTGGAGAGGATGTGGAGAAAGGGGAACCCTCTTACCCTGTTGGTGGGAATGCAAACTAGTACAGCCACTATGGAAAACAGTGTGGAGATTCCTTAAAAAATTGCAAATAGAACTGCCTTATGACCCGGAAATCCCACTGCTAGGCATACACATCGAGGAAACCAGAACTGAAAGAGACACACGTACCCCAATGTTCATTGCAGCACTGTTTATAATAGCCAGGACATGGAAACAACCTAGATGTCCATCAGCAGATGAATGGATAAGAAAGCTGTGGTACATATACACCATGGAGTATTACTCAGCCCTTAAAAAGAATAAATTTGAATCAGTTCTAATGAGATGGATGAAACTGGAGCCGATTATACAGAATGAAGTAAGCCAGAAAGAAAAATACCAATACAGTATACTGACACATATATATGGAATTTAGAAAGATAGTAATGATGACCCTGTATGTGAGAGAACAAAAGAGACACAGAGGTATAGAATGGACTTTTGGACTCTGAGGGAGAGGGAGAGTGTGGGATGATTTGGGAGAATGGCATTGAAACATGTATACTATCATGTAAGAAACGAAGCACCAATCTATGTTTGATACAGGATACAGGATGCTTGGGGCTGGTGCACGGGATGATCCAGAGAGACGATATGGGGTGGGAGGTGCGAGGGGGCTTTGGCATTGAGAGCTCGTGTACACCTGTGGCTGATTCATGTCAATGTATGGAAAAACCAATACAGTATTGTAACATAGAATAAAGTAAAAATAAAATTATAAAAAAATAAAAGAGCTGGAAGTTATCTAGGGGTAAGTAGTATGGATAAGGCAGATAATGCTATACTGTATGTAATTTATACAATAGTAACGTTTATTTCCCGGTGACCTATAAAGTGGCCCTAAAGACATTTCCAATGGCACCCCACTCCAGTACTCTTGCCTGGAAAATCTCATGGACAGAGGAGCCTGGAGGGCTGCAGTCTATGGGGTCGCTGAACGTCGGACACGACTGAGCGACTTTACTTTGACTTTTCACTTTCCTGCATTTGAGAAGGAAATGGAAACCCACTCCAGTGTTCTTACCTGAAGAACCCCAGGGACGGGGGAGCCTGGTGGGCTGCCACCTATGGGGTCGCACAGAGTCAGATACGACTGAAGTGACTTAGCAGCAGCAAAGACATTTCCAAGAAATGGTCCCAAAATACATTGATTGAGAGCAGTAGAGCAATAGTGAGTGTACTTTCTCCAAGAGGACCACTTTTACAAAAGACAGCTTTTACCTCAATAAGTAAATGTTGCTATGGTTGTAAAAATTATTTTTTTATATTTATTTTTAAATGGAGGATAATTGCCTTACAATATGGTATTGGCTTCTGCAATACATCAATGTGAATCAGTTATAAATATACCTATGTCTCCTCCTCTTGAGCCTTCCTCTCAAGCTCTCAGTTCATCCCACCCCTCTAGGTTGTCACAGAGCTCCAGGTTGAGTTCCCAGTGTTATACAGCAACTTCCCATTAGCTATCTATTTTACATATGATAATGCATATTGTCACCCTGTTTATTTAACCTATATGCAGAGTACATCATGTGAAATGCCAAGCCGGATGAAGTGCAAGCTGGAATCAAGATTGCCGGGAAAAATATCAATAACCTCAGACACATAGATGATACCAGTCGTATAGCAGAAAGTGAAGAAGAACTAAAGAGCCTTTTTATGAAAGGGAAAGAGGAGAGTGAGAAAGTTGGCTTAAAACTCACTATTCAGAAAACTAAGATCATGGCATCCAGTCCCATCACTTCATGGCAAACAGATGGGGAAACAATGGAAACAGTGAGAGACTTTATTTTCTTGGGATCCAAAATCACTGCAGATGGAGACTGCAGCTATGAAATTAAAAGATGCTTGCTCCTTGAAAGAAAAACTATGACCAACCTAAACGCATATTAAAAAGCAGAGACATTACTTTGCTGACAAAGGTCCATCTAGTCAAAGCTATGGTTTTTCCAGTTGTCATGTATGGTTGTGAGAGTTGTAGTATAAAGAAAGCTGAGTGTTGAAGAATTGATGCTTTTGAACTGTGGTGTTGGAGAAGACTCTTGAGAGTCTCTTGGACTGCAAAGAGATACAACCAATACATCCCCAAAGAAATCAGTTCTGAGTATTCACTGGAAGGACTGATGTTGAAGCTGAGACTCCAAAACTTTGGCCACCTGATGCAAAGAACTGACTCGTTTGAAAAGACCCTGATGCTGGGAAAGACTGAAGGCGGGAGGAGAAGTGGATGATAGAGGATAAGGTGGTTGGATGGCATCACCGACTTGATGGACTTGAGTTTGAGCAAGCTCGGGAGCTGGTGATGGACAGGGAAGCCTGGCGTGCTGCAGTCCATGGGGTTGTAGAGTCAGACACGACTGAGCGACTGAACTGAACTGAATGTATATGTTTCAGTGCTACTCTCTCAATTTGTCCCACCCTCTCCTTCCCCTTCTGTGTCCATAGTCTGTTCTCTGTGTCTATTTCTGCCTTGCAAATAGGTTCATCAGTTCTATTTTTCTAGATTTTATATATATACATTAATATATGAAATCTCTTTTTCTTTCTGACTTATTTCACCCTGTACAACAGGCTCTAGGTTCACCCATCTCACTAGAACTTACCCAAAGGCATTCCTTTTATGGCTGAGTAATATTCCATTGTATATATGTACTACAACTTTATTCATTCATCTGTTGAAAGATATCTAGGTTGCTTCCATATCCTAGCTATTGTAAATAGTTCTGCAATGAATACTGGGGTACATGTGTCTTTATTTCAACTATGGTTTTCTCAGGGTATATGCCACATAGTGGGATTACTGTGTCATATAATAGTTTTATTTCTGATTTTTCAAGGAACCTCCATACTGTTCTCCATAGTGACTATATCAGTTTATATTTCCACCAACAGTGCAAGAGAGTGCCCTTTTCTCCACATGCTCTCCAGCATTTATTGTTGGTACTTTTTTGATAATGGCCATTCTGACCAGTGTGAGGTGATACTTCATTGCAATTTTGAATTGCATTTCTCTAATAACAAGTGATGCTGAACATTCTTCATGGGTTTGTTTTCTATCTATCTCTGTGTCTTTGGAGAATTGTCTGTTTAGGTCTTCTGCCCACTTTTTGATTGAGTTGTTTGTTTTTCTGGTACTGAGCTGCATGAACTGCTTGCATATTATGAAAATTAATCATTTGTTAGTTGTTTAATCTGCAATTATTTTCTCCCATTCTGAGGCTTATCTTTTCATCTTGTTTATAGTTCCCTTTGCTATGAAAAAGCTTTTGAGTTTAAATACATCCCACCTGTTTATTTTTGGTTTTATTTGCATTACTGTAGGAGGTGGGTCAAAGAGGATATTGCTGTAATTTTTATCTAAGTGTGTTTTGACTGTGTTTTCCTCTGTCTTATAGTATCTGGCTTTACATGTAGGTCTTTAATCCACTTTGAGTATAGTTTTGTGAATGGTGTTAGGAAGTGTTCTAATTTCATTCTTTTATACATAGCTGTCCAGTTTTCTCAGCATCATCTATTGAAGAGGCTGTCTTTTCTTTATTGTGTATTCTTGCCTCCATTGTCAAAGATAAGGTGCCCATAGATGTGTGGGTTTATCTCTGGGGTTTTTATCTTGTTCCACTGATCTGTATTTCTGTTTTTGTATCAGTGCCATACTGTCTTGATAACTGTAGCTTTGTAGTATAGTCTGAAGTCAGGAAGGTTGATTCCTCCAGCTCCATTCTTTTTCTCAAAATTCCTTTGACTATTTGGGATTGTTTGCATTTCTATACAAATAGTGAAATTTTTGTTCTACTGTGAAAAAATGCCATTGGCGATTTGGTAGGGATTGCATTGGATCTGTAGGTTTCTTTGGATAATATAGTCATTTTCACAATATTGATTCTTCCAATCCAAGAACATGATATATCTCTCCATCTGTTTGTGTCATCTTTAATCTCTTTCATCAGTGTCTTATAGTTTTCTGTGTACAGGTTTTTTGTCTTCTTAAATCGATTTATTCCTAGATATTTTATTATTTTTGTTGCAATGGTGAATGGGATTGTTTCCCCAATTTCTTTTTCTGGTTTTTCATTGTTAGTATATAGGAATGCAGGAATTTCTATGTATTAATTTTATATCCTGCAAATTTACTAAATTAATTGATTAGCTCTAGTAATTTCCTAGTGACATCTTTAGGGTTTTCTATGTAACACACCATATGTAAGCACACCAGGCTTCCCTGTGCTTGACCATCTGGAGTTTGGTCAAATTCATGTACATTGAGTCACTAAAACTTACCAGTGCTGCAATGTACTAGAGGTAGGATGAGTGGAATAATTTCTCCCAAACATCATGTACTAATGCCTGGAACCTGTCAGTGCTGCCTTCCAAGGAAAAAGGGAGATAGGGAGGTTATCTTGTTTTATCTTGATAGGCTCTGAATGTCATCACAAGTGACTGGTAAGAGAGAGACAGAAGAAACTTAGACATAGAAGAGGAGAAAATAGTGTGACCCTGGAGGCAAAGATTAGAATTATGTGGCCACAAGTCAAGGAGCATAGTCAGTAACCAGATACTGAAAAAGAGAAAGCATTCTCCCCTAGAGCCTCCTGAGGGAATATGGTCTCCCTGAAATGTTCATTTAGAAATCCTAGGCTTCAGAACTATGAGAGAATAAATTTTGGCTATCTTAAGCCATAGAGTTTCTGGTAATTTGTTATAGCAGCTGTAAGAAACTAATAAGTACTAGTTATATATTCATGATAAATGAATCTGGCTAATTTTTATTCTCTGAACAACATTCTAGGGAAACAAGAAACAAAGCTAATGCATATTTTTGAAAATGGAAACTAATGCTACTAGTTTAGTAATATATCCTATTGAAAGAGGCATGCTGCAGTCCACAGTCGGACATGACTGAGCGACTGAACTGAGCTGAACTGATAATTCACCCTTAAAATACCATAAAATTCACCCTTTTAAAATATGAAATACAAAATATACTTTGTTAAGTATACTAATAAAGTTATAGAACCATTACCACTATCAAATTCCAGAATGTTATTATCATCATCTTTGCCCGAACAAACCACGTTCCCATTAGCCATCACTCCCAATCAGGCCCTTATCCCAACCCCTGGCAATCACTAGTCTACTTTTTGTCTGTATGAATTTGCCTTTTCAAACATTTGATATATTGAGTCAAGCAATATGTAAATTTTTGTTTCTGGCTTCTTTCACTTAACATAATGTTTTCAGGGTTTCAATGTATGTAAACATGTTGTAGTGTATTTCAGTTTCATAATTCACTTCTTTTTGTGGTTGAATAATATTTCATTGTGTATATATACCACGTTTTGTTTATTCCTTCATCAGCTGACAAACACTTGGATTAGTTATAATTGGATTAGTTATACTATTTGGTTTTTAGGTTCTATAACATTCATCTGTAACTTTTTATGTGGACATATTATTTCATTTCTCTTCGTTGTATACTTAAGATTGGAGTTGCTGGAGCATATGGTAAATTGATATTTAGGTTTTTGAAGAAATGTCAAACTTTTCCAAAGTAGCTGCATCATTTCATATTTCCACTAGCAATGTATAAAGGTTTTATTTCTCTACATCTTTGCCAATACTTATTATATCTCTATTTGATAGCTATTCTATAGTATGATGTGGCATTTCATTGTAGTTCCAATTTGTATTTCTCTCATGATTAATGTCGTTGACCAGTATTCCATCTACTTGTTGGCCACTTATATATTTCCTTTAGTGAAATGTCTATTCAAGTCACTGAGCCATTTTTTTTAAATTGGGTGGTTTGTCTTTTTATTTTTGAAATGTAAGTATTCTTTATATTCTAGATACAAATCTCTTATCAGATATAAGATTTACAAATATTTTCTTTCATTATATGGGTCATCTTTTAACTTTTTCTTTTTAGTATAAAAGTTTTTAACTTTGGTGAAGTCTAATATAGCTTTGTTTTTATTTTGTTGCTTGTGCTTTTGGTGTCATATCTAAAAGTGAAAGTAAAAGTCACAGTTGTGTCTGACTTTTTGTGAACCCATGGACTATAGAGTCCATGGAATGCTCCAGACAAGGACACTGGAGTGGGTAGCCTTTCCTTTCTCCAGATCTTCCCAACCCAGGGATCAAAACCAGGTCTCCTGCATTGCAGGCAGACTCTTAACCAGCTGAGCGACTAGAGAAACCCAAGAATACTAGAGTGGGTAGCCTGTCACTTCTCTAGCGGATCTTCCCAACCCAGAAATTGAACTGGAGTCTCCTGCATTGCAGGTAGGTTCTTTACCAGCTGAGCTACCAGGGAAGCCCGTCGTATCTAAAAAGTCAATGCCTAAATCAAAGTCACAATGATTTGTGCTTATGTTTTCTTCTAAGAGTTTTATTGTTTTAGTGCTTATATTTTGTTCTTTGGTGAATTTTGAGTTAATTTTGAATATGATATGAGGTGGGTCAAAAATGGCAACCTACTCCAGTATTCTTGCCTGGAGAATCCCATGGACAGAGGAGCCTGGCAGGCTATAGTCCATGGGGTTGCAAGAGTTGGACATGACTTACCGACTAAACCACCTCCACCACCATGAGGTGGGTCTAACTTCATTCTTTTACATATGGATATGCATTTGTCCCAGCAAACTTTTCTGAAAAGACTACTCTTTCGCCACTGAGTTTTCATGGCACCTTTGCCAAAAATTCTTCCATGTAAGGGTTTATTTCTGGACTCTGAATTCTATTCCAGTGGTATACATCTAACTATGCCAGCACCACATTTTCTTGATCATTGTAAATTTGTAGTAAGTTTAAAGTCAGGAAATGTGAGTTCTCCAACTTGATTCATCTTTTACAAGATTGTTTTGACTATCCCGGGTCTCTAGAATTTCCATGTAAATTTTCTAATTTCTGATTTCCATGTAGAATTAGCTTTTCTGCTTATTCCATTGAGCCAACTGAGGAATTTCCCAAAATTACATTGAATCTATAGATCAATTTGGGGCATATTGCATCTTGACAATATCAAGTCTTCCAATCTATGAACAATGGGTATCTTTCTATTTTTTTAGGTCTTTAATATGTCTCAGTGGTGTTTTCTGGTTTTCAGAACACTTCCTGCTTTTCCTTTGTTATTTTTTATCCTAAGTATTTTATAATTTTTTAAATATTGTAGTTGGAATGGTATCTGTTTTCTCAGTGTGTTAGTTGTGAATTATTTGATGAACAGTTTTGATGGGTTTGTATTGCATGATATTTTAACTTATGCTTCTATGAAAAAAATGACATCACAACTTTGAACAAGAAAATTATATGTGAAAGGCCAGCCAGACTATTTTGGCATCGTTCTGTTGCTACTTACATGCTAAGTTCATACTTTAACCCAATGTATCCCAAATGTCAGGATCTTCCTTTCTGCCTTCATGACTCTTGTCATGTCTGCATGGTATTTAATGTATTTTTAAAAATATAATCACTTCTTAAACTTAAATAAATTTATCCAAAGGAAATTTTATATCAAAGATTTAGGGAACAAATACATAAATCACTCCTAATATGCATTACTATAAATTTATTATTATTAAAATGTTCTTTTTGTACTCCCTAAAATTATTTTTAGACAATGACAAGTTTGCTACTTTTTGGGAATCTCTTCTATAATCTCACCTTAATTTATTGGATAAAATAGAAATTTTCCTAAACTTTATTTTAAGGTAGCTGGGTTATCCCTTTGTGACATGAAGTAGAGATTTAGAGTCATTATTAGAACACCTAGACAGAAAACAGGAGTAATTCTTTCTGTTCTTCATTTTTTTGCCCAGGGAGTAGCTAAAGGATATATTTCAGTTAGTGATACTCTCATGAATAAAATCTGCTCTCATTCAATGCTCCATGGATTACATCATGCTGCTATCTGATAAATGTAAATAATTTCTTTCTAGAGGGTAGAGACTGTGTATTTAACTTGCCTCATACAGCATGCAGCATAACATTATGTTCATTTGGGCACTTAATAAATGCAAGTTGATGATATAATGCATTTGTTAATCACCAATCATCCTGAAAAATAATGATGTCCCCAGAGCTGATGGGTCCACCCCAGAGTTTTTTATTGAGGGTAGAACATTATGAGAGGCCTCCACTTAAAAAGAAACAGTAGAAAACTTGTTCAGCTTTTCAACAAAAAAGAGGAGCTTTTGTCTTTGATAATTAAATTTCTTTTCAAAGTTAAGAATTACCTGAATGTTTATTTAAGTTGGAGAATAATAATATTTTTTAAAATAAAAATTTAAACATTTTATATGGAAAAGAAAAACTTTATCTCTCTGGATTTTTAAACAACTTTTCAATAGAAACCAGGCCACAGGACCCTTGGCGCTAAGAATTAGTTAAGGGTTAAGAAGTAGGGAAACACACTCTGGGCTATCTCTTGATGTGAGAGTGTTAATACATTTAGAGAAACATCAAAGTTAGCATCATTTCACTTTTCTATTAACCTGCAAGAACTTCTGCCTCAAACTCCCACTTAAGCATCTGTGAAGCAAAGGACAGTCTTCAAGAAGGAACAGCCTTTATGTTATTTTTTATTCAGTTATTGCCATGGTCTAGCAATGGGCGAGCTAAAAGATTAGCTATATTCTGACTAGTTACTGCTAGAAATACATGATTTATGTAATTTGACTTTGAATATAAAATTTCATAGATGGAGCACTTTGGGGAAAAAAAGGAAAACTCATGCAGCTAAAGAAAGGTAAAACACACAAGAGTACTTAGGAAGCTTTATTATCAAATATGTATAGATTGTGAATTACTTTATAGACTAGTACCATGTTTATGTATGCCTGAAAGATACAGCTGAAATGAATTATAGTGGTTTTAAATTTACTTTTTAAATTTTATTAAAGAAACGATGAGAGCCGTTCCCCTAAAAGCAAACAGTTAATTGTATTGTGTCATGACCTGCATTTTTCCTATTTGTAAGATGTGTGTTCCTATATGTGTTTTGATTTCATTGTAGCCTTGATTGAAGAGTTGTTAGCTTGATTAAAAAGATGATAGGGCATCTATCTGACTAGTAATCTAAACAGAAATTCCTGCCTAAATGTGACAGGAAACTTCTTGATCAAATGCCCAGACTAAAGGTAATGTAATTATTTGTCTTCCTGTTAAAAATGCCTTTTATAATTCAAGATGTTTGAATACTTGAATGCAGTGTTTAGGATTAATGAAACACTCAGTATTCCTAAAGTCTTAAACATCTATAAGGCTATAAATTTGGTTTGTTTGTTCTCCTAAAGACAGAGAATTTTGACTATAGCATCAAAGTATAAAGTCTGGAGGATGGACTGTTTTTCAAGAGAAAAATTAAAACTAGATTTACATTTCTTTTCTGAGATTTTTTTTAGAATAGCAAATACATCAAAGAAGAAAGGCAAACAGAGAGATCTGTGTGCTTCAGCAATAGAAAATTGAAGTGAATAGCTAAAAAAATCTAAGGTCAGGTCTCTTGATGCTGGGAGAACTCAGCCTTATTGCCAGTACATGTACAGTTTTGCTTTCATATAGTGAAGGTTGTTGGGTTAATATGCCAGCAAATTTAGAAAACCAGCAGTAGCCACAGGATTGGAGAAGGTCTGTTTTCATTCCAATCCCAAAGAAAGGCAATGCCAAAGAATGCTGAAACAAGCACACATTACACTCATCTCACACGCTAGCAAAGTAATGCTCAAAATTCTCCAAGACAGGCTTCAGCAGCATGTGAACCAAGAATTTCCAGATGTTCAAACTAGATTTAGAAAAGACAGAGGAACCAGTAAGAGACCAAATAGCCAACATTCATTGCATCATAGAAAAAGCAAATGAATTCCAGAAAAACATCTACTTTTGCTTCATTGACCATGGTAAAGCCTTTGTATGGATCACAAGAAACTGTGGAAAGTTCTTCAAGAGACGAGAACACCAGACCACCTGACCTGCCTCCTGAGAAATCTGCATGTGGGTCAAGAAGCAACAGTTAGAACTGGACCTGGAACAAAGGACTGGTTCCAAATTGAGAAAGGAGTATGTCAAGGCTGTACATTGTCTCCCTGCTTATTTAATTTCTATGCAGAGTACATCTTGTGAAATGCCAGGATGGATGAAGCACAAGCTGGAATCAAGATTGCCAGGAGAAATATCAATAGCCTCAGATATGCAGATGACACCACCCTTATGACAGAAAGTGAAGAGGAGCTAAAGAGCCTCCTGATGAAAGTGAAAGTGGAGAGTGAAAAAGTTGGCTTAAAACTCAACATTCAGAAAACTAAGATCATGGCATCTGGTCCCATCACTTCATGGCAAATAGAAGGAAAATGATGGAAACAGTGAGAGACTCTAATTTTGGGGGATCCAAAAATCACTGCAGATGGTGACTGCAGTCAAGAAATTAAAGATGCTTACTCCTTGGAAGAAAAGCTATGGCAAACCTAGACAGCATATTAAAAATGTAGAGACATTGCTTTGCTGACAAAGGTCCATATAGTCAAAGCTATGGTTTTTCCAGTAGTCATGTGTGGATGTGAGAGTTGTACCATAAAGAAGCTGAGTGCCGAAGAACTGATACTTTAGAACTCTGGTGTTGGAGAAGACTCTTGAGAGTCCCTTGGACTGCAAGGAGATCAAACCAGTTCTGAAATTCAAAAAAGCAGTTCTAAATATTCATTGGAAGGACTGATGTTGAAGGTGAAGCTCCAATACTTTGGCTACCTGATGTGAAAAACTGACTCTTTAGAAAAGACCCTGAAGCTTGAAAAGATTGAAGACAGGAGGAGAAGGGGATGTCATCACCGACTCAACGGACATGAGTCTGACCAAGCTCCGGGAGTTGGTGATGGAAATGGAGGAGTGGCGTGCTGCAGTCTATAGAGTCACAGAGAGTCAGACATGACTGAGCGATTGAACTGAACTGAACTGATCCTGTGTCTTCTCAGTATCGGCAGTATCGGGCATAAAAAACCCAGCTCTCATGCACCTTTGCCAATCTCCTCTCCCTCTTTCTCCTTTACTTTTCCTCCCAATGATTTGGATTTTTAGTCCTTGTTAAAGCGCATTTTCATATTCCTGTTGGCCATTTGTGTTCTTTGGGAACGTGTCTGTTCAGTTTCACTGTCCAGTTTTTAATCCGATTGTTTGTTTTTTGACTATTGAGTTGCATGAGGTGCTGATATATGTTGGATAGATTTCTCTAGGGTGATTTTACATTGTTTGATGATTTCCCTTGCTATGAAAATCTTTTGCTTTTTAGTTTGAATGGTCCTTCTTGTTTCTTTTCACTTTTGTTGTTTTTGCTTTTGGTGCCAAATTAAAAAAAAAAATCATTTTCAACACTGATGACTGATTTTCTTTGATAAAAATAGACAAACGGCAATATATCAATATTTTAAAATGTGTGTTCATCAAATGACACAATCAACAGATTGAAAGGCAACCTATGGAATGACAGAAAATATTTGTAAATCCTGTGTAAGATAAGGGCTTCCCTTATAGCTCAGTTGGTAAAGTCTGCCTGTGGCACAGGAGTCCGCCTGCAATGCAGGAGATAGATCCAGGTTCGATTCTTGGGTTGGGAAGATCCCCTGGAGAAGGAAATGGCAACCCACTCCAGTGTTCTTGCCTGGGATATCCCATGGACAGTGGAGCCTGGCAGGTTACATTCCATGGGATCACAAGAGTCAGACTTGACTTAGTGACTAAATCACCAGCATGTAAGAGAAGGGGTAAATATTTAGAATGTATGAAGAACAATTACAATCATATGGAGTTATAGCTCTTCCACATTTTTCAGTTGAATGAGTTGTCAAATCAGATTTTAAGTTATTTGTAAAAATATTCTAAGAATATAGTGTACCCATATGTACAGATATGTCTGATAATTTGTTATATATGGGGGTATTATGAAAATGAGACCTTTTTGATTTGATCTGTTTTTCTCAAATAAGAAAAACTAGTAACATTTTACATCAAGCTTATAAGGTTTGAATTTTTCTCTGTGAATGCAACTAATTTTTATAAATATATGCCAAGTTTTATGAACTTCCCTAGTAGCTCAGTGTTAAGCAATCCACCTGAAATGCAGAAGACATGGAAACTCAGGTTTGATCCCTCAGTCAGAAAGATCTCCTGGGGGAAGGAAATGGCAACCCACTCCAATAATCTTGCCAGGAAAATTCCATGGACTTGGTGGGCCACAGTCCATGGTGGCATAAAAAGTCAGACATGACCGAGTGACTAAACAGCAATAAAAGTCATAGCTCTTTCTTCAAGCTCCTGGTTTGTAGACCCAAACTAAGACTCCTCTCTCATACTTATTTGCCATAAAAATATGTATACATATATATTGGAATTTAGATTTTTATGTCCTGTGATCATATAACTTTTAAGTAAAAAAAGCTTAAGTTTTCATTATGATTATTATGAATATAAAACTGATAAAATACATATATTTTGATAATGAATGGTAAATACAAAAATAAACTTTTATTGGTAATGTATCTCTTTAATAAGATGGAAATTTTGCTAGCTCTACTAATTAGTTTGTGTATCCATAGATGATTATCCATGCTAAGTGTATTTACTGAAACAATATACTATAATAAGATTCAGGATGGATGAGAATTATGTTCTCCCTTCTAAAGAGGAAAATGGCTATCATGAAAGGGGCTATGGGCAAGAAAAAACTTGCCTTTTTTGAAAGGCAGTTTCTCAGGTAGAGTCTTGGTACATTGTGGAGTCCTTTTATAACCGATTATTTAAAAAATATCTATGAAGATTGCGGTGATTCTGCTACTAGCCAAGGAGTGACAGCAGCCACAAGCATATTAGAGCAAACTGAGCTATAAGCTTAGCTCAAGCCTCAGGCTCTCTGAGCTCAAGCCTCAGGCTCTGTGCTAGACTGAGCTTGTTGCCTGCAGAATACTAACTTGAAGGTATCTACAAACAACCAAGAGACCTGGAGAGTATTCCAGAGAGCCTAGATTTTCTTCAAGGTATACCACAAGCTTTGAAATTGTGAACCAACTAAATTAATTTAGAAGCTATGCCATAGTTTGAGTGACATTAATTCATTTTTGTAATCTTTAAATTGATTTTCTACAGGTAATACCCTAATTGAGAAATTTGGCTCCAAAGTAAAATTTTCTAAATGCTCTAATCCTCTGACAGTTTTATCAGTGTCTTTTTTTAGTTTTAAAAAGTCAGAGAAGGAAGAAATGAATAATTACTCTTAACCTATGACCCAGAACTAATAGCTGTTAACATTTTGGCTTTTAGGGATTTATTTTTGGTCTTTTCTCTTTGCGTATTCTTTAGTTTTAGTTTCCCATGGCTGCTGTAATAAATCAGCAGAAACTGGGTGACTTAAAATGACAGAAATTTATTCTATCTTAGTTCTCGAGAATCTATGTCTGAAATGTGTTCCACCAGGCCAAAAACACAAGATAGTTTCAGGTCTATGCTCCCTTTGGATGTTCTTGGAGACAATCCATTCCTTGTCTCTTCTAGTTTCTGGTGGTGACTGCTATTGCTTGGCTTGTGGCTATCTCTCTCCAAAGTCAGCATCTTCAAATCTCTGTTCTGTCTTCTTATTGCCTTCATCTCTGTGTCAAATCTCTTCTACCTCTCTGTCATAAACATGCTTTTCTTCTTTTAAATAAAATGGTCTAGCCAGTTAAAACTTAATTAATTAATTTTATTTATGGTTGTGCTGGGTCACTGCTGCCTGCAGGCTTTCTCTGCTTGTGGAGAGTGAGGGCTCCCTCTCTAGTTGTGGTGTGTGGACTTCCAACTGTGACGGCTTCTTTTGTTGAGGAGCATGGGCTCTAGGCACACAGGCTTCAGTAGTTGCAGCGTGCGGGCTCAGTAGTTGTGCGGGCTCAGTAGTTGTGCGGGCTCAGTAGTTGTGGCACATGGGCTTAGCTGTTCTGTGGCTGTGGAATCTTCCCAGACCAGGGATTGAACCTGTGTCCCTTGAATTGGCAGGTGGATTCTTATCTGCTGTGCTGTCAGGAAACACATTGCCTGTAAACACACTTATGATTGCATTTAGAACTCATCCAGATAATCCAAGATAATCTCTTCATCTCAAAATTTTTAGTTAATTCACACCTTCAAAATCTTTTCATATAAGAGAATATTTTAGGTTCTGATAAAATCTGATATCTTTGATTGGGGGGCATGTTCAGCTTATGACCCATATGAGTATATAGACCATTTAAGTTAGAATTTAGGATGTTGCTGATAAAGTTAAAATCCCATGTGATGTTTGCTCCCAGTTCCAGCCCTTTCTACATTCCCTTAGATGTCAACCATGTTTACTTTGTTATCCTTTTAAGAACCTTTTACCTTTCCATACATATACATCCATAGAAAATGTAGGACATTTTTGTATGTAAGCCCCAAAATGTTAAAAAGCTATTCTGGTTATTTTTGCAACTTGGCTTGTTTTACTCAAAATTTTGGGGGATGAAGTTGCATTGACATAATTTTAAAAACACTATTTTGTTAAATTACAGCATTTCATCTTTAATATGTACCACATTTTATCTATCCTATTATTTATGGATGTTTAACTTATTTCTAATTTTTGCTGCTATATACAATATCCTCATACAGATATCCTTCAGTATGAACATGTACTACTGAAAATGTATGAAAGAAGAGCTTTCCCTACAACCTGACATATGTACTTCATGTTCTCAGATATCTTACATTTTTCAGATTATTAATCTAGACATATATGTTATTGAGGTAAAATTAGTTTTATTTTCCATTTTGTTTGCCAATTTTCAAATGCTGCATGTTAACTCTGCCACATTTTCTCCATTTGTTTCTTCTGTCAGGTAGCAGCAGTTTATTTTATATGTATAAGCCTTTTTTTGTCTTTATATAGTGAGATAAATTTTATATTAAGTCATTCTACACATTAAGTGCCTTCTCCAGAGCACTTGTTTACACTTAAATTGCTCACTTGTTCAAAACCTCTTTCCTGCCATTATAATAGAAATTATATTGATGTGTTCACATTTGCATCTCAGCACATAGGATAAAATCTGACACACAAGTAGAGGCTCAGTATACGGTTACTGAATACATTTGTCTGACTGGTCAGCTAATACAGTCATTTTCAGTGATACTTTCTCTGATATATGATTATCTTTGTATGTGTGTGCATCACTAGATATATAAATACAGTAAGTCTCCTACTTATGAATGAGTTCCATTCTGAGAATGCATTTGTAAATCCAATTTGTTCATAAGTCCAACAAGTTAGCCCAGGTACTCAACTAACACAATCAGCTAATGGCACCGTAATAGGTTTATAATACGTTACACACAAGTAATATGTACATAAAATCACAAAAAATAAAGAAAACATTTTTAATCTTGTGGTACAGTTACTTGAAAAGTATCATAGTACAGTACAACAGCATGGCATGCAAGGGCCGGCATACATGTTCACATCGTTAGTCGAAGGTTTGTACGTAGAGGACTTAACTGTAGTTAAAATATCTGGCCTTAAACTAGAGCTGAGAACTGCTTCATAATGTTGGGAGGCTTTCATATTTTTGTATATCTTGTGAGCAGAGACACTGATTGGCCTTTGTTTAATACTATTGGCCTTTGTTTAATTTTGAAGGATGTTTTTACACCAGAGGTGGCCCATGGATCAATTTGGCTCACCATCTATTTTTGTAAATAAAGATTTATTATAACTCGGCATATCAATTTACTTACATATTGTCTATTTCTGCTTTCATACTACAGTATCAACAATAGAGTAATTGCAACAGAGACCAGATGACCTGCAAAGCCTAACATATTTACTACCTGTTTTCTTTACGAAAACAATTTGCTGACACCTAGTACAGCAAATGGCCTTGGAGATAGAAATAGTACCTCCCTCAAATTAAAGGCAGGTTTCTTTGTTGTCAATATAAAAATATGTTATTCTTTGGTAGAAGGTCACACAGGCTTACTGCCCATTATGAAAGATTTGAATTCCTTAGGCTCAGGATTTCAGTCCTGTAATGTAACCTACCGCATGTGCAGATACCACTGGCTCTGTACATCAGCCTGTGTGGATGGGGCTCAGGGACATAGGAAAATGCTGATATATATATAGCCCGCTGGTATTGCTGTGACCAGCAAACTTCGTCTTTTACTCCGGAGACTCCTGTCTTCCACAAGCATCCAGGAAACTGTGGCAGACTGATTTATTATCTTCAAGTAGGGTAAAATCTTTGATGTTTCATACTTCTTTTTTTTTCTACATTATAATACTACATTTTTTTTTTGCCATACATTGACATGAATCAAATATCTGTCAGACTTTTATTTTTAAGATTTAAAACTCATATATCTATTGACTGCCAAAAATGTTCTATTAACCTATAACAAGTTCCCTCTAATATCATAATTGTGATATAACAGCTTCCATTAAAATGCTTTTAGAAATTTCTGTGTCAGATCTCCTCTGACACATAGTCTGGACAGTTTTTTATATCAGTGTCACAAAGGTAAGGACATATTAGGCTAAATCTTCTTTAACTATGTGGAGTGTAATTGTAACTTGTGATTATTTTTGGGCCTTAGATATATTTTTAATCTGACCTTCTTAAAAAGACAAAACGTTTACTACATTCTCAGTTCAGTTCAGTTCAATTGCTCGGTCCTATCCGACTCTTTGCAACCCCATGGACTGCAGCACGCCAGGGCTTGCCATCCAGCACCAACTCCCAGAGCCTACTCAAACTCATGTCCATCGCATCAGTGATGCCATCCACCCATCTCATCCTCTGTCGTCCCCTTCTCCTCCCGCCTTCAGTCTTTCCCAGCGTCATGGTCTTTTCCAGTGAGTTGGCTCTTCATATCAGGTGGCCTAAGTATTGGAGCTTCAGTGTCAGCATCAGTCCTTTCAATGAATATTCAGGGTTGATTTCTTTAAGGATGGACTGGTTGGATCTCCTTGCAGCCCAAGGGACTCTCAAGAGTCTTCTCCAACACCACAGTTCAAAAGCATCAATTCTTCGGCACTCAGCTTTCTTTATAGTCCAGCTCTCACATCCATACATGACTACTGGAAAAACCATAGCTTTGACTAGACAGACCTTTGTTGGTAAAGTAATGTCTCTGCTATTTAATATGCTGCCTAGGTTGGACATAGTCTTTCTTCCAAGGAACAAACATCTTTTAGTTTCATGGCTGCAGTCACAATCTGCAGTGATTTTGGAGCCCCCCCACAAATCAAGTCTCTCACTGTTTTCATTATTCCCCCATCTATTTGCTATGAAGTAATGGGACCAGATGCCATGATCTTATTTTCCTGAATGTTGAGTTTTAAGCCAACTTTCTCACTCTCCTCTTTCACTTTCATGAAGAAGCTCTTTAGTTCTTATTCGCTTTCTGTCATAAGGGTGGTGTTATCTGCATATCCAAGGTTATTGGTACTTCTCCCAGCAATCTTGATTTCAGTTTGAACTTCATCCAGCCCAGATTTTGCATAATGTATTCTGCATACAAGTTAAATAAGCAGGGTGACAATATACAGCCTTAACATACTCCTTTCCCAATTAGGAACCAGTCTGTTGTTCCATGTCCAGTTCTAACTGTTGCTTCTTGACCTGCATACAGATTTCTCAGGAGGCAGGTCAGGTGGTCTGGTATTCCCATCTCTTTTCAGAAATTTCCACAGTTTATTGTGATCCACACAGTCAAGGACTTTGTCATAGTCAATAAAGTAGAAGTAGATGTTTTTCTGAAACTCTCTTGCTTTTTTGATAATTCAACGAATGTTGACAATTTGATCTTCGGTTCCTCTGCCTTTTCTAAATCTAGCTTGAACATCTGGAAGTTCACAGTTCACATACTGTTGAAAACTGGCTTGGAAAAATTTGAGCATTTCTTTGCTAGTGTGTGAATCCAGTTATCTAGTAGTTTGAGCATTCTTTGGCATTGCCTTTCTTTGGGATTGGAATTCAAACTGACCTTTTCCAGTCCTGTGGCCACTGCTGAGTTTTCCAGGTTTTCTGGCATATTGACTGCAGCACTTTCACGGTATCATCTTTTAGGATTTGAAATAGCTCAACTGGAATTCCATCACCTCCAGTAGCTTTGTTTGTAGTGATGCTTCCTAAGGCCCACTTGACTTCGCATTCCAGGGTGTCTGGCTCTAGGTGAGTGATCACACCATTGTGGTTATCTGGGTCATGAAGATTTTTTTTTTATAATTCTTCCGTGTATTCTTGTCACCTCTTCTTAAAATCTTCTGCTTCTGTTAGGTCCATAACATTTCTGTCCTTTATTGAGTCAATCTTTGCATGAAATGGTCCCTTGGTACCTCTAATTTTCTTGAAGAGATCTCTAGTCTTTCCCATTCTATTGTTTTCCTCTATTTCTTTGCATTGAGCACTGAGGAAGGCTTTCTTAACTTTCCTTGCTATTCTTTGGACTCTGCATTCAGATGGGTATATCTTTCATTTTCTCCTTTGCCTTTAGCTTCTCTTCTTTTCTCAGCTATTTGTAAGGCCTTGTCAGACAACCATTTTGCCTTTCTTTTTCTTGGGGATGTTCTTGATCATGGCCTCCTGTGCAATGTCATGAACCTCCGTCCATAATTCTTCAGGCTCTCTATCAGATCTAATCCCTGAATCTGTTTGTCACTTCCACTGTATAACCATAAGGGATTTGATTTAGGTCATACCAGAATGGTTTAATGGTCTTCAATTAAAATCTGAATTGGGCAATAAGGAGTTCATGATCTAAGCCACAGTCAGCTCCCATTCTTGTTTTTGCTGACTGTATAGAGCCTATCCTTCTTTGACTGCACAGAATATAATCAGTCTGAGTTTGATATTGACCATCTGATGGTGTCCATGTGTAGACTCTTCTTTTGTGTTGTTGGAAGAGAGTGTTTACTGTGACCACTGGCTTTTATTTGGCCACATCTGTACTGTTCTAATATTGCATATTTACTTGATATGCATTGATTTTCTTGATTCTTAATTCCATTTTTTAAATCTCTGTCATCATATCCAAATCTCATAGATGTTCTGCTTTATAATCTACCAGGCCAGCTTTTCTCTCTCCCTGAGACATCTGCAAATTTATTGTATATTTTTAAGATTTGAAGAGAGATATTTCTTATCCTTTGGGAGAAAAATCACTATTTTTGGTAAATCATTAGTTTTTAAAGCACTCAAGTAATTAACCTAAAATTTCACAGTAGAAGAACATGACCATTTCACACAATAAGTATGACAGTATTCATAGCTCAAAGAGCAGAAATAAGAATGGAAGAGAGCCTTTGGCCTCAGGTAAAAGCATGTTCCACCTGAAGGAATAAGAAGAAAAAGAAAAACCACAATAATTTTAACATTGGAGTCTTTGGATATAAGATATAAAAGTAAGATTTAGATTATCTAAGCACAATCTGATTTTTATAAAAGGCTATAAGAAACTTTTTTACACACACATTTTTCATTAATCTAGCCTTACAGTTTTTATCCTTTTGCAATAGTTGAAATGATCTCTCATAGTCAAAGCAAAGTTGTCAGTATGTTTTCGGAAAGATAATGGGTCACAGATGATGACATGAATCCTCATGAACTTTTTTCTTATAAAAAGAGTTCACGACCCTTCAAGATAAGTGGTTTTACCATGGAAATAAGGGATAGTGAAGGAGATCCTATTTCAAAAATAAATTTTCATCTACTCTAACATTTGAATGAAATCATGTTTTTCTATAATAGATATTTTTTTAAGCCAGAGGGCAGCATCTAACATGATTACAGATGTTTAAATTAATGTGAAGAATGTGTTCCAAACAAGAAAGATGTTTGAAAGGGACACAACTATCCTTATCTCTTTCAGCAATATCAAAAATGGTTACAAGAAATCTGTTTCTTAGTTTCTTTTTAAGATTGTGCGCCCTTGAGCTAACCAGCCATTGTATTTTTTAATTGCCTAAGCAATTATTTAGATTAATAATCAGTGAGAAGAAACGATTGCTAGAAACCTTAAAATAAAATAGGTAATTATACTTTGTTAGTAAGCATTCCTGTGTTGGTCAACTTATGCCTGTATGCCTGTCAAAATAGCCACATGTCAAGTTAACCATGGGCCACCACTATGACGACTAAGAGATTTGATCACTAACTATTCATGACTTTACCTTTCCACATTTTGACTTTCCAACATTCCATTTAGTGTTAACCTCTTCTTTTCTAATAGCTTTCCTGGAACTAGTGCGTGTGCCCTATTTCTTCCATGTTTCCCATACTTGCGCCAGAGGTTGCAGGTATATTATTACTAAGCTTTAACTTCTTTGCTGCCTGCCTGGCATATGGACAATGTATTTCTGCTCTTGGACTGGAAATTAAACCATTTCTCTTCACATAAGCTAAACCCAGTTTCAATGATGACAGCTTGGCCACGTGCCAAGGTTTTGCTTTTAGTTATTCTTGCCTGGTTATTTATTATACACCATGTATCACATGTAGTCATTGGGAAAATGTTATCAGTTGTAAAGAGTGAAAACTGTGATAAATTTTCAAATGTGGCAGTGAAGAATCTTATTGCTTACTGGTTAAAACTAGAAAAGAATATCCTCATGTCCCATAAGTCAGACACAGATAATGACACCAGTGGGGTTTCTGATAAGACTATTTAAATTACAAAAGAAAAGTTTTTATTTTTATAATATTTGTTAGATTTACATAAAATCAACCTGATCCACACAATTCTATGATCAGATAATTTTTAAACTCCTTTTATAGTTGATGAGCTTAAGTTTCAAGAATAAGGACTTGTTCTAGGAAATATACTTTGTGAGTTACAGAGAGGGTTTCAAATTCTAGTATTTAGCAAAACAGCATGCCTACCTTACCAGAAAAGATGTAAGTTATAAGAAGAGAAAAGAGGAAGAGAATATTCATGTTCTGTGTAATTCCCTGATCTTTTCCTTTTTATTTGGCCAGAAAGTATCTTTTACTATTCCAAATCATTACTAAAATGTGTTTATTTGAGGAGGATGGAAGGCAATTTCAGGCTTTTCTATCCATTTCCATTAGAATGGATTAATTTATTACAGTTATTACTTCAATTTAGCTGTTTTGGAAGAATTCAGTTTGCTGGTGGAGAAAACCTGAGAAAGTCTTTTTAATAGGAAACAGGGATTTGCCTTGAAGGGAGTTGTGGTGTGGTGACTAGTAAGATGGGGAGACAGAAGAATGAGTTGACAGAGTTGAAAGGGTATGAAAAGAAACCCCAGACACACAGAGCCCCTTCTCTTCTGTGCTCAGGGCCTGACAAGAAACCTGGGATGGAAGGAAGGCAAAGCTAGGGTTAGCAAAATGATACTCTGATTCAGTTTTCTTTCCTGCCTCATTCATCTTATCCTGGTTCTGCTTGATTTTAAGAAAGCCATTGTCAAAAGATAAGGTTTCACAGTGGAGCCCTCCTGTTCATGTCAGTTAGGAGAGCAATGTGTTGTGGTGAAGATTGACAGGGGTGAACTGAAGTGGGGAGGGAGGCAGAGGTGGGAGCTGCCTCTTGTGCTTTGCTCTATCACTAATGGGAAGCAGATAGTCCACAAACCTCTCATAAAGGCTCAAATCTACCTTAGGCAGGCATTGTAAGCACTGTTACGGCATCCTTTATTCTATCTTTATCTTATGAGATGTGGACCTTTCAAAAGGCAACAGCATTTTTAAAACATGCTTTATTCTACTAAGACTTACCTGAACTGGAATTACTGAGTTCCTTCCTAGGATCTGGTTATGTTGCCACTGCACATATTTGCCCTTCACAGACCCATTCTTTTTTGTTTGCTTTTTCCTTTCTTTTCTTTAAGTCAATTTATTTATTTTAATTGAAGGTTAATTACTTTACAGTATTGTGGGGTTTTCTGCCATACATGGACATGAATCAGCCACAGGTGCACAGGTTTCCCACATTCTGACCCCCTCCCTCCTCCCTCCCCATCCCATCCCTCTGGGTTGGCCCAGTGCACCTGCTTTGAGTACCCTGCTGCATGCATCAAACTTGGACTCACAGATCCAGTCTTTTACAATGACTTAAAGGGCTTAAGAGGCAGCTGGGTATTTTATATAGGGAGAGAGAATTCTTTATAAAAGACCTCATATTTGATGAAGACATTTTACCTAAATTGAAATGCAGTGAAGGAACTGCAGATTCTATTGCAATTTAATAACAGGTCCTTTCAAACAGGAAGTTTTATTTAAAAGCTTAACTATACCTTTGCAGCAGAGTAACTGAGTAGAGTAGAGTAACTATACCTTAGCAAGTAGAGTAACTTTTCCGCACAAATGCCTTTTCATTCATGAGTTCTTTCCTACTTAGAAGATTTCCGTTCCTTAATGATTTATATTCACTCAATGATAGGGTTATGTAAGAATTAGAGATAAATTCAGCTAAAGATTAAAGGATATAATTTTTCATTAGACAATATCTTTAACCTATTTTTAGGAAGATTTGATAATTTAAAACAAGTATGCTACATTTTAATGGTTGGTGTTCTCTGATTTTGTGCGCTAAATCATTAACCAGTAGGCTGCAAATTATGGGATGAGTCAATGAATGCCCATGTGGGATTATAATTCATAGACAAAGACGAATAGTAATTGAAATGATTTATTTGGGTGAATTCAACATATGTATTACTATTTTGTAAATTTCTATAGTTTGATTGTAAATAATGATTTCAGGGAATTTACCAGAGCAGGACCCTGAGGGACCTTCATCACAGGGGCAAACGTTTGTGTCCTCTGTATATTGTTTGTAGAAAGGCTTTAGACTCCTAGGCTGTCTCCAAGCTCCAAAGAGCAAATTTAATCACAGAAGCGAGAAATGAAGAAACAAGGGAAAGCAAACAAGGAAGACAAAACAGTAATAGTTCAGCTGTAAAACAAAATCAAGGATCTTTGGTTCCTCCTCAAGAAGGGCTATAGGCAATGTCCTGAGCCAGATCCTTGGGTTGTTTTGCAGATATTTAAATCATACCAGGTGGAAGAAGCTAACTGCATGATGACAATGAATACATAAAACCAGACTGGCTGGAGCTGAGGACTGACTCCCAAAATGCCACCCTGTTCCCTCACTACCAGCCAGTCAGAAGAATTTCCATGAACTGATCAGATACTCTGTGATACACTTCCTCACCTTGCCTTTATAAAGCTTTCCCTGAAAGCCAGCTAGGAGTTCGAGTATTCTGAGCATTAGCTACCTGTTCTCCTTGCTTGAATTTACAATAAATGTACTTTCCTTCAGTACAACCTAAGATCAGTAAACTGGCTTTGCTGTAGATTGAGCAAAGTAGACCCAAGTTTGGTTTGCTAACAGGTGGTAATTAGCATATTACATTTTCTTCTTAAACTGAGGACACATTTGGACTTTAAAATGTACTGACAGTTTACGGTGAGGTGAATAGCTCACTGTAATCCAAGACAAGTGTTTGACAAACGCAAACACTGCTCCTCAACTTTTGCCCCAAAGGGGCAAGTTAATTTAAATACTTTCCTGTAGAAAAGCCCTAATTTTCTACCATCTTTCAGGACTGTCATGGTACTCAAGCTCCAAATATTGACCGGTATATTCATCTGTTGTTTAATTCAGACTAAAGTGACTACAAAGGAAAGGCTTTGGGCTATTAGGCAAAGATTACAATCATGTTCTTATTGGTGTAGAAAGGGCCAATTGTGAATTTTTCTAGAAAGAATCTATCCCAGTCTCTATGTTGTGTATGAGGTTGAAGTTGTAGTGATCAGTAAGTTTCTCTTGAGAGAGAGTAACAGATAGCTTACTAGCCTTGTCACTCATTTTCTAAAATCTGAAAATTCTGATTTATCTTGAAAGGAAAAAGGTGATCCTACATTTTAAAAAGATGAGCAAGATAGGCATCAAATTTGTAGCTATTTCTGCTTTCAAATACAGCTCATTAAGATGCATCAAAATCACTTAGAAGGTTTCAACTTAATGGAAGGTGGAGTTGGCAGCAATTTTAATTAATTCATTTTCAGTAAATTCACTGAATTAGAATTTGTGATAACATACTAACATACATTAACTTTATAGACTATTTAAATTTTTGGTAATAAGAATGTTTGCAGTAAAAACAGTAAGCAATATTCAGCCAATTTTAAAAACACAATGTTTCTTTAAAGCTTTAGCACAGCAATTGTGGATATGCAAATTATTTTGATAAATAAGAATATTGCATATGTTAAAAAGTGGAACAGAGCATCTATTTAGAAATATTATCAGAGGAGGAAGGCACCAAAAAAACATAGTGATTAGAAAGCCAGAAGAAGCTATTGTCACAGGAGAAAAGTCTGGAGAAGCTGTGGAAGTGAGCAGAGCTAATGAAGCAGAAAGATCCAGAAAAAATAAAGGCAGAAAGAATTACATTTCATTTGGGAATTTGGAGTTTATTGGTGGCTTTTCTGAAAGCAATTTGAGTGGAATGGTGCAGTTGGAAATCAGGTTGCTGAGGCTGAAAGACAAAATGGAATGTGAAAAATTAGAGATGGAAGATTAGGTTCATTTTTCAAGTCTAGTTGGTTAAAGGCAGGCTAGGGACCCAGGAATTTATAGGGCTGAGGGGCAATTTTAGGGATGAAGGTAACTGGGTGTTTTGTACAGAGGAGAACAAAGCCCACCTTCAAGAGGGAAGGTAAAAGAAAGGAGATATATAATAAAATATTATTGAAGAATTGAAATGAAAAATAAATACTTAGAAGACCCAAATTCCTTTATTCCATTAATACAAATGGAGTTACACCAAGAAGCAGTTTCTTTTGAACTGTTTAAAATTCAAAAATTAGGACAAGGAAAAATAATTTCTAAAAATCATAACAGTGTATTTATATCTAAAGTTTATTGAAGATGCATACTTTCCCAAGCTTTTTTAAAAATCTTTTCATCATTCTTTTTTCTTATCAAATTTCACTTAGTTGGAAAGTGTTTCCTATTTCCTATTTTGGAGAAGAGTTTGGATAAAGTTTTTGTTGGTGGTGGTTTATTCGCTAAGTTGTATTTGACTCTTGTGGCGCCAGGTACTCTAGCCCACCAGGTTCCTCTGTCTCTGGGATTTTCCAGGCAGGAATAGTAGAGTGGGTTGCCATTTCCTTCTCCAGGGGATCTTCCCGACCCAGAGACTGAACCTGGGTCTCCTGCATTGCAGGCAAATTCTTTAGCAACTGAGCCACCAGGGAAACCCTTGTATAAGTTTACTATTTCTTAAATGTTTAGTAAAATTCACCAGTTCACTTCTCCCTCCTTTTTCTTTGTGAGAAAATTTTTATTATTATCCAGTTCATGTAATGATGTAGAAATACGTATATTTAGAAATATAGGACTCTAAGTTTCTACTTCTTTGTCAGTGTTGATAAGTTGTGTTTTTCTAGAAATCTGTCTATTTCATTTAAAATTTTAAGTTAATGGCATAAATATTTTGATGATTTTTATTGCCTTCAGATATTGGTAGGAAATATAACTCATTCCTTTTATTGGCAGTTTGCACCTTTTTCTCCTTTTCCTTGGTCAATCTTCTCAGAGATTTACAGATTTTATTAGTTTTTTCAAAGAATAAACTTTTGGCTTTGGTTATTATATTTCACTGATTTCTGCTCTTATTTTTATCATTTCTTTTATTCCTACTTTCTTTGGGTTTAATTTGTTATTCTTTTTCCTAACTTCCTTTAGGTAATCTATTTTAGTCTTTTTCTAATATAAGTGCTTAACGACAAACTTTCCTTGAAGCACAGCTCTCCTTGCATAACGGGGCTTCCCAGGTGGCGGTAGTGGCAAAGAACCTGCCTGTCAGTGCATGAGGCCTAAGAGATCTGTGTCTGATCCCTGGGTTGGGAAGATGCCCTGGAGGAAGGCATGGCAACCCACTCCAATATTCTTGCCTGGGGTACCCATGGCCAGAGGAGCCTGGCAGGTGACAGCCCATAGGGTGGCAGAGTCAGCAAAGGAGCACTCACACACTGCTTGCATAACACAAGATTTGAAATATCACAGGCTCATTATGATTCAGCTCAAAATATTTTTAAAATTTGTATATTTCAGGTTCAACTCATGGGCTAGTTAGAAGTGAATTCCCAAAGTATTCTGCAAAGTATCTGGGGTTTTAAAATAGTATTTTTGGTATTGATTTCTAGCTTAGTCCTATAGAACTCAACTATTTTGAATTTGTTGTGATTTGCTTTGTTATTTAGCATATTGTCAGTTCTGGTAAATGTTTCATATATGCTTACAAATAATGTATATTTTGAAGTTTGAGGTGAGGTGTTATGCTAATTAAGTCAATTTGATAAATGTCTTATTCAAATTGTCTGTGACTTCACTGTGTATATCCTTGTTGCATCAGTTGCTAAGTGTATTAAAATCTACCCTTATGATTACATATTTGTCTGTTCTTTTAATTTTTGTCAAATTTTGCTTTATATACTTTGAGGCTATGTTACTATGTGCATAACAAATTTGAATTTTACTTTTTTTTTTTTTTGGTGGACTTACACTTCCACCATAATGAAATGTCTCTATTTCTAGTGATGGTTCTACCTAAAAGTTTATTCTGATTCAGCTACATAAGTATAGCAATGCAAGTATATTGCTTCTTACAGTTTATGTCTGTGTGGTATAACATTATCTACTTTAAGAAAAATATTTTTGGATGCTTATGTGTTTTTTGATGTTTCTCTTGTAAGCATATGTTGTTCACTGGAAAGTGATGTCTCTGCTTTCTAATACATTGTTAGGTTGTCATAGCTTTCCTTCCAAGGAGCAAGCATCTTTGAGTTCGAGGCTGCAGTCACCATTCACAGTGATTCTGGAACCATTAGTTGTTATTTAATTCGATCTAGTGATCCATGAGTTATAATTGCAGTATTTAGTTCTTTTACATTGCTAATTATTGGTATATTTAGCTTCAATATATTTTTATTTATTTTCCTATGTTTTATTAGCCCTTCTTTCTTTAGGGTTAATCATGTAATTGCTATTGTTTCATTAAAATAAAAACATCTCAGCAGGTAAGAAGCAAAAGAATGAGAGATGTACTCACTTTATACCTCATGTACTTTCATGGAATCACTTTTTCTTTTTCCTGTATTTTAAAATGGCTTTTATAAAAATAAAGCTGTCTATTTTGCTCAGAGTTTCTGAGAAGTTATTTTAGATAGTTTATTACAGCATTTTCTAGTACCTTCACATGAAATCAATGAAAGTTATTTTTTGGATCACATTTCAAAAGAATCATTTCCAACAGGTAGGGAATTGTGGCGGAAGTTAAAAACGTGGATTTAATATTGAAAGTGAGAGGAGATTATAACTGCTTGATTTATGCCAGTGAGTCAAGATTAGCATTTCTTTTACAGGAAAAGTCTGCCTCAAATCCATAGAATAAAAAAGTAAACAAAAAACAAGCCAAAATAACTATTATGTCATGCCTGAATAAATAATTATGCACAATAATGTGCATGTAGCTATCTCAACATATAAAGGGTCAATTGCTCTTTTAAATACATCAGAGGTGGATACATAATTATTTTGTATCTTGGTTCTTGTTTTCTCTCTTAGTATAAGGACAATGCAGCAAACACCAAAGTCTTTTTTTGTTACTGTTCCAATACTTTTTCTCGTTAGACTCTGGGAAAATTTCTAAAAGTATTTGTACCTATCAGATTTAAATTGAAGAAAGTAGGGAAAACCACTAGACCATTCAAGTATGACCTAAATCAAATCCCTTATGATTATACAGTGGAAGTGAGAAATAGATTTAAGGGCCTAGATCTGATAGATAGAGTGCCTGATGAACTATGGAATGAGGTTCGTGACATTGTAGAGGAGACAGGGATCAAGACCATCCCCATGGAAAAGAAATGCAAAAAAGCAAAATGGCTGTCTGGGGAGGCCTTACAAATAGCTGTGAAAAGAAAAGCGAAAAGCAAAGGATAAAAGGAAATATATACCTATTTGATTGCACAATTCCAAAGAATAAGAAAGAGATAAGAGATAAGAAAGCCATCCTTATAGATCAATGCAAAGAAATGGAGGACAACAATAGAATGGGAAAGACTGGAGATCTCTTCAAGAAAATTAGAGATACCAAGGGAACATTTCATGCAAAAACTGGCTCAATAAAGGACAGAAATGGTATGGACCTAACAGAAGCAGAAGATATTAAGAGGTGGCAAGAATACATGGAAGAACTGTACAAAAAGATCTTCACAACCCAGATAATCACGATGGTGTGATCACTCATCTAGAGCCAGACATCCTGGAATGTGAAGTCCAGTGGGCCTTAGGAAGCATCACTACAAACAAATCTAGTGGAGGTGATGGCATTCCAGTGGAGCTATTTCAAATCCTGAAAGATGATGCTGTAAAAGTGCTGCACTCAACATGCCAGCAAATTTGGAAAACTCAGCAGTGGCCACAGGACTGGAAAAGGTCAGTTTTCATTCCAATCCCAAAGAAAGGCAATGCCAAAGAAGGCTCAAACTACCACACAATTGCTCTCATCTCACACGCTAGTAAAGTAATGCTCAAAATTCTCCAAGCCAGACTTCAGCAATACGTGAACCGTGAACTCCCTGATGTTCAAGCTGGTTTTAGAAAAGACAGAGGAACCAGAGATCAAATTGCCAACATCCGCTAGATCATGGAAAAAGCAAGAGAGTTCCAGAAAAACATCTATTTCTGCTTTATTGACTATGCCAAAGCCTTTGACTGTGTGGATCACAATAAATTGTGGAAAATTCTGAGAGAGATGGGAATACCAGACGACCTGACCTGCCTCTTGAGAAATCTGTATGCAGGTCAGGAAGCAACCGTTAGAACTGGACATGGAACAACAGACTGGTTACAAATAGGAAAAGGAGTATGTAAAGGCTGTATATTGTCACCCTGCTTATTTAACTTATATGCAGAGTACATCATGAGAAATGCTGGGCTGGAAGAAACACAGGCTGGAATCAAGATTGCCGGGAAAAATAGCAATAACCTCAGATATGCAGATGATACCACCCTTATGGCAGAAAGTGAAGAGGAGCTAAAAGCCTCTTGATGAAAGTGAAAGAGGAGAGTGAAAAAGTTGGCTTAAAGCTCAACATTCAGAAAACTAAGATCATGGCATCTGATCCCATTACTTCATGGCAAATAGATGGGGAAACAGGGGAAACAGTGTCAGACTTTATTTTTTTGGCTTCAAAATCACTGCAGATGGTGATTGCAGCCATGAAATTAAAAGACGCTCACTCCTTGGAAGAAAAGTTATGACCAACCTAGATAGCATATTGGAAAGAAGAGACATTACTTTGCCTACTAAGGTCCGTCTAGTCAAGGCTATGGTTTTTCCAGTAGTCATGTATGGATGTGAGAGTTGGACTGTGAAGAAGGCTGAGTGCTGAAGAATTGATGCTTTTGAACTGTGGTGTTGGAGAAGACTCTTGAGAGTCCCTTGGACTGCAAAGAGATCCAACCAGTCCATTCTGAAGGAGATCAGCCCTGGGATTTCTTTGGAAGGAATGATGCTAAAGCTGAAACTCCAGTACTTTGGCCACCTCATTTGAAGAGTTGACTCATTGGAAAAGAATCTGATGCTGGGAAGGATTAGGGGCAGAAGGGGACAACAGAGGATGAGATGGCTGGATGGCATCACTGACTCGATGGAAGTGAGTCTGAGTGAACTCCGGGAGTTGGTGATGGACAGGGAGGCCTGGCATGCTGTGATTCATGGGGTCGCAAAGAGTTGGACACGACTGAACGACTGAACTGAACTGAACTGAACTGAGTAATTTTACTTAATTTCTTTGTGTGTGTTAATTGCTCAGTCATGTCTGACTCTTTGTGACTCCATGGACTGTAGTCCACCAGGCTCCTCTGTCCATGGGATTCTCCAGGCAAAAATATTGGAGTGGGTAGACTTTTCCTTCTTCAAGGGATCTTCCTGACTCAGGGATCAAACCTGCATCTCCCACATTTTGCAGACAGATTCTTTATTGTCTGAGCAATTTCTTTGCTTGCTTGTCTACTTGCTAGGTTGCTTTAGTCGTGTCCGACTCTGTGCAACCCCATAGACATCAGCTCACAAGGCTCCCCATGCCTGGGATTCGGGGTGCCATTGCCTTCACCCACCTTCCCTGGTGGCTCAGAGGTTAAAGCATCTGTCTCCAATGCGGGAGACCTGGGTTTGATCCCGGGTTGGGAAGATCCCCTGGAGAAGGAAATGGCAAACCACTTCAGTACTCTTGCCTGGAGAATCCCATGGATGGAGGAGCCTGGTAGGCTACAGTCCATGGGGTTGCAAAGAGTCAGACACGGCTGAGCGACTTCACTCACTCACTCACTCACTCACTCATTGCCTTCTCCTAATTTCTTTAGTATATGTATTTATTAGTACTATGCAGAGGATCTATAAGGAGTGAATATGTCAGATGTAGTCAGGGCTGCTAAATGCTTAACAACTGGCTGTCTGGGGGAAATGGGCCCTGATTGGTAATATTCACTGACTTCTGTGGCATAAATACCCACACCACAGCCAGCTTCAAGCTACTCACACTGAATTCAGAATTGAAAAGTGCACAGTCTAGTCTTTCCAGGTGGTACATGCCAGCTCCAACCCACTCCTGTATAATCCCAGTCCTCACAGTTCTTAAAAGTGAAGTCTTTGTAAGAGTTGTCTAGCAATATTGCTGAGGATCACTTGGCAGAGGAAGTTATCTGGCTGTTTGCTGTATCTAGGCATAAAGCAATATGTAGAAATGGTAACAGTGGAAATGGGGATAAAAAGAGGGATAATAGAATCATTTTAAAAGAAGAAATGGCTGGAATTGGAAACACAACTGTGGGTGATGAAAGGAAAGTTAAAGATTGACTTCAGAACTTTGAGTTCAGGATGCGGGGAGAATTATTATTAGGAACAGAATGGTAAGTATATTAGCTGGCCCTGCTCTCCACTCCTGTGCCCTTTCACCCCAGCAGCTGAGGCTCTTTCACTTCTTTTTTGGCTTAATCCTACCCCAGGCACTGGGAATAATCTTGGCCTATGCAAAGAAAGTGCTTACAAACTTTATGAGAAGCAGCTGTGTGATAAAATGAACTGAACCAAGTCCTGTGTTCAGGGACTGAAGGTTTGGTTTCAAATCTGGGCTCTACTACTTGCTAGCAATCCAGCCTTTGATGGTTTGCTTCCAATAATTAGCCTTTAGTTTCCTCGTCAGAAAAATTAGTATCGTTGTGATTAACATTTCACTCTCATAACTACTATCTCATTTAATCCTCAAGACAATCTTGTACAGAAGGCCAGGTATTATTAATTCCTCATATTCCTCATGACAAAAATCCAAGTTAGAGGATTTAGGACCCATAGCTAATGATATGGAGAAGGCAATGGCACCCCACTCCAATATTCTTGCTTGGAAAATCCCATGGACAGAGGAGCCTGGTAGGCTGCAGTCCATGGGGTCGCGAAGAATTGGACACGACTGAGTGACTTCACTTTGACTTTTCACTTTCCTGCATTGGAGAAGGAAATGGCAACCCACTCCAGTGCTCCTGCCTGGAGAATCCCAGGGATGGGGAGCCTGGTGGGTGCCGTCTATGGGGTCGCACAGAATTGGACACGACTGAAGCGACTTAGCAGCAGCAGTAGCAGCAGCAGCTGCTAATGATAGAGACAGGAATCCAGGTGTTCTGATGCAAATGTTAATGATTGTTATAATTTTTAAAATCCGGACTATGGGCCAGGTATTTTGTATGTGCTAAGCGTTTTCCTTATATCAATATTATCCCATTTAATCTCACCATCACATTGTGAACTACAATCTCTATGTAAAGAAGTTGAGGTTTAGAACTGAAATAAACTGTCCACATTCAGAAAGCTACTAAGTAGTGAAATCCATGTGTTCTTCATGACATACTAGCATTCTCACTCTCTTGTAAGGGATGGCATATCCAAAGTTGTAATAAAAATTTAACTCCACCGTGGATTTCATTTTATTATTCAATCTCCTCTGAATTAATTATTCAGAAATATTACAAATATGTAAATGGTATAAGAGTTCAATCACCATATTTTAAGAAAGTCATACCTTTACCGCTCTAAACCAAAAGATAAAAATATATTTTTCAGAACATGTTTTAATCATTATTTTAATTAGAAGAATGGATGCATATTTAGGCATTACAATTAAAATCAACATTAAACTGATAATGCTGACATGATTTTAGGGGCATGATTTTTTTTGCATTTTAAAATGCATATTGCAGACAGAACTTAACATTTTAGAAAAAAGCATGCATTTCTAGGACCTATGGAAGTGAGCATCATTTCATAAAATTTCAAAAACTGTTTCCACAAATCAAGAAATAAAGTTAAATGAGACAATTAGTAGACAGACTCAATTTCTTTCAAAGAAAGTATTTCTGGGAAGTTCCTGAGGAAAATACCATCTGACCAAAGGTCATTCAAACTGCCAGGATGCAAAAACAACCTTAAAGTATTTCAGGAAATTATATTTAAGTTGCCTAATTATCAATTTTTCCTATAAAACTCCAATTAAACATAAATCCAAGAAGTGTGTCCAATTATAAGTTTATACAATTAAGTCTATTTGTAAAATTACAGATTATTGGAAATAAAAGGCTAGACAAATTTCTTCCTTTCCTTGGTACATTAGACAAAATTGCTTTATGACAGAACCTCAAATTTATAATGCGTCCTTTGAAAAGTCAACCTTATACTGTTATACCAATGTCTTTGTGCACACGTAGCTGCTCAAATTGTGTCCAATTCTTTGGGACCCAGTGGACTGTAGCTTATCAGGCTCCTCTGTCCCTGGGATTACCCAGGCAAGAATACTGGAGTGGGGAGCCATTCCCTTCTCCAGGAGATCTTCCTGTCCCAGGAACTGAACTCATTATTCTATATCTAGAATTACTGAAAACAATAATATAATTATTTTAATCTTCCAAACTTCCTTTTAGAATCATTTAAATCTAAACCAAATATTTTTCAGACTCTAAAACCAAATTCTAAAATTGTCATCTTAACTTGTATTATAAAATTTTCCCTAAGTAGTATTTTCTCAGGAATGTAAAAAAAAAAAAAAGAAACTATGAAATCCACAAAATTTTATCATTCTTATTTCTATCTATATCTCAGAATGGGTTTCCCAGGAACTCAAAAGAGATTAGTATATGGGGTAAGTATTAAGGAGCATTCTTCTAGGAAAAAGGAGGTGACAGAAGTGGGCAGAGAAACAAGTGGAGCTATGTTATGGCCCCAGTGATAGTCTCAGGAGTGGCTCTGGAACTGAAGTGGTCCTTCAGATTATCTAGAGCTGGCACACAGAGGCTAGATTTTTATATTCTTTGTAGATTAGTTGTTGGATGTGAACTGACCTTGGGGCTTCCCAGGTGGCACTAGTGGTAACAATCTGTCTGCTAATGGAAGAGATGCAAGAGACACAGTTTCAATCCCTGGATTGGGAAGACCCCCTGGAGTAAGAAATGGCACCCCACTCCAGGACTCTTGCCTGGCCTGGAAAATCTCATGGGTGGAGGAGTCTGGTGGGCTGCAGTCCATGGGGTCACTAAGAGTCGGGCACAACTGAGTGACTTCACTTTCACTTTTCACTTTCATGCATTGGAGAAGGAAGTGGCAACCCACTCCAGTGTTCTTGCCTGGAGAATCCCAGGGACAGAGGAGCCTGGTGGGCTGCCATCTATGGGGTCGCACAGAGTCGGACACGACTGAAGTGACTTAGCAGCAGCAGCAGTGGCTAAGACCATGTGGACTGACCCTGGAAGCGGAAATGATCTCAGGGGAGGCAATTTTTTAAGCTAAAGCTTTCCACATAAAGGTGGCTGTTTTCAGGCCAGAGTCTCAGTGGCTCTGTTCTTATTTGTTTTGACTTGATTTCATTAGAGACCAATCCCCTTCACCCTGGCCCCACTCAGAGTTGAATCCACCTGTAGACTTGCTTTGTATGGCCCTTCACAATGTTTCAATAAAATCATAAATTCATTGGCTTCATTTGAAAACAGAGTTTTCACATGAATGTTCTTGGGTTTTCTGACAAAAATCAGAAAGGCTGACAATTCTCAGTGAAACCACTTCCTCTGGCAAAAATAAGCAGCTGCCCCTTTGCATAGGTAGGCTGCCCAGTGCTCATCACTCAGGTTGTATACACATCTAGCATCCCTAGGGCTCCAAGCTTGTCATACATACTCTGCTCCTCCTGAGCTATAAATAACATTCTCGAGCCTGTCCCCAGGCTGCAGTATGTCACCTCCTTTAAGAAGGAAGTGCAAAGGATCAATCTTTCGCTCTCTAAGGCTCCAGTTCCTTCTTAGCATAGCTCTGGAGTCTTCTGGTTCTAGAAGTATCCTGGGGCCTCCTTGAAGGCCAGATCTCTCCAAATAACTAACTTGTTCCCACATGAGTGGGGCAGTTTTTCCCAGGTGGCAATAGTGGTAAAGAACCTGCCTGTCAGTGCAGGAGATATAAAAGACAAAGGTTCAGTCCCTGGGTGGGGAGCTCACAGCAACCTACTCCAGTATTCTTGCCTGGAGAATCCCACGGACAGAGTAGCCTGGCAGGCTACAGCCGACAGAGTCACAAAAAGTTGGACATAACTGAAGAGACTTAGCGCACATTCATGCTTTTAAGAAAATGCCTCAGAACCAAAAATGCTTTTATTATATATTTCTGACAGGACCATGGCACTGCTAGGCAAACGTTTACATAACTAAGGGAGATGGTGTAAGTGATTCTCCATGGAATAAGGAAGATCTATCTCTTTCACGTAATTTATCCTTTGGATAGAATAATGGGGCTCATGGCCCCCACACTTAAGTGAATCTTCACTAAAGAAAGTTACCTATTCATTCTGTGGTGGGTAACAACCACTAATAAGATTCTTTGCTATATATGTAAAACAATTTTAACACAGAGAAAAAAGTATTACAGAGATATGAGCCTGTTAGTTTAATTTAGTTGACAAATTTTAATAGACTCAATGATTCAATTAATATTAAAGTACTGAATATTTTCTCTGATAATTATCGCATTTGAATGTTAAAATTTAGACAGTCTTGCTTGAAAATGAAACAGCATTCAAAAATCGTGTGTAATATAAAGTTCTTATACTACAGCCATTTGCCAGAGCCCAGTTTTTCATGGCTAGGCAAGGCACACTTCCTTTTTCAACATTAAAAAGTAGTAGCATGAAAGGATACATGTCTTCTTATTTTTTGTTTCATAATATAATATTATATGACAATAGAGCTGAAAGAGTTTTTAAAGATCATCTAGTAGAACCAAAGTATTTCATTTTTGCACATTAAGCCCTTGACAGATGTTTTTAGATCTAGTTGTATTCAACTAGTTTCCATTATGTTTCTAGGCTTTGATCTAGAAGATTCTTTATCTTTGGTCTACATATTAATAAGATGAATTAAAAACCATTAAAACCATTGCCTTTCATCTCCTAGAGCAGTATGTGTGATTCACTTGCTTAGCCCTGCTTCTTTTTGATGATATGTCATTCCTCTCACTGGTTCCTGGTAAGAATTCTTTTTTTCCCTTGATGAACCAGTTCCTTTATCTTTTTCTACAAAAGGGTCGGCAGATGTCACTTCACATTTGTCAAGCCTAAAGCACATAATCTTTTTAGCATGGGATATTTTTAAGTATCTTCCTGGGGCTTTCTCTTTACCATCTTAATCCTCCAAATTGCTAAGTAATTGAATTACGTAATCAAGAAACATTTGCAAACTTTGGGAAGAGAGCATGAACTTTGTATCTCGTTTCCATGTACATGGGATCATTCAACGACTGATTTGGGGCAATTCGCTCAACTGTCTGAAATAACTATAGTTTCAGAATTTAGGGCAACCATATTTAAAATTTAAACACAAACTTTTAAGATTTAGATATTTAAGTCACTATTTTAAAGTTATCATCTGTGCGTGCTCAGTCGCTCAGTTGTGTCCACACTTCGTAACCCTATGGACTGTACCCTCCAGGCTCCTCTGTGCACAGGATTCTCCAGGCAAGAATGCTGGAGTGGGTTGCCACTTCCTCCTTGAGAGGATCTGCCCGACTCAGGGATCGAACTGTCTTCTCCTACAGTTCCTGCACTGGGCAGTGGATTCTTTTACCACTGAGCAGCCTGGAAAACCCTCTTAAAGTTACTGTGGGACAGAATAAATATGACTATAAGACAGTTGATATTTCTGTAAGACAGTACTTAATATTTAAGACACTCACTTTCGCTATGGTATTAAAGGAGAGAAGCTGAAAAATAATTTTCCTTACCTTTGGACATAGTATCATTCTTCTATTGAAACTGAAAGTGAAGTCACTCAGTCGTGTCTGACTCTTTGCAACCCCATGGACTATAGCCTACCAGGCTCCCCTGTCCATGCGATTTTCCAGGCAAGAATCCTGAAGTGGGTTGCCATTTCCTTCTCCAGGAGACCTTCCCAACCCAGGGATTGAACCCACATTATAGCAGATGCTTTATCCTCTGAGCTACCAGGGAAGTCCTTCTTCTCTTATTCAATGTTTAATCTGGATCCTTAAGAAAATTAGTTTAAAACATGTAGTTAATACTTTAATTGCTCCCTGGGAGAATATGTAATTTATCACATACTCACAATTCAAACAGTTCAAAAGAATTTTGTAATTTAAAGTTTAAAATTAGTCTTGCTTTAAAAATTACAGTCATGTGTTCCAAATATTATGTTGACTTCTTCATATGATTATGCTTATTTTTTTAAACAAAAGCTTCAAAGCCAATTGTTTTGTCAAATAAACAATGCAACAGATGGAAACATACATTGGCTGTGACTTTGAAATACCAAATTGATAATCTATTATTTTCTATAATCACTGTATGTATAATATAGTTTTACTTTGTCACTATTAACCATTTCTGTGTATAAAATGTTAATGGAAACATAAAAATCCTATTTTTGAAGTTATTTTAAACTTGGTTTTTAATATGAGTGACATACGAGCACAGCTTATATTATGTTCTGTGTGCTCACATTCAGTTGTTTCAGTTGTGTCTGACTCTTTGAGACCCTATGAACTATAGCCCATCAGGCTCCTCTGTCCATGGGATTCTCCAGGCAAAAATAACTGGAATGGGTTGCCATGCTCTCCCTCCAGGGGAATCTTCTCAACTTAGGGACCAGACTGAAGTTTCCTGCATTTAATGTGTTGAATTTGGGTTCTTTAGTGCCACAGAGGCACTGGGGAAGCCTGTATCAAGTACTAACAACTTAAAATTAACCAATATGCACCTAAAATGGATAACATTGAAAAAGGTATAAAAGTGAATTCTTGGATAATTTTAAGAATTTTCATTGCATCTTTGATGAGGTTGTTGTTACTGCTGTTATAATTAAATTATGGCCTTTCCTTATCAAGCCTTAGCTGAAAGTAAAATTTCCTGATCAAGTTGTTAATTACTAAATGTAAGGAAATGCTGATAACTCATAATTTAATCATCAGAGAAGTAATAGTTCTGTTATAATTAAAGGCTAGTCTAATCCAACAAGTCTATAAAATTTGCTTAGTTTAATTTCAAGGGTATGTTTATAGTGTGGTTTGTTTGATTAGAAAATAATTTTTTGCTTTGCTCTAGTGAAAATTAAATATCTCTCCCAGGAATATATATTACTAACCTACATACAAGATGCTAGAATGTAAGGCAAAGTTTGTTAAAACTCTCAGAGTCAGAAAATTTAATATATCTACAAACACTGGGACTAGTGAGATTTGCTGAATGAGGATTTCCATATGATTTTTTTCTACACTGGTACAGACATTACTAAATAAATCTTTCTTGTAGTCCTATAAACAGATTATCCTGTACCTTTTTGTAAGGGTTCATTTTGTTACAGTCTACTACTACTACTAAGTCGCTTCAGTCGTGTCTGACTCTGTGTGACTCCATAGACGGCAGCCCACCAGGCTCCCCCGTCCCTGGGATTCTCCAGGCAAGAACACTGGAGTGGGTTGCCATTTCCTTTTCCTGTTACAGTCTAGTCTACTGCTATTAATTCTCATTGTATTATCCAAATATTCTCACCATATTATCAAATAGTTTTAATGAGTTACTTACATTTAACATGTTTGAGAGAAATGTCCTTACTTGTATGACATACAAAATTATTTGAGATTCATTTTATATGACTAATTTAACTGATTATTGCCTATGCTTTCCCAACCTTCCAGGGTGTTTCTCCTTAATGGGCTAGATCAGCATATTCACTTTTGCATAGTTCAATTCTCACCTTCCTTCCAAACATTCAGCATTTAAGAAGCAGCACAAATCAGAATTTTTTTGAGAGCGTGGAGTCCAACCTTCCAGAAGTGAGTATTTGGACTCCTAAGTGGAAGTAGAGTGCCCGGGTGGTTTATACTATACTTACATGTTATCAACCCCGCTGAAACCAGTTCTGAAAGTTTCATGGGGCCCTTGTGGACTTTGGATTCAGGATTGCCACTTCTTCAAGGGTGCTAAAAATTTATTTAATTTTTTCATGAGGACTGAGGAAGTGTTATGTTAATGTTAAAGTGTTAGTCTAATGGTCAGTGTCAGTCTAATGATCAGTGTCCATTAGAATAAAATCCCTACACTTGATCTAACCACTCCTCTGAATCACAATCCTGGAGGCAAGAGGAGTTCTGATGAGCCTTAGGAACGCTACTGAAACGACTATTAGACTTTCCTTTCTCAGAGAAAACTCTCATATTCTTTCTGGGTTGAATAGGGATGTTGATCACATTTGACATTAGCCATTTTATATTAGGGACTTCACTGGTGGCTCAACTGGCAAAGAATCAACATGCAATGTGGGAGACCTGGGTTTGACCCCTGGGTTGGGAAGATCCCCTGGAGAAAGGAAAGGCTACCCACTAGAGTATAGTCATAAGGGATTTGATTTAGGTCATATCTGAATGGACTCCCTGGCGAAGGAAATGGCAACCCACTCTAGTATTCTTGCCCGGAGAATCCCATGGACAGAGGAGCCTGGTGGGCTACAGTCCACGGGGTCGCAAAGAGTCGGACACGACTGAGCAACTTCACTTTCACCTGAATGGTCTAGTGGTTTTCTCCACTTTCTTCAATTTCAGTCTGAATTTGGCAATAAGGCAATCATGATCTGAGCCACAGTCAGCTCCTGGTCTTATTTTTGCTCACTACAAACAAAACTAGTGGAGGTGATGGCATTCCAGTTGAGCTATTTCAAATCCTGAAAGATGATGCTGTGAAAGTGCTGCACTCAATATGCCAGCAATTGGAAAACTCAGCAGTGGCCACAGGACTGGAAAAGGTAAGTTTTCATTCCAATCTCAAAGAAAGGCAATGCCAAAGAATGCCATACTTCTGCACAATTGCACTCATCTCACACGCTAGTAAAGTAATGCTCAAAATTCTCCAAGCCAGGCTTCAGCAATACCTGAACTGTGAACTCCCTGATGTTCAAGCTGGTTTTAGAAAAGACAGAGGAACCAGAGATCAAATTGTCAACATCCACTGGATCATCAAAAAAGCAGGAAAGTTCTAGAAAAACATCTATTTCTGCTTTATTGACTATGCCAAAGCCTTTGATTGTGTGGATCACAATAAACTGTGGAAAATTCTGAAAGAGATGGAAATACCAGACTACCTGACCTGCCTCTTGAGAAACCTGTATGCAGGTCAGGAAGCAACAGTTAGAACTGGACATGGAACAACAGGCTGGTTCCAAACAGGAAAAGGAGTACATCAAGGCTGCATATTGTTACCCTGTTTATTTAACTTCTATGCAGAGTACATCATGAGAAATACTGGGCTGGAGGAAGCACAAGCTGGAATCAAGATTGCCAGGAGAAATATCAATAACCTCAGATATGCAGATGATACCACCCTTCTGGCAGAAAGTGAAGAAGAGCTTCTTGATGAAAGTGAAAGAGGAGAGTGGAAAAGTTGGCTTAAAGCTCAACATTCAGAAAACGAGGATCATGGCATCCGGTCCCATCACATCATGGCAAATAGATGGGGAAACAGTGGAAACAGTGTCAGCCGTTAGTTTTCTGGGCTCCAAAATCACTGAGGATGGTGACTGCAGCCATGAAATTAAAAGATGCTTATTCCTTGGAAGAAAAATTATGACCAACCTAGACAGCATATTAAAAAGCAGAGACATTATTTTGTCAACAAAGGTCTGTCTAGTCAAGGCTAAGGTTTTTCCAGTAGTCATGTATGGATGTGAGAGTTGGACTATAAAGAAAGCTGAGTGCCGAAGAATTTATGCTTTTGAACTGTGGTGTTGGAGAAGACTCTTGAGAGTCCCTTGGACTGCAAAGAGATCCAACCAGTCCATCTTGAAGGAAATCAGTCCTGAATATTCATTGGAAGGACTGATGTTGAAGCTGAAACAACAATACTTGGCCACCTGATGAGAAGAGCTGACTCATTTGAAAAAACCCTGATTCTGGGAAAGATTGAGGGCAGGAGAAGGGGATGACAGAGGATGAGATGGTTGGATGGCATCACTGACTCAGTGGACATGGGTTTGGGTGGACTCTGGCAGTTGGTGACGGACAGGGAGGTCTGGCGTGCTGTGCTTCATGGGGGTAGCAAAGAGTCAGACTCAACTGAGCTACTGAACTGAACCCACTTGAATATTCTGGCCTGGAGAATTCCATGGGCTGTATAGTCCATGGGGTTGCGAAGAGTTGGACATGACTGAGCGAGTTTCATTTTCACTTTTTATATTAGACTGTCTTCACAAGTGATTTATATGTGTACCATGATACACATACACATATAAACATGACATATTGTTATATTGATTAGTAGGCTAAATATGTAAATATACTATAAGAATATTCAGTTAGGGATAAAATGCCTCTGGATAAAAATGTCAGACTAGCCTAAAGATTAAGTAGTTTTTAAAAATCATTGTTGTCAAAAATATGTCATTTTAATGTATAAAATAAATATCTATGACTGAGAAAGAAAGAGAGAATAGGAGGGAGGAAAGGAGAGAGGAAAGATGAGAGATGGATTAAATGCTGACTACATTTGCATTTGTAGCATTCAACAGCATTACAACCTGAAAGAATGTTCATGACCTTCTATGCCAACCCCTTCATTTTACTTGAGAGGCAAAAAAGCTCCAGTGAATTGCGATCTGGTTATATCTTTTGTTCCCTCTGAACTTATCAATTTGAGAAAATTTTAGGGACTAGGAGAGTAGAAATGGTAAAAGAAGAATAAGCAAATCAAACTGAGGACGCTTGCTACCTCCGAATGACTCTTGCAATCAGTATCTATATTAACATTGATGGTATTTAATACCCTTGTCTCATGGTCCCGTTTGGATGACAAGCGTATTTATATCAGAGGAAAAGCCTTTTCTAGATCCTGCAGACCTATTCTTTCCAATGCTGCGTCCATCCTGGCCGAATAATTCCTGAGGGAGGGAGAAACAAAAAAGTGTAGGAAACCAAGAACAAAGAGTGTACATTCTGGGACTTGTTCTTAAAACATGCTTCTACTTCTAAGCTTCTGTGAATTTTCTTTCAACTTTTCCTTCACTTACCTTCTTGCCCTCTTTTCCTTTCACATTTTCTGTCAAAACACTGTTTTGATTTTAATGTACAATGCAAATGTTAATTCTTTGTGATATTTGTTCAAATGCTCTCAATATATTTTATTGTATTATCTTCTATTGTATTAGTTATTTGCGTGTCTGCCTCATCTATTAAGTCACAGAGATGCCTCTGGAACTAATGGGTGATTTAAAAGTAAGTGGTGTAAGTGGACTTCAGACCCCTTTTATGTTGTAATTGGGAAGAACCAGTACAACTTCTTGGATATAACTGTTCAACCTCTGAAGAACAAAGTTGAAAAACCACTAGCGATATTTTTAATGACTGAAAGAATTATTTTATTCATTTCTATAATTTGGCAATCTTGGAATGAATAGTTTCCAATGAATTAATAAATCAGTAGTTATCCAATCAGATAAGATAAAGGAAATCTACTGCATTTTAGCTTAAAACACAATGAATACACTCAGCATTACTGCCTGAACTCCAGTCTTTCTCAAATGTTAAACTGGGAGAAAGATAGACCCTCAAATGTTGGGAGTGTCAGGGAAGAGAAAGACTCAAGGCCCATGGAACTGATTTATGAAGAAGGGTGGTGAGAATTTATGGAGTGGAAACTAACAGATGGTTCACACTTTTTTTCCTTCCCACAATCAGCCCTCCCTGAGCTCCTGCTGAAATATACATTCTGCATATTTGCACAAAGGCCAAAAGCTTTTGGGAAACTCTGCTGAAGTCACATGCAATGATGACTCTCAGCTTTCCATCTATAGATTCATACTTGTGGGTATTGTCGGCAATGAGTTCTTCTTCTTCTTACAAAACTGTCTTACCAGACATAATTTAGCAGAGGCTTGGGGAGTCACAGGTGTGCTTTTAAGCTTCTAGTCTAGACAGAAAGTATAGAACCATTACTCAACCTCTTTTAATTCATTTAAGTGAACATGAGTTAATGTCCTTCAAATCCATTTAATAAACATAAGTCACTAATATTTTTCCTTCTTTTAAGAAACAGTCATGGTTGAAAAAATATTCTCTTAAAAGCCAAGTGTGTTTTAAAAAAGCTATTTATATTTCAACCTGCTTAAACATTTCAGTAAAGAAAAATGGAGCTTGTAAAATATATACTTGGTTCCATAAGGTTCTTGACAATTTAATTTTGATTAGAACGTAAAATAGATTTCTAAACATATAGTACTATTGAACCAGGAAATTGAATTTAAAAGGAACTTTCACTTCAGTTCAGTTCAGTCACTCAGTCATGTCGGACTCTTTGAGACCCCATAAACCGCAACACACCAGGCCTCCCTGTCCATCACCAACTGCCAGAATCTACACAAACCCATGTCCATCGAGTTAGTGATGCCATCCAACAATCTTATCTTCTGTTATCCCCTTCTCCTCCCCCCTTCAATCTTTCCCAGCATCAGGATCTTTTCAAATGGGTCAGCTCTTCGCATCAGGTGGCCAAGTATTGGAGTTTCAGCTTTAGCATCATTTTTTCCAAAGAAATCCCAGGGCTGATCTCCTTCAGAATGGACTGGTTGTATCTCCTTGCAGTCCAAGGGACTCTCAAAAGTCTTCTCCAACACCACAGTTCAAAAGCATCAATTCTTCAGTGCTCAGCTTTCTTTATAGTCCAACTCTCACATCCATACATGACCACTAGAGAAATCTAAGCCTTGACCTTTGTTGACAAAGTAATTTCTCTGCTTTTTAATATGCTGTCTAGGTTGGTCATAATTTTTCTTCCAAGGAGTAAGCATCTTTTAATTTCATGGCTGCAGTCACCATCTGCAGTGATTTTGGAGCCTAGAAAAATAACGGCTGACACTGTTTCTCCATCTATTCGCCATGAAGTGATGGGACCAAATGCCATGATCTTCGTTTTCTGAATGTTGAGCTTTAAGCCAACTTTTCCACTCTCCTCTTTCACTTTCATCAAGAGGCTCTTTAGTTCTTCTTCACTTTCTGCCATAAGGGTGGTGTCATCTGCATATCTGAGGTTACTGATATTTCTCCTGGCAATTTTGATTCCAGCTTGTGCTTCATCCAGCCCAGCGTTTCTCATGATGTACTCTGCATATAAGTTAAATAAGCAGGGTGACAATATGCAGCCTTTACATACTCCTTTTCCTGTTTGGAACCAGTCTGTTCCATGTCCAGTTCTAACTGTTGCTTCCTGACCTGCATATAGGTTTCTCAAGAGGCAGGTTAGGTGGTCTGGTATTCCCATCTCCTTCAGAATTTTCCACAGTTTATTATGATCCACACAGTCAAAGGCTTTGGCATAGACAATAATGCAGAAATAGATGTTTTTCTGGAACTCTCTTGCTTTTTTTTGATGATCCAGTGGATGTTGACAATTTGATCTCTGGTTCCTCTCTGTCTTTTCTAAAACCAGCTTGAACATCAGGGAGTTCACAGTTCATGTACTGCTGAAGCCTGGCTTGGAGAATTTTGAGCATTACTTTACTAGCGTGTGAGATGAGTGCAATTGTGCAGTAGTTTGAGCATTCTTTGGCATTGCCTTTCTTTGGGATTGGAATGAAAACTGACCTTTTCCAGTCCTGTGGCCACTGCTGAATTTTCCAAATTTGCTGGCATATTGAGTGCAGCACTTTCACCGCATCATCTTTCAGGATTTGAAATAGCTCAACTGGAATGCCATCACCTCCACTACTTTGTTCATAGTGATGCTTCCTAAGGCCCACTTGACTTCACATTTCAGGATGTCTGGCTCTAGATGAGTGTGAGAGATCACACCATCGTGATCATCTTGGTCGTGAAGATCTTTTTTGTACAGTTCTTCTGTGTATTCTTGCCACCTCTTAATATCTTCTGCTTCTGTTAGGTCCATACCATTTCTGTCTATTGAGCCCATCTTTGCATGAAATGTTCCCTAGGTATCTCTAGTTTTTTTGAACAGATCTCTAGTCTTTCTCATTCTGTTGTTTTCCTCTATTTCTTTGCATTGATCACTGAGAAAGACTTTTCTATCTCTCCTTGCTCTTCTTTGGAACTCTGCATTCAAATGGGTATATCTTTCCTTTTCTCCTTTGCCTTTCACTTAGCTTCAGCTATTTGTCTGGCCTCCTCAGACAGCCATGTTACTCTTTTGCATTACTTTTTCTTGGGGATGGTCTTGATTGCTGTCTCCTGTACAATGTCCTGCACCTCCAACCATCATCTAATCTGTCTTCCTATGCAAGAACCATGTAATAACATATAATAATGTAATCCTCATATTTTTGCTTTTTTGTTGGACAATTCTCCCTTCGGTAAGCCAGCTACCCTACAAGATAACCAATTTGTTGTTGGCTACTTTCTAGTTCTTTAAAAAAATTGTTTTTAATTAGTTTTTTTTCAAGTTCCAATCTACCTATAGGAATGATATTACCATAGATCAATATTCTTTCTATATGTTGAGAGTTTATAGATGTCTAATCTCTTTCCAAGAAAGTTTTTTTAAGTATGTGAAGAGACATATTATGCCTCTGCTTCAGACTTTTCTAGATTATGCATTCATACTTCAAAATCATTTTTCATGTAACATTGATTCCTGGATCCTTTCAACCTAGTCACATTTACCAGGAACACTTCCTAGTTTGTCAGTGTCCCTTCTAAATTTATGATAATGCTTTTATAATAGATTTTTGGATAACCTTAGATATTTTAAGTAATCTAAGTACTTTGACTTTAAAACAAGACACCAAAAGATAACTTATAAATAAAAATTATTAAAGTTTACTATTAAGTATTTGAATACTTTTTCTGATATTCTGCACTATACATTTACAGGCAAAAGTTCACCTCCAAGTTCTTCAGTCTAAATATAGAATAACTAAGTATTTCCAGCCTTACCTAAGTAAATCTGCCATTGTCAATGCACACAAACCTGCTAATATTTTGCTATGTATATTTGCATGTTTTCTTTCCACTGACAATTCTCACTTCCTCAGAGAAGCCTCGTTTGTAAGCTTCTTTTGCCCTTGACCCTTGAACTGAATTTTTTTCCTCTTCCATGTAATTTATCAGGCCTGAGGAAGGAAACAACATTCTCGTTGCCACTATCAATAAACAACTTTTCTCTTTTTTTGAGGTTTATACCATTTTCTTTTATTATTGTCTTCATATAAATGGGCTTCCCTGGTAGCTCAGCTGGTGAAGAATCTTCCTGAGATGCAAGAGACCCTAGTTTGATCCCTGGGTTGGGAAGATGCTCTGGAGAAGGGATAGACTACCCACTCCAGTATTCTTGGGCTTCTCTGGTGGCTCAGCTGGTAAAGAACCCACATGCAATGCAGGAGACCTTGTTTCAAGGGGTGGGAAGATCTCCTGAAGAAGGGAAGGTTACCCATTCCAGTATTCTGGCCTGGAGAATTCCATGTATTCTGCCCTGGAGAATTCCATGGACTATACAGTCCATGAGAGTCATTAAGAGTTGGACTGAGCCACTTTCACTTTCATATTGTCAGTAACACCATCTATTGTCTTCTAGGACAACCTCTCTTCTTCCATAAGTAGTTAGATCCCAGTGCACTTATCTCCATTTTATATATATTACATTGGAATCTCACCATCTCCAGTGTTTTACATGTCCATCCCATTTTCCCCCATCTAGCTACACAGAGCTTGAATAATTCTTGCTTGAATAATTCTTTGCTGGCAACTTCCAGTGAAGTTGGAAATTGCCTCTCCTGTAATTTTCACTGATCAATCCTAACTTTTGCAGCTTCTTCAAACTTTTACACATTCTGTAAAAAGGCAGGGATTTGCATTTCTATCTTCATTTCTAAATCTTAAGCTCTAAAAATATCGTTTCTGACTTGAAGTGCTTAACTTTCTAATTTTCAGACCTTCTGAACCTGCTCGTTGAGTACCTGTTGATTCTTGAATCCTTTGACTTTGCTTAATTCTCTCATTTCATCATCTCTTTAATTCCATTTTTCTTTTTATAGACTGCTTCCTATCAGCTATTTCAGTCAGATTTTTACAACTTCTCTACAATTCCCATTCAGATCTTAACTTTCCCTTTTTTTAGTTTCCACTTGCTGGGTGGTAATTATTGATAGTCAAAACTTGACTGATGAAATCTATGCGCTTGTATTATTTAGCTTCAATTATCTAATTGCTTCATTTGTAAGGACTGAGGAGATACTACATGGGCAAGCAACTGTGCTGAGGCCTAGCTATGCAAAGAGGAATTCAATTCAGCTCTTGTCTCTAAGGAGGTAGCAACCTAATAAGGAAAATAGTCACAAACAAATAATTTTATACCCATGAAATATGATGGAATGTAGGAAATTTCAATAATCAAAGCTATGGTTTTTCCAGTAGTTATATAGTAGTACATAACATGTTGAGTAGTCTTCTCAGAGAAGACTCTTGAGAGCTCCTTGGACTGCAAGATCAAACCAGTTAATCCTAAAGGAAATCAACCCTGAATATTCATTGGAAGGACTGATGCTGAAGCTAAAGCCCCAGTACTTTGGCCACCTGATGTGAAGAGCTGAGTCGTTTGAAAAGAACTTGATGCTGGGAAAGATAAAGGCAAAAGGAGAAGGGGGGCAGAGAATGAGATGGTTAGATAGCAACACTGGACTCAGTGGACATGAATTGAGCAAACTTCAGGAGACAGTGAAGGACAGGGGAGCCTGGCACGCTGCAGTCAGTGGGTTTGCAGAGTTGGACATGACTTAGCAACTGAACAACAAAAACATAAAGAACAAAAATAATTCTGCCTGAGTGTACAGGAAGTAGGAAGTTTTCAGAGAAAAAAGAAGTATGACTTCCTTTCAATATCTTGACCTATCTTGACTGATAAGAAATATTGTCTCATGTGCTCTAAAGATTGAGGGTATGCAGAGAGGAGGAAAGGCAGGCTGAATTTCATGAATAAGAACATAAAGCATAGAGGGAATCCCTTGGTAGTCCAGTAATCAATGCTTTCACTGCCACGGGCCCAGGTTTGATCCCTAGTCAGAGAACAAAGATCCCAGGAGCTGTACAGTGTAGGAAAAAAAATAAATTATGGAAATGCAGAGAGGATTACAAACCTAGAGTGAAGATAATCAGAATAAGATATTGAGGCAATAATAAAAAGAAAGAATTGAGGAACATTGAAACTATTTTTATGCTCAAGAATTTCAGGTTTATTTTATAAGCTAGAATTGCCAGGTTGGAGTTCTATGAGCAATAGTTTCCCATGTTTTGTTCTATGAAAAATGTCTTTATGATCATATTTGTTGTTTCTTGCTTAGTTGCTATGTCCAACTCTTTAGTGATAATATACATTGGGAAAATTCTATAATACTTAATCCTTCTGAAGTATTAATAATTCACATTCATGCATTAAAAGTTACAAAATTCCTGTATAAATAGCTATTTCGTTTAACCCAGGATCTTCTAATGCAATCAGGTGTGATTTCTCCTTCCTCCGAATCTCTCCTTGTGACTTAAATGGTGGCCATTTGAATAGGGCAAACTCTTGGCATCTGAGCATTTTTAAGAAAACAGAAGTCTGTGGCATATATTTGTTGAGGTATCATTTTGAATTGTGAGTGCTGCAAGGCTGATGTGTGAGCATGAATCACAGAGCAGGTAAGAAAGTCTAGACAGACACGCAGAATCTGCGGACTTCAGGGCAACAGCACTGCTCTCTGTGATATCTTATTTCATTCCATTGTCAAAACACTCCTGCAATGTTTGTATTATTATCACAATTTTAGCTAGGAGTCACTAATAAAATTATATGCTGGTATTTGGAGATTGCAAATGTCTTTGGGCACATGCGTAATAATTCCAAGATCTACTATATTTATTTTGTCCTTTATATTAGTTTGCATGCTTTTTGTAGTCAAGGCTTCATTGGATGGCTCTATTCTTCTTTGTTTGTTTTACTATCTATATTTTATTTAATTTTTAAAATTTAGTTTATAGTGGTATGATGTGTGTGTGTGTGTGTGTATAGTTTACCATTATGGTTTATCACAGGATATTGTATAGTTCTCTGTCTTATACAGTAAGACCTTATTGTCTGTCTATACATCCTACATATAATAGTTTGCATCTGCTAACCCCAAACTCCCAATCCATCCCTCTCCTACCCCTTCTCCTCGCTTGTGATGGCCTTATTCTTCTACCACATTCAGTACTTTGGACAATTTGTTGAAACCTTTAAGTTCTCACTCAGTGTCTGAGAAATGAGTCAATAATATGGTTTCAGAGAGAGGAGGTTATATGGTATATATCAACTGGTTAATTTGAGGGGAAGCATCTAAGCGGAAAGTAGTATATGGTGAAAAAAACTAGTAGAGCCAGAGAAACACAAAATAAACTTCAGGTAACATAGTTATGAATTTAAATGCAATGAAATATTTTCAAGATCCATTGGAAGTTTTATAGGAGAAGTATAACAAGAGGCATGCGTCCATGGACAGAAGAGCCTGGCAAACTACAGTCCATTGGGTCATAAAAGTTGGACATGACTTAGTGATGAAACCACAACCACATAACAAGAGTACATTAGTAGGTGCATTTTAACTCACTAAGTTAAAAAGATATTCAGTTAACTGAACACCATTAACATTTAATAATGAAAACACTGCCAACTCTAAGCCCAGAGAAAATTTCTCAGCATCCAGGAACGGTATTAAAGATTGAATAGAAGTGGCAAATTAAAAACATATAGACAAACTTGCATAGAAATAACTGCTGAATTTCAATGTGTATTAGTTTGCTATGGGTGTCATAACAAAGAACCACAGACTAGGTGGCTTAGACCACAGAGATTGGACACAACTGTGTCCAAAATATAGGTGTTGGTAGGGTGGGTTCCTTCTGAAGGCTGTGAGGGAAGGATGTGCCCAGGCCTCTCTTCTTGGCTTGTGGTTAGCCATCTTCTCTTCACTTCATCTTTTGGCCATTTGTGTATCTGTATCCAAAATTTCTCTTTTTATGACAGTCTTATTGGTATTCTTGCCTTGAGAACCCCATGAACCGTATGAAAGGCAAAGAGATAAGACACTGAAAGATGAACTCCCCAAGTCGGTAGGTGCCCAATATGCTACTGGAGAAGAGTGGAGAAATAATTCCAGAAAGAATGAAGAGATGGAGCCAAATAAAAAACAACACACAGTTGTGGATGTGACTGGTGATGGAAGTAAAGTCCAATGTTGTAAAGAGCAATATTGCATAGGAACCTGGAATGGTAGGTCCATGAATCAAGGCAAGTTGGAATTGGTCAAACAGGAGATGGCAAGAGTGAACATTGATATTTTAGGAATTAGTGAACTAAAATGGCCTGGAATGGGTAAATTTAACTCAGATGACAATTGTATTTACTACTGTGGGCAAGAATCCCTTAGAAGAAATAAAGTAGCCATCATAGTCAACAAAAGAGTCTGAAATGCAGTACTTGGATGAAATCTCAAAAACGACAGAATGATCTCTGTTTGTTACCAAGGCTAACCATTCAGTATCACAGTAATCCAAGTCTATGCCCCAACCACTAATGCAAAAGAAGCTGGAGTTGAATGGTTTTGTGAAGATCTACAACACCTTCTAGCTAGAACTAACACCCAAAAAGATGTCCCCTTCATTATAAGGGACTGAAATGCAAAAGTAGCAAGCCATAGCTACCTGGAGTAACAGGCAAATTTGGCTTTGGGGTACAAAATGAAGCAGGTCAAACGCTAACAGAGTTTTGACAAGAGAATGCACTGGTCATAGCAAACACCCTCTTCCACAACACAAGAGAAGACTCTACACATGGACATCACCAGATGGTCAATACCAAACTCAGATTGATTATATTTTTTGCAGCCAAAGATGGAGAAGCTCTATACAGTCAGCAAAAACAAGACCAGGAGCTGACTGTGGCTCAGATCGTGAACTCCTTATTGCCAAATTCAGATTTAAATTGAAGAAAGTAAAGAAAACCACTAGACCATTCAGGTATGACCTACATCATATCCCTTCTGATTATACAGTGAGAGTGACAAATAGATTAAAGGGATTAGATCTGATAGAGAGCCTGAAAAACTATGGATGGAGGTTCATTACATTGTACAAGAGGCAGGGATCAAAAACATCCCCAAGAAAAAGAAATCCAAAAAGGCAAAATGGTTGGTCTTACAAATAGCTGAGAAAAGAAGAGAAGCTAAAGGCAAAGGAGAAAAAGAAAGATATACCCATCTGAATGCACAGTTCCAAAAAATAGCAAGGAGAGATAAGAAAGCCTTCCTCAGTGATCATTGCAAAGAACTAGAGGAAAGAAATAAAATGGGAAAGACAAGAGATCTCTTCAAGAAAATTAGAAATACCAAGGAAACATTTCATACAAAGATGAGCACAATAAGGGACAGAGATGGTATGGACCTGACAGAAACAGAAGATATTAAGAAGAGGTAGTAAGAATACACAGAATTGTACAAAGAAGATCTTTACGACCAAGATAACCATGATGATGTGATAACTCACCTAGAGCCAGATACCCTGGAATGCAAAGTCAAGTGGGCCTTAAGAAGCATCACTACAAACAAAGCTAGTGGAGGTAATGGAATTCCAGTTGAGCTATTTCAAATCCTAAAAGTGATGCTGTGAAAGTGCTGCACTCAACATGCCAGCAAAGCTGGAAAACTCAGCAGTGGTCACAGGACTGGAAAAGGTGCTTTCATTCCAATCCCAAAGAAAGGCAATGCCAAAGAACGTTCAAACTGTTGCACAATTGCACTCATCTCACACACTAGCAAAGCTCAAAATTCTCTAAGCCAGTCTTCAAAAGTATGTGAACTGTGAAGTTCAAGTTGGATTTAGAAAAGGCAGAGGAACCAGGGATCAAATTGCCAACATCCATTGGATCATCAAAAACGCAAGAGAGTTCCAGAAAGACATCTACTTTTGCTTTACTGACTATGCTAAAGCTTTTGTCAGAAAGTGATGAAGAACTAAAGAACCTCTTGATGAAAGTGAAAGAGGAGAGTGGAAAAGTTGGCTAAAAGCTCAACATTCAGAAAACTAAGATCATGGCATCTGGTCCTATCAGTTCTTGGCAAATAAATGGAGAAAGAGTGGAAACAGTGGCAGACTTTATTTTTGGGGGCTCCAAGATCACTGCAGATGGTGACTGCAGTCATGAAATTAGAAGACACTCACTCCTTGGAAGAAAAGCCATGACCAACCTAGACAGCATATTACAAAGCAGAGACATTACTTTGCCTACCGGGGTCCATCTAGTCAAAGCTATGGTTTTTCCAGTAGTCATGTATGGATGTTAGAGTTGGACTATAAAGAAAGCTGAGCACCGAAGAATTTGTGCCTTTGAACTGTGGTGTTGGAGAAGACTCTTGAGAGTACCTTGGACAGCAAGGCGATCCAACCAGTCTATCCTAAAGGAAATCAGTCCTGAATATTCACTGGTAGGACTGATGCTGAAGCTGAAACTCCAATACTTTGGCCACCTGATGTGAAGAGCTGACTCATTTGAAAAGACCCTGATGCTGGGAAATATTGAGGGTGGGAGGGGAAGGGGACGACAGAGGGTGAGATGGCTGGGTGGCATCACCAACTGAATGGGCATGAGTTTGAGTAGACTCTGAGCGTTGGTGATGGACAGGGAGGCCTGGTGTGTTGCCGTCCATGGGGTCGCAAAGAGTCAGACATGACTGTGACTGAACTGAGTCTTATGGACTTGGACCCATACTAATGAGCTTGTTTTAACTTGATTACCTTTGTAAAGGCTCAGTCTTCCAGTAAGGTCACTTCTAAAGTTCTGGGGATTAGGACATCAGTATTTTGATTGGGAAACAATTTAACCCATAACACAATTTCCATGAAAATCTTAGAAATAGCAGGAATTGAAAGAGGAATTCATTTAACACTTTTTGAATTCAGTTGCTGATGTTCAGTTGCTAAGTCATGTCCCACTCTCTACAACCTCATGGACTGTATGCAGCACACCAGGCTCCTCTGTCCTCCGGTATCTCCTGGAATTTGCTCTAATTCACGTCCACAGAATTGGTGATGTTATCTAATCATCTCATCATCTGCCACCCTCTTCTCCTTTTGCCTTCAGTCTTTCCCAGCAACAAGGTGGTTTCCCATGAGCTGGCTCTTAAAATCAGGTGGCCAAATTATTGGAGATTCAGCTTCAGCTTCAGCATCAGTCCTTCCAATGAATGTTCAGGGTTGATTTCCTTTAGGATCGACTCTTTTAATCTCCTTGCTGTCCAAGGAACTCTCAAGAGTTTTCTTTACTAACACATGTACACCTGTGGCAGATTCATGTTGATGTATGGCAAAATCAATACAATATTGTAAAGTAATTAGCCTCCCATTAAAATACATAAATTTATATTTTTAAAAAAGCATCAATTCTTTAGCACTCAGTCTTCTTTATGGTCCAACTCTCACATCTGTACATTACTACTGGAAAAACATAGCTTTGACATGTGAAACTTTGTTAACAAAGTGATGTCTTTGCTTTTTAATATGCTGACTAGTATTGTCATTGCTTTCCTTCCAAGGAGAAAGCATCTTTTAATTTCACAGCTTCAGTCCCCATCTGCAGTGAGATTTTAGCCCACGAAAATAAAATCTGTCTTTGCTTCCACTTTTTCCCCCTTCTATTTGCCATGGAATGCTGGGACTGGATGTCATGATCTTAGTGTTTTGAATGTTCAGTTTAAGCCAGCTTTTTCCATTTTCCTTTTTACCCTCATCAAGAGGCTCTTTAGTTCCCCTTTACTTTCTGCCATTAGAGTGGTATCATCTACATTTCTGAGGTTGTTAATATTTCTCTCAGCAATCTTGATTCTGCCTTGTGATTCATCCAGCCTAGCATTTCCCGTGATATACTCTGCATATGTTAAATAATCAGGGTGACAATATACAGCCTTGACATACTCCTTTACTAATTTTGAACCTGTCTATTGTTCCATGCATGATTGTTTCTCAGGAGGCAGGTAAGGTGGACTGGTACCCCTGTCTCTTATATTTTCCACAGTTTTCTGTGATCCACACTGTCAGAGGCTTTAGCATAGTCAGTGAAGCAGAAATAGATGTTTTTCTGGGGCTCCTTTACTTTCTCCATGATCCAACAGGTGTTGGAAATTTGATCTCTGGTTCCTCTGCCTCTTTGAAACCCAGCTTGTACATCTTGACGTTCTCAGTTCATGTACTGCTGAAGGCTAGCTTGAAGGATTTTGAGCATAACCTTGCTAGCATGTGAGATGAGCATGCAATTGTACTAGTTTAAACATTCTTTGAGATTACTCTTCTTTGCAATTAGAAAGAAGAAAAGACTTTTCCAGTCCTGTGGCCACTGCTGAAATTTCCAAATTTGCTGACTTATTGAGTGTATCATCATTTAGGATTTTAAATAGCTCAGCTGGAATTCTAACACCTGTACTAGTTTTGTTCATAGTAATATTTCTTAGGGTTCCCTTGACTTCCACACTCCAGGATGTCTGGTTTGAGGTGAGTGACCACACCATCATACTTATCCTGGTCATTAAGACCTTTCTTGTGTAGTTCTTCTGTGTATCCTCGCCAGCTCTTCTTCACATGATCTTAGCCAAAAGGCCAATAAGCGATTGCCACCTCTTGTTAATCTCTTCTGCTTCTGTTTGGTCCTTGATTTTTCTGTCCTTTATCATGTCATCCTTGCATGAAATGTTCCCTTGATAGCTCCAATTTTTCTGAAAAGATCTCTAGTCTTTCCAATTCTATTGTTTTCTTTTATCTCTTTGCATATTTTTAATTTAAGAAGGCCTTATATTCAATACATCAAACTAAGTAAAGATATATCTTCAAGGGTCTTACAGTCTCTTGGGTGAGACAGATAGGTAATGACAATACAATTTATTCAGAGCTATAATAATAATTTTCAAAGAATTAGCTAAGACAAGAAGAGAGAGGTAGAAAGAATGAAGAATGAAGAAAGGCATCAGTGAGTAGATCACTTTAGGTTTTAGATGATATGAAGATGCTTAGAAGATAAAATTGAGGAGAAAATTCTAACCAGAAGAACCATAAGAGTTATTGTGAGTATTGTCAGCTTGTTTAATGTAAAGCACACGTTGGAAATAAAGGACAAAGAGCTTGAAAATTAGGAAGCCTGCCATGACCGAGAAGGTCATGCAAATGAGAACCACTGAATCATTTTAAGTAGAGAAGTAACATAAAAGTATCGCCTGGAAGGCTGTTTACAGGCCAGCTTGGACAGGAGTAAAGCAGAAATAAAGGAGAATATCGCACTAGTCAGATGAGAGGCCATGAGGCCCTTGATGAAGACCGTAGCAGATGGAGAGCCAAGTAGGAAGAAGAGAGGACTTAATGTGGTGGAACTGACTAGATTTAAGGAGCAAAGTGTGGAATTAGGTGGTTATTTAAATAACACCTAGATCTATAAATTGAGCAATTGGGTGGGCAGGTTTGCATTAAGTAAGATAGGGGACACAAGAACTAAGATTTGAAGGTAATTCTGTTTTGAACATGTTGAGTTTTTGATGTTTGTGAAGGCATCCAAATGGAGACGTTTGGAAGAGATTAATAATACATATTAAGAAGAGTAAGGGAGAGATCAGGTGTAGAGATAAGGTCCGGTAGTCATCAGTGTACGTGTTCACTCACTCACAAGGCAAATATGTACTGGGTGCCTACTAGAGACCAAACACTGTGTTTTTGTGAGTATTAAAGCTAGGAGATTGGATTGGGTTATCCTAGTGAAAACGTGAACTAAATATAGCTTGGGCTCTGGGAAACACCAATATAAAAAAGTAGCATAGAGAGAGAAATGGATAAAGTGGGTTGAGAATGAACAGTCAAAAATTAAGAATTCAAAATTGGAGATTATCTAGAAGGAAGAGATGTTTAAGAATAGCAAATTCCATTGTAAGACAATTTTGATAAAGACTTTAAGGACTTGAACAATCAGAGTTTCACCAGGAAACAACTGGCTCCTTCAAATGGGGTAATTAAGAAGTGTGTATGTGTGTGAGAGAGAGACAGACTGAGAGACTGTGCTGTAGAAGAGACCCTCCTGACTTATACCTCCCGCACATATTCTGGCCTCCTATAGTGACTCACTGACAAAACTCAGTGGGTTGCCAGAAGAAAAAAGAGGAGCATTCAAGGCGGTTCATCTAGGTCAGCTTCCTTGAACAAGCTAAATGGGAAAGAGTGGAGAGGAAATCTGCTGGGGTAAAGAATATTCCTCTCAGGTTTTAAAAGAGATTATTACATTTGGCAATTTGAGAAGCCAGCTTACAGTAGGCTAAGGGGTTAATGAAAAGTGTGAAGCATAGATACATCTGTAGGCTTTCAAAATGCTTATGTGAGAAAGGAAGGGAAAAGACAAGTCTTAGCTTTATGAAGATGCAGTGCTGATGCAGAACTAAGATGAGAGAGATTTGGTGATATATTGCTATTTAGGCTGAGTGAAAAGAGTGAAGAGATACATATCTGATAAGGCAATGTCTAAGGGGACTTGAGGGGGTAGGTCCCAGAATAGGAGGAAAGAGGTACTTTTGGCCTTCTCCAAGCAAAGTGCTATATTTATGAAGTGAATATATGAAAATATGGTAGAAAAGGAAACAATGGAAATCTTGAGCAGGATGATGATTCCATGAATGGCTGTGATCACATCTCAGAGCACTTAACTCCCAGGCTGATATAGCCAACTGTAGTCCCCAGTGATGACAAGTTCTTTGAACCTTATCCACTGCCCAGCTTAGGTATGTTTTTATGCAAACACAATTTTCAAAACCTCATCCTTGAGGGATATCTCAAGGAAAAGTTAATATCTCAGACTCCTTGATGGGCAGAGGGGCACTAGTTTTTCTATTTTAGGTGTTCAATTATCTGCAATTCTCTATGCTTTTCTTTTTTTTCCCCCTCTCTTTCCTCCTCTGAAAATTTAACTTTGGTTAATTTTCATTGTCCAAATGCACATTCTAACCTTGAGTCTACTTAACCTTCCAGCTTCACAGCTCACCACCAACTGGCATTCTCTTCCATATCTGTTATTTTCAGCTTTACATGGTAAATCTGATCGACTTAGCTCTACTTTTCCTGTGTAGTCTTTCATACCAAAGCATGCTATAGACTTCTGGTGGACTTGATGTTGGGTTACCTTAGTGTTACTTGCTGACACTTATCTAGCTATCTTTGGTGTGAAGAGGTAAAAAGCATATGGTCCATTGTTTACCTGGTAAAAGCTGTGAGACAGAAGTTTCTCCTGGGGAGAGTCTGATAGAATAGACATTCCACAGCACTGTTTTTGTAAAGCAGAATTTAAATATTTGCTTCAACTCATTTATTTTACTCCCTGAACAGTGTTCTTTTGAAATTCACTAATACTCATATTAACCAACTTTGATATTGCATTTTCAGGCTTGGTGCTTGTGGTATATAACTTCTAATTCATCTCAATTTTATATGCAAGCATACTGAACTAAAGCAATCCCATTCACAAAGTCTCTGTGTAGTCAAAGCCATAAATATGTAAGATTTCATTATAGCAAAAAGTAATGCAACACTGTAGACAGTAACATGGTAATTCAAAGAGTCTAGCATATATTTATAGTTGACATTGCACGTTGGGTCTCTTTCTGCCTCACTTAACTCTGGGATTAAGATTTGAATCTGATCTCCTTGTCCTTGAGTTTATCTACCTCTTTTCAAGAAAACAAATGATTTCTGTCTAAAGCTAATTATAATTTACATGCAGTAAATTTACCAAATTGCTTCCAGATCTGCACTTTTTTATTTTAAGAAGCAGACTAGAAAGAAATATTTGTTCTTTAAAAAGAATCACTGTTTGTCTAAATGTACATTTTCTTTAGCTACGTATGCTCAGTTAATTTTGTTTTGGTTGAAAATGGTGCCGAGAGAAACTTGAATGAGTTAGAATGGACATTGCTTTCTGCAATTACCTTACAGGAATGCAAATTTATTTGTGAAAACTGGCAAAAATACAACTTTCTGGGAAAGTTTTGTTGTTGTTGTTATGACTATGAGTTTAGGCAAACTCTGGGAGATAGGAAAGGACAGGGAAGCCTGGAATGTGTGGTCCATGAGATTGCAAAGAATCGGACACAACTGAACAACAACAAAAGAAGAGAGGGACTATATAATTTATCTCTTGTTTCAATATGGTTTGACTGGCAGTGGCTGACTTAGGGCTGTTTTGAGAAAAAATAAAGAGTGAAGGATGTGGGATATAGGGAACTGTTCCTAGTGATCTCTGCTGCACGTATGGAATAGATGCTATGCCTCCTATCTCAATATTAATGCAATTTCAGAAATAGATGAAGAACATTTCTACTAAAAACAAACATGTCTGTAGCAAACAAAATTTGAATAAGATAAAGCATGTATGACTCTGTGTATTGGTATATACTCTCATGTATGACTGCATATGATTCTCTGATCCACTTACATATAGACTATCCAATAAGTTATCAGAGGCTTTTGAAATGGGAAAGGCATACTCTCATTCTCTTACTTCCGCTGAGGGGACTATTTGGATATGAGGACAATAGGGCCTTGTTTTGCTCCATTCCCAAGTACAGATCCAAAATAAAACTCCTAATACTATAACAAGACTCCAGATGCAAAGGAAAAATAGCCTTTTTAGCTTAAGGAGGGTAGAGTGATAAGAGGCTGTAGAATGGGTCCTGAGGTTGACATACTATCAGATCTGAGGCAAGAAGTTGAAGACAAGAAGTTAAAGAAAGGGAAATTGACACCATTCTGTATAAGAAATAAGCAAGAATGTGATTATTGTGAGTAGCAGAGAAGATAATACGGGAGAGTAGGAAGAGAGAGATTGGGCACCATGTTGGGGGCTTGCAACTTAAATGTAGTCAATAGGGGATTCCTGATTCTGGGGCAGTAGAATTTTTAACAACAATGGTTCTAGCTTTCCATTCTATGACATCATGTAAGCTCTCTTTTTCTTCATAAACAAACAGTGTAAAACAATCAGCGTAAACATATTGGAGGAAAAGACGCTTGTTTATGTAAGCTCTGTTAAAAAAAAAAACCACCCACAAAACCCTATACTGTAGCTATTGTAAAATTGCTCTTAGACCTTATTTGGTCCACATTATTGCAGATCACTTCCTCGGAAGCTTAGATTTCTGTTTCTTGTGATAGGGTACAATTTCCACTTTCCCCCAAAATTCCTTCACACAAGACTAGACAGGTAAGGTGGACTTTTTCTTTTATTTGTCTAACTACTATAGAGTGAACTAACTTTTTAAGAAATATTTTTTCCTCAAATTCATTTAAAAATAAGTACGCATTGGGACTTCCCTGGTGTTTCAGTGGTTAAGAATCCACCTGCAAATGCAGGGGACACAGGTTTGATCCTGGTTCGGGATGATTCCACATGCCACAGAGCAGCTAAGCCTGTGCACCCCAGCTATGAGCCCAGGAGTCACAGTTATGAAAGTCCATGTGTTCTAGAGCCCACGCTCCACACCAAGAGAAGCCACCATAAAGAGAAACTCATGCATCACAATTAGAGAGCAGCCCCCTGTCGCCACAGCTGGAGAAAGCCAATGCACAGCAATGAAGACCCAGCCCAAACTAATAAATAAAATTTTTTAAATGCATATTTGTGCATTATGTTCACTACTACACTCCCCGTGATCAAAAACAGTTTTTGACACTTAGCCAGCGTTCAATAAATTCTTACTGAATAAAAAGCAAGTAAAAATTTTACAAGATAACTTAGTTTTACTACATGTGATGCAATCTGATATAAGCTAGACAAGTCGCTAACACGCTTAATTTTTAGAATGTGAATCAACAATCACTAAACTTAGTATATGACCAACAAGTGGTCATGATCCACAATTTGAGAAACATTGATTTAAACAATAAGGAGGGGATTTCTGTGTCCAGCCTGATTATGTAAGCCGGCTATAGCCATATTTGCTACTAATTACAACTAAAATATCAGACAAAAAATAAAAAACCTATCTAAGGACTCTGAAAGTTTATTTTTTGAGGAATGGATTCAAAACTAAAGGCACAAGGTATATTTCCCACTTTTTTTCCCTCATGCTTTGCTGCAAGGGTAAATCCCAGTCACGGAGCAGCATATAGAAGAGTGGATATATGAAGGGCCAAATATTCAATAGAAAGTCCATCCTTATAATCAGAAAAATAGCAAAAGAGGCTCTGGGGACTGGAGAATGAGGAGACAGTCTCAAAGCAGAGAGATCCAGAGAAGAGAAACTTTACCTCTGTGTATAAACTTGCAGATATCTTGGGCTCATTTTTTTTTTTCCTACTGTAATAGGCTCAAACAAACATAGAATGTGTTTTTAGCACTGAACCAAGATTTGAGCCACCACTCACAAAAACGGAGAAGTTTAACAAAGAGAAAATATAAGGAACCAAATAGTTGAAGATATAATAGCTGAAATAAAAATATACTAGAAGGAACCAGCAGTTGATTTAGATGATACAGAGGAACAGATCAGCAAACTGGAAGATAGAGTAGTGGAAATCACTGCATCTGAACAGAAAATAGAGTTTAAAAAATTGAAGAGACTTTAAGAGACTTTAGGAACAGCATCAAGAGTACTAACATTTACATTATATGGTCCCAGAAGGAGAAGATAGAGAAAAGGCGGCAGAGAACATATTTTAAGACATAACAGCTGAAAAATTCCCTAACTTGGGGAAGAAAATAGACATCCTAGTTCAAGAAGTACAGAGAGTCCCAAACAGAAACCACCCAAAGAGTATCACATCAAGATACATTGTAATTAAAATGACAAGATTAAATATAGAAAGGGAAAACAACACATTATATGCTAGGGAACCCCCTTAAAGCTATCAGCTGACATTTCAGCAGAAACTCTGCAGGTCAGAATGTAGTGGCATGATATATTTAAATTAATGAAAGGGAAAACCTCACAACCAAGATTACTCTACCTGGCAAGGCTATTCAGATTTGAAGAGATCAAAAGTTTTACAGACAAGCAAAAACTAACTGACTTCAATAACACAAAACCTGCTTTATAACGATGTTGAAAGGACTTGTATAAACAGAAAAGAAACGATCACAGACATAGGAATATTAAAATTACAAAAGAAAAATCTCCTTGGTAAAGGTGAACATATTGTAAAAGTCATAGATTAACCAGTAGTAAAGTTACTAGGAAGGTTAAAAGACAAAGGAATAAAATCACATCTATCCACAATGTACAAAATGAAAATATGCAAAATATGATGTGAAAAACAGTAAATGGAAGGGGAGGAAAATTCAGGGTTTCTAGAATACTTTCAAACTTAAGACATATGCACACACACACTCACACCCTTCATAGTAACCACAAACCAAAAATCTGTAACAGGTATACACGCAAGGAAGAGAAAGCAATCCAAACATAAAGAGAGTCATCAGATCACAAGAAGAGAGCAACAGAAGAAATGAACAAAAAAGAATTGCAAAAATAACCCACAAACAATTAACAAAGTGGAAATATGTGAATATGTATCAATAGCTATATTAAATGTTAATGGACTAAGTGCTCCAATCAAAAGACAGCTGAATGGATACAGACTGAAAGTGAAGGGATAGAAAAGGGTATTCCATGCAGGTGAAAATGAAAACAAAGCAAAGGTAGTGTTACTAATATCAGATAAAATAGACTTGAAAACAAAGACTACAACATATATGCAACCAACATAAAGACCCCTAAATACATAAAGTAAATATTAACAAACATGAAGGAAGAAATTGACAGTAACCCAATAGAAGTTCAAAGCCCTCAAGAACATTGATAGATTAATCTAACATATTAAAAGGATTATACATCACAAACAAGGGGTATTTATCCCACGTATGCAAGTTTAGTTTGACATTTGACATTTGACATTCATCATATAACTGACTAAAATAGAAAAATCACCTGATTATATGGAATAGATGCAGAAAAGCCTTTGGTAAAATCTGACAACCATTTATGATTAAAAAACTTTCAATAAAATAGGAATAGAGGAAAACTTCTACCTCAAGATTGTAAAGTAGTTAACCTCCAATTACAATAAATAAATAAATTTATATTATTAAAAAATACATACAAATTCCCTTATAGCTAACATCACATTTAATAGGGAGAAATATGAGTCTTTCCTGCTAAGATTAAGAGGAAAGCAAGGGTGTTCCCCTACCGTAAAGTAAAAATAATAATAATAATAAATAAAGAGCAATAAATAAATAAATAAAATAAAGCAATAAGTTATGGAAAAAAAAAAAAACAACCCACAAAGGCTATAGAGAATGGGAAGGAAGAAATAAAACTGTCTTTGTAGATGACATGATTATTTATGTAGAAAATCTGAAAGAAATGATTAAAAACAACAAAGCAAAACAAATGCTGGAACAAATAAGTGATTATAGCAAAGATGTGGATAAAAGGTTAATGTACAAAAGTCAATCAGTTTTCTATATATCAGTGATGAACAAGTGGAATTTCGGATTAAAAACACATTACTGTTTACATTAGCTTTCCCCAAAATGATAATTTGGGTATAAACCTAACAAAATATGTACAAGATCTATGAGGAAGACTAAAGCTGATGAGATATATCAAAGAAAACCTTAAATAAATGGAGAGATATTCCATGGTCATGGATAGTAAAACATACTATTGTCAAGATGTCAGTGCTTACTAAGTTGAGCTATACATTCAATGTTATCTCAGTCAAAATATTTTGTGGATATTTACATACTGATTCTATAAGTCTTCATGGAGAGGCAAAAACCCAGGATAGTTGACTCAATTTTGAAGCAGATGAAAGTTAGAGATCTGCCACTATGAAACTTCAAAACTTACAATAAATTTACAGTAATCAGGACAGTATTGTGTTAGCAAAAGGATAAGAAAATAGATCTATGGAAAAAAACAGAGAATACAGAAACAGACTCCTTTAAATATGGTCAACTGAGATCTGACAAAGGAGCAAAGGTTAAAAAAAAAGGAACAAAAATCGTCTTTAACAAATGGTACTGGAACTTCTGAACATCCACGTACAAAAAATCAATCTAGATATAAACATTACACACTTCATAAAAATTAGCTCAAAATGGATCATCCTATGCGAAACTATAAAACTTTTAGAAGATAACATAGGAGAATATCTAGATGATCTTTTATGATACAATACTAAAGACACAATTCATGAAAGAAATAATTGATCAGTTGGACTCACTGAAAATAAAATCTTCTGCTCTGCGTAAAATGATATAATTAGAAGACAGGCCAAGAACTGGGAGAAACTATTTGCAAAATAAACAGTTGATAAAGAAAATACTGTTATTAAAAATATGTAAAAGTGGACATCAAGATGGCAGAATAAGAAGATGTAGAGTTCACCTTCCCACACAAATGTATCGCAAATGTATCTCTATGTGGAACAATCCTCACTGCAAACCAACCCAAAACTAGCAGAAGAACTCTTACACAACCAAGGCTGTAAGAATGATATACCCGGGCTTCCCTGGTGGCTCAGGGGTAAAGAATCCACTGGGCAATGTAGAGGCCATGAGTTCCATCCCTGTGTGCTCTCAACAAGAGAAGCCACTGAACCACAGTGAAGAGTATCCCTCACTCACCTGAAGTAGACAAAGCCCACGATCAGCAACAAAGACCCAGCACAGCCAGCCATAGATAAATAAGTAAAAACTACAAAGAAGTAAATAAAGAAAGATACTCTCAAAATTGTGCCTGAAGGGAAGAAAAGTAATCATATAGGGACCTGTGCCCCTGGTAGGAGAATGGAGACTGCAGTGAGTAGACATCCATTATGGGAAGTGGCTGAGTTGAGGCACAGTCTGGGCATCCTAATCCTGGGGTCCAGTGTAGAGGGACAAGTCCCCTTGTCTGGTTGAACGGCTGCTGGATCAGTAGAAAGGCTGGAGAAAGCTGGCCTCTGCTCACAAGGAGAGAGGGCTTCCGCAGCAGTTGCTGGGTTTCCTGTGACTACTGCTCTGAGCTGAGCAAATCTCACTCTCTCCAAGCCACAGTGTGGCGCTAGATCTGGGGCTAGAAGCAGGGAAAAGACTTGACTGTGGGATGCAGAGGTGACCTAGCCCTGGGGTGGAGCTGGAGTAGAGCAGCAGCCATTTTTGGTGCTTACGCAGCACCACAGAAGCTGCCAAAATCTCTGATGGCAGCCATTCTACCACGGCTAACTTCCTGACACATGCTGAGATTTCACGCGGGGCCCTGCCAGCCCTGCGAAGCACTTTCACAAAAGGGTGGGGGGTGGCAGAGGCAGGGGCAGTGACCAGGGCTATGGGAGACAAAAGAGGCTTGCACTCAAGGCTGCATATGAATGGCGCTCCAGAAGCCTACACAAGAAGTACACTGGACCTCTGTGAGGGGTGGGCAGCACTCTCCTCGGCACTCCCCTCCTCTGGGGCAAAGGTCCTGGTATGGGAAGAGGAAAACCCAAACTTAAAGGGAACAAAGCTAGCTTAAGCCTGATGCTCAGGGCTTCTGCTCCAACAACTTGGGCTCAGACTCCACCCTTGATGGAGTGGTGATGGCCACTAAGCAGAGAAAGTGCGGCCTCACACCCAGCACAGGACTAGCCCCGCTACCCCAGCCACACCCTCTACCAAGGTGGTAGCTGCCTGCACAAACTGAGAAAAGACATAACTGGTGTCCACATCAAATCCAGCCCTCCCCCAAAGATATTGAGCACACACAGTCTGTAGAAGAACACTCCCACAGGAAGACATCCCTTCAAGAACTGAAATAGGCAACTATTTCACCTAAATTCATAGAGGCAGAGAAAGTTAAGAGGATCTTCACAGGGGAATTCTACCAAACATATAAAGAAGAACTAATACCTATCTTTCTCAAACAGTTCCAAAATATTGCAGGGATTGGAACACTCCTAAATTCATTTTATGAGGCCATATTATCCTGATACCAAACCCGGACAAAGACACTAAAAAAAAAAAAAACCCAAATGACAGGCCAATATCTTTGATGAATACTTTAAAAAATCTTCAAGAAAATATCCTCAGATGGCGAATATTCTTAAGATCCCCAAACTGATTTATAAAATCAATGCAATCCCAATCAAAATTCCAGTTTTTTTAATAGAAAAATATTTTCCTAGAAGTTTCATGGAAATGCAAAGGAGCTAGAATAAACAAAGCCATAAAAAAGAAAGTTGAAGGGTTTACTGTAGTAAATTTCAAGACCTACTGTTAAGTTAATTTGCTATTGATGATAAAATAGACATATTCATAAGCAGAACAAAACAAGAATTTGAATGGGAAAAAATAATCAACCCTTACTATACACCATACATAAACATTAGTTTAAAAACAATCTAAATGATCTAATCTAAAATGATACAATTTCTATAAGAAGATATAGTTGAAAACATTAACCTGTATCCAGAATATATAAAGAACTGTTTCAAGTAAACAGTAGACAAACATAATGGAAGATAATATGCTCAAAGTTGTTAATCATCAGGGAAATAAATACAAATTAAAACCACAATGAGAACTCACACAAAATAAGGTCTAAGATTTGAAAAACTCACCCAAACTGGAACCAACCCAGATACCCATCAAAAGAATAAATCCAGAAGTTTTTGTAGAGTAAGACAATGAATACTACTCATCAGTAAAAGGAAGATCTTTTGGGCTTCCCTGGTGGCTCAGTGGTAAAGAATCTGCCTGCCAATGCAGAGGGCACTGGTTCAATCCCCCGTCTGCGAAGATCCCTCATGCTGCAAAGCAACTAAGCTGTCCTTCATGCTGCCACAACTACTGAGCCTATGCTTGTCCTCTAGAGCCTGAGAACCACAACTGCTGAGCCCCCGTGTCACAACTATTTGCACCTAGAGCCCATGCTGTGCAACAAGAGAAGGCACTGCAACAAGAAGTCCATGCAGCCCTAGGAAGAGGAGCCCCCACTCACAGCACCTAGAGAAAACCTGCACACGGCAAAGAAGACCCAGGACAACCAAAAGTAAATAAATAAAATTATAAAATGGGAAGATATCATCAATACACATAAATACTTTAGTGAACCACAAAATGGTTATGCTGAGTGAAGGAAATCTGGATAAAATAGAGCACATGGTCTATAATTCCACTTTTACAATACCCTAGAAAATGCAAACCCATTTATAGGGACAGAAAGACCAATGATTGCTTGGAGACTGCATGAAGGAGGGATGGATTACCAAGGGTCACATGATAACTTTTGGAGATGAAGGAAGTGTTTTTTTTTGTGTGTGTGTGTGTGGTGTTTACAGGTGTATGTGTGTGTGCTCAGTCACTCAGTTGTGTCTGACTGTTTGTGATCCTATAGACTGTAGCCCACCAGGCTCCTTTCTCCATAGGATTCGCCAGGCAAGAATATTGGAGCAAGTTGCCATTTCCTTCTCCAGGGCATCTTCCCAACCCAGGGATCAAACACGCGTCTCCTGCATCTCTGCAGTGGCAGGCAGATTCTTTACCATGGAACCAACATATGTCAAAACTGAATCAACTATAGACTTTAAGTATATGAAGATTTACCTCACTTATATATCTTAATTATAAAATGAAACAATATCAGTGGACATTCTTTGTAGCTCTATACCAAGCAAAAACAAACCTTGTTTCTCCCTTAAAAACAACAACCACAACTAGAATTTGCTAAAATATTAATTTTAAGGAAGTATACTAAACACATATGGTATGTATATACATTAATACATATTTAATATTTATTGTGTACATGAAATCATAAGCTTCATGGAAAGTAAGAATTAACCATAACATTTGTATATCTGTCTTCCATTGACCTGGAACAGAGACAGTAATGGAATTTTAATGCCTTTTATGAAAGCATCTTCTATTAGACTAAAAAGTTGGGGCAGTTTATCTCACCTTTCCTATTTAAGATCTACTGAAGAGTGTCAAAAAGACCAAAAATGCATAAAACATATTAAGATGAAAAAGAATGGAAAATTACCCAGAAACATATCAATAAAGCAAAAATATATCTCTGCTAAGAAGATCATCAGGGTACTCTCAGGACATAAATTTATAAAACCCTTTCAACTGAAACACACACACACACACTCCACTTTTATCTTTGCAATAAACGAAAAGGAGAATCATAAATTGGAGACCCCCTCACACTGTATTTAAAAGTAACCTACAATTAACTTTAAAACAAGTTACTTTATCCAGACTAACTGAAGGGTAAAAGCTTTGAAAACACTCAGCTGTTCCAGTCAGTGCTTTTATGCATTTAAGTAATGGGCCATGCTTAGAGATGCTCTGTTTTCTGCCCTACACCAGGCAAACCTGTGTTGGGCTGTGACTTGAAACCCTACGCCCCTGCACATTTGTTAAGTTTGAATTCCAGTTGATGATCTCTCGGTCACTTGAAATCTTCACCCAAATTTTTGTTGTTGTTATTATTATCCTTTGGCTGATATTCTCCAAACACAAACTCCTAAAGAAACTCGGTTTTTCCCCTAACGCTGACTCAGAAGAAATGTTCCCTGTTGTTTGTTGTTTTTAACTCCTCTGGGTGGCAGTGGAGAGGCTGAAGCGAATGGATTTGTCTGAAAACAGAGGGTATTTGTACACAGTTTTCTGTTACACAGTACATCAGACACTTCAAATTCCAAAGTGCTGTTATAATTTTTAGATAATACATCACTGAAATTTAGTCTTAATGTAGAACATTCCAGTCCTCCACAAACATTTATGAGCTCCATTTTTTGCCGCTTATTAAACAGCAGTCTTCCTGGCACATACATTGTACTGTGCATCCTAGCCAAATAAACTACTGTCAGATGAAATTAGCAAAATTTAATGCACATTTCATGCAAGGTTGCAGACAAATTTAATACCCACTATAAATAAATGAAGATCTTTTGATGTTAGGATGTGAAATTTCGGTCATCTTGAATTTTTGAGTCTCAATACAATTTAATATTGATATGTTAAGATAGTGTGCATTTTGATTGCCATTAGATCTAGTGATATGATACACAGAGGCGATTTTGCAGCTGTGGAAAGGATTACCAATAGTTTTGCCCTGCCAAGAGTTAGCACTCTGAAAGAGCGTGAAATACTGCAGTTCATTGCTCTGTGTGAACATAATCGTTATACTGAGCTGCCTTGTAAAGAACTGTGATCTTTGAACTTTGAGAGTTGCTTAGGCACTGCAGAAATGAAAGAACAGTTAACTGGGAAAGTTTTAAAATTGGCATCGCAAAATAGCTTTCCTAAAGTGATTGCACTGAAAGAAAAAAATGAGAAGAAACACCCTTCCCATTCAATTTTCATTTTTCTGAGACTCAAGGAATGAGATTATAAAATTAAAAACTAAAAATTTCTATCAAACTGTAAGCATCTAATTTGGGGTGAGTAACAGGACTCTCTCACTGGTACTTTTTATTTCTTTGTCTCCCTTCATTCATGGAGAGAGTATGAGGAAAAGCAAGAAGTGAGCTTAGTGCCTGTGGATTTGGTGCCAAGCAGCTTCTGTGAAACAGAACAGAGAACATTTGCTTCTCTAGCAAGTCCTCCTAGGAGTCCACATTATCTCCCTAAAACACGTCCTTTATGTTCTGTGGAATCTCAAGTTCACTGCTGAAATTCAGCCTCATTACCAGAGGAGGTTCTGATCTGCAGTGGGAAAATACGTCCTTAGAACATTCGTAGATCAGAAGCATGGCAGGAATTCGTCAGTTAAACTGATCTTATTTATTCATTTTTTAAAAGATTGTATTTATTCAATCAAGGAGTTTGGAACTATTTCATCATGCTCTTCACTCTATCCTTCATATTCCTCATTGTTTTATTCATTTATTTTATTTAAACTCCACTGTTAGTTTTTCTTTGAAATCATTTTCATGATGAACTATGGAACAAAGGGTGTTAGAGGTGTAAGGAGTTTGTTAAGTCACTTCAGTCGTGTCCAACTATTTGCGGCCCCATGGATTGTAGCCTACTAGGCTTCTCTGTCGGAGAAGGCAATAGCACCCCCACTCCAGTACTCTTGCTTGGAAAATCCCATGGATGGAGGAGCCTGGTGGGCTGCAGTCCATGGGGTCGCTAAGAGTCAGACACGACTGAGGCAGCAGCAGCAGGCGGCTCCTCTGTTCATGGGATTCTCCAGGCAAGAATACTGGAGTGGGTTGTCATGCCCTCCTCAGAAGGGGCTTTAAGGATCATCTAATCCAATATTTTCACTCCACAGTCGAAGAAATGAGGGTTCGGGGCATGATGCTAGTTGCAGAGCCCAGAACTAGCTTTCTGAGTCCCCAGTTTGGAGTTAATACTCTTTCTGTCTTTCCTTACTTGCTCTCAAGACACATGATTTCTCCTTTTTGGCGCGGGGGTTGGGGGAGGGGGCGAGGTGGTGGTGAGGAAACTCGAGCTAAGTTTTTACATTGGCAGCCTTATGTGTTATAATGGAAAGGCATCAGTAATCCTGCTTGAAGCAACATTTCTTCACTGCTGGCAAGTATGCAGGGAATTTCCACCATTAGATCATCATCAACAGCAACAAAAAAAGATGTCTACTGTTTCTTATGAATGAATGTTGGGTCCAACACAAAGATTTGCCCTTTGAAAACTCCTGCAATGATTCTGGTAAATGGATATTCTGTCCCTTGACCCTTACCCTTTGACATTCATTAGTCACAACTCATTTCATCAGATACAAGGAAAATTTTCTTGGGATATTGGTCACCAGTCTTGAAGAATGTGCAAGGGGACTTCTGATACTATACTTCCTAACTGTGTAGACTGCACAATGGTTCTAAACAGATACTGTATTAATGGTTTAGAAGTAATTGGGAGGAAAATTGGAAGGAATGAAAGAAGAAAGGAAAAAGATAAGAAAGACAAAACTGATGGGAAAAAGAAAGTCTGAATGCCATTAATTGCTACAGGCTTGAGTTTTTCCTAACTTGGATATGGCCAAAATGACAAGTTCTATGAGTTGATAGGGTCATACAAAATTTGTCCAGACTAACAAAGGAACTCAGCAATAAAATGAATTTTCATTAGATTATTAAATGAGCTTTTCTTGAGTCCATAAGAATAAAGAAATTGAAATTAGGGTTTTCTAAGCTAATAATAACCAAATAAAGTGAATAGAGAACTCATGAGCTTTAACCACAGCTAGAAATTTCCCTGTCTGGTGCATCAGTGTCTTCTGGTCACAAGTGGGTTTAGGATTTCCTGTTACTCTACTGCTTTAGCATAAGTGGAATGGAACACATGGATTCTTTTTATTTATTTGTCTGTTTCTTTGTAGTTTTTAAAAAGTTTATTTATTTATTGTTTTTGGTTATTTAGGTCTTCATTTTTCTCTAGCTGAGGGGAGTGGGAGCTACTTTCTATAGTTGCAGTGTGTGGGCTTCTCACTGCTGCAGTTAATCTTGTTGCAGAGCATGGGCTCTGGGGCACTCAGGCTTCAGAAACTGTAACTCACAGGCTCTAGGACATGAGCGCTCAGTAACTGTATTGCACAGGCTTAGTTTCCCTGTTGCACATAATTGTCCCAGACCAGGGATTGAACCTATGTCTCCTGCATTGGAAGGTAGATTTTTAAACACTAGATTGCCAGGAAATCCTATTTATTTGTAATTTTTTTCTTAAAAATTTTTAAAAATTTATTTATTTTTAATTGAAGGATAATTGCTTTATAGAAGTGTGTTGGTTTCTGCCAAACATCAACATGAATCGGCCATAGGTATAAATTTCCTAATTTAGTGTCCTTGAAACTTCAGCCTGGTATAAATAAAATGTTGTCATCCATGATGAACAGAGTGATAGCTTCTGGAATCACTGTATAATAATGGAAAAGTAGGTTATGCTGGTTTTGTGTTTTTAAATTTTTGATATACATATATATTTTATTGAGATATAATTGACATACAGCACTGTTTAAGTTTAAGATATACAGTATAGTGATTTGGGTTACATACATTATAAAAGGATTATCACAATAGGTTTAGTAACATTCATCATCTCATATAGATACAATATTAAAGAAACAGAAAAAACTACCAGGATTGATTACATCAGGGAGTAATTATATCAGGGAAGGAGCAGGGATGAAGTCAGAGTCTCCAGTGTAGACCCTGATAACTGGATGAATGATGATGCCATTCAATGGACAAAATACACTGAATAAAGGAGCACAGGGGGAAGAACTCATTCGGTTTGGAGACAAAAAGTAGGACAAATGTGGGAGATGTGGCAGGTAGTTCCATATATGGGTCAGAAGTCCAAGTGAGAGAACTGGGTTGAATAGAAGATTTGGGGACTGTGAGTTTAGTGATACAACTGAAGCAATGAGAACAGAGCATGGAGAGTATGAAGTTGAGACTTAATGAGGACTAAAGGTTGACATTGGGAGAACACCTACATTAATGAGATCCTCAGAAAAAAAATGCACATTTGACTTCTATGATGTAGAGGAATAGCAGTTAGCAGATGATACCACCCTTATGGCAGAAAGTGAAGAAGAACTAAACAGCCTCTTGATGAAAGTGTAAGAGGAAAGTGAAAAAGTTGGTTTAAAGCTCAACATTCAGAAAACAAAGATCATGGCATCCAGTACCATCACTTCATGGGAAATAGATGGAGAAACAGTGGAAACAGTGTCAGACTTTATTTTTTGGGCTCCAAAATCACTGCAGATGGTGACTGCAGCCATGAAATTAAAAGACGCTTAATCCTTGGAAGAAAATTTATGACCAACCTAGACAGTATATTCAAAAGCAGAGACATTACTTTGCCGACTAAGGTCCATCTAGTCAAGGCTATGGTTTTTCCTGTGGTCATGTATGGATGTGAGAGTTGGACTGTGAAGAAGGCTGAGCGCCGAAGAATTGATGCTTTTGAACTGTGGTGTTGGAGAAGACTCTTGAGAGTCCCTTGGACTGCAAGGAGATCCAACATGTCCATTGTAAAGGAGATCAGCCCTAGGATTTCTTTGGAAGGAAGGATGCTAAAGCTGAAACTCCAGTACTTTGGCCACCTCATGCGAAGAGTTGACTCATTGGAAAGACTCTGATGCTGGGAGGGATTGGGGGCAGGAGGAGAAGGGGACGACAGAGGATGAGATGGCTGGATGACATCACTGACTCGATGAACGTGAGTCTGAGTGACCTCCGAGAGATGGTGATGGACAGGGAGGCCTGGCCTGCTGCAATTCATGGGGTCGCGAAGAGTCGGACACGACTGAGCGACTGAACTGAAGATGGTGGCGGTCAGGTTCTCTCCCCATGTCCTCTCACTGTCACCCCACATTCTGCAAACAATGACTTTGCATGGTTATGTAACAGCTGAGATTATTTAGAGCAATGTGCATGCGCGCCACGCTGCACTCGCTTGGCCACAGGCCCCCTTTGCTCTGTATACCTTTGTAAGCACCACCTGAAGGTCGCTGGCTGCGGCTGCAGTAGCAGCCATTAGAGGACAAAGCATGTCTGCAGTTCCTACGGCTCCTCAGACTTTTTCCAGCTCCCCCACTTGAGCTTTGCCTACCCTGGGTTCCGCGATCAGCAAGACCTATGGTGACAAATTTTTAACTGCTGAACAACAAAATAGTAGCTATATTGTACAGTTAGCTCAATACACTGTTTGGTCCCCCATACTTTGATTCTTTTAAAACTAATATATATTTCAGTAAGTATCAAATGACTCCAATCCTATAAGTATATTCAGCAGCAGCATCATAAACAACAAAGTCAAAGCTCTAATGGCTAGACGGAGTGGATCCGATATGCCTCCTACCCCAAATTGGTGACATGTGTATGTGGGCTCTTATCTCATTAGGCTCGTGATGTCTCCTACAGCAGGTGTCAAAGCGGCCATCAGACAAGCTGATTCTGGACTTCCACACAGCTGGCATTCTTCACCCAAGTGCAAGGCTTCATTCTTCCTTCTTTCATTCTTTATTGGTGCTCTGTCTTTGAACACTTAACAAAAATATTTCGAGGACATGTAGCAATTATAAGATATTCATTGACCTGCAGCAACAGAGTTAAAAGGAATAAGGGTTGCTATGAGTTAAAAGCAATTATGCTGTTTTTAAGGAAGCATGTAAACTGAGTCACTGTTAGATCCCTGTGAACAGTTTGTTTAGAATGCTTTAAAAAGATAATAGATAAGAGGGAAAAGAAAGTGGAAGTAAATTAAAAGAAAAAAGAGTAAGTAAAGTTGCACTATGTCAACCATCAAGTATTATTTGGCTATACCCTGAGACTTAAGACATATTTTATTTCTCTCATATTTTAGAAATATTTTAAGTTTTCTGTTTGCTCTGTAGATTTAATGTAGTTAGAGGTCAGGTCTCTGCTATTGTCTCTGCTAATCTCCTGCTATTGCATGCCAGTGAAACAGGGTCTTATTTTAAGATTAGAAAGACAATTTGTTTATTTTACATCCACATTTGGGGAAGAATACACTGTAGCCTCTTTATTTTTATTTTTATTTTTAATACTTTATTCTACATTACAGTACTGTATTTGTTTTGCCATACATTGACGTGAATCAGCCACAGGTGTCCACGATCTCCCAATGCCAAAGCCCCCCTCCCACCTCCCACCCCACATCCTCTCCCTGAATCATCCCGTGCACCAGCCCCATGCGTCCTGCATCCTGTATTGAACATAGACTGGCGCTTCATTCTTACAAGATAGTATACATGTTTCAATGCCGTTCTCCCAAATCATCCCACCCTCTCCCTCTCCCTCAGAGTCCAAAAGCCCGTTCTATACCTCTGAGTCTCTTTTGTTGTCTCACATAGAGGGTCTTCATTACTATCCTTCTAAATTCCATATATATGTGTCAGTATCCTGTATTCATGTTTTTCTTTCTGGCTTACTTCACTCTGTATAATTGGCTCCAATTTCATCCATTTCATTAGAACTGAGTCGAATTTATTCTTTTTAAGGGCTGAGTAGTACTCCATTGTGTATATGTACCACTGCTTTCTTATCCATTCATCTGCTGATGGACATCTAGGTTGTTTCCATGTCCTGGCTATTATAAACAGTGCTGCAATGAACATTGGGGTACATGTGTCTTTTTCAATTCTGGTTTCCTCGGTGTGTATGCCCAGCAGTGGGATTGCTGGATCATAAGGCAGTTCTATTTGCAATTTTTAAGGAATCTCCACACTGTTTTCCATAGTGGCTGTACTAGTTTGCATTCCCACCAGCAGTGTAAGAGGGTTCCCTTTTCTCCACATCCTCTCCAGCATTTATTGCTTGTAGAATTTTTTTGTTTTGTTTTTTTTTTTTTTTAAAATTAAATTTGTTTATTTTTTTAATTACAATACTGTATTTGTTTTGCCATACATTGACACGAATCAGCCACAGGTGAACACAATCTCCCAATGCCGAATCCCCCTCCCACCTCCCAGCCCCCCACCCCCACCTGAATCATCCTGTGCATCAGCCCCATGCCTCCTGCATCCTACATTGAACATAGACTAGCGCCTCGTTTCTTACAGGAAAATATACATGTTTCATTGCCATTCTCCCATACCATCCCACCCTCTCCCTCTCCCTCAGAGTCTGAGGATCACTGCCACACCCAGAAGTATGGCCATTCACATCAATGTGAAGGCTCACAGGGCCACTAGAGCAAAATGCATTCTTTCAGATTGGAAGCAGAAGTGGTGTGTCCACTGAATAAATTCATACTCCATATTTAATCTAAAAAACAAGATACGAATTGACTCTTGATCCAAGGGGGAAAAGGATCATTGGTTCAGTTGGTCACGCAGTCATCTCCAACTCTTTGTGACCCCATGAACTGCAGCATGCCAGGCCCCCTGTCCATCACCAACTTCCTGGAGCTTGCTAAATTTATGTCCATCGAGTCAGTGATGCCATCCAACCTTCTCATCCTCTGTCGTCCCCTCCTCTTCCTGCCTTCAATCTTTCCCAGCATCAGAATCTTTTCTAATGAGTCAGTTCTTTGCATCAGGTGTCCAAAGTACTGGAGCTTCAGCTTCAGCATCAGTCTGAAAAGGATCATAATCAAGTCACAAGGCATCTGTGCCTGGACAGCTCTTCCCCATGTTTGGTCATAGCATGGCTGACTTGACGTTAGCCAGGCCATTTTCCTGTCTATAGCTTGTCTGTGCTGGGACAGCTGTGCTTGTGTACCTCAAGCAAAGAGCAAAGGACTGAAAGAAAAGAAATGCTTGCTCACAAAAGTCTTGTTTTAAAGCCGGGAGGTCATAACACAATCACACCAAACCTGTCACAGGACTATGTGGACAATGGCACCTGGAACAATGCTGTTAGAAACAATGTGTTTCTGATGACTTAGCCAGTGTGACACTTCTGAGTGTCACATTTATTTTTTTAAGTTGGAATGAGTTTTCCTGTTATATCTCAGGATACCGAGTATGACTGGAAGCTTTTACCTTACAGTATATTTTCTTTTATTTTCATAGCATTTATGATTACCAAATAGGTGTTTCAAAGATTGATAGTCTTCTTCTGTGTGCAGTTCAGTTCAGTTGCTCAGTCGTGTCTGAATCTTTGAGATCCCATGGACTGCAGTGGGTCATTATTTACAGTTTCAAACAGATTGAAAAATACATATCCTGAGATAAAAAGTCTTTGCACAAGTAAATCAATCTAATCTAAAATGGTTTAAATGTGTCTATGTTATTTTCATACTGTGAAAGAGAAATTTTAGGTCTAAATAAGTAGGGGTAGTATCTTCGACTCTGACTTTGAGGTACTTTCTCAAAGTATTCTGTCACTTTTGAAACTGTTTCCCCCCTGAAATTACATTGCTATAGTTCTCTGGCCAATTCCAGCTTATTCCACCCATCTTACTGCACCGCCCAGAGCATCTTGAGGCAGCAATGTTCTGCTGAGAAATTGATGTGATTAGCATTCTAAGTCCTATCCATCTTTGTTTTAAATGAGGTACAATTTGACCTATTAATTTTTTTTACATTGAATGTGATGTTTGTATAAAGGGAAGATCCTTATCCATTCCTCTGTGGAATTCTGGGGCATATTTAAAATTATTTTCCAAATCTCTTATGTGAACAAATACATCAGTATCTTTCATTACCCATAGTTTGACCTACTGGTAATTTTTGTAATTCTGTGCCATTTTGCAGAATACTATTTGAAGTAGTTTATAGATAACATGTTTGGAAAATGCGGAATGTATTCACCAAATCAGCTAAGAAGAAAATATCTTTAAGGATTATTTATGATCTAAAGCATAGACTTGAATTCAAAAAAGAAAACAACAATCACTGTATAGTGACATTATGAATGCTTTCAAAACTCATCCTGACAAAGCTCTACTTAGCTATTATTGTACATACTGATACCTTTAAGTGATGAACATATTTTTTGTGAACTCAATATGCACATAGTAGCAAGCAGCATTTCAAATGAAGGGAAATGATAAATTTGTCTTTATGTCTCCTATATAAAATAGAAAGGGAAATATTTTTGTCATTTGATAAAAGAAAAATAAGTGTACATAATCCATGCAAAATCATATCAATAAGCCTGATATTCACAGTTGTCTTGATTCTAGCTTTGTGCTGCCCTTCTGGACATGGCAAATATTAACCACCTTTTGATCTATCATGGTGCCCCAAGGATGAACAACTGAATGACCTTCTTCTTATATCCTTTTCACTTTAATATCTTTTTACTTCCATGTTAATATCTGTCTAAATTCTCCAGATTATAATCATATTTTAAAAGAGACTTTTGGTGGCTCAGCAGGTAAAGAATCTGCCTGCAATGCAGGAAGCTCGGTTTTGATCCCTGTGTCAAAAGGGATCAAAGGGAATAGCAACCCATTCCAGTATTCTTGCCTGGAGAATTCCATGGACAGAGGAGCCTGGTGGGCTACTATCCATGGAATCACAAAGAGTTGAATACAACTGAGGATAAAACTAAATTTGGCAGCTAATCTATAAAGAAAAATATATAAGCTATTTTTGCTATTTATACCACTGGGTACAAAAATTTAATTGCAGGAAACATTATTGTTCAAATATGAAGCATATGGGGTAAGTAAGGTACATTATGCATTGTACATCACTTTGTACACAGTACTAAACCAAATCCTTGCTCCTCATCAGATATTCTTAAGCATATTACCAGCATTTATAACCATCTGAAATTACTGCATTTACTTGTTGATTTATTATTTATCTCCTATCATGAATATGTAAATTCCAGGAGAGTATAGACTTCTGATGGTCTTTCCCATTGCTATATCGCAGGTGCTGTATCTCCAGCACTGACACAGACAAGATAACTGGTAAATATCAGTTGAATGGATAAATAAATGAATTAATTAATGCTGTATATCAGGATCTGCATCTGGAGTCCAGAAGATACCTACATCTTCCTTCTAACTGTTTTATTTAATAGCTGGAAAATGGAGTTTGAAGGAGATGAAATAGCTTGTAGCAATCTACTTGGGATTATCAATAGTACAGCGGGTACTAAAATATGGTCTCTTAATTTCTGGTCTAGTGTACTTTCAAATGCAGTTGAACTTGATCATAAATGGTGGTGACTTTTTAGAAGGTAATGGTAGAAATTACTTCTCCAATTGGTTCAAGTAGAGATCTTTATTATAATACATTATAGTAATTAGACTACTGTGTATGAATATATGTATACAAAGAACTGGTGAATGAAGATAAAAATTGAGTATACTGTCTAATAATAACAATTAGTTGTTGTCTAATAACAACTATGTGCACCATATCTATGCCAACTAATAAGAGCCAATGGATGTGAGGCCTGGCATGCTGCAATTCATGGGGTCGCAAAGAGTCGGACATGACTGAGTGACTGAACTGAACTGAACTGAACTGAATGGATGTAAATGGTTTTAAGTTGAAATAGATTTGACTTTTTCTATAAAATTAAAATTAATAAAGGATCATTCTTATTTTAGCTCTTAGAAATTCTGCTTCTTGCTTCTTTTTAGATAGTGTTAGCTTCTGGTATTAATTTAGGCATTACTTGGAATTATTTGCTATTTATTCAAAGACTTTGTATCACAATATAAATGTCCACACACAAAACTTCTCATGTCTTCTGATAAATTAGTCTCCTTGAAATCCTGTCTGTTATTTCTTTTATCTTTCCTATGCAGATACCATCCCCCAAAGAAATATATTGCTCTTATACTTTAAAAAATATTAATTTACATTTTTACAGTGATGAGTCATTACAAATATATTTTTACAGATAGCTTACAATCACTGATGATAGATAAGCTGGAAGAAAGTCTCCTGAATATTCCAGGAGGTAAGGGAATATTTCAAGTCAAAATCTTTCTACAGTGTAACGACTAAGACTTCACTGTAACTACAGAAATAGAGAACTTTCACCTGGAAGTAGCATCCTGTTCTGAGCTTTCTCTCAGACTCACATCGGTTACACTTTCTTGACTTTGAAACTTCATCATATACATTAACAGATCTTCTTCAGATTGATTGGAAACCTAGTATAATGTGATGTCCAGGTTAAAATTCAGTAAGAAATACCAAGGGAAATATCAGTTCTATATCATTTTCTTTGATTTCCACTTTTTGAATCTTTGAACTATGTCAGTCCTTAAAGGGCCTTGTGCTGACAGGACCAGGTGAAAGTTCTTCAGAATGCCTCCAAAGGCGCCTCCGGTTGCTTTCCCCCTGCAGCTCATTCTCTGCCCTGGGCCTTGTTTGCCATAACCCAGCAGGCCACGTGATTTTCCCACTCTCCCTGACACCTATCATGTTTTATTCTCTACTTGAAACCATCTTCTACTATTTCTGTGTAAACCCCTCTTTTAATACCCAGTTAAAATATCACCTCTATCATACCATTATTTTCTGTCTTCTCTCTGTTCTCCACAGAACATTACTTCCTTCCTTACCATACAGTATTTTACATTTACCTCTGATTATGTTGTATAGTGATTGAAAAAATGTCTATGCTGGTAACAGACTCGATAAATCTGTTTGAATCAGAAACTAAGACTTGTTTCTGTTTCTTCAGGGTCTAGAACAGTACCTGGCACTCAGTAAGATCTCAAAAATTAATCAGTGAGTTATGGGTGCATGAAGGAAATCATTAGTGCCATGAAACAAATCCCATAATGATTTATTATCTGTATTAATTTGTTAAATGTGAAAAACCTGGTAAATACAGAGATTCCTCCATATGACTTAAATAGTCTTATTTAGGAAAACAATAAAAACATTTGAAGCACATAAAATGCCAAGAAAAAATAACATTGTTTCAACTTTGCATGTTTAAGCATAATAAACACATGCTATGATTTAACAGCTCAAAATAAGGTGAAAAATTAGCACACAATCATCTGTTCTTATGAAAAACCTTGAAAAATTCATAGAACTCATTGTCCTCAAAAGTTTTAGTAATTTTTACAGTAGGAATAAAAGTCAAGGGATGTTTATTATAGCTTATTTGAGATAATATAGACTATTCAAGGATGTCTGTTGGTGGATCCAAAATTGGAATATAAATGAGATTTTGCTACTGTTAATTTGCTACTTTGTCTTTTCCATTCTCCTTCCCACTCTCTGGAGAGATGAATTTCTTTCCTTTTCACATATGTGCTCAATATGGAAACTAATTATTTCTTCCTGATATTGTAAGTAATGATATATAAGGATGTGTATTCATATACACACATATATGGTTGTACACATACATGTATATGAATTGAATATTATAAGTAATATGTAATACTAATAGCTTTGAGTATTTATTACATGGAAAATTTTGCCAAGAGACACCATCTCATTTATTTCTTATAATTCCCTTTCAAGAAAACTTTTTCATAAAGAGAGGCTCAGAGATTGCCTCCATTGGGAGGTGCATTGAAAAGGCAATGGAATTTTTTTTAACTAGGAAAGAATCCTTTACAAGCTGTTCACAGTTTTCTCCATCTGGAGGTGGAGCTGTCAGTTCATCAGGGGAAGAGACTTTGATCTGGTGGTGGAGGTTATGGGAACCACCAGAAGCCAAGCTTAACTTACACAAGTGTAAGACGAAAGTCCCCTAATGTTCCTGGAAGAGATGGTGACCCAACCATGAACCTGAAAGATAATGCTGTCACTGAGGTGTTAGGGCTTCTATTCAGTACTAAACACTTGACACTTTCAGCAGGATCATTCCGCACTGAAGACAGAATCTCCCATCAAATCTGCTTTTAAGTTTCCAAATGCCTAAAAATACTGATAATTCTTGGGGGGAAGAGAGAGAGAGAGAGAGAGAGAGAGAGAGAGAGGATTTTCTTTTTGCCTAAACATTGCTGTTACAAGGTCCATAAAACTAGACTGTAGCAGAAAAGCTCAGACCTGACTTCTTCCTCTTTGTGCGGGGAAAGCACGATGCTAACTTGACTTCACTTTGGTATCCCACACAGTGTTCTCTGAGGCTGATTTAGCTGTCTTTGAGAACCACGCTGGGATGCCCACTGTTGTTTCCTTCTCCGGGCCATGGGCCCAAGCGCACTCGGTGATGCAGAAGGGGCTTTTCTCCCTGAAGAAGTGTGTGTTCTCACTGTCATGTCCCCGTGGGAGCTTTGAGGGAGGGGGAGGCTGAGGCAGAAACAGAAGCTGCGTGTGAGCCATATGGAGTCTGGAATTTGAACTCGTCTTCCTTTGCCTAGTACTCTGGGTGGTTGATTTAGGAACCAGAGGTGATGTTGACATCTAGTTTCCCATTGCTGGGTGGAAATAAAAGGAAATATGGTGGCCTGGGCCCCTTCTAGTGTTGGGTCCCACATACTTCCATTACTCTGGGGTATCGATAATTTCAGTAGTGACTTAGCCGTGCCTACCCAAGAGTGGGAACAGGATATTAAGAGAACAACGTGGCAGAATACTTGGGAGGCAAAAGGAGGTGACCTGAAAGGCTCTGGAGCAGGGGAGGTCCTGTATGAGGGGAGACAGATTTGCAGAGCACACTAGCATTGCTTAATTTGGTGATTTTCTATTGTATCAACTCAGCTTCTATAAAGCAACCTTCCCAAGAATTGCTTTTCAGCATGTTTGAGGCCAGGGTTGGCCAGGGAGAGACTGGAAGGCATGCGTGCAGCAGCAGCGAGCATGCTCTGAAGTCGTGCAGAGCGCCAGTGCTGTGCGTTGTTGCTGATCTGCTGGCCTCGTGTGTGCGTGTTAGCCTGCAGCCCTGCAGCTCCCCCAAGTCTTCCTTCAGCTTCCTAGCTTCCTGGGCCAGGGAGGTGTGCAGTGCCATGGAGAAGGGGATGAGCCCTTTCTTCAGGCCATCCACATCTCAAGTTTGGAGACATTGGGAGACAGGTGTGGGGTCTACTTTTTACTTGTGGCTTCCAGTTTGTCCTTTGGAGTACCGTTTTGCCCTCAAAGATTCTCATTTCACACCAGACTGTGGGCACTGTTGACCTGCTGGCACTTCAGACCCATCAACAGATGTGCAAGTATCTTCCATTAAATTCTTCATCAGCTCCCCCAAGTTCATAAGGACCAATCCCTATTTTTAAAAATCCCTTATTCTATGTCAGTTATAGCATTTTCACTTCCCTGATCAAATGCTAACTGATACACTTGAGGAAACCTGAAGACTAGAGAGAGGCATCTGGGTTGCATATGTTCTCAGTAAAAATGTTTGGAAATACTGTGAATACCTGCAATTAGAGAGAAATGATTAATACACTTATGAATCACAGTTCTATTATCATTCCCTTTGAAGGGTAATCATTTATCATCTTAAATAGGACTATATATTATATGTTAATAATGTCCAAGGATAAGCCAGGGACATACTGAAAATCCAGGTGACATTACAGCATAATTATCAAGTTCAAATTCAAATATGCTCATTTAAATAGTCACTAAGAACTCCGCTAAAATTTTTAGTTTAAACTTACTGATGATTAGTGTTCCATCCCATTCAGTTTTTTTTTTTTTTTAAGTGCTACCACTCCTATTTTACTGATCAAAGCAGGTCAGATAACTTTGATTACATTCAAGAGATAATCATTCTGTATGTCCAGAAGTAGGAAGAGATTGAGAAATACCGACACACATCAACAATAATTATCAGTTAAGTTCTAGTTTTCCCAGTTCTTGATCAGTCCCTCCACATATCCTATCAGCTTCAAACCACATTCATTATGCCAGGCACTGTACGCAAGGGACACAGTTATGCATAACAAAGACATAGCCCTTTAAACTAGACAGTTTGGGCATTCATTACTGTGACTGACAGCTGAAAGTAACATTCAGAAAGCCACATCATTTGAAATCATTTTTCCAGGCCTCTGCTCTGGCTCTTGACTCCGAGGATTTCAAATCCCTAGTGACACACTTTTAGATTCCAAACCTGCTTCTGCTTCTCCCATCTGTTTGGAGACCGCTGGTTTTCCACTCACTGGATTTCAGATTCTCATTGTGCTCTGCTTCTCCCTTGCCTCTGACATCTTCTGAAGCCTTTTCCAGTTCTGCCCTAGGGAATCCAAGGGATAGATCAGCCCCACCCCCTCCCTTGCTGAGGAGGTGTGATTCAGGTAAGTGAGGACACAGAGGTGAAATACAGATTTGTAATATAATGAAACAAGTGCTATACTGTTTATGTATGAAGTGTTATAAATTCATCAATGCTGATGTAATCAGCATTGTAAAATGTGACCCCTATCAACTTCCTTCCCCGATAGCTATGTATTTGTATTTGCACTCTGTCATTCTTCCATTCATTCTACAAATATTTATTATGCAACCACCACATGCCACCCACATATGCTGCTTTCCTCCATGGTACAGATACCTCTTCTGCTGTTTCAGACTACCACCTTGGCTTTGGGGATGCAGTTTATAACAGTGATTAGGCTGCTGCTGCTGCTAAGTGGCTTCCGTCGTGTCCAACTCTGTGTGACCCCATGGTAGAGTTAATCTGTCTGAGTTCAAGTCTTGACTCACGCTGCTATCTGCTTAAGTTTTTTCATCCAGAAGATGAGGATTATCACATTTACCTCTTAGGAGTATTGTTAAGGTTAATGCAAACAATGCTTGGAAGCACTACCCTAGTGCCTGGAATGGTTAGGTAGATAGTATGTATGATTATTATTATCACGAATGACCCCATCTTGTCATCTGCTATACAACCAGTTTTTCATTTTGCTATATTTTCAATCTTTTTTTATTTGTTCCTTCTACCCCATACAGTCTACAAATAAATGCTCCTGTCTCATTTATCAGTAAAAGTCCTCCATTCTATGTATCTCTCTAGCTTCTACTCTAGTCATTCTCCTTTCCTTTAGGATCAGAATACTTAAAATATTGATACTATTTTTTAATTTCCTTATATTCAATTCAGGGCTTCCCTGATAGCTCAGTTGGTAAAGAACCCTCCTGCAATTCAGGAGATCCTGGTTCGATTTCTGGGTTGGGACGATCCCCTGGAGAAGCGCTAGGTGAACCACTCTGGTATTTTGGCCTGGAGAATTCCATAGTCCATGGGGTCACAAAGAGCCAGACACAACTAAGTGACTTTCCCTTTCAGTTTCATTTTACTTTGAGTCCTTTCAACCATGCTGCTCCCTTGACTTCAAAAACCCCATTAATTTTCAAGTCCAAAGATCAAATCGGCCCCCTTTAATTTGACTTACCACATCTTTCCTGAAACTTTCTTTGACTTTTGCACTCTGCTCTTTCTGGTTCTTTGTCCCATTTTGAACCATTTCTTCTCAGTCACTTTTGCAGAATCCTCCTATTCATATGCAGTTGGCTAGAGAATTTTGCCATTTCAACATTCTGTACACATCTCATATCTCTACCTTCTCTTTTCATACAAAGTTTCCTTGGCCCAGATCCTTATTGTATTTTATCTGAATCATGCAATAGTCTTCCAATTGGTCATACTGTTTGTTTCTTGACCCTACTCCATGTTTCTCCTATAGTAGTGATTTTTTGAAATACAAATATAATACATTTTATATTCCCAGGAGAAAGCAGAATAGAGATAAATATATGCACAACATCAGTATCAAAATAGTTTTTCTCCTCCCTCAAATTCAGTCTAATAATGCAAAAAAAAATCAGGAAAATTCCAATAGAGGAGAGTCCTACAATATACCTGGCTAGACCTCCTCAAAACTGTTAAGGTCATTGGAAAAAGGAAAGTCTGACAAAATGTCACAGCTCAGAGGAGCCTAAGGAGATGTGACAACTAAATGTAATTCTAGATGGTGTCCTGGATAAGATCACAGAGCAAAAATAGAACATACGGTAACTACTAAGGAAATCTGAATAAACTATGAGCTTTTGTTAGTAATCATATATCAATATTGGTTAATTAATTGTAATATAGGTAGCATATTGATGTAAGATGTTAATAATAGGGAAAAGCAGTGAAAACTCTCTATTATCTGCTCAATTTTTCTTTAAATCTAAACTGTTATGAAGAATAAAGTTTATTAATAAAAAATAGTATTCCTCTTTATATTTCACTGACCCCTCGCTATTGAGAAACCTCTAGATCTCTCACATTCTTCTCCAAACGTGGGAGCCTGGGGGCTGGTGGCATTCCATGTATACTCTGAAGTATGTAGTCTTTTGGTCATCCATTATTTTCCTTCTCCCTTGTTCTACCTCATAAAGAAAAAAGAGAATAATGTTTTCTGCTGAAAGATCTGGAGTCCTCGCCAGGGCACTGATGCCAATGGTGGTGTCCAGAGTTTAAGGTTCCAATGTCCTTGCAAAGCAGCCAGTACCTTTCGTTCTGCCAAATCTACTGACTCCACTGCTGTTGATTTGATGATATTGTCTTGGGATCTGAGATTCTCATGGGAATCTTGTGAAACAGTCCTTTTGTTTATTTTTTTGTGAAAACACATAAAGTGTATTTATTTTATTTTTAACTGTAGTTTCCCCCCTGCCCCACTCCACACACCACACAGCATGTGGGATCTTCCCCCTAGGGTGGATTGGAACCCATGCCCTCTGCAATCGAAGCCTAGAGTCCTAACCACTGGACCACCAGGGAAGTTTCTGAAATAGTCTTGTAGATTCTTTGCTCGTCATTACAGTTCTTTCTTCTTGGACCTCAGGCATCAATCTACAGGGACAGGAATTAAGGATAATCAGAGCTGCAGACATTGTGTTGCTAAGCTTAAAGCACTGCTCTTCTGTCACTGACTTTTAGAGTCCTAGGAGTAAGAGTTCTTACAGATTGACTTATTTTCCAGGGTGTTTCTTGATCACTCGTGCAAACAGACTGCTGAGGGTCTGCACCACTTAGTCCTCAAAAACCTGTCCAGACACGTCTGAATCTGAGGGAAAAAACAGCACAGGCTCAAGTCACATAAATATGATCGTGTTGTTCTGCTATTTAGAATTCTTCAGTGCCTCTTTTCTCTCCACTTTCCATGACCTCACAATGCACTCTCCTATCGTGGTTTAGTACCTCTATCTGGGCTCAGCTGGAGACAAACCCTACCCTGACTCTCTAGTCTAGTGATGCTGAATTACTTTAAGCAACACATTTCATACATTTACCAAGCTTCTCATGTTGGTATGCTTTACCCGTTCTGTCCAGAAGTAGCATATTTTCTTTATGTATTTTGTATTATTTACCTACTGAGGTTTAGTAAATCGTCTCCAAACCTAGTGACTTAAAACAATGAATATTTATTATACAGTAAGTCCCTTACATATGAATGAGTTCCAATCCAAGAATGCATTCTTAAGTCCAATTTATTTGTAAGTTCAACGAAGTTAGCTAAGTACCCAACAAACATATAGTACTGTACTATAATCGGTTTATAATACTTTTCACACAAATAGCATCAATATATAAAAAACAAACATACACAAAAAATAAAATATTTTTAATCTCCCAGCACAGTACCTTGAAAGGACTGTAGCATGGTACGACAGCTGGCACACAGGAGCTGCATCAAATGAAAAGGCAAGGAAAGTTACTGACTGGAGAAAGGAGAGGACATGGGAGATGGAAGGGCTGAAGAACTGTCAGCAACTGAAGACAGAGGGCAAACTGCAATTTCACTCACACCTGACTTGGATGGAAAGCGTGCTTCCATCTTCAAAAGTCCACAACTTGAAGGCTCGTAGGTAGGGGACTTACTGCACCATAATTTCTGTGCGTCAGGAATCTGGTCATGGCTCGGCTGGGTTCTTTATCCAGGGAGGGTCTCTTACAAGGTTGTGATCAAGGTGTTGATCAGAGCACTGGTCTCATATGAAGGTTCAGTTAGGGGAGATCTACTTTGAAGCTCACTAACCTTGCTCTTGGCCAGTTCAGTTCCACATAGGATGAGGGACTGAGGGCCTCAGTCCTTCATTGGCTTTTGACACCAGCCTCCTTCAGTTCTCTGTTATGTGGCCCTCATAGGTAACTGGTATGGTAACATGGTATGGTACACAGCATGGTAACTGGTTTCCATCAGGCTGAGGAAGGCAGCAGGAAAGAATGAGCAGGGAAACAAGTCTTTTGCATTCTAATCACAGAGGATTACTTTAACTTCTTTAAAGGGACTTCTCAAGTGGCTCAGTGGTAAAGAAGCCATCTGCCAATGCAGGAGATGAGGCTTCAATCCCCAGGTTGGGAATATCCCCTGGAGGAGGAAATAGCAACCTACTCCACTATTCTTGCCTGGAAAATCCCATGGACAGAGGAGTCTGGTGGGATATTGTCCTTGGGGTCACAAAGAATCAGAGAGTCGGACATGGTTTAGCACAGAGGCATACAACTTCTTTAAAGTGATAGGATACACCTGTTAGAAACAAGTCACTAGGCTCAGGCCACATTCAAATAGAGGGGATTATACAAGACCTGGAACACCCAGGCTGGGATCATTGAGAATGTTCTGTGATTGCCCTGTGGTGGCAATAAATCCCACCCACAATTGGTTTGCATGTCCAGACTGATGACACCACACATGCACCAAGATGGTACAAAAATGTTTATTACTCGCATAATGGGGTCTTTCTGAAGAAAGTAGGGCAGGCATTAAAGCCAGTCTGGAATGTCTTGAGAGAAGAGAGAAGACAGTGGCTTTAATTTTTATTATAGTGAGGAGGTAGGGCCTTGGTCAGGATTCCCACGGGAAAGGGGTTTGGATAGTTTAAACTTTTCCACCAGAACCAGTGGATGGAGCCCCAAGGCTTTCTCACTGTCTTGATCTGATATGGGTGGAATGGAAAGGGGGAGAATAGAGCATGAGAGGTGTCAGGAATCAAAGAGCAAAATGCAATTGAAGTCAGACTCCTTGTTCCATGAGGCTATTTTAGAGGCTTTCTACTGTATCCGTTATCATATAGTTGCTTATTTTACTTGTTTGCATTTTACAAGATAAGAATGTATTTTAATTTATTTTTATGTTCTCAACCCTTAGTGCAGTGCTTGACATATCATGGTCACCCAATAAATGGCTGAATGAACAACTGAATGACTGCATATATAGACTCTCCCTTTTCTCTTGATTCTTATTTATCCCCTGTTGTATGCCTATTGATGCTCTCAAGATTCAGCTCAGGAACTATCTTCTCTATGATGTTTTTGGACCTATTCCTCCTTGCCCCCTTTGCCCTCTTCTAGAACTGATCACCTTCTTCTTTGTGGTCCAACCACTCTGAGTACAGATTTTTGTCATAGAACTGATGCACTAAGTGGCATCTCTTTCAGAACTGTATCCCTTACTAGTCTGAAAGCTCACTGAAGGCAAGAATTTGTCTCATTATAAACATTTGTACCCAAAGTATCTAGTATGCTATCACACATAGATGTTCAGTTACTATTGCACAAAGGGTTCAGTTCATTCTCTCAAGGAGAAAAGAGTAAGACAAAGCTGCAAAAAGAGGATATTTAGTCTGGATATTGAAGAATACAAGGTTGACAGGTAGGGACACAGGATTGGTGAGACTTTAGAGAGAGAATAATTTAGACCCACTAAGTAGCAGTAGCAAATACAATGAGTTACAAAAAATCATAGTGTAATACTAAGATTTAGCTGGTTCAAGATGTGGCTAAAAAGGAGGTTCAAATCCAAGTTGTGAAACTTTGTAGGCTAGATTAAGAAGGGCAGAATGTCTCCTTACGATAATGGGGTTTTAAAACTTGGGTGCAGCTGTTATAAGCAAATCTATTTCAGAAAAACAATTTTGATGGCAGAGTAGAATGGATTTGAGTAGGAAGTGACCTGGAATCAATCAGGAGTAGGAATTTGTGGTTTCACTGGGACAAAGTGAACTCTGCCTGTGGAAAATCAGAGTGTAGATAGTAAGTAAGCACCAGCATTCTGAGTGATGCTGAGAGGAATCCAGTGCTCTGATATTTGTGAGATGTGAACAACAGAAAATACCACTGAAGGGATTGTGAGGGTATATAGGCAACAGAGATGAAGAATCAGCTAAAGAAGGAAAGATTTACTCTGACTGATAATTGATCAATTGGTATCCCCAGTAAGAATTTAAGCTCACTTTCAGTTTTGGATACATATATTATAAGACTAATGAAAGAAAACAAAAGAAAAGGAAAAAAAACTTATGTTTATATCATATGTATATTACGCCCAAAGCATTACAATGAATACACTATACAGTTTTTCCTATTTCTGTGGTACTAATTTCATGGAAGTATATTCTCTCCGACACTCTTTTTTATTCTGAAGGAATTATTTCATTTTTTTCATGTCAAGTCTCAAACCTATTTTCTAATATGGAATTTCACAGCCTAAGCTTTGTGTTCAAAGAAGAATGCTGCAGTTGTTAGAGGCTAGATTATCTTCCTGGCAAAAAGAGAAATAGACATGCTTCCGGTCTTTGGTATTCCTAGTTTAAGCTGGAGTCTGAAGGCACTGTGCTTAGAATCCACAGCCATAGACACAGAAAAAGTCACCTTAATAGTGAGGCAGAAAACAGGATAAAGAGGTGCCCAATAGCTCTATTTTTACATTACTATAGCCCTTCCAAAGAGCAGCCTAAGAATTTTGCACGGCATTTTTTTTCAAGGATTTTTTTAACGTTTCAAAGTTGGCATAATCTCAGACTTCACCAGATACTTTAATAGGACCTCTCACATAATTTCAGCTGTAATTTTATTGTTAGATGATTAATAAAAATGCAAAATAACAAAATGCTTTTCTGAATTCAGTAAGCCTTTTAAATGAATTTATAGTCTACTAAAAGCAACAGTATATGCATACATTTGAAACATTAGTAATGCATGTTAGTGTGATAGTAGGGTTTATTCAGTTGTACATTTGATTTATCTGCACCTTTTTAGTAACTTCATTGCCCTTAACAAGTTTTTGACCCACAGGTTAGAAACTGACTTGATCCAACTTCCTTACTCACAGATGAGGGTACAAATGATTTAGAACAGATCATTTACATGAATTACTCAAGGTAACAAAGAGTTCTAAAGGAAGGGCAGAATCTAGAATTCCTGACCTTTAGAACAGTTAATACCAAATTAGTCGAAAACATTAGACCTATGAACACAAAGGCAGAATTAAATTATAACATGTTTGCTAAATGGTCTGACGTATCAGTTCTACTCTTCAGAAGGTGCTCTCAGACGCTGAATTCCCTGGCCTGTATGACATGTCATACTAGGCCCTATATTGCTACTGAAAATTAAAAATTATTTTCCTGATTTGAAACAAGCTATGCACAGAGTTTAAAAATCTAAGTATGAGAGAGTTTATCTACCTGCTTATGTATATATGCCCAAGAACTTGGTACTGTGGCTCCATTTCTTTCACATTCATTTTTCTCTTTGAGTGTAGGAAAAATGAATAAAGAAAATAAAAGCCAGAATAACTTGGCTTGCAGGAAGAGGAGCTAAAAGGGTCAGAAAGGTAGACGTTTGAGATGTTCAACCTGTCTGTGGATGGCTCTGTTCCACTGATCCCACTGGAGGAGTGTACTTGAAGTGGCATAATAATTAGGCTCAAAATTTACCCTCAGTGTGCCCTTCAAACAAAAAGCTTGGGTTGAACCTTGGGGCAATTCATCTCAGTCATTTTTAGACCTCTGTATATTACAGCTGCAGAAGAGAAGTCTTGAGAGAATGAGGTTTTCTCCTTTTTGAGACCTAACATTGCACATTTTCTGATTAATCGGAGTGTTGGTAAAAACCACTTCCCTTTAAATTTCATATTGGTTATTTATTCTTTATGATTAAACCATTATGATTAAACCATCAAAACCACAGCATAAAATTATAATTAAGCCTCATTTTTATGAACTTACACATGTCTTAAAAACCTTATTCTTATTATTAGATTTAGTATCTGCAGACGGAAGTGTAAAGTTTTCCTAGCCAGATTCTAAACTGTATGTATTATTTGTTCCAAATAAACAAAACTAGGAAATGATAATGACATTACAGAGTTAAAATACAGTTATCACTTCTTTCATGAAATATACTAAATATTTGTCTTTCCTTGATTTGTGGATGGTTTTGAAATAAATGCAAGTTTGAATCCGATGAAATAAAGGTTTGGATGTTATTTCTTTAGAGCAAAGTTAACATATAATCTTATGTATAACAGACTCTCAGTATTGTCAATCAAAAGGTCTTAAATACGCTTAAGGAATATGGATTTCAACAAACAACCGCTTGCTGACAGTTAAGCACTTTAGAAGTGCATTGAGAGTATAATGTTATGTTCTGGCATGGAGCCAGAATGTTTTATTTTCTTACCAACATTTTATTTCCCTGAACTCTAAAAGAAGTGACAGGTTATTTTGTCTGTAATGGTGGTTATTTTCAACTTCAAAAACTTTTCTGTGATCTTAAAACCTTATAATTTGTTCACAGTTACAAGTTAATACAGGCACAGAGCAGCATCTGTATGCAATTTTAGCTGAGAGATAGAGTGGGAACTTTTAGTCCTTCCAAACTTATTTCATTAGACATGCATTATTTGGGACAAGCATAGTACTGAGTTAGCTTATGCCTGATCTGTTGGAAACTGGAAACGTGGACATTTAGTCTTTTTTGGGGGTGGGTCTTGGCAATGTCCCCCATCGGGCTGGTTCTCTGTTATATGGACAATCAGGAAGAAGGGCAGAAAAGGAGACACTATACAAAAGCTCTTTCTGCCGAGCTGTGTAGCAGTGCTTTCTCCTAGGCTACATCACCCAGTGAAGGGAAAGTTGCTCAGCCGTGTCCGACTCTTTGTGACCCCGTGGACTATACAGTCCATGGAATTCTCCATGCCAGAGTACTGGAGAGGGTAGCTCTTCTCCTGGGGATCTTCCCAGCCTAGGAATCAAACTGGGGTCTCCTGCACTGCAGACAGATTCTTTACCAGTTTTTGGCTTCCCTCATAGCTCGGTTGGTAAAGAATCTGCCTGCAATGCAGGAGACCCCTGTTCCATTCCTGGGTGGGGAAGATCACCTGGAGAAGGGATAAGCTACCCACTCCAGTATTCTGGCCTGGAGAAGTCAATGGACTGTATAGTCCATGGGGTTGCAAAGAGTCAGACACCACTGAGCGACTTTCACTTTCTTTACCAGTTGAACTACCTGGAATCCCTATAGCACCTATTTCAACTCAGTTCAGTTCAGTCGCTCAGTTGTGTCCGACTCTTTGTGACCCAATGGGCTGCAGCACACCAGGCCTCCCTGTCCATCACCAACCCCCAGAGCTTACTCAAACTCATGTCCATTGAGTTGGTGATGCCATCCAACCATTTCATCCTCTGTCATTCCCTTCTCCTACTGCCTTCAGTCTTTCCCAGCATCAGGGTTTTTTTCAAATGAGTCAGTTCTTCACATCAGGTGGCCAAAGTATTGGAGTTTCAGCTTCAGCATCAGTCCTTCCAATGAATATTCAGGACTGATTTCCTTTAGGATGGACTAGTTGGATTTCCTTGCAGTCCAAGGGACTCTCAAGAATCTTCTTCAAAACCACAGTTCAAAAGCATCAAATTTAGAAAACTAACAGTGGCCACAGGACTGGAAAAAGTCAGTTTTAATTTCAATCCCAAAGAAAGGCAATGCCAAAGAATGCTGAAACTAACTCGCAACTGCACTCATCTCACACACTAGCAAAGTAATGCTCAAAATTCTCCAAACTAGGCTTCAACAGTACGTGAACCATGAACTTCCAGATGTTCAAGATGGATTAGAAAAGGCAGAGGAACCAGAGATCAAATTGCCAACATCCACTGGATCACTGAAAAAGCAAGAGAGTTCCAAAAACATCTACTTCTGCTTTATTGACTATGCCAAAGTCTTTGTGTGGATCACCACAAATGATGAAAAATTCTTCAAGAGATGATGGAAATACCAGACCACCTGACCTGCCTCCTGAGAAATCTGTATGCAGGTCAAGAAGCAAAGGTTAGAACTGGACATGTAACAACAGACTGGTTCCAAATTGGGAAAGGAATATGTCAAGACTGTATATTGTCACCCTGCTTATTTAACTTCTATGCAGAGTACATCTTGTGAAATGCCAGGATGAATGAAGCACAAGCTGGAATCAAGATTGCTGGGAGAAATATCAATAATATCAGATATGGAGATGACACCACCCTTATGGCAGAAAGTGAAGAACTAGAGAGCCTCTGGATGAAAGCGAAAGAGGAGAGTGAAAAAGTTGACTTAAAACATCACCTAAGTCTGCAACAAAATTCACCTCTCCTTTGCTACATCTTTTCAGGTATCCCTTTGCTGGGCATTGCCATGAAACTCCCTTTTGAGTCTGCCCTTCCAAGACAGTGACTAACCCACTCCAGCTTTCTCTCTTCCTCTTTTCCTTTCAAGCATTGTTCAACAGCCTTACCATGGCTTTCTAGAGATGCAGGACTTAACATAAAGTAGTCTGAGAAGAAAAAGAAAAAAAAAAAAAGTATTGTGGGCAAGGCTCTTCAAACCACACAGAGACTACTCTGCTTTCATGATGAAATGAATCCCATGAATAGCCCTATGGAAGTGAAGGTTAAAAAATTTTTTTGTTTATTTTAAAAGAAGAGAAGAAGAAAAAGAATGACTGCAGTGTTTTGTTGAAGTCTTAATTATCAAAAAATATATGGAGTTGAGAGGCAACACATTTGTAATAAAGTTGGAGATGGTCTATTACTTATATGATCTTAGGATAAATGCTGGCAATGTCGATTTAAAGATCACAAGTTGGAGAGAAATGACAGGAACTGTATCCACTTTTTGAAAATTAACTGCCTTATAATATCCAGTCTTTATATTTACAACTGTGCCCAATGTTAAAGCAAATGATTAAAGCAAGTCTTCCCTGATAGATTATTAGAAAAATTTGGTGGGTAAAATTTTGGATGGAGTAGGGTTTCTGAAGAAATCTAAAGGTGAGTCTGTATCATTTAAAAACAAAACCAGGAACTCTGCTTGTTAACGTCCATGCAAGGTTTTGCCGACTGGCAGTCAGGACAGGAACTGGGGTGCTTTGTGGCGGCAGCAGAAGGCTGGCAGTGAAAAGTATATAACAATGCCCCTGTTTTCTGTTTCCAATTCTTGCAGCATTGAGCTGGAATCCAGAAAATGTGCTGCTTTGAATAATTCAGCTTTCAAGTCTGTTGGTGGTTCATGACAATTTTGATTTTACTTTTCCTTAACATTTTAGTCTTTGCTTCGTTTTCACCCCTAGTTGTTGGTTTTTAAAATTCCTCTTCCTTAAGTTCTTTGATTTCAAGAATCAGTGTGATGATCTCCTTTAGAAATATTAAACAAGGCTATTGAGTCAGAAACAGGATATACAAAGAAAGATATATGAGAAAAATCAAAGACAGCTTCTAAAATAAGAAATCAGCCTAAATTTTACAAAGCTTTATGGATTTATAATGACTCTCTCACCCCATGCTAATGTTCTAGGAGAGCTGTAGAGCTCAGTTCTTACCCAGAATCTCCTTTGTAGATAACAAGCTTGACATGCTTTAAATATTTATAGTGGGGTCCCAGGGTGTTACTGAAAACAATGCAGCTTCTAGCATATGGACTATGAAGCCAGAATCTTCATTACTGTCACACGTGGTGATAGAGTGGAAATAAACAGCCTAAAACAGGCAAATCTGAAGAGGCTAGATCAGCTAAAGGACGATAAACATTCACATGTGTCCTCCCAATATGTGCTTTACTATATACATTTGTGTTTTCTTCTGACTTAAAAAATAATTTTTGTTTAAACAGCAGGAAAATGTTTATGGAGAAAATGTACACTGAAAAACATAATTACTATTTTCCTAATAAAAATTTTCTCTCTGCCTCTCTCTCTTAGACACACACACACACACACATCTCTGAGCTTATCTTTGCTGGCCTTCATTCTCTTCTCCATGCTGGCTTTTTCTCCACATGACCATGAACATAGCTGGGAGCAGCAGCTCCAATGTTGCTAACACGGTAGGTTTGTTGCTGTGAGGAAAGATAGGGTCCCTGCTTCTGCATATGACATTTCAATGGAAAAATGCTGATTAACCGAAGTTTGAGTCTTGTGTCAATCTTTCTTACCAGTCTCTGTTGCTAAAACAATTGAACCATTTGAATGGCAAGCCTGATTCATGTGCCCACGACTGGTAGCCTCACTAATATCAAAAGTTAGAGCCAAGGAGGATCAGGTCCATCAAAGAAGAGCTGCATTTACTTGAGGAAGGGGAAAAGGGCATGCTCAGCAGGTAAAGATACAGGTGGCTGAAAGTGAGAGTGAAAGTGTTAGTTGTCAGTCACATCTGATTCTTTGAGACCCCATGGACCGTAGCCCACCAGGCTCCTCTGTCCATGGGACTCTCCAGGCAAGAACACTGGAATGGATAGCCATTCCCTTCTCCAGGGGATCTTCCCAACGGAGGGACTGAACCCAGGTCTCCTACACTGCAGGCAGATTCTTCATGTCTGAGCCACCAGGGAAACCCAAAATATCAAATTTAATTTTTTTTTTTGTTGCACCATGAGGCATATGGGATCTTTGTTCCCCAGTCAGGGATATAACCTGTCTCCCCTGCAGTGGAAGAATGGAGTCTTAACCACTGGACCACCAGAGAAGCCTTTAAAAGTGTTAGTCATTCAGTCAAGTCTGACTCTTTGCAACCCCATGGACTATAACTTGCCAGGCTCCTATGTCCATAAAATTTTCCAGGTAAGAATACTGCAGTGGGTTTCCATTCCATTCTCCAGGGGATCTCCCTAACTCAGGGATCAAACATAGGTCTCCTGCATTGCGGGTGGATTCTTTACCGTCTGACTCACCAGGGAAGCCCTCTACAGAAAATTAAGGATACAAAGAGAATTGCCAGATACACTGTTTTGCAAGAACTGATAATGAGATCTTCCACAGAGCATGACAACATCCTTATTATTTGTTCAATGGACATTTATTAAGTGTCTCCAACTGTAACTCTTGACATTTAGTTTCTCCCGTCTTGGAATATAGGAGTGAGCAGTAGGTGAAACTCAAATGCAAATCCCTTTCCCTGGTGGAGTGATTTACTCAAGCTTCTTAGCACTTTAGGATGTCCCCCTGTAGCCATAAGAGGTTGTTTCTCTAATTCCAAAGTAATTCTGTAATTTGTCAGAGGCCACTGCTACTGATATGTCATAGTATCACAGTCACACGCTGTCTGTTGACGTCATTTCCTCTGAGCCTGTTCACACGCTGAGCCCACACACTTGCTGCTCGGCCTCTCACAGCACCCATATGGACAGACCAAATCACAGTTCAGGGTTTGTCATCTTCCTTCAGATATCATGCCCATATCCTCATGCTTTTCAATACTTTCTTTTTATCCTTGATCACTCTCACCTTCAGCTGACATAAGAAATAACTTTCTTCTCGCCAATGAAGTAATTTTTAAAACCTTTTTATTTTATGTTGGAGTATAGCCAAGTAGCAATTGTGATAGTTTTGGATGGACAGCAAAGGGCCTCAGCTATACATATACGTGTATTCATTCTCCCTCAAACTTCGCTCCCATCCAGACTATCAGAGTTTGATGTCCTCTAAAGTAGATCCATGTTGGCTATCCATTTTAAATACAGCAGTGTGCAGGTATCAATCCCAAACTCCCTAACTATCCCTTCCCCCATTCTTCCTGCTGTGGGAACCATATGAAAAAACTCTTAACTGGCTCCCAAATAGCATCATTGCAATGTTTTAGAGATAAAAATCCTTTCTTAAGTTCAATTTCTTAAATTCTTCTCCTGAGGTTTCTAAATCCAGGTGTTGGGAACTGGTACCACTTATGGATTTTTCAGGTTTGTCCCTGGTGCGTGTCTGCTGGTACCTCAAGACTGAGTCTTACCACCTCCACACTGTTCACTCAGGTTCATCTGAAGACCACACTCCTCATAGGTAACTAGATTTGCTTGACCCTGAACTTGTTAAAAGGTCTTAGTTCTGCTCATTCAGGCAGACTTTTTGAATCTTCATGTAACTGGATCTGATAAATCCATCTTTTTATTTCTTGATAAAATGAAAATTGGGAGTGAATGTACATTTGGGGCTTTTGTCTTGCACTCTTTCTGCATGGCTAACTATAATATGAAACAGAATGAAATAAGATCAAAATGAAAAGAATAAAGAAAAGGTCAGGAGAATACAGACCAGGGACTAACTGATTCCAACTGGGGGAATCAGGTAACATTTAAGAAAAGGTGATATTTGAGCTGAACTTTGAAGGGTGGTTGGATTTTGACTGGGGTTATGGAAGCATTTCAGCTTGAGAGACAGAGTTGTGACATTCATAGTAAGTTTGGGGAAATAAAAGTCCATATCCACAGAACTTCGTGGGGCCAAAATGTATTCTTAGAGATCTATTTAAATTTTCCTCTTCATCGTGGGTCCAAATACAAGTCAAAACACTTATATGTTGGAAAAGGAATACAGAAAATATATTTTTGAATCCCTTCCATGAGTACTGAAGAGTTCAGTCTTAACTGGGAGGGAGCAAGCATTAAAAAAAGGGTCAGAGCAAGGAAGTAATATTTCTTTTAGAAAGGTATTATTGAAAGCAATGTAAATGTTGGATAAAGAACTGCTAGACTGAAGATAAGGTGACCAGTTAAGAAACTACAGGGGAGACCCTCTAGTCATCTGTTGCATTCCAAGGAGGCCTGTCCATGTGGCAGGCAATGCCAAATTTCCACTGAGTCAAAGATCTCTGTTGTGTTCTTGTACACTGGCTTCTGGAATTCAAGTAAAGGCCCTCTCATTTTGGGTGAAATTCTTCTTGGTAGATTGGACCTAGGCTGGTCTTTGGAGTGAGATCAAGCCCTGAGCCTTTGGAGTGGGAGCACTGAGTCCAAGGCCCTAGACTACCAGAGAACTAATGCTAGCGAGTATCAAATAGTGAGAACTCACATAAAGGAAACCACTTGAATACAAGACCCAGCATCACCCAACCACCAGTAACATCCTGTGCAGGAAGCCTCACCTGAACAACAAACAAAACAAAAATACAAACCCAATCATCAGCAAACAAGATTACCACCTCACAAAGCCTTGCCCATCAGAGCAAAAACAAACAAACAAAAACTCAGCACAAATCTCACCCCATATGAAGCTCACACAAACACTGTACCAGCCTTAGGAGGCAGAAACCAAAAGGAAGAAAAAATTCAACCTTGAAGTCTGGGAAAAAGAGGCTTCAAACACAATAAGTTAAAAAAAAATAATGAAAAGGCAGACAAATACCACACAAATGAAGGAACAAACTAGAAATACAGAAGTCCAAATAAATAAAGAGGAAATAGGCAAACTACTTGAAAAAGAATTCAGAATAATAACAGTAAAGATGATCAAAAACCCTTGAAAACAAAATGGAGAAGATGCAAGGGACAATTAACAAAGACCTAGAAGAGCTAAGAAACAAGCATACGAACAATACAGTTACTGAAATTAAAAATAGTCTAGAAGGAATCAATAGCAGAATATCTGAAGCAGAAGAACAAATCAGTGAGCTGGAAGATAAAATGGTGGCAATAACTTCTGAAGAGCAGAATAAAGTAAAAAGAATGAAAAGAACTGATGATAGTCTCAGAGACCTCTGGAACAATATCAAATGCACCAACATTCGAATTATAGGGGTCCCAGAAGAAGAGGAGAAAAAGAAAGGGTATGAAAAGTTTTTGAAGAGATTATAGTTGAAAATTTCCCCAACATGGAAAAGAAATAGTCAATGAAGTCCAAGAGATACAAAGAGTCCTATACAGGATAAACCCAAGGAGAAACACACCAAGACACACACTAATCGAACTAACAAAGACTAAACATGAAGGAAGAATACTAAAAGCAGCAAGGGAAAAGCAACAAGTAACATACAAGGAAAATCCCATACGCTTAATGGCTGATCTTTCAAAAGAAACTCTGCAGGCCAGAAGGGAATGGCAGGATATATTGAAAGTACTGAAAGGGAAAAATCTACAAGCAAGATTATAGTAACCTACAAGGATCTCATTCAGAATTGATGGAGAAATAAAAAGCTTTCAGACAAGCAAAAGTTAAGAGAATTCAGTACCACCAAACCAGCTTTACAACAAATGTGAAAGGGACTTATTTGGTCAAGAAACACAAGAGAAGAAAAAAGATCTACAAAATCAACCCCAAACAATTAAGAAAATGGCAATAGGAACATATATATTGATAATTACTTTAAATGTAAATGGATTAAATGCTCCAACCAAAAGACACAGACTGGCTGAATGGATACAGAAACAAGACCCATATATATGCTGTCTACAAGAAACCCACTTCAGACCTCAAGACACATATAGACTGAAAGTGAGAGGATGGAAAAATGTATTCCATGCAAGTGAGAAGCAAAAGAAAGCTGGAATAGCAATTCTCATATCAGATAAAATAGATCTTAAAGAAGATAACGAGATAAGGAAGGATACTACATAACAATCAAGGGATTAATCCAAGAGGAAGACATAACAATTGTAAATATCTATGCCTCAACATAGGAGCACCTCAATACATAAGGCAAACATTAGCAGACATAAAAGGAGAAACTGACCACAACACAATAATAGTAGGAGACTTTAACACCCCATACTCACCAATGGACAGATCCATTAATATGGAAACACAAGTCTTAAATGATACATTAGAATGAGATGGATCCCATTGATATCTTAGGGCATCCCATCCAAATGCAGAAGAATACACCTTTTTAAGTGCACATGGAACATTCTCCAGGATAGACCACATCTTGGGTCACAAATCAAATCTCAGTAAATTTAAGAAAATTGAAATCATATCAAGCATCTTCACCGACCACAATGCTATGGGACTAGATATCAATTACAATAAAAAATCTGTAAGAAACACAAACACGTGGAGATTAAATAACATGTTTCTAACTAACTAACAGGTTACTGAATAAACCAAAAGGGAAATAAAAAAATTTCTAGAAACTAATGACAATGAAAATACGACAACTCAAAACCTATGGGGTGCAGAGAAAGCAATTCTAAGAGGAAGTTTATAGCAATATAATCATATCTCAAGAAATAAGAACAAAAATTGAACAGACAAAACAACTTTACACTTAAAACAACTGGAAAAAGAAGAACAAAAACCCCAACATTAGTAGAAGGAATGAAATCATAAAGATCTGAGCAGAAATAAATGAAAAAGAAATGAAAGAAATAATAGTAAAGATTAATAAAACTAAAAGCTGTTTCTTTGAGGAGGTAAAATTGATAAATCTTTAGCCAGATTCATCAAGAAAAAAAGAGAGAAGAATCAAATCAACAAAATTAGAAATGAAAAAGGAGAGGTTACAACAGACAATGCTGAAATACAAAGGATTATAAGTGACTATTATGAACAATTATATGGCAATAAAATGAAAATGGATAACCTGGAAGAAATGGACAGGTTCTTAGGAAAGTTCGATCTTCTAAGACTGAACCAGGAAGAAATATAAATTATGAACAACCCAATTACAAGCACTGAAATTGAAGCTGTGATCAAAAATCTCCCAAAAGACAAAAGCCCAGGACCAGATGGCTTCACAGGAGAATTCTATCAAACATTTAGAGAAGAGCTAATGCCTATCCTTCTAAAACTCAAACAGATTGTAGAGGAAGGAACACTTCCAAACTCGTTCTACGAGGCCAACATCACCCTGATACCAAAACCAGACAAAGACAACACACAAAAAGAAAACTACAGGCCAATATCACCGATGAACATAGACCCAAAAATCCTCAACAAAATTTTAGCAAACAGACAGAATTCAGCAACACATCAAAAAGCTCATACACCATGATCAAGTTGGGTTTATTCCAGGAATGCAAGGATTCTTCAATATACACAAATCAATCAATGTGATATAATATATTCACAAATTGAAATATAAAAACCATATGGTAATCTTATATGCAGAAAAACCCCTTAACAAAATTCAGCACCTGTTTATGATTAAAACTCTTCAAATAACGGGCATAGACGGAACCTACCTCAACATGGTAAAGGTCATATATGATAAGCCTACAGCAAACATTATTCTCAATGGTGAAAATTTGAAAGTATTCCCCCTCAGATCAGGAGTAAGACAAGGGTGTCCACTTTCACCACTATTATTCAACATAGTTCTGGAAGTCCTAGTTACAGCAATCAGAGAAGACAGACAAGAGGAATCCCGATCAGAAAAAAAAGAAATAAAGCTCTCACTGTTTGCAGATGACATGATACTGTACATAGACAATCCTAAAGATAGTATCAGAAAATTACTAGAGCCAATCAGTGAATTTAGCAAAGTTGCAGGATACAAAATCAATACACAGAAATCACTTGCATTTCTATATACTAACAATGAAAAATCAGAAAGAGAAATTAAGGAAAGGAAGCAATCCTATTCACCATTGCAACAAAAATAATTAAATATCTAGGAATAAACTTACCTAAGGAGACAAAAGAACTGTATACAGAAAATTACAAGACACTGATGAAAGAAATCAAAGACGACATAAACAGATGGAGAGATAGTCCATGTTCTTGGGTAGGAAGAATCAATATTGTGAAAATGACTATACTATACCAAATGCAATCTACAGATTGAATGCGACCCCTATAAAATTAAAAATGGCATTTTTCACAGAACTAGAACAAAAAATTAAATAATTCATATGGAAACACAAAAGACCCTGAATAGCCAAAGCAGTCTTGGGAAAGAAGAATGGAGCTGGAGGAATCAGCCTTCCTGACTTCAGATTATACTACAAAGCCACAGTCATCAAGACAGTATGGGACTGGCACAAAAACAGAATTATAGACCAATGGAACAAGATAGAAAGAACAGAAATAAACCCATGCACCTATGGGTACCTTATTCTTGACAAAGGAGGCAAGATTATACAATGGGGCAAAGACAGCCTCTTCAATAAATGGTGTTGGGAAAACTGGGCAGCTGTGTATAAGAAAATGAAATTAGAACACTTCCTAACACCATACACAAAAATAAACTATAAATGGATTAAAGACCTAAATGTAAGACCAGAAACTATAAAACTCTTAGAGGAAAACATAGGCAGAATACTTGATGACATAAATCAAGGCAAGATCCTCTATGACCCACCTCCTAGAGTAACAGAAATAAAAACAAAAGTAAACAAGTGGGACCTGATTAAACTTAAAAGCTTTTGCACAGCAAAGGAAACTATAAGCAAGATGAAAAGATAATTCTCAGAATGGGAGAAAATAATAGCAAATGAAACACCTGACAAAGGATTAATCTCCAAAATATACAAGTAGCTCATACAATCCAATGCCATAAAAACAAACAACCCAACCAAAAAGTGGGGAAAAGACCTGGGCTTCCTGTAGGAGATGCCTGAATGCTTCTTTTCCTCTGTTGGAGGCTCTTTTGTGGCTCCTGAGACCCACCCCCAGTGGTCTCAGGACCTCCATACTGTAACATCCTCTGTCATGGGTGATACTTTCTCCAGCGTATCTTCCAGGGCAACGTTCAGCTTTTCAAGCTCTGTCTTAGAGGTAGAGCCATCATAGCCTTTCTCTGCTGGATTCCCACCCCCAACCAGACAACTCTCTTAGGTTAGGATCTGACTTACTTCAATGACATTTGTTTGGTCCACCAGAGCTGGGCTCTGTATCCGGGTTCTACCAAACCCTGGAAACACAAGTTGGTCTTTCCTACTACTCTACCTTCCTCTCTCTACTCACCTAGCTGCCAAAGGCCACTGTGCCAGGTACCACTGCCACACTGCTCCAGGGTGCATCTCATACCTAGGCCTGTGAACTCCAGGGACTCACTAGGTTCTCTCAAGGACTCTTCTACTTCTCTTCTCTTCTGTTATACCAGGATGATCAAGGGGTATATTCACGTAGAAAGGGGCATACAATGGGAGAATGAGATGTCTGTTTACCTTTCCTTTTGAGTATGCCACCTCCAAAGAATGTTCAAACTACCTACCACACAGTTGCATTAATCTCACGCTAGCAAAGTAATGGTCAAAATTCTCCAAGCCAGGCTTCAGCAATACGTGAACCATGAACTTCCTGATGTTCAAGCTGGTTTTAGAAAAGGCAGAAGAACCAGAGATCAGATTGCCAATATCCACTGAATCATCAAAAAAGCAAGAGAGTTTCAGAAAAAACATCTACTTTTGCTTTATTGACTGTGCCAAAGCCTTTAACTGTGTGGCTCACAACAAGCTGTGGAAAATTCTTCAAGAGATGGGAATACCAGACCACCTGACCTGCCTCCTGAGAAATATGTATGCAGATCAAGAAGCATTAGTTAGAACTGGACATGGAACAATGGACTGGTTCCAAATTGGGAAAGGAGTACGTTAAGGCTGTATATTGTCACCCTGCTTATTTAACTTATATGCAGAGTACATTAGGTGAAATGCTGGGCTGGATGAAGCACAAGCTGGAATCAAGGCTGTCGGGAGAAATATCAATAACCTCAGATATGCAGATGACACAAGCCTTACAGCAGAAAGCGAAGAAGAAGTAGAGAGCCTCTTGATGAAAGTGAAACACGAGAGTGAAAAAGTTAGTTTAAAACTCAACATTCAGAAAACTAAGATCATGACATCAGGTCGAATCACTTCATGGCAAATAGATGGGGAAACAGTGGAAACAGTGTCAGACTTTATTTTTGGGGCTCCAAACTCACTGCAGATGGTGACTATAGCCTTGAAATTAAAAAACACTTTCTCCTAGGCAGAAAAGCTATGACCAACCTAGATAGTTTATTAAAAAGCAGAGACATTACTTTGCCAACAAAGGTCCGTCTACTCAAAGCTATGTGAGAATCGAAGAACTGATGCTTTTGAACTGTGTGTTGGAAAATACTCTTGAGGATCCCTTGGACTGCAAGGAGACCCAACCAGTCAATACTAAAGGAAATCAGTCCTGAATATTCATTGGAAGGACTTATGTTGAAGCTGAAACACCAATACTTTGCCACCTGATGTGAAGAACTGACTCATTGGAAAAGACCCTGATGCTGGGAAACATTGAAGGCGGGAAGAGAAGGGGATGACAGAGGATGACATGGTTGGAGGGAATCTCTGACTTGATGGATATGAGGTTGGGTAAGTTCTGGGAGTTGGTGATGGACAGGAAAGCCTGGCGTGCTGCAGTCCATAGGGTTGCAAAGAGTTGGACACGATTGAGAGACTGAACTGAACTGATGCCACCTCCATCAGTCTATGCAAAGATTGTTTTTGCTCCCATCACTAGGAATTCATCTTGCTAAAACCCCTAGGGAATTTATAATGAAACTCTATCCTGATCTTCTGTAGATTTTTAGAAGTGATGACTTCCAAAATATTTATGGTAAGTCCTGTTATGTTGAGTCCATCAGATCACAGACATAGTACTTTTCATCCATTGACCTCAGATTTGGAACCTCAGCTGAAGACTCAAGAATGGTGTAGAGGTCCTATTTACTACTCTTTTATATGACTAAATATATGGCTGAATTGTGTTTATATGAAAATAAGCACATTATTTTGGAGGAGGAAATGGCAATGCACTCCAGTAAACTTGCCTAGAGAATCCCATGGACAGAGGAGCCTGGCAGGCTACAGTCCATGAGGTCACATAGAGTTGGACATGACTGAGCTGAGCAGACAAGCACAATCAGCACAGGCCTAAATATTAATATAAGTGAAAGGTTCTCCAGTAGGAGTGTGAGCTCTGGAGCAAGAGGCAAGATCCAAATTCAGAGTCTGCCGCTTCTTAGATACATGACGGAAACACCCAGTACTTCACTTCCTTGAACTGAAAAATGGAATGCTATTTTTTCCCATCTTCTGTGAGACAATACTGTGATAAATAAATGAATAATAAATGTAAAGAGCTTAGGTTATTGCTTGACCATAGTAATATTAGCTACTACTGTTGTTCAGTTGCTAAGTCGTGTCCCACTCTTTGTGACCTCATGGATCACAGCGTGCCAGGCTTCCCTGTCCTTCACTATCTCCCAGAGTTTGCTCAAATTTGTGCCCATTGAAGTCAGTGATGCTATCTAACCATCTCAGCCTCTGCCACCCCCTTCTCCTTTTGCCTATAATCTTTCCCAGCATAAGTGTCTTTACCAATGAGTCAGCTCTTTGCTTCAAGTGACCAAAGTATTTGAGCTTCAGCATCAGTCCTCCAATGAATATTGAGGGTTGAATTCCTTTAGGATTGACTGGTTTGATCTCCTGGCTGTCCAAGGGACTCTCAAGAGTCTTCTCCAGTGCTACAGTTTGATAGCATCAATTCTTTGACACTCAGCCTTCTTTATCGTCCAACTCGTGTCTGTACATGACTATAGGAAAAGCCATAGCTTTGACTATACAGACCTTTGTCAGCAAAGTGATGTCTCTGCTTTTTAGTATTCTGTTTGCCATAACTTTCCTTCCAAAGAGCAAGCATCATGGCTACAGCCACTGTGATAGCAGACTCCAGTGATTTTGGAGTCCAAGAAAACGAAATCCGTCACTGCTTCCACTTTTCCTCCTATTTGCTATGAAGCGATAGGACCTACTGTTACTTTTTTCTATTTTTGGTATTCTCCCAAATTCTTCTTATAGTGGTCTTTGTTTCTTGCTGCTCTCACATTACAATAGTGGAATAATAGCAAAGATTATTATGACAGAATTTCTCTCAAATATCTGAGTTAAAAATATGTTCCTAAGTTATGAATTACAATAGATCCATTTCAGTTTGGTCAGAATTGTTAAGATCAAAAATGGATCCAGTCAGTTAGCTAAGGGTGAATTTTGTTCATTGAGTCAATGAATTGGAATTAGGCAGTATTTGAAATTATGATATTTTAAATTAATGAAATTCCATTAATATGGAATTAATGTATCAGGGTTTATGGCTTTCAAGAATGGATATGAGATTGCTGGGCTAGGAATGAAGAGACCTGAGTTCTATTCATCAGTCTATGATTAACAAAGTGTGTGAATACAGACAACTCACTTTATTCCCCAGGCCTTGGTTTCGACATTAGACAAATGAAGGGTTGCACTAGATAAGAAGACAGCATGGGGCAGAGTAGACTCTGGTGACAGAAAGAGCTAAACACATATGAACCCTGACACTTACCAGATCTGTACTCATTAGCAAGTTATTTCATCTCTCTAAGTATAGTTCCCTTTGTACAAAAAGAGGATGCTAATAGTGCCTGTCTCCCATGGTTGTTGTAAAGATTAGAGAGTTCATCTAAAGTGCTGAGCCCAGAACATGGCACATAATACATATCCCAGAATGTTATTTTAATAATGACTAACTACTGTTATTTCTGGTTTCATGATTAAGTCCTTGGATCATCCACTGAGGATGTGAAATTTGTATCTGTACTGACTGCATTCCCTGAGGTCAGCCCTCTGTCATTTGGCTACTGTCTCCTACTTTCTCCTGACACAATAGTTAAATATGATAATCTCCTTTTAGTAACTGTACCTGGATCTCTTTTAAATCATATTCTTTAGTAATAAACTAAAAGTACATGTATGTCTTTCCATATGCAATTTGCCACTAAGTAATCTACCTTTTACTTTATACTGATCTGTGTGCATGCCTAGTCGTTCAGTTGCATCTGACTCTTTGCAACCCTATGGACTGTAGCCTGCCAGGCTCCTCTGTCCATGGGATTCTCCATGCAAGAATACTGGAGTGTGTTGTCATTCCCTCCTCCAGGGGATCGTCCCAACCCAGGGATCAAACCCAGGTTTCCCACATTGCAGGTGGATTCTTTACCGTCTGAGCTACCAGGAAAGGCACTTTACACTGATATTTTATACTGATCTTTTTACACTGATACTCTGTACCGATTTCTTTTGGTCTTGAAGATAAATGACCAATGTTTTGTTTTCACAGTATATTGAAGAAATTCATCCCATAGCAAAACCCATAGCAGTGATTTAAATAAATATTTATCAACATTTATTGTCTGCTATGTGCTTGGGCCTGTTAGATCCTGGGGCACAGTGTCAGAATGGCATATCTCTGGCCTCAAATAGACTTACAGTGATTAATTCCTAGAAATATAAGAAATTTGGTGTGCCTTCCAAAAGCTTGTGTATGCATGTATTTAAATAGTTCTTTAAGGCTGGCAAAAATAATTTCCAATAGGTAATATAATCTTAGGAATATTTTAGAAAGCCATTTTATTTTCCCTCAATTGATTCTAGTGGCTAAGAACCCACCTGCCAATGCAAGAGACATAACAGACACAGGTTCAATCCCTGGGTTGGGAAGATTCCCTGGAGGAGGGCATGGCAACCCCACTCCAGTATTCTTGCCTGGAGAATCCCATGGAGAGCAGTCTGGTGGGCTATAGTCCATAGGGTCGCACAGAGTTGGACATGAGTGAAGTGACTTAGCATCCACTCAATATTTTCTTCTACTAGGTGACTAGGTCCTGCTGAAGAAAGTGGCCTAAACATGGCTTTTGTGCCACCATACACTCCTCTCCAGCCTTAGGTGGCTTGTCAGTGCTTCTTGGCCATCCTTAAATATCTCCCCCAGAATCTCCTTCTGCCCTAATCAGAACCAAAACCTTTCAGACTTTCTCAGCTTACCTGACACCTCTCATCTGCTTCCTGACCTTCCTTTTCAGGTGACTTGGTTACTTACCTTAGGGTGAAAGTCTAAGTCTGAACGTAGAATTCTCTTAACTTCTTGCCACCACACTGAGATGTTAATTTGGGTTATAACCTACCCTTTACCAGCTGGGTATCTCTTTCTGCCTATGGCCAGTCCACATGCTTCTTCCAGGATACTATCCCCTCCGGCCTCTGACTTCTCTCAGTTTTCAACTGTTTCCTCTCTACTAGCTCCACCCTGTTAGTGTTTGGACATACTCAAGACACTTCTGCCTTTAAAATGTTTAGAAAACAAAGCCCTTTTCAAGCATATGTCTCTCAGAGGCCATTCTCTCTTTGCAAAGAAGTTATTTGAACTTCATTCTGAATTCACTGTCTGCACCTCCTCACGTCTCCTCCACATTAATCCTACTCCAGTTTTTATCAGTGGCTTCATGAAGGTTGTCAATGATTTCCTTTCTGTGAAATCCAATAGATATTTATCACTCCTCATTTTATTTGACCTTCTTATTTGATCACACCTGTCTTTCTGGAAATACTTTGGTTCTTAAGCAATCTAATTTTGAATCCTATTTCAACATTCTGTCCTGATATTTTAAGACAGCATTTTGAACCATCCCAACAGCTCTTTATTGCAGTTCCAACTGTGATGAACCAAACGTGCAGAGGTGGGCATATCTCTATGCTTGTTACTATATTTAAAAAAGATACGGCGGCAGAGCAGAGTGATTGAAAGAAAGAGATTGGGAGAGGAAAAGAGAGAGAGTGAGAGGTGATAGATGTTTTCAATATGCTTTGAGAAATGTTGGGCCAGATTTTGAGAGAAGAGGTTGCTGGGGATCTCTGGGTTACATGGCACTCAGGCACTATTCTGGAAAAAATAAAACCCTGAGTATTGTTTTAACTCAAAAGGGAGACAAAGTGAGAGAGAGTTTAAATAAGTTCACATGTGGGGCTTTGTAATAATAAGTGCAAAATCATGCCTTCCTGTTCTTACTGATTAGTCATAGATGTGGTTTCCATGGTGATTTCACACATAGGCAGAGCTCACCACCCTGCTCCTCCTATCTTCTTTCTGGCTTACATTAAATGAGACAAAGCCCTAGTAAGAATAATTAACAAATATTTCAGTGCTTTAAGCTCTGATCCGGATTGTGGAAAACAACTGTCAAAAATAGGTAACTTAGCTTACCCTTCCTTACTTTGTATTCATAAACAGGGATCTAGGTATTTTCCGAATTTCCAACTTCATATGGCTCAAGCTCAGCAGGCTTGTTAGAATTCTTGTTTACTTCTGGAAGAAGGGAGAAAATGACGGTAAGAGATGATATCTGGTTTGCGTTTCAGCAGCATTTCTGTTCTGGATACTACAAACTTTGTGTGTTCTCAGCATTACCTCAAAGGTAATGGGAAGTTGCAATAGCACCTATTTGTGTTTATCTAAAGCCACATAAGTGAAAAAAAGCTATATAAAGAATCACTTAGGAAGATATATGTCCAAAGTGATTCCTGAGAGTTCATTTAATTTAGCTGTGGATGACAGAAGATGGCTTTATCTTTTAATTATATACATTGGATAATTTTGGTCAAGCAGATTATGTGGTAGATAGATAGATAGGTTATGCTCACAGTTCTAAAAATAAGAATATTTTCACCTAAAATATTAAACAAAACATATTTGCTTTTACTGCACTATGTGACAGGGACTATTAATGTTTCTTAAAACAGATTGAAATAATTTTTAAAAAATTTTTCTTGGAGTAAGCCACTACAAAAGAAATTTTAAGGTCCCCAATGGAGGCCTTAACATGTATTTGAATTTCCAATACATTCACTATTCAACTAAGTATGGTAAAATATGTAACTTGGACAATGGGTTAATAAAATGTATGTAGCAATAAAAACAGGTAAAATGATTTTCCTATATGGCTCATAATTGGGCTCTGAAACCCATACTTTTCCAAGCATTTTTCATGCACTTGCAGACAAAATTAGGAAAAAGCAAACAACCAGAAAATAATATAGAATTATACTTGCTTCATAATGTCTTTCTTAAATTTTCTGTAAAAACATCATGCTTTTATATGAAATGCATTTTCTGTCTCAGTTTACACAGGTGAGTACATGAAATAAAGGAGACTCCGCTTTTCTGTTGAGTCTATTTCAATTTTTATTACCCTTATAGTTAAAGGTGGCTCAGAGGTTAAAGCGTCTGCCTCCAATGTGAGAGACCTGGGTTCGATCCCTGGGTTGGGAAGATCCCCTGGAGAAGGAAATGGCAATCCACTCCAGTATTCTTGCCTGGAGAATCCCATGGACGGGGAAGCCTGGTAGGTTATAGTCCACAGGGTTGCAAAAAGTTGGACACGACTGAGCGACTTCATCTCACCTCACCTCATAGTTAAAGGAGTTCTTTTTGTGTTTGTGTGCAGTGTAAAAGGATGGAACTAAAAAAATCAGTGTGCATAAATCTTATTTCTATAAAACATCTCAAAAATGGTTCTGAAATACATTGTTTTCACTTCAGTGTGTTTGTGAAACTTGGTTGACTACATGTAATTCATCTGAGCTGCACAGACCTGCACTGGATGGCGAAATATTGGTTTTAGCTTTTGGTTCCCACCATATCTTGTTTCATAAAGGAGTAAAGAATTTCTTCAAGTTCCTGTATTATATCCCAAAATGCACTGCCCATTTTTGCTACGCTTCCTTTAAAATGAAGATCTAATTGCAGAGGTTAAAGCCTCTGCCTGCAATGTGGGAGACCTGGGTTCGATCCCTGGGTCGGGAAGATCCCCTGGAGAAGGAAATAGCAACCCACTCCAGTATTCTTGCCTGGAGAATCCCATGGACGGAGGAGCTTGGTGGGCTACAGTCCACGGGTCGCAAAGAGTTGGACACGACCGAGCGACTTCACTTTCAATATCCATATTGACCTATTTCAGCCTATAAACTCTTCCACTCCCTGGTGATTGTGTGTTTTTTTATACTTTATTTCAAGTCATAAAATTACAGAGACATAAAATGTTACGCTTGTAAATGGCCAGCAAAATTATCCAGTCCTGTCTTCATAATTTATTGATAAGAAAACACACTGAGACCTCAAAAGGCTAAGTAAAGAGATTTGACATGTTTGCTCTTTTTTGTGACATTGTCTTAGAGTATCTGTCTAATTAGTCCACAAGTAAGTAAAGAGATTTGACATGTTTGCTCTTTTTTGTGACATTGTCTTAGACTATCTGTCTAATTAGTCCACATTTTAATAGAATAAATGGTTGTAATTTTTGAAAAATGTGACAGTGTATGTTGAAATGAAATGCCTGGATGGATTTTTGCCAAGTGTCATTTTCTCCTGAGTGTGGGCATGTACTTAGCTTTTTGCAAACACGCTGGTAGAATCTTATATTTAAGCACTCGATCATCATCTTGTTACCCTGATGGGATTCCAGGCACCTCCCCAGCTAGAACAGAGTTGTATTATTAACTCCTCCCTTGTTTCCAGAGTTTCTAATTCAAGGTGGGCTGGGTAAGAGCACCCTTTCTTCTTCTGCCCTTGGGAAGATAACATCCTTTCCTTCATTGGTTTGCTGAAGGCTCCTTGCCTTATTTTCACTCCATCCTGGCGGCATTCAGTCCTCGTGGCTCAGATGGTAAAACGTCTGCCTACAATGCGGGAGACCTGGGTTTGATCCCTGGGTTGGGAAGATCTCCTGGAGAAGGAAATGGCAACCCACTCCAGCATTCTTGCCTGGAGAATCTCCTGGAACCTAGTGGGCTCTCGCCTATGGGGTCGCAAAGAGTCAGACATGACTGAGCAGCTAGCACATGTCACTGGGGTAAACTTCAGGAATGGGTCCTGCGTTTTCTGGTCTTCTGTCGTTTTTCCCCTGGTAAAAAACTACTGGTTGTATGTCACAGTGCTCATTTCCAATTTAACACCTCGTTAGAGGAAATCTATTTTTACTTTTTCTAAATGTAGTATATCTTTGCTCTCTACTGTAGCATTTTAAATAAACCTTAGTGAAAATAATTTTTCCTAATATTTTCTATCCTAATAGATTGCTAGAATTTTGTCTTATTAGCAAAATGAAATGAGCAATATATTACTGAATTAAGTCCAGAAGGAAGCACTTTGTTTATATGTATCTTTATACTATATACAATCAAGAACTTGCTTTCAATAATTTTTGACCAAAGTAGACCAACTTTCAGGAGCAAGACACACCAATTCATAATACTTTGCAGAATTCCAATTATAAAGGCCGTTTAAACAGAAATAATTGTGAAAAGGTTTTGAAAAATGTACTTCCTTTTAAAGCAGTTGATATTTCCAATTATATTTCATTTTTCATGGACTATTAATATTTGTCTCCGAAGAAACTCAGTTGATGCATTCAGTGTGAATCCATTGTGTCCAAAATACTTCTATCAAATCCTATAATGTTTATATAACCAACAGAAGTTATTTTTATCAGAATTTTCCTGACAATTTTGGCTTGTGAGATGTCTAGTTAATGACTCTAGTTTTGGACTAAATTGTGTCTGGAATTAAATATTTATCTTAAAAGATTATTTTAATATTTATTTACCTGAAGTGGTTTCAATTTTTTTCCATATAGCAAAAAAATAGTGAAGTTTCTTTATAGTAATATGTTACTCTAAAAATGTCTATTATAGAATGTATTGCATCATATACACAGAAAAATAATACATATCATTATGATATGAAAATACACAGGATTTCAGATATATGAAATTTCATAAACTACCTGTACAACTAGAACAAAGATCAAGAAATAAAAAAGCACCACTATCTTAGAAGCTCACCCATCTTTACTTCAATCTTTATTCTCCCCATCCTGAAAATTAGACACTTCTAATAAAATTGACTAGTTTGCCTGCTTTTGAATATTGCAAATAGATTGAATCATTTTGTATATACTATCTTTTGGGAGGAGGAGGCTCTAAGTATTTCTCTAAATATTTTTTCGGTGAGATTCATTTGTATTGTTGCATGTACTTGTAGATTATACATCCTCATTCTGTCCAGTGTTCCACTATGTACATATATCACAATCTGTTGATCTATTTTACTGTTGATTGATTTTGTGATATTTTCTCATTTTTGCTATTGCAAAAATAGTGCTGTTGTGAACATCCTTGTACACGTCTCATGTCTTTTCTTGAACTCACTAATGCATTTCTTGTGAGAATATACTCAAGAGTTATATACTATGCATATGTTCAGTACTTTCTAAAGTGGTCATAGTGTTTTGCACCCCCAGCAGTGTCTGAGTATATCAAGTCATTATCACCATTTGGTACTTTTCATCTTTTAAATCTGTCCATTCTGTGGGTATGTAATAAAAGGTATAATTTTTAAATTGTGTGTTGTTTTTATTCTAATCTGTATTTTCTTGTTGACTAATGATGTTGAACACATTTCCCTATATTTATTGGCTATTTTGATATACTGTTTAACCAAATATATTTTAAATATTTTGATTATTTTAATATTTGGTTGTCTATTTTTTTATTTCAAGTTTTTTTCTAATATATTCTGGTTACAAATTTTTGTCAGATAAATGTACTATAAATAATTTCTTCCATACTTTTCATTCTCTTAATAGTGTCTACAACAGAAGCTCTTAATTTCATTGTAATTCCAAGCAAAACTTTTACCTGTATATATTTAGAACAAGTCCTTTGTCACATACATGATTTGCAAAGCTTGTCTTCCAGATTCTTTATTTTTCTAATGGTCTCTTTTGATTAATGAAAGTTCTTAACTTTACTACAATCAGTTTTGATTGACTCTTTTGTATCCTTTGTAAAAAAAGTTGGGGTATAGTTGCTTTACACTATTGTGTCAGTTTTTGCTGTACATCAGTGAATCAGCTATGTATATATACATACATCCCACTCTTCATTTTCCTCTCAGTGATTCTTTTATGATCACTTTCCTTTCTTATTTCACTCCCTTCCTTATTCTCAGAAAATCAGTTGGGAAACTTACGGACACCTAGGATGACTTTGTCCTATACCTCAACCACCTTTTCAGACCTGTCTCAGTTTTAAACAACCTAAGTGAAAGAAACAGTATTTTCTGAAATATGACTATTATTATCAATACAGTTTTATGCAACACTCTGCTTACTGTAAATCTTTCTTGACAAGATCTACAGACTGTATTAGGAAGATGAAGAAAGACAAGAACAGAGGAGACTCTTGGAAGCATCATGTGTTTTCCTCAAAAGTCAGAACAATGGCCTGGTGATAATGAGACATTCAAATCAGATTAGCTTTCCAAATGATTTAGATATCGCTCTGCAAAGTATGGATCTTCCCTGTAGCTCAGACAGTAAAGAATCTGCTAGCAATGCAGGAGACCTGGGTTCAATACCTGGGTTGGGAAGATCCCCTGGAGAAGGTAGTGGCAATCCACTCTGGTATTCTTGCCTGGAGAATGCCATTGATGGAAGATTCTGTAGCCCACAGAGGCAGGTTACAGTACATGGTGTCACAAAGAGTCAGACATGACTGAACGACTAACACTACCACCGTCCCCTCCTTCTTGGACTTCCCACCCACCACCCCAACCCCCACCCTTTTAGGTCATCACAGAGCACTAAGCTGAGTTCCCTGTGCTATGCAACAGCTGCCCACTAGTTATCTATTTTATACATGGCAGTGTATATGTGTCAACTCCAGTCTCCCAATTCGCCCCACCACCTCTGTCATGCCCACAGGTCTGTTCTCCACGTCTGTATGTCTATTCCTGCCTGCAGATAGGTTCATCTGTACCATTTTTCTAGATTCCACATGGGAAGAATACTATTTGACATAAATCACAGCAAAAATTTTTTGACCCACCTTCTAGAGTAATGGAAATAAAAACAAAAATAAACAAATGGGACCTAATTAAACTTAAAAGGTTTAGCACAGCAAAGGAAACAATAAACAAGATGAAAAGATAACCCTCAGACTGGGAGAAAGTATTTGCAAATGAAAAAGAAAGAAAAGAAAGAAAGTGAAGTCGTTCAATCGTGTCAGACTCTTTGCTACCCCATGGGGTATAATCCACTAGGCTCCTCTGTCCATGGGATTTTCTAGGCAAGAATACTGGAGTGGGTTGCCATTTCCTTCTCCAAGGGATCTTCCCAACCCAGGGACTGAACCCAGGTCTCCTGCATTGCAGGAGAATGTTTTAACCTCTGAGCCACCAGGGAAGCCCACTTGCAAATGAAGCAACTGACAAGGGATTAAGCTCCAAAATATACAAACAGCTCATGCAGTTCAATATTGAAAAACAAATCACACAATCAAAAAATAGGTTGAAAATCTAAATAGACATTTCTCCAGAGAAGACATACAGATGGCAAAGAGGCACTTGAAAAGATGTTCAATATCACTAATTATTCAGTTTAGTTCAGTTCAGTTCAGTCGCTCAGTCATGTCCAACTCTTTGGGTTCCCATGAATTGTAGCACGCCAGGCCTCCCTGTCCATCACCAACTCCCGGAGTTTACACAGACTCACGTCCATCAAGTCAGTGATGCCATCCAGCCATCTCATCCTCTGTCATCCCCTTTTCCTCCTGCCCCCAATCGCTCCCAGCATCAGAGTCTTTTCCAGTGAGACAACTCTTCGCATAAGGTGGCCAAAGTACTGGAGTTTATACAAATAAAAATTAGTGTGATATCACCTCACCCCAGTCAGAATGGCCATCATCAAAAAATGTACAAACCATAAATGCTGGAGAGGATGTGGGGAACAGGGACACCTACTGCACCGTTAGGTGCAACAGTGGCCACAGGACTGGGAAAGGTCCATTTTCATTCCAATCCCAAAGAAAGGCAATGCCAAAGGATGCTCAAACTACCGCACAATTGGACTCATCTCACACGCTAGTAAAGTAATGCTCAAAATTCTCCAAGCCAGGCTTCAGTAATACGGAAACCGTGAATTTCCTGATGTTCAAGCTGGTTTTAGAAAAGTCAGAGGAACCAGGATCAAATTGCCAACATTTGTTGTATCATGGACAAAGCAAGAGAGTTCCAGAAAAACATCTATTTCTGCTTTATTGACTATGCCAAAGCCTTTGACTGTGTGGATCACAATAAACTGTGGAAAACTGAAAGAGACGGGAATACCAGATCACCTGACCTGCTCTCTTGAGAAACCTGTATGCAGGTCAGGAGGCAACAGTTAGAAGTGGACATGGAACAACTGGTTCCAGATAAGAAAAGGGGTACGTTAAGTCTGTATATTGTCACTCTGCTTATTTAACTTATATGCAGAGGACATCATGAGAAACTGCTGGGCTGAAGGAAGCACAAGCTGGAATCAAGATTGCTGGGAGAAATATCAATAACCTCAGATATGCAGATGACACCACACTTATGGCAGAAACTGAAGAGAAACTAAAAAGCCTCTTGATGAAAGCGAAAGAGGAGAGTGAAAAAGTTGGCTTAAAGCTCAACATTCAGAAAATGAAGATCATGGCATCTGGTCCCATCACTTCATGAGAAATAGATGGGGAAACAGTGGAAACAGTGTCAGCCTTTATTTTTGGGGCTCCAAAATCACTGTAGATGGTGACTGCAGCCATGAAATTAAAAGACACTTACTCCTTGGAAGAAAAGTTATGACCAATCTAGACAGCATGTTCAAAAGCAGAGACATTACTTTGCCAACTAAGGTTCGTCTAGTCAAGACTATGGTTTTTCCTGTGGTCATGTATGGATGTGAGAGTTGGACTGTGAAGAAAGCTGAGCACTGAAGAACTGATGCTTTTTAACTGTGGTGTTGGAGAAGACTCTTGGGAGTCCCTTGGAATGCAAGGAGATCAACCAGTCCATTCTGAAGGAGATCAGCCCGGGGATTTCTTTGGAAAGAATGATGCTAAAGCTGAAACTCCAGTACTTTGGCCATGTATTGTGAAGAGTTGACTCATTGTAAAAGACTCTGATGCTGGAAGGGATTGAGGGCAGGAGGAGAAGGGAACGACCAAAGATGAGATGGCTGGATGGCATCACTACTCAATGGACGTGAATCTGAGTGAACTTTGGGAGCTGGTGATGGACAAGGAGGCCTGATGTGCTGCGATTCATGGGGTCGCAAAGAGTTGGACACGACTAAGTGACTGAACTGAACTGCACTGTTAGTAGGAATGTAAATTGATCCAATCACTATGAAGGACAGTATGGAGGTTCCTTAAAAACTAAATATAGAACTACCATAGGACCCAGCAATCTCATTTATTCTATATTAACACATATATGTGGAATCCTTTTAAAGAAAGTTTTGCTGATCCCAAGGTCACATATATATTATGTTTTCTTTAAAAGTCTACTGCTTTATCTTTCACATTTAGGTATGCAGTAAACCTGGAATTGATTTTTATGTCTGTTGTGAGATAGAGAACCCTCTTTTAATTATTACTATTTAAGGGATACATGCCTATTGCAGCTAAAATTAAGAATACATATTAATTATGCTCTACCATCCAAGAATACCATCACTGACACTAGTGTGTATCTTTCCACATACTTCTTTGGCTATCATTTCTTAGTTCTATTACTTAGTGATACTGTTGTAAAAGTTATTATTATTTTTATTCCTCTCATTTGTGAACCAGAAATAAGATGTCTAGTTGTTTTTTTTCCCCTTGGAACCTCTCCCTTATCACCCATGACAAAAAACAAATCAAAAAAAGTTTGCCACTAGGATAATGTAACTACACATATTTAAGCTACACATATTTACAGACTAACTTTTCAAGGAGACTTTTGAGTTTCCCTTTTGTGGCAATTTTCTTCATTTGTGGCAGTTTTCTTCCCCCAGTCATTTAGACACATTATCTTTAGTATAATTTAAGAGGCTATAGTTTGTTTTCTAGTATTTTATTCTGCTTGCATATTTATTACTTTCTTCATTCTGTTTTCCTTTAATTTTTAAACATTTGAATTACTTGTTAATTTTTCCTTTATTTTTAAAGTTATCTGAAATTTTTAAATTACAAAATAAATTTCTTCTGAGTCTTATTTTACTTTATCCCTATGTTCAGCTTTTTATTATTGCTGATATTCTAAAACAATCTTTTAGAAATCTTTAGTATATGTTTTCTATTTGACCTAAGAATTATTTTAAAACTCTTTCTAGAAGCATCTTTAATTTTTCTGCTTTTGTTATTTTTTTATTTTATTAGACTGTGATCAAAGAATACTGTTGCTGTCAGAACTGTTTTTATTTATTGGAACTTATGCATGTTACATGCTTATACAAAAGTCATATTTCAAGATACAACTATTTTATTACTTATGTTATTTAGGTCTTCTGTATTCTCACTTATGTTCTTGCCCTCTGCTTTGTCATGAACTGAAGGGTGTGTTTTAAAAACTCCTGCAATTAATCTGTTCTTTCTTGTATCTCCTTTTAATTCAATTTCTACAATGTGGTGTTTGTTTCTATGCAATATGGTTTTATATTTTAAACTGTGATGTATTTGTATTTTATTTTTCATCTTTGTTGTTCAGTCGCTTAGTTAGGTCCAGTTGTTTGTGATCCCATGGACTGCAGCACGTCAGGCTTCCCTGTCCTTCACTATCTCCCGAAACTTGCTCAAACTCATGTCCATTGAGTCGGTGATGCCATACAACCATCTCATCCTCTGTCATTCCCTTCTCCTCCTGCCCTCAATCTTTCCCAGAATTAGGGTCTTTTCCAATGAGTTGGCTCTTTGCATCAGGTGGTCCAAGTATTGGAGCTTCAGCTTCAGCATCAGTCCTTCCAATAAATATTCAGTGTTGATTTCCTTTAGGATTGACTGGTTTGATTTCCTTATAGTCCAAGAGACTCTCAAGAGTCTTCTCCAATACCACAGTTGAAAACCATCTTACTTGATATAATTTTCATTTTGTTCTGTTACTCAACATTTGTTTCAATCTTAGCTTCAACTTAAAATTATTCAAAACTATCATTCATTTTGCCATCATTTATCTATCCTCTCTTTGCATTTTGGCTGCCAGAAAAATATTCTCTGAGTTCTTGTATATTCAAAATTGTTTGTCTATTGTCTGTACTTAAAGGATAGTTTCAGGTGTTCTATTTTAACAAAAGCTCTTCTGAATCATGACTTTAACAATAGTTTTTCTGTTCTGTTTTTTTTTTTTCCCCTTTCAGGGATGACTCAAAATACATGTTGATTTTTAATACATATCTTTTTATTTTTCCTCCCTAATCTATCCATTCTTCTTTTCTTTCCTGCCATAATTTCCATTTCAACATGGTCACTTTCCTCATTTTTCTTTATTTTTTAATATTTTTCAATTTTCTTTTAAACTGTCTTCAATTTTGTTTTAGTTGTGATGCTCCCCCATTTCTTTTCTAAATTTTGCTAGAATATATTTTATTTCTTCCTTTTATCTTTCTATACTGTCCCTCATTTCTTGTATTTCTGATTTGAGGTCTAATTTCAAAAGAAATTTCTTCATTGTTTTATAATTAATGGTCACATTTTTATCTGCTCCATAACCAGATTTCTCTGACATTCTTTTTTCCAGTGGTAGGTAAATTTTGATCCTCTTTCCCAGCTTGCTTCTTAGAGTATATTTGCATTTATTGTGGGCAATCCTTAAGGGAAAAAAGCCATCTCTGAATTAACTGAGTTTTTCTGGACCAGCTCAGCTACTTGTTGGGGTTGAGAGATGCAGTATCTTTCTAGCTGCTTTCTTTCTGTCTCATCACAAAACTTCCTTTAGCTCTGGGTTCTTTTTATTGTTTGCATAGCCTGTTTCCTCTGCTTCTCTTGACAAAACATGGTCTAGGAGAACTCCTGCTAATGAACCTGCTCACATACTCAACTTTTGATGTGTCACACATGGTCTGTAATTTTCAAAAAACAGGGTGAATACTCGTCTTAAGAAAGTGTATTTTTCCCTCATATTACCTGGTATCTGTGCCGGCCAAGCCTTCTTTCTCCTTTGTGAATATTTTCTTTATTTCTTTGTTTATGGTAACTGTTCTATAAGCTTGGAGTTACCATTATCCTTTGTTTTTTTTTAAAGAAATTTCCAGAAGAAAGTGAACTATCCAAATTTATGCAGCAATGTTCATCCTTTAAGTTGACTATTTCAACATAATTGAACAATATGAACTATGCCAGTCTTTAAAAACAGTGCATATGCATGTGAGACATTCTACAAGAATAAGGAAAGAACCACGCAAAAGAATCAGAAGTAATAGTACTCTTGGCTCTTGTAAGGATTAGAAATAGTGTCTGTTCCCACTAACCAGACTGGAAAACCTTTCCATTCATAAGCATTGATGTAAACAGACAGGTCTTGCCTCTAAATCAGTATTATTAATAATAATACATAAAGGGAATAATTATCCCTATATTGAGCACTGCTTCACTGTTGCTTGTGAATTCGCTCAGTCGTGTTGGACTCTTTGTGACCCTATGGACTGTAGCCTACCAGGCTCTTCTGTCCACAGGATTCTCCAGGCAAGAGTACTGGAGTGGGTTGCCATTTCCTTCTCCAGGTGGTCTTCCCGACCCAGGGATCAAACCCAGGTCTCCCGAATTGGAGGCAGATGCTTTAACCTCTGAGCCACCAGGGAAGCCCTATGTTGGGAAGCCTAAATGCACTGTTGTTCAATGCATTTTAAAAGTAGAATCGGGAAGGGTCTAACTGCATCCCAGAACAAAGCTCAGGAAGATTTATAGGAATACAAACACATGTAGCACCCCAAACAGTAATATTCACAATATTCACAAGTGTAATATTCACATCCAATCAAAATTATCAAGCACTCAAAGGGGCAGGAAAGTATGACCAATACTGAGGGAAAAAAATCAATTAGTCAAAACTTGACTAAGAATTTTGCTCATATGTTAAAAACAGACACCAAAAGAATGATTGCAACTGCATTTCATATGTTCTAAAAGTTGAGTAGAGGCATGTAAACTACAAAAAGACCCAAGCTAAAGTTCTAAACTATAGCTTGTGAGACAAAAGATACATTGAACAGGATTACTGTCAAATTAGACATTGCAGAAGAAAAGACAAGTGAATTTGAAGACAGCAAAAATAAATAAATAAATAAACCAAATGAAACACAGAAAAGAAGAAATAGTATTTAAAGAACTGAGCCTTAAAGGGCTGTAAGACAATTTCATTCAATTTCATATACATATAATTAGAACCCTTAAAGGAGAAGAAGGAAAAACAATACATTTGAAAAAATAATGGCTCCCAAGTTAGCACATTTGATGAAAATGATAAACTTGCAGTCCCCAAAATTCAGTGAACTCCAAAAGCAAGACACTTGAAAAAAATCACCTCAGGGTATACCATAAACAATTCACACAATAGTGATCAAGAGAGAAAATCATAAAAACAGTCATTACAAAGATACCCTATATACAGAGAATAAGGATGACATCTTTATTGGCAAAACACTCAAGGAAGAAGACAGTAGATCAAAATCTTTAAATTATGAAAGAGAAAGAAAAAAATAAACCTCAACTGAGACTACTATTTCCAGAAAAAAAGAAGAGAAGAGAATAGAAAACATAGCAGGATAATAGACTTGAATGTAAATATATAATTATATTAAGTATAAATGGCATAAATATCATAATTAAAAGAGAGATGATAAGATTGGCTGATCAATTCAGTTCAGTTCACTTGCTTAGTTGTGTCTGACTCTTTGTTGCCCCATGGACTACAGCATGCCATGCCTCCCTGTCTATCACTAACTCCCAGAGTTTACTAAAACTCATGTCCACCGAGTTGGTGATGCCATCCAACCATCTCATCCTTTGTCGTCCCCTTCTCCTCCCACCGTCAATCTTTTCCAGCATCAGGGTCTTTTCAAATGAGTCAGATCTTCATATCAGGTGGCCAAGGATTGGAGTTTCAGCTTCAGCATCAGTCCTTCCAATGAATATTCAGGACTGATTTCCTTTAGGATGAACTTGTTGGATCTTCTTGCAGTCCAAGGGACTCTCAAGAGTCTTCTTCAACACCACAGTTCAAAAGCATCAATTCTTCAGTGCTCAGCTTTCTTTATAAGTCCAACTCTCATATCCATACATGACTACTGGAAAAACCATAGCCTTGACTAGATGGACCTTTGTTGGCAAAATAATGTCTCAGCTTTTTAATATGCTGTCTTGGTTGGTTATAACTTCTTCCAAGGAGTAAGCGCTTTTAAATTTCATGGCTGCAGTCACCATCTGCAGTGATTTTGGAGCCCCCAAAATAAATCTGTCACTGTGTCCACTGTTTTCCCATCTATTTGCCATGAAGTGATAGGACCAGATGCCATGATCTTAGTTTTCTGAATGTTGAGCTTTAAGCCAACTTTTTCACTCTTCTCTTTCACTTTCATCAAGAGACTCTTTAGTTGTTATTCATGTTCTGCCATAAGGGTGGTGTCATCTGTGTATCTGAGGTTATTGATATTTCTCTCCTCAATCTTGATTCCAGCTTGTGCTTCATCTAGCCCAGTGTTTCTCATGATATACTCTGCATATAAGTTAAATAAGCAGGGTGACAATGTACAGACTTGACGTCCTCCTTTCCCTGTTTGGAACCAGTCTTTTGTAAGATTGGCTGACAATTTTCCCTAGTTCTCCTAGGTTATAGAAATTTTGGTACTTACACAGCATTTGGTGATGGAGGATACTTCCTCAAACTCTGTTTATGGTTCTTTTTCACATGATGCTTATAATCTAGTTTTGTTTGCAGAAAAGTAAATAGACAATTAGAACATAGTTTAATAAATCCTTGGGAAGTAGCGCTTTTTTTTTTTTTTTTTTTTTCTGTATACCTGTATATGAATGCTGCAAATAACAATGGTTTAAAAGTTATTAATTCAATGGCCACAGCTTGTGCTATTTTACCTATAATAATGAAAAATTTCCAGATTTGCTACAACATATAGAGTTTCTACTAAATAATCGGTCATTTATAATTAAAAATTAAACAGCAACTATGGGGTTCTCTTGGAAAACCCATTTTCTGTGCATTTACCATTTTCCAGCTCTCTCCCCCTGTTAGGTCAGTGGTTCTCAGCTGGGGCCAATTTGTTTCCCTGGGGGCACATTTGACAATGTCTAGAAATATTTGGGGTTGTCACAACAGGAGTGAGGTACTTCTGGCATTGAATACATAGAAGGCAAGGATATTGATAAACATTCTAAAATGTACAGGGCAGCAACTCTATAACAAAGACACACTCAGCCCAAAAAGTCGATGGTGCCTTAGTTGAGAACCTTACCTGAGTGACCATTCATCCCAGTTTGCTCAGCACATCCCATTTTCACATTGAAAGTCTTGCATCTCAGAAAACCCCCAGTTTTAGGTAAACAGTGGAGAAACCTAAATCCTACCTACTAATACTTGAAAAGCAGTCTGTATTCATTTAGTTGTTTCTTCTGGTGTGAATGCTCAGTCTCCTACTATAACATAATAAAATCATAGTCAGCACGAACATACATCAAGCACATATTTTGTTCAATATTATGCCAAATATGTTACCTCTTTTAGTCACCTTAACAATTACCTGAGATAACTATCATTGCCTCTATTTTACAGTTGATAAAGAGTAGGCTTATAGAGTTTGAATACATTCTTGAACTTACACAGCTGGTCATGGTCAAATTCAGATGATAAAGCAAGGTCTATCTTGAGTATAGTGCATATATATCCTTGCTTTGAAAGATTGGAATTACTTCTTCCACACTGTGGCAATATCATAACATAGTTTGTATTTATAATGATAATTGTTGGCATTACAAATCAAACAATACATTTGATATAATTATGGCTTTATTTTCCAAGTTGTTGTTGGTTATGACTGTGCTGCGTGAGATTTGAGGTAGTATGAAGAATACAGTCTTCTCTTAAAAAGTATGGATTTTGAAACCAAAGAGATGTGAGTCTAACTTGATATGTGATCTGGGTTGAATTACCGAATTTCTCTAAGTTTCATGGGGGAAATGCATAACTAAATAAAGTAACCTTTCTAAAGTCCCTTGTATAGTGCTTGATATGTCAAAGGAATTCCATAAGTGGTAGCTATAATTGTCCATGTGGAGAAATGTTTGATTTAGATGGCATAGATTAGTTTATTCATGACATGTTCACCAGTAGGAAAGGAAAAAGGAAGAGAGATAAACAATGCAAGATAATAAAGAGAGATAAGTAAATGTTGTGATATTCATCACAACAGTTCTAATCTGGAATAATGAAAAAATTATGGTGTCAGGGTTTTTAGAAATCCAGTCCGTTACTTAGATATTGTGTAACATTTGTCTTTTATAAAAGGAAAGAAATAATGCTCTTTACTAAACACTGTGCAGGTTATAATGACATAAAATACATATCCCATACATCTTCCTGCTTCTTTAAAACAAGAAAAAACAGTCCTGTTCCTAGGACATTGTTTCCAAAAAGTTAAAGCAGATCAAAAAAAATCAAATGCTCCACTGCAAATACTACTTTGAATGGCAAACATTCTGTGATGAAAATGAAATATTTATTTTGTCTGCAGTCGGCAGTCATAGTCAGTTAAACAGATGCAGTTCTATTTTCTGTTATTTGTATGAAGGTAGGCATGGTACCTGGGCTTCCCAGGTGGCACTAGTGGTAAAGAACCTGCTTGCCAATGCAGGAGATGTAAGAGATGCGGGTTAGATCCCAGGGTTGGAAAGACTCCCTGGCAGAGGGCCTGACAATCCACTCCAGTATTCTTTCTTGGGGAATCTCATGGACAGAGGAACCTGGTGGGCTACAGTCCACAGGGTTGCACAGAGTCATACGACTGAAGTGATTTAGCATGCACACACAGGCATGGCTCCTAAGGTAACGATGCATTCAGAGCTGCAGGGCAATTGGAATGACTCTAAATTACAGTATACTGAAGGTAACCACCAAATAGTTGTGGGTCAAGTCCATTTTTGCTTTGTTTAGAGTAACAGTAGGATTAATTTAGAAAAACACCATGAGAAGTCTGTAATTCTGTGATGAATAAAAATGACACTTGTGAGCAAGGGGTAGATGAGAAGAGGATGGATTGTGGAAGGATTACCATTATCAAGCTGGGTAATTTCCTTGGCAAAAGTAAGAAAATCTTCCTTGGACAAGACTTCCACATTTGTGATGAACAGATGGATCAAGGGCATGAAACAGAGGCTTGTTATGAGAGGTCAACTCAGAGTGAACAGTATTTTCATTGTTGAGAGCTCAGAGGAGAAAGGACAGCCAGGGACTAAATTGAGACTGTATTTCTTTATGTTTGTGAAGATTTATTCATCTAATTCCTTTATTTTTATACTCATACTTTTTCTCTCCCTTAGTTGGATTTGGAGAATATCTGACCACTTCCTCGTCTTTTTTTTTTTTTTTCATATTGGTTATTAAGAGGAGCAATATGGAACCTGTAAATTAAACAGGTGGATTTGGGTAATGAGAAAGGAGTTCTGAAATAATGACACTTTTTGCTGCCACTGAGCTTTATCGAACTTAACAAACCAGAAGATGACGCAACTGGATTCAGAGCTACATTAAATACTGAGGAAGATGACTGTGAATACATGGGGCTAGTTGGGTGTTATAAACAAAAGGCATACGAATACTGTGAAACTACCCGCTGGAAGTCTCATAAAAACAATGGCCCACAGACAGGAGTAGATCCAAATTTTGTGGTGGCTGATATTTACATAGTTTGGTGAGGCCCTTTATGCAAAATTAGGTACAAAAAAATGAATATTGAAATAAAAAAATACGATGACTACTCTAACTTTGGAGACTGCGATCCTTTTCAGTTGTTGTTGAATTTCTTTAGGTGATTGCCAGAAATTCTCCCCAGAAGTTTGTTGATTGCACCTTTGCTTTCCACTCTAATACTGAAACTCTCAACAACTCGTCAGGTGCACAAGGGGCCCTGCAGATGAGGCCTGGCCATTAAGCATCATTGGTAGCATCCTCTGCCTATAAGATTTTCCCGCTGTAGTTTACTTTATCTTGCTTGAGAAGCCTAATATTACCATGAAGCATAAATAACAGAAACTTTTCATCTGATGCTTGCCATTTCATTGTAAGAACTAAAACCTCACACACCTATCCCCTACCTGGACCTCGGCCGCTCAACTTGAGTCCTAGGTTTTACGGGTACCTGGATGGTGTCCAATTGGGCCTCGGGCGACTCATCACGCTGCACGCCCACAGCGGGAGCCCTCAGGGACCGCACTCCGCGTGCGGCTGGGAGCTGGGGGCGGGCGGCTCGCTGGGAGGGCGAGCCCGGGCCGCGCCTCCCTCTGATTGGCCCGGCGCGGCCCCTGGGGGCGGGCTCTCCCCGCGCTAGCCCGGCCCGGGGTGGCTATCTTGGCACCGTTCCTGCTAGGTCGGCTTGCTTCCTCGCGCTGGGCTGGACTGGTGTAGAGGGCTTCTGAGGGCGGTGCGGGCGCAAGAAGCGAAGCGAGGCTGCCGGGAGCGAGCCGGGGGCTGCGGGGCTGCAGTGAGATGAAGCAGCGGCTCAGGGAGCGAAGACTGGCAGTGTGGCGCGACGGGCCGGCCCGGGGCCGAGGCTGCTGCTCCGGAGGCTGCTGAGACGCCGCGGCGGCCGGCGCGGAGAGCGACAGGCGAGAGGGGAGGAGAGGCAGCGGAGCGCTGGGAAGCCGGCGGGGCGGCGGGCGGCTCGAGTTGGCCTCCCCGGTCGGGATCCCCGGGTGGAACCATGCGGGTGGTCAAGTGGCTTACGGGGCTGCTCTACCAGCTCTCGCTCTTCATCACCAGGTCTTGGGAAGTTCACTTCCACCCCAGGCAGGGTAAGGTCACCGCGGGACGACTTGAGGAGCGAGGTGGGGCGCGGGCCAGAGGGGGCGGGAGGACGGAGGCGGGGGAGCGACTCTGTCCTTTAGGGGACCGTAGCCCTGCCGGGGCTCTCGAGACTCCGGGATCTGTCAGCCCGAAACATCCCCGGAGGTTGCGGCTATGCGGGGTTTCTAGGAATCGCGCGCGCAGGGACCACGTCTCCCTTCAGGGACCACGCGGCAGGGGCGCGAGGGGCAGGATGGCGAGGGCGCCAGCGGGCACGAGTTGGCGGCCACAGGGAAGAGAGAGGGACGCGGGAAGGAGGTGGCTGCTGAGGACCCTGAATGTCAGAGTCCCTGCTTGGGGAGGGTGGAAAGAATCGGGGGTGTGGGAAAGCAGGCAGGCACACTCACAGAGCGCACGTGTGTGTGTGCGCGCGCTGGCCAGCGTTTGTCCATTTGTCGCGCCCGGCCGGGGATATGGGGACCTGGGCCCTGACCCTTAAGAAAGGAAGTCTGGTTGATGAAGTTCGAGGCTGGGAAGTTGGAAACGGGTGGGGCTCAATGGCCGTATCGCTGTGATTGCAGAAGCCTTAGTGAGGACACTGGCCTCCTACGAAGTGGTGACCCCCGCGCGGGTCAATGAGTTCGGCGAAGTATTCCCGCAGAGCCACCACTTCAGCCGGAGGAAGCGCAGCTCGGAGACTCTCGAGCCCACACCGTTCAGAACCCACTACCGAATCCGCGCCTACGGACAGCTCTTCCAGCTGAACCTGAGCGCCGACGCGGCCTTCCTGGCTGCGGGATACACCGAGGTGCACTTAGGCATCTCTGCGCACCGGGCGGAGGAGCGCAGCGCGGCGCCCCCAGACCTGCGCCACTGCTTCTACCGCGGCCAGGTCAATGCTCGCGAGGATCACACAGCCGTCTTCAGCCTCTGTGGAGGCTTGGTAAGCGCCCTCCGGTCCCTTGGCGTTTTCTTGAGATCCAGTTCAGGAAGCCGGGCTTTGGCTTTTCCTGAGTGCGCGGTGGGGGGACCCAGGCGATCAGAGTGCGCCGCCAGAGGGGTTAACACCTAGATGAACCCAAGCCAGAGGCCACTCCTTCCTGCAGGGGAAGAGGGGTGTGGAGAATCAGCTGTCCCTCCCTGCTGGGCAAAATTGACTCTCTTTTGCAAAGCTGGGAGAAAAAGTGTCAGATGCTGAGCTAGTCGGGGAGGCAGGCAGGGCTCTTTGCCCTCACGTGAAGTGCGGTTTCCAGCAGGAGGGCAGGCTCTTTCACTTACACATCCATGCTGGACTCTCTGTTGAGGCCAAAACCCCTGAATTTACTTAAATATGTTATTTTAATGAAGAGTGATAGAAGAAAAAGAGAATGAATATAGGGTTTGAAAAGAGTTTTTTTTTTTTGTCTAGTGTGGGGATAATCATTAATCTGTGAATTACAGGATAGGGAAAAGGTTGAACTGTCTGTTTAAAATGTACACTTAAAAATGTAGAGCATCTACAAAGATCTGGTGCCAGCAAATGAGAAATGATTATGAGAATGACAAGAGTAAAAGATGTGGATTTTGTAAAAATCTCATTGTAGAGAGAGGAAATAAAATGAAGTATTGGAGTCTGTGTTTTATTTGTTTTTCTCCTTCTAAAACAGAGGTTCTAAACCTTCTTTGTTTTTTTCCCTATCAACATTTTTAGCATTCTAGGGTAAACCCAGGACCTCCTGTCAACATAATTTTACTGTGTAAAATAGCATACATGTTCTTTAGTTGGCTTTCTTTTAAATACCAACAATAATCAAAATGTTATAAGTATTAGAATTTGTGATGTCATAATACTTCCTTCTTTATTAATGCATTAAATGATATCTGTTGGGGAGAAGACTACTTCTATACTTTTGTGGTGGTAATGAGAATAAATAATCCAGATAGTTTCATATTGCATTATGTTAGTGTTGAAGTAGCTATTATTTTGGTGCTTCCCTGGTGGCTCAGTGGTAAAGATTCTACCTCCAGTACAAAAGACACAGGAGATGAGGGTTCGATCCTTGGGTTGGAAAGATTCCCTGGAGAAGGGCATGGCAACCCACTCCAGTATTCTTGCCTGGAGAATTCATGGACAGGGGAGCCTGGAGAACTATAGTCCATGGGGTTACAAAGGGTCAGACACGTCTGAAGCAACTGAGCACGAATGCACAACTATTTTTTTGTTGCTAACACAGTCACAATGTCGGTAGTTTTACCTGCAATCATAATTGAAGGAAAATGTTAAGTATCAGAGGTTAGGGAAAATAAAGATGTAACACTTTTCTATCCAAGTTCACAGAACCTTTAGTTGTGAACACTTGATATTAAAACATACACGAACTTAAGTTTGTGTTCAAGAAGGAGACACTAATAATTTGGCTACAGGATTCTCTCCAAGTATTCTGGCTTTTGTTGGTCAAAATTTAGAAGAGTTTCAGAACATCAACATTATTTACTTTTTGATGAAGTAGAAAATTGATAACAGTTCCCTCTAGGTAAAATATAATACTTCCTTCCAGGGTAATTGATGTAAGATGTCTTTCTGGGTGTATTGGTCATTACTAAGTAGATTTGGAATGTCTCTTTGTTCTTTTCCTTGCTATTATCTTAGTATGTGTGTGTATATATATATATATATATATATATATTACCTATATATATCTCAAGGTATTTTATATATATATATATATATATATATAATTATTTTGATTTATACATACAAGGAATGCCTT